>OY982977.1:14367594-15848219 GCA_963890685.1 Plagodis pulveraria
ACCAGGAGCTCGCCCTTCGGGCTCGCTACTACACTAACGTAGGACAGTAACTCCAAATTCAGTCAAAACTCCCACAAAAACTCCTAATACAGTTGAAAATAAAGGTAAAACACTCCATATGCAGTATAAAGAATGATAGGAGCATGTAAGACACATCCAAAATGTCGGATTTCAAGACGGCCACCATACAAACTGCTCCGCCCCTACTGAAGCTCGGCCTAACGGCCTCGCTTCAGCAGGCTCGGATCAATTTGTATGGCGGCCATCTTGAAATCCGCCATTTTGGATTTTTGACAGATGTCATTCGACTGCTCTCCTTATTCCCTATGACATTTGTTCAAACACCCCCTACCTATCTCTTACCGTTTTTGAGATACGTCATCCATCTTCACTTGGCAGGCGTCTTTTTAATGATTTTCGATTTTTCTCATACTCATCAAAACCCCTCGAACATTTCTGCCATACATCATTTTAGCCCTACTATGCTCCTTCTAGGAGAACATTTATGTCAATCAGTCAGTCAGTGAGTCAGTGGTAATCGAGCCTTATATATTATAAACTAGTTTTTCGGGCAGTGTGCGGGCCGCATGCGGCCCGCATCTATCTTGAGTCATTTGGAAATTTCACATAAACCCCTAATACTTTAAGAAAAAGAATGTTCAAAACTCCAATGGAAGTATGAAATCCCATAAAAACTCTCAATACAATAAAGAACCATACTGCAGCCACTAAAGCAAATTCACCCTACTGCCACAAAAAGGTGGTACGGGCAGAATGGGACCAAGGTTCTGAGTCACTTTTGTGAAGGAACCCCACTCGTAGGTGCTTCGGTTACCGCGGGCAGTTGCTATGGAGACCAGTCGGAGATGTGGAAAATAATCTCAAGTCGGAGCTCGGCCTTCGGCCTCGCAAGTTACTAACACGGCTCGGCCTGCGGCCTCGCAAAGCACTCGCCCTTCGGGCTCGCGCATCATACGCTCGGCCTTCGGCCTCGCGGACCGAAAGTTCGGCCTTCGGCCTCACCAGAAGCTCGCCCTTCGGGCTCGCAACTTCACTAATGTAGGACAGTTACTCCAAATTCAGTCGAAAATCCCACAAAAACTCCTAATACAGTCGAAAATATAGGGTAAATCACTCCAAATGCAGTATAAAGAATGATAGGAGCACGTGGGTCACATCCAAATTGTCGGATTTCAAGACGGCCACCATACAAACTGCTCCGCCCCTACTGAAGCTCGGCCTAAAGGCCTCGCTTCAGCAGGCTCGGATCACTTTGTATGGCGGCCATCTTGAAATCCGCCATTTTGGATTTTTGACAGGTGTCATTCGACTGCTCTCCCGATTCCCTATGACATTTGTTCAAACACCCCCTACCTATCTCGTACCGTTTTTGAGATACGTCATCCATCTTTACTTGGCAGGCGTCTTTTTAATGATTTTCGATTTTTCTCATACTCACCAAAACCCTCCGAACATTTTTGCTATTCTTCATTTTTACCCTACTCTGCTCCTTCTAGGAGAACATTTATGTCAGTGAGTCAGTCAGTCAGTCAGTGGTAATCGAGCTTTATATATTATAAACTAGTTTTTCGGGCAGTGTGCGGGCCGCATGCGGCCCGCATTTATCGTTATGCAGTACTAAACTTTACCTTAACCCCTAATATATAAAAAAAAAATAAGTTCAAAACTCCAATAGAAGTATGAAATCCCAAATAAACTCTCCATACAATAAAGAACCATACTGTAGCCACTTAAGCAGATTCACCCTACTGCCATAAAAAGGTGGTACGGGCAGAATGGTACCAAGGTTCTGAGTCACTTTTAATAAGCAACCCCACTCGTAGGTGCTTCGGTTACCGCGGGCAGTTGCCATGGAGACCAGTCGGAGACGTGGAAAAAACTCTCAAGTCGGAGCTCGGCCTTCGGCCTCGCAAGTTACTAACACGGCTCGGCCTGCGGCCTCGCAAAGCGTTCGCCCTTCGGGCTCACGCACCAAACGCTCGGCCTTCGGCCTCGCGAGCCGAAAGTTCGGCCTTCGGCCTCACCGGGAGCTCGCCCTTCGGGCTCGCTACTACACTAACGTAGGACAGTAACTCCAAATTCAGTCGAAAATCCCACAAAAACTCCTAATACAGTCGAAAATATAAGGTAAAACACTCCAAATGCAGTATAAAGAATGATAGGAGCACGTGGGTCACATCCAAAATGTCGGATTTCAAGACGGCCGACATACAAACTGCTCCGCCCCTACTGAAGCTCGGCCTAAAGGCCTCGCTTCAGCAGGCTCGGATCATTTTGTATGGCGGCCATCTTGAAATCCGCCATTTTGGATTTTTGACAGGTGTCATTCGACTGCTCTCCCGATTCCCTATGACATTTGTTCAAACACCTCCTACCTATCTTGTACCGTTTTCGAGATACGTAGTACATCTTAACTTGGCAGGCGTCTTTTTAATGATTTTCGATTTTTCTCATACTCACCAAAACCCCCCGAACATTTTTGCCATACATAATTTTAACCCTACTCTGCTCCTTCTAGGAGAACATTTATGTCAATCAGTCAGTCAGTCAGTGAGTGGTAATCGAGCCTTATATATTATAAACTAGTTTTTCGGGCAGTGTGCGGGCCGCATGCGGCCCGCATTTATCGTTATGCAGTACTAAGCTTTACCTTAACCCCTTATACATTTAAAAAAAATAAGTTCAAAACTCCATTAGAAGTATGAAATCACATATTAACTCTCAATACAATAAAGAACAATACTGTAGCCACTAAAACAGATTCACCCTACTGCCATAAAAAGGTGGTACGGGCAGAATGGGACCAAGGTTCTGAGTCATTTTTGTTAAGGAACCCCACTCGTAGGTGCTTCGCTTACTGCGGGCAGTTTCCATGGAGACCAGTCGGAGACGTGGAAAAAACTCTCAAGTCGGAGCTCGGCCTTCGGCCTCGCAAGTTACCAACACAGCTCGGCCTGCGGCCTCGCCAAGCGCTCGCCCTTCGGGCTCGCGCATCATACGCTCAGCCTTCGGCCTCGCGGACCGAAAGTTCGGCCTTCGGCCTCACCAGGAGCTCGCCCTTCGGGCTCGCTACTACACTTATGTAGGACAGTAACTCCAAATTCAGTCAAAAATCCCACAAAAACTCCTAATACAGTCGAAAATATAAGGTAATACACTCCAAATGCAGTATAAAGAATGATAGGAGCACCTGGGACAAATCCAAAATGGCGGATTTCAAGAAGGCCCCCATACAAACTGCTCCGCCCCTACTGAAGCTCGGCCTAACGGCCTCGCTTCAGCAGGCTCGGATCACTTTGTATGGCGGCCATCTTGAAATCCGCCATTTTGGATTTTTGTCAGGTGTCATTCGACTGCTCTCCCGATTCCCTATGACATTTGTTCAAACACCCTCTATCTATCTTGTTTCGTTTTTGAGATACGTCATCCATCTTTATTTGGCAGGCGTCTTTTTAATGATTTTCGATTTTTCTCATACTCACCAAAACCCCCCGAACATTTTTGTCATACATCATTTTAACCCTACTCTGCTCCTTCTAGGAGAACATTTATGTCAGTCAGTGAGTCAGTCAGTGAGTGGTAATCGAGCCTTATATATTATAAACTAGTTTTTCGGGCAGTGTGCGGGCCGCATGCGGCCCGCATTTATCGTTATGCAGTACTAAACTATATCAAAACTCATGATACGTTGTAAAAAAGTATGTTCAAAACTCCAATAGAAGAATGAAATCCCATATAAACTCTCAATACAATAAAGAACCATACTGTAGCCACTAAAGCAGATTCACCCTACTGCCATAAAAAGGTGGTACGGGCAGAATGGTACCAAGGTTCTGAGTCACTTTTGTTAAGGAACCCCACTCGTAGTTGCTGCGGTTACCGCAGGCAGTTGCCATGGAGACCAGTCGGAGATGTGGAAAATACTCTCAAGTCGGAGCTCGGCCTTCGGCCTCGCAAGTTACTAATACGGCTCGGCCTGCGGCCTCGCCAAGCGCTCGCCCTTCGGGCTCGCGCACCATTCGCTCGGCCTTCGGCCTCGCGGACCGAAAGTTCGGCCTTCGGCCTCACCAGGTGGTTGCCCTTTGGGCTCGCTATACACTAATGGAGGACAGTTACTCCAAATTCAGTCAAAAAACCCACATAAACTCCTAATACAGTCGAAAATATATGGTAAAACACTCCAAATGCAGTATGAAGAATGAGAGGAGCACCTGGGACAAATCCAAAATGGCGGATTTCAAGAAGGCCACCATACAAACTGCTCCGCCCCTACTGAAGCTCGGCCTAAAGGCCTCGCTTCAGCAGGCTCGGAGCATTTTGTATGGCGGCCATCTTGAAATCCGCCATTTTGGATTTTTGACAGTTGTCATCCGGCTGCTCTCCCGATTCCCTATGACATTTGTTCAAACACCCCCTACCTATCTTGTACCGTTTTTGAGATATGTCATTCATCTTTACTTGGCAGGCGTCATTTTTATGATTTTCGATTTTTCTCATACTCACCAAAACCCCCCGAACATTTTTGCCATACATCATTTTTACCCTACTCTGCTCCTTCTAGGAGAACATTTATGTCAGTGAGTCAGTCAGTCAGTCAGTGGTAATCGAGCTTTATATATTATAAATAACTAGTTTTTCGGGCAGTGTGCGGGCCGCATGCGGCCCGCATTTATCGTTATGCAATTTGAAACAATATCAAAACACCTTATACATTTAAAAAAAAAAACAATATTCTATAACAGTATGAAATCCCATATAAACTCCTTATACAGTAGAGAACCAAACTATAGCCACCAAACCAGATTCACCCTACTGCCATAAAAAAAGTGGTACGGGCAGAATGGTACCAAGATTCTGAGTAACTTTTGTTAAAGAACCCCACTCGTAGGAGCTTCGCTTACCACGGGCAGTTGCCATGGAGACCATTCGGAGACGTGGAAAATACTCTCAAGTCGGAGCTCGGCCTTCGGCCTCGCAAGTTACTAACACGGCTCGGCCTCTGGCCTCGCCATGCGCTCGCCCTTCGGGCTCACGCCCCATACGCTCGGCCTTCGGCCTCGCGGGCCGAAAGTTCGGCCTTCGGCCTCACCAGAAGCTCGCCCTTCGGGCTCGCTACTACACTAATGTAGGACAGTTACTCCAAATTCAGTCAAAAATCCCACAAAAACTCCTAATACAGTCGAAAATAAAGATAAAAAACTCCAAATGCAGTATAAAGAATGATAGGAGCACGTAAGACACATCCAAAATGTCGGATTTCAAGACGGCCACCATACAAACTGCTCCGCCCCTACTGAAGCTCGGCCTAACGGCCTCGCTTCAGCAGGCTCGGATCACTTTGTATGGCGGCCATCTTGAAATCCGCCATTTTGGATTTTTGACAGGTGTCATTCGACTGCTCTCCCGATTCCCTATGACATTTGTTCAAACACCCCCTACCTATCTCTTACCGTTTTTGAGATATGTCATCCATCTTTACTTGGCAGGCGTCTTTTTATGATTTTCGATTTTTCTCATACTCACCAAAACCCCCCGAACATTTTTGCCATACATCATTTTAACCCTACTCTACTCCTTCTAGGCGAACATTTATGTCAGTCAGTCAGTCAGTGAGTCAGTCAGTGGTAATCGAGCTTTATATATTATAAACTAGTTTTTCGGGCAGTGTGCGGGCCGCATGCGGCCCGCATTTATCGTTATGCAGTACTTACCAATACCTTAACACCATAAACATTAAAAAAAAAAAAAAAAAAATTCCATAACAGTATGAAATCCCATATAAACTCTCAATACAATAAAGAACCATACTGTAGCCACTAAATCAAATTAACCCTACTGCAATAAAAAGGTGGTACGGGCAGAATGGGACCAAGGTTCTGAGTCACTTTTGTTAAGGAACCCCACTCGTAGGTGCTTTGGTTTCCGCGGGCAGTTGCCATGGAGACCAGTCGGAGACGTGGAAAATACTCTCGAGTCGGAGCTCGGCCTTCGGCCTCGCAAGCTACTAACATGGCTCGGCCTGCGGCCTCGCCAAGCGCTCGCCCTTCGGGCTCGCGCACTATACGCTCGGCCTTCGGCCTCGCGTGCCGAAAGTTCGGCCTTCGGCCTCACCAGGAGCTCGCCCTTCGGGCTCGCTACTACAACAACGTAGAATAGTAACTCCAAATTCAGTCAAAAAACCTACAAAAACTCCTAATACAGTCGAAAATATGAGGTAAAACACTCCAAATGCAGTATAAAGAATGAGAGGAGCACGTGGGACAGGTCTCATTCGACTGCTCTCCCGATTCCCTATGCCATTTGTTCAAACACCCCCAACCTATCTCTTACCGTTTTCGAGATACGTAGTCCAGCTTTACTTGGCAGGCGTCATTTCTAGGGTTTTTATTTTTTTCCCTACTCAGCTAAGCCCCTTTGTCATTTTCGTAATACATTACTATAACCGTACTCAACTCTTTCTGGTAGAAACAGCTACTTTTTTGAGGGATCGAAGGATTTTGTATGGCGGCCATTTTAAAATCCGCCATTTTGGATTTTTGACATATGTCATTCGACTGCTCTCCCGATTCCCTATGACATTTGTTCAAACACCCCCTACCTATCTCTTACCGTTTTCGAGATACGTCATCCATCTTCACTTGGCAGGCGTCGGGCCGCATGCGGCCCGCATTTATCGTTATGCAGTACTAAACAATACATCAACACCTTATACAGTAAAAAAAATAAAACAAAATTCCATAACAGTATGAAATCCCATATAAACTCTCAATACAATAAAGAACCATACTACATCCACTAAAGCAAATTCACCCTACTGCTATAAAAAGGTAGTACGGGCAGAATGGGACCAAGGTTCTGAGTCACTTTTGTTAAGAAACCCCACTCGTAGGTGCTTCGGTTACCGCGGGCAGTTGCCATGGAGACCAGTCGGTGACGTGGAAAATACTCTCGAGTCGGAGCTCGGCCTTCGGCCTCGCAAGTTACTAACACGGCTCGGCCTGCGGCCTCGCCAAGCGCTCGCCCTTCGGGCTCACGCGACATACGCTCGGCCTTCGGCCTCGCGAGCCGAAAGTTCGGCCTTCGGCCTCACCAGAAGCTCGCCCTTCGGGCTCGCTACTACACTAACGTAGTACAGTTACTCCAAATTCAGTCAAAAATCCCACAAAAACTCGTACAGTCGAAAATATAAGGTAAAACACTCCAAATGCAGTATAAAGAATGATAGGAGCACGTGGGGAACATCCAAAATAACGGATTTCAAGACGGCCACCATACAAACTGCTCCGCCCCTACTGAAGCTCGGCCTAAAGGCCTCGCTTCAGCAGGCTCGGAGCATTTTGTATGGCGGCCATCTTGAAATCCGCCATTTTGGATTTTTGACAGATGTCATTCGACTGCTCTCCCGATTCCCTATGACATTTGTTCAAACACCCCCTACCTATCTCTTACCGTTTTCGAGATACGTCATCCATCATCACTTGGCAGGCGTCTTTTTAATGATTTTCGATTTTTCTCGTACTCACCAAAACCCCCCGAACATTTTTGCCATACTTCATTTTTACCCTACTCTGCTCCTTCTAGGAGAACATTTATGTCAGTGAGTCAGTCAGTCAGTCAGTGGTAATCGAGCTTTATATATTATAAACTAGTATTTCGGGCAGTGTGCGGGCCGCATGCGGCCCGCATCTATCTTTAGTCATTTGAAAATTCCACAGAAACACCTAATACTTTAAAAAAAATGTGTTCAAAACTCCAATAAAAGTATGAAATCCCATATAAACTCTCAATACAATAAAGAACCAAACTGTAGCCACCAAACCAAATTCACCCTACTGCCATAAAAAGGTGGTACGGGCAAAATGAGACCAGGGTTCTGAGTCACTTTTGTAAAGGAACCCCACTCGTAGGTTCTTCGGTTACCGCGGGCAGTTGCCATGGAGACCAGTCGGAAACGTGGAAAATACTCTCAAGTTGGAGCTCGGCCTTCGGCCTCGCAAGTTACTAAAACGGCTCGGCCTGCGGCCTCGCTCGGCGCTCGCCCTTCGGGCTCACGCATCATACGCTCGGCCTTCGGCCTCGCGGATCGAAAGTTCGGCCTTCGGCCTCACCAGGAGCTCGCCCTTCGGGCTCGCTACTTCACTTATGTAGGACAGTAACTCCAAATTTAGTCAAAAATCCCACAAAAACTCCTAATACAGTCGAAAATATAAGGTAAAACACTCCAAATGCAGTATAAAGAATGATAGGAGCACGTGGGGTACATCCAAAATAACGGATTTCAAGACGGCCACCATACAAACTGCTCCGCCCCTACTGAAGCTCGGCCTAAAGGCCTCGCTTCAGCAGGCTCGGAGCATTTTGTATGGCGGCCATCTTGAAATCCGCCATTTTGGATTTTTGACAGATGTCATTCGACTGCTCTACCGATTCCCTATGACATTTGTTCAAACACCCCCTACCTATCTCTTACCGTTTTCGAGATACGTCATCCATCATCACTTGGCAGGCGTCTTTTTAATGATTTTCGATTTTTCTCATACTCACCAAAACCCTCCGAACATTTTTGCTATACTTCATTTTTACCCTACTCTGCTCCTTCTAGGAGAACATTTATGTCAGTGAGTCAGTCAGTCAGTCAGTGGTAATCGAGCTTTATATATTATAAACTAGTATTTCGGGCAGTGTGCGGGCCGCATGCGGCCCGCATTTATCGTTATGCAGTACTGAACTATACATTAACATTTTATACAATAAAATAAAAATATTTCAAAACTCCAATAGAAGTATGAAATCCCATATAAACTCTCAATACAATAAAGAACCATACTGTAGCCACTAAACCAGATTCACCCTACTGCCATAAAAAGGTGGTACGGGCAAAATGGTACCAAGGTTCTTAATCACTTTTGTTAAGGAACCCCACTCGTAGGTGCTTCGGTTACCGCGGGCAGTTGCCATGGAGACCAGTCGGAGATGTGGAAAATACTTTCAAGTCGGAGCTCGGCCTTCGGCCTCGCAAGTTACTAACACGGCTCGGCCTGCGGCCTCGCCAAGCGTTCGCCCTTCGGGCTCACGCACCATACGATCGGCCTTCGGCCTCGTGGACCGAAAGTTCGGCCTTCGGCCTCACCAGGTAATTGCCCTTTGGGCTCGCTATACACTAATGTAGGACAGTTACTCCGAATTCAGTCAAAAATCCCACAAAAACTCCTAATACAGTCGAAAATATAAGGTAAAACACTCCAAATGCAGTATGAAGAATAAGAGGAGCACCTAGGACAAATCCAAAATGGCGGATTTCAAGAAGGCCCCCATACAAACTGCTCCGCCCCTACTGAAGCTCGGCCTAACGGCCTCGCTTCAGCAGGCTCGGATCAATTTGTATGGCGGCCATCTTGAAATCCGCCATTTTGGATTTTCGACAGATGTCATTCGACTGCTCTTCCGATTCCCTATGACATTTGTTCAAACACCCCCTACCTATCTTGTACCGTTTTTGAGATATGTCATCCATCTTTACTTGTCAGGCGTCTTTTTAATGATTTTCGATTTTTCTCATACTAACCAAAACCCTCCGAACATTTTTGCCATACATCACTTTTCTCCTACTCGTCTCCTTCTAGGAGAACATTTATGTCAGTCAGTGAGTCAATGGTAATCGAGCTTTATATATTATAACTAGTTTTTCGGGCAGTGTGCGGGCCGCATGCGGCCCGCATCTATCTTGAGTCATTTGGAAATTTCACATAAACCCCTAATACTTTAAGAAAAAGAATGTTCAAAACTCCAATGGAAGTATGAAATCCCATAAAAACTCTCAATACAATAAAGAACCATACTGCAGCCACTAAAGCAAATTCACCCTACTGCCACAAAAAGGTGGTACGGGCAGAATGGGACCAAGGTTCTGAGTCACTTTTGTGAAGGAACCCCACTCGTAGGTGCTTCGGTTACCGCGGGCAGTTGCTATGGAGACCAGTCGGAGATGTGGAAAATAATCTCAAGTCGGAGCTCGGCCTTCGGCCTCGCAAGTTACTAACACGGCTCGGCCTGCGGCCTCGCAAAGCACTCGCCCTTCGGGCTCGCGCATCATACGCTCGGCCTTCGGCCTCGCGGACCGAAAGTTCGGCCTTCGGCCTCACCAGAAGCTCGCCCTTCGGGCTCGCAACTTCACTAATGTAGGACAGTTACTCCAAATTCAGTCGAAAATCCCACAAAAACTCCTAATACAGTCGAAAATATAGGGTAAATCACTCCAAATGCAGTATAAAGAATGATAGGAGCACGTGGGTCACATCCAAATTGTCGGATTTCAAGACGGCCACCATACAAACTGCTCCGCCCCTACTGAAGCTCGGCCTAAAGGCCTCGCTTCAGCAGGCTCGGATCACTTTGTATGGCGGCCATCTTGAAATCCGCCATTTTGGATTTTTGACAGGTGTCATTCGACTGCTCTCCCGATTCCCTATGTATGGTTCCCTATGTATGTTATTGTATGGTTGCCGTCTTGCCTAGATATAAAATTTAAGCCAAATCGGAGTACTTTTTTTTACTTGGAATAAAATTTAAGCCAAATCGGAGTACTTTTTTTTACTTGGCAGACGTCATCGAAATAAAATTTTTAGCTTTGGAATAAGGACACCCAGAACCACCTAAATATCGAGTTTCAGCCAAATCGGAGTAACTTTTTTTACTTGGCAGACGTCATCGAAAGAAAAATTTTAGATTTGGAATAAGGACACCCAGAACCACTTAAATATCGAGTTTCAGCCAAATCGGAGTAACTTTTTTTACTTGGCAGACGTCATCGAAATAAAAATTTCATATTTGAAATAAGGATGACGAGAACAACCTATATATCGATTTTCAGCCAAATCGGTGCAAGTCTGAGCTCGGCCTTCGGCCTCGCAAGTTACTAACATGGCTCGGCCTGCGGCCTCGCGGTCCGAAAGTTCGGCCTTCGGCCTCACCAGAAGCTCGCCCTTCGGGCTCGCTACACGGCCAGTAGGACAATTACTCCAAATTCAGTTGAAAATCCCACAAAAACTCCTAATACAGTCGACATTGTAAGGTTAAATACTCCAAATAATGTATGAAGAATGAGAGTTGCACATTTGACAGGTGTCATTCGACTGCTCTCCCGATTCCCTATGACATTTGTTCAAACACTCCCAACCTATCTCTTACCGTTTTCGAGATACGTAGTCCAGCTTTACTTGGCAGGCGTCATTTCTAGGGTTTTTAATTTTTTACCTACTCAGCTAAGCCCCTTTGTCATTTTCGTAATACATTACTATAACCGTACTCAACTCTTTCTGGTAGAACCAGCTACTTTTTTGAGGGATCGAAGGATTTTGTATGGCGGCCATTTTGAAATCCGCCATTTTGGATTTTTGACAGATGTCATTCGACTGCTCTCCCAATTCCCTATGACATTTGGTCAAGCACCCCCTACCTATCTCTTACCGTTTCCGAGATACGCTAACCAACTTTACTTGGCAGACGACATCTTTGAGTTTTCGGATTTTTCCCATACTCCCCCAAACCCTCTCTACACTTTTCCCATACATCACTTTCTTCCTTCTCGACTCCTTCTGGGAGAACAATGATGTCAGTCAGTGAATCAGTCAGTGAGTCAGTGTACGGTAATCCAGCTTTATATATTATAATAACTAGTTTTTCGGGCAGTGTGCGGGCCGCATGCGGCCCGCATTTATCGTTATGCAGTACTAAACAATACATCAACACCTTATACAGTAAAAAAAATAAAACAAAATTCCATAACAGTATGAAATCCCATATAAACTCTCAATACAATAAAGAACCATACTACATCCACTAAAGCAAATTCACCCTACTGCTATAAAAAGGTAGTACGGGCAGAATGGGACCAAGGTTCTGAGTCACTTTTGTTAAGAAACCCCACTCGTAGGTGCTTCGGTTACCGCGGGCAGTTGCCATGGAGACCAGTCGGTGACGTGGAAAATACTCTCGAGTCGGAGCTCGGCCTTCGGCCTCGCAAGTTACTAACACGGCTCGGCCTGCGGCCTCGCCAAGCGCTCGCCCTTCGGGCTCACGCGACATACGCTCGGCCTTCGGCCTCGCGAGCCGAAAGTTCGGCCTTCGGCCTCACCAGAAGCTCGCCCTTCGGGCTCGCTACTACACTAACGTAGTACAGTTACTCCAAATTCAGTCAAAAATCCCACAAAAACTCGTACAGTCGAAAATATAAGGTAAAACACTCCAAATGCAGTATAAAGAATGATAGGAGCACGTGGGGAACATCCAAAATAACGGATTTCAAGACGGCCACCATACAAACTGCTCCGCCCCTACTGAAGCTCGGCCTAAAGGCCTCGCTTCAGCAGGCTCGGAGCATTTTGTATGGCGGCCATCTTGAAATCCGCCATTTTGGATTTTTGACAGATGTCATTCGACTGCTCTCCCGATTCCCTATGACATTTGTTCAAACACCCCCTACCTATCTCTTACCGTTTTCGAGATACGTCATCCATCATCACTTGGCAGGCGTCTTTTTAATGATTTTCGATTTTTCTCGTACTCACCAAAACCCCCCGAACATTTTTGCCATACTTCATTTTTACCCTACTCTGCTCCTTCTAGGAGAACATTTATGTCAGTGAGTCAGTCAGTCAGTCAGTGGTAATCGAGCTTTATATATTATAAACTAGTTTTTCGGGCAGTGTGCGGGCCGCATGCGGCCCGCATCTATCTTGAGTCAGTAGGAACTGTCACAAAAACACCTCATACATAATAAAAATATGTTCAAAACTTCAATAGAAGTATGAAATCCCATATAAACTTGTAATACAGTAGAGAACCATACTGTAGCTACTATAGCAGATTCACCCTACTGCCTTAAAAAGGAGGTACGGGCACAATGGTACCCAGGTTCTTAATCACTTTTGTTAAGGAACCCCACTCGTAGGTGCTTCGGTTACCGCGGGCAGTTGCCATGGAGACCAGTCGGAGACGTGGAAAAAACTCTCAAGTCGGAGCTCGGCCTTCGGCCTCGCAAGTTACTAATACGGCTCGGCCTGCGGCCTCGCCAAGCGCTCGCCCTTCGGGCTCACGCACCATACGCTCGGCCTTCGGCCTCGCGAGCCGAAAGTTCGGCCTTCGGCCTCACCAGGAGCTCGCCCTTCGGGCTCGCTACTACATTAACGTAGAACAGTTACTCCAAATTCAGTAAAAAATCCCACAAAAACTCCCAATTCAGTCGAAAATGAAGGCAAAACACTCCAAATGCAGTATAAAGAATGATAGGAGCACGTGGGTCACATCCAAAATGTCGGATTTCAAGACGGCCACCATACAAACTGCTCCGCCCCTACTGAAGCTCGGCCTAAAGGCCTCGCTTCAGCAGGCTCGGATCATTTTGTATGGCGGCCATCTTGAAATCCGCCATTTTGGATTTTTGACAGATGTCATCCGACTGCTCTCCCGATTCCCTATGACATTTGTTCAAACACCCCCTACCTATCTTGTACCGTTTTTGAGATATGTCATCCATCTTTACTTGGCAGGCGTCTTTTTATGATTTTCGATTTTTCTCATACTCACCAAAACCCCCCGAACATTTTTGCCATACATCATTTTAACCCTACTCTACTCCTTCTAGGAGAACATTTATGTCAGTCAGTCAGTCAGTGAGTCAGTCAGTGGTAATCGAGCTTTATATATTATAAATAAATAATAATAATAAATAAACTAGTGTGAAGAGGCTTTGATAAAAAGAATATCATAATATTGATTTATACAGGATTATTGGTTAATCATCCTGTTCCTGCTAGGAGTTTGTAGGGGAGGTTATTACGATGATTTAGAATAATATTATGTCCTAAAGTAAAACTTAACCGTTTGTGATTCAGATTTTTATTTTTATTTTATCGAGGTCATAGGATTAAGAAATTATTGAATAAATACTATATGTTGAAATCAAACTTTTATTTTTGTTGTATTTAGAGAACATAATAAGTATTCCTTAACAACACTAAAATTAGGAAACTATGTCCACATTAGGAAATACCAGACAGATACATTATAAATTGATTAGAGTGACGTCGCGGACGTATTAGCGAACGGGTGTGTAATCTTTGCTGTGATAATTTAAATTATAAAACCTAGTTTCACTTTCCTTTGAACAAATTAATCACGAACGTTACTGTGCTGGTGATCTGCAATAGTGTTTGTGTGTAGTTCTGTACACGGGTTTGACGAAAATCTGCAAATATTTATTGTTGAGTGCACTATCATTCACTTTTTACTATTCACATTTTTCTAAAAAGTGGGTACTGACTGAAAGTAGTTTTTAAAAATAATTTAGCTAATCGCGCCATCTCACGGATTTATTTAACACCACCAGCGAAAACAAAAAGCTACATAATGGTTCAAAAATGCAGGGTGTGCGGCCGTTTTACAAACCCAACGGCAGAGGGCGTTAAATGCACCAAGTGTGCGATTCTCTACCATAAAGCCTGTGTGAACATTGCAAAAGAGGCTAAAGTGTCTTTAATCTGGCAATGCCCGGACTGCAAATTACAAATGTCCCGCAAGGACAGCACGGAGGATTCCGTACGAGGTGAAGGAGCCGTCTACACTTCTCCGCAGGAAAACCCTGTGCCAAACGTGGACATATCCTCCGAGATCCTAAAGGAAGTCCGTCTTCATCGTGGAGAGACCAAGTCGCTTCGTGAGGAGGTTTATGCCCTGCGGACCGTCGTAGGGGGTTTCGACTCAAGGTTGGGAGACGTAGAATCGCGACTAGCAGTCCTGGAAATGAAATTTGGCGAGAAACAGCCAAACCCGGATCACGGTGGAGGTGTGGAGATGGAAACTCTACGCACTACCGTCGAACAACTCAAGGCCGAGCTCAATGATCGCGATCAGGAGGCGTTTTCAAACGACTTAGAAATAACGGGCATACCGGAGGAGCAGGGCGAAAACGTAGAACGCCTCGTTAGTATCATCGCGACTAAGCTGGGCGTCACCTGCGACGAGCGTGACATCGTATCGGTAGATCGTGTTGGCATCCGACGTGCGCCATCTAGCGGCGCCGGCGGAGACGAGCAAGGAGCGCCTGCGGTGGTGGCGCGCCCGCGGCCGTTGGTGCTACGCGTGGCGCGTAGGCAGCTACGCGACTCGTTGCTACAAGCTGCGCGCGTTCGCCGCGATCTCACGACAGATGGCATGGGGCTTGCCGTCGCTTCTACTAGGTTTTACTTAAACGAGCGCCTATCTAAGTTCAACAAAAAGCTCTTCTATAATGCGCGCGAAGAAGCCCGCTCACGAGGATGGAAATACGTGTGGACCAGAGGCGGACGAATTTTTGTACGACGGGAGACAGGGAAGGCGTCTTTTCGGGTGCGGTCGGAGCAGGACCTGGAAAAGATTTTTGGCAGGAAGTAATCTTAATATGCTTGGTTTTTTATTATTGTTTTTTTGGTGTGCTGTTATTTAGAATTTTGAATGTATCTTTGAATGTTTTTGTATGGTACGAGTTCATTATAAAGCATGTAAAAACAAATTATTCTATGTTAATCATTTTAATCATTGTAATTGTATGCGGTGTTATTAGTTCGTGTCTTTTATTTCATTTAGTTTTCGAGTTGTTTTATCATCATCATTATAAATGTACTGTTATTCAAAAACCTATACGTTTACATTTTATTATAAAATTATTGCCTATGGTGTCTATATTTGCTTTCGAGAATATTTTACTTCAGTTTATGTAATGGCTACCAAACTTCTTAAAGTTGGGCTATATAATGCAGGTTCCTTAGGCACTAACCACGATAGCATCAGTTACCCGGAGCGATGTTGACATTTTAGCTGTGAATGAGACATGGGTCCACGCGGGGCAGGAGGGGCGCGCGCCTGCCATCCCCGGTTATAAGTTCCGACATACCCCGCGACCGCGCGAGCATCGAATGCGCGGGGGTGGAGTTGGCTTCTACGTGCGGCGGGGGATAACTGTACGGCCTTGGCGCCATCCTGTCGACCCGCTTCATGCAGTGGTTGAGCAAATGTGGTGCACTGTGACCCTCAACGGGAAAAACTTAATGATTGGCACTGCTTACAGGCCTGTATGGGTAAATGGTAACTTGTTTTTTGATGCACTTACTGATTCCGTTAGTTCCATTCCAGAATGCGACAATTTAATTTTGTTGGGTGATTTTAATATAAATTTTTTAAACGATAATGATTGTAATACTAAAAAACTTAAAGCTTTTCTTTTGCATTTTAAATTAGATCAGCTCGTTTCCGAGCCGACTCATTTTAGTGACTCTACTCAAACATTAATTGATTTGATATGCAGCGATTTATGCGCTAAGAAAATTACTCTCGAGCTTGTAGGAACACTTACCGGCCACTGTCTCGTGGTGTGTGAGTTCAACATAAGACGTGTGAAAATCGCTCCTCGTAGGGTAGCATTTAGGCCTTTAAAGAATATATGCATGGATAATTTCAAGAATGTTTTGCAAGCTATAAGATGGGATCTCATATCTCAGTCATCTGATGTCAACGATATGGTAAAAGTGTTTAACCACAGTGTATTGACCTTGTTTGATTTACATGCTCCAGTCAAGTCGGTGACCATAAATAACCGCTCCTATCCCTGGATAACAGACACTATCAAACTCATGATGAGTCTGCGAGACAAAACAGCTTCTGATTATAACAGAACCAAATCACTGGCTAAGAAAGAATATTACAAAAGCTTGAAGTCAACTGTCAATACAGCACTTTATCATGAAAAATCAGCCTACTATAAGCATAATATAAATAGTAACATTCAGAATCCTAAGGTACTCTGGAAGAATTTAAAAAATACATTATTACCGCCTACTGATAATAATTTGCCTTCATGTTTCAGCGACCCAAACGTCATTAATAACCACTTTTTAAACACACCAGGACATCCAAGAGTTAGTTTATCATACTTAACATATTTCGAGCATCATAGATACTTTAATGGAATTTTCCATATTAACCATATCAACCTCGACTATCTTATTAAAATCATTAGTAGTCTGAAGTCGAAAGCAGAAGGTTGTGATGCAATTAGCTTGAACATGTTATTGTTAACGTTACCAGAGACAATAGATTGTATCCTAGCTCTTGTTAACACATCAATAGATACCTGCACATTTCCTGATGTATGGAAGCTCGCAATAGTGCGCCCTTTGCCGAAAAATGCTAATCCAACTGATCTAAAAGATTTACGACCTATTAGTATTTTACCTTGCTTATCTAAAATATTAGAAAAAGCAGTATGTACACAACTAACTGAATATTTGGAAAAGTTTAATATTTTGCCACCAGCACAGTCTGGGTTTAGGAAGGGACGGAGTACCACAAGTGCCCTTCTTGATGTCACAGACAACATTCTCTGTGCGCAAGATAAGGGCATGTGTACAATATTAGTACTATTAGATTTTTCCAGGGCTTTCGATTGCTTAAATATTGATCTACTTTTATCTAAATTATGTTACTACGGATTTGATTCTGAAGCCTTGCGTTGGTTTGACAGTTATCTCAGTAATCGCCAGCAATGTGTAGAGATTAACCGTAGTGATGGTTCTTCTGTTTTGTCGGAAATGGTGGCTGTCACAAGAGGAGTTCCTCAAGGATCGATCTTGGGGCCTATCCTCTACATTTTGTACTCATCTGATATCGTTAATCATATTAGACACAGCAAATTTCATGTTTATGCTGATGACACACAAATATATATTTCTAGTCGACCATCTGAGATTGATGAGGCCATTAGGAATCTCAATGATGACCTCAAAAGTATAGCTGAATGGTCTTCCAATAACTGCTTAGTTCTAAACCCTACGAAAACGAAATATCTAATTTTCGGTAGTAAGCAACAATTAGAAAATATCAAGCCATTAGAAACCGTCATGCTTATGAATGAGCCTGTTGAGCGTGTTTACGAAGCACGTAATCTTGGTTTGATTATGGACAGTGATCTACGCTACGAAAAGCATGTTGATCATTGTGTTAGAGACTGTTTTTATAAGTTGAAAATATTATATCGTATGAAGCCATTCCTAGACACAGCGCTCCGGATAAAGCTCACTGAATCTTTGATTTTATCGAAATTAAATTACATGGATACAGTCACTCATGCGCGGATGCTTGCTAGGACAAAAAAAGTAATCCAAAGGGTTCAAAACGCCTGTGCACGTTTTTGCTTTTCAATCCCTCCTAGAGCTCACGTGACTCCGTTTTTGAATAAGCATGTCATTCTTAAGATGATGCACAGGCGTAAAATACATCTTGCTTGCCTCATGTTTGGTGTCGTAAAATTCAAAGAGCCATCCTATTTATACGACAAGTTATCGTGGACGTCAGCTCGCAACCCTCACTTGTCTCGTGTTTGCTCGCTGGCACTCAGTATTCAAAAGCATAAAACAGCTGCATTTCGGGGTAGCTTTCGTTATGCTGCTACTAAGTGCTGGAACAACATTCCACCGCCAATAAGGAACTTGCAAAGTTTGTATAGTTTTAGAAAAAAATTAAAGAGTTTTATGTTTCAGCACCAAATAAGTGAAGCCCAGCATGTAAACAACACTAGTGCTATTTAATTAAATATTTGTGTATTATACATACTTACTTGATAAATTGTATAATGGTTAATTTTTTTTGTAACTCGTACCACAACTTAGTTACTTAGTACCTTTATAGTATTATTCTTATAATTCATTTTCATATTCTTCTTAAAAAAATATCCAGCTCATGTTTTATAATATAACTTTTTTTTTACAAGCACTTTTTGTACTTAAGGCAACGCCTAATACGTCTGTGATGTCACCGCCAGTCTCAACGGAAGACCAGCGCTGGTTGTCCGCAACCAGCATTATGCTGAGTTGAGGCTGGTTCGTGGCAATACAATCTTTATATTAATAATAACTACAAATAAGTATACTAACATATTTTATAATTTTGTATTGCTATGAATAAATGTATTTCATTTCATTTCATTTCATTTCATTTCATTTCATTTCATTTCAAATTTTATTTTATTTTATTAATGAGATCCATAAGAAAAATCATTTAAAAATATGCCAATAAATTTGGCGTATGATTATAGAAACAATTCTACGTATTTTTATCTTTCTCAAAAGCAGTTCAGTTCTTGCAACGAAGTCTAAGTAAATTTTTGTTAAATATATCTGCGGCTTTTTCATATTTTTGTCGTTAGAGGCGCGTGGCTCTCAAAAAGAAAAACCAAGTATCTCCGAATTCACGTAAAACGGGGTAGCATAGGTCAGAGTATTACAGTATCGTAAAACTCTCTTCGCGCTTCTACAGTTAATTTCATTTTAAAAATCATTGACCTGTGAAAGTGTCACCCTGCGAAAAGTCAGAGTGCAAAATGAATTCTAAAAATATAAAAGAGGTATATTAATGCATTATCTTAGCGATAGCGGCGCCATCTGCTCAGTACTTATTAATCTATAAAATAAATCCATAAAACACTTACCTACCAACGGCACTTACTGAGGCTGAAGAAATTCACAGACAATCCGCTAGGTGATTATACGATTTATATAATATCTGGTAAGTTTCGCAAACACTTAGCTACCAACGGCACTTACGTAAGTTGAAGAAATTCACAGACAATCGCCATTATATGAATTAATTAATATTAATTATCAGTGTTGCCACTAATTAGACTAATTATTAAAATAAATTAATAATTAGAGCTAGTAATAATAAACAAGAAACTACTCACTTAATAACTTACAAATATTAATTTTATAAATAAACGATATCTTTTAAACTGAAATTAATATAAAGAATGTCAGAAATACCACGGTTCATTGCACTTCCTCTACAATTCGTTGTTAAAATATTTGAGTATTCGAAAAACTCATTGGCTTAAAATGGTATCGACGATTCTTCGTCCAAGGAACCAATCCAGTATATTACTTTTCTCTATGGGATAAAGGTAACAAAAGTTAAATATGGTAAACATTATATCGGGTTTATAGTTTTTTTAACAAACGAGTACCCAACATTTTGACTGCAAACTTTTAGATTTGCTTCAGCAAAACAAATATCAAAGTCAGAATACAAACTGCCAAGTAGTTATTGTAAGGCTACCTCTGTACTTTTAGTCTGTATCAGCCCGGTCTTCCACTGGTGAACACATCATGACCCCTTTAAATTTTCTATTTTTATTTATTTACTAGCTGTACCTGCGACCTTCGTTCGTGAATGCCGTAGCCGCAGACTAATGATTCACATTTGAGCACTGTTTATCTCATATTAGGCAACACTGTGGTCTTCGGTGAAGCACTCTTAGTAAAGCATAGCTCAGATAGGAGCTTTTTACTTTAGTTTTGAATACTCCAGTTAATAGTAATTAAACAACTTTAAACGGTTTAAATCGCGTATATTAATCATTATTTTTGTCCCGATGTTTCTAATACTTGTGACCACGATCACCAAAATGATGATAAATATACGCGATTTAAACCGTTTAAAGTTGTTTAATGTGTAATAATCGCGAAAACCTCAGACAGTAGTTAAGTAACTGAGAGAGTTCCTTCGCGGTTCACACAATACATGTTGAAGCAAAGAACTTTGTGCGTTTCTTTGGAATTTCGATTTTAAAACGGTGTCTTTTTGCCAAGGTTCTCCTTGTTTGGAGGTAGAACAAAAATATATTAGATTGTGCACTTCCATTGCGCAGTTTCCAAAATGTATCAAGCAAAAGAAAGGTAAAAAATAATTTTTCCCATCGTATATTTGTGATTTTGTAATGTAATCCGCATAGCAGGCGTTATTGCAAACCTAACAATATTAAAAAGAAAGATAGTTAAAAAACTGATTGTGATGAATGTTCCAGATTTTAGAGCTGTATATATGCAAGCTTACAAAAAATTAGTGTGCCTGGCTGCCCGTGGGGTGCCGAGCTGCCCGTGGGGTGCCGGACTGCCTGTGTGGTGCCAAGCTATCCGTGGGGTGCTGGACTGCCCATGGGGCGCTGGGCTGCCCGTGGGGTTCCGGGCTGCCCGTGGGGTGCCGGGCTGCCCGTGGGGTGCCGGGCTGCCCCTGGAGTGCCGGGCTGCCCGTAGGGTGCTGGGCTACCCGTGCGATACCGAGCTCACTCGTCACTATTCGAACAAAAAAAATTATAGAAATCGGACTACGCGTTAATAAATTACAACTCGGTGTACATTTTGATTTTCATCACCTTTCCGGAGGTAACCGTGCTGGATTTCGGAATAAAAAGTATACAATGTCCTTTTTCGTAATATGAACTAAAATTGTGTTAAGTTTCATTGAATTCCATTCAGTAGTTATGGAGTGATGCGCCGGGATGCAGACAGACAGCCCGACAGAAATAAAAAAAAACAGTTTTGGCATCAGTTTCAGATACAGACAAGTCTCATTTTTTTTTCAAAATATCTTCCTTGTGCCGAATTGGATCTGTTACAGTTTTATTATAGGTATAGATATATTTCACTATAAGTTGGCATCGTACTGGACCACTATGTCCTAGTTATGAATGAAATTCTATTGTTATCATTATCGCCGATGCCAATGGGTTAGTAAAAACGATGACACTCCAGTTACAATAATTATAGATATATATATATACTATGTTCATTGTTCGGTAAATAAAGGTAAACAATGCAGTCTGTTTTCTGAGCGCGCGCGGACGCGAATTCTTGTTTGTGTTATATGCGATGGATTTGTGTGTGCGTGCGGCCGAGCGCGGGGCGCCGGCGTCGACGCATTCTGTGGTTTGATATTGGCCGAGGCGGCCGGCTAGTCTCGTTGGGATGTGTGTCGGAGTCGAATCACGCGGGGTGTGTAAAACTGAGGTCGCGGTGACCTGGTGGATTATAGCAGCGGTCTGTTATATTTTAGTGACGATAAACATTGGTATTTTGTGTGTGCGGGACTGTTATTTGTGACGCCAGGCGTTCAGTTAGTGCAAGCAAGGATTGCTGTTCCGCGGGAGATCGAGATGAGGGAAAGTATCCTAATATAATTCCGTATTGTTAGCTAATTGATCAATTATCTAGCTTTAGGGTGTTAAGCGATAATCCCCTATCGACGGAGCGACTACCACGTAGTCCGAAGGTAGGTCGTTCCCGCCGTTTTATATACACGTGCCTAGTAGCACATATATCGGCTGGCGTCTTCCTGTGACATTCCAGGAGCCGAATACGCCACGACACAGTGGTAAAGTGTGGGACTACGGGGATTAACAAGGGTATCCCTGTCCATACATTCATACATAAAATAACACTAAACCAAATTTTCATTTCAAACATCCCTTTCACAAAAACGCACACACTCATGTACAATATTTGGTATACATCAGCAAACAGACCACAGTCAGGGTTCATGTCCAGGAGAGCATTGAGAGCCAAAAAGGTGTGTGGTATAGTATATATGGTAAGTTGCCGTGTGAAACTGTGTAACTCAACGGCTCGGCAAACAGCTTGTGTTTGCGGGCAGAAAGGTACTTTTCGGGGACATAAAATTGACATAGCGCCACTCTAAGGTCTGGTGCATCGATTTTGTCCCGAACAATTTTGCATGAAACAATTAGTTGGTTCCTTTGCCGTTTAACTTCCGAGCAGTTGTAACCCAAACAATCCAACAAAAATTTTGTATGGTACATATAGGGATAACACCCACAAATGCGTTTATAAAGGTAGGTACCTAAGGAAATCATTTTGTACCTTTTCCAGTAAAAGCATATAACTGCTTTCAAATGGACTCCATACACACATAGCGCTTCCATTTTCCAGCCGCGTAATCATACAAGCGTTCCATATATCAGGGACAGGGATATTAAGGGTACATTAATCCCCAAGATTGGCTGGTTATTGAGCAGTGTAAGATTGCAGTTGTTCAGAGGCATTGCTGCCCACCATCTGGTATTTCCCTTTTGTCATTATCATTTTTGTAGGTAATGAAAAACGGCAATTATAGCTTCCACCCCAAGCTGACTCTGCTTGTCCATAAATACTTGTAATAAAATATATAGCTAAGCTTTTTGTACTTAAACTAAAATTATCGCAATGTGTATGTGATATATCTGTCTAAGATGTTTACGCTCTTATAAACCAAATATCTTACTGTATCAGCTGGATTGTCTACTGGTGAACACAGCATCATAGAGGTGGTTTGCCATAATCCCCACGCTCGGTAGGCGTCTTGGGGTTCGTAGTTTAGGATATCAATTACTCAGAAGGCACTGCTGCCTAACTTTCGGTACCTTACCTTTTTTAATTTTACCTAGAGTATACTCCTACTACGGGTAGCGTGGCACCCCACGGGGTAAGCCATAATGAAATCTTCCAGAAAAATCTGAATGACGTTGTTATGAATCAGTATTAGAAAAATGAATAAATGTTGCGCACAAAATACTTAATGTACATATTGAATTAATAATATACTCATAGCAATAATCTATTGTTGCAATCGATTGCTAGGACTCAATGTCATCTGCCTTCCTAGCCAGGGTAGTTAGAGTACATAAGAAAAGGAGGGTAAACCAATTCAGCTGTATATTACAAGATAATCGTGGGTTACAGAAAGTTTAATCACGTGATAGGCACCTTCTTTAACGAAGGACTTATCTTAGTAGCAGATACCGGAGACGAGACCCACCGTGACGGTCCAGGAATAGTCAGGACGTGTTGTTCGCTGTGGCTGGAGGTAGATCCAGCGAGAGGCCGTAGTCTGGCCAGCGCAGCAGACACCGACGGTAAGGGCAACTGCCTTGGTGCAGGTGAGGAGGTGCCGGAGTGCGGAAACTCCAGGCTTATTTTGTAATAAATCATTCGTATTGATTTTTTTTAATGACATAATAAACAAGGTCTTTTAAAAACTGAAGACTTAAAAATATCTATTGTAATATTTTGTTTGATCAATATACGAGAATCTACCTCATAGATTGACTTAACGGATTCATTCATTTTTTTTTTTTTTTTTTTTTTTTTTAACAAAGTTTAAAGAGAGAAATTACAAAGTTTAAAATATATAAATACAAATGAAGTTTTAATGGTTTTTACTATATAAATGTCGTGCATAGCCCACACTAAGAATAAATCTTGTATCGTGAGCGTCTGCTTCCTTCAATCCTTCAAGGACACCAGTATTAAATGACAGCGAGGACATAGCTTTAGTTTAAAAATATGTTTATATGTTGAGTAAAAATATATCTTATTTCTTAATCTTAGTCTCTATTTAATTTTTATTTAACATTATTCTTGTATGTGTGTATGTAAGGAGATATTAGTGTGTGTGTATTTGTGTATGGTTTGTGTGAGGGTGTGTATGAGAGATAACGTGTGGGAGGGAGATGTTGCTTGCGAGGGTGATTGTGTGTGTGTGAGTGTGTGTGTTTGGTGGAGGTGTTTGAGAAAGGGTATTTAATTATGAAAGATAATATCACCTAATAACTTGTAGTAACTTTTCAGTATCTTCATAGCTAAGATTTTTTAACCACTTGTCAATTGAACGTTTAGCTTCTCGTATTGTAAGTGTTGGTAAGTTGGGAATAAATTTACTAGTTTTATTATACAAAAACGAACTAAGGAACCCCTGATGCAGTTTAGCTGCTTGAGTATTACATTTTTGCCCATGAAAAACTATGTCTTTTCTTCTCTTTTTCGAAGATATCAGTCGCTCTTCCAATGTAGTTTGCTTTTGTTTCGCTAGTAGAATATTGAGTACAAATAGCTGGCGAACTGTTAAAATCTCACAATCTTTATACAAATCTACGGTGAGGAACATGTAAGGTTTGTATGTTGCTACCTTTAACACTGCTCTTTGAGCACGTTCCAAGGTCAACATGTAAGTAGGACATGCTCCACCCCATGACGTATTGCAGTAAGTGAGTATTGATTTGCAGAGTACATTGTAAACACTTAATATTAATGTTCGATCTGCAACCTCACGTAGATGTTTAAACACAAATATTAATTTCCTCACTCTACTACTGAGGTTAAATATATGGGTTTTCCAACTCAGTCGTCGATCTATATATATTCCTAGATATTTAATGCTTTCGACGCATTCCAAGTTTGGACAAGTACAGTCTGGGGTTGAGCAATTTAAATGGACTTTAATATTAAGAGAAGGTGTCTTCCTACGTGCATAGGTAAACGGCACAAATTTGGTTTTCTCTGTATTTAGAGAAAGCAAATTGTCCCTCAACCATTGAGTCACTGTTCTTAGTCCAGCTTCTGCACGCGTCCGAACCTCTTCCCAATCATTACCGACAAATATTAAAGCGGTGTCATCAGCATACGCGAAAATTTTTCCGTGAATTCCAGATTACATAAATTATTAATATATATAAGGAACAATGTTGGGCCCAATACGATACAATAATATAATAGAGTTATTACAATATTTGTTTAAATTATGTAGGTGACAGGCAATAGCTTGGCGGAGGCGGAATTGTCCATTTTTGTCGTTTATGTAATCAGAAACTGTGTAGTAGGATTTTTTAATCAATATGTTTTTCACATGCAACTTGAATTTCCCCTCTGTGAGCGTTGTTATATGTTCAGGAACTTTATTATAAAACCGCACACAATTACCTAAGAAGGACCTTTTATTTGTCTTTGCTAATCTAAAACCTGGCACCACTATTTTATCTTTATTCCTAGTATTGTAATCGTGATTGTCACTGTTTAATTTAAATTTACTCAAATTTTTACGAACATACATAATATTTTCAAACATATACAGACTTGGTAAAGTTAAAATATCAATTTCTTTAAAAAGATCCCTCACTGATTCCCTAGGACCCATTTTATATATGGCTCGAATTGCACGCTTTTGTATGATAAAGATTGTCTCTATCTCAGCAGCAGTTCCCCACAGCAATACGCCATACGACATAATACTGTGGAAGTACGCGAAATAAACTAGGCGAGCAGTAGCTACGTCTGTTAACTGTCTTATCCTAAGAACTGCATATGCAGCAGAACTAAGTCTTCCGGAGAGATCATGTATATGTGGATCCCATTGTAAAGTGGAATCCATTTTGATTCCCAGGAAGACTGTCGCTTTGTCAATAGGGAGTTTATCTGGGCCAAGCTTTATGTTTGGTTCAACATAAGGAACATTTGGTAAAGAAAACTTTAAACATTTCGTCTTTTTTGAATTTAGGAGAAGATTATTAGCGGCGAACCATTTACAAATCTTAGATAATACATTATTTACATGCGTCAGTTCACTGTCTTTCCTATCTACTTTAAAAATCAGAGAGGTATCATCTGCGAATAAAACAATATCGCTGAAATCTTTGACCATGCAAGGCAGATCATTAATATATGTTAGAAACAGAAAAGGTCCTAAAATTGATCCCTGTGGTACTCCCAGTTTTTACCAATGACCCGGAAGAAGTATTGCCACTTATTCCAACCCTCTGTAGCCTGTCTGACAGATATGACTCTATAAGATTCAGAGCTTTTCCACGAATACCATAGTGGGAAAGTTTACGAATCAGAGTGCAGTGCTCTACACAGTCGAATGCCTTGGAAAGATCACAAAATACGCCAATAGCATCATGTGAACTCTCCCAGGCTTCCAGTATATGCGACATCAATTGAACACCTGCATCTGTTGTGGATTTGCTCTTGGTGAAACCAAACTGATTCTCATTTAATAAATTATGTTTGTTAAAATGGGATAGTAGTTGTTTGAGCATAATTTTTTCGAATACTTTACTCAGAACAGGTAAGATGGAAATAGGTCTATAATTGCAAGGGTCAGATGTAGACCCTGACTTTAAAATTGGAGTGATTTTACTTTGTTTCATTAAATCGGGGAAGTTTCCACTATCGACACAAAGATTGAATATTGTTTCTAAATATGGTGCAATAATGTAAATTATAGACTCTACCACTTTTACTGACATACCCCACAAGTCTTCAGTACTCTTTATGTTTAAACTTTGAAATGTTTTTATAATTTCAAATCTTGTGGTGTGTCTGAAAGAAAAGTCCGGTGATTTGCTTGGAAAATTATGTTTTAACATAGTTTCTGCTACATTGGGACAAGAATCCAATGACTTAGTGGCTTCTAGGGGCAAGGTAGAAAAACAATTTTCAAATATATTCGCCACTTTTATTGAATCAGAGATTTGATTTTTATCAATAGTTAAGACATACGTTGAATCTCTAGGTTTATTTTTACCAGTTTCACTATTTATAGTCTTCCAAATGGTTTTTATTTTATTTTTAGACTTGCTAATTTTGTTTCTAATAAAAAGAGATTTAGCACACAAGCAAACAGATTTGAACATTTTTTAATACTTCCTAACGTAATCATGAAACTGTTTGCAAGATGTTAAATTTTTCCTGCGATACAGATCAAACAAATAATCTCTACTTTTTCGAATACCTGTTGTTGCCCAATCACCGAACTTCAACTTTCTATCTATTTGTTTTTTTATTTTTGGACATACTTTTTGAAACTCAGTGTTTACTAAAGAAAATAAGCTATTATAAATGTCATTTGGGTCATTATGAGAAAAACTTGTAATGCCAAGCTTAGCTTCTATGTTGGTACTGAGTATTTCCAGCCTACTAGTTGTTAATGGTCTATGTTCAATTTCATACCTCTCTGTTTTTCTGATTCCATCAAATTTTATCGCTAGGCCCTCATGATCAGATCTAACACCCTTCATTATTGACTTTTCTTTAGTCTTCGATCAAAACACGCAGCGCTACACGCTTGTAGGCTAATGCTTCCTATAAAAGCTCCTTCGCTTACAGCGCTAAAGCTAATTGCATCATCTAACCAATCTATTCAAACATGCAGCGCTAGAATACTTCTGAGGTATGCTTTCTCAAGATCAAATACTATCAGCACACAGAATGGACATAGCTTTTGTACCTACGAAACTTTGAGAAGAGTATATTAGTTAAAAATAGTAAAGGTTTATTTGGTTCCAGTTACAACTTGTTACTATAAACGTGTTAATAAATTTAATTAAGTGATTTTTTTTTTTAAATCTCGATTTAAATTTAATATTATCATAATATAGTAATATCATAATATAAAACCTAGATTGAAAGAAGTCGTGATTTGCATACATACATTTAAGTACCTACACCTACCTATCCACATTATATATCTTAATTAAGGTTTTTTTTAATTTTGTTTTTTTCAACCCGAATTTGGTGTATTTATATAGTCACTTATTTCAAGTTAATAATGGACCTAAAATATTTATGAGGGGAATAATGAATATGATCCGTGGAGTGCTGGGCTAGAATTGTACTTACCTCCCTATGTATTCCTGTGGCAGTCGTAAGAGGCCAAGAAGGCTAAAATGCCAGAAGGTGGGAAGCAGCGCCTTATAAAGAACTGTAATTTTACACTGCGATCCCCAAGACGCCTGCCAATAATGGGGGATGCCTATGTTCAACGTTATGGCTGTTAATGATGGTTCATGATATTAATGTTTTAGATAAATAAAACTGAGGAGTAAATTGTCAAGCATTAGTTACGAAAATTAAAATAAGCTAAGACAAAAAAACGGATTTACCGATTTTTATTCAGGATAGAGTAATTAACGCCCTAGTATTTTTTTAACGGCCGTATGCCTTTTTTATCAAAACATCACAATCTATATACAACGTTACAGCTACTACTTCACTGAAAGCAATTAGGCAACCCAAAAGCCATTGCCAGCCTACAGGTAATCCAAATGCTCCCGCCCACAACCAGTTGGCAGTGTACCCAGGATGCTGGTAGCATTGCCCCGTTGGATTGCAATGCTTAAAATAGTAATTAACGTCGCACGTGATCACGTCACTTTTCAAATATTTAATCCCAATCGGTCCAGCCATTTGGAAGTTACGATGATAAACAGAAAGAATTTTGACCTGAGCCACGTAGGTATATAGTATAGGTATATAGTAAAAAATAGGTATATACGTAGGTATATACCTTTATTTTAATCTCGACGAAAAACGTTTGGCTCAGGTCAAAATTCTTTCTGTTTATCATCGTAACTTCCAAATGGCTGGACCGATTGGGATTAAATATTTGAAAAGTGACGTAACTCAATGTTGCTATTTATCATGTCTGTCCACTTAATCTATAAATTTCACTACGTGAACATAGCTGCCTACGCTGTGCCATATAGCATGGCCTTGTGCGATTACAAATCGATAAAATAATAATGTAATAGGGCGTGTTTCATTCCAAAATCTGAATTTTCTTGTGAAATGTGATTCCATCGCTTTTATTTGTTCTTCCTGAATGGTTTTTGCAGTATCTTAAGACGCAGGATGGCATTTTGAATACGAAATATTGGAACGAAATGCGCGTGTAATCTCTACGAGTGCCCAGTAGCGTGTGGGTGAGAAGATGCCGACCGGCTTATTTGCACTGTCCGACTATGCTTGTTTGAGATTTCGCGTCTAGTATATATACGTCAATGTTCATTCCATTATTATTCAAACCATAGGTTTATTATTGGTCTTTGCATTCATTTGACTGTCAGGCTAATACCTTATGGATAGAAACTATTGTTCTAGTTATACATAAGATAGATTATATATATTATACACATAATCAACGCCAAAGTATCAAACTTATACTAGGTATCAAATAACACTTTATTATTTAACTTAGTAGTAATGTTTTAAGTAGAAAGAGATAGGGAAACGTTTGTCACTACATAATTGGGAAACATTTTGCGATGATGCGACAATCTAGACGGCACATGCCACGTTTCACCATATAATTTACCTGCTTCCGTGTATTAGGCATATAGATTCGAAAAAATACATCGATGATTTTAATCGATGTTATACTAGTAGTTCGTCTCGAACTGGACCTCGCGATATCTCGATGCATGTAAAATTTTGTGAAAATAGGACAGACTGTGGGTGTATTCCATTTGACGCCAACTTCGATATTTTCGATAGTTTTGACCACATTGTGTCTATGGTTGTGATCACTTTGATCGTTTATAACTGTTCTCCCCTGTTCTATTTAAGATAAGAATGCCACTAAAATTTGCCACTTTTTTCACTTTTGACGTAAGATGTAGGTAATTCAAACTGTTTCAGTAGCTTCATAGCGTTTATGGTACTTGAACATGCAGTTTACCCTGACTTCCACGACCACATGGTAGGTGGAATAGTTACGATTACATTGATGGTTTGTCTAGTATACCGACGAAACCGCACAAGGACCACTAGCGGCGTGTGTGATCCCGGCCTCGAAGGGATGTCTCTGACATAGCTCAGAGCACTGAAAACTAAAGCTACTAGCTACTAAAGCTGCTGATTTAAGCATAACCCTGATGTCTACAGCTTAAAGCAGTATTTTTCGAGTCCTTGTGCAATTTTCGTGTCTGTTTCTGGGGTTATTGTTTTTCGATAGAATTTTGGCCAGTTTTGGCCATCTCATGCCACCAGTGCAGCACTATTATAGTATCTTACTGCCTCACTGTATGGAAGTAACTTCAAGGCAATTTTATTACAATGACTTTTTTTTTACCACACTCACCTGACGGTAAGTGATGATGTGGTTGAAGGTGTTAACAGGCTTAACCTAGAACTACTGGCTCTCAATGACAGCTGCCGGAACACACTGTTAGGTGCTTGGTGACAGACTTTCTACTTGAGGGTGGTCGCTAGTCAGGCGGGCGTTCACAAAATTCCCTTCCACCATGCGGTTAAGCTCAAGCCCGCGGCGGTATTCGAACCATGGACCTGCTGCGCGGCAGTCCATAGCCAATGCCACTGAGCCATCATTGCTTTACCATATCATAGTAATCCTAAAGTCTGTTTTTTCTTACCTGCCTTATTATGTAAACAAACATGGCGGTTGATCATCCAATGACAAGATTAGTGATGGGGTCCCATCAAATGAACGACGAGCCGTACTGAACAATACTATGAAACTGAGTGATTTGATTAAAACGTAATATAAATACATAGTTTCGTTTGCTCTTTATTCATTTTGCACATTTTCTTTTTAATATCGTAACTTGGAAATAATCGATTTTTGTAATAGAATTAATTATTTACTTTTATAATATTTTCTTACTTATTTCAATGTTGGTAGTAGGTGACGCTATCGAGGTAAATACAGTTCGTGCAACAGTATGTGACAAAATACTGTCGAAACAAGTCTAAAACCAATAGCAAATTTTGAACTGGAGAGACAAGATAGTAAGTACATGGTAAAGATAAAATGTAAGCTTTATATGGTACTTACTTTTGTGAACACTCCAGGAAAATCACAATTACACGAAAACTCAGTCCTTGAAAAGTAGCAGAAAGTCGTCAGTCCAGATAATAACACCGTCCAATTCTCAAAGCACACACAAGTCCACAAGATAGCCAGGTCGTCAGTGAATAATCCGTTAAAACTCAATCACACGATTAAATCAGAATCCTTGAAGAGTAGCAGCTAGTCGTCGGTCCAGATAATAACAGGGTCCAATCACAAAGCACACACAACTCCACAAGAAAGCCAGGTCGTCGAGAATCAATGTTAGGAGAGCACCCGAAACGTACAACATCAAGCGAAGCAACGGAACGAATGTCGTATCTTGACGTTAAGTCATTCAGTGTTGCCAGCTGTATAATAAACAAAATCATCCCATTCAATTTAAAAAATAAAATTAGCAAAAAGCATCCTTTAGTTTTTGCCTTATTCCATTCCGCCAAAATTGAATCAGACTTAAATGGATTATACGAATTAAATTATCTATTAAAAAATATATGTCATTTAATAAATATTTTTTGTGGTCAAAGGCAATCAGCAATAAAAAAAAAGTCGTGTATTTTGAGATTATGTGGAACAGTATCCGTATTATGAGTTCCGTATCAACATAACATAATTTACCATAAAATCGTTATGTTTTTCATACAGTGCGAGAGCCTTACCCGCACTTGGCAAGTTTTTATTATTGGTAGATATTGGACTAAAATCAAATCAAGTTTGACGCTTGTACGTATTATCGTTTTTACTATAGAGCAAATATAAAAATCGGTAAATAAAGCAGGTTTCTTGTATGAATATCCCCTTTATTTTAAACATATTGTTATTATGTATTATTATTTGTTAGGCAATATACTATTTTAACCCATATTCCGTGAACATTTAAACGGGCTACCTATTACCGTTCCAAAGATACAGTCCTTTAAAGGTCAGACGGACTGAAGGACATTCGCGGCTATATAATAGGGTCCACTTTCTATAACTGAACCCTAAAAATTAAGCTAAATTATACTTATCTACTTGTTTTAACTAAACAACCAGTTAGTATAATGAAATGAACGAAATACGTTCAGTTGTTCACTTCTATTATTAATTATTTTGATACCCATGTTCCCATCACTAAAATTCATAGATAAGATAGATTACTGAATGTCAAAACACTGTCATTACTGTCAACAGTTTTTGTGATCATTACGTTAATTGATTTATATTTTGTAAATAGCTATAAATTTCAATGATATTTGTATGTTTTTCGAAGCGTGATGTTTCTTTTATTAGGTCTACTCAGTTGTGAATGGCCAAATATAAGTGATTATGACGGCAACTTGTGATTTTGTAGCAGAGGTATGTTTGTTTACATATTAAGACAAGGAAGAAAAAACATTCCCTTGATTTTCAAAAGAAACAGAACAAAGTAAGTTTCTGGTAAGTAGTTTGGCTCTTTTGACTATTCATATTTGATACAGATTTCATGATAAAAAGATAGACAGATTTTAGCAGTTTCCACTACAGATAAAAGGTTAATTGCATCTGGCAACACTGTTGTGAGTTGAAGTAGTATTAGGCATAAGGACTACGTATCCAGTTGCCAATAATTAAAAAAAAATTAAGTAGGGGGGCGTTCGGAACCTTGGTTAGAGTTAGGGTATGTTCCATTAGTCGCTAAGAACGTAAATTTCGATAATTTTGATCACATTCTGCGTCTGTGGTTGTGATCACGTGATCGTTTGTAACTGTCATCCCCGTTTCATTTTTTGATAAGAACGCTAAGAATGCCACTAAAATTTGCCACTTCTGTCACTTTTGACATTAGATGTAGCGTTTAAGGCGAAAATAACGCCAAGACCCATGTGGAAAACTTTTTGGGAGTGTGATCGTTTTTAGCGTTTTTAGCGAATCTCACTCAAATGGTACGTACCCTTAGAGCGCACTCGGAGTGCACCCGGAGTGCAACTTTTCACTCTAACGTCGTTCACAACCTTCGTTTATAACTATCAAAAACGGTCGTTAAAAGGTTGAATCTATAACTGCATGACCTTTACATTTCTTGATGACAAAATTATAGGCACTCTCTTGTTTTGTCTTTGCAAGTAACGGTAGTTATTGCTATTCAAACATCATAAAACGTCAATATATTTTCCTAGTTCCCCGCCAAAAATCGATATTTGAGGTTATAAAACAACCAAGTCGTCCGTCGTTCCGAACCTTAAAGTTAGCTAAAACAACCAAACAACTACACTCTGAGGCTTGGAACGTGGCCTAGTATAGTACCTCCTTATTTTTCTGTGGTTGCGAGTGACGAACCTATCTATCGTTGGAGTGGTTGACTTGGATTCTTTGGTACCCATGTCCTACGAGTTATTAGCCGATTTCCATACATTTTCACCAAATAAATATACCGAACTGGATCAGTCCTTTTTCGTTTTTTTTTGCTCGGGCTCCGATCGGTGTTGATAAACTTTTGTTGTGTGCGTAATGAAATAAACAGTGCAACAATATGGGTGCAAAAGTGTCTCGGACGGACTTCGAGTGGGTTTACACAGAAGAACCTCATGCTAGCCGCCGGAAGATCATCCTAGGTATGTAATTACGTCATGCAAACCATAATAGAAGTGGTGTGAGCTATTGTTATTAATCAGTGAAGTTGAATATAACACGCACGGGTGGAACCAACAGTTTGATCTACACTTTCCACCTAATACCGTCGAGAATTTCCTGAAAATTCAGTCTATTAAATAATTTCACGCCCACCCAATGTAGATAAATGAGGTTTATTAGCTGTATTCCCATCTGTATTCTCACTTCAATTAAATTTTTACTATTGACCTTGAATCAATCATGAAAATGAACTTGAATTAGGTAGTTTTTTCTAGTAGGCTCTATGAACTTTATCCTCTTTACCGTTCGCTTGTGACACCCGGCTGCAATAGTAGGTTTACTAGTTAGGCCAAAACAAAAGCCCTAAATTATTCATTCAGCTGTATGTTTGTTGTCAGTACACAATGTCATGGGTCTCTAGATTTCAAACAGAAATTAAGAGTTAAAAACCTGAAATTTAGACACATTTTATGTAGTCGGTTAACGCAAAACAAAAAATTGAATTACTAATTAAATATCAGAGTGCATTGTATTATAGGCTTACCGTCCTTATAAAGAGAAACCAGAACGCAGAATAGCAAAAGGCTCATCTTGAGCTGTTTTGCTTTATGCATGTATTTTTTAAATTTTTTGTAGAATTAATAATCAAAATTACCAACAACAAAGCCCAATAAAAAGAAATTTATACGGATAGTATTAATTTGATTCAAAATAAATGATTTGAAGTACATTTAGTACCTATCTGCACTGAAGAAACTAAGTAATTACTTTAATAAATTACATAATACAATAATATTTGCCCAGTTTTATTATTTACGCACACTTACTTTAATGTTATACTAGACACTTCTGAAGTATTTTTTTGTCATGCTTAATTTTGTTAACTTGTCTCTTATCTTGTGGTTGTCCCGGATGCTGATGCACCAGGACGCCAGGACAGGGGGTTCAAACTGGGGCATTTGGTAAGCCTATGTATAGAGAGCAAGGGGTATACTAGGGGCTTATCCCATTTGGCGCTAATTTCGTTATTTTCGTTCTGATCACTGTGATCGTTTGTAACTGTTCTCCCCTGTTCCATTTAGTATAAGAATGCCATTAAAATTTGCACCTTCTGTCACTTTTGACTTCAAATGGTACGCACCCTAGATATATCTCTATAACCTACTGAATGACCTTGATCTATTAAGAACAATGTATTCGAGTAGACATTAGTTGGATCTTATCAAATTTGGGTAGCATGAGCGGAATTAAAAAGTATATGAGTCATCATAAAAAACCCCTTCTAACCCTACTCTCTGGGCTCCCAGATATGAGTTAAGCTATGAATCCTCAAAATACTAATTTGTCTCTGATGTGAAATATAAAACTAGATAAGATTTCATACAATTAAGAATTAATTTGGGATTGAAATACAATTTAGAACACTTAATTATCAGGGTTCCAAATAAGAATCTGTGATCCCATTACAAAGCCTATGCTGTCCATCCATAATACCTTTAAAGGGCTACATATTATACTTCAAACGCAAGCAAATATGCTATCATCTATCTTGTAAAATGTAAGAAAATACTGGATTATAGTCACATACTTAGAAGACTTAATTTTTTTTGTTTTATTTCAACTACATTAAGTATCATACTAGATTTAATTCAATTTATATGATAACATAAAAAAATATTAAAAATAACAGATATTTTAAAAGACGACACAAACTTCAACCTGTCAAACCAGAAGAATTTTCGATGCTACACTCGCTTCGATATGATGAATCCTCAGGAGGTCATGACTCTACGAGCGCATGATCGAGACAATATAAAAAATATATATCTAGTGATAATTCCGCCTAATTTTCCTGTTAATCCAGTCAAACCGGAAGAATTTTCGACGCGTTTCCCTGCTACTCAAAGCATCCCCAGGAGGTCTTGACTCTATGAGCGACTATCGAGAATATTTTGTTTTGCGGCAGTATCCTTGGTGTGCAAGTCTGACTTGCACTTGGGCGTTTTTATTCAACTTGTTTAGCTCCTTCTCTCACTAACTGTACGTATATAATCATCACCAAAGTAGTAAGAAAATGTTATAAGAGCCAATATAACACAAGTTTATAGGGGTTACACCATTGTCATACGCCAGGCACTTCCATACCCTGACCCTATTGTGATGACAATTGAGAAAAACCTTGTCACACCCCCTTAACACTTGTCCTGGTTCTAAGGGCGTATTCCACTTGACGCCAATATCGTTATTTTCGATAATTTTGATCACATTTTGTGTCTATGGTTCATATTAAATGTGGAACCATGGACGCAAAATGTAGTCAAAATTATCATAAATAACGAAGTTAGCATCAAACGGAATACAGCCGTAATTGTAAAAAACACTGTTAATAAGTTGGCATCGTCAGTACCACTACGTCCTAGTTATGAATGAAATTCTATTGTTATCATCGCCGATGCCAATGGGTTAAATAGATACTTTTACTTATTTAACATTGTATCACAGTTTTGTTCAATCTCACTACAAAACCTGTTCTGCCAACCCCATTAATGTGAGATAAGGCCAGGAGAAAGAAGATATGAAGCGTCTAACTAGTTGGAATAGATAAATGTCACAATCAATATTTTTTTTTATTTGGCTTGTGATTAATTTACCACAATCACACCTAATGTTAAGTGAGGATGTGGTCGACATTGGGAAATGCTCGCCTAGAAAATATGCTCCGTATTTGGAGGCTCTCAGATTATATCTATTGGTAAAGGATATATAATCTGGGTAATGATTTTATTCACGGTTTTCTTTTAATTTTTTGGAATAAGCCCAAGGCCCACCTGATGTTAAGTGCACTAACCTCTGCCTATAACAGATGCATTTCGTCACAAGTCACGAATTGCACTGCGCCCGTCACCTTGAGACATAGTTGTTAAGTCTCATGTGCCTGTAATTTCACTGGCTCTCAAGGACTGCTGCCGGAACACACCGTTGGGTGCTTGGCGACAGATTTTCTACTTGAGGGTTGTCACGACAGGCAGGCATTCGTAAAATGCCCTTCTACCATGCGGTGAAACTCAAGCCCGCGGCGGGATTCGAACCATGGACCTGCTGCGCGGCAGTCCATAGCCAGTGCCACTGAGCCATCACTGCTTCTAAATTATGAAAAACTAAATACTCGTGATATCTTACGACACCCCTCTCTCCATTGTGATATTTCGTGATTTTTGATAAATCCCTCCCCCCCTTTCATGCCTCACGTGTTTGATGGACGGTCCCTAAAGGAAAGTGACAATGTGGTCGACATTGGAACATGCTCAGGTTTCATGAACATTTGCTGGTCCATGGTTCGAATCCCGCCCAGAGCTTGAGGTTCACCGCATGGTGGAAGGGCATTTTGCGAATGCCCGCCTGGCTAGCGACCACCCTCAAGTAGAAAATCTGTCGCCAAGCACCTAACGGTGTGTTCCGGCAGCAGTCCTTGAGAGCCAGCGAAATAACAGGCAAAGTGAGACTTAACAACTATGTCTCAAGGTGATGGGCGCAGTGCAGTTCGTCACTTGTGATGAAATGCATCTGTTATAGGCAGAGGATACCGCTTAACATCAGGTGGGCCTCGCGCTAGTTCCTTCACAATAACATTAAAAAAAAATGCTTGCCAAGAAAATACACTCCTTATTTGGAGGCCCCAGAATATATCTTTTGGTAAATAGATATAATAGTGTACATAGTAATTGTTTTTTTTTCACGTCTGCTGCCAGGATTATTTATTTCGAAGAGATTTGTATTTGTCATTACAAATACAGCACTTCTTTGGTTTACATTGTAAAGCCCTATGCTGTAGTGATGCTACAATCCGTCGGTTAGTAACTGCTAAAGTAAACGGTTAACGCGTGACTGAGACTTTGTCAAAGAATAAACTGTGCTAAGAAGTGACGTCACATTGGTTTCTTAATACTGTAGGCAATTTGACACTGCCATACGAAATGTTCAGATTGCTCGGTTTTTTTCCTATAATTCCCACCAGTTTTTGTTTACTGGTAGTGATTAGGAAGTGTCTCAATTAATTATTCCTGTATGTATCTTGTAATTAATGCTTTTTAGGGTTCCGTACCCAAAGGGTAAAAACGGGACCCTATTACTGAGACTTCGCTGTCTGTCCGTCTGTCACCAGGCAGTATCGCAAGAACGGTGATAGCTAGACAATTGAAATTTTCACAGATGATGTATTTCTATTGCCGCTATAAAAACAAATACTAAAAATAATATAAATTAAATAGTTAAGTTTCTTATTCGATTGTAATAACGGTGACAGGTAATCGCTTTAACTATTCACAGAATATTTAGTTTTATGTTCTCTTTAAATGTAATTAATTAAAATAAAATAATTAATTAAGGGATATAAGAGGTTTTCGCCGTACCTACCCAGCTCAATCGGACACTGCGAAAAGTGTCTGTAACTTGCAAGATTAGGTTATAGATAATGAAAACCTTAACGTACGGAACACTTCGTGCGCGAGTTCCACTCTCACTTGGCCGGTTTTTTAATACCGTTGTAAAGTCGTTACTAGCTGCTGATGCTATACCAAACGCCGCCGTCCCTGGTTCGATCCCCACCGCCGGCTGAGCTTCACCGCATGGTGGAAGGGCATTTGCAGCCCGCCTGGCTAGCTCAAGTAGAAAATATGTCGCCAACCACCTAACGGTGTGTTCCGACAGCAGTCCTTGAGAGCCAGTAAATCTAGCTGAGCCTGAACAACACCTTGACCACATCATCGCTTACCATCAGTTGAGATATTGGTCAAAGGCTTACCTTAGTTATAAATAAAAAAAAAAGTTACACTTTTGCATACACACCTTTTTTTATTAGTACTCGGACCAGTAGGTGGCCCACCTGATGGATGGTGGTCCACCATGGCCTACGGACGTTGATGTAATACCAGAGGCGTTACCAATGCGCTCTCGACCTCTAAGGGATCTTATGACGCCCTACAACCCGATATCGTATCGCAGGGGAAAGAAGTGCTGCTGCCCACCTTCCAGTATTTTTCCCTTAGTCGCCTCTTACGACACCCACGGGATGATATGGTGAGGTGTAATTCTAACCCGGCAACCCACGGGGTACTTTATAGTACGCGGTATAAATGTTATAGAGAACCTTTGCGTAGTTTAGCGCAGAAGCTTAAGGTAGTGGTGGTGAATATCCCGTCGCAAATTGCCCTGCCACCGTGCTGTAACGACTGCCATCCTTAGAAAAACAACCAGGACCGACGGCTTAAAGTGCCCTACGATCGTGCACGCTCAGTATTAATGTCACTAGCGGTTACCCATCCAACTCATGACTGCGGCGGACGTTACTTAAGACTGGAGGAAAGTGTCGGATTTTCATACAAAAAGAGAAAACGTTTCTACCCCCTTAAACAATCACCGATTTTGATTTTTTTTGGAAATCTTATAGATGTTATCAATATCCAGGTTTATACTTTTTGATTTTAATCATTAAATTAAAGGAACTTGAATGAATGGGTATTTAAATACCGACATTTTCTCAAAACTTGTATCTCTAGTTTGTGAATTGTTTATATGAAATATAATGATAGTTAAATAAAGAAAAAGGAAAACCTATAAACCTAGTTTATTCTGTCAGTTGTAAAATAAGACCAACATTTTTAGTTTTTTTTAATGTTATTGTAACGGAACAAGCTCGAGGCCCACCTGATGTTAAGTAGACTAACCTCTGCCTATAACAGATGCATTTCATCACAAGTCATGAATTGCACTGCGCCCGTCACTTTGAGACGCAGTTGGTAAGTCTCATGTGCCTGTAATTTCACTGGCTCTCAAGGACTGCCGCCGGAACACACCGTTAGGTGCTTGGCGACAGATTTTCTACTTGAGGGTGGTAGCCAGCCAGGCGGGCAATTGCAAAATGCCCTTCCACCATGCAAAGATTCGATTAATGTTTACTATAGGAGAAAAGTTTTCTCCTAGAACGCAAATTATGTGCAAATTCTAAGTCAAAAGTTGAAGAAGCTGCAATTGTCCTTATCGCACAATTCTGTTCGGGCGTTTAGCGGCGAGACAGCTTCACTTAGTTAAAATACCTATTTTTCTGTGGGAGCTTCTCTTCCCGTTCATCTTAACTTAGCTGATCGGTTAAGGTTGAACTGGCCGGTCACTTCTCCATACAAACGTCGTAGGGTGATCACTCCCTTATTTGAGATTTTAGGTCCAGACTTAAGCATTATACCGATTGATATCGTCATTATCTTATGTATAATTTTAAAAAGATAATTAAGTTGTAAGTTATGAGCCTAGAAAACTTTATATAAGAATGTTTCGAGGCACATAATTCTTAAGTTAATTATTTTATTAAAATTTCGGCATCATACAAGCCTAGATAATGACGAGATCAAGCGGTATTATGCTTTATTTTGGACCTAAATCCTCAAATAAGGGAGTGATTACCCTGCGACGTTTGTATGGAAAACGGGCCGGCCCGTTCACCCTTAAGAACGGCTAATCAAATTTCGCTACGAGCGCTTCGAAAATGATTTCAAAGTGACTCATCTGTAACCTCGTCTGTCGTATGTATCTTAGTCAGGCGCGCTATTGTTACCTTATCATGAGTAAACATTAATAAATGCGAGAAGATTCAAGAGCTTCTCAGAATCTAGTATCTTAAGTGGCGTTTATCATGAAATCTCGATTTTATACCACTCTAGTAGCATACACGTAATGTATGTCTTTGTAAATGCCAATGAAGTTAGTGTCTGTGTTATTTTATGTTATTACTTTGTACTGGCTCATCTTACCTTGATGATTCTTTTATCTAAGTATTTTTCCAAGATGGTAATCATTTAAATTTTATATCACTGAGTTTAAACAGTTCTTTTTTTATGTTGTTTATACGGAACAAGCTCGAGGCCCACCTTATGTTAAGCGGACTAACATCTGCCTATAACAGATGCATTACATCACAAGTCACAAATTGCACTGCGCCCGTCACTTTGAGACATAGTTGGTAAGTCTCATGTAAGTAATTTCACTGGCTCTCAAGGACTGCTGCCGGAACACACCATTAGGTGCTTGGCGACAGATTTTCTACTTGAAATCTTAGTTTTTTTTTTATCTAAGTATTTTTCCAAGATGGTACCATTAAAATTTGATCTACTACGATCATGTCATAGAGTTTGTACACTTTATTTTATTTTCTAAATATGGTTACAAGCACTATTGCGTGCTAAACTAAAATCACATTTACAAATTATAAGAGTATGATGTAAGAGTATTATGTATAGTAGTTATAAGAGTATTATAAATCACATTTACACATTTTTTGTTCCGAGCGGGAATCGATCATGTGTCCTCCGATTTTGCGCCGGATGCCTAAGCCACTTAGAAGTCTTAAAAGATTCACCTCAAAATAACGGACTCTTCTTCAAAGTCTTCTAACACAAAAAAGTGTGAAATAACTTGTAGTCGGACTAAATCAGCTGACGATTTTATTGACGACTTTTCTGAATAGTGTGACCTTGATATACAATTATACTGTAAAATTTTTCAAGTCGGTTGCAATAGATTAAGAAATACCTCAGAGAAGCAGATAACAATAATAGATGTTGTTCACGCCAAGACTTAAATTGTTACTAATCAGTTAGCTGCAGCCCGTAGCTGGCCTCTAATCGCAGTATTAATTAACTCGTTCATACTATATCTACAATTACCGTGGGATTTTGGCTTACAGCGTTCAGTTGCTATGGAAACGTGGTAATTGATGCCGATATTTTGGCGTTTTGCGAATGGCCGCTCCTCTAGCTACTCCTCAAGTAGGAATTCGTCGCCTAGCACCTAACGGTGTTTTTCGGCAGCCGTACTTGAGAGCTAGTAATTTTAGGTTACAACATCTTCGACCACGTCATCTACGACAAAAACAAAACTGCCTCAAGCAGTGCTTTTTGAACACACATCAGTGTATTCAAAAAGCACTGCTTTGGAATAAGTACTTGGGTTCGATCCACATATGTGGGACAAGTTTTTGGGCATATAAATTATTGACAGCAGTCTCATCTGTGCTTGGTTGACGGCAACAGACTCGCCTCAATAAATTATTGACAGCAGTCTCATCTGTGCTTGGTTGACGGCAACAGACTCGCCCCAATAAATTATTGACAGCAGTCTCATCTGTGCTTGGTTGACGACAACAGACTCGCCCCAATAAATTATTGACAGCAGTCTCATCTGTGCTTGGTTGACGGCAACAGACTCGCCCCAATAAATTGTTGACAGCAGTGTCATCTGTACTTGATTGACGGCAACAGACTCGCCCCCTATTGCACGAGACTGTAACCCTTGTCTTTAATAATGTCTGCCTACCTTTTTAGGAATTACAGTCGTGGCGATATGTAGATCATATAGTATGTAACATGGTGCCGAAACATCATAAAACTTTTAGGGTTCTCCGTTTTGTAATGGAACCCGAAATGTATAGTTTTCTTATAAAAAATAACGGTACCTTACTTTCGTAAGTTTAAAATTCTAACAGTTCCATCGCTGTACATAAGTGAAGTCGCTAATTTTGTTAAATGTAACCCTCATTACTTTAAATTTAAACCTTTGATTGATTTGAAGCAATGATGGCCGAGCGGTATCTAGTAGCGGTAGCTATGGACTGCCGCGCCGCAGTACCCTGGATCGATCCCCACCGCCGGCTTGAGCTTCACCGCATGGTGGAAGGGCATTTTGCGATTGCCCGCTAGGCTAGCTACCACCCTCAAGTAGAAAATCTGTCGCGAAGCACCTAACGGTGTGTTTAGTCAGTAGTCCTCGAGAGCCAGTGAAATTACAGGCACAATGAGACTTAACAAATATGTCTCAAGGTGACGGGCGCAGTGCAATTCGTGATGAAATGTGACGAAATGCATCTGTTATAGGCAGAGGTTAGTCCACTTAACATCAGGTGGGCCTCGGGCTTGTTCCGTTGCAATAACATAAAAAAAAAACGAAAAAAAACTTATTGGAAGCAGACGTCAAGGTAACTTAGAAACAACCCACAAATACAAAGACCTTCTTAAGAGAATAAGTGTAAATTGTATGGCACCTACAATCTATAATAAAATTCCATTATCAATTAGGTCTCTTAACGATAATAAACGATTTAAAACTGCACTCAATGGCCTCCTTACTGAAAAAGCATATTATGACATAAGAGATTTTTTTAATGAAGAGAATGTACAATAATAATTAAAAAAAAATAATGACTGAAATGTGAATAATTTTATATTTTCTTTTGTGAGCTATTGACATTACTTGTATTAATTCTTGAATTTTTATTGTGTTATTTTCGTAATTCATTATCTAATCATTCAATTTTTACATGTTAATTTTCTTTGAAGCAGTGATGGCTCAGTGGCATTGGCATGGACTGCCGCGCAGCAGGTCCATGGTTCGAATCCCGCCCAGAGCTTGAGCTTCACCGCATGGTGGAAGGGCATTTTGCGAATGCCCGCCTGGCTAGCGACCACCCTCAAGTAGAAAATCTGTCGCCAAGCACCTAACGGTGTGTTCCGGCAGCAGTCCTTGAGAGCCAGTGAAATAACAGGCAAAATTAGACTTAACAGGTATGTATCAAGGTGATGGGCGCAGTGCAGTTCGTCACTTGTGATGAAATGCATCTGTTATAGACAGAGGATACCGCTTGATATCAGGTGGGCCTCGCGCTTGATCCATCACAATAACATAAAAAAAAACCATAGTTTTATTAGTCAATTTTATAATATAATTGTCATATGCTGATAAGGCGAAACATGGCTGTACTTCTCCTAATTGTCGTCATTGTTAACCTATGTTTTATTAAATAAATGAATATGAATACGTTTTTTTTTCACTAATTTTAGTTATTAAGACTAGAATGATTGTGGCGCTCTTCATACAAACGTAGTTACGTAATATTTTTTTCGTGTCATAGTAGTTTCGTGTTATTTTTTCCGTGCTTCGGAGGGCACGTTAAGCCGTCGGTCCCGGTTGTTGTCTTAGGATGGCAGTCGTTATAGCATGGTGGTAGGGCATTTTGCGAATGCCCGACTGGCTAGCTACCACCCTCAAGTAGAAAATCTGTCGCCAAGCACCTAACGGTGTGTTCCGGCAGCTGTCCTTGAGAGCCAGTACTTCTAGGTTAGCCTGAACAACATCTTCGACCACATCATCACTTACCATCAGGTGAGATAGTGGTCAAAGGCTTACCTTTCAGGCACAAAAAAATATTTAAAACACTAAGTTTTACAAGACTGCCTAAAAACAGGAGTGTTATGTTTTCAGGGTTAATATATGTATGTGTCTGAGTTTATTCCAACATAACTTCTAAACGGCTTAACCGATTTTGATGTTTGCTATATCGTTAGATTCGTCTTGATAGCGCAGGTGATACTAGGTACATTAAAAAAACTGGCGGATTTTGGACGCCAAATTGCGAGACTAAATATCTTTTTTTTTCTTCTCAAACCATCGAATGGGGTTCCAAAATTAAGGGCTTTAAAAAGAATTCCATAATAGTAGTTTATGCAACTGTCAAATATAATAGAGGGTATTAAAACATGAGTGTAGTTTTTTGAAACGAGCCGCAGGCGTGTTTCAAAATAAGATTACACCAGTGTTTTAATACCTAATTATATGCAGTTGCATACACTACTTTATTTAATCTCATGGCTGTAGGTAGCTACATTAAATAAAAAAAATATCTAACAAAATATTAAGTACTCAAATTCGTATGTACGAAATAGCGCCAAAATAGAAAAAGTCTGTTATTGGTCTATGGCTCGGAACCAGCGCTCACCACAGATAATGTGTACTTAAATTGAATTAAAACCTCCATGGTCAGGACACATTGTACTTTAACCCTCTCGCTCGCGCTATGTCATTATGCAATGTGACACTTTGCCACCAGAGGTCATGGCGGACCAAGAAATAAAATTATCTAGTTTTACATTCTACGCCATATGTTTTGATCGACAAAACCAATTCAAATAAAATAAAGAGGAAAATATCAATTGATAATTACTTTATCACGATGATATATACTAAGATTTAGCTTTTTTATCTATGACAGGAAAATATCTCTCCAAAACCAAGACACTATGAAAAATTATGCACTCACCATAGAAAATGTGTAACTAATCGACTTATGTATGGTTATTTTATAAATGTACCTGTATCTATATAAATGAGACTATACGTTTTGCTAAACTGCATCTTTAGTTTTTTAGTATTACTCAACATTTTGTAATAAAATAGGATTGAAGTAATTGTTAGCGCACACGTATATTATGTTCAAGCTCACCTGATCGTGTAAATTTATAACCTGATAAAAACATGCTCCTGAAGAATTTTGAAATAAAAGCCTGTATTATTCATGAATACATTTATTTCTTTCATTGAAACTTTCACTACATCTCATAAATTTCATCAAATATTATAGAAATTCACTAATCACGACTACTAGTACTTACCATACATTGGAAGTACTACTATGAAGTAAAATGGCATCCTTTGACCAAATAAAACAAGTGGAATCTTATGAAACTTATATTTATTGCTTTCTAGATCTCTTACTAAATTACCTTAGTGTAAAAAACGGAATAAAATATTTTTTTTGAATCTTGCAAATATTTGTATGAAAATTATATTACTAATAGTGATGTTACTGTTATCGGTTACATTGTCGATAAAAAAATCCGATGTATCTACTATGTAAGCGTTTATTGCCAATAAAAGTTATTTTTGTGGCAAATTATGTGATTGACAGTTAATTAATTAAGTTACATGTTAATTCGACTTATGAAGCAATGATTGCTAAGCGGTAATGGTTATCAACTACCGCATGGAGTACCATGGTTCATATCCCTGCGAGTTGCTTTAAGTTTCACTGCATTGTGGCAGGGCATTTTATGAAAGGTTAACTATAATCCTGTAGTAGAAAATCTGTCGCCAAGCACCTAACTCCAGACCTAAAGTCTATTTTATTACAATGTTCCGGCAGTGGACCTTAAGATCAATTTTCCATTATAGGCTTAGCCTGAACAACGTATTCGACCTCATATTGATCCAAAAAGCTGTGATGGTAATCAAAGGCTTGCTTTTCATGCAAGTTAAAATACGTGTTACATTGGAAGCAATACAATTTGATCAGTTTATTTGATATAGGCGTAAAACTTCAGAATTCGTAAAGGGTCAAGTTGAATTTTTAGTAAATGTCTGAGTATTGTAATTTTTGTTCCCAATTTCATTTGTAAAATAGACCGTGTACCCTTTTTTGTTTATATTACTTTACATTGTAATCTGTACTTTCTGTGAAATTGATTTTCTGCTACAAGGAACATTCGCATGACGTTCAGACGTGCAAACACTTTTTTTCTTTTTTTATAACCATGTATGCAATAATACATGCACAAGTTTTATTTATAGACAAGCAATGGGGGTTACAGAAAAATACTTATGTTATCATTTACCGCACCGTACGCTAAAGTCATGTAATCCCAACACTAAACAGAACACTAATTTGAATCAGAAACTGTTTGAATTGTTAACAACGACGTACAAACGTTGTCATCTGAAATGTAAATATATTTCAGGTATATCTAGGTAAAACACAGAGATACCGTAAATTAGCCCAAACTGTATTTTCGACATTATTACTTCAGCTCCACCACATTTTCAGGGTTGTATCACATGGTTTTGTAAAACACATGTAAATAATAAATGGGGTTTTATATGCTGCGTAGAGTGATGTTGAAACCTATACATTGAGTTCTGTGCACTAGCTTAAATTTTATTCTAGCTGGCATTATAAAATATAACAGAAATCCTGTCTACTTGCATATTAATACAAGTCAGCATTAAGAGATACAGTATATAAGATAAGTGTCCATTCGCCATCTGTTATTGACTAAATGGTTTTGTCTGTTCTATCACAATTTTCTGAATCGTCATACGATATCTAATAAAAAACCTAGTACTTTTATGACAAATCCAAAAAAGTACAAGCATGATCAATAACAAAAGTGTGTTTCCTGAAATCTGCTTCGCAGCCCTGCAACGGTAGATTCTAAAGAGATATAGAGGGAATTAATACAATCAAACATACATCTGGCAACACAATGAGACAAGGTTAACGGCTCTCGCGTATTTTCCATTTATAGTCCGTTTGCATATCAACCAACACTCGAAATTGCAGTTGTATTTTAGGAGAAGAAAGCTATGATTGCATGGTATGGTACTCTTTGAAACAACCTCCAATACAAATATAGGGAACATTACAGTCCGGACATTCGTATTTCGTACACCAATGTGGTCTTAAACCTCAGTGTGTACACCAAATACATTTTCGTCATCCCAGGTTCGTTTTGTGGACAACTTTTTCACTAATCGCGTCGGTGACTTCAATTCGGTGAAGAAAATGCAATCCCGTGAGGTGCTCTGAGGAAGCAGATTAGCACGAGAACGCATACGTAAAGAAGTACCTTCACGATGAGATTATAGTGCTTATCAATGATGGGTTTCTCTAAGGTTAAAAAAACACAAAATAATCAATGAGAGTCTGAAAACCTCTCGAGAATAATGCGCGCATTTTGTATGGTTATATTTATAATGTTTTTGAAAAGTTTCTTTGTACATTTGATGCACTATTTCCTTTCAAGCATTCAAAAACATTTCCCGTGCAAACAATTTAATTGAGTAACAAACACTTATCTCACAAAAATACTATTGCATAGTAATTAAACAGCTTTAATGGTAACTTTAAACTTTTATTTTTTTCATGATCTTCTTTCTTCTCATGTTCTTGGTCGCTAAGTTATCTGCAATATAAAAATCATATATGTCTATATGTACACATAGTAGCTAGCAAGTACGCATATAGCTTGATCCCACTGAGTAAAAAAAACAAAGTGATGTTTTACTGAAACGGGATACAGAAATCCATTCTGGTATATCACGATAAAGTGTCCCTTGTTCATCATCCTACTAAAGGCTAGCCCTGTACAAAAAACTACTAACAGGCAAATAGTGGAATGAATTACCAGATAATATCATTTCAATTTTGGATGGCGTTTCAATTTGTGCAAATCGTACCAATAGCACGCTCAGAGCTGGTCCGATTTGTACGAAGGGCACCAAACCCAAACCAAATTTGCATGACTGATAAGTGTGATATTATCGATGACGTCACCACTCAGCGCTGACAGTACTCACGGCCCCACGGATGCGCACCGTGAGCACTCCATGTCATTAAACGCTCTGAGCACATTTTGGACCAAGCATTGGCATACTTTCAATTCTGTGGCTTAACTGTCACAACAAATGACAAGTAAAAATAAAAAATCTAACACCCTTGATAGCTGTTGTTTTACAGTTCGTATTATATATCTCAAGTACGCTATAACATTATAAGATTACAAATGAATGTGAGGAAAAATTATAGCCATGCGCGGGATTCAAACCCGCGTCATCTACCCTATAGCTAGGGTATGCTCTGGCCGAATAAGCTAACATGACAATGACTCTATTTTTTTACTGTCTTTTTCTGTTGTTTTTTTACTGTAAAGTAGATAGGAAAGACAGTGAACTGACGCATGTAAATAATGTATTATCTAAGATTTGTAAATGGTTCGCCGCTAATAATCTTCTCCTAAATTCAAAAAAGACGAAATGTTTAAAGTTTTCTTTACCAAATGTTCCTTATGTTGAACCAAACATAAAGCTTGGCCCAGATAAACTCCCTATTGACAAAGCGACAGTCTTCCTGGGAATCAAAATGGATTCCACTTTACAATGGGATCCACATATACATGATCTCTCCGGAAGACTTAGTTCTGCTGCATATGCAGTTCTTAGGATAAGACAGTTAACAGACGTAGCTACTGCTCGCCTAGTTTATTTCGCGTACTTCCACAGTATTATGTCGTATGGCGTATTGCTGTGGGGAACTGCTGCTGAGATAGAGACAATCTTTATCATACAAAAGCGTGCAATTCGAGCCATATATAAAATGGGTCCTAGGGAATCTGTGAGGGATCTTTTTAAAGAAATTGATATTTTAACTTTACCAAGTCTGTATATATTTAAAAATATTATGTATGTTCGTAAAAATTTGAGTAAATTTAAATTAAACAGTGACAATCACGATTACAATACTAGGAATAAAGATAAAATAGTGGTGCCAGGTTTTAGATTAGCAAAGACAAATAAAAGGTCCTTCTTAGGTAATTGTGTGCGGTTTTATAATAAAGTTCCTAAACATATTACAACGCTCACAGAAAGGAAATTCAACATATTGATTAAAAAATCCTTCCTTTTCTGATTACATAAACGACAAAAATGCCTGGACAATTCCGCCTCCGCCAAGCTATTGCCTGTCACCTACATAATTTAAACAAATATTGTAATAACTCTATTATATAGTATGTATGTAACACATTGTTAAAAGATGTTTAAAAGAATGGCCCCGAGTTTCTTGCCCGTTCTTCTCGCAGTGGCTCTATACAATTTATTTGCTGAACGTGGCAGTACAATGTAGAATATTTCAATACTAAAATTTGTAATTGACCTTCATAAGAGCGTCGTAGACGCCTAAATTGAATAAATGATTTTGACTTTGACTTTGTGTCGTAGTACGTAGTAAAAGACAATGCCTACTCCGAGCTAAGAACGCCAGCCGCGGCAACACTGGACCGCGCCGGGCTACCTTTGAATAGAGTTTTGAATATTTACATCAAGCAAAGTAATACAAAATATGAAATAATACATTACAGGCACATGAGACTTTTAACATCAGGTGGCCCTCGTGCTTATTCCGTCATATACACATAAAAAAAAAAAAAAAAAAAAAAAAAAACTATGAAAAAAATTTTTCCTCACTAAATGTTTGTTAGGACTAGCAGAAGTCAACCCTAAGAGGTTGTTAGCATTTTACCAATAACCCTGTATATAGGTATTAAAATTAATTTTGCATAATTATCATCCAGAAAAACCTTCAACCTAACAAAACATTTTTCATTTTACAAAAAAAAAAAGTGTCAATATCGTATAAAAATAATCGCAAACTTGCATTACAGCTCATTTTTCTGTGGCAATTTGGCAGTTTGATAGAGTAAAAATTTACCTGTAAATATGGTACCTGTGTATCAACAGGTTCATCGCTACGTTTTAGTCATCGTCTCTTAAAATTATACAGGGTGGTTACTCACTCCATATCATATTGTCACGTGGATACAGTGAAAGATAAACGCTGAAGATTGAAACTTCTGAAACAGAAGTCAATTATTATGAAAATAGCATAACACTACGAGATCTTTTTTTTACGATTTCTAGTACTATCACAAGCTTTGCAATAACATTCCGTTTAGAAATTTATAGAGCGATTAATCGTGTCTTCCGATCTGCTTTCGGTGTAAAAATACCTACGCTAATTATTTATATACACAAATATAATTAGCGTAGGTATTATATATATATATATACAAAAGTATATGTTATTACAAAAATAATCGAACTTTGTGGTTGGTACAGCATAAAACCAAAGATAGTTATGACATTGCCATTAAAACTCACCGATCAATGTAAATATCGATAAAGTATTATCGACAATGTCACAGCGCTCTTCAAAAATTACACTGGCATATGGCGTCTAACTCAATAGCAAATGGGCTCGTTTCGAATTTGCATTTTAGTATGAAAACTCAAACTTTAGGACAAATGTTAGATTAATAACGCATACAAAGAGAAATTAGGTACATACTCGTAATTATAACAATCAATGGCACTATGGCAGCCACTGTTGAAACACGAATCAACAATGCTAGTCACGTAAATAATTATTGTTTTTACCTAAAACTGTTACTTATTTAGCACTATGTTATTTCTTTTACGCACTTATTATCTGTATGAATATCCATAGAACTATGTAAAACATTATTTTACGCACATTTATGTAAAACTGTCACCATAACACTTTTTTACAGATTTCGTTTTTCGCGCGCAAACCGAATGAAAGCATAAATATGTTTTCATATTCATTCAGTTCGTTCTCTCTGACTATAATAGATTTTGTTCTCATTGAACCGTCAAAATAAAGCGCGTTTCACACGCTACAATTTGTCCATAGACAATAACACACAATTTAGTTGTATAATTGAACAAAACATATAAATTCAATTGGTGAGCATGAAACCACACATGTGTGGTCATTTTGACTTTATGCACCTTTCAATACAACCACACATGTGTGGTTAAATTGCTGCAACGGTTAATAATTAAAAAAAATGTTTTAAAGCATTGTTTTGTTACGAGAATAATGCTTTAATTTAACTTTTTAATTTTCTTAAAGGAGTATGTAAATAAAATAAGTCAATAAAAGTCTGTATTTAATTTCATAATTAGAATATTACCGAAAGAGATTATATAAATATATATATAACTATATTCCGGCCGCGGAGAGAATGCGTTTGACAGTTCGTTTTGTGTAATTTTTTTCCCGAGTTCAAAGTAACATCGTCAGTCTGACTGCATAATACTGTATTAGTCAGACATTCACGTATCTAATAATAGCGTATAATATATATTTAACCCCATGTACTAGCCACAAAGGTAATAAAAACACGTACTGTCAAACGCATTCTCTCGGCGGCCAGACTATAGCAGTTTTAATTTCGATGGAGCGATAAAACGTTTAACAAATATAAATAATATGCAGTTGTGTTTTTTGACGTAATTTATACATGTTTTACGGATTAGGCTTCAGGATGTGTATGCATAAATTAACCGAGTTTTGACACTTGGTTTTAAAATATGACGAAACTACGTTTGTATGGCAACTGATATGAAGGCTATAAAGGCTACACTGAGAAAAATCTAAAGTCAAAAGCGCCCTAATGACGGCCAATTTATATGGTATACGGCAAAAAACCGACCAAACGTAAATACGTACAAAAACGCCTTCCAACTAGAAGGTCGACGAAACAAAAACAAAAAACGAAGTCAGTGAAGACGAATAATATTTATTTTCGTCTTCATTTAAGGTGTATTTTGTGGTCTTTCTTAAATATTGACTTTTCGATGAGGCTGATTAAGTCGTACGTTATACTGATAATCACCGTATATAAACCGCCGTAAAAGTAAGGTATATTTTATGGTCAATAATGCAATTATTATCGTATAACAAGTTCAATTCTGAAAATACTTTACGGAAGGCGCTTTTGACGGTTGTGTTTATTATAAAATATGGTACATTTTTATTGATTGGTGAAAATCATCTTAAGAGTTGTGAATTCATCTTATGTAGTTACAATTCAACGGTAAAAGGTCAAATTTGATTTAAGCCTTTAAGTCGTTTTTCTAAGTGTAGCTAAAGCCTAATGTCTTCCTATACAGGGTGGAAACTTTCAGCGGGGCAGTAAGGGGAAGTACCTTATCCGTTGTAGCTACTCGGAAATGGTCGTAGGAGACTAATCCATAATGTTTTATGGAAGTTTGATCCCCAATCACAGATTTTCAAAAAATATTACACTTAGTAAGAAAATAGCCATTTTACACAAAAAAAATTTAATGCCAATCGATCCTGTTTCTAATACTGATCAAAAACTTCTATGAGACCAACCTTCGTTGGAGTACACACAATTCAAAAACTTTTCCCATACATTTTGTAAAGAATTTGTGTAACTGAAATACAAAAAATTGCATTTGCATTCGCAAAATGCTCTACCACCGTGCTTTAACGACTGCCATCCTAAGACACCAACCGACACGCGCGGCTTAACGTGCCCTCCGAAGCACGTGCACGCTCAGTAGTAATGTCACTAGCGTCACCCATCCAACTCATGACCGCGCGCGACGTTGCTTAACTTTGCTGATCGGTTAAGAACAGCAACTAATTTCGAAACGAGCGCTTCAAAATATGGTGTCTTATATCCGACAGTTTGTTTTTTTTTTTTTATCATGTATTGTGCCACTTGCGGAATTAAGACAAATCTAACGATATCTTATACTTTAAAATCTGCTAAGTATAGTTTAGAAGTTATGGTGGAACAAATAAACTCCCAAACCATACATGAACCCTTAAAACTTAACACCTTAAGGTTGAACTGGCCGTACAGTTCTCCATACAAACGCTGTAGGGTGATCACTCCCTTATTTGAGATTTTAGGTATAGAAATAAGCATAATATCGATTGAACTCGTCATTATCTAGGTTTGTATCGTGCTGAAATTTTAAAAAGATAATTATGTTGAAAGTTTAAGCCTTGAAAACTTTATATGAAAATTTTTCGAGGCTCCTAACTCTCAACTTAATTATCTTTTTAAAATTTCGTTACGATACAAACCTAGACAATGACGAGTTCAATTGATATCATGCTTTGTTTTGGACCTAAATGCTCAAAGAAGGGAGTTATCACCCTACAACGTTTGTATGGAGAACTGACCGACCAGTTCACCCTTAACTTATGTCTTTGTTTTTTTGTAAGAAAAAAGACCAACTAATGTGATGTAACTAAATTTTAATCTATCTGCCTTATTTCGTGTTATTTACTGAAATCGTGTATTAATTTTCCTTTAAATGTCATCAATTCATTTTTCATGACATGAGTCATTGTTAGGAATTTTATAATTATGTTTATATCGTAATTATTGTCATTACTTCCAAAAGATTACCCTTTTATTGTTTATCGTATAAGTATAATATGCTTATTTCATCAACAATCTATAATAAATAATAGATAACTAGCTGTAAAAGTACGATAAGAAAATGATAAAAAATTATAAGTTTTTTTTTTTTTTTTTTTTTTTTATTCGTTATAGGTTCGCGTTTGACCACACCCTGCCTGATGTTAAGCATTGATGTGGTCTAGGATGGAGCACGCTTACCTAGAAGAAACCTATTTACTCTCGATTTGAAGACACCCATATTGTATTCATCGGGAAAGACTGACCACGGTAAGGAGTTCCACTCTTTCGCAGTACGCACGAGAAAAGTGGAAGCGAAGCGCTTCGTACGAGTCTTCGGAATATCAACCATGTACGGATGGCGCCTCCCCGTTTGTCTGGACGTCCGATGGAAAAAGGGTGAGGGCGGAACCAAGTCGTGCAGTTCTTGTGCACATTCACCGAAATGTATCCGGTAAAAGACCGATAGACAAGCGACTTTACGGCGGTGCTCAAGGCTTTGTAGCCGAGACTCCTTCAGAAAGTCGCTGCCTATTAACCTCCTGGCGCGTCTCTCAATCGACTCCAGTGCCTCAAGTTGGTATTTGGCAGAGCCGTCCCAGAGGTGAGAGCAGTACTCAACACAGGACCTTACTTGCGCTTTGTACAAAGTTAGCATCTGTTCCGGTGTGAAGTACCGTCTCACCTTTGAGAGGATACCAAGTTTCTTGGCGGCTAACTGAGCCTTTGACTCGATATACGAGCCAAAGTTTAGAGTCGATGATAGAGTGACACCGAGGAGGTCTAGGTGGTCTGTGACGGGCACAGATACATCTCGGAAAGTTGGAGACAGTTGAAATGGTCTCCTTTTAGCGGAGAACAAACACGCCTGGGTCTTATTGGCATTGAACTTAACCAGGTTGGCATCGCCCCAGTCAGAGACTGCCTTAAGGGATAAGTTCAAGCGTTCGACCATAGCTTCTCTGAGTCTCTGGATTTCTGGCTCACTGGTTCGTGCGGTAGATGTATAGCTCTCTACAACCGTGCTGTCGTCTGCATACCCAAAGGTACCGGGCTTTAACAGATCGTTGATATGCAGCAGGAAGAGCGTCGCAGAGAGCACTGACCCCTGGGGAACACCGGCATTGATACCCATTTGATCTGACGAGCAGCCGTCAACGACTACTCGTAATGATCGATCCCTCAGGAAGTCCGATATCCACGCACAAAAACCAGTAGGCAGGCCGTATGCAGGAAGCTTGCTAATAAGGGCGTCATGCCAGACCCTGTCAAAGGCCTTAGAGATGTCAAGGGAGACGGCAAGCGCTTCCCCTTGTTTCTCAATGGCTTCACTCCAGATATACGTGGCATACGCTAGAAGATCCCCAGTGGACCGATTTCGGCGGAACCCGTATTGATGGTCACTGAGGAGATCATTCACTTCTAGGTATGCCAGGAGCCGGCAGTTGAGAACACGCTCCATACTCTTACAGAGTATAGACGTGATAGAGATGGGTCTATAGTTAGCAGGGTCGGCATGACTACCTTTTTTAGGCACGGGTTGCACGTTAGCAAGCTTCCATGATTTGGGCACTTTACCAGTCTCAAGAGACAGCCGAAAAAGGCGTGTTAGTACAGGAGACAACTCAGGCGCACAAGTTTTTAATACTATTGCAGGTATACCATCAGGACCACTGGCTTTATTCACGTCCAGATTGCATAGTGTCTTACGAACATCCTTTTGGCGAATATGTATGTCATTCATGACAATTTCGCTTCGAGGTAGAATTGGAGGAGTCGCAGTACCAGAATCAAGACGTGAAGACTCCGCAAACAGAGAAGCAAACAGGTTTGCTTTCTCTTCAGCGGTGTGAGCCAGCGTTCCATCAGGTTTCTGCAGTGGAGGCAGTGAGGGGCGGCAGAAGTTCGATTCAACCGATTTAGCTAGGGACCAAAACGCTTTACTACCCGTAGGGTATGAAGCAAGCTTGTTCCCTATTCGGCCAATGTGGTCAAAACGAGCCTTCTGTAAGACCTTTTTGCTGGCTTTGGCAGCCTTGTTAAAAGCTCTCTTCTTTAAGTGAATATCCTTTGCCTTGTGCTTACGAGCATCAACCCAGGCTAAGTATGCTTGATGTTTTAGCGCCTCAGCGCGTCCACATTCAGGACTGAACCATGGGCGAGCTTTGCCGGACAGTGGTACGTCAGAGAATGGAATGAAGTATTCCATTGCTAAACGCAACACATCTGTCACGGCGTTTGCACAGGCGGTAGTATCACCAGAAGAGAAGCATACAGGCTGCCACGGATAAGATGCGAAGAAAGACCGCATCTCATCCCAATCTGCTGATTTGTATCGCCACATCCGCCGGGTGCCTCGAGGGCTGGAATCGGGCGGAGAGTAGACGGATACAGATTTCACCAGACAATGGTCGGACTTACCTAACGGTGGACAAATCGACACCGAGTAACGGTCTGGATCAGTTGTCAGCAGAAGGTCCAGGCAATAGGCTGTGTGAGACTCAACATCAGGTACCCTCGTGGCTCCTTGGACCAGCTGGGTGAGATTTAACGCTAAAGCAAGCTTTCGCGTCTCTCTACCTGCATGGTTGGTGTCCTGGTATGGGTATAGCCAATCCTGGTGATGGCCATTAAAATCCCCCAGAAACACCAATTGGGCAGTAGGGTACCTCTGTTGAGCTGCGTCCGCCACCTCACTGAGGTATTCGGTGAGCCTGGTCGTCCCCTGATCTCCACTATGAGAGCGGTAAACACAAGCGTAGAGAATCTTCTCAACACCTGTGTCCACCAGCGCCCAAAGCACAGATAACATGGGGTCTTCAAATTTTCGGAGACGCCGAATGCAGATGTCATCCCGGGCATATACACATACGCCCGCGTGTGATTTAAAGTTGTGCTCCAGGGTGTACCCTGGGTAAGTAAGGTACGACACGTCGGATGGACAACCAATCTGCGTCTCCGTGAGAAACAAAAGGTGAGGTTTATCTGTCTCCAGGTGGTAATGGACAGGAACGAGATTAGAGTGCAAGCCTCTTATATTGCAGAGGTGCACTTTCAGTGAGAGGGAGTGCAGCCGCTGTCTAAACTTTCTCATATTTTTGTTTCTGTGCATGGTGAGTTTGGGAGTAAAAAGGTTGAAAGTCGGCAGTAGAACGAGGCATCACGCCCAGTAGATCCTGCAAAACAAAACGAAACTGCACACATCGACGGGGGACTAGTCTGGAGACTGCGGGGACGCCCGAGCCCCCCCAGAAATGTCCATCGCGTCCTCTCTCCCGGTTGCCGACCGGCGTGATGGCGCATCTCTGGGATTTTTCACAGTTGGCGGGACAGCCTTTCATGAGTGGCTAAGTCACAATTGGGTCCCCTACTGACTGCGGTCGGCCAGCGGTGCACCGTGCCTCGGATCCCGCTACCCTCCGCGACTAGTCGCCCAATGCGGCCGAACGTTGTGCTTCTTATTCAGGCTACTTAGGATGCTACTGTTCTGACCCGACTTTCATACGGCGTCACTGGACAACACGCCGGAACACGACTAGGTCGTTTGGCGGCGTGACTTTGTCCAGTGGGTGGTCACTAGCCTCGGCCGAAGCCTACCACCAGTATATCATCTGTTTAGCACCACCCGGGGACCACGTGTAGGGATTCGCTCTAGGGTACTCTCCTACGGACGCGGATGACTCAGCCCCCAATGTGACAATGCATTGTTTTAATGGTTCAGTGTGCTGTGTAAACTAATAATGGAAATTTTCTTGGTGAATTAGGTATGGGTAATATTCATATTAACAAGACTTCGGGGGTCGACTAGAAATAATTTAATTTATTTATTCAATCGATGCTTACCCAGAATAAATAAAACTAAAACTGAACAAAAATCCACGTCTTCTCTGGGACTTGTAAGATATGGTGTCCCACAAGGCAGTGTATTTGGGCCGTTGCGCTTCATAATTTACATCAATGACTTACCTCAAGCTATTCATCCAATGATTCTGTGTGCTGATGATAGTACTGCTATATTTGTGGGCAAAATCAGAACCAATTTGGCCCAGAGATAAATTTAGATTAATAAAATATATTTTTTTAAATTGTATCAATACATGCAGAATTTAATAGTTGTTCATATGCTCTTTAATTGTTGTTAAATGTGGTTAGTCAACCAGCGGTACTTACCTCTTAACATACATTTTTCACGTCTACCCTACGTTATGATATAATACTGTATCAGCCGGATCGTCTACTGCTGAACACAGCCTCCCGTATTAAGGGGGTATTGCCATAATCCCCACGCTTGGCAGGCGGCTTGGGAATGGCAGTGTAAGATAGCAGTTCTATAGAAGGCGCTGCTGCCCACCTTCCAGCATTTTTCCCTTAGTAGCCTCTTACGACACCCACGGGATGACAGGAGATGCAATTCTAACCCGGCACCCCACGGGGAACAGCTTTAATACCTATATTTGCAATAAACGATTTGATTTGATTTTGATTTAATTTGATTTGGTAAGTGATGATGTGATCGAAGATGTTGTTCAGGCTAACCTAGAAGTACTGGCTCTCAAGGACAGCTGCCGGAACACACCGTTAGGTGCTTGGCGACAGATTTTCTACTTGAGGGTGTTAGCTACCCAGGCGGGCATTCGCAAAATACCCTACCACCATGCTATAACGACTGCCATCCTAGGACAATAACCGCGACCGACGGCTTAATGCGCCCTACGCTACGAGGCACGTGCACGCTTAGTAGTAATGTCACTAGCGGTCACCCATCCAACTCACGCCCGCGGCTGACGTTGCTTAACTCAGCTGATCGGTTAAGAACGGCTAAGCAAACGCCGCTACGAGCGCTTCAAAATGAGACCTATGTAAAGTTCTATTAATTCTTGTGTTAATTTTGACGGTACCCTAAAATATAATATATTTAATTATCGTCACGTGAGATATTACGTGATAGATAACACGTAGTAATGCGGCACTTATGTTACATAATTATACATTGTCATTAACCATGTCAATGATAAGATTGTATGGGACGATTCTGAGTACTTTTTTTTTTATTTTATTATGACGGAAGAAGCTCAACGCCCACCAGTTGTAAGGATGAACTGGCCGGCCCGTTTTCCATACAAACGTCGTAGGGTGATCACTCCTTTATTTGAAGATTTAGGTCCTAAACAAAACATAATACCGATTGATATCGTCATTATCTAGGCTTGTATGATGCCGAAATTTCAATAAAATTATGAGGTTCGAAACATTTTCAAGGCTCGATAACTTACAACTTAATTATCTTTTTAAAATTTCGGCATCATACAAGCCTAGATAATAACGAGATCAATCGGTATTATGCTTAATTATGGACCTAAAGTCTCAAATAAAGGAGTGATCACCCTACGGCGTTTGTATGGAGAAGCGACCGGCCAGTTCAACCTTAAGCGGACTAACTTGTGCCTCAGCGTTGTTCCAAGTAAATTTTAGGGTTGCCGTATCTCAACAAAGTTGCCGTATTTCGGGGGAATACTAAGAAAACGGGCCGTATATTTAAGTTTTTGTACTAAATGCTGACAAAAAAGAAAGCATGATTTTAATAGCTCCGATAAATGATCCATAGGCAAAATTGTAGTGTTATTTTTCTAAATATTATAAATTAAACCGGCAAAAAACACTCACGTTGAGGATCGAATACGTCGACGCGGGTTTCGAGCATATCAGATGCTCATCATCAGGGCGAGTGCGCAGCTGCGTCTGCGAGCTCCCGACGGGCACTGATATTTTTCTGCTACAAACGTACTGAATCATAAATATTTACTGAAAAAATAAACAATAATTGCTTTTCAAGTTCAAAATCTATATACAAATATCTATATTGAAGCAGTGATGGCTCATTGGCATTGTATATGGACTGCCGTGCCGTAGGTCCATGGTTCGAATCCCGCCGCGGGCTTGAGCTTCAATGCATGATGGAAGGACATTTTACGAATGCCCGCCTGGCTAGCGACCACCCTCAAGTAGAAAATCTGTTTGTTCCGGTGTTGTGTTCCGGCAGCAGTCCTTGAGAGCCAGTGAAATTACAGGCACATGAGACTTAACAACTATGTCTCAAAGTGACGAGAAAGAGTCGGTAATGCGTTCCGTAAAACGAAGAAAGTCAGTTTTGTCAGGGCTTCCCATTCCGTAATACTTATGTTATATAATCTCATAATGTTAAACGGCTTTGAAATGGCTGCCGTAAACCGTATTTTTGATGATTTAGATGAAGACGCGCCTGAAAGCCGTATCATACGGAAATTGCCGTATACGGAACATCGCCGTTCTGCCTATAACAGACTGCACTTTGAGACATAGTTAAGTCTCGTGTGCCTGTAACTTCACTGGCTGTCAAAGACTGCTGCCGGAAGACACCGTTAGGTATCTGGCGACAGATTTTCTACTTGAGGGTGGTAGCTAAACAGGCGGGCAATCGCAAAATGCCCTTCCACCTTGCGGAACCAGGGAGCTGCGGCACGGCAGTCCATAGGTATTACCGCTCGGCCATCGTTGCTTCAATACTTATAGCTTGTGCACGGTGGAAGGGCTTTTTGCGATTGCCCGCCTGGCTAGCTACCACCCTCAAGTAGAAAGTCTGTCGCCAAGCACCTAACGGTGTGTTCCGGCAGTAGTCCATGAGAGCCAGTGAAATTACAGGCATATGAGACTTAACAACTATGTCTCAAGGTGACGGACGCAGTAGTCGTGACTTGTGACGAAATGCATCTGCTATAGGCAGAGGTTAGTCCGCTTAACATCAGGTGGGCCTCGAGCTTGTTCCGTCCAAATTACATTGTTTAACTTCTCCGGCCACATCATCGCTCAAATTCAAATAAATTATTTGTTACACGATGAATATACATTATCAGTACAATAGCATACTAGGTGGTACTGTATCAGCCGGATCGTCAAATGACCGTATGTTCTCAACGACAATTCTAAATGATGATGTCACATCTTTAATTGCTACCCATAGACAAATTCTATTTAATTTTTAATATTGTTAGGTTTGCAATAACGCCTGCTATGCGGATTACATTACAAAATCACAAATATATGATAGGAAAAATTTAAGTCGTGTGCGGGATTCGAACACGCGTCCATCCACCCCTTTAGCTGGGTATGCTCTTACCAATTGAGCTAACATACTGCAGTATATGTAACAGTAGCAATGAGTCATAACTCAATTTTTTTCCTATCGTTCTTTAACCATCGTATTGGGATGGAGCGACATCTATAGTTCAACTTACGTTTTACTACTTTAGTTGTTCCTTAAATTTAACTTAGATTTATTTTTGACCGACTTCCAATAAAAGGAGGAGGTACTGACTGAATTTGTTTGTTTTTTAATGTTTGTTACCACAGAACTTTTGTCTGGGTGAACCGATTTTGATGATTCTTTTTTTATTTGAAAGCTGATGCTTTAAATTTAATCAAAATCGGTCAAGCCGTTTTTGAGTTACACTCCAATAACTGAAAAGTATTTTCCTATATTGATGATATAGTTAGTCATTGACAGTGAATGACACTCGATCCCATAAGCAAGGGCCACTAAAGAGGGTGTTTTTTTTTTTACCAAAAAATGGAACCGATTTGAACACTCAAATGTGTGAAATAACTTGTCAAAGTCGATACCATGCCATATTGTCATAATAGGTATTTGAACCATCATGGTACCGACTGCAACAAATTATTTCACACATTTGACTCTTGAAGTCGGTTCCATTTTATATAATTTTTCTACTGCACTATATAATTGTTTTATACAGTTTCTTCACTTATTATACATGTATTTAGTTCTATACTTAGTTTCAATATCTTTGGTAGATTTGTCTGTTCGTATGTCCACGGGTTTTAGCGTTCTAACTAGGTAGGCTATTACATAGACACTACGCAAATGTGGTTTTTTTACACGCGTAAATGTGTGCGTGAACTCTAAGGTTGTCACCGTATGAATAATTGTTGTACTTACCTACCTAGCAATCTTTTGATGCTGTTATTATGATATTAGATTTCGTAGGTTATGCGCTCCTTACCTTCCTTCAGAAACATTTACAAGCACACCAATCGAACTCTATACAAGTTATTATGATAATTTCAATCACAATAACAATTTATGTTCTTCTCGTATAATAAACAATCATTATTCACAACAAACAATCCTTTTCTCGTTTAGTTGATAAGCAACCGTAAACAGCACAAGAGTACCCCATTCTAAACTTTTAAAATACCCGTACTATCGTCACGCTTCGTCGTCATATCATCGTGCACGTGTGGCGTAGCGTCCCGAGCGCAAGTCAGCTCCACTCCAGCTCAGAATCGGTGGCGGGGTGAGGAAGGCTCGTTTGGTGGGGGGAAAGGAGTGTCCTTTCTTTATGTAGTATTATTATTTGTTCTATGCCTAAACGGTATGAGTTATAAACCTGAAATTTCTGAAAAATTGATATGTTTTTATACGTTGCCCTAATTATAAATTTTGGACTTGAAATTCAATAAAATCCAATAAATAACTTAGGCAAATAAAACTTTATTGTTAAAGAAAAAAAAATGTATCACCCTGAAACTGTACCCGGTGAATGGCAATAGGCTCGCCCCCTATTACGTGGTATCAAAACCAAATTGGCGAAACGTGGATTAAATACCTCTGCCTACCCCTTCGGGGAATACAGACGTGTTTATATGTATGTATGTACACTGGCATGTGGGAAGTCACCGTTTATATTTTGTTGAAGGAGAGTTGGTACGGGTGACCGACCCCACTTTGCGTGTGATACGGGCAGGAATAAGACCGCTAGTGTTGCTTCGGCGGCGCCTAAAGTCTATACTTTAAATGAATACAGTTAACGGCAGTAAACTCGGTCAATTAAATTGACTTTGTTTATTGTAGCCGGGAAATGTAGCCGTACTAGTCCTTATCTATAGATATCTCACTGTAAAAGTAGATTTGTGAATTTAAAAGAAACTGGCTAAGTAAGAGAGGGGCCACGCAACAGTCGTAAAAGAAAAAAAATATTTGATGACAGTTTCTAAACTACCAACATATTCAGTATTTGAAGCAATGATGGCCGAGCGGTCATAGCTATGGACTGCCGTGCCGAAGGACCCTGGTTCGATCCCCACCGCTGCGTAAAAGTGCGTAAATTAGCCGAGTGTATAATGAGCAAGTTGCTCACGAGTTTCATACGCACTTTTTCAACACCCTTGCGAGGAAAATAAAATATATATTGCACAAATGCGATACAACATAAAAAAATATTGAAAACAGCGCACAAGTTTTTTTTTTTTTTGCGCGCGGTGAATGTATGTTGGTTGATTACATATAAACATCTTTGATGTTACAAATCTGTATTACCCGGTTAAATTGAAAATGCTCTGTTTACTCGCATATAATTTGCAGTTAGGTACTAACTTAACTTTGTAGGGATAATTCTATTACGCACTAGTGTATAATATTATTATGCACGAGGGTGTTATAGTTCGGTTTATGGCCCTAAGAACGATATAATAAAGCTCACTTTACGCGCAAGGGTGTTGAAAATACAATAAACAGATTTAATTTGAATATTTCTTTCTATTTTTTACAGAAAAGTACCCTGAGATCAAGCAACTGTTCGGATACGACCCGTTGTTCAAATGGGTGGTGACGGCCATGGTGCTGACGCAGCTCGCGATGCTGCCAATCGTGCAGCACCTCAGCTGGCCCGTGACCCTGCTACTGGCCTACTGCTTCGGAGGAGTTATCAACCACTCACTTATGTTAGGTATGCTCCTGAATTTAATACCTTTTGAAGCAGTGATGGCTCAGTGGCATTGGCTAGGGACTGCCGCGCAGCAGGTCCATGGTTCGAATACCACCGCGGGCTTGCGATTCACCGCATGGTGGTACGGCATTTTGCGAGTGCCCGCCTAGCTAGCGACCACCCTCAACTAGTAGCAAGCACCTAACGGTGTGTTCCAGCAGCGGTCCTTGGGAGCCAGTAATTCTAGGTTAAGCCTTTTAACACCTTCGACCACATCATCACTTACCATCAGAAGAGATTATGGTCAAAGGCTTACCTATCTGCAATAAAAAAAAACCTGTACCTTGCTTAGTAAGTAAACAATTTTATCGCGTATATATTTATCATTATTTTTGTCCCGACGACGTTTCAAACACTTTGCAGTGATCGTGGTCACGGGGTGACTAATTGGTTTTATGTCACTTGAGTTATTAAGAAATTATTTTGTACTACCGTCAGAAATTTTATTTATATCATAACGTTCCCTATTCCCACAGTGTTCAGGGCCGCTATATTCGTCGAAGTATCGAACTTCGGGTCCGAAAGAAAGGTATCCGCAAAACACGTATTGACTTACTTTTGTTAAACTTCATTAGTAGCATAAACTTGCAAGCATTTACCTGTGTAGATTCTGAATATCATTTATTTCTTCTTAGATTCGTATGGTTTGTACATTTTCCAAATATGAAATTAAATATATATACCATTTTATAAAGATTTTTTAAGTGTTTTATTAAATAATTAATTAAATGTTTTCTTAAAATACTTTTAAAATATTTGTTATTATGAATAAGTGACAACTCCGCCTAATTTCCTGTTAAGCCGACGTGATGTCACAAACGCCACGCAGCCAAACCGGAAGAGAATTCGACGCGTTTCGCTTCTAAACGAAGCATCCTCAGGAGGTCTTGACTCTACGAGCGCACGATCGAGACTGATTATGTTTCTGCGTGGCGTTTGTGACGTCACGTCGGCTAAACGGGAAATTAGGCGGAATTGTCACTAGATATATATCATTATTATAAAGATTTTTAAGTGTTTTATTAAATTATTAATTAAATGTTTTCTTAAAATACTTTCAAAATATTTGTTATTATTAAAAATGGATTTCCGCAAAGTAAAGCCTAAATCTATTCATTATAATTTATTCGTTTGCTTATAAGTAGTCAGTCGAGTTCTAAAAATGCAGAAAGAACACGCATACTAATGAGGATATAAATACATATGGAGAATGGAAATATCTTTGACATTAACGTAAATTTTAAATATCTAACCTGTTTATTATGGAACAGTAGCGACACCTCTCTCTGAGCTCCATAACTAGGACTCTCAGACTCTCACCATGTGAAAATGTTCTTTAAAATCTCTGTATTAAGACTTAAAACTGATTGAGGCATAATAGCGTTCGCAGAGTAGTATGGGAGATTCGATAGCGGGCAATATTTGTGATGAAAGATGCGGTCCGACCTTAGACTATATCAAACAAAGAACTTCGTACCTCAAATAAAATTGTTGTTGTAAAAGTGTCCCTCGAACACGAAAAACGAAGCTTTGTTGAATTGGAGAAGCGGCCCAGGGGACTTGCAGATTTGTGTCGACCATGTGTTTTTTTTTTAATGTATTTTATGCTACACACTACAGACTCGTGGTCCGTACTCTTGTTTGATTTTAATATGTTTTTTTGTTACATTTAATAATTTTAAAACCATGAGTTCATTCTCCAAACTTATCAATATTCTTCCTGATGGGAAGTTAGCCTAGTGTTAGTTAAAATATCTTATAGCTAAAGTGATATATATATATATATATATATATATATATATACACCGTGTCCCAAAATTCAACGATAAGCCGGCATCGGTGCATGGACCTACTCATGACTACTCGGGAAAAAATAAAAAAAAAATTATAACTCTTTTTTTTTTTAATTACAGAGACTTTTATAAAGTTGCGCCAACTTTTAATAAAACTTGCCATGGTAGTGTCCATACTTTTTTTTTAACCCAGACTATAGAAAGTGCATAGAATGTTAAAATCTATGAAAATTATAAGAAAAATTTTTTTTTACTGATTTTTGTAAAATAACTACAGACTTTCTGTAATTTTAAAGGATTGTGGTAGATAGCCGTCCTTCTTAGGTTGCTAATGCACAAAAAATATCAAAAATATGTCAAAAATTGTGGTCATGGTAATTGAAAATAGCATAATGGGTATCGAATATCGATGAAATTTATAAAAGTCTCTGTAATTAATAAAAAAAAACAGTTATATTTTTTTTTTTTTTTTTCCGAGGAGTCATGAGTAGGTCCAATTTTGGGACACGGAGTATATATAATTAAATATACCGTGTCCCAAAATTCAACGATAAGCCGGCATCGGTGCATGGACCTACTCATGACTCCTCGGAAAAAAAAAAAAATTATAACTGTTTTTTTTTTATTAATTACAGAGACTTTTATAAATTTCATCGATATTCGATACCCATTATGCTATTTTCAATTACCATGACCACAATTTTTGACATATTTTTGATATTTTTTGTGCATTAGCAACCTAAGAAGGACGGCTATCTACCACAATCCTTTAAAATTACAGAAAGTCTGTAGTTATTTTACAAAAATCAGTAAAAAAAATTTTTTTTTATAATTTTCATAGATTTTAACATTCTATGCACTTTCTATAGTCTGGGTTAAAAAAAAAAGTATGGACACTACCATGGCAAGTTTTATTAAAAGTTGGCGCAACTTTATAAAAGTCTCTGTAATTAAAAAAAAAGAGTTATAATTTTTTTTTTATTTTTTCCCGAGTAGTCATGAGCAGGTCCATGCACCGATGCCGGCTTATCGTTGAATTTTGGGACACGGTGTATATATATATATATATATATTCTCCTTATATCTAGTTGGTTGGTGAATTACGCTGTGCATTTACCGGTTTAGTTTGTCGTTGAAGGGCCGGCCACAGATTCCGGCGATGCCCTTGTTGTTTTAATTAGAGCCTCCACGACCTCTTCGTTTCTGTTTCGTGTAGCCATTTTCAGGTTGTAGTCGACTATGGTTTTATAATTAGCCTCCGTTGCCCGCCTGACGAATCCTCCAAGGGCGTCTGAGCTGTCGTCGGTATAGTAAACGCAGCATTTTGTATGTGACACTGCTACTACCGCATGAGAAACGCTGTCTCGGAGCTTGGTGACCATGTCGGCCATGTGTTTGAAACGTCGGGACAAAAATAATGATAAAAATACGCGAACATAGTCATTAAGCAACTTTAAACGGTTTCGTTTAAAGTTGCTTAATGACTATGTTTAATAATCACGACAATCTAAGACAACATTATGCCTTGCTTGTACTATGTTTTACTTTATGGGAAGTTTATAGTAGCAACGGCGATTTTTGAATGTACATTTTTTTATGCCTGATAGGTTAGCCTTTGACCACTATCTCACCTGATGGTAAGTGATGGTGCGGTCGAAGATGTTGTTCAGGCTAGAATTACTGGCTCTCAAGGACAACTGCCGGAACAGGTTATTAGGTGCTTGGCGACAGATTTTCTACTTGAGGGTGGTAGCTAGCCAGGCGGGCATTCGCAAAATACCCTACCACCATGCTATAACGACTGCCATCCTAAGACAACAACCGGGACCGACGGCTTAACGTGCCCTCGGAAGCACGGAAACGCTCAGTAGTAATGTCACTAGCGGTCACCCATCCAACTCATGACCGCGCGCGACGTTGCTTAACTTTGCTGATCGGTTGAGAACAGCTAAGTAAACTTCGCTACAAGCGCTTCAAATATGTATAATTAATTTATGTATAATTATTTAATTGTACATAGGTATGTGTAGTATTTTTTTAAAATTCCGTAATGAATTGTATTTCAAATTAATGCCCCGATTGTTGTTGATTGGTAACAAATCGAGTGCTTATATTAGGTCCTTACATATGAAATTGGCGTTTTGTATGGGAGGAACAAAAAGTCGAATATTTTTTAATATAATATATTTAATTAATCAAAGTATGAACCATTATTTTCTATGCACTTTTGCCATCTCATAGGTAGTTCATTGATCCCTTTACTAAAAAAACCAGTCGGACGGGAATCAATAAAATCTTTGAAGGCGATTTGGACTGCCCCATCGGAGTTGAATTTTTTCCCTTGCAAGAAGTTATCCAAATTTCGAAAAAAATGGTAATCTGTTGGAGCAAGGTCCGGGGAGTACGGAGGATGTCTTAGACTTTCCAATTGAAGCTCTTCTAATTTAGTAGCCGTCTGTAGCGCAGTGTGTGGTCTAGCGTTGTCGTGAAGCAGCAGTGGCGTGGAGCGATTGACCAGCCTAGGTTGTTTAGCCGCTAGCTTTTCCATCATGGTTTGCAATTCCTGACAATAGACATCAGCCGTAATAGTCTGGCCAGATTTGAAAAAACTGTAATGACCAATACCGGCACTAGTCCACCAAACGCTTACAAGTAACTTTTTTGGGGTTAATTTTCGCTTGGGGCAGGATTTGGCTGGCTGGCCAGGATCTAACCATTGCGCTGAGCGCTTCCGATTATCGTAAAGAACCCATTTTTCATCACAGGTAATGATTCGGTTTAAAATACCTTCATTATTGTGCCGGTTTAGTAAAGTAACGCAGCAGTCGACGCGCGTTTGCCGGTTTGTTTCAGTCAATTCGTGAGGTACCCACCTTTCAAGCTTTTTAATCTTCCCAATTTGCTTCAAGTGAATTAAAACAGTTTTATCACTAACATTGCAGCCTGCAGCTAACTCGGACGTGGTTTGCGATGGATCCGCTTCCACAATAGCCTTCAACTCTTCATTATCAACTTGAGTCTCAGGCCGTCCACGGGGCTTGTTCTGCAGGTCGAAATTTCCAGAACGAAAACGTTGGAACCAAAAACGAACTGTGTTTTCTTTTGCAACACGACCGCCATACACATCATTCACCCTTCGAGTTGTTTCCGCAGCACTAGTGCCACGGCGGAACTCGTACTCGTAAATAATGCGATATTTAAGGTTTTCCATTTTGTAAAATGAGTGACGCAAACAGAAAAAAACAGAAGAAAAAAAACAAATGAATGACGATCATCGAAGCACAAATACATGAGTCTATAGCTGTACAAATTTGAATTTGGAATTCCTTACCAAAGAGGAGAAATTCGTGATTAAAGTGGCCAGTACGAAAAACGCCAATTTCATATGTAAGGACCTAATATTAGCACAACTAATTGATGACGAAACATTCCAGCACTTTTTTTGCTAATAATCTTAATTATCACCAGCGGTTCATAATCATGGAGACGTGACCGATAAATTTGGTATCAGATATGATAATTGGCATGCCATCATGATGTGTTTAGGGTTGCCACCTCGAAATAATTACACAATACAATATTCTTTATTCTTCTCTCCACAAAGGTATCTTAATTTATTAAAGTTTATGTGATACTTACACGTATTACACGTATACCTGTGTTGTGAGAGACTGGTGCCTGAGTTAGGTTTAAAAACCTGTATTACAAGTCACCAGGGCCCCCAATCCGCAGATCATAGGTGAAAAAGTGAAAAGTGCATTTATGGAAATAGATAACGGAAAGTACAATAAGGAGTGAGTATTCTAATATTACTACATATAATGCATGTTTGAATGTGTGTATTTTGTTTTAAAGTGTGTCTGTATGTGAGGGAATCATGTGAGTGTAGAGTGTTGAAAAGAGTTAATGAGACAGTGAGAGAGGACGGTTTTTTTTTTTTAAATAGCATCTGTTATCAGGAGTTATAATCAACACTTCCATGATAGAAGATTTTATGAGTAATTTTGATGAGTCTATTTGATTTACGGTATCGACAATTATGATCAATTCAGTTTGAGCTAAAAAACAGTCGCGAGTTTTCTACATAATTATTATTTACTGACTAGCTAGAACTCGCGCAATAATGGGTTTTTCCACAGGAACTTTGTTTTCTAAAACAAAATATAACAAAGTATTAAGATGAAGATGATTCAAATTTTATTGTAGTAATACAATAAAAATTTGGCTAGCGATCACCCCTCTAGTAGAAAATCTGTCGCCAAGCACCTAACGGTGTGTTCCGGCAGTTGTCCTTGAGAGCCAGTACTTCTAGGTAAAGCCACCTTCGACCACATCGTCATTTACCATGAGGTGAGATTGTGGTCAAAAACTTACATATTAGCAATAAAAAAAAAAAAAAAACTAATCTGATCGGAGCAATATTCGGTAAATATAGAGTTTTTCAACAAGAAAAATTGTTTTCTAAAAAAATATAAAATATAATAAAGTATTTAGATGAAGATGATTAAATTTTTTAGTGTATTACGAAGAGAAAAGTTTGGCAATTATTAATGAAAAAGGATATCTGGCAAATGTCCACCACGAGCACGCTGACAGATGTCGAGTCTTTCATCAAAGTTTTTAATCACTTTTTGGCAAAATGGCGGGTCTATTTCGCGAGATGTTAACAACTCAATTTTGGTCTATTATTGATGACATGGATATCACTGACATGTGGTTTTACCCGACGGTGCCACATATCACACAGCCAATGAAACGATCAATTTATTGCATACGAAATTTCCCGATCGCATTATTTCACGAAATTCAGCGGCTAAGTCGCCAGCCAGATCGTCGGATTTAACACCACTGATTATTTTTGTGGGGCTATATTAAGGACAGAGTCCATACGGGAGGCAATCGAATCGATTGAAGCCTCAAAGTCATAATCCGTCATGTGATTAACGAAATAGACCCACCATTTTGCCAAAAAGTGATTAAAAACTTTGATGAAAGAATCGAAGTTTGTCAGCGTGCTCGTGGTGGACATTTGCCAGATATAATTTTTCATTCATAATTGCCAAACTTTTCTCTTCGTAATACAATAAAAATTGGATTCACCTTCATCTAAATTCTTTATTTTATTTTATATTTTTTAATATATATATATTGTTTTAGAAAACAAAGTTCTTGTTGAAAAACCCTATATTTACCGAATATTGCTCCGACCAGATTAGTTTTTTTTATTATTTTTTTATTCCTAATATGTAAGCTTTTGACCACAATCTCACCTCATGGTAAGTGACGATGTGGTCGAAGGTGTTAACAGGCTTAACCTAGAATTACTGGCAATCAAGGACAACTGCCGGAACACACCGTTGGGTGCTTGGCGACAGATTTTCTACTTGAGGGGGTGGTCGCTAGCCAGGCGGGCATTCGCAAAAAGCTCTTCCACTGTGCTGTGAAGCTCAAGCCCGCGGCGGGATTCGAACTATGGACCTGCTGCGCGACAGTCCATAGCCAATGCCACTGAGCCATCACTGCTTCAAATTTTTTTTTACTTGAATTTCTTATTTGAAGTTCTTCTTTTGGGAGTTACGATTGTGCACGGCGCGGCGTCGAGCGCGGGCCTCACAACGTAACTAAGTAATATTGCCAAAAGTATTTGTAGTAAGTAGTAATTTTGACTTGATTATTATCCATCCAATAATCACAAAGTCAACATTATTTCATGGCCGTTTATGACCACGTTAAACATTTCTTTAGAAAAAACGGCACGTTGATACATAAAGTTAAGCCTACCCTGACTTAGCAGATAAGAATTTACAGCGAATCGATCAAAACAAATAGGTACTCAAGTGTTCGGCCAATAGATGACTGATAACGCTGATAAGATTGGCTAATAGCGAAACATTACTGATTACGCCCTATCAATGATAAGAGTGAGCAGCAGACGCTGTGACTCATTAAGGAAAATACCTTGGTTCTTTAGGGTACTGCAGCAAAAATGGAACGCATAGTTTCGCCGTTTGACGTATCCTTCTGTATGTCAGTAATTTTATTTAATGACTGCTGCAAACTGCAAAAAGCTTTTTTGCATGGTGGTAGGGCATTTCTTTTTTATGCCTGATAGGTTAGCCTTTGACCACTATCTCACCTGATGGTAAGTGATGATGTGGTCGAAGATGTTGTTCAGACTAACCTAGAATTACTGGCTCTCAAGGACAGCTGCCGGAACACACCGTTAGGTGTTTGGCGACAGATTTTCAACTTGATGGTGGTAGCTAGCCAGGCGGGCATTCGCAAATTGCCCTACCAGCATGCTTTAACGACTGCCATCCTAAGATAACAACCGGGACCGACGGCTTAACGTGCCCTCCGAAGCACGTGCACGCTCAGTAGTAATGTCACTAGCGGTCACCCATCCAACTTATGACCGCGCGCGACGTTGCTTAACTTTGCTGATCGGTTAAGAACAGCTAAATAAACTTCGCTACGAGCGCTTAAAAAACATTGGACTATATTTACTGTGGAGCAACTATACCTACGTCACTTCGTACTACGCACTGTAAAATTATTGTGCGCAGTGCTATCTGAATGTGCTGTAAATATCTTCGAAAGAGAACAATATAATTGTAATAGTGACTAATGAAGTTAATCTTATCAATTTGGTATATTCAGTGCCTTAACCGAAAATGATGAGTTTCTTATCAAAAAGTATACTATTGTTTCCGGGAATAGCAACACCTAATAGTGATTCATATTCATCAATGTCAGGTTTTTTCCATAAATGAGTAAGCTATCGTTTTTATCGGTTGGTAAAATATGATTTCTATACAGGGTTATTGAAAATAATAAATAATAAATAAATAAAAAGATCATTTATTGCCGCTAAAATAAAAAGAATTTTTACAATCTTCATTTACTTAAATATTATGAACTAATAATTAACTTACTAATAATAATTTAATAATTAAATCCTAGGGCAATAGGGATATACTCAGCATGTGTTATGTTCACACTATGATGTGATCATAACGCTGTTTTTCAGTGTACCCCTGAGCTCGGGCTAAGGTCTTGGCCGAGATACTATAGTAATAGAAGAATACAGGTGACACACAAAATTACTTTAATTACCTTCTTTATATATATTTTTTTTTGTACAAACAAAACAGCCGCCCAATTTATACCTACATTACAAATAAGTGCATTTATGATTTATTTTTGAAACAACTGAGGTGTGTGCGTGTGTTTGTGTGTAAGGGTGTGTGTGTGTGAGAGAGAGAGAGGGTGCGTGCGTGAGTGTGTTTGTGTTTATGAATTAGTTATGGCAAACCTACAATGACTTGGTTTCTTGTTTATTTTTTTTATATTGTGATCCTAGGATTTTAAAGTTTGCTTCGAAGTTATGTTTTTGGCGAAGTAGTAGATTTAGCTTTAAACGTGTTTTGAAGGTCTGACTGCAAAGTTTTTTTCTCAAAGGTGGTGGGATATCGTTCCAGACTTTAGACGCTCTGTACTTGAAGCAGCCTTTAAAACCCTGAGTAGAATGTTTAGGAATCACTAGAGTATTTCCATGCTTAGAGCGGGTATTAACCTGATGTATATCCTTGACCCACGTAATTTTTTCAAAAAGATACTCTGGTTTCTTACAATATAACACCTTTTGAGTTAAGCACGCCAGATAGAGCTCTCTTCTAGCCTTCATGCTAAGAATCCCTTTTTTAACTAAATAGGGAGTAATGTGCTCTCTCCTTGGGATACAAAAACAGAACCGAACGCACGCATTTTGCACTCGTTGGATGGCTTTTTCTGTTTTTGCCCAGAGTCTTGGCCCATAAACCGCACTACAATAATTAAATTGGGATAGCACTATAAGGTCACAGAGCATACATCTTATCTCTACTGAGATATGCTTTCTAATGGAGTACAGAACCTTAAGTTTATAAAACGCATTGTTTATTTTTTCATTTATGTGTTTTTCGAATCTCATTTCACGATCTAAAATCAAACCAAGATTCTTTACATCTGTCTCCAATGGTATATCAATATCATTTATCGTCAATTTAGGATTGAGGTACAGCACTTTATTTATTTGCATCTTTGTGCCTAGAATTATGAATTTAGACTTACTTGGGTTTATGACCAAAGAGTTTTTCCGAGCCCAGTTATATATTCTCTCCACGTCTTCATTCACTTTTCTCATAGCATAAACTGTATCTTCTGGTTTGAAACTGTGATATATTTGGGTGTCGTCAGCATATAAATGATACTTGCATGTTGTTATACATTCCGGCATATCTGCTGTGAATAAAGAGAAAATGATCGGGCTTAGTATCGAGCCTTGAGGAGTGCCTCTATGTAATTTCTCCACATCAGAAATGATTTTGTTTCCATTTATATGTTCAAGTTTCACATATTGTTCTCTGCCCGTAAGAAAAGTTTTAAACCATTTACAAGTTTCTACCGAGAAGCCATAGTATGAAAGCTTCGCGATTAGAAGTTCAGGGCATATACAATCAAATGCACGTGAGAAATCCAATAATACAAGGACACTAGCTAGTCCGGAGTCCGAGGCCGATATCAAATCATCACAAACGTTCAGTAGAGCTGTCTCGGTTCCGTGTCCCTTCCGGAAACCAGACTGGTATTTAGGTATGATATTTTCTACTGTTATATACTTTTCCATTTGGATATACACCACCTTCTCTAATACCTTAGATATAACAGGTAAGATACTTATTGGGCGGAGATCTCTAAATTCCTCCACACTGTTGCATTTAGGGATTGGTTTGACTAAAGCACGTTTCCAAGCCAAAGGAAATGTATTTGTCAAAATAGAAGAATTAATAATATCTGTAATCGCATTCAAACTCTCAGGAAGTGTCAGTTTTACAAGTTCTGCGTTTAAGTGGTCACATCCAATTGCATTAGTATTAATACTTTCTAAAAGTTTAGCAATGGTTTCTTCAGAAACAGTGCTTAAAGAGAAAACAGATTGGGTTTTTTTTGTAGAGCTAAAAAATGATAAAGTTTCTTTGTGCACGTATCCATCTCCGGGGACATTCAAAAACTGCTTATTTATTTTATTTGGGTCCATTAAACTATCAGGGATAGACACGGGAAGCCTACTATTAAGTGTATTTAATCTTTTTAAATATTTCCACATTTTTTTCGGCTTGCGTATATTTTTATTAATATAATGTGTAAAAAATGCGGATTAAGTAGTGTTATCTGTTCCTTGTCATGTAGTTCTTGCTTCAAGAGACATACCTCCATCCTAAGGTTCTGAGCATCTCTACAAGAATCTTCGAGCTGCTTGAGCCTCAATTCATCGTCTTCCAGTCGCTTCGAAAAACCTTCTATTTTGCTTTCACACGCATGGTACATAGATCTTAACTCCTTTATTTCACCCTGGAGTTCTTCCCGAAATGAGCCGAGTTCACTTCGAAGGCTGCTCATATCGGTCCTCAAAGCTCTCAACTCGTGCAGGATTTGTTGCTGTTCGCCACCTTCGTTAATACTTTGAGGGGATTCCTCCGACTCTAGATCTACTAAATCTTTGACAGGGGTATTACTATTATCTCTCCGCGGAGCAGTAGCCACACAACCTGGACATATCCAGTGCTTTGGCGTGTGATTTGGTGTTAAATTGACACATTGTCGGTGATATAAAATCTTACATTTAGTACATGAGACGCCACCTGTCAAAAACTTTCCACAAGCGCCACACTTATTCATTGTAGCAGCACCTTTTTTCAGCGCAGATTGGTACAATGCACTTCCTCTCAGTAGTATGCACACAAAATACAGATGGCGCTATATGTCAATAAAGCGATGTTCTGCAGATGGTTCAGTAATTAAAGAAATACATTTATTGATATTATTAGGCACTTCAATGTATTGACAAAACAAATAAGCACACTAACCGGTCTTGCAGTCCTGATATTACAGTAAGGTAGGTATGGTGTCTGTGGTAGATTATGTCACTCAGTTGTTTTTATTCTGCGTCTTCTTGTTGTTTACGTCTGGATGAGTGTCACTTTTACTATCGCACTATATTGGCACTTAACGGATTCTCTTTCATTAGATAACACTTCCACAGTGAAAACTCACGTTATACTTCAATATTAAACGCAATTAATTTACCATAAACACTCAAAACTATTTTTAGAAACGTAAATACGAGTTAGCTGTTCCGCTTGTACGGTCTACCCGCTTCCTCCATATCAACATGTCATGAAAAAATGTCAACAACCTCTTAGGGTTGACTTCTGCTAGTCCTAATAAACATTTTGAGATGTAAGTATTTTTTTTAATTTTTTTTATATTTATTTTCTGTTTTTGACGGAGTACTTAAGCCCGAGGACCGCCTGATGTTAAGTTTTTAAGATAAACTCCGAAACAAAAATGGTTTTAACACTGTCATATTTGACAGCTGTCGTTTGGTTACTCCGATGGATGACGGATTTCATGGATAAAAAAAGTACTTATATTTAAAAATATATAATGATATTCGATATCCTATATAAAGTTCATCAACGATTATAAAGTGTCTTTTTTTTTGAAAACGGTGGATATATGAGTAAATAAACTAAATAAAAAACATATTTTCGTTGCGAAGTCTGCAGATCATAGAGCATAGGGTAAAATAAAAATAGTTTTTATTGACACAAGTTATATAAGGTACAAAGTAAATATGAATCCATAGGTTCTCGAATTAGCATCAGCTGTGTTCCAGGAACCATAGGCTTTTCCCGTAATAGTTATGATACTGGCACTTACGTCTAATATTAACTATCCGGGGCTTACAATATTTACTTACCGCTTAAGGACCTGCCCCTTGGGGTGCCGGGTTAGAATTGCACCTCCCTATATCATCCCGTGGGTGTCGTAAGAGGCAACTAAGGGAAAAATACTGGAAGGTGGGCAGCAGCGCCTTCTAAAGAACTGTCATCTTACACTGCGATCCCCAAGCCCCCTGCCAAACGTGTGGATTATGGCAAATACCCCCTTAATAGGGCAGACTGTGTTCAGCAGTGGACGATCCGGCTGATACAGTACAGTAAGGAAAGTAAAATTAAAAAAAAAGTAAAACGTAAGTAATACGATTACTATTTAACTTAGGCAACCCTACAAAAAGGATGATAGGGTCACTAGAGTTGCCAGTTGCCACTTTTAGCTGCGGAAAAAAATCTAATATCAAGTAACTTACCGCTATCTGTTTCCTTTCCAGCTATCCACGAAATCTCGCACAACTTAGCGTTCGGCCACAATCGGCCGATGCACAACAGACTCTTCGGGTTCTTCGCGAACCTGCCCATAGGCGTCCCAATCTCTATCAGCTTTAAGAAGTACCACTTGGAGCATCATAGGGTAAGTGCTGATCTTACCTGTTCTAATGTATATTTGATTTTGTTTTTTTTCAAAACTAAGTAAAAAACATCTCAAAATATTTGTTAGGACTAGCAGAAGTCAACCCTAAGAGGTTGTTAGCATTTTACCATTAACCCTGTATATTAAAAAAAAAACAAAATTGCACAATATAAAGAACAATGTAATGACTTTTGCAGTACCAAGGCGACGAAGTGATAGACACTGACTTGCCGACCCTCGTCGAAGCGAAGCTGTTCTGCACCACCGGCGGGAAGCTGGTGTGGTTGTTCCTGCAGCCGTTGTTCTACGCGTTCCGGCCGTTGGTGGTCAGGCCGAAGCCGCCCACGCCTCTGGAGATCGTTAATTTGGTCATACAATTGTTTTTCGACGCTGTTGTCGTTAAACTTTTTGGTGAGTGTCATTTTTTTGTTCTTAACGCTGTTCTGTGCGATTTATTTGTGCTTATGTTCCTCTCATTCTATGTTAGTAGCCGAACAACTTCCCACAACATTATCAACTTTGTCTTTACCACTAATGTAGCCCACGCTTCCCTACTGTTAAGTTAGCCTACTAACACTACTAGCCCTAAAGTTTTGACAAACTACCCACACTGGGCAAGCGTCGTGTGGATCACAATGGAAGATGGTAGTTTGAGGCAGTGATAGCAGAGTGGTAATTGCTATGGACTGCCGCGCTGCAGGTCCATGGTTCGATCTCCAGCGCCGGATTGAGCTTCATCGCATAGTGGAAGGGCATTTTGCGAATCCACGCCTGGCTAGCTACAACCTCAAGTAGAAAATCTGTCGCCAAGCACCTAAGTGTTCTGGCAGCAGTCCTTGATTACCAGTAAAATTACAGGCACATGAGACAACAGCTGTATAGTTGTTTAGTCTCGTGTGCCTGTCTCAGGGTGGCGGGTGTGTCGTCTCATCTGACAAGAATGCATCTGTTATAGGTAGAGGTTAATGCTTGTATGCTTTGGATGCATCAGGTGCTTGGTGACTTCTTCTTCTTCTTAGTCGGCATCTTCATTACTGAAGGTCGTGTCTAGTCTGATTTGACAGATCGATGCACTATGCTATTCCTTCACAATACCATAAAAAAAAATCTTCAAGCAGCTGGATTTTTCCCTTTATGCCCGGTGCAAATGCGCATCTATATGTAACTATTCTAATATATTAATTTCAAGTGATGGAAGTAATTAGTTCCTTATGTTTGTTGCAGGTTGGAAAGTATTAGGTTATCTAATATACGGATCCCTAATGGCTATGGGAGTGCATCCAGTCGCTGGTGAGTGTTTTTCTTTTAAAGGTGGAAACATGTTACATTGTTACTTGGTTATACTGTTTTTAAAAAAGTTTTACCGACCCGGGTGCCAACTCCCATCTCTTAATTCAGTCTTATTTTAACCTTACATTAACAATATTAATTCGCAATACTACATATCACTATAGTAAACTTACATTAGACCCTCAACGAGAGAGCGGGCTGCATGCATTGAATCAAGTTATCTGTGCGATAGAGATAGCGCTATATGAACATTATTGTTTCGTGACGGCCGTAGTACGAATCTTAGGGCGTGTTCCATTAGTCGCTAAGAACGTTAATTTCGCTAATTTTGATCACATTCTGCGTCTGTGGTTGTGATCACGTGATCGTTTGTAACTGTCATCCCCTGTTCCATTTAGGATAAGAACGCTAAGAATGCCACTAAAATTTGCCACTTCTGTCACTTTTGACATTAGATGTAGGGAATTCAAACTGTTCCAGTAGCCTCATAGTGTTTATGGCGAAAATAACGCCAAGACCCATGTGGAACAACTTTTTGGGAATGTGATCGTTTTTAGCGAATCTAACTTCAAATGGTATGCACCCTTAGTATCAATATTTTAAACTTGAATGAATGACGTTCGTGTTCTACAATAGTTATTAAAAGGTGGCAGTTGGACCCAAGTACTTTTTTCTAAAAACTTGTCTCAACGAGTCACACTGTTACTCGATAAAACTTTTTTATAGGAATAAACTTAAAAACTACTGGATTGTTTTTGGTGAAATTTGGTATGGAAATAATTTGAGACCTGGGGAAGAACATACAATAGTTTTTATCCAACTGCGCAAAAAGAGGTTTTGCGCGATAACCGAAATAAGCGTGGGCCGCGGCCGGACTGCTACTTTATATATAATTTTATATTATTAATGTGGTTTATTTATATGTCTCGGTTGTTGTCTTAGGATGGCAGTCGTTCTGGCGTGCTGGTAGGGCATTTTGCGAATACCCGCCGGGCTAGCAACCACCCACAAGCAGAAAATCTGTCGCCAAGCACCTAACAGTGTGTTCCGGCAGCTGTCCTTGGGAGCTGGCTCCCACTTCTAGGTTAGCCTGAACAATATCTTCGACCATATCATCACTTACAACCAGGTGAGATAGTGGTCAAAGGCTAACCTATCAGGCAAAATATGAGGCATCTATGAGGCATAAAAAATAATTACATTTCCATTAGATTGTGACCTATCGGATATTTATTTTTGATACTTCTTAAAGTTTTTTTTTATGTTTATAGGTCACTTTATATCAGAACACTACATGTTCCGTAAAGGATTCGAAACTTATTCGTACTATGGACCCCTGAACTGGATCACATTCAACGTGGGGTACCACAACGAGCATCATGACTTCCCAGCCGTCCCTGGCAGACGTCTACCCGAGGTAACTTTATGTTTTTGTTATCATACTAAACGGGCGCAGTGCAATTCGTGTCTTGTGATGAAATGAATCTGTTATAGGCAGAGGTTAGTCCGCTTAACATCAGCTGGGCCTCAAGCTTGTACTGGCACAATAAAATAAAAAAATATAGATAGGGACAGCAGTTTAAGATATCATCAGTTCTTCAGAAGGCGCTGCTCTTCCGCTATTTATATACCTTTAGTTTTATTTTATGTTATTGTGACCGAACAAGCTCAAGCCCACCTGATGTTAAGCGGATTAACCTCTGCCTATAACAGACGTATTTCGTCTTGTAACGAATTGCACTGCGCCCGTATCTTTGAGATATAGTTGTTACGTCTCATGTGCCTGTAATTTCACTGGCTCCGTGCGGGTGCCGGGTCCATAGCGTTGCAGAGGAAGAGACCCAAGTCAAGGTGCCTGGGACTTGCAACCCAGTGAGTAAGGTTAAGGGGACCCTTTATGATGCATCAATGCTCCCTTTCACCGCTCGAGCCTCCTCCCCTGCCCAACCAACATTTGGTAACATCCTACTAATGCCGCCTTGGATACACCTAGGATGGAAGTTTTGGTAATGATTACATACAAAGCCGTATTTTGTAGGTAAAGCGCATAGCACCCGAGTTCTACGACAACCTCCCGCAGCACCACAGCTGGTCGGCTGTACTGTACGACTTCGTCACGGACCCCGACATCGGACCTTACGCGAGGATGAAGCGGAAACATCACGGCTTGAAAAGCTAGGTCACCTTACTGTATAGCTTAGATATCGTAGTAAACTACTTTATATATCAATTCTACCAAAGCATGGTTATATTGGGCGTGTATAGACCTGTTTATAGACGAAGACGCGCCGCTCCATAGTAAACATTCACATTTGTGTGGGTAGACGTTTGTTATTTACTATAGTTTACCATTGCCGCTATACCGAGAACATTTTGTGGCACACTTTACTGAAAAACTATCACGCCTATAGATTTGCGCTTTAACACAGTAATTTGACTTCATATCTAGATGTGTTATCTGTCAACAATTATATAATTTTATAACTAAAAAAATGAACATTAACTATTTTGTATTCATTGTATATAATGTTATTGTACTACTAACGCCATCTGTTAGAAAACCAAAGAGTTAACATCGCTGCAACAGAATTAAACTCAATACGCAAATAAATCGTAGTTAATCTACTCAATACTAGATGACACCACTAGAATCAGGTTGTAAAATAAACGCATGCGCTCATGAAGCTCAGATTTTTGCAAGTACTACTAATGTCGATAATTTTGTGTTAATTGCGAAGAAGCAATTTTGACAGCTGTCAGATGGCATGAAATATTTCTGTGATCTATGGTGCATATTCCTTTATTTCAATTATGTACAGAGCGTTTGAAACGTAATCAACGAAAGCAGTATTTGCATGATTTTAACCGTGGCCGTAAATGTTAATAGTACATACAGTACAATATAATCGCTTGGTAGTAGTTGCAATAACATTAAAAAAATATGGAGGGACGCGCCTTCGTATTTCAAATAAATAGGAAAGTTGACTGTTAAAAATAAATTACTTCCCCAGTTACTGGAACGTTTGTCAGTAGATCAGTTTGCAGTTTGCATATTGAACGCTCATTGGTCAGACATCGCGTCATAGAATGCCATTGACTAATCAGCGTACAGTATTTAATCTGTTAACTTACCAAGGCTTTGATATAATTTCAAGGATATTAGTCGCTAGAGTTTAAGGCGCCAGTCCCACAGCAAGCGGTCTAGATTTCTGAGTTTAGAGGTTTGCGTGGTCACTATCCTGAATGCACTCACATCAGCTGTCACGCCGCGGTGGTTAAAGAGAACGAATGTTCTGTGCGAGTTCTATTTGAGTCGACCTCTTAGATCCAATTATTGGTCGCAATATCTATCAATATGAAAGAAAATGAAGTACTAGTGCAAGAAAGACCTTTACTTTATGATATAAAAAGAAATCACTGTTAAACTCGTGAGAGGAAGGGGGCCTGGGAAGTTTGACCAGGTCCTATTGACTAACTAGAACGGTAATAGAAAGGAACTTAATTTTGACAAAATTTAGAATTTTTTCTTTGATAAAGATGGCCGTTATGGAGTTATAATATCAAAATAAAGATAATTTTCATTACAATTAGACAATGGCCCCATAACCTACTAATAAATATGTGAAAAAGTGCAACTTCCATATAGTTACCGCTTTGATTTTGGACTGTACACAATTTAAAAAAAAACAGGTACTATCTTCCAAATTCGATTGGATTGGTTAATTGATTTGGCGCTTAGAAATGATCGCATCCATTTGGTCGCGTCGCAGTAACGTCGTTGCGCCGCACGGTACACTTTAAACCCCTACAGCGGTAAGGTTTTGCGTTTAGCTGTCTTGAGCTTGACTTACATTGACATATTTATTCGTAGCCCCGTAACTAATATTGCAGAAATGTAGATCTCGACTGCTCGCTGTGTTAGTAAAGTGAATGTGGAACGCGAAACTCTAGTCTTTGCTGTGTGACTGGCGACTAATAATTTTGTTATTTTTTTAATTTTTAATTAATATTCATCACATGTTTATAAACGGTATTTGTACCTGAAATTGCATCATTTTGGCGAATAAAAACTGGTACGGACTCCGTAATAGTTAGTACAGACCCACCAACTTATCTGTTCAGGTGGCAGAAAAAAGAACAACAACATTCCTTAAAATTGTGACAGTTTGTAGTTGATTTCCTTGACCAGTAGCGCCCTCTAAAACTGCACAGTTAAGTTGGTGGTACTATACGGACTCCGTAATAGTTAGTACGTAAATGACTGACAGTGACAATTGAAAGCAAATCTATTTCAACTGTCACTGTCAGTCATTCAGAAAAATGTATGCAAGTATATCTGAACAGTCTGTGGTTGTTTGTCATAGTGACGTCACAAAAATATTTTCTCGACTAGCGTTTTAGCGCCAAATGAAAAATAAAATTATATATGTATACGCGTCGATTACACGTACCGAAAAGATAGTAGAAAAACTAGGTATTTTATATAGTGTGGGTTTACACCAAACAATATTGTAGTTCAAATTTTTTTTCATCAACACGTTTTGACACTTACTGCTGCACTAAGAGACGTTCATTAACTTAAATGTATCATTAAACCATACCTTCTATATGGATTTTGACGGTATTTAATGATAATTAGTGTTAATTGACGTATCTGCGTGAGGCAATTAGTTAATTGGTGTTCAAATTTATTAAAATTTTAATGTTTTGCAACTTAGAAATGTATTAATACAATAAGTATACATTGCAAAAGGGCAACACTCGACAAAAGACTCGGTTCATAAAAAAAAACACAGTGAAATTAAAATATTACACACTTTGCGCTAGTGTGGGTGCCTGTCGTAATGGCTCATTTTTTTTAATACACAAGCTCGGGTTAAATGTAATCTAACTACGCTAGTAACATCTTTGGTGTTGACTCCTAGGATACCTACCTTAACTTTTTTGTCATAATCACACTGGCAACACCTGTCATGATTTAAAGAGGTTGCCATCGTTACCATTATGTTTATTCAGAAAAGGACACTCTTTAGTTTTTTATACCGTGCAACCTTTTTGTGTCTTTTTTGTGTTCGTACAATTGCAAGCTTGTTCTGAAAAGAGATTGGATAATTTAACCTTTTTAATTATAGGTCAAAATCCTTAACGGATTCTAAAATCTTTTTTTTTATGTAATGAATTATATGTTTAATTTTAAAGTATGTTTAACATACAATTGTGTATAAGAAATTTCCAAAATCTTGTATGAATCATCATATTTTATTATATTATACTTTGGTGCATTTAATTATGTAATGAAGACCTCATATTTTTATATTTAGTAATTTTTTTTGTATCTTTGTTATAACATGTTTTAATCTATGAATTATTAATTAAATAAATGAATAAGTTGAAAATATTTTTTTTTTGTATAAATCTACATACTTCTTAATATAGATAAAAATAATTGTATATTTGTATAAAAAAATTGTCAAGATGAAAAACAAACAAATACATCATTTTCTTTGTATTTTTTTTTGTTTTAAATTACTGTATGTATGTTAATAAGCCGTTTTTTTATTTACGTAGTAGCATCTATCTGTCTACAATAAAGTTTTAAATTATCTTTTTTTCTTTTTAATGTATTGAATATAACCATAAAATATTCACTATGTTAAGGGCTCAAGTGATAATAGATATTATAGATCGCTAATTTAATATCATTGTAATATTTTTAAATATTTGTTCAATGTTTTTTTTTTTTTGTAAATAATAATTCTTTGTTATTGTCTTTGACTCAATGTCAAAATTCTGTCAATGTCAGTGTATTGTTATGTAATGAGTTAGATACGTCATGGAGTTTTTACTTTAATGTAGACTATTTTTATGCTTTGCGCCGCCCTCTAGATAGCCGTCAGCTAGATCCCGCGATGTCTGTAATGCAGAACGTCCAAGTAGTAAAGTGTCTAAAGCTCAGACACGTTGCGAATGCTCGACTGCCTAGCTACCACTCTCAAGTAGAAAATCTGCAGCAAAGTGTGTTCGTAAATATTTCCTTTTTTTTAAAGGCTTAGTCTATGTGCTTTCCAAAAAGATTGAATTTTAAAGTTATTTAAAATAAAAATTAGTCGAACGTGGTTTCCTAGAAGATTATAAACACACACTGGAATCTGCAACTAGATTTTTTTTAATGAAGTAAAGTTCATACCCAGTATTTGTTTTCTGTCCCTTTTATACTTGCAGATTGCATTGCATTGATTTAGAAATTTATCGAAGGTAATGCGCCCTTAGTCATATTTTCTCACTTTTATATTTTAATATTTGCACGTCTGCATGCAGGCAGAATACAAATTACTGTATATCATATTGTATAAGATCTTTTTAACTATGTAAACAAATGTTGATTGTTTTTTTATTGTCTATGTGTAATCTTCTTGTTGGTGTCTAATGCCTTATACCAAAACGCCTTCTACTTTTAAGGTTTCACTACGAATAAATATGTAAAGAAATTGTAACTATCTCTTTGATTTCGGACTCATCGAGTTCACAATTACCAAAACACGCACAATATTCCAAATTCAATTGGATTGGTTAAGGTTGAACTGGCCGGTCACTTCTCTATACAAACGTCGTACGGTGATCACTCCCTTATTTGAGATTTTAGGTCCAGACTTAGGCATAATACCGATTGATATCGTCATTATCTAGGCTTGCATGACGCCAAAATTAAAAAGAGATAATTAAGTTGTAAGTTATGAGCCTCGAAAACTTTATATGAAAATGTTTCGTGGATCATAATTCTCAAGTTGATTATCTTATTAAAATTTCGGCATCATACAAGCCTAGATAATGACGAGATCAATCGGTATTGTGCTTTATTTTGGACCTAAATCCTCAAATAAGGGAGTGATCACCCTACGACGTTTGTATGGAGAACGGGCCCGCCAGTTCACCCTTAATTGATTTGGCGTTTAGAAATGCTCGCATCCGATTGGTCGCCTCAAAGTAATGTTGTTTCGCCGCACGGTACAGTTTAAACCACGCCCTCAGCGGTAAGGTTTGCGTTCTGCTGTTTTTGAGCTGGGCTTACATTTCTTTACATATTCATTCGTAGGTTTTGTAACAAAACGAGCTAGACTAGTATTAAATATTATTTACTGATATATATTTTAGAGGAGGACTTCAAACTTGACAAGTTACTCAAATCATAATTTGTTTAAATTGAAATAAGACACCTGTCATAACAAGCGTCTGTCAAACTGACATCTGTCAAAATTTTTTCTTGCAGTTTAACTTAAATATAAGAAGTATACTAAGACAGACATAATTTACATAATACCAATAACAGAACAAATATATCGTGTTATTTCAGGTTTTTTTTGTTTCATCTGATCGTGTGATCTGTTGGCACAAGCCTGGAAATATAATTTAAAATTATTATGTATAAGATCTAAAAATGTGTCTTGTTTAGGCAGGACATTGATGTTAATATTCTTATTGGTATGTTTTCTTTTAAATCAGATGCCTTACATATTTATATATACTTTTGTTAAGAATAAGATGTCGCTTAGCTCGTTTTGTATGTGTCTATTATATCTATATAAGCAAGGTAACGCTGCAGGTATAGGAAGTTAAAGGAAATATTATGAAAGTGTACAAAATGTATGTTTCTACTCGTGTATTATTGTGAAATGTTTAAATAAAAGTTATATTGGATTTATTTTATTATTTTCACCACACTATTTTTTTTAATGTTTTGTGACGGAACAAGCAAAAGGCCCACCTGATGCTAAGCGGTATCCTCTGCCTATAACAGATGCATTTCATCACAAGTGACGAACTACACTGCGCCCATCACCTTGAGACATACTTGTTGTCTCAATTTGCCTGTAATTTCACTGGCTCTCAAGGACTGCTGCCGGAACACAGCGTTAGGTGCTTGGCGACAGATTTTCTATTTGAGGGTGGTCGCTGGCTAGGCGGGCATTCGCAAAATGTCCTTCCACAATGCGGTGAAGCTCAAGCCCGCGGCGGGATTCGAACCTTGGACCTGCTGCGCGGCAGTCCTGCTTCGAATCTAGTACGAAAAGGAACGTTTTAGTGTTCCAAAAATCCTGCCTGAGGAAAAACATTTTTTCCTCACTGCCGCATCAAACCACTCCAGTGGTGTTGTTGGAGATTCTGATCGGCTACGACACGACATACCATTATAATAGGTGTTGCCGCCCGCGCCTGACTCCTGCAGGAAATTATGGGTGCAGTGGAAGAAACCCCGTCTGCACTGACCAGGTTGCAACAGGGGCGGTTACTGTCCGCGATGACACGGAGCTAAATTATTTAACCTAACCTAACAATAATACTTCAAACACTTACCAGTAGGTGCCCGGCGCCCTCAAGGGGTCCCCTTAGGAGTTCATCGAAAGTCAATAGTTATTAGTCACGTAGATTCGTAAAATCGGGAAAAGGGTGAGGAATTGGATCAAGTCACACTGAAGAACTCCACAAACTGGCGGCGGCTTCAAAACAACAAATCTTACAATATCAAAGTTACCACCAAATTTCAATATTACTGTTTAAAAACTATCATCGGGTAACAGCATGACACGATGCGAAATCTCAATAATACAGAAATGTAATAAAAAAAACATCGTGGATTTTATCCCTCAAGTAAGAATATAAATAGTTAAAGACTGTAAGAGCGATTATCTATCTATAGCTGTTAGGCTAGCCTTTGCCCACTACCTCAACTGATATGGTAAGTGATGATGTGGTCATAGATGATGTTCAGGCTAACCCAGAATTGCTGTCTCTCAAGGACAGCTGCGGGAACACACCGTTATGTACTTAGCGACAGATTTTCTACTTGAGGATGGTAGCTAGCCAAGCGAGCATTCGCAAAATGCCCTACCACCATCTGCATGTTATACATAAGTATCTATAGGTCAAAATAAAATATGATATTCCTCATTAGTATACACTTTATTTTCTACACAACACAAGTTACAAATGTATAAAAACAGGACGGAATTATATACTATTTTAATCTTAGCTTTAGTCAGTACATCAAACTTTACAGTTTCTATCTTACTGTGAATGTCCAGATTTTTCTTGTAAAAATTAAATACTTCATAAAAATATTATCAAGAAAATAAAACTTAAAATATTCAAGTACCAAACTATCTTGATATACTCTTTCAACTTCAACTTCAACTTCTTTTTTTGGGTGGCTTCTGTGGTGTTGCCACAATTTCGCCAATGACGAGTCGCACGGATAGAGTGGAAACAAACGAAAGAGACTGATCGGTATTAATAAAATGTGATCGGTTACTTGATTTTTCAGGATAACTTGTTATATAAAATAGGAAAACATATGACATACGATCAAACATATATAAGTAATACAATATCTAACTACATTATAATATATACTTATACATACATCTAGAATACACGCCATCAGGCTATTCAAAGCTTAATTTTATTAAATATACTCTTTCCAATATGTTAATCGCTTTTTGACAGCTCATAGAAAATTGACGACATAACTTTGTAAAGCGTCTAGCAAATTATATCCAACACAAGTAATTGCGTTTGATTTACAGCATAACCTCTTTACAAGGTTACGTTAAGATTAACTTTGTACTGTACATATTTGGTGTAGAGACGTTGGGTCCATGGGGACTGGGAGCTCATCGTATTTTCCAAAACTTATCAGAGCGATTGCTCGATGCGACGCGTGATCAAAATGCTGGCACCTATTTGGCTCAACGTATAAGCATTGCAATTCAACGGGACAATGCTACCAGCATGCTGGGCACGCTGGCAACTGGTAGTGGGCTCGCCCATTTGGACTGCCTATAAACCTGAAATGGCCTTAAGGTTGCCTATATGCCTTCTGTGTAGTAGCTGTAGTGTTGTATATAGGTCATAGTTTCGTTAATGAAGGCATAAAGCTGTTAAATAAAAACATTTTAGGGGTGCTTTTAATGCTATATGTCAAACGTTTTTTTTTGTCGGATTGTTACGTAATTAGCACCTGATGTTAAGGTTGAACTGGCCGGTCACTTTTCCATACAAACGTCGTAGAATGATTACTCTCTTATTTGAGATTTTAAGTCCAGACTTAATATCAATCGGTATTAAGCATAATACCGATTGATCTCGTCATTATCTAGGCTTGTATGATGCTAAAATTTTAAAAAGATAATTAAGTTATAAGTTAAGAGCCTAAACTTTATATGAAAATGTTTCGAGGCTCATAACTCCCAAGTTAATTATTTTATTAAAATTTAGGCATCATACAAGCCTAGATAATGACGAGATCAATCGGTATTATGCTTTATTTTGGACCTAAATCCTCAAATAAGGGAGTGATTACCCTACGACGTTTGTATGGAATACGAGCCGGCCAGTTCACCCTTAAGTGGCATTACCTCTGCCTATACCGATGCATTTCGGCACAAGTGACGAATTGAACTGCGCCCTTTACTCTGAGACATACAGTTGTTAAGACTCATGTGACTGTAATTTTACTTGCTCTCAAGGACTGCCGGAACACACTGTTAGGTGCTTGGCGACAGATTTTCTACTTGAGGATGGTAGCCAGCCAGGCGAGCATACGCAAAATGCCCTTCTACTATGCAGTTAAACTAAGCCGGAAGTTGAGATCGAACTATGGAACTGCGGCACGGCAGTCCATAGCTATATAGTATATACTATGGGCTTTAAGAGTTGTCATACATTTTTTTTGTAACAGCTGTCAAAAAGCGACTAACGTCATGTACAGATTATAGTGTTTTTTTATTGTTTATAGTGTTGCCATCTCACACAGTTTTGGTGGAAAGACGTGTATATAATATCAATGTAACATATGTATACATGTATATCTGTCCCATAATATTAAATATTAATATAACTAATACACACTTGATAAAATTGTGCTTAAAGTCAAAGGCACTTCTAATAGGCACGTGCTTAATAAATATATTTTTTACAAACATTGTGTAGTGCGGAATACATTTTTGAAAACTTATCGATCAAAATTAAATAATAATACAGCGAAATACAAATATTAATTTTCGAGTGCATAAAACATGTCATTTTAGTAGAACCAAAGGCGATGGCTGATATTTAAGTCGAGGGTTGGAGGTTAAATGGGTTTTGTGCGCGAGCTATACACTCGGATTTTCACTTCAATTGCAAGGAAATTTCATCTTTAATTGAAACTGATATTTGAAAAACTTGACAATATTTCGAAAAAATATGTTGGTATTGAATAATACCCGTGATCTATGGATATTATGAAAGACCCAGGCAAACTCCATACACGAAATATCTCTAAATAATCAAAATCAACGTCTTCGGACAAATAAAAAAACACATTTTATGCACTTGTATATAAAAACATAGCTCGAGCTTAAAAAGGCCTTTTAGTCCGCTTGCATCGGGCATATACAAGAATTATTCGAGCACGACAAGTGAAAAATATAATTAATTTTATTTCAAGCAACAATAATAAGTAAGTTACACCTATAATTATAAAATAATGAGATTTTTAAATGCACATTGCATATACAATTATCAGATATATAAAGAATTTCAGATAGAGCGCGGCGCACGACACAAGTGAAAACTAAAAACCATGCTCATATCATTCTGTCCCATACAATAGTACGACAAACCCGTGTAGCGTGAAAGGGACAGTATGACAGGAGCATTTATTTTTTGTTCGCTTTGGTTATCGCGTGCAGTTATATCAGAGACCTGATATTTGGAAAATACTGCAGACCCAAGTCGAGTTCTCCCGGCCTTAAGTATGGATTGGTCGCGGGTTTGAACCCCGCTTATGGTACCAAATTTCTTGTAGTATGTCTAAGTGGTTTGTAACATGATTCGTTTAGCAAGTCAAAAAGCAATACAAAAAAATAATTATGAAATATTATGTACGTTTTTAATATCCACGTAATTACTCGTAAATAAATGTAACAACGATTACACATGGCTGAAAAAGAGGCAATAGTAAATCATATATTACTTCACTATCATGTACATTGTTAATAATGGCCGCTAATATTCTACCTAAATGTCATAGATATTAAAGACCTTCCATAAATTCTCTGAAATAATATATATAATTAATCTATATAATTTGTCAATACATTAATTTTAAATAAAATTACATTCTTTTTCTAGAATACTATAATAACTATTATATATAATTATATTATACATATTTACGGTGCCGACTCTAAAGTGTATACACAAAAATTAAATTTTCTTAATTTTAATAAATGTGTGAAACATAATTGACAGAAGATAATAACGCAGATATATTTCTAAAATTATCTGTTTTTCGTAAACATCTTCCGAAAAAAAAACATTGCTACACATGTACATATCTACGGTTGGTAAAACCGTGCGCTACTTTGTTTTTTAGGTGTCCAATTTGGAATACCAAAATGTGTTTAAAAAAAATGGTAAAGAGAATCTTAAATTAAGAGAAAACACATTCGAATCGACATCAATATTATACATATAGTCTGGTTTTTAATTCGAGATCAAAAACGTAAACAAAGAAATGTCAATATATGTCATTGTCAAACTGATAGGTCAGGGTATTCAATAGTTTTTCTTCAAAAATATTCGCACAAGTGTGGCTATTAAAAACAAAAAAATCTTACACAAATTTTTTCAGGCTTGAATATATGCGTAAATATTTACGCGCATATAAAAGTGTTTTATTGTTTCATAAAAATGCAATAAATTATAGCATTAAATATATTTTTTACATTAAATGCTCCATCCGTTCCCAAAATTAGAAAAAAAATACCAAGTACTTGTAATTTTTTTGCACGGTTAACACCTTTGTTTACATTTTTGATCTCGAATTAAAAATCAGAGTATATGTACAAATTATTTTTCATATTAACATAATTTATAGATTAAATAATTGATAAATTGACGTAAAAACGTTTAAATTGTCTTTTTAATTAATGTTAAAATGTGTGACACTTTATTTTTAATTCTTAAAACTAAATAATGTTTTAAACAACATCGGACGGAGACACCTATTACAAATAAGGGCTTTAAGGTATCCTAAAATTATAAAGAAAATCTTATAACGAAAAAAGTTTTTTTTTAATATAGCATAATATTAATTATAAAAGATGTTAAGTATAACTTAAACTAAATATCAAATATTTTATAATAAAAAAGATTATTAAAGTGTTGATTACCAATTTTGGTTTCAGTGTTTTAGACGTGTTACAAAAGGAGATTCAACTTTAGGTTGTAAAAGGAATTAATTAAGATTTTTATAAATATGATTACAAGCTCTATCGCGTGCGAGCGATGTCGGAGTGGGTTCGGCATCCGACGAAAAATCGGAGGACACAAATACTAAACAAAAAACAAAAAAAAAAGTAAAAAAATAATTAAAACGTTTTTTTTCTTTTTTTACTTATTAGGAACCGGCTAAGACCCGCGTTATATTTACCGGAAAGTTTCCGACCAGTTTCGGACTGTTTTGAAGTCCTTCGTCTCGTCTGGGAGTCACGATTGCGCGAAGCGAAGCCTCAGCACGTGAGGCCCGTGCTCGTCGCTTTTTTCTTCATAAAATTCATTACATTTTCAACGGTTTCCTTGTCTCGTTTGACACAGCTTTGTCTAAACTTTATAATAACGTAATAAAAACTAATTTGGACATAAACTTAAGATTTATAACCACTAAATCCAGTTAGAGTCCTACATAAGCTAAGTCAATATAGCATTGTAATTTATGCAATTTAAATAAAATTTCATTAATGAAATTTAATAATTAATTAGATCATATTTAATTATCGACTAAGCAAATAAGCTTTCATATATTTATGTGAAATATCGTTGTAATTTTGTAAACTAATTACAACGATTTATTATTTTATAAATATATATGATTTTAAAATGTAGATATTACGATAGAAGGGTCTTCTAAAGTCGCGGGTTCGAAACGTTAGGTACCCAATGCATTTTTCTCTAAAAAGGCAGAGAACTGCAAAAAAAACATCCTTTTGTTTTATATTTTTCTTTTGCTTTTTTTGTGTCTTAGTAGGATTTTTTTTGTAAGTATGTTTTTTGCCATAAATAAATCCTATTATATTCTATAACATATTAAATCATGTATAATACCATCTTAAATAAGTTGCAAGTTCTTAAAAAATCTAAAACCAAAATTGGTCTACAACACGATAAATCTAAACCAGGTAAAGACGCGATTTCTTTTTAAAATAACCAGAGACAATATCAATATCATAACATAATCGTTGGGCGTTATTTCAATTTAAACTTCGAAGTTTAAAATATTTTAATAAATCGAAAAGACACTCTGAAGACACAGTGAGAAAACAATACTACTTTACTATGGCAGTGAGCTTGTTGAAATGATACAAAGAAATGCCGGGAAGAAAAACAAATTGTATTGATTTTACGGCAAATAAACAAAGGGAGCGGGCGGGTCCGGCGATAGGTAATCAGTGCGGTGAATGAGCGTGTATAGTACCACCAACTTAACTGTGCAGTTCTCGAGGGCGCTACTGGTCAAGGAAATCAACTACAAACTGTCACAATTTGAAGGAATGTTGTAGTTCTTTTTTTTGCCGCCTGAACAGATAAGTTGGTGGGACTATACACACGGCTACGGTGCGTCAACGACTAGCGCACTCTGAGGTGCGTTCCTGCAAGCCTACCAAGACAAATTTGGTCCAAGCGCAGATACACGCCGTTCCAGCGCTCCAATCGAGCTTAATTGGCGAAGGTAGAACCATACTGATCCAAGTGTCATTTTTTCTATATTGGAGTTATATGCAACAAATGCAAGGAAAAATATATTCAATTGATGCCACATTGACCCAAGTACAAAAAGCGCCTTATATTGCTAGAGGACCTAAATTTTTCACTTTAGCATTATACCTACTTTTTCAAAAATATATCCTGCTGTACTGATCCAATTTTTATTTTTTTTCTGCAGAAACCAACATTTTGACTACTTTTAATCAAAATATTTTATTATAGATTTTTTTAATATTTTGTATGACATGTTAGCTATCATTTTGATAAAGATTAAAGCATAATAAATCACGTATTTTTTTAAAACAAGTTCAAACACGTTTTCTTCTTTTTCTCAATATAATGAAAACGATACTTGGATCAGTATGGTTTTACCGTCGCCATTTAGATCCAGACAATATTTGATCATACCCGTTCCGGGCGACCTCTCAGATCCAATTATGCTCTGTCTAGCCAAAACTTTACCTTTTGAATCGACCAAATCTTGGCTAGCTGTCAAATTTGACAGATTCTACAATATATAATAAATTGTGTACAAGCTAATCCAATGATTAGCGATTACTATGCTAAGTTCTAAAACATGCAGAAAATATTTTATCACCTAAAAACATCGCTGTAAATTTCATATTTTAACTGTAGCTCTAAAGTTTGTTCCAGGTACCTTGGAGCAAATCTAGCTCGACCAATATTTGGTCCGGCGTTGCAGGAACGCGCCCGTGGGCACGCTACATGTTTGTCGTAGTGTGCGTGCGGACGGGCACACGTACAAGCCGCGTTTGCTTATTGCTTGCCGCTCTATGGAGATGAACTACCATTCTGTTTTTACTGTTTAAAAACGTCTACTGCACAGCCAAGGTCATTGTTTTATGAGGTACAGACCTCTGGATTCCCGACATTTAAAGAGGTTACTGTGGATATCACCAAAAAAACTTGTGTATATATATATAATATATGTGAATCTTATCTTTCTGTAATAACCACTAAAATGTGATAGGTAATTTCTTTTAATCATATAATTTCAATTGATATTACAAAAGTACAAATTTACGACAGGAAAAAATATAGTAATGGCGGGATTCGAACCCGCGTCACCCCTATAGCCGGGGTATGCTCTGACCGACTGACAAATTTTTCCTCTCGTAAATTTGTAAATTTGTAACGTAATCAGCAGAACATGCGTTATTGCAAACATAAAAATAATAAAATGATATTGCAGTACTTTAAATTCGTTTAATGTTTAGCATTTGACAACCACCTAAATTGTTGGTAAGTTATGATGTGGTCGAAGTTAACAGGCTGATCCTAAAATACCTCCAGCCAGTTGTGTTTCAGCCTATAGCTTTGCGTCCTCGAAAGAACTGATTCGTTTGTTGATTTGTACTAATCGCGCAATGGTTTACAAACAAGCCTGATTTAGGCCAGATGCGCTTGCACGTATCACGCCTCCATAACCTATCTCCCTTTTTCCTAATCTGGGGTCAAATCCGATCGGTATAACTTCTTAGTCTCGGTATAAATATTTAGCTTTTGCTTCTTTTTATCTCGTGAAAGTCAAACTTAAAAAAAATACCACAACAAATTTAAAACACTGCAACATCGTTTTAATTCTATAACGACAGAAACCTTTCACATTTTGTTGGTTATTACAATACAGAGTTATTAGTAAAAGGCTAACAACCTCTTAGGGTTGACTTCTGCTAGCTCTAACAAACATTTTGAGATGATTTTTTTTATGTGTTATTGACTGAATACGCACGAGGACCACCTGTTCGATGTCTCATGTGCCTGTAATTTATTATTTAATATTTTTCGTTACTTAGCTCAATGTAAATATTCAAAACACTATTCAAAGGGATCACGACGCGGTCCAGTGTTGCCACGGCAGTCGCTCTTGTCTCAGAATAGGCATAAAATAAAAAATAAAAAAATTGGCATAAATTCTCATCTCAAAAAGTTTCTTAGGACTAGCAGAAGTCAGCCCTAAGATGTTGTTAGCCATTTAGCAATAACCCTGTATACAAGGGTATACATACCTGAAGGTTACACAGGAGTTTGCAATTCAAACAATGCCTCGAACTATAGACATGTGGCTTTGAATGACGTCACATATTTTGTTCAGCCTCTTACCAATTTAGATCCCTACGTTTCGCATACATACGTACATACTGATATGTAATTATATGAAAGTTGTTTGTGTGAGTGTGAAAGGGATAAAAAACATGTCGATAAACGTCGGCTAATACGAATTTGCACAAAACAATACATTCAATGAGGATCATTCACGTAACACGATATTTTATTTCTAATGCGGATATAAGCGCTATGGCATTCTGAGCATTTTGTTTTATAAATGATTCAAATCCATCAAGAAATGGCGAAGTTATTAAAGTTTTCTTTACAGCTATTTCAAAACGTGTGCATGAAACATCGCTTGTATGATGACGTCACGCATCGCGTCTCGTGCTCTCCACACGTACAAAATCAATAGTTTCGTTCAGATACTTCAAAGTTTCGCTCATGTCGTGTAGCAGAATGTTGTTTTTGTTTCTTTTTTACTATATTTTGACGTAAGTGAATCTAACTATTAAAGTAACGAATCCAAGCTAGTCAGGTAAGTAGGAACAAGAAGGCTTTGGTTCACTATGATTTAACTTTAAGTAAGTGCATATATTATTGGGTACCCTCTGATATGTTTCTATCAATTCTGAATTTTATAATAGGATTAATTAAGTCAACAGTACGAACCACTTTTGCTTGACAGAGGCGTTTTGTCATCTCTTCTCATTACTTCCCCCTTTTTTTACAATGTCGCGAAGTCGTTGCGTTTACGGCTTATTGAGCCTGCGACGACCCATCACTTTTTGTCAATACGCGATGGTTGACGTCACAGCGTTTTGCGTCTTTCTCTTGCGAGGTTTTTAGATAACACTAAAATCTCTGTATTTTTGGTACGATTAAAACAACAAAACCACAGTTTTTTTTATAGCTACAAATTGCACACAATGAAAACTGTGAATGATCCTCATTGTTTCAATTAATTTCGATCTATATAGGCTTTAGGTGAATGGACTAACTCATTATAAAGTTCAAGGCGCAAACTCTAGCGTTTATTTATAACCTTCTTGGAAGTATACACTCTCAAACCAAATAAATTAGGTTTTGGTGAAATCCCTAAGTTAAATCAGAATTATATATTATGTACTTTTTTAAACAGGAGTTTCGAGACTATCCATTACACCTTCATCCATAGAAAGTGGTGTGCATTCACTCAAAGTGCCTTCTTCTTTGGGAAGACCATCAGTTCTATTCTTTTGCAGTCTACTAGGGCCATCATCGACCCTATACGTCGAACTTTCCGGTCTACTCAAAGTCTTTTCAGTGGAATAATCTAAACTGTCCGGTCTACTAGGTCTACTGAAGGTCTTTTCGGAAGAATAGTCCATACTTTGCGGTCTGCTGCCCTTTCCGGTCGAATAGTCAACACTTTGAGTTCTTGATTTTTCATAGGGCACTGCTTCCGGTCTACTCAAGACCTTTTTTGGTCTGTATGGGACCGATTCAGGTCTGTCAAAGACTAATTCTGGTCTGTTTAAAAGTTCTGGTCGGCTCGAAGTGATTTCCCTGTTGAATGGGGTTGATTCTGGTCTGGTTAACGTTTTGTTTTTACCTGGTTGGTCCGTATATCATATTTGCGAGGCAGGCATGGTCGATACAGTGCTGTGAGGTGTAGTGGGTCTCGATCCGGCCAGAGAAGCATTGAGGGATTGCATTGTTCCCATCTGGAAAGGAGGTATATTATTATTTTTGATGTAACAGTAATTATATTATTAGGTAATATCCAGCCAGGATTAAGCGCATTGTGCCTCGTTATCGTGACTTCAGCTCCGGTTTGTACAGTTTAGAGGGAGATATCATTGATAGGGAGCCCAGAGTGTTCGTCATTATCCTTTTGACGCTTGGAGTTAGTCGTCTCGTCTTCAAAGACTTGTATTCATTATGCATGTTCGCATTACTGTGTTCCGGTGAAATTACAGGCACATGAGACTTAACCATTTTATGGCTCAGGGTGATGGGCATAGTTCAGTTCGTCACTTGTGACGAAATGTATCTGTTATAGGCAGAAGATGCCGCTTAAAGCCCAATGGGCCTCGTGCAAAAAAGAGTAATATGCTAAGAATACTGAACGGTTTGAGATAAACGCTGACGTCTTTCTGTTTTCTATTTTTTACTGTCAAGTCTTCTATAGTTCTTAATTACTTATTTCGATTGATTTGAGTGAGACGAGATATTTTCGGGTTTTAGGGGTAACATAATTATAGCATTATGTGCATTGGTGTTCAATAAATAATAAATAAATAAAAAATATGTTTGTTACGCGATTACTACGCTAATTACGACTTAAGTTCATGAATCTTGATTTGTTTGAGGATACGATACGAAAACTCTTTATTGACACCAGATTAACAAAGGTAACAATACATTGAGTAGTTAACTTAAGTAGGTCCAATGGGCGGTCTTCCAGACAACCTTAGGATGGAAAGAAGTAAATCTCAAAAATATGGACGGTGGTGTTTACTTAGGATACTTCAAAGGTAGTTCCAAGTTCCAAATAAATGTTATAAAAAACAGTTCAGTAATTAAAAAAAACAAAAAAAAATATATCTATGTCATACAAGTGAGAAAACAAATTGCTCTGCGTAGTTTTTTTCATACCTGGTAGGTTAGCCGTTGACTAATCCTCACTTATGGTAAGTGATGATGTGGTCAGAATTATTCAGGCCAACTTAGAAGTACTGGCTCTCAAGGACAGCTGCCGGAACTCACCCCGTAGGGTGCTTGTCGACAGGTTTTCTACTTGAGAGTGGTAGATAGCCTGGCGGGCATTCGCAAAATGCCCTACCACCATGCTATAACGACTGCAATCCTAAGACAACAACCGGGACCGACGGCTTAACGTGCCCTCCGAAGCACGTACACGCCCAGTAGTAATGTCACTAGCGGTCACCCATCCAACTTATGCCCGCGGCGGACGTTGCTTAACTTTGCTGATCGGTTAAGAATAGCTAAGCAAACTTCGCTACGAGCGCTTCAAAAAGGTTTCTGCATGATAAAAAAAGTTAACCTACCCTCAAATGCGCCAAATCCTCAAGCTTCGTCAGATCCGACAGCTCCAAGTATAGACTATAGACGAGGAGCCAACCGTAAGCGCCACACACACATATAACGATCCATATCAGCACCATAATGACGTTGTACGCGAATATCAGATCGTTCACAATCGCGCCGAATATGAACGCGACCAGACGGAACAGGATGAACACGCCGAATGAGTACAGCCATGGCACGATGCGTTTTTCATATTCCTGTAGGGAAATACAGTGAAAAATCTATTAGAAAATTACTCACAAAGTCGTGTCTTTGGATTTTATAGTTTAAGGGTAAATCCCGAGCGTTACGTCAGGGAGTTTTAAGGTATGTTAGTATACAAATATAGTTTCATCATATTTAAAATGCCAAGTGTGTAAAATCGTTGAAATGTTACATGCATGTCTTTGAGCCTAAAATCTTTGCGTCTGATTTGCCAGTTTTTAGGGTTCCGTACCCAAAGGGTAAAAACGGGACCCTATTACTGAGACTTCGCTGTCCGTCCGTCTGTCACCAGGCTGTATCTCAAGAACGGCGATAGCTAGATAGTTGAAATTTTCATAGATGATGTCTATATTGCCGCTATAACAACAAATACTAAAAATAAAATAAATAATTAAGCGGGCCTCCCTTACGACAAACATAATTATTTTACCGTTTCTTGCTCGCTACTAATAACGGTGACAGGTAGACGCTTTAACTATTCACAGAATATTTAGTTTTATGTTCTCTTTAAATATAATTAATTAAAATAAAATAAATAATTAAAGGGGCTCCATAAAATAAAAGAGATTTTCACCGTACCTACCCAGCTCAATCGGACACTGCGAAAAGTGTCTGTCTCTTGCAAGATTAGGTTACAGATAATGGTACGGAACCCTTCGTGCGCAAGTCCCACTCGCACTTTGCCGGTTTTATTTATTTTGTCACTAAATGTGAAATTAAGAATAGTCATTTAATTTCAAAATAGTCATTATAACTGACTAACCAGATTAGCATAGATTTCAGACTCGAAAGATATGCATGGAAAAGTTCAACAAGTTTACTTTTGGTATTTAAAATATGCAACTACGTTTGTATGGAAAACGTTACCAAGACACCAAATTGCTCTACTTCAAATACCTTAGGATGGAACCCTGATCGGAGTGAGATATTTTAGCTGGACCAAGACCCAATGAACGAATTAGTTATTTTTGTTCAGTATCATTTCCCATATGCACAACTACTAGCTTTGTATTATTTATGATGTAGTATGCCATCGATGTAGAAGAATCTAATTTCAAGTGATTGCCAGCGACGGACTATGCTTGTTTACTTCCAAGTTCCAATGCTACGGCTAAAATGTGACAGATGACAAATAGACTATTAAACATTATTTTTTGATATTAGACTACTTAAGATTTAGTTGTGACAGGTGTCAAAGTTAGTTATGACAGCTGTCAGTTAATTAAAGCAGCTGTCATGTGTCTTTTCGAGATATTTGTTTTGAATGATACAAATAAATATGTATAGAAGTGTGACTGTCATACAGTAACCGCTTGTATATTTTGTTGCGCCGCTCAGTACGCTTTTTAAACCACTCCCGCCGCGGTAAGGTTTGCGTTCTGCTGTTTTTGTGCTTGACTTACAATTCTTTACATATTTATTAGCAGCCTTTAATTATAATAAATCATGATATTTGATATTTCTCACCTGTATTCATCTGTTTGTAAGTATATTAATGGGGAAGCAGACTAAAGGCCACCATAACAGTACTGCCCCGACATAGCACATACCTTGCAATTCAAATTAGGACTTTAAATCAATCGCATCAAAGTAAATTTTAGAACGTCAAGATAAAATAGTTGACATATCGACGCAAGTGGCAAGCGCACAGGCCGTTCCTCTCTTGGACTACGTTTCTAAAGGCCTGTTTGCACATTGAATAGTGTTTAGTGCTTAGTACTAAACACATTTGGACAGCAACTGTTTAGGGACTGTGTTTAGTAGCGCGGTCTATTTTTTCGTGAGTAGCCACGTCCCGCGCGTCCCTCCTTCACCTTCACTCTCAGTGTGCTCGGCGCCCGCCACTTCGACGGGCGTTTGTTTGCGCAGATAGACGCTTGTAGCACAGCTTAAAGGTAGTATGGAGTAGGACCTATCTAATTATTAAATAATTTCAAAGTGGAGCGAAGTTCGAATTCCCATCAATTTGTGTAAGAATATATATAAAATACCGAATTGTAATAATAAGAACAATAATTCTTTATAAGATTTCTCGATCGTGCGCTCGAGAAGAAGAAGCGAAATGACGTCGAAAATTCTTCCGGTTTGGCTACGTGGCGTTCATGACGTCATGTTGGTTTAACAGGAAAATAAGGCGTTATCGTCACTAGATGTATCTTTATATTTTTATAAAGTATATAGTGCTTTTCTAAAATACTAATTTAATGTTTTTTTTTAATGTCTTATTTTACATATATTTGTTATTATTAAATTTCGATTTTTGCAAACTTAAGTCTAAATCGATTCATTCTCTAAATATAATACATTGCCGTTTTACCGTATTCTTATATTTCCGATACCTCTAAACACAACAGCTAAACAGTATTGGACACTACTCACACTAAACAGCTTTACTTTACACAGCCGCTCTAAACAGCTATACTAAACACTAGTCAAAGTGCAACAGTCAAAACATGAATTTTTAGCTATGTGCTGTATCGGAGCGGTGTTATGATGAATGATAAGATAGCTTTGTTTTTTCCTTACCTTATTCTTAGCCAGTGCAATGTACTACAGGATGAGAGCATGGTGAATTAATGGAATAGTTAGTGATGATAATGAAGATAATAATATTAAAAATACATGTGTGAGGTTTAATTTTAGATCTAAATACATTGTTTAATCTGTCAACCCTTCGACATATCGGTAATCCAGGCGAGGATGTTATTTCTTTCTAACAAAATCTGTGTACAGTTTTGTAAATGTGAAGTTAGAGTTGAGTAGTTGCGGAGTGCTGGTGGTGGACTTGAAGATTTGAGATAGATAGAGTCAAAACACTGCGTTCACCGTTGTTTTTAATTATTAGTTAGTAACTAGTTAAATTACATTAAAAGCAATTCACATTCGGTGCGCGCGTGTATAGTTAGGCGTTGGATTGACCACTCTTCCTAATATTTTACCGAATGAAGTATAAATGCAATGTGCGCTGTATATAAATGCAACACAGATTGCATCACAGGTAATACGCTGGTAAGGAATGTACGTTGGATCGTACAATCTGACTGATGGAGTTCAGTCAATAAAAGCTTGGTAAATCGTTTAACAAACTTAATTCTAAGATTTCAATTAGATTTTGTTAGTAACACATTACATAATTGTCCAGCAGGCCTTAAGCAGATGGTAGGGCTTTTTGGCAATAGTTTATTGTACTCGTATATTACGTCGCAGCCAACTAGCTCTCACTAGTGTTAACGGTCTCGCCAGCGATGACTTATGGCACTGAGACGTGGTCCTTAACTGTAGCCCTGATGGACAAGCTCAGAGTCGCTCAACGAGCTATGGAGAGAGCTATCGGATATAGGAGCACGGAGTTTCTTTGCGCGTTAAATCCGGAACGTGGCCATTCGCTGAAGAACCAAAGTCACCGACATAGGTTTCAGAATTTGCAGATTGCTCGACGAACCGATAACCGATGAGGAAGTAAAGTTCTCGAGTGGTTACCACATTACACCGGAAGACGTAGAGTTTGTGGGCCCCCCACTAGGTGGACTGACAACATGGTGGAAGTCGCGTGTAGTGAATGGTTAAATAGCCGTTCTTTGTGGCCTTCCATGGGGGAGGCAATCGTTCAGCAGTGGTAGTCTTCCGGCTGGTGATAATGATGATGAACTAGCTCAATCAGCCGTTCAATTAACAGCCTACTCTATTTCCTAAACAGCGCCGTTGAACTAGCGCCCTGAATGATGTTCAGCCATTCAATCAAACAGCTACGGAAATTGCTTCGATCGATAATTTACAGTTTATCTAGCCTGTATTCCCGTGGGGTGCCGGGCTAGAATGTCACCCTTCCCCCCCATTGCTACCTGTGGGTGTCATAAGAGGCGACTAATGGTAAAATACCGGAAGGTAGACAGCAGCGCCTTCTGAGGAACTGTTACTTAAAATGCGATTCCCAAGACGCTAGCCAAGCGTGGGGATTATGGCAAATCCCCCCTTAATGGGGAAGGCTGTGTTCAGCAGTGGACAATCCGGCTGATACAGTATGTATTAATAAAATGATTAAAAGAAGATAGAATATCTTTTAATTGCCTTGACGAACCTGGTATTACAGTTACCTGGTTATGGAATACTTAGGCACCTATTCTATACATTTATTGAATCATAATTATACATAGTATTTGATAGGCGGACTATTTCCGCCCCATGCCGTCTGCATGCTCATTGTGCGTGATCCCGGATAGGCGTGCGCTACTTCATCCACCCAATGTCCTCGAGGAAGGTAATAAACTATGTTACCTTTCTAAGAGCGTTGATGAGAATGATGCTGGTGAACAGGACGGCGACGGAACCCAGCCACGAGAACAGCGCGAACACGATCAGCACATTGCGCACTGAAAGAAATAATACATGGATTAATATTGTTATGTTTGCAATAACGCCTGCTTGGCGAATTACATTACAAAATTACAAATTTACGAGAGAAAAAATATAACATATCAATATTAAAATAATAAGGTTGCGTCATCATTTAATTTTACAAGTATAAAAACAATTGCAAAATTGGTTTTGTTTGTAGTACAACGTATGTTGAGCTATAGATGTCGCTCCATCCCGATACGATGGTTAAAGAACGAGAGGAAAAATTAGAGTTATGAGTCATGGTGTCATGTTCGCTCAATTGGTTAGAGCGTACCCCGGCTCAAGGGGTGGATGGACGCGGGTTCAAATCCCGCACATGGCTTAGATTTTCCTATTGTATATTTGTGATTTTGTAATGTAATCCGCATAGCAGGCGTTATTGCAAATCTAACAATATTAAAACTAAAATCTACTGTAAATTTCAAGCAAAATAAGTTCTTTGCTGTTGGGTGTATACATTTTCTATAGAATGTGTATAATTTTATTAGCTAGTCGTGTTGCGCTACCAGAGATGCAAATTTTGATATGCAACAATCTCTGGTACAAATCGATTTTAGCTTTGCCTTTCTCGCAATTTATGGGGAGTATTATGCTTTATTCCCCGTGGGGTGCTGGGTTACCCCCGTGGGGTGCCGGTTTAGAATTGCACCTCCCCATATCATCCCGTGGGTGTCGTAAGAGGCGACTCAGGGAAAAATATTGGAAGGTGGGCAGCAGCACCTTCTAAAAAACTGCCATCTTACACTGCGATCCCCAAGTCGCCTGCCAAGCGTGGGGATTATGGCAAATACCCCCTGAATAGGGGAGGCTGTGTTCAGCAGTGGACGAGTCGGCTGTTACAGTACAGTATTATGCTTAAGTACGATTTTAATATGTAATAATTCGAAAAAATTGCTAATATTTAAAAAAAAAAATATTTTGATCGCGCTGCCAGCGGGAAATGATCGGGGATCGCGGCCTGCGAGTTTGAACATGGGTTAATTGCAGTTACGATTCAAAATTGTCACCTCATCTCCATTTCAAGCATGTTGCATTAATTGTTGTCGTATATTGACTTGACCATTAAAATTCTTATCATAAACAACACTGACATACCTGGTGGACTTCCAACGTAAACAAACTGATAGCTGATCACATAATACCCAGTGTGAGCTGATCCCGGGGCTGCCATGTACAGACAGTACACATCAAAAATACTCTGGGCAAATGTAAACATGGATACCACCTGAAATGAGAAAAGCATTATTATAGCATATTTCCTTTCACTGAAATGCCTTGGCTATAACCGAAATGTTGGGCATTGTTGTGTATGTTCTTTTTCACCATGTTTAGATTCCGTTTTTAAATTAAGTTTTTAAACTTGAAAGTACAGTGTAAAGCAACCAAAATGGTCCAATCATTGCATGATGTGCCATATGAACTTCGTCCTACGAAACAGGGCTTGACCCCTTTAAACAGCAAAGACAATGAGATGACCAAATTGAAACATAAAATATCTTGAATGGAACGTCCCGATTATGACACACCTCACATCTACAGAAAGAATGACAACAAGAGGACGAGAGGACACTCAGAAAAACACTTTTTGCCAATCCATGTAGTCAATGAATAGAACTGCCAGAAACCGCATGGTGGAAGGGCTTTTTGTGAATGCCCACCTGGCTAGCGACCACCCTCAAGTATAAAATCTGTCACCAAGCACCAAACAGTGTGTTCCGGCAGAAGTCCTTGAGAGCCAGAAAAATTAAAGGCACATGAGACCAAACAACTGTACGTGTCAGACGGGCACAGTGCAATTCTTCATTGACGAAATGCGTCTGTTATAGGCAGAGGTTATTCCACTTAACATCAGGTGGACCTCGGGCTTGTTCCGTCTCAATAACATAAAAAAAGCGTTATTAGTGCCCCATCAGTGAATTATTTACAATATACACTAGACAAACATTTGGAACTATAAAATTAATGTGCTCTGTTTTTTTCATATACACGCTTCAGCTTAAAGATGCTTAGTATATCACAATAATAATGATGTGGGTAGTCCAAGTGACAGTGCAAATTAGGCAGTATTATTTTTTGGGTCTGTAGTCCAGCGACTATGTCTATATTCAAGGTTTAATATCTATCATCCATGAACTATGTGATGTAGGTCCCATGGGAATAGGAGGTGAGCTGGTTGCTATCTACAAGGCACATTTCTATACTCTAGAGAAGGTAAGGCAAGGTACTCAGAATTTTGAGCTCAGGAAACTGTTCAGCTGGAAAGCTAATGACTCAAATGAGTGATCAGAATTTGGTGTCGTTGAACACAACCTTGATGCCAACATGGATATGGCCCTGAAATAGCACAAGATCTAATTTCATTACTGCCTTACCTGGAACAAGCACCTCCAAACAAAAAGGAAGCACTTAAAGTTAAGATACAAAGGGTTGTACTGGTTACTGGACCGAAACTCAACACTCTCAGTGGATAACAAGCTGCTTATCTATAACACTGTGCTAATGAAAATATGGACACATGGCAATGAGCTGTGGGGCTCAGCGTGTACAACAAACTTATATATAACTTTCAAAACTGCCTGTTGAAAACAATCTCCAACGCTCCTTGGTTCATTAGAAACAGTGAATTATATAGAATCCTGAAAACCTTCTTTGAGGAGATTGACCAAACTTCCCTAGAAATACAAATTAAAGCTGGAAAACACCCGAACACCTTGGCAACACAACTTTTGACACCAAGCTACACACCAAGACTGAAAAGGAAACACATCTTAACCCTTGAAGAGAGTAACAGAGCAAAATGAGCAGGTGTTCTCAGTGGAGGCTTGTTCATCAATAACTAAGAAAGACTTTTAACAAATCTACTAAAAGTAGTACTAAAAGTAGATTTGTTATTGATTGAAGATAATAAATGGATAAAAAAAAAACTGCAGGGACACATGCAACTTGAGCACAATTTGTTGACATTACAAAAGTAGCTTCATATGCTCAGTTGGCCCACGGAGTTTATACCGAGTGTCCATACTTCAGCCCAGCTTATCAGTGTAGATAGGTACTCTGTTACCTACTGTTCACATGATATAGCCCTTCAAAGGATGGACAGATAGACAGCAGAGATTTGCGGTGTGAAGTTTGACACTTGTGACAATATGCATCTGTTATAGGCAGAGCCTTATCACCGGGTGAGTCATATGGTATTTCTGTAACCTAATGTGGTTAAATAAAATACTTACATACATGATGTGTTTAGAAACAGGCTAGACCTATATGGAAACTAACTCTTGCAGACACAGTTGATTGACAATAGGCTTTTAGTCGAACAGTAATAAACATTATAAGAAATTATTTATACTTACAAGTGACAAAAACCCAGTGAGCAGAGATCCCCTCTGCAGGTCCAAGACTATAGCATCGTGAAGTATTGGCTTTTGATACCATGGTACATGTAAGGAGCGGACCGACTTGGACGACCTGAGGTTTGTTGATGACCTGGTAATTTTAACATAAATTATAGTATACACATATAATTACCCATGTTGGTTTCTGTACCCCCAATACGAGTTTTCATAGTAACACATTTTTATGTCACATACTCTTTTTGCGGCGCCAAGTGGAAATGTGGGCAAACTTAAAATATATATGTAAAATATTTAAACTTTTATGGTTACATAAACTATAAAAACTCGTACTAGGGGCACTTACGGAGTTGTGGTGTGATAGAGGGTGATTGATAGTTTACATAACATTGAGGCTACATACAACCCAATTTATAATCAGCAACAGAACCATTACACAGTTTAATGCTTTTCTAAGGTAACAGTGTGCACATATACCTAGGATCATGGCATGGTAGCTTTACAATTTTCTTTCAATGACAGTTTTGTCATGAGTAGCAGTAGAAGTAGTATGATTAAGTAGCAGTAGACCACTTTGTGCAAGTTCGCCCACGGGAGTACTGCCACCACACCTATAACATCTACTGTCAAGCAGTAATGTTCACATTACTGTGTTCCGTTTTAAAAGTATGGGTGCTCGTGAAATTACACAACTTAATGTCTCAGGGTGAAGGGCGCAGTGCAGGTCGCCAGTTGTGATGAACTGCATCTGTTCTAGGCAGAGGTTAAATAGCCATTGTGCTTGTCTCATGACAATAAAACTACAAAGAACGCTAATTTTACAATAAGCTCTTAACTTTTTTATATTGACAAACCTACACAATTTTAACATTTTAATCTTTGCATTAACGCTTGCTACAAAATTACAAGAAAAGATAAAAATTTTGAACCACGAGCAGGGTTGTAAGCTTATAGACTCGTTGTTGCATCCTGCATCGACGTTACTTATGTACCTACTGATAGAAACAAGGCATAAAGTCTTTTCATGTATGAAATATGTAAAAATACTTACTTTCCGGTATAATGAGAATACACAGAAGGCGTAGACCGATATGTAGACGGTGTTTTTCTCCCGTACATGTTTATTTCCAAAAGCAACAAAACTTCTAGTTGGAAAGTCGACGCCCTACTCAATCATGAGTCGAAATCACCTTTTTGTCACCAGTCAGTCCATTTCTGGTGCATATGACACGGAACGTGTTAATTATGCTTTATTTTAGTATAATTCTGTTAAAAACACGTTAAAATAGATTAAGTAAACGTTGAAAGCCACGCCTGGAAATTTGTTTGGAATTTCAATGAAATTGAATGAAATATATATATTGTCAAGTTTGAAGTTTTCCTATTACTGACTTTGACATTAAAATTTGCCTGCGCGTTTATAAATTGCATGAGTATGTTCCATTTGTCGCTAAGAACGTTAATTTCGATAATTTTGATCACATTCTGCGTCTGTGGTTGTGATCACTGTGATCGTTTGTAACTGTCATTCCCTGTTCCATTTAGGATAAGAACGCTAAGAATGCCACTAAAATTTGCCACTTCTGTCACTTTTGACATTAGATGTAGGGAATTCAAACTGTTCCAGTAGCCTCATAGCGTTTATGGCGAAAATAACGCCAAGACCCATGTGGAACAACTTTTTGGGAGTGTGATCGTTTTTAGCGAATCTAACTTCAAATGGTATGCACCCATAGGGTGCATACCGTTTGAAGTTTCATTTTCGCCATAAACGCTATGAGGCTACTGAAACAGTTTGAATTCCCTACATCTAATGTCAAAAGTGACAGAAGTGGCAAATTTTAGTGGCATTCTTAGGGCCTGTTCCATTAGTCGCTAAGAACGTAAATTTCGATAATTTTGATCACATTCTGCGTCTGTGGTTGTGATCACGTGATCGTTTGTAACTGTCATCCCCGTTCCATTTTTGGATAAGAACGCTAAGAATGCCACTAAAACTTGCAACTTCTGTCACTTTTGACATTAGATGTAACGTTTAAGGCGAAAATAACGCCAAGACCCATGTGGAAAACTTTTTGGGAGTGTGATCGTTTTTAGCGTTTTTAGCGAATCTCACTCAAATGAAACGCACCCATAGAGACCTAAATGCTTTTATTGTAGTAGCTGTAGTGTTGTATATACCTAGTTCGTAGTATTTTGTTAATAAAGGCATACCCCCGGTAAAAAAAAAAGTTTAAATTACTATCAATAGTTTCAGTTTAATATAATGTAACTGATCAAGAGAGATAACTATTCTCAAAATCTATTTGATACATAACCGTAAAATAAATTGTTTTGGATCATTAATAACACCATCTAGAAGGTTTTGAAACTAACGAGAGTACCTACTTTCAAATGGTGGGCTGAATGTTGTGCAACGTAACTATATAGTTTATAAAAGTAGCAATCACTTTTCAGATGATATAAATACCTCTTATATACAGGCTGGAAACTTTCAGCGGGGCAGTAAGGGGAAGTACCTTATCCGTTGCAGCTACTTGGAATGGAGAAAACGTTTCTCTTATAGTAAATATTTATCAAATCTAAAAAATTTGGTCTTATTTTATAACTGACAAAAAAAAACTACGTTTATAGGTTTTCCTTTTTCTTTATTTATCATTAGTTTTAATATAACCAATTCACCAACTAGAGAAACAAGTTTTGAGAAGATATCGGTATTTAAATACCCATTAATTCAAATCCCATTAAGAAAATAATAAAAATAAAAAACTATAAACCTGGATACTGATAACATCTATAACATTTCCAAAAATCATCAAAATCGGTGATGTTTTGGGGGGGGGGGGAACGTTTTCTCTTTTTGTATGAAAATTCGAGACTTCCTTCCCGTCTTAAAGTCATAGACATAGGATTTTTTCGCTGTACATCCTAAGCCTATGGTTAAAGTACATACAGTCCCACCAACTTATCTGTTCAGGCGGCAGAAAAAAGAACTACAACATTCCTTCAAATTGTGACAGTTTGTAGTTGATTTCCTTGACCAGCAGCGCCCTCGCGAACTGCACAGTTAAGTTGGTGGTACTATAAATGTGATTTAACTGAAAAATGTTTTGATGGTCATGTCCACGTTTGCAAAAACTCTAATGGCTTATGCTGTATGTTCATATAGAACCGATTTACATTATTATAACCTATATTGTGGTTAATTACAAAAATTTTGTGGCTCCTTTTCACTAAAAGACAATCACGCCTATAGATTTTTGCTTTAAGATTATAATTTAAATTTATATCTAGATTTGTTATCTTAAGTTATAAGTTGTCTAAGTTACAGTCAAAATCATAGCTTTTTTAGAAATATTATATGTAATAATGTACCTCAAATTAAAGAGCAATAACCAAGCATGTTTTTGAAGTTGTCTGAACACCTGTAGGTATTTTATTAATTTATTTAAATGACATCAAAATTATCATTTTTTATTTTTCTTCTCCTTTTTAGAAGTTTAAATGCTTTGTACATAACTTTTTTGGACACAATGGTGCTTAAAACTACTTTAGTATAATTGGGGACACATTGGACTACAAGAATAATAAAAAACCGACATTTCTGTTTAGGTTAGAAGTTATTAGCATTTAATTGACCAATTTTGGGTTTTTCGTGCTAAAATCGTAAAAGTCCCATTAAAAATCGAAATCGAGCTAGAGAAATTATTTTTTGGATAAATATGTTCTAAATGGTCTAGTGTATCACCCCTTCAAATATGTGCAACCCGACCACCAAACACCCTGTATATTCAACATTGTACCTCCGCTAACTCAAAAAATTCTGAATAACAGTCGCTGCTTGACATGTTTCCCAGCTCCTTTATAAAATTACCTAGGAGTGACGTCCTAAGACCGACATCTGAACTACCGTGCATATTCCTTAGCATCGGTTTACGGAAGAACGATGGTATTAATGTTTCCAGCTTTAGAGTACTCGTATATGCAAAGCCTGCGATGTGCTAAGGTCCGGCTGACTAACGATGCAGCTTGCATTATAAATATTTTTATATAAATTTATTATCACTAGATATATTTTCAAAAACAAAATCGATATAATTATCTAACCTGCTCACAAAATTTTACGATATCTGTTGAGAAACCTGAAAAGGAGAACAGCCGATTATATACCGCATACGAAAGTATTTTTGCCACGCTGAAAGCAGACGCTTCGCACTGTCTCAGTAAAACATTAAAATAAACTTTAATATACCTACGCATCTTATTTTATTAACATATATTCATAGATAACTTAGTTGCAACCAAGTTTACAGCGAATATTTATTGAATTTCGAATTTAATAATTATAATATTTTATTCACATTACACCTCTGTAGTTAATAAAATATGCTGACACAATAATAACATAACATGTTATTAAATTATGTTGAGAACATTGTCAATCACTTTGGTTATAGGTTAATCAGTACAAACGTAGGTATACTTCAGACCAAAATAATCTTTATCGAACGGTAATCACTGGTAGTATTTAATACATATATTTCAGGTGTATGCCACAAGCCTCCATCACATTCCAGAACTTACTACAGCCACGTGTTTTGTATTCAGTGTTTTCACAAGTATATGTGGTCAGCGCCATCTTCTGGGGATGCGTGCAAACAATCCAGCTCCGATAAGACGTCTTTGGATAAAATCTGAATCATATTATCAAGCTTCATTTAGAAACAAATTGTGTCGACGTTAGCGTATTTTTGGATGAATAAATTGCAACGTTGTAGTGAAAGAAAGTATTTTTCTTTGGTAGGTATAAGTATATAAACGCAGTAAAGCCAGCCAAGTAAGTGTCAACAACATTCAGTTTGTATTTGTATTCGATGCCTTCAAAAATTGCATCAAAAACTCAGCATCAAAGATTTGTCATAGGACAAGAGTAAATAAGTTCCTGTTCGTCCCCATGGGGGCGAAGAGTTAGGAATAACTCGGGAAATCCTTAGTGTAATGACTAGAAATAGTAGTCCAGTAGAATTACGATCGTAACTTATGAAAATATAAGATTCAACCAATTTTTCACAGTTTATTAGTTACATGTTTACAAAGGTTTTTTGAAAATGTTAGAGAATTTTGACCGATGCGTTTGGAATTATTTAGGTATTTGTAAAAAAACTACATAAAATCGTGAATATAAAATTTGAATTAAAAATTCTGATTGTATATGACTTAGGACATTGTTATCTTGTGTTTATTAACTTATTAGAAATATTAGAGACTGGGAACTTAGGTAAACTAAAAATTTCAAAACCTGCTTTCAATAAAATATTAGAATGGCTGGAAATCAGTTTAATGATATTTTTATGTATATTGTAACATGCTGAAAAAAGATTAGAAAAATATACAATGTGCTTCCCGACTTATTTAGTTTTTCTTTAATAGCGTGAGTAATATAAAATTAGAGTCCAGAAATAAATAGGCTACTGGATAATAATGATATACTCCATCGACATACAAAAGATTAGAAAAAATAGTTCATGGTATTTTAAGATATCATAAGATTTGTTAACGCGGCCATAGAATAAACTATATAGGTACCTACGCGGCGTTAGCGCGAGGAGGGAGACGCAGCGCAAAGGGTCTCACTCAACACAAGTCACAACGTGTCCCGGCCGCACACGCCGCGCCTTGTTATACGATTTTAGTGTTCCAAAAGCATTTATATTTTGTTGATTATTCAGAATTATACAGCGGCAAGTTTCTTTTACATAGGTACCTTCACACCCATAGTGTATTAATCTAAGGTTTCTATGGAAATGGTCAATCAACTGATGAAATTTCTATAAAACATGTGTAGGTACTTATGTGAATTCTATATTACAAACTCCAGGTCAAAAAACTGGACTAGGTGTCTGTCGGATTAGCTAGTACCTACCTACTTATATGAATATAAGTAGATACCTACAATATGTAGTTGACGCCTAGAGTTAACTCTAATAACGTATATGATATGTATTAAATTTACTTACCACTTTTCTGTAGGTAACCTTATCTAGCTTGTTTGTAAATAACGAACGTAAAGAGATTTGTATATGAGGTATGAACCTATTTAAAAGTTTTATTATTAGATTAAATTTAATTGAAAATCCGTTAGGTAGGAAGATACGTTGGAATACGTTATCTTCAGTTTTTAATATAAATTGTCGGCCATCTGGACGAAAACTGATACAAGCATACCATATTTGGACTGACTTCTATTTATCGAGATAATTTGTAAAACCTACGTTGGGTAGTACTGACATATTTTAAACTTAAGTACATCATGTGCAATAAAAAATAATTTAAGATTTTCTACGCTGACGAAATCCGAGAATTTATATATACCTATGTATTAGTATGATGTTTTATTATTATTATTATGTATATTTTTCAGAATGTACATAATAAAATATGTTCAATCACGTGATGATGCTGAAAATCGCTACTTAGCCTTTTAAAACACTGATTACCTGAAGGTAGTGGAGAAACTACCATCAAGAGTATTCCCAAAGGGGATTAGCATTAATCCGGTGGCCAGCCAATTTCCGATTCGCTTTTAGCGAAGCTAAAACTTTTTAGAATTATGCTCTTGTGGTGTAGGAGAAGATATATTGTACCAGCCAGACATGAGTGTGGTGATGCTAGAAAAAAGAGTTATATAAAATGAATATGGTATCCAAATTCCGTATTTTATTGGTTCATCGCAAATTTAGAAAGTTTAGTTAACGACTACACTAGGACGAAACTAGTAAAATTTTTACTTTAGTTAATAAAAGTAATAAAAATAAAAGGGTTAGTATAAAATATACGTTTATACCACACCCACTCAGAAAGGGTCTCATTACTCGTTCAAAAACAAGTTATAAAATTCGTCATTTCGCCCTAATAAATGTACGGCGGGGAATGTTATATGGATTTTCATTCCTTCACTCCGTAGCAGTGAAGGAATGTTGTATGAAAATCCATACCTGCCCTGGTAGCGTTCTTTTGTTTTTTTAGCTGCTAACATAAAAAAAAAAACAATCTCAAAAAGGTTTTATATCAAATAATTGGAAAAAAAAGGTGTGATTTTTATTTGTACTCGATTTTCAATACAAAGCGGTTGGCAACCTTTTTTTGCACTACGAGAAAAAAAGCGCGACAATTTGTAAATTTTGTTTTCTATTAAATTGATATTTTGACAGGACGCTTTTAATAATTTTCAAAAATGTCATCGGCTAGTGAAAGTGACAATTTTATAATGATGACTCCACCAAAAATAAGAAATGCAGCTCAAGAAGTCCTTATACTTACTGCCAGAGAAGTCTCAAGATAAGTACGAGAAAACTTACAATGATTTTATTCTCCTTGTAGGTGTAGTATAAAGCACTATGTATCGCTCGGGAGAAAGTTCTATTTCTGTTCTCGAGTTGCCTTTAAGGCCATCGCTGCGCATCGGGCTTAAAAAAAATCTCGAACAGAATTAGATCGTTTTCTCCGCTCGATGTACAATGTACTATTAGTTAACCACAAAATAGAAAATACAAACAAATAAAAAAATATGATACTTTGAGTTTTGGTACTTAAGTGAAATACACTTTTTTTAGGTCATATAGCTTAACTTTGCAAATTGGACGATAACTGGCTAGATAAACCCTATTGAGTTTGGTAACCATACACAAAATAATTCGTGTTAATAAAATAAACATAAGGTTTTCCCCCTCGTAATTTTGTAATGTAATCCGCAGAGGAAGCGTTATTGCAAAAATGAAAATATTAAAATTGTAGGGTTGCGTCTTCATGAACAAGTTAAAAGCTAATTTGCGAAATTAGTCTTGTTTATATTACAACGAAGTTGAACTATAGGTGTCGCGCCATCCCCATAGGAAGGTTAAAGAACGAGAGGACGAATAGGTCATGAATCATATGTCATATTAGCTTAAACAGTCATCATGCCCCAGCTATAGGGGTGGATGACGCGGGTTTTAATCCCTTACATGACTATATTTTTTTCTCTCAATTTTGAAATTTGGTGATTTAGTTTTTTTTGCTTGTTTGCCCTCCAGCTCTAATTACCGTCCACTTTATGGTTGATTTGAATAAAAACCTAGTATTTTTGAAATAAGTTATGGTAAAAGCTTGTTTGAAGTGTGGTTTCTATGCAACTTAAAGATAAGTTAATTTAAGTCTTAAATTGGTCATTCTTAGAATATAACCATCTTTTATTGACGCTTTGATTTTATCAATTGTAGTCGTGAAAAAATTGTTATACGAAGGAATTCTAAAGTAAAATATTACAATAATAGCAGGCCTGGCGCACTCCGCACTTTAGGTACAAAGCTACAAATACATCGGCGGCTGCGACAAGATGGGTTTATTCTACAGTGGGTTGCCGCGCGCCGCTTGGAACGCACGTCATCTCATTCTAATGCGCTGTGTTTCGTGTTCGTATCTATCCGTAGTCTGTTTAAGTAAATAGTTTCACAGAATAAAAAGGCTAGTAATTAGGCTTATTACTTAATACGAACACTCTTCCGTGCTGTTTATTAATTATTCACATCACTACGCTATATGGAAGCGACCGTGGTGGCTTATAAAACTCGTTAACGCTCGGTGTAATATAATCGTGCAGCACGGACGGCTCCGCTCCGGCCTCGGCCCAGCCCGGACACGGCCCGGTATAATATAAATCTTCCTTTAGGACAGTCGGTTATGGCATGGTGGTAGAGCATTTCACGAATGCCCGCCTAGCTAGCTACCACCCTCAAGCAGAAAATCTGTCACCAAGCACCTAACGGTGTGTTTCGACAGCTGTCTTTGAGACTCAGTAAGTAATAATAGGTTAGTCTAAACAATATCTTCCACCACATCATCACTTACCATCAAGTGACATAGTGTTCAACGGTTTAATAATAAAAGCTATAAATAAATAAAAAATCACACATTAGTACACAGTACAGTACACAATACATTTTAAAATAGTTTTCTGCTAATATGAGGTAATATTTAAAATGTATTTAATTGCTCTAATATTTATTGGTAACATATTATGTAGGTACACACATTGCTGTAGTGGCATGTGAACACAGGATCACTACCCTAAACACCTTCCGTGTCAGAAAAGACATGATTTACGCGATAGAAAGAGGCGCATTATAGTAGGTGAATATAAATGTTAGGTACTCAGCTGTGTGCGATCTGAATTGCTCTTTATTGCGTCGTAGCAGAGTTGCTTATCTATTTAAACGTCTTAGCGGTTTTGTGATCGCCCAAAACGGCAATCACAAAACCAATACCATAACTTTTTACATTGTCGATCATTCTAATTTTACACTAAGTATGCAGATTTTAGGTATAAAAAACGACAAATACGGTGTAATTTTAATCGGATCAAAAATGACAGGATATTGTAATAAAATACTCTACAAAACTAGCACAAGTTTTAGCACGCTGTGACGTCAACCATCGCCTATTGCCCGAAAGTGACGAGTCGCCGCCGCGCCAGCTCAATAAGCCGCAATCCTCCCGACATTGCATATTATGTTTCTTTTATATATTTTTTGGTGGTGATAATGAATCTGATAAATATTACATTGTGCCAAACTGTTTTAAAAATTGCCAAAATATGCACAAATAAGAAAATAAAGTGGTGTAAAGTTACGAGGGGAGATGACAAAACTCCTCTGTCAAGCCAAAGTGGTTTATTATACTGTTGACTTCTTTTATTGATCCGGGCCTTTTAATTAAATCCTTTCCTATGGAAAAATACAAAAGGGTACATAATAATATAGTACTTACTATAAATTACAATGAGCTACAACTATATATGTAACTATCTAACTAGCTTTGATTAATTAATTTAATAGTAATATGGGCAATATTATAACGTGATGATGATAATAAAAAGTATTATGTGTTAATCCAGGGCTTAAATGATCTATATTTTATGTTTTACCGAAATAGGTCGAGCCGACTGATCGAGCTCTTACATACTTTCGCACTAATGATATAAGTGTGTTGCGATAACACATTGACATAGTAGATATTTGTAGGTACTAGCCTGGCAAAAAGCAGTCATTATTACAGACTATTCAAGTAAACATATTAAGGTAAGTATTTGGGTTCGTATCTAATCAAAATTATATTTGAATGGTACTTATATAAAAGTTCAATCAATAGATTATTTAATCCTGAAAATTTTAAATAGTCCACAAAATTTCCTTTTTCAAAGTACACAGTTTAAGTAGGCAGGAAGTTACAATGCATGATGTAACAATAGGTAGGTTTACCTACTGCGAGTCAAGCCTCTCACTTTTATGGATCAACGTTATACACCAAAATTTCAGGTTTGTAATTTCTTTCAGTTTACGAGCTAGAGCCCCGTGAAGTACGGACGGACGAAAGGACATACAGATCACAATCAGAGAATAAACGGCAAAACTAATCCTATTAATAAGACTTCAGTCATTAACAGGATTCGTTTTGCTGTTTGTTTACGGATCCTTTATAACTGGGCCACCATAAAAGAATCTACTTTTGGTTATATTCGACTGAGCTTTCACAAAACCGACCTCCAATAAATAGAATTTTGGAATGAAAACTCACACTATTAATGTTATTCGATTGTATTAAATCAATAACTTAGCGCGTAACATCAACATAACTGTAATAAAAAACCATACAAAAAAAACATTCCACGCCACGACATGAGCGGAATGTAGAATTATCTGAACTGAACCATTGATTTTGTACGGGCGGAGCGGAGGGCGAGAGACGCGATGCCTGACGTCATCATACAACCAATGCTCCAAGCGGAGGTTTTGAAATAGCCGAACTAAAAAGAAAACTTTAACAACTTCGTCATTTCTTAATGGTTTGAAATCATTTAAATCATGTTAAGTGATCCTCATTATATCCATTAACCGTTATGTGTTAGTAGCGAAAACATATTTCTTAATATGTTATTGTTTTGTCACTTGTGTTATAAGATGTTATTGTAACGACCCCACAAGCGTGGAATAAAATTAGGAAGATGATGAGGAGTTATTTAAAGTAATATAGGTAGGATCCTGTTTTATAACCCTAAATGTAAAAACAATTTTAGATCACAATTCTCACTCGACGAAAACTAGTTAAACCTGACGAAAACTGGCATCAAAGGACGTAAAATTGTATAATTTTTTTTTGTCTTTTATATTCAATAAAAAAATGTGTATTTTTTTTAACACAACCCAGAATAGAATATTAAAGCAATAAATAGAGAAATGATTTGTTGAATTAATATATTAAATATAGGTATGTACCTACATTGTTTACGTGTTAATGTTAGCAACTCCTCTAAATACGCTTTATCTACCAACACCTTTTTAGAGGAAGATAAATTCTACCAAGGTCGGTAAGATTAAGATAATAGTAGAAGGATAAGATAGTCTGTCATCTGTGCTACTGAATCGCGATGATAAGACTTCTAAAACAAACTAATTTCTAGAACTTCAAACTGCATAAAACTGCCCGCGCCCAAAGAGCAGTTGGCACACACACAGACATGTGTTGGGTGGGACACAGATAATTAGCAGTAAGTTCGTACTTGCATTCGCATCGCTCCGCGCTCCGTAGCGACCACGCAGCGCTGCCGCGCCGCCTGGCCGCGGCGCAGGGCCGCCCGCGGCTTTCCCGCGCGGATTTTAGCACTGAGGCTAGAAGTTTTGTTCTATTTTCCAAAACCATAAACTTTTTTTCTAATCTTTTGTATGTCGATGGAGTATATCATTATTATCCAGTAGCCACTAATTTCTGGACTCTAATTTTATATTACTCACGCTATTAAAGAAAAAGTAAATAAGTCGGGAAGCACATTGTATATTTTTCTAATCTTTTTTTAGCATGTTACAATATACATAAAAATATCATTAAACTGATTTCCAGCCATTCTAATATTTTATTGAAAGCAGGTTTTGAAATTTTTAGTTTACCTAAGTTCCAAGTCTCTAATATTTCTAATAAGTTAATAAACACAAGATAACAATGTCCTAAGTCATATACAATCAGAATTTTCAATTCAAATTTTATATTCACGATTTTATGTAGTTTTTTTACAAATACCTAAATAATACCAAATGCATCGGTCAAAATTTTCTAACTTTTTGGAAAAAGCTTAGTAAACTTGTAACTAATCATCTGTGCAAAATTCGTTAAATCTTAAATTATTAAAAGTTAGCATGCAATTTTAACGTACTGCTACTGGACTAATAGGGTCTTTATCGTCGTTAAACCGGCAAAACATGCGGTGCAACCATAGGCTTAGGATGTACAAGACCAACAGTGACGGATGAATGGTGTAACAAAAAATGAAATGTAAATGTGTGAGTGACATAGTGTTGTCATGACGCGAGCGTAATACTATCGACAGTTTTACTTGTTGAATCTTAGGACACATTCTTTTGAAATTATGCCCTATATAGTTCATTGAGACTATTGTAACTATCGTAAACAACACTGAAATCACAAAAATGCAATATATGCAATTTCATTAACTTGAACAACATATTTTTCAAGTTATTATGATTTAAAAACCAAACTACTTTATGATGAAATTTCAAAGGGATGAATCTTAAAGTATATCCTTTCAAACAAAATATGATGTTTTCAAATGAAAATCAAACCAAATATCATAATATGAATACAACCTTATTGATACCCTTCTCCCTTTTTGATCTGTTACAAGTAAAACTCATTCAAAGTTGAAGTCAAATGCATTTATTGTAGGTCTAAAATGGTACAGCACTTTTAAAAGTAAACTACTATAACTTCATCGTAACAAGATGAAATAAAACTTACCATTACTAAGTATTATGATTACCATTAACAAAATCATTAAGCTGCAAATATACAGGTAATGTAAATTATTAAATTACATTTATCTGAATACCATTTGCATAAAGCATTCACATGTGGTAAGCAAAGGTCGAATTTGTCCCTTGTGTAAACATAGCTCATTGGGCTGTAGAAATGACGATGTATACATAATTTTGAATTTTGAACATCTAATTCTTTAAAGTCTGCTTTTAAGTCTAAAAGCCGTTGTATCATTATTTTTAGTTCAGCTTTTAAACTTCTTAAGAGCTAATTTTTTTCTGTAATTTTTGTCACAATTTAGATCATTAGTTAATAAGTTTTTTTCCTTGGAGACAGTACTTGATTTGAAGAGCAGGTAATTGCTAACGGTGGTAATATATCTCTATTTAAGTAAGGTCAGGGCCGTCTTATTTTCAATTTGATCTGAAAGGAAAAATAAAAATTATTTTGTGTCAGGATAGCCATAGATATCCAGCGCTGCAATGAAGCTAGTATTGTAGATTTTATTGCACTAGGGACGCTAAGGGAAGGGTTACTAGATTTACTCAACATATCCTACAGTCTTTACATGAAAAAAAATTATTTGACCATGTATTTTACTACAAATTAAACTTTACGTTACTTGTGTCATCATTTCCTAAAGCTATTGACTACCATTTCCACAGCTTTATGTATTCAGGGACATTAAAAGTTGGTATTGAGTCTTTCATTAGTATACATCGAGGTTTTCTTTGTATGAAGCATTTTGATTCAAAGTTTACAACAAACTGTAGAGTTTTTATTTAGATTGCGTCAATAATCCGAACCCTTTTATCACATACTGAAAATTTGGTGGTAATCTGTAAGAACACAAACACTATTATACGCTTGCATATAGTTATTTCAAATTCTGTTAAATAGCCATTTGTATAAAGATACTAATATTTTATGATAGAAGTAAGAGATATTTCCAATTATTTATTGAGAGTTAGGGGAACTTTTCACAGAAAACATCATAATAATTTTTGAATAATATATCTTGTGATAATATTTACTCCCTTATTCATAAATACTCAATGAGCTATAAACTGATCTGTCAACTTCTCGCTCTCTCTGTAATTATATTATTTTTAAACAAATTTATGAGTAAACTAACTACCGGTAATTTTTGAGGTTCGAATATGTACCCGAGCACTCACGTCGAAGCTACAGGTCAGACATAAACTATCGACTTTATCGATACTTGTGACGTCAGGACTTTGTCAAGCCCTATAGTAAACAAATGTTTTTCTATTTTTCGTAAAATACCAACCAATTCTTCATTTAGCAATGTAATTTGATGATAAGTATGAAGAGAAACCTATTATCTAATATTTCCATAGTTCATATAACTAATTTTAAAACAAAATGACAAAATAATGATTATCCAAAAAGCAGTACAAATAAACATAAATTACCTGTGAAACGTGTATATATTCGGGTTCCTATGTCTTGTAACCTCACATTCACTCACTGAACAAGACACCATGCTTGCAGAATACATATTAGGTCCTTACATATGAAATTGGCGTTTTTCGTACTGGCCACTTTAATCACGAATTTCTCCTCTTTGGTAAGGAATTCCAAATTCAAATTTGTACAGCTATAGACTCATGTATTTGTGCTTCGATGATCGTCATTCATTTGTTTTTTTTCTTCTATTTTTTTCTGTTTGCGTCACTCATTTTACAAAATGGAAAACCTTAAATATCGCATTATTTACGAGTACGAGTTCCGCCGTGGCACTAGTGCTGCGGAAACAACTCGAAGGGTGAATGATGTGTATGGCGGTCGTGTTGCAAAAGAAAACACAGTTCGTTTTTGGTTCCAACGTTTTCGTTCTGGAAATTTCGACCTGCAGAACAAGTCCCGTGGACTGCCTGAGACTCAAGTTGATAATGAAGAGTTGAAGGCTATTGTGGAAGCGGATCCATCGCAAACCACGTCCGAGTTAGCTGCAGGCTGCAATGTTAGTGATAAAACTGTTTTAATTCACTTGAAGCAAATTGGGAAGATTAAAAAGCTTGAAAGGTGGGTACCTCACGAATTGACTGAAACAAACCGGCAAACGCGCGTCGACTGCTGCGTTACATTACTAAACCGGCACAATAATGAAGGTATTTTAAACCGAATCATTACCTGTGATGAAAAATGGGTTCTTTACGATAATCGGAAGCGCTCAGCGCAATGGTTAGATCCTGGCCAGCCAGCCAAATCCTGCCCCAAGCGAAAATTAACCCCAAAAAAGTTACTTGTAAGCGTTTGGTGGACTAGTGCCGGTATTGTTCATTACAGTTTTTTCAAATCTGGCCAGACTATTACGGCTGATGTCTATTGTCAGGAATTGCAAACCATGATGGAAAAGCTAGCGGCTAAACAACCTAGGCTGGTCAATCGCTCCACGCCACTGCTGCTTCACGACAACGCTAGACCACACACTGCGCTACAGACGCCTACTAAATTAGAAGAGCTTCAATTGGAAAGTCTAAGACATCCTCCGTACTCCCCGGACCTTGCTCCAACAGATTACCATTTTTTTCGAAATTTGGATAACTTCTTGCAAGGGAAAAAATTCAACTCCGATGGGGCAGTCCAAATCGCCTTCAAAGATTTTATTGATTCCCGTCCGACTGGTTTTTTTAGTAAAGGGATCAATGAACTACCTATGAGATGGCAAAAGTGCATAGAAAATAATGGTTCATACTTTGATTAATTAAATATATTATATTAAAAAATATTCGACTTTTTGTTCCTCCCATACAAAACGCCAATTTCTTATGTAAGGACCTATTTTATATTATAATCGTAAGATATTTGAGCAAATACACAAAATTCGCGCCGACTTGGAAGAGGCCGGGACGCTATGGCCTCTTACTCGAGTAAAAAATGACATACCGTCTTCTTGTTTCACTATCTCTTTTTTTCTCGCGACGGTTTGTAGCAGCTTAGGACCTTTCACTCACACACTTCGTAGGTCTGTTGAGCGTAGCGAAAAAATCCTAGGTCTGTGGGTGTAACCATGAGAACTAGTCGTTTGCCCCCATGAGGGTGAAGAGCTGCGGGACAGCAAGCTCAAGGCTTTTTCGCTCCCGTTTCTACCAGTACCATAGAACTCACCGCGTGCAAGAGTGAATACTGAACCTAAATAAATAATAGTGATTAAAAGAACAAATTAATAAAGACACCACAATTTATTCAAAAAGCATCTCCACCACAAACTTGTCTTTGCAACAACTCACGTTTTACGTAAATGGGCCCACACTGCCACAAACACTTAGGACAAGCCAATGGCTTCACTTTGTCATCTTGCAAATCAACCCACCCGTACGACGCGAGCGAAATTTTGTCAGATTCGACGAAATTTTTCCATTTTTTCTCAGATTTAACTTGAGAGGGAATCACGTGTAGATATTTCGTCAGTTTTTCGATTTTTTCAGCAGCTGGCACATCAGATGTATCCTCGTTCCCATGGTAAGACTCTGCAAGCTCCGACGCCTCGGTTCGATTCTCGAAAGTCAGGTCTTCTAGATCTTCGTCTTCTGGTATGGACGACACGGTAACAGGCGTAGCAGCTGCGAAAATTTTTGAAGTTTTACGCACCTATGGAAGGATAAAGGTTTCGTTAAGTGTATGCACATCGTGACGCTTGTGAGAGAGTATACAAACACCAATGTCCAGCGCATTTCATTAGGTCATGTAAAAGGGGTGAAACTATTGCCATGTATCAGGTACAGTGCCATACTCTAGACTTCAACTGAAAATTAGCTGTGAGAAGAAGCGATTGTACCTATAGTGCAGTGTTTGTGTTAAATATAAAATCAATAAATGTTGATATTTTGTGTAACTTGTATTAAAAGCGTTTATATTCGTTCTAAAAACGAGAGAAGATACAAGTATGATAGGAGAAAAGCAAGAGAAACCTCTTAGTTCTCCTACTAAATACCCGAGAGAGAACCATTTTCTTACGTTTCCTAGCCCAGGCTTTGGTAGTTGACCCATTCATTCTGTCCTGAGCAATATAAAATAATAGGTGAGCTGCTGCATCCACCTCCATTCCCTTCCATAAACTGCCGCATGCCCTCCGCGAACTGCACATTCTGCCATAGCGACAAGCAGGTCTTGAAGAACTCATCCATGTTCTTGAGTTCCTCTGAAGCTGTTAAAAGTAAGCGACGCTCTAACCATCTGTATCTGTGCAGTGTTATTTTATTTTACAGTAAAGTAGTTTTTGACCGCGACGGCCTCCCGCCTCTCGCAGCGCCGCCAGTACAATTTTGATCGCGCGGGTGCAGTCGATATCATGGATTATTTGTTGATATACACAGAAAAATCGCCTTATAATTATATTATCGACTTTATATAAGTCATTAGACATATCCCATAAAACGGGGCGACATTGGACTTCTAAAATGACACGTCCGTGTCAATAATACTCAATGTTATCAAATTATGAAAAATAATGTACAAGCGCGGAACGTGCGGCACGTTAAATGCAACGGCGCTCACTGATTTCCTAGAAACATCTCCGCTCGCGTGCGACGGGCAACCCGCTGCACGCAGCGCTGATCTATGAGATTACATGCAACAGCACGCCACGCGGGCGCCCGCGCCTTACGCACGCCTAACGCAGCGCACGGCCTTAGGGCATTTTGCGAATGCCCGCCTGGCTAGCTACCACCCTCAAGTAGAAAATCTGCCGCCAAGCACCTAATGGTGTGTTCCGGCAGCTCACCTTGACGCTCAGATTTTATTTTTCAATGATTTTATATTAGATATTTCAGTGTTCCATAAAATTTAAACATACAACTAATGGAATATCTTTTTATTTTCCTTTATTTAGATACTTACCCCACTTTTTTTAAACACCTATCTAATGTTTTTTGGGATTTTTAAGACTTACGTGTTGATCACGATTTTAACACGAATACAAAATAGAATAACAGTCATTTTTGACAGCTGTTATATCATTATGTCGTTCATTATTCTAATTGTACATGTAGGTATATATTCGTCATTTTTTATAACTACTAACATCTCAATCCGAGAGGTTGCGTTTCTTACTTCTTTGCAAAACTATAACTTTTCATTCGACGGGTCTAGTGGAGATATAGTGAGCCCTTTTTGCTGGGACGTTCCCATGCCAGCCGGGATTTCACTAGCGATGAAGAAGACTCGCATCAGAACTCGCCGACACGACCCACTGCAACCCACCCCTCGCACCAACCTATGACGTCACGTGCGCTACGTGCTGCCGCCCGTGCCCGCAGTGCTAAGCGAGACGTCAACGCGCGCGGACGTCCCGAGCTCTCCTTGAAAAAGACCACCGAAAGTGGTCGAAACTATAGTCGGAGCTATCTGACTTATTCACGTGAGTTATCCCGTATTATTTACCAAAACGAGTGAAAACCACTTTAGTTTTTATAATAAAACTATAACTTTTATTTTGTGGCTAAATGAGAATTGACATTTCGCGTATCTAATCCTATGTGTTTATGTAAGTCGGCCAAAATTTATTTACATGAGATTATTTGTGAATATTTGAGCTTTTAGTGTTATTTAGCACTCAATATGAAGAACACCGAAAAGAGAATGCGGACCTCAAAAAACGGCTTGATACCACCGTTACAGAGTTAAAAGGTCTTAAGGATGAGAATAAAAACTTAAGGGACCAGTTATCGGTTCTATCGGCTTGCGTGAAGGATCTTAAGGAAGACAACTTAAAACAGCAACAATGGGTCAGGTTGCAAAATATTGAGATCACTGGTATTCCTGAAAATAAGGAAGAAATCACGGCGGAAGTGGTTCTCAAAGTGTCAAAGCACATTGGAGTTCCTATTGAATTATCTGACGTGGAGTTCGCTCACCGGGTGCAGCCACGGCGCGCCGCGAGTGCAGAGCGCGCTCGCCCTATCATCGCGCGCCTGAAACAGCGCGCTGATAAGGACCGAATAATTGCCGCCGCGCGAAAAAATCGGAACATGAATTCCAAGGATATTATGGGAATTGGAGGAGAAAATAACAAAGTGTTTGTAAATGAACACCTTACTAAAGATAGTAAAATGCTGCTGACTTCATGTAAACAAAAGGCAAAAGAGGTCAATTACAAATACATCTGGACAAAAAACTGCCGTATTTTTGTCCGAAGGAACGAAACTTCACCTCCATTAGCCATAAACTCCTCGTTAGATCTAGCGAAAATAGTTTGATGCCTGAAGTCATGTTATGTGTCATTGTATTTTCTTATCTTTATAATCTGCTAGCTACTTTTTTTCATAAGATATTTAAACCTAAGACATGTACTCATATAAACACTTTACACTCTACACTATACACAAACAATATTATATATATAAAAGTCACATTATATATAAAAACCAAGATTGTTACATTATATCAAGTTTCATTTAATAATAATAATAATAGCTTTATATTCAACAAAGTCATAATTACATTTACAATCCTTCACGTCGTCCCCGCGGTAAGTTTATCACGTGTTGTTATATTTTTTATATTTTTATCTCCCGATATTAGACAATTTTATGCAGAGAACTTTATATTCAGTATCATATTGGCTACAGTGATATATTTACGCGACAGCTTTGTCCTTGACTCTGTATATCTGTATGGCTACTCCTACTTTGTTAATAATGGATGACACAATGAAAAAACTAAAACTTTTTTATCAAAATACAAGAGGACTTAGGACAAAGACTAATGAATTTTACAATAATACACTTTTATCTAACTCTGATGTTATAATGATTACAGAAACATGGCTTTGTGATGGAATACTAGATATTGAGTTATGTGATGACAAGTTTGTCGTCTTTCGAAAAGATCGTGGATCCTTGGGCGGAAGTGTTATGATAATGTGCGCACCACGTTTACAAGCTCGCGCAAGGCCAGAGTGGCAAAGTGAGGACCTAGAATGTTTATGGGTCACTATTCCTGCTCAAGCACTGGGTTCCGCCCATGACTTACATATTGCTACTGTATATATACCACCAAAATTACGCATTGCAACACGAATTCAGTTATTTATCGACTTGATGTCACAAATCCATGATGATAATTATAACGATCATTTTATAATAGCCGGTGATTTTAATTTGCCTTGTATAGACTGGACATCTTCCGAACCGATAGTTTTGAAAAAGGGGCCCATTGAAATTCAGAACATAGCATCAAATCTAATTGAAAAATCAGCTTTCTTAGGTTTACAGCAATACAATAAAATCCTGAATAAAAGCAACAATACTTTGGATCTGATCTTCTCTGACTCACCAATCACTATACAAAATTCAATCTCATCACTGGTAGGGATCGATGCATTCCATCCACCACTTTCTATTATAGGCACAGACTTTTTAATTCCTAAACTGAAAGCTCAATGGCGCATAAAATATTTATTTAAGCGTGCAGATTTTGATGCCATCAATGATTCCCTCAGTCATCAAGATTGGTCATTCCTGTCAGATAAAAATATTAACATCGAGGACTTAATTAGTATATTTTATTCAATTATCAATAACTTGATTAAAGTTCATGTACCACAGATCCGCAGTTCTGGCACGTATACATATCCGATCTGGTACAGTAGAGCTTTAATAAAATTAATTAAAGAAAAATTTAAAGTGCATAAAAATTGGAAGCGGTACGGAAACCCTCTTGATTATGATCATTTCGCTTACTTAAGATGTAAAGAAAAGAAACTGCAGGATAAATGCTATAGTTTATACATTAAATTATCACAAGAAAAAATTAAAATTAACCCAAAGCTGTTCTGGTCTTACGTGAAATCTAAAAGACAAAATAGTACTAATTATCCACAACAAATGACTTTTGAAAGTACTATTTTAAGTACAAAATCTGACATTTGTTCCACATTTAATACATTTTTTCAGAGAAATTTTAGCAAGTCATCTAGCAGTTGTTCTCCTCCCAATACCTTCGATGATACTTCCCATTTTAATAGAATTCATGACATAATTGTAACAAACGAAGATGTTTTTAAAATAATCCGAAATTTGGATGTTACAAAGGGAGCTGGCAGTGACAATATTCCACCAGTATTTTTTGTTAATTGCGCAAAAACATTATCGGGACCAATAACATCAATTTTTAATAGATGTCTACTCGAAGGCTATTTTCCTAGTGCCTGGAAAAAAGCACATATTGTGCCTATATACAAAAAGGGTCTGAAAACATCTATAGAAAACTATCGTCCCATCTCTATATTAAATGTACTTAGTAAGCTGTTTGAGAGAGTAGTCCACAATCATATTTATCCTATCATTGCCCCCTCAATCCCTAGTGAACAACATGGGTTTATGAAGGGACGATCTACAGTGACTAACTTAGGAGTTTTCATAGACTACGTATCGAGAAACATGGATGGCGGTTCTCAAGTTGATGTGATCTACACTGATTTTGAAAAAGCATTTGACCGTGTAGATCACACCATACTTTTGCATAAACTATACAAACTTGGTATCTGTGGCAACCTACTGAGGTGGATGGAATCTTATTTGCGCAATCGTTCTCAAGCTGTCGTTGTAGGAGGCTTCTGCTCAAACTTTATAGAGATCCCTTCTGGGGTACCGCAGGGCTCGATTCTCTCTCCTCTTCTGTATGCTTCTTATTTATACGATGTGGGAAGATGTTTCAAACATGCACGCTTCCTATTATATGCAGATGACACTAAAGTTTATATGAAAATAAGAAATAATTTTGATAGTATGAACCTTCAAGAGGATCTCAGTAGACTAGGGCAGTACTATGCTGACAATCGTATTGGTGTTAATTTAAGTAAATGCTCTTTTGTCTCATTTACACGAAAAAAATATCCAACTTATTATCCTTATAAAATCAACAATGTTAAAATAAATAAATTTAATTCAGTTAGAGACCTTGGTGTTCAGGTAGACTCTAAACTAACGTTTTCAGAGCATACAGAAATTATAGTCAGTAAGGCCTACAAAAGTCTAGGCTTTGTATTACGAGTTAGTCGCCCCTTTGCAGATATAGACTGCTTGAAGATTTTATACTATTCGTATGTCAGAAGCATACTAGAATATTGTACCACTGTGTGGAACCCCCAATACATTATATACACTGACAGCATAGAAAGCATTCAGAATAAATTTGTAAAGCATTTAAACTATCGGTGTTATAGTAACTTTAAAGACTACCATGATTCGTGCCTTCATCACCGTCTCACGACGTTGAAAAGCAGGAGGATTTTAGCTGACATGTCCTTCTTACATGGAATATGTAACGGCTACATTGATAGCCCGGAATTATTGTCTAAAATTTTAACTTTATGTACTCCAAAAACTCGTACTAGACATACTAAGTTGTTCGCAATAGCACAAACCAGCACAAATTATGCCCAAAATTCAATTGTAAACAGATTGCATAACTGCTACAATAAAAGGTTTGACAATATAGACATTTTTTATGAGGCCAAGGGAAGCTTTAAGCAAAAAGTGTACAAAACACTCAGATAATAAAAAACTTAATGTGACTGTTACGTATACAACCTTTCTCCACCCCAACCCTCCTCTCCCCCACATACACACTCATGCACGCCCTCACACAAACACACACACACTCACACATTTTAATACGAGTACCTACGTGCATTTCAGCAAGTTTTTTTTTGTATATATTTGAGTTAAAATAAATAAGTGACAGTCGTCTGTATTTATATATGTTAATTTAAAAAATGTATTTTTTTAGTTATTGGCTATAAGTTTATATTATAATTTATTATGTTTAGAGTCAAAGAGCTGTGGATTTTGTTACAATAAATAAAATAAAAAAATAAAATAAAATAAAAAATAAAATTTCTGCAAAGTGTAAGAATCCTAAAATTACATAACACATACTTACATTTTCTAGCCCCGGGCATGTTGCTCCATTCATTCTGCCCTGAACTATGGCAGAAAATAAAAGGTGGATTGGAGCCTTCCCTACTCCCTTCCATGAATTGCCGCATGCCATCGTTGAACTGCACATTCTGCCATTGTGAAAAGCAAGTCTTGAAAAACTCGGCCGGGTTGTCGCGGTTGCGGTTAAGAACGTGACGATGGAAGCACTCTTCGCAGAAGACTTGGCCGTAATATATCTTCAAGTTATGAGTAGGAACTGTTTGGCAGAAATCTGAAGAGGAAAGTTCGGATTTAATACGAGGGAAAAGCTATAGAAATGTAGTCGTAGAAAAGTACAACCCCTAAAAAAGCACTCACGTGCTATATACTTTATCAGCCTGATCATCCACTGTTGAACACAGCCTCCCTCATTAAGGTTTACCATAATCCTCACCCTTCGCAGGTGTCTTTGGTATCGCAACTTGTAAGATAGCAATTCCCCCAGAAAGCGCTGCCGCCCACCTTCCGGTATTTTGACCCTTGGTCGCCTCTTACGGGAGGAGATTCTTACACCCAATATGAAGAGATGGGGGGTAACATTCTAGCTCGACAACCCACGGGCCACATAACCCCGTTTAAAATGAGGAGCATTATGGCAATTGAGTGCCTTCTTTGCTTATTAATTGAAAGATTGCTTTAAAATATTTGTGTTACACCCCAGAGATACTGTAGCTACGAAATATGTTGTGCTCATATCAGCAAGCATATTGTAGTTCTAAGTGAAAAAAATCGGAATTCTAACGTGCTACAACTATTCTAATAATTAAATGGTATGCTGAAAACAAGGTTTGATGTCAGTTAGGCTAATAGATCTACTCACAGCACTTAGCACACTGGGGATGGAAATGCTGCCCGCCGATGTTCACATTCTCACCCTCAACGCCCTGCAGGCAGCGGGAGCAAATTAACTTCTTGACGTGTTCTTCCGATGAGCAGTTTTCAGCTTTTGGACCTTTGAAATGAAACACCATTACAACATACACTTTTACTTATATTCGTACTTTGCACTGCATATCATTTGCCACTACCTATGTTGTTCTTATATTTATGTGCCTATGATTTCAGTTTCCGCCTTCTCTCTTATTCTGAAAGACACTTACGGAAGCACTGCGGCTACATCACTGATTAAGGGGTGGGATCAATCCAAACGGATTTCCTTACCAGAAATCTTATCACCATTTGAAACAGGCTGTTGTTTGTAGTCGGGACTGTTTAACGATGTATATACCTACTGTTCGAAAAGTGCGTTACGTTATTGACGTTGTCGGGACTAGTGATGTATGGTTGTATGGTAGTCCCGAACTGTTCTGTATGACCGGGCGTATGTGTGGTACAGAGGTTGCAGATATGATTACCGTGGCTACAGGCGCTTAACAGTAAAGAGGCTTTTATTCTCACTGCAACCATCCGACAGTCCACCTCCTGTAACCGATCTGTAACCCGGCGTTTGACTGATACCTTAGTCTCCTGTCAGCGCCTCAACATAAGGCCGACAACGTCAAAAAGGCTATGCAAAACAAAAGCAAATAGTAACTCACCTTCCTTTTCAGTGTTCTGAGGCTTCATACCCGGTGCCCACTGTGTCCACCAACTGCTCGAGTGCATCCTAGGCGTCTCTTTGAAACGGCCTAGAACATGCGTCTTGAAGCAATCATTGCAAAAGACATGTCCGTAGAACATCTTGATTGCCTTGGGGACGGCCCTGCAGACGCCTAGTTCCATCGAAAAAATATGTTAATCGTGACATACGTACACCAATATTGGGCCACAGGTTTAGATTAGTAGTAAGTCCATGCCGTGCAGATAATCACCCCTTAATATTCATAGAGGTAGACACAGACAGGTTTTTGTCCAATTAGTTCAAGTGATTAACTTTTTGGAATAAGTCTACGAGTATACGAGTATTCGTTCTCGTGCTCGTACCGACTTGTTATGTAGGTTTATGGCACTGCTGTTAGTGCCAAACAGTAGTGATACAGAAGGTAAACGAGTAGGATATATGGCAAACTATACGTAGCTCCACATACAGTCGATGTGCTTTTTATAAATAAAATGTATTTTCACCATTTAAATATGGTTCACGATAACCAGAAACCTGAGTAGACGTAAAGTCTGTTTTTATTGTAAAATATATATCTATGCATAAGATACACATCCCACTCACATAAAACTATTTCAATCTATGATCAGTATGTTCGCAACGGATCGGAAACTACGAAAAAATAAATATTCTATACAAAAATCATTGTCTTATGTATATAACACAATCTGCAACCTGCATAGGTACCTATTTTATGGTTGAGCGCCATCTAGCCAGTACTGTTACAAACTAGAATCTTCTCTGTTCCCCATACCGTTAAACAACTCATGTCTATACTTGTTTGCAGCTGCAGGTTTTGGTAATGTATAATTACATGGACCACCATCAAGATGATACGATAACTATTGGATGGTAGTTAATATGAGAAGTAAGAAGGAGCTAGCTCGTATGCCAACTACGGTACTATCAACACAGACAAACTGAGAAGACCGAGTCACTAGGGATTTTACAGATACCAAGTTGTAGATGATCCTAGGAGTGGAGCCTGGTAATAAATAGGTGCATTTTTTTTTATCACTGATAGGTTAGCTTTTGACCACTATCTCACCTGATGGTAAGTGATGATGTGGTCGAAGATGTTGTTCAGGCTAACCTAGAAGTACTGGCTCTCAAGGACAGCTGCCGGAACACACCGTTAGGTGCTTGGCGACAGATTCTCTACTTGAGGGTGGTAGCTAGCCAGGCGGGCATTCGCAAAATGCCCTACAACCATGCTATAACGACTGCCATCCTAAGACAACAATAGGGACCGACGGCTTAACGTGCCCTCCGAAGCACGGAAACGCTCAGTAGTAATGTCACTAGCGGTCACCCATCCAACTCAGGACCGCGCGCGACGTTGCTTAACTTTGCTGATTGGTTGAGAACAGCTAAGTAAACTTCGCTACGAGCGCTTCAAAACATGACATGCATGACCCAATCCTTCCCCATCTTCAGTGGATTTGGAATTTCAATAATGATAATGCGATGCCCATGATCGTTTCTATTCTTAACTTCATGAAGTGTAGAGTGAGCGTGGAAGTGATGACGTCAGTAAAGAAGTATAGGTACCGAGATGGTATAGACATATAAAGATAATGAACGTAATGATATTGTCAAGTATAAAATAAGGAAAGTGTGAAATAAACATCTGGAGCTAATCCCCATGCTTGGCAGGTGATTTGGTGATTGCAAAGGAAGCGTCAATTCACACCGAAGTGACAGTGGCTGGCAGCGCAGCGGTCGAAGTTTTCTTGTCAAACCATTTTTGACTTTGTCCCTTCTACTATAATGTATACCACTGTATATACTAAAAGGATGAAATAATTGACGGAGTGTTATGATTATGATCTCTTTACTTACTTCAGAGATTATAGACCACGTTTAAGTATGACGCATATTGTCAACTCAATATATATTTTAAATACATAAATAATATTGAATGTATATATCGTTGGTTTATAGTTTAATAAAGCCAAGTTTCCCTATTGGTTTTGTCTTTTACAATGTATCAATTTATTAAACTATAAAATTTGCCATTATCATGTCGAAAGAAGACTTTATACCAGTGACCAAGAAGACTTCTATTACTCAATACTTACGCCCCGAACGTTTTGATGTGGAGCCTGCTGCCGTTGCTTCCGACTTAAAATGGATTCATTGGCGGTATTCTTTCGAAAACTTTTTATCAGAAGAGGCTACTACTGCTAGTGAACAGTCAAAATTCAAGCTCCTTGTAAATCACATCTCACCGGCTATATTTAATCTTGTACGTGAGTGCGTGGAGTATAGCTCTGCTATTAAAATACTGGATAATGCATACGTGAAAGGAAGGAATATTACATTAGCACGCCATCACTTGACCTCTAGAAAACAACAAGTCGGTGAATCTATATCAGAATATTCCAGAGCTCTCACCTTACTTGCCTACGACTGTCATTTTAAATCTGTAACTGCCGAAGAACACCAAAAGGAATCAATACGTGCTACGCTCATTACGGGACTCAATTCTAAAAGAATAAGAGAACGACTACTGGAGAAATGTACTATGACGTTAGAAGAAACCCTAAATTTAGCTATTTCTCTTGAAAGTGCAGAAAATACTTCCCGCGAAATAGAGTCCAATGTAACTCAAACCTATTTCAATAGTGTTACAGAAGCTGTAGATCAAGAACCAAAACGATTACCGAATTCGGCAGCCACAAACTCACAAAATAGCCGCAGGCGATGTTTTTTTTGTGGCGGCAATATTCATCAAAGGAATAAATGCCCTGCATACAACGTAGATTGTCAACTTTGTTCAAAAAAGGGCCATTTTGCTAAAGTTTGTCGCTCCAGTCAAATGCAACAAAAAGCGAGCGCTGCTACTACATCAGAGAATGAACGTCATAACTCTCACTTATCTGTCATTTCAGCCGCTTCTCCATCAAGCTTACGCAGAGCAACTATACCAGTTTTTGTTAATAATTATCATGCTGATGCTTTAGTAGATACAGGAAGCTCTATTAGTTTCATCGATAATAGTTTAGTTAAAACTTTGAACCTGAAGAGAAAGCCCTGTAAACAAACAATAACTCTTGCTTCACTTAATCATGTATCTCATGTCAATGGATTATGCTACGTAACTTTACAAATCAATCGCCATGTTTACAAATATCAACCATTGCTTATTGTAGACAATCTCTGCGCAGACATAATTATCGGACATGATCTTCTAAAGAATCACTCTTCTCTTGAACTACAGTTTGGAGGTGAAAAAGAACCATTGAAGATATGTAGTGTATTAGAAGCCGCTGTTCCACCAGCATCTATATTCACCAATCTGTCGCCTGATATAAAACCAATTGCTATTCGCTCCAGACGACACTCCGAAGAAGATGAAGTATATATTGCAAATGAAATATCAAACCTTCTTAAAGACAAAGTAATCGAGCCTAGTGTGTCACCTTGGAGAGCACAAGTATTAGTTGCCGGTGGAGGCAGCCACAGGAAACGCCTAGTGATTGATTATTCACAAACTATCAACCGATACACGGAATTAGATGCATTTCCCTTACCCAGCATCGATTCCATAGTTACTCAAGTCGCCAAATACAACTGCTTTATTCAAATAGACCTCAAGAGCGCTTACCATCAGGTCGAAATTCTTCCTAAGGAAAAGATCTATACAGCATTTGAAGCATGCGGAAATCTTTACCAGTTCACCAGGATACCTTTTGGTGTAACAAATGGGGTTGCTGCGTTCCAAAGAACTCTGAATTTTATCATAAACACAGAGAAATTAACAGGTACGTATGCTTATTTGGACGACGTAACGATTTGTGGTATAGACAAGAAAGATCATAGCAATAATCTACGCAGATTCATGGAAGCTGCAGAAAAAAGACAAACTTACTTTAAACATTGACAAAAGCACATTTGAAACGGATTCTATCAATCTTCTCGGCTATACCATTCACAAAAATTCGATTAAGCCGGATAAATCTCGATTGGAACCCCTAATTAACCTACCTGCCCCATGCGATGCTGCATCTTTAAAAAGAACACTAGGATTATTTGCTCACTACTCAAAATGGATTTCCAATTTTTCCGCAAAAATAAAACCTTTGGTTGAAGCAACTTTCCCACTGTCTAAAGATGCCATGAGCTGTTTCACTCGTTTAAAAACTGACGTTTCTCAATCGGCTCTCGCCGCAATCGACGGGAAAGAAGTATTTTCCGTCGAAACTGACGCTTCTGCATACGCAATTGCTGCAACTCTGTCACAAAAAGGTCGCCCTGTTGCATTCTTTTCACGCTCACTTAACGATTCCGAACGTCGACAGAAATTAAGCAGCATTGTCTAGAGTGTGTGCTCATATGAATACTACTTCAAATAAACTATCTGAATTACACAACAACTTATGCCATCCAGGAGTAGCAAGAATGGTTCACTGGATTCGAACTAAAAACTTACCATACTCTGTTGAAGAAGTAAGAAAAATGACTGCTGCGTGCCCAGTTTGCGCTGAAATAAAACCCAAGTACGTGAAAAATGAAGGGCAACTTATTAAAGCAACAGCGCCTTTCGAAAGGCTTAACGTAGATTTTAAAGGCCCGCTTCCGTCAAGTACTTCTAACAGGTACATTTTAACTATTATCGACGAGTACAGTCGGTTTCCTTTCGCATTTGCTTGTAAAGATATGACAGCGGAAACCGTAGAAAAATGCTTTAAAGAACTTTTCTTTTTATTTGGAGCTCCAGGCTATATCCACTCCGACAGAGGTAGTTCCTTCTTATCTGAAAAATTAATAACCTTTTTGACATCTCTTGGAGTAGCCTGCAGTCGTACGACTCCCTATAATCCACGAGGAAATGGCTTGGTAGAGCGCCTAAACGGAACATTATGGAGGACTATTCAGTTACACCTGCGATCCACTAAACGAGACATTGCAGATTGGGAGAAAGCGATACCAATAGCACTTCACTCAATAAGGTCCCTATTATCTACTGTAACGAATGCTACGCCCCATGAAAGAATGTTCAACCATCCACGTCGCTCTGCCAACGGTCAATCTATGCCAACTTGGTTGCTGTCACCGGGACCGGTATATATGAAGAAAAATGTCAGAAATTCGAAATACGATCCGATTGTTGAAGAAGTCGAGCTGCTACAAAGCAACCCTGACTATTCCTACATAAGATTACCGGATGGACGTGAAACAACCATTTCAAACAGACGTCTGGCACCACTTCCAGTGACTGAAGACATTCAATCTGATGATGACTATCTGACTCCTGATACTGAGGAAGGTCAGTCTACTAATCAAGACCCGTCTCCGGAATCCATAGTTGAGGACGTCCAGCTCCGTCGTTCTGCTCGGGAGTGTAGGCCTCCGTCCTACCTTCAAGACTATGTTACGTCATAAAGGATGGGAGAATGTTATGATTATGATCTCTTTACTTACTTCAGAGATTATAGACCACGTTTAAGTATGACGCATATTGTCAACTCAATATATATTTTAAATACATAAATAATATTGAATGTATATATCGTTGGTTTATAGTTTAATAAAGCCAAGTTTCCCTATTGGTTTTGTCTTTTACAATGTATCACGGAGATGGAGCTGGAGGTGGAACGATGTTTACGACTCCTACAGGAACATATGGAGGGGCATTCATCACTGGCCTCTCATAGAAACTGGCGTAGAAATCCAGAATAGTGTCAATTCTGAGCTAGGAGCACAGAGCAGAATAAAATAGAAGGTACCTAAGCAATATACCAGAAAAAAGTGTTGCATGGTGGTAGGGCGGCGTTTTGTGAATGTCCGCCTGGCTAGCTACACCCCCTACCCTCAAGAATGACGTCGCCGGGAATCAGTCCATCGGGCACATGTTATTCGAAATCAAGTAGTAAACCTGTCCCTTAGAGCCAGTAGTTCTACGTTAGCCTGAACAACATCTTCGACCACATCATCACTGAGCTGGTGAGATAGTGGTCAAAGTCTAGCCTATTGGCATCAATAAAATAAAAAACTAAGTACTTACAGCACATACTACAAATTCTGTGAAAGTTCTGTCCATCTACATCGACCTTATCTTCTGGCTCTATGGGGAGGAAACATCTTGTACAAAAACATTTTTTCGGTTGATCCTTATCCATATTGAAAACGTTCAAATTTAGATTCGTTAAATATAAATTATAAAATTTGGCTATTGGAAAATAAAATTCTGTGCTGACAGTTGGTGTCAGGGTGAAAATAATGGCAAAACAAAATTAAATCTGTTTAGCGGCAGAAGAATACTTTGAATTCATACAAAGATACCGAATATCACCGGCCAGTGTTTTACAAGAGCAAGGAGGTAAAATATGAAACGGTCATGGACATATATCTATAGATACATGGAAACGCTAGACACTTTATGGATGTGAAGTTCATTCATGGTATAAACTTCCCGGTGGTTTATTTAGCAGTGAAGTTTGATAATAAATCCGTAGTCAGATGTTAGAAAGTAGAAAAGCTTCATAGGCCTAATATCCTAGATCCATATAAACGAGTACAATTATTAGAATATACCATAGGCTTAGGATGTACGCGAAGGAGTCTATGGAATATACCTATTTTATTTTTCTTGTAACTACTTTTATAGTACCTATAATAAACCTAGCTAGCTGTCTTTGTTTTGTGTATAGAAAACAAGTCAATAATGATATTAGAGAAACATCAAAGTTGAAGGTGAAATTGTTTAAGAATAAAATAAGAATTACAAATATTTTTCGCACATTTTCCATTTCTTTTTTTGTTGAGTAAAGCGTAGATACTATGGTCAGGATTATAGAGGTACAAGAAAAATATATGTGCCACTGGAGGTTACAAAAATTTAGGTGAAGTGAGTATCTAAAACATTTTTTTAGAAAGAGTGTACGCAGATATGAATTAAGTACCTATAAAATATTTTCTCAGATAAGACAAATACTAAAACTGATCCGACAACTCCATTCTACATATTTCTCTCTATAGAAAAAATCATTACTAAAGCTCTAAAATTTGGCTTAATGATGTATTATAATATGATGTGCATAAATAATAGTAGTTTATCCAACTGTCTTATAATAGAGGGTATTAAAACATGAGTGTAGTTTTTTAAGATTACACGAGTATTTTAATACCTAATTATATGCAGTTGCATACACTACTTTATTTAATCTCATGGCTACATTAAATATTTTTTCATCCATATTACTCAAATTCGTATGTACGAAATGGCGCCAAAATGGAAAAAGTCTGTTAATGGTCTATGAACCAGCGCTCTATGCTCTTATAAGGTGCGTTCGTTTTGGCTCGATTGCGTTTGTAGCAGTTTCAAAAGTGGCATTTGTGTATTAGCGTTTGGATAGAAGCTTTTGCTATTTTTGACCACCAATTACTGCATGCTATCCGAATGGCTTAAAACATACGTTGACAACCGACAATATTTTAACAATTTTGCACAGTACGAAACATGGAATCAATCTCTAAAATTAACAAAACAGGTAGGTACCTATGATATTATTATTTCTTTGTTAATGGCTTCTGCTAGGTACCTATATAAAAAACTTGTGAAACTCTTCAATCGCGCCAAATACAACTGTCAAACCAGCAGTTGTCAAAAACGATCACAACGATCCCACGCCCACGGTAGGACATGGGTCTAAAATACAGTCCCACCAACTTATCTGTTCAGGCGGCAGAAAAAGGAACTACAACATTCCTTCAAATTCTGACAGTTTGTAGTTGATTTCCTTTACCAGCAGCGCCCTCACGAACTGCACAGTTAAGTTGGTGGTACTATATCACTTTTCTCTGTCATTTGTAGCGTTTTCAAAGCTTTCCGAACGGTAAGCGAAAACTATATTTTTGCTCACGAAGTCCCAAATCGAACGGCCCGTGTGAACATTTTTAGCGTTTGTAAGTGTTATTTTTGGCACCGATAGGCTATCCGAACGGCGAAAGCACTAATAGAAGAATATATTTCGAAAAATTATCAAACTGGGCTTTCACAGAACTGATCCATATTAATAGTTATCTATGTATTTTAGAATGAAAACTCACACAACAATATTATTTGCTTGTATTAATCACATGGTATCTACGTAACATTGAAATATAATTAAAACTAAACGATAAAACCACACCATGACATGAGCGAAACGTTAAATTATCTGAAGCAAACCAATGATTTTGTACTGGTGGAGGGCACGAGCCGCGATGCGTGATGTCATCAATCATCATACAAGCAATGCTCCGAACGCGCGTTTCAAAGTAGCCGATTGGATGAAAATCATTTAAAAAACAAAATTCTCGGGATGTCATAGCGCATATGTCCGTAAAAGAAATACAATTTTGTGTTATGTGAATGATCCTCTTTCATCTTGAACCAACCTCCTTGAATTGAGTCATCAAATGGACTTTTCTTGAAATCGAGAATCGGACATCACTATATAACGGTCAAAATAAAATCTCGACTTTGAAGAGTTTTCACATCACTATTGTATTGCATATGTGTGGTGTAGAGAGTTGTTTGTGTTATCATGTTTTTATCAAAAAAGTGATGTTTGTGATATTGTTTTGTGATAAATCTACGTTTATTTAGTGGTAAAGTACTTATACTATCTCATCTCAGAAGTTGTGTCTGATTACCCTATTGTTTTCGACTGATAAGCTAGGTTATGAGGCGACTCGTCCGTTGAGATCGTCCCGTGTCATGTTTTCGCATTTTTATGATATAAAAATGCGCTTTGTTGTGCGGGCGAGGTTGATAAACGATAATAAACCCGCACTGCAACATAACTAATTGTTTACTGCATCGTTTAATGTTTTAATATAAGAAAGAAAGCGATATAAACTTTGTTCTTGGACTTGTCAAATTCGTTCTAAACTTTTTTCGTGCGATGGGGGTACAAACAATACCATGACCTAAATGTTTATATTTTAACGCTACAGCCTTCTTTAGGCATATCTAGTTATGATTGTTTTATTTGCGATATTTTTTTTATTGTATTTATAATTCCTATAGCTCTATAAAATAATAATCATGTACTAAGCTAAAATAAACTAAGGAAGTTTTAAGGAAATTAAATCATTACTATTCTTCCTGTTCTCTAATATATATTTAATTAATTTTGTTATACTATTTCCCTATTTGATAATTCCTAATAATTTAACTTTTTGTATAAAAATGTAAGTTTCAAGAATTGCCAATATAATTTTTTGTAATTCTATTATTTATTAACATTATGATAAAAGTGTCTCGTGTTATTCTCAGCACTTTACACTGTCTTTCTAATTAACTATAATAGTCCCTACATCTACCCAATCTTTTTTCTATTGCTTTCTTATTGCTCTGAATTGGTAACAATAAATTATAGACCTTCATGACTACATAGTTTGCATAGACTAGTGTTTAGAAATGAATTCATTTGATACTCAAGTTTACCTGGTGGTAGGTCTCTTAAGCAAGACATCTTGGTATCTACCACCACAATCAGATATTCTGCCTCGAACCAGTACATTCGACTGTGTTGCGGCCTAAAGGGCACTGTAGAAAATTACTCTGCAAATATGACAAGTTACTTGCTAAGACTCTGAGAAGTTAGTTCTTAAACTTCTGAGAGTGGCAAGCACAGTGCAGTGTCAAGTATAATGAGGATGGAGATACTGCAACTGTAATTGTCAAGCATGACCCATACCTCTCACTCTGCATCAAATTAGTCAATAAAATAAAATAATATATGTTGTAGTAAAGTGCTGGTATGCTGCTCATTACCGACACTTTTCAATACTCTATCAATACCCAGCTGACATTCATGACATAGAAACATGATGGGAATGAAAATAGTGGCATGAGGTTTTGATCCCCGAAACAAACAAGTTAATGAATTTTTCTGACGAAGAAATTTTCAGTAGCTGTGAAGTCTGGAATAAAATTATTTTTATTGACTAAGATTATAAATATAGTTTATTTAAAAATTATAATAGAGTAGCTTCCTTAGTCATCTTGACCGAACAACTATGTCACGCAACATCTGCTGCAATAATGACTTAGATGGGTGACTGTTAGTAAGTATTACGTCCATGTTTCGGAGGGAACGTTAATCCTTTGGCCCCGGCTGTTGTTTTATGATGGCAGTCTTTACAACATGGTTATGGTAGGGCATTTTGCAAATGCTGGCCTGGCTAGCTACCCTCAAGTAGAAAATCACAATTTTAGATGCTTGGTGACAACCTAAAAGTGTGTTCCGGCAGCTGTCCTTGAGAGCCATTAATTCTAGGTTAGCCTGAACAATATCATTGACCACATTATCACTTAATATCATGTGAGTGATCAAAGGCTAGCCTGTTAATGGTATGTTTAACTTCAACATCTCCTTTATGTGGCATCGGCGGGCTTGCCCTAAATTTCGCCAATGTCACATGGATAGGGAAAAACAAACGAAACAGACAGTTATCGATGGTAGGCCTTTGTCCTAAACTTTGGGAAAAAGTGAGTACAGAATAGTGTTAAAAACACTGTAATAATCTTACTTTGGAGTTCCAACATATAATTTTTTTTTCACAACAATGATATTAAAACCAAGGGGCACACAAGAATTGTTTTATTCTAACACCTAATTTATTAAAATGTTAATTATTATAATGCTGTTTATATGATTTGGGGCCTATTCCATTTGACGCTAATTTCGTTATTTTCGATAGTTTTGATCACATTCTGCGTCTATGGTTGTGATCACTGTGATCGTTTGTAACTGTTCTCCCCTGTTCCATTTAGGATAAGAACGCTATGAATGCCACTAAAATTTGCCACTTCTGTCACTTTTGACATTAGATGTAGGTAATTCAAACTGTTCCAGTAGCTTCATAGCGTTTATGGCGAAAATAATGCCAAGACCCAAGTGGAACAACTTTTTGGGAGTGTGATCGTTTTTAGCGTTTTTGCGAATTTAACTTCAAATGGTAAGCACCCTTAATATCAAGTTCCAGCATGTGAAATTATCTAGTTCTAAAATATTATTTTACACTTTTGTAAAAATCTAATCTGTTCAGAGAGTAGTCAGCAATTTTACCTTTTTATTTTTTTGTTCATGTGTTTAATTTGTGTTAATTTCATTCCGCTTAATAAGTTGGCATCGTCAGGAACACTATGTCCTAGTTAGGAATGAAATTCTATTGTTATCATTATTGCCGATGCCAATGAGTAATGATCAAAAAAAAAAAATCCTACCTTTTTGAATATCTGAGTGACCCCTACTATTTTTGACATATCCGTTAGTTCCAGATGGTATTATTCAGTAAACAGAAACAAAAATTCTGTGTACTGCAATGAATGACTGTAAAGCTTTGTTACTCACTATGAATAGAATTATTATTAACTAGCGGCCCACCCTGGCTTTGCAGGGGTACTGTACCAACCGGTTCATCCACTGCTGAACACAGCCTACCATTATTGGAGGGATTGCCATAATCCCCACGCTTGGCAGACATCTTGGGGATTGTAGTGTGAGATATCAGTTTCTCAGAAAGCGCTGCTGCCAATCTTCTTGTGTGCTACCCTTAGTCGCCTCTTACGACACCCACGGGTAGAGATGGGAGGGTGACATTCTGTCCCAGCACCCCACGGGTCTTGCATGGGTATTTAACAAAAATTATAAATTGAAACTTAGGCATTAAGTAACATAAAAAGTAGTTATTGTGACATAACTGTAAGGCTTATTCCACTCAACCCCAAAGCCATTGTTCTCAAAACTTTGCGGTCCATACATTCATTCCACCTTGAACCCCAAAGCGATTTTAGGTATAAAATTAATTTAAGAATTGTTTTCATAGTTCAATTCCACTTGAACCCCAAAGCAGTTTTGGTAGAGTCAACAGCAAAATTTCTGGATGCATAAACTTTTTTTTTTATTCCTGATAGGTTAACCTTTGACCACTATCTCACCTGATGGTAAGGGATGATGTGGTCGAAGATGTTGTTCAGGCTAACCTAGAAGTACTGGCTCTCAAGGACAGCTGCCGGAACACACCATTAGGTGCTTGGCGACAGATTTTCTACTTGAGGGTGGTAGCTAGCCAGGCGGGCATTCGCAAAATCCCTACCATCATGCAAAATTAATAGAAATAGAATTTCTCAACTACATGAGTTTTAGAGGCTTATAAGACACATAATCATTGGTCTATAAAAACGATTCACCATAAAAATATAATATAAAACTATGCTATACACTAGAAATAAAATAGGTTAAAGACAAAATCACAGCTTCAGATTAGAATTTCTTAATAGTACACTAATTCTAAAAATATAAAATCACAGCTTCAGATTAGAATGACTTAACAGTAAACTTATTGCTAAAATATAAGAGATCAGAGCTGCAGATTAGAATTTATTAACAGTACACTAATTCTAAAAATAGAAAATCACGGCTTTAGATTTGCATTAATTAACAGTAAACTTATTGCTAAAAATATAAGAGATCACAGCTTCAGATTAAAATTTCTCAACAGTACACTAACTCTAAAAATATAAAATCACAGCTTTAGATTTTAATTTCTATGCAGTAAACTAATTCATATATATGTATATTTATAAAATTGTAGCTTCAGATTTCACTTTACAACATAGAGTTGCTTATCTAAATAAGTTAGATATTTTTTCAATAGTTTTCATCAAACTTAACCTTCCTTCCCTGTTATCAGTTATCGTTTTTTTAGTTTATACAATGTTAATTGATCGTTTACTTCGAAGGACAGGTTTCCAATATCTTTCAAAGTATTGTGCTTCTTCCTTTAATTTGTGTACGAGTTGAAGCAATCCAGGTTTCTTCTGTATTTCGCTATTCAATCTCCAGTGCCAAGCTTCCACTAAATTTATAGTTCGATGCCGCTCACCAGAGCTATTCCAGATAGCTGTTGGCAAGCTTGGATTATCCAACCAATTATCAACGAAATAATTATTGAAAGTAGTTACTTTCTCATTATTTGGTGCCACTTCCATTATAGCCAACCAACCATTGTCAATGTCATCATTTGGTAAGTGCGCCAATGCAGCACATCTTGCAATGTGATCTTTTTCATCCTAAGAGGATAGATCAAATCTTTTCGCATTTTTTGTCAATGCTTGTTATAGTGAAAGTTACACCCTTTTACAATAATTGAAGGAAAGCATACTTGAGAGCATTAATAAGTGATTGCTCAAAATCTACAACGGCTTGCATTGTATTTCTGCGAATAAAATCTCATAGGTGTGTTGATCTTTATTGGGTAACAAGGCAAACAGAACTGGGATGATATTCGTTTCTTTCACACTTGAAACCAGATCAACGGGCATGCTATAAATTTGGTAGAATGGAATACAACAACTTCTGAAAGTTCCGTCGAACAAAAAAAATACTTGCTCTTGAATTATTCTTCTGCCCTCTTCAGTTGCGAAACCAATTATTCGTACATTGTTTTTATAACTACATTAGCTCTCAATACACATGTGAAACAGATAGGATGAATCCATGCGCATCATAGATTATGATAACGATTGAATTTCATTCTCAAATGGACGATATCGGTTCCGCGTGATAAAGAAGGATATAGAGATTGGATTCAGTGTAAATCTTTATAAAGTGATCATATTAAATTGTGCAATATAAACAACTTAGATGGAAGTTATTTACTTATGTGTAATTATATTTATAGTAGGGGTAGGTTGATTTAACCATATAAGTACTTACTTGAATTTTCAATAAATGAAAAATTCGTAGCCGTGCTAGGACTAGCCTCAGGTTCATCGTTCTCGGGTTCATGCATCTTCAGGAACTAAAATTTCTATTAATTGTTCCAACCAACCACATATAAAAAAATTAAAAGTGTCACATACACGTAACAGTATTAGAGCAAGACGAGAGCAAGGTCGACTAGTTCAGTTCCAAAAGTGCATCCTACAAGCCCCTACACAGGTAAAAAAAATTAAGATAAGAAATCGTCATCTGATTGGTTGAGAGAGCGAGAGAGCATGATATGTTACTGCATCGGCGATACTTTCTTTTCTAGTTGTGCAATTGTCGCTTTCATTTACATTTTGACTTACTGACGCTACCTCTAATTCTTGGGGTTGGAGTGGAACAAAATACAGAATGTTTAATCATACCTACAAATCGTCTTGGGGTTGAAGTGGAACGATTTTTGGGGTTTAGTGGAATAAGCCAACTGTAATAGTTAGACATATGGTATTGCAGACTTTTTTTGTTGATATTGGTGTCCTTTATAAAATTGTAGTACATAACTTTGCTCTATTGTCAACCATTTCCGCAGCGTACACGATATAACAATATTTTTGGATTACATTATCGAATTTTTCATACAGATCCCTAAGTTTATGAAAATACTCTATAGCCCATGTTCATTAGTGATAGTGTAGGATTCTAATGGTGAAAGATTTTTTTAAATCAGTCCAGTAGTTTTTTCATTACATACAAAAATACAAAAATATTCTTCTTCTTCATGAAGCGAAATCCTTTTGCAAACATATTTTTTGAAGCAATGATGGCCGAGCGGTAATACGTATGGACTGCCGTGCCGCAGGTCCCTGGTTCGATCCCCACCGCCGGCTTGAGCTTCACTGCATGGTGGAAGGGCATTTTGCGATTGCCCGCCTGGCTAGCCACCCTCAAGTAGAAAATCTGCTGCAAAGCACCTAACGGTGTGTCCCGGGGGCAGTCCTTGAGAGCCAGTGAAATTACAGGCACATATGTAACAATTATGTCTCAAAGTGACCGGCGCAGTGCAATTAGTGACTTGTGATGAAATGCATCTGTTATAGGCAGAGGTTAGTCCGCTTAAAATCAGGTGGGCCTCGAGCTTTTTCCGTCACAATAACATAAAAATCCCCCTACATGGCTGTGATAAAGTTAGGAAGCCGAGATTGATAAGATTGCAAAGTAATTCGGCCCTATAGATTAATTTATTCTAAAATTGTTCCAGAATGGTTCATCTGAATGTCAAGAAAAGAAAAATGTCCCGCCATGAGAAAGCGAAAAGCGGCTTTGTGAGTACATTACATTATATTCTAAGAGTACCCTCAGACCGAGCTGCCCTCGGTGTTTTTATAGCGCGTAATATTTATTTGACGCCTATTTCGTTATTTTCGATAATTTTGATCACGCGTCTATGGTTGTGATCACTGTGACCGTTTGTAACTGTTCTCCCCTGTTCCATTTAGGATAAGAACGCTATGAATGCCACTAAAATTTGCCACTTTAGCGTTTATGGCGAAAATAATGCCAAGACCCAAGTGGAACAACATTTTAGGAGTGTGGTCGTTTTTGGCGAATTTAACTCCAAGTGGTACGCACCCTTAATAACATTTTTGAACTAATAGAGCTTTGAGTCTAGATTTTGTAGCACTTTGGAAGTTTGTTAAAAATTAGGGGTTCCATGTTAACTACGCTTTTGCGCATTAGCGCTGTATTCCAAGAGTATAAACATAGTATGTTATTGAAAAAAATTATGCATTAAACAAAAAGTAAGTTAGGGAGTTGCTAAATTAGCAGCTCCCTGTCAGCGAGTACGAATATCAAACAAACTACAATTGAAATAAGGCTCATTTCAGCGCGCCCCCGACGTGGCAATTACGTTAATATTTTCTTCCGAAATGCGCGAGACTCGCACTAAACAATAATAAACACAAGAACTGCTAAAGTTATCAAGGCAGTTCTTATATTTTTACACGACTGTCCAAAAAAAAGAGTGATATGATTTCAGGGTTCATGTTCTTCGAAGCGCTCGTAGCGAAGCTTGAAGCGCTCGTAGCGAAGTTTACTTAGCTGTTTTTAACCGATCAGCAAAGTTAAGCAACGTCGCCCGCGGTCATGAGTTGGATGGGTGACCGCTAGTGACATTACTACTGAGCGTTTCCGTGCTTCGGAGGGCACGTTAAGCCGTCGGGCCTGGTGGCCGTCTTAGGATGGCAGTCGTTATAGCATGGTGGTAGGGCATTTTGCGAATGCCCGCCTGGCTAGCTACCACCCTCATGTAGAAAATCTGTCGCCAAGCACCTAACAGTGTTTTCCGGCAGCAGCCCTTGAGAGCCAGTTAAATTACAGGAACATGAGACTTAACAACTGTACGTCTTAGTGTGACGGACGCAGTGCAATTCGTCGTTGACGAAATGTACCTGTTATAGGCAGAGGTTAGTCCACTTAACATCAGGTGGGTATCGGGCTTGTTCCGTCACAATAACAGAAAAAAAGGTACATAAAAATAAATAAAAAAAACAAACTGGCGGGTGTTTTTTGCCATGTGTTGAACGAAAACATTTTTTTTCTCCCAAACCCATCGAGGTACCTATCAAAAGGAAGGGCTCTAATAAAAGATTATTCTTACAAATATTATTTTTATGATAGAATATATACTTTTTTCAGTATATTGTGTTAAAAATATTTAGCAACTCTTAGGGCCCGTTTCAGAATGTTCGAGTAAGTTCCGGTTATACTACCCAGAACATATTTAATAAATAAAACACTATCTTTGCGTTTCACTGACATCGATTTAACCTATCCATCAGTTAAAGCTTGAAACGCGCTCCATGTTAACACTCATTTTTATCATTCAGTTATTTTATTTTCGGGGTAGTATAACCGGAACTTATTCGAACATTCTGAAACAGGCCCTAAGTGTAAGAATCGACTATAAAGCATTAGTTGTTATCACGATATTGCGGGCTATACCTATATACAAAAAATAGACGTTAGAAAAATATATTTTTAATCGTAATGCAGTAAATGTAATTAAATTCAGTTCAATTGCAATTAATCACGAAGAATTATTTATAAATATTATTTTCATAATGTTGATAGAAAATATCCTTTTTTCAATATATTGAGTTAAAAATATTTAGCAATTCTTAGGCTCTTAAGAGGCCTTTTACATTTTGCAGCCGTCTCACTCGCACTTTTTTATTTCAAATAGCAACAATATGGTTTATATTTTTTAAAATGTAGTCAATCATTATTTCGCTGCATGCAACTATAGATGTTCTCAACATATTTTTACTTTGTTACATGTTGAGTCCAACTAGAATTAGAGGCCCAAAATTTAAAATAACTAAATTACGCGTTTTGGATCCCCCATAACAGATATCAAAATGAAAATTAGTAGAGAACATCTATAGTTGCATGCAGCGAAATAATGATTGACCACATTTAAAAAAATATAAACCATATTGTTGCTATTTGAAATTATCTTTAAAAGTGCGAGTGAGAGGGCTGCAAAATGTAAAAGGGCTCTTAAGTTAACTATCTACTAGCAACATGTCTTGTATTGTTGTTAGCTATTATAAGTGGTAATTAGCTCGTCGCCAGCTCATAGGCGGGGCATAACATGCCGTGACAATGGTAGATAAAGGATTGTTGTACCGACAGCAAAAAAAGTTGTACTCAAAATAAATTAACGTATATTACTGATAAAGTTACATAAAATAAAACATATTTAAGGAAATGGTATCTGCCCACTTCGCCTGCTTTGAGTAACCATATTATATATTTTATTATTATTATAGCTATAATTTCCACTTAACAATACAAATATATATCACATTGTAAACTGGGTATTGCTTCTTTTTTCTTTGTTATGTGTTCTTGGGTAAAAGCCTCCTCCATCCTTTTCCGCCTTTCCCTGCACATTAAACAATCAAAAACCTAAACTAATTATAAATGTGAAATTTGTTGAGTGCATGTGTGATACTGTGAATGTGTGTTTGTTACTCCTTCACGATGATAGACAGTTTAGCTCCTGGATTAATACGTAGTATGCTTTTCAACTTCTTCATCACTACTTTCGCCGAGAGCTAAACCGCGGAGCGTAGCTACTCAAGATGCATGCAGTCTGTAGGTCCTGGGTACGATTCTACGTTCTATTGGATATATCTGACAATGAAACATTCAATAGCATAGTTGCTTCAAACCATACCACACGATATGTATATCAATAATATCGCCGCCTATTATACGTGACTTTCGATAAAATATATGTTCAAAATATTAGACCAAGACATATTAAGAGAACGTGAATATTAAGTTCCTTTGACTACCCTTCCGGGGATATATAAGCTTGCGGTGTATAGTTGTTTTTCGAGACTTAATAATCTCCTTTACCAAATTAAATCAAAATCCGTTTAAGACATTATACAACACGGCTAGTGTGTGTTTCTTACCACTTACCAGTGGTAAGAAACACACACTAGCTGTTTACTAGTTGGTACAGTCTAACCATAAAAAGTCACCTGGCTGCACACGAAAATGCATTCTATACCCTTGGGATAAAGATCAAAGATACGTACGACTTGGTGACTTCATATGATGGTGACTTTAGGATGTCTTCAGACAAGGACAGTAGCTAGATTTTTCTACCCCCAAGGTAGCCAAGGAAAAATATAAGGATATGTTGAAGGTACACTGAGAAATATCTAAAGTCAAAAGCGCCCTAATGACGGCCAATTTATATGGTATAAGGCGAAAAACCGACCAAACGTAAATACGTACACCTTCCAACTAGAAGGCGTTAAACGAGGTCAGTGAAGGCGAATGTTTCTTTTCATCTTCATTTAAGGTGTATTATGTGGTCTTTCTTAAATATTGACTTTTCGATGAGGGTGATTAAGTCGTACGTTATATTGATAATCACCATATATAAACCGCCGTAAAAGTAAGGTATATTTTATGGTCAATACTGCAATTATTATCGTATAATGAGTTCAATTCTGAAAATACTTTACGGAAGGCGTTTTTGACGGTTGTGTTTATTATAAAACATGGTACATTTTTATTGATTGGTGAAAATCATCTTAAGACTTGTGAATTCATCTTACGTATTTACAATTCAACGGTAAAAGGTCAAATTTCATTTAAGCCTTTAAGTCGTTTTTCGCAGTGTAGGAGTTGAGTTAGATAGGATGCGTTCATAAAATTGGATAATATTGGGAATATTATCCAAGTTTATAACAGGCTCTATACAATTTATTTGCTGAACGTGGCAGTACAATGTAGAATATTACAATACTAAAATTTGTAATTGACCTTCATAAGAACGTCGTAGACGCCTAATTTGAATAAATGATTTTGACTTTGAGATGTCTTATGAATTCATTCTGAAAGCGGCAGTGTTTTTATTATTGTTTTGCGGAATACGTATCTGGCAACCGTAAATTTATAGGCATATATACGACAGTAAAACATATCTCGGCTGGCGATAGCAAAAACAACACTCACGTCCATGTGAGTGGAATAATGCTGCACATTGGGCGTACAACAATGGGTAGCGGATACCACAGACGTCAGACAGGCGGGCGGCTGGCCTTAAACCCGCAGCAATAACTTTTTACATGGTGGTAGGACATTATGTGAATGTCCGCCTGGCTAGCTACTACCCTCTAGTAGAAAATCTGTCGCCAAAAACCAAACGGTGTATTCCGGAAATAATTCTAGGTTAGCCTGAACGATCTTTGACCACATCATCACTTACCATCAGGTGAGATAGTGGTCAATGGCAAACCTATCAGTCATAAATAAAACGTGATATTGTTGTCTTTTATGTAAACAACGAAAAAAATTTTTGTACGTACTCGCGTTGTTGGAGAAATCATGTTGTACCGACCTCACATGAGTGAGACAAGAGAAAGAAGATGATGGTTTTCTACCATTATATCACTGATGGTACCTTTCTAATGCCGCGTTAGCGTAACGTCAATGATATTGGTAAATTTTTTTTTTTTTTTTTTGCTGTCCCTGCTTAGTTCCGTGACGTTGGTACACAAACCGATAACATTGTTATCTTTACGATTTTTCACTCAGTTTTCACGTCGTCCTTGAACGGTGCGGTCGTCTCGCGTCGCGTTCCACAGAAAATGCTGTAAAATCTGTGCAATCTTTAAAAAAACTTCCGGAAAATTCTTTGAAAATATACGCGCGCGTCTTTGAAAGTGTGTTGTATAGTTTGTGAGTTTGAAAATCAGGTGAAGTGTTTCACAATGTGATGATTGCAGTTTTAAAGTATTGTTTATTCATTATTATAATGAAAAGTTTTTCGTGTAGTGAATAGTGAACGATTAGGGATGTGTCACATATTTTGAGTGTTAAAAAGGAATTACGACTATCGGATATGTAATCAAATATATAATAATTGTTATCTTATCAATATCGGTGCTTGGGTTATATTTATTATAATAGGCATACGGGCGTTTACCTGTGTCCCTATTAGGTGGACTGATGACAACGTAAAAGTCGCTGGTAGCCAATGGCTAATAGCCGTTAATTGGGGCGTTCTATGGGGGAGGCTTTTGTTCAACAGTGGTCCTCTTCCGGCTGATGAAAGGCGATTATAAAGACTTTTTTTTTATTTTATTTTTTTATGTTATTGTGGCGGAACAAGCTTGAGGCCCACCTGATGTTAAGTGGACTAACCTCTGCCTATAACAGTTGCAATTCATCACAAGTCACGAATTGCACTGCGCCCGTCACATTGAGACATAGTTGTTAAGTCTCATTGTGCCTGTAATTTCACTGGCTCTCAAGGACTACTGCCGGAACACACCTTTCGGTGCTTGGCGACAGACTTTCTACTTGAGGGTGGTAGCTAGCCAGGCGGGCAATCGCAAAATGCCCTTCCACCATGCGACTGTTACATATCTACAGTTTGATATGTAACAGTCATTGTACGTGAAAGGCGACTAAAGGGCCGATTTCGCCAAACTGTGGTATAGTTATACCCCAGTTTATAGTGTACTAGGATAACTTAATTATCAGTTAAAAACAAAATATGATAGACCCTTGTTAACATAGACGTCTACATTGATGATAATGATAAATAATATCAAGGTATGCTTAATTTTATATGTTCATATATTATATATTAATATAGGACAGAGATGACGGGAAATTAGTTATAGTTTATTATACAAGGTGTTCCGAGAAGTAGTGATATACTGAAGCTGGGAGGTAGAGGACCTAGAGGGCTATCTGAATCACCCCCATGTATGTTCCGCGATTTTTCGTAATATCGGAGTTACGACTTTTTTCTAATTTTTCACCTATCGCCGAGTACGATGAGATTTTTATTTATGGTGACGTGAATTATTGCGGTAGATGCTTTATTTTTTTTCTGTGCTAAGCTGATAGATAGGCCAATTCAGTATGGTAACATTTACTATCGTTAGATCTATGAATGGATAAAAAAAAGTATTGGTCGTTGCGGCCGGGATTACGCCTGCCTTTTAGCCTGGCTATATCTAAAATATTAATTGAAGAAAAACCTAATACCTAGTTTTTTTTTTTAATATTTGTTTTTTCTTACCTCTTCTTTTGGAACTCAGTTAAAAAATAGCACATTCAGTACCAATGTCTCGTTATCCCACGGCCATACCCAGTCGTATAACTGATTTATTATTTTAACTGTTAATTGTAGTGTTATTTTTATCAGCGACATAAAACAAACATGTCGTGATAATGCCCTAACGTGGGCAAGGTCGGCGTCGTCGTTATTTACTAATTACACACCCATGATAAGGTTGGGCGAGGTTATAAAAAATCGCAATTATAAATTTTAATATTGTTATGTTTGCCATAACGCCTGCTATGCGGATTACATTACAAAACAAATATACGATAGGAAAAATTTAAGTCATTTGCGGGATTCGAACTCGCGTCCATCCACCCCTTGAGCCGGGGCGTGCTCTAACCAATTGAGCTAACATGACATGACGTCATAACTCAAATCTTTCCTATTGTTCTTTAACCATCGTATTGGGATGGAGCGACTTCTATAGTAACTCACGTTGTACTACAAACAAGACCAATTGGCTGGATGGACGCGGGTTCGAATCCCGCACATCACTTAAATTTTTCCTATCGTATATTTGTAATTTTGTAATCGCACTTATAAATTTGAAGCAATGATGGCCGAGCGGTAATAGCTATGGACTGCCGCGCCGCAGGTCCATGGTTCGAACGTGGCCAGCTTGAGCTTCACCGCATGGTAGAAGGGCATTTTGCCTAATAATTTCCTTGAATTTGTTCGTCTGGCTAGTTTTTTTTAAATTCAGGTAGGTAGAGTTTTTAATATTTACATCGAGTAAAGTAATAAAAATATGAAATAATAAATTACAGGCACAAGAGACTTTTGACATCAGGTGGTCCCCGTGCTTATTCAGTCAAAAACATATAAAAAAAATACAAATAATAAATTCCAAATTTTTTTTTTTATTATCTCAAAATGTTTGTTAGGACAGAAGTCAACCCTAAGAGGTTGTTAGCATTTTACCAATAACCCTGTATAAGATATAAGTTCCCTCGGCTGAACAGATAACAGCCTCAGAAAGGAGATCATGAGCTAAATTTAGTTGAACAATCCTTACGTGTATATATATTAAAAGTTTGTTTGAACAGCTGTCGGTCTTTCATGGTTACGTAGCGATTACGTAGGTATTAGATCTTGGCCATGGTGAAGTCATGAATTTGATATTATTTCAGTGTTGCCAGAGACCTGTATTAATTTCCCATAACATTTAAATCCGCTGAAAGGAGTTTTTCTGCAATTAAGTAAAAATGGTTATTATGTAACTAATTTTTGTAGAAGTACGAGTATGTGATAATTAAGTACCTAGTTATCTAGTTTATCTAAAATATATTTGTAACCGCGTGGTGCACCGTTTACAGTCAAAATAATTTGTTCCCTATATTTTGATTCCTTACACTCTGTGCCAAGTCCCAGAAAAAGTTACAAGGTCCCTGAAACATGAATTCATTCATCTTTTCTGTTGCAGAAACTATTTAAATAATGACCCATAAAATATAAACATTTCTTATAAGACATCACTCTGGCAAAAACAATGCCGCTGTTAAGTCAGAATTCGTAGGTATCGTAAGGAGTTTGAGTTTTTACTATAGTTTTGACAGTGACAGTTGTAATCAAATCTCTGACAAATTGACGTAACAAGTACATATCTAACTAGTCTGTGGCTTATTGTCGTAGTGACGTAACAAAATGGCTGGATCCACTAACGTTTTACCGCCATGAAGACATTTTAACTTTTTTTACATGTTAGCGTTTAAAAATAACAGCTATAGGTATGTAGTTCTTCTATGTAGTAGTTATATGCAGGTGATCTTAATATTATAATATATGCTTTGAAAAATGGTCAACTACTCTATTTCTAAGATTTGGCATAGAAACTCCAGTTTGGTGGGGGAAATCCGCTACCCTGGTAACACTGATTTATTTTCTTGTTCGAATGTTTGAGCTATGCTATGTCTGAATTCCTTTTGATCGTGACTTCATTCTGTGGCAATAATTTTATAGTAAATAATGAAATAAATGTAAAATTCATCATCGTTTTGTGGTTTGGTGTTTATTGAATTTTCCTGTATGATGACGTTGTGATGTTGCACTTAGGGCCTTTTTCTATGTGACGAGTGTAAAGGTGACGAAAATGTGGTCATTGAATAAGTAGAAAATGAAGTCCTCGAACTTTTTTTATAGGTACCTGATATGTTAGCCTTTGATCACTATCTTACCTGAGCGGTAGTGATGGTGTAGGCGCAGAGATGTTGTTCAGGCTAACTTAGAATTACTGGCTGTCAAGGACAGCTGCCGAAACACGCCGTTAGTTGCTCGGCGAAAGATTTCCTACTTGAAGGTGGTAACTAGCCAGGCCGGCAATTGCAAAATGCAGTACCACCACACTATAACCTCTGCCTTCCTATGACAACCTGAACCGACGGCTTAACGTGCCGTCCGGAGCACATGCACGCTCAGTAGTAATGCCACTTGCGATCACTCACCCAAGTCATGATCAGGTTAGACTCCCTGTGAAAGGGAAGTTGCAACCCCCGCCCTCCCCCCTTTCTAAGATATATTTTTATTTTAATTTCTAATCTCACTTATCATAAAAATGTTACTTTTTCATGATTAAATTTGACTCTATTATGGGCTCTCGCCAGAACTCTCGCTATATCGCCCCTGAGTGTAACTTCACCCACTCGACCTTCGCTCCCCTACGGTACTCGCCCCTTCGCTTTACTGGGCCTCGCGGGCTTGCTGCACTCAGGATCTTCATAGCGAGCTTCTGGCTCCGCATTTCTATATACACTCTAGGGGTAGGGACCGCAAGACCAGGCGGACATGGTGTGCTCTGTGTCGGATCTGTGACTCACTTTGAATCTAACCCAATCCACTACACTAATAACATAGGTTTTAGCAATAGTGAGGTTGTAAATTAAAAATAAAACATCTCAGAAAGGGGGGGGGGGATCGCAACTTCCCTATCACGGGGGGGGGGGGTGTCTACCCATCCCCCCCGCGCCCGCCCTTACCGGTGGGTAAGGGCGGGTGACCCCCCTTAAATTGATGTTTCATAATGTAAACCAAAGCCCTGATCGGTTAAGAACGGCTAAATAAACTTCTCTACCAGCGTTTCAAAAGTATAATATTAGTATGTCAATAGACTCGTCTACAACTTGTCTGAAAAATAAAGTTGTCTATTGTATACCTTTTGAATATGGAAAGTTATTTAAATGATATGCTCTGACACAGTCACTGCCAATTGCAAAATAGTATTCAAAAACTGTAGCCAAGGTTATTTTGCTTTATTCAATATACTTTGACATTAAAACATTGACATTGCGGTTAAAATCATGCAAACACTGATTTCGTTGAATACATTGCAATATACGAGAGGTTTTCTTTTTTTAAATAGCGATAGGAAAAATTTGAATTATGACTCATTGTCATGTTAGCTCAATTGGTTAGAGCATACCCCGGCTAAAGGGCCTGACTTAAATTTTTCCTCTCGTATATTTGTAATTTTGTAATGTAATCCGCATAGCAGACGTTATTGCAAACATAACAATAATAAAAAAATACATATTCACTATTTCAACGGAAACCATTTTGCCCAATTAGCTTCCGCTTATGACATCTGTCAACTGACAATTTGCTTCTTTGCAATTAACTCAAAATAACCTTTACTTTAATTTCTATTACAAGCATTATTGCGTGCTAAGTGCTAAGCACAAATCACATTTACAAAATATTGGAGCACAATATATTTGCTCCGGGCGGGAATCGTACCCGCGTTCTCCGATTTCGCACCGGGTGATTAAACCACTCGGCCATCGGAATGTACTTTTCCGAGCCGAAATTTTGTGCTCCAATGGTATTTCTTTAACCGTCAGTGATTCCTGCCCGGGATAAAAATTTTGTGCACCAATCATTTACTTTTACCATCGACAAAATTTAATTAATAGTCTTGCGAGAATAGGTATATTACAAGTAATGTTCTTAAAAATTTATTTGTCCGCTATCTCTTCTGTCATTGCATGCAATATATTTACATAAAAAACAACTTTAAAAAGAAATTACGTGTGTATTCCATTGCGTTGAAATATAAGTTCCCAGTTTGTTTTTAACATTTATCTAAATTAATATTATAAAGGGGAAAGATTTGTATTGTTGTATGTAACGAATAAACATAAACACTACTGGACGATTTGAATAATTCTTTCACCATTAGAATTCTACATTATCCCTGATGAATATAGGCTATAGAACATTTTCAAACACTTGGGGATCCGTATGAAAACTTCGATAATGTAACGTGTGTATTAAAATATTATATCGCCTACGCTGCGAATATTTTTGACAATAGAGCAAAGTGATGAATTAGAATTGTTTATTAGCTTTATAACATAGTAGCTATACTAGGCAAGTCAATTTACAAAAAACTTAATATTGACATAATAATAGAATAAAATTTGGTAGGCAATACACTATTACAATTAAGATCAACAAGAAGTAGAATTACTCTTATTAATCTTAATATGTAAATAGAACACATAAAATTACATATGGATATATAAATACTACATAAAATTTGTGGATTATACAAAATTAAGATGAAATCAAAATTAAATGTACTGTATGTGATGTACTCAATTTTATAGAGGACATCATTATCTACAAAACAGTCCGCAAAACGATGTCTAACTATTACAGTTATGTCTCAATAACTACTTTTTATGTTTAATTTTTTAATTATTGTTTTTTTTATTAAATATCCATGCGAACCTGGCCGCTAGTTACAAATATTTGCGCGAAGATAATACTTTTATTAAAAATATCTAAGTTACAAAAACACATCATAACTCAAAGAAATGTTGATCTATCAATGTTGGTACCTGGAACGTATGTGCGTAACTCGAACCACGGTAATTAGCTTGTTTCCCAAAACAACGAGTAGGGTCACCATCCCGCTGATACTACTTATATCGGACGCGGAAACATTGAAAAAAAACCGGCTAAGTGCGAGTGGGACTCGCGCACGAAGGGTTCCGTACCATTATCTGTAAGCTAATCCTGCAAGATAAGATAAGATAATCATTTATTTGCATAAAACATGAGTATTATACATAACAAACGCATGCATATTGGTGTCATAATTAAGTATAGTAATCATCATGTTTTGCCCATATAGGCATACACATTTTTGAAGTAACAGACACTTTTCGCAGTGTCCGATTGAGCTGGGTAGGTACGGCGAAAACCTCTTTTATTGTATGGGAGCTCCCTTTTTTTTATTATTATAATTAATTATATTTAAAGAGAACATAAAACTAAATATTCTGTGAATAGTTAATGCGTCTACCTGTCACCGTTATTAGTATTGAGCAAGAAACGGTAAAAAAATCAAGTTTGTTGTATGGGAGCTCCACTTAAATATTTATTTTATTTTTAGTATTTGTTGTTATAGCTGCAACAGAAATACATCATCTGTGAAAATTTCAACTGTCTAGCTATCACCGTTCTTGAGATACAGATGTTGACAGACGGACGGACAGCGAAGTCTCAGTAATAGGGTCCCGTTTTTACCCTTTGGGTACGGAACCCTAAAAATGGCGGCAGGTGGATATGCCAGCTTCCATAAAAAAATCTTTTAACAGAATATGTGTTAGTATAGTGAATTGTGAGAGTCCAACGCTCAGTTGGCCAATTTTTTTTTCTATATGCCTCAAGTCTCCCCCTCTGGCGATTTTGAAAGTTCCTTATATATTAAAAACGAGAACTGAACGGCAATCTGGGGCCCAACTCCCACCTTTTAAAAACTATTATGGAAAACCAACATCATTATTTCCAACTTAAAATATTGATACTAAGATTCGTACCACGGCGTCACGAAACAATAATGTTCATATAGCGCTATCTCTATCGCACAAATGTCTTGATTCAATGCAGCCCGCTCTCACGTTGAAGTTCTAATGTAAGTTTACTATATTGACATGTGGTAGTGCAAATTAAAATTGTTAATGTAAGGTTAAAATAACACTGAATTAAGAGATGGGAGTTGGCCCCCAGGTATCTTAGGTATATTTGTAAACAAAATGGCGTTGCATAACTACTAGTATAGTCTTGTTTAATAAACATATTGTACTATAATATGGGTACTAGCCTTCTATATGACATCAAAATGACATAATATAAAGGAAGTTTTTATTGGTCAATTGAGTTCTGAAATTATTGATTGCGATATTTTTTTTATCTAAAGTAATATAATAAAGAGGAAAGGTTTTATTGTTTTTTGGTTTGCATTGAATAGGCTTTGAAACTACTGGATTGATTAGGATGAAATTTGGTATGGAAATAGTTTGAGACACGGGGAAGGGCATAGGATAGTGTTTATCCAACTGCGCAAAAAGAGGTTAATGGTTTTGCGCGATAACCGATCTACTGGACCGATTAGGATGAAATTTGGTATGGACTAAGGTTGAGACACGGGGTAAGACATAGGATAGTTTTTATCCAACTGCGCAAAAAGAGGTTAATGGTTTTGCGCGATAACTGATATACCCGGGCCGAACGGCGGCCGGAAAGCTAGTTGTTTATAAAATTAAATGAAATTGTTTTATTCCAGCATCCATAAAAATATTTAAATTATTGACATATTACTGTATCAACTGTATAGTGCACTGCCGAACATAGCCTCTACCAATATGGGAGGGGTGCCGTAATCCCCACGCTTGGCAGGCGGCTTGGGGATCGCAGCGTGAGATATCAGTTTCTCAGAAAGTGCTGCTGCCCACCTTCCGGTGTGTTACCCTTAGTCGTCTCTTACAACACCCACGGTTAGAGATGGGATGACATTCTACCTCGGCACCCAACGGGCATGTAATGGAACTTCATGATAGCTGAACCCATTTTTTGTGACCTCCTCCATTAAGTATTCGCTCCTCGATAATTGAGCACTATCTTGATCTGTCGCCAGCAGTAGAGCGCTATGCACTGGAATCTCCAGATTGGAGCGTTTCTGGTCGTACCAGCGCATTGGACTGCAGCCCCGAGAACTTTTCCTATTTATCATAGTCCATCAGCCTCTCTAGATTGTCACTATCTATTCTGGCTATGTGACCGAAGTACTATTTTTGTGGCGGAACAAGCACTAGGCCCACCTGATGTTAAATGGAATAACCTCTGCCTGATGGTATAACAGATGCATTTCATCACAAGTCATGAATTGCACTGCGCCCATCACCTTGTCATATTTGTTAAGTCTCATGTACCTGTAATTTCACTGGCTCTCAAGGACTGCTGCCGGAACACACCGTTAGGTGCTTGGCGACAGATTTTCTACTTGAGGGTGGTCGCTAGCCAGGCGGGCATTCGTAAAATTTCCTTCCATCATGCGAGGAAGCTCAAACCGTCGGTGGGATTCGAACCATGGAACTGCGGCAGTGTAGTCCATATCTACAACCGTTCGGCCATCATGTTCTTTAGGCATGTCGATGAAAGCCTGATTCTGACCTGCAGTTGCTTAATGATGGACGCGTTGGGCCGATGTGCAGTTCACGGTATTTGCAGCATACTTCTCCAGCATCACATTTATACTGCGTCAATGAGGTATAAGTCTCAGTGCCTTATAGTTATGTGTACTTCACCATTTTCTGATAATTCTTATCAATACTGTTTACTATTTCTCTTCAAGATAAAATATTTTTAGTTCATCGTCATACCATCGCATTGCTCAATCCTTTTTATCACCTGCAACCTATATTCTAAGATGTCTATTTTTGTCTAAATTTACAGTTTTAGGGTTCCGTATACAAGAAAACGGAACCCTCTATTTCATGTTAGTCCTCTGTCCGTACTTTAGAACCGTGTTAGGAGGCCAGTTGAAATTGATGAATATATGTTAGTATGACAGATTGTTTAACAAATAATATTAAAATATAAAGTTGACAAAGTAGTTATTGCGCTATTTTTTCAAAATAAAATATTTTAAATGATTATTTAAAAAAAACATTTAAAGCAAAGATGGCCGGGCGGTAACAGTTCTGGACTGCCGTGCCGCAGGTCCCTGGTTCGATCCCCACCGCCGGCTTGAGCTTCCCCGCATGGTGGAAGGGCATTTTGCGATTGCCCGCCTGGCTAGCTACCACCCTCAAGTAGAAAATCTGTCGTCAAGCACCTGACGGTGTAATCCGGCAGCAGTCCTTTAGAGCCAGTGGAATTACAGGCACATGAGACTTAACAACCTTGTCTCAAGGTGACGGGCGCAGTGCAATTCGTCACTTGTGATGAAATGCATCTGTTATAGGCAGGGTTAGTCCGCTTAAAATCAGGTGGGCCTCGAGGTTGTTCCGTCAAAATAACAAAAAAAAAAATTGTGACAATTCCGCCTAAATTTCTGCTTAGCCGACGTGACGTCGGAAACGCCACGTAGCCCAACCACAGAATAAAAGGGACCAGAAGGAGCGTAGGTATTGCTTTTTTGGTAGGGAACCCGTAAAACGATGTACTTTTCGCATATTCTTACAGCAAATATAATTATAATTGTGTTGTTTGATACGGAACCATTGTTTGACGAGTCCAACTCAACCAGTTTGTATTATCTATACTGTTTGCATTTTCTCTTCAAGATTAAATATTTTTAGCTATTTTATCGAATTTCTCAAAACTTTTATCAATAACAACCTACATTTTAGTAAATATTACGGGATAACTCACGTGAATAAGTCGGATGGATCCGACTATAGTTTCAACCACATCCGGTGGTCCTTTTCAAGGAGAGCTCGGGTCGGGACGCTGCGCTAGTGCTAAGCGAGACGACAACGCGGGCGTCCCGAGCTCTCCTTGAAAATACCACCGGATGTGGTCGAAACTATAGTCGGAACTATCCGACTTATTCACGTGAATTAATATAATATTAATCCTTTTTATTATGCACGTTAGTGTTGCAGTATTATTTACTAAAATGAGTGAAAACCACGTTAGTATTTATAATAAAACAACCTACATCCTTAAAAAAACTGTTTATCTTTATATAGACAGTTTTTTTTCAAAGGTATAAATTCACATTTTTGGCGACATATTTTCAAAATTACTTTCGACTAAATCCGTTGTAGCGTATCGATTCCGACTGGTTATCACTTATCAGTGTGCAAATGATAAAATAATATGAAACCTTGTTGTGTCGTTGTGCATTATTTATTGCGATTGGAAGTATTTGTTGGGTCTACTCTATATGGTATGCATTTTAGGTAAAGTTAAGTAAGCCTCTAAGAAGCTTGGTATGCTTGGAAAGGCGAGACGGTACTTCACGTCAGCCCATCGCCTGCAACTTATATATAATTATAAGGCCCAGGTTCCATATAAAATATCCATATTTTTGAAGCAATGCTGGCTCAGTGGCTTTGGCCTGCCGTATGGACTGCCACGCAGCAGGTCCAAGGTTCGAATCCCGCCCAGAGCTTGAGCTTCACCGCATGGTGGAAAGGCATTTTGCGAATGCCCGCCTGGCTAGCGACCACCTTCAAGTAGAAAATCTGTCGCCAAGCACCTAACGGTGTGTTCCGGCAGCAGTCCTTGAGAGCCAGTGAAATAACAGGCAAAATGAGACTTAACAAATGTCTCAAGGTGATGGGCGCAGTGCAGTTCGTCACTTGTGATGAAATGCATCTGTTATAGGCAGAGGATACCGCTTAACATCAGGTAGCCTCGCGCTTGTTCCATCACGATAAAAAAAAAAAAAAAGGTTCCATACAAAATATTCATTAAAAAATATATCTAGTGACAATTAGGCGGAATTGTCACTACATATATTTTTTATATTTATTGAGTTTATTATTAAAATATTAATTGAATGTTTTCTTAAAATATTTTAAAAATATTTGTTATTATTAAATATGGATATCCGCAAAGTAACGCCTGAATCTATTCATTATACTTCTTTATCCTTACCTACACTATACCTAATCTATGCGACGAGGTTTTCTCGGAATCGGTATGAAAGAGAAGGTAGAAAAGTACTTTGATTTTTCGATGTACAGTTCGACCAACTTATCTGTTCAGGCCGCAGAAATAAGAACTACAAAATTCCCTCAAATTGTGACAGTTTGTAGTTGATTTCCTTGACCAGCAGCGCCCTCGCGAACTGCACAGTTAAGTTGGTGGTACTATAGTCCACTACAATCTCAATATACTTCTTATAACGTGAAATCATCTTTAGAATACCCTTTAAAAATAACTTTCTTTCTTCTCTGAAAAGTTTTCGTTTATAGGACGTATTGTTATAGTTATAGAGAGCTCATCGTTAGAAAATCGCTTCCCACGAGTCTCTTTTTCTTTGCGGAATTGTCACTAGATATATTTTTTAGTGTTTTATTAAAATATGAATTTAATGTTTTTTTTAAATCTTAAAAAAATAATTGTTATTATTATAAAGAAAGAAAAATGCTTTATTTGTGACACAAATAATACGGTGACACTAAGATGAAATAAAATTAAAACTATTCATAATGTGTTCACAAATTGGTCCCAAAGCATAATGCTGGTTGTTAGCCAGCGCTGGTGTTCCTTTGGAACCATATTATGATTACGTCACACACACATACACACAACAGATCGCCAAATAGAAAAAAAAATACAACACAAAAAAAAATTACAAAGTAAAGAAAATAAAGAAATATATTATATCTTCAATGTATAAAGCATTCAAATTATGTGACACATACACAAAAAAAATTACATTAACTGATTAGTGATAACTGAACCGCAATGGATAGTCCAAATATGAGTTTGGATCAGTCAATGAACCCGTCAATGTGATTGTGTGCCATTTAACACATCTTTTGAAGTGATGTAGAATCGGTCAATGGATCAACTCAACAGTGATTGTGGATCATTCTATGGATCAGATTTAGTGTTTGTGGATCAGTTAATAAAATGGCGGACAAAAAGTTCAACAGTCTGCCGAGACTGAAGAGGAAGGAAACATGGAGGAAAAAGGGGGTAAGTTGAGTTTTTCTGTTTATTTTTAGGGTTCTGTAGGTGAAAAATTAAAACCTTACGATAACCTCTTTTTTGACGGGTTAGTGTAACCCTATAATTATTATAACTAACGGGATATTTACCATGTTTTTGATTAGTTTTGAGCTCTCGATATTTCGGCACTGTTGCAAGCGCCATGATCACGAGTAAACTGAAGTCTATGCGAGTGGATGGTAGGAACTAAGAGCAGACGAACGTTCGTCTTAATGTTCGTCGTTAATGACCGTGACAGTTTAAAAACTCACTGTGTAACCCTTCAAAACAGTAACAAAACAGTAAATTAAAAAAAAAAAACGAACCAAAGGTGTATAGTACCACCAACTTAACTGTGCAGTTCTCGAGGGCGCTACTGGTCAAGGAAATCAACTACAAACTGTCACAATTTGATGGAATGTTGTAGTTCTTTTTTCTGCCACCTGAACAAATAAGTTGGTAGGTCTGTAACCCTCACGGCGGGGGGGAAGAGAAGCTTCCAACACTCCTAACTACCTGCCTAACTAAACAGGTGACCTATTACACAAATGAAACCATGATGTATGATATGATGTAACCACTGAGTATGGAACGTTCAATAAATTTACTTTATTTGATAATTGTGGTATCCTTGGATAGCTTATCTATGGCTGGAAGGCCTTCGTTGTCTATGACCGCCGTTGGTGAATATACAGTCCCACCAACTTATCTGTTCAGGCGGCAGAAAAAAGAACTACAACATTCCTTCAAATTGTGACAGTTTGTAGTTGATTTCCTTGACCAGCAGCGCCCTCGCGCACTGCACAGTTAAGTTGGTGGTACTATACTCTCGGTTACCAACACTGCTCTCTGGTACAAAAGGATGGCTTGTGATTTGCAATAAAACTCCATCTATATTTTATTTTATTTATGCCTGATAAGTTAGCTTTTGACCACTATCTCAACTGATGGTAAGTGATGATGTGGTCGAAGATGTTGTTCAGGCTAACCTAGAAGTACTGGCTCTCAAGGACAGCTGCCGGAACACACCGTTAGGTGCTTGGCGACAGATTTTCTACTTGAGGGTGGTAGCTAGCAAGACGGGCATTCGCTAAATACCCTACCATCATGCTATAACGATTGCCAGCCTTAGACGATAACTGGGACGGCTTAACGTGCCCTCCGAAGCACGTGCACGCTCAGTAGTAATGTCACTAGCGGTCACCCATCCAACTCATGACCGCGCGCGACGTTGCTTAACTTTGCTGATCGGTTAAGAACAGCTAAGCGAACTTCGCTACGAGCGCATCGAACTACCGCAGATACCACAATTTTTTCCACTTCATCGTCAAAACTTACGTAGGAATATGAAAAGGGCATATTTATGCAAATATTCGTGTCATATGCACAACAACTCTCTAATATCGAGTTTTCTCATTTACATACCCGAACTGAATCTATAAATTCTATAGTCTATGATTATTAGGTTTTCTAATGAATTATGTATAACTTCCGCATAGTTTACGAAGGTCTCAGAAGCTGCACGAATATTTGGGTTTAATCTGAGTGCTTCATTTATTTTAAAATTTATTTATAACTGATAAGGCTAGCATTTGACCACTATCTTCACCTGATTGTAAGTGATGATGTAGTCGAAGATGTTGTCCAGTTTAACCTAGAATTACTGGCACTCAAGGACAGCTGCCGGAACACACCGCTAGGTGCTTGGCGACAGATTTTCTGGTTGTAGGTGGTCGCTAATTCAAATAAAAAAGAAACATCAAAATCGGTTCAGCCAGTAAAAGTTATTAGGTAACAAACATGAACTCAGACGAATTGAGAACAGCGCCCCGGCTTGTTGTTGTAAAAAAATGCAGCAAATGAGAACTATGCGAGTAATTTTTTTTTTTTTAATTTAATTGTGACTGAACAGTCTCGAGGCCCACCTGATGTTAAGTGGACTAACCTCTGCCTATAACAGATGCATTTCATCACAAGTCACGGATTGCACTGCGCCCGTCACCTTGAGACATATTTGTCAAGTCTCATGTGCCTATAATTTCACTGGCTCTCAATTTTGCCGAAACACCTTAAGGTGCTTGGCGACAGATTTTCTACTAGAGGGTGGTAGCTAGCCAAGCGGGCTTAAACCTGCGGTGGGATTCGAAACTTGGACCTGCTGCCTGGTAGTCCATAGCCAATGCCACTGAGCCATCACTGCTTCAAAAACCTTTTCAATGTAAAAAAAGACAACAAATTAGAACTATATATGTATATAAATATAATTGACAAGTTCCCACTCCATCGCAGGACAGGTTGACATTGACCCAGTGATTTCACACTTGCGATGTCATTGTGCAAATACTTAGAACTTGGCAAAGCTAGCCGTTTTATTATATATCGGCTTTGCCTGTTGACGATGCGTGCTAACAGGAAGTAAATGCACAAAATCGACGTTTCATATTCACCTATTTACACCTCCAGAACAGGGCCGCTGGTACAATTAAACGAAGTTTCGTTTTTCGTGTTCGAACGACACTTTAGGCAACGAAAATTTAATTTGCGGTACGAAGTTCGTTGTTTGATATTGTCTATGGTCAGACCGCGTCACAAATCTTGCCCGCTATGGAATCTCCCATATACTCTGAGAACGCTTTTATGCCTTAATCAGATTTAAGTCTCAAAAGCCAGAAATTAAAGAATATTTTCCCATGGTAAGAGTCTGTGAGTCCTAGTTATGGTGCGCTACTGTTCTAGAAAACACAGGTTAGATATTTAGAATTTACGTGAATGTCTTTGTTCTCCATAGGAATTTATATTCTCAATAGTATTTGTCTGCATAATTAGAACTCGACTTTGACTACATAGCAAACGAATAAATTATAATTTCATATTTAGAAAACGTACATACGAGTATATGTTTATACTAAAAATTTATGATTTTCGCAATTTTTCCATTATCTGTGCTATAAGACGTTGCTTCGTACCAAATTTCAGTATTCTGAATGCACGGGAATTACAACTGAACTGAACAACTGACTGAGTTTTCTACTGGTCCTGGAACCGGTGACATACCGTCTCGTGGGTAGGCGGCCTTAATGTTTTTTTTTTGAAGCGCTCGCAGCGAACTTAGCCTTTCTTAATCGATCAGCTAAGTTAAGCAACGTCGGCCGCGGTCAGTAGTTGGATGTGTAACCGCGACATTACTATTAAGCGTGCACGTGCTTCGTAGGGCACGTTAAGCCGCCGGTCCCGGTTGTTGTCTTAGGATGGCAGTCGATATAGCATGGTGATAGAGCATTTTGCGAATGCCCGCCTGGCACCTACCGGTGTGTTCTGGCAACTGTCCTTGAGAGCCAGTAATTTTAGGTTAGCCTGAACAACATCTTCGACCATATCATCACTTACCATCATGTGAGATAATGTTTAAAGGCTAACCTATAAGGCTAAAAAATTATATTAACTCTGTATAGGTAGATGTGACGGTGATTCCCACAAAGGCGATTACATAAGTACTAATAGGCAGTATTTCTTCGTACGTAGCCATATTAATGCCATATCAATCATAAAACCGAGACTTAAAAGGAGCAATAGCAGTAAGTCTAGAACCTAGAGTTATTTACCGCTGCGAGGTCTCTTGCAAATTGGACTGACAATTTTATCTATAGGTATGTATTTTCTCGTATGCTCCTTTTTCCCACGTTAACTTTGGAACGCTAAGATATAATGTTTTTTTTAATGATTATTTATTTTATCTTCACAAACATAACATACTTTACACAAAGTATTTAGGTGGGTATTAAAAGAGCTTATTGTAATTACAAAATTAGAAATATACGAGAGGAAACAATTTAAGTCATGTGCGTGATTCGAACCCGCGTCCATCCACCCCTTTAGCCGGGGTATGCTCTAACCAATTGAGCTAACATGACAATTTTTAAAAAGCTTATTGTAAGTTTATCAAAGTTAATAGTCCTAGGGAGATCATTGGCATCCAAACTAGGACAAACCTGTGATATGGCATGCCAGAGCCCTCCTCCAAGAACGGTATTTACTAAAATAACACAGAGTAGCACTAACTAAAATTATTTAAAATTATAATATTAGCTGCAGACTATAAGAACTAGGCATGTTTGTATATTATTATTATTGAAGTGTAGATAGAACCCTATACTCTGGTTTTTAATTCGAGATCAAAAATGTAAACAAAGGTGTTAACCGTGCAAAAAAATTACAAGTACCTACTTGGTAATTTTTCTAATTTTGGGAACGGATGGAGCATTTAATGTAAAAAATATATTTAATGCTATAATTTATTGCATTATTATGAAACAATAAAACACTTTTATATGCGCGTACATATTTACGCATATATTCAAGCCTGAAAAAATTAGTGTAAGACTTTTTTGTTTTTAATAGCCACACTTGTGAGAATATTTTCGAAGAAAAACTATTGAACACCCTGACCTATCAGTTTGACAATGACATATATTGACATTTCTTTGTTTACATTTTTGATCTCGAATTAAAAACCAGACTATAGGTAACAAAATAACAAATTTACGTTAGGAACAATTATACTCATGTGCGGTATAATAAAAATCGTACATTTGTAATTTTGTAATGTTATACGTAGATCATGCTTAATTGCAAAAAATAAAAATATTAGAACCTAGGTAACGCGGCTAGCCTAAATATTTTTAAAATATTTTAGGAAAACAATAAATAAATATTGTAATTAAACACTTAAAAATATATCTAGTGACAATTCCGCCTAACTTTCCTGTTAAGCCGACGTGACGTCACTAGATATATTTTTATATTTTTTAAGTGTTTTATTAAAATATTAATTTGATGTTTTCTTAAAATATTTGTTATTATCAAATATGGATTTCCGCAAAGTAACGCCTGAATATATTCATTCTCTTGTTTTTTTTTTATGTTTTGTGACGAGACAAGCCGACGCCCACCTGATGTTAAGACTAATTTCTGCCCTTAACATATGCATTTTATATGCGCCCGTCACCTTGAGACATTATTGTTAAGTCTCATGTGCCTGTAATTTCACTTTGTGACGTAATCTTTTAGATTCAATGTAATTTTATTAACGAAATCTTCTCACTAGGCAAGCCTGTATCGTGAAGATCTCAAATGGTAAATATTTTTGTAAATCGATTAACTACTAACAATATAATGAATCAATACCATAATAAAAAAATATAAACCTCTTAGGGACCAATAAATCTCTATTACAATCCCAATAGCATCGTATCGGTTCCGTTATACATGACCTTATACCGGGCACGACACGACGCGCATGGGGCGTGCCCTCACTGTCAGCGCCTAGCGTAGGTGTTACTTTATTAAAATCGCTTACGGTATCATTAAACCTATTAGACAATAAAAAATCTGCTTCCAATTTGTTCTAAACGGCGATATCAATATACCTTGAAGTGACCAATAAATCTCTTCTTCATTGATCCGAATTGCACCGCATCGGTTTCGTTATATATTTCGTTATAAAGGGCATGTCCTCACTGTCAACGACTAGCGTGTTACTTCATTATTAAAGTTTGTCGCATGTCGACAGTGTCTTTATACCTACGAAACAATGTAATATTAAATACGCTTCCTTAACTTACTGAAATTCCAGCTCTAATGACCTTATGCCAGTAACGATACGAGTCGGGGTGTGTCCTCACTGTCAGCGACTACCTTTAACAATATCATTATACTTAATAGCTGCTACTAGACATATAGCTTTGAAAGCAGTGTATTTATCGCATTTTTCAATACAAACGTATTCATTTTCTTTATAATTTGAGTAAAGTCGTATGTGATAATGGCTGGAAGAATTTATAGTATTTCATTTGTTGGTTAGGATCAATAAATGTAATGCTTTATTTGCCCAACCGATCGTCTAATGACCACAGACCCCCGCGGAGAAAGTAGATGATACGAATGACCGCGCCTGTCTAGCTATCACCCTCAGGTTGAAAAACTGGCGACAGGCACCTAATGGTGTGTTCCGGCCACTCTGCTTGAGTGCCAGATACTATTTTAGGTTAAGTTTGTTCACCTTCGACCTCATCATCACTTACCATCAGGTGAAATTGTTGTCCAAGGCTAGCCTATCCCCAAATTACAAAAAAAATTGTTTGATAAATAACCTTGTACCAGTCACGAGTCAAGGTGTGCCCTCACTTCTGGCGACTAATGTCATTTTTCTTAAATGAACTTTAAGGCAGATTGTATTGTAACTGTTATTTAAATCAAGATTTTAATAAATATTTTTGAACTAGGTTTTTACGTCTCGTGAAAAACTTAATGTATTTGACTTGACATTCAAAGTTAAATGGTCCATAAAGATCCCTATTACATAACTTTAAAGGCGTTTGTCGCCGTCTTTAAACATTCTTTAAGGGTGAACTGGCCGGTCAGTTCTCCATACAAACGTCGTTACGTTACGAGCCTGGAAAACTTTATATGAAAATGTTTCAAGGCTCATAACTCTCAAGTTAATTAACTTATTAAAAAACTGTTACGATTCAAACCTAGATAACAAAGAGACCAATCGATATCAAGCTCTGTTTTGGACCTAAATTCTCAAATAAGGGAGTGATCACCCTACAACGTTTGTATGGAGCACTGACCGGCCAGTTCAATCTTACATACATAAAATCACGCCTCTTTAGTAGGCAGAGACCACGAATTTCCACTTACTACGATTATCTCTTTCGCTTCATCTACACTCATCAATCCTTTCATACATAAGCGTCGGTTTAGGGTTCTCCTGACATGGCCCTTTTTCACAACGTCTTCAATCTGATTTCGGAACGTTCGTTCTTAATGTAACTTTCAAATTTAACTTTCCAGTTCAATCTTAATGTAACTTTGTCAAAAAACCGTTCGTTTTATACATCAATGAACATAAGAAGTATTAACTTTTAGTGCCTTTGATATCCCTCTTCGTAATAGACGTGTAGAAGATACTTTTCTCTATGGTAATAGCTATACTGATGTTGGTTAATAATTCTAGGTTAGTCTGAACAACATCTTCGACCGCATCATCACTTACCATCAGGTGAGATAGTGGTCAAAGGCTAACCTATCAAGCGTAAAAAAATTGTTAAAATTGATACCATAGTCTTAAAGTATATTTTCGTGTTAATACTTCTTAACCTGGTAAACAAAGAAGTACCCTAGGCTCTATAAAACGCTACATGACTAATTCCACGCTATCGCCTATGAAGTCGCAGGCACGACCTTATAACGTATCTCTTATCGCTGTCAGTGCGACCCCACATAATGTCTTGTATCGGAAAGAATTTCCTTTGTTTTTGCCCGTTCAAGTACAAAAGATAACCGCATGCCATTGAACCGGTAGTGCAGATGACGTAACTAATACACAACGGTACAGTTATACCTGTTCACTCACGATGGCGCGCCGCTCTACAGGACACATTCTTAATTTTTCAACACCCTTGCTCGTAAAGTGAGCTTTATTATATCGTTCTTAGGGCCATAAACCGAACTATAACACCCTCGTGCTTAATAATATTATACACTAGTGCGTATTAGAATTATCCCTACAAAGTTAAGTTAGTACCTAACTGCAAATTATATGCGAGTAAACGGAGCATTTTCAATTTAACCGGGTAATACAGATTTGTAACATCAAAGAGGTTTATATATCAACCATCATACATTTGCGCCGCGCAAAGAAAAACGCGCGCTATATTCCATAATATTCGTATGTTGTTTGTATCGCATTTGTGCAATATATATTTTTTTTCCTCGCAAGGGTGTTGAAAAAGTGCGTATGAGACTCGACAACTTATACACTCGGCTGATTGACGCCCTCGCCTACGGCTCGGGCTGCAACAGACAGCCTCGTGTATAATGAGCAACTTAGCTCACTTGTATCATAATCTACTATTATAACACATTTGCTCGTAAAGGGTCTCTTATTTCATCAATTTCAATATCGTATTGTATCTCATTACGTACTTGTGCGTTATTGTAATGTAAAACGCACGAGTTTCTTTTTAATTATGTAAAACGCATGGTTTATCAAGATTTACGAAGCGATTTTAAGAAATACTACATTAATCCTTATACAATTAAGTAACTTAATAAATACCTTAAATATATTGTGCATTTAATATAGAATAATCAATATGACCCTTTACAGTAATTTAAATAAATATTTTCGAAGATATTACAGATTATTTAGTATCAGCATTGCCCCAGTGCGAAGCCGGGGCGGGTCGCTAGTAAATTATAAAATGTACCAGGAATCCTTTTTTTATTTTATTTCATTGAAGGTTACTTACTAGACTTTTTATATCAAAGTATAATAATTCATACACCTACCTCCTAATCGTTTCTTGCCTCCTGGTACTTTACTCAATTTCGTATTATTAGAGTACATAGTTAATATCCATTTTTATTGTCTTTTTAACCAACTTCCAAAAAAGGAGGAGGTTCTCGACTTTATGTTTTATTTTGTGTGTTTGTTACTTGACAATAGTGAACCGATTTTGATGATTCTTTCGTTTTTGTGTACAGTTCAAAAGTTGTATTTGTTGTTTGGGTCAACATGTTAGAGAAAATATCAAAATTTCAGATATGTAACGAGATTCGTGGTATAGGTACGGATTGACAGACAGACTGCTTAGTCTCATTTTAAGGCTCCGTTTTGGCTTTTGGGCAGGGAACCCTTATAGCCAACATCAGCCACGCAGCCATCAAGGTGGACTTGATGCAAATTTTTCACAAAACAAACTCCTGGCGTCCTCAAGTCGTGTCGTTTGTTTAGCAAACAAGGTCATATAAGCGATGGATATAGTGTATTACGTCATTATGTAGGTTAGGTATCACTCGAATGTGCTCTTGCGCAGAGGATTTTGCATTACCTAAAGAATAGATACCTACGTAATAGAGAAGCAGTGATGGCTCAGTGGCATTGGCTATGGACTACAGCGCAGCAGGTGCATGATTCGATCCCGCCGCGTGGTTGAGTTTTCGTCAATTTGCGAATGCCCGCCTGGCTAGCTACCACCCTCAAGTTGAAAATCTGTCGACAAACACTTGACAGTGTGTTCCGGCAGCTGTCCTTGAAAGACAGTAATTCTAGGTTAGCCTGAACAACATCTTCGACCACATCATCACTTACCATCTAGTGAGACAGTGGTCAAAAACTAACCTATCAGGCATAAATATTATTAAATATTACTACTACATTAATATATATATTAATGTAGTAGTCAGATGACGTGAGTGGAAAAAAATACATGTTATGCCGACCCAAATTGTCTTGGGATACGTACAGAAGAAGACCGTGACCTCTAACATGCAGTACACATAATAAAACAAATAAATATAAAAAAAATATGACACACCTACTTAGTCATATATTCTCTATCATGGATATTAATAGACTTACGAGCCGCGTGGGAGGTAGTCGTTGCGATTTGTCTGATGATGTTATTATCGGTTATATGTTAATGTCAGTGTCACATATGTGTGTGTGTGTTGTGTCGAATATATGTGTTGGATAACGAGGATCTCAGGATGGTAAGTGCTTACCCGATGTTCGATTAGTCGATTCGTATAGATCAGGAGTGGCCGACATGATTAAATCCAAGATCTGTTTACTGATGAAACCCTGTGTGATCTAATGAAAGTACCTGATGTGTGAACAAATAAAACATGAGGGCAGAAATATAGACATGACTTTTTTATAGTTGCCATACAATTAACATTTTAAGGGCCTGTTTCAGAATGTTCGAGTAAGTTCCGGTTATACCACCCAGAACATATTTAATAAATAAAACGGTGTGTTCCCGCTGTCCCCATTGACTTATCCCCATTGATGGGGACAACGAGACGATAGTTTTTTTTCTTCCCGTTGTCCCCATTGGCCTGGCCCATTGATGGGGACAGCGAGACGACGTTATTTGTCTTCCCGTTGTCCCCATTGATTGACTGATCACTTTTAATACCAAAGAATTATAAGTCATATAAATAATTATTATGTATTCTACATGTCTGGTCCACTGTTAAGAATGGATCTCACCTTCTTGTTATTACTATGTTACCCTCCTTTATCAAATATACTTTAGGTCAACCACACATAGCGCGATAAATTATGAAAAAATCAAGTAATCATTAATAATCATTTTTGTATTCATTCAAAAAATTTAACTTTTTTATTAAACATTTACATGATTTCATTTAGTGATTATAAACAATAGACAAACTAGGTTAATGCATAAAAAATATGTTTTATTAATTGATTGTATTATTTAATATGGTTTTAGTAATCAAAGTCAAAGTTAAAACATTTATTCAATTTAGGCGTCTACTACGCCCTTATGAAGGTCAATTGACGTTCATAAGAGCGTAATTTCTATATAATAATTACTAAGTAAATTTTAATACAGAAATATTATACATTGTACGGCTAAGTTGAGCAAAAAAAATGTATGCAGCCACTGCGAGAAGTATTGGCAAGAAATTTGGCCTTTAGTTGAAAATACTTTGAATTTTTAATGGCAAATAAAATAATGGATTATCTTTTATTGCAATTAATAAAAAATGTTGAAATTAACAACAATTGAATAAAATATGAAAACTATACAAAATATAACCTAATCAAATATATGAAAATAATATCTGCTTACACTACTAACTTTTTTATAAAATAATAAAATCAAAAATATACAGAAAGAGTTCATACTGTTTTTTTTTTATTACGGTAATAACAGTAGAAAATATTTCGGGAGTAGTAAATAATACTTAGATGAATTGTTACTGATCCTGTACATTATTTTTCCTTAAGTGACATGCGGATATCGTTGCTCCATTTTTGTGGACCATTTTTTTCGTGTACCTGCACGTATACGGTTTCCTTATAAACGTATAAATTTTAAATTACTGTTCATCTCTGATGAACCAGGCAGCGGCTCTTGTGACATTGCTGTTAGTGAAAAAATAAGTGAATATAAATAATATATTTGTAACAACATATTTACATATATATACAATACCAACATGCGATATGCTCTTGTATATACATATTATATCAATATGTCATCGCAAACAGGTTAAAAGATAAAGTTCTAGCAAGAACCTAATAATTACTTAGAAATTTTTTATACTATTTAATACACACTATTTACTTTTTACATATTTATTCGCGTATTTTATCTAAATTCACCCTTTTTAAGTTACATTAGAATTTAAAGATTTAAAATGAACTTACCAGTTTCCAATGCTTTCTTATATTTCCAATAATCCTTTTATTGAGAGTTAAACAAAATTATAAAATTATTCACAACACGGGCAATGACGAGTAGAAAATGTTTTCTGGAATGGGGTTGGAACTTGGAATGAACCAATGAGAGCTGGCTAAGCAAATTAGAACAATGCAATCAGCAATATTGTTTTATAGCGGCGGAATCGCAAATGCACCACGTTGAAGGTCATGCATTATTAAATGTGACAGCGCAACAAAACTATTTATATACGTCTAATAATAGAGAAAAATGTTTTTTTTAGAACAGTTAATTAAACTATAAATTAAAAACAGTTGTAAAATATTACAATATTACAAATATACGATAGAAAAAAATTAAGTCATGAGCGGGATATTAAAAAAAAAAAGTTGTGCTTGGTTTGAAAGTGAAAACCCTATGTATTGTAAATTATAATGAATACCTAAGTATTATATATGTCTGTGAGACAACGAAATAATAATTTCATCGCAACAATGATAATAATTTAACTATTTATGTTAGTCCCCATTGACGGTAAGACGAGCAATGGGGACAGTGGGCATCAATTTTCACGTTATGTTTAATTCCCGATGTCCTCATTGATAAATATAAAGGCGATGGGGACAGTGGGAATGATTTTTAACTTTTTGGTCTATTCCCGGTGTCCCCATTGATGGGGATTTGAGCGATGGGGACATCGGGAATGTTTTTCATTTTTTAAATTCAATTCCCGCTGTCCCCATTGATGGGGATATGGTCAATGGGGACATCGGGAATACACCAATAAAACACTATCTTTGCGTTTCACAGTCATCGATTTAGCCTATCCATCGGTTGAAGCTTGAAACGCGCTGCATGTTAACTGTCATTTTTATCATTCAGTTATTTTGTGTTGTGGTTAGTATTACCGGAACTTACTCGAACATTCTGAAACAGGCCCTAAATGTATCCTTGAACCTAATATCAACATTAAGAACCGAGGAAACAATTATTACACTTTCATTATCGAAGTATTGTATATATTATTATACTTAGTATTATATTACTTATATTTATGTATTTGGTTATTCATATATATGTATATATTATATATGTATATACATATCTATTAATTATTATTCTTTAGACTGATATGTATTAGAAATCTTTTTATTGGTATAACATATTAATATAAAATGCAGTTTTTCCTTATTGACTTCTTGTTTTAAGTTAGTGCCAACCGCGTTTTGGGTTCATCTGAAAACCAGCGTCGAATGTCTATGACACTCGGCATTATGCTGAGATGAGTCCAATTTGACACATTGTGTATTACCTACAAGTATAACTACTAAAATGGTCGCTACTGACACAGAAAAGAGAAATAGTATTATATTTCTCTATGACTACTGATGTGCACGAGATTCGGAGGACACGTTACACCGTCCGTTCAGTCGTTACGTTATGGTGGTAGTGTATTTTGTGAGTTTCCTCTTAGCTAGCTTCCCTCAAATAAAAAATCTGTCGCCAAGGACCTAACGGTGTGTTCCGGCAGCTTGAGAGCCAGTAATTCTAGGTTAGCCTGAACAACATCTTCGACCACATCATCAATTGCCATCAGGTGAGATAGTTGTCAAAGGCTATAAATAAATAATCATATAATTTGTCCTGTTATGAGATGACATAATTGGCGACCACACTTGAGACGGATAAGGGACTGTTAAATATATTTTTAATATTGTTAGGTTTGCAATAACGCCTGCTATGCGGATTACATTACAAAATCACAAATATGCGATAGGAAAAATTTAAGTCATGTGCGGGATTCGAACCCGCGTCCATCTACCCCTTGAGCCGGGGTATGCTCTAACCAATTGAGCTAACATGACATGATATGTTATGTTAGCTCAATTTGTGATTTTGTAATGTTAAAGATATGCTAAACTACGAGTATGTAAGGGATTATTAACTATGCAGTATTTTTTTGTACCTAACATTTATCTATGTAGGTTAAAGTTATCATGTCATTAGCAATGCGTTATTCGTCACCACAGTAATTAAGAGCAATGTCAGTGGCCTATGTAATTAATTTAATTATTTTGATAGATGGGTCAGTGAAACGTGCCACAAGAAAAAAACATACGAATGAAACCAACATCAAACAGAAAATATTCTTAAACAAAATAATGTTTTTGATAAATAATAAGCATATTTTTGTTTTTAATAAGCGAAAATGAGAACACCATCAATGTAGTCGAACCCAATTAAATACGCATCATTAGGGATAAATCAAATACTACTCGACAGATCTCATTCAAATATAAATAGGACATGACAAGCATCAGCTTTAGAATGTAAAAAATACATCGAAATCGGTATACCCTGACAAAAGTTACGAGTTATCACACAAACAAAAATATAGTCGAATTGAGAAACTTTTTTTTTATGAGGGTGAGGGTTTTTTTTTATACCGGATAGATTAGCCTTTGACCACTATCTCTCCTGATGGTAAGTGATAATGTGGTCCAAGATGTTGTTCAGGCTAACCTAGAAGTACTGGCTCTCAAGGATATCTGCTGGAATACACCGTTAGGTGCTTGGCGACAGATTTTCTACTTGAGGGTGGTAGCTAGCCAGGCGGGCATTCGCAAAATGCCCTACCACCATGCTATAACGACTGCCATCATAAGACGACAACCGGGACCGACGGCTTAACGTGCCCTCCGAAGCACGTGCACGCTCAGTAGTAATGTCACTAGCGGTCACCCATCCAACTCATGACCGCGCGCGACGTTGCTTAACTTTGCCGATCGGTTGAGAACAGCTAGGTAAACTTCGCTACGAGCGCTTCAAAAACTTTTTTTTATACGGATGGAAAATGCATTTACGCATTCCCGTCCACCCCGGGGGGGATGGTCCGGATATGTCGGGCTCGACACTCAGTACTCCCACAGCAGCAAGTGCCCCCGACTAAACACCACACGATGTTCCTTCGGGACGATTTATGGCAGGGCAACGGGAACGCTTATGCACTCTACCGTGGCCCTGACAGCGTTGGCCCCTGGCAGGGCCTCGTCCCATTAAGGAGTGGAGGAGGAGCTACTCCACTCCTTCCTCATATAGTGGCGCGCGGAAATACCGCACGTGCCACCACGAGGTCTTTACTGTGGAGAAGGACACCCCCATGTCCGCCGCCAGGACCTCTGTTATGGGGGTTGGAGGAGGGCGTGGTAACCTCCTTTGACTCCTTGAAGTCGGTTAAAAAAGCGGCATGTTTAAAAATTCTACTACTGATATAACAATCATATAAATTCTCGTGTCACAGTTTTCGTTGCCATACTCCTCCGAAACGGCTTGACCGATTTTGATGAAATTTTTTGTGCTTATCCGGTATCTATGAGAATCGGCCAACATCTATTTTTCATCCCCCTAAATGTTAGGGGTAGTCCACCCCTAAATTTTTATTTTTATTTTTTAAACAAAATTTTTAATTTCTATTTTTTTATGATACAACATACAAAAATATATACAATCCTCAATTTTCACCCTTCTACGATCAACCCTTATTTTTCAAATAGCCAATTATTTATATGGCAAAACAACGTTTGCCGGGTCAGCTAGTGTTTATATAATATTGTCTTGGTGTGTACCCCCATTGTGTCAGATATCCTGCCGCGAAGCTATAGTGTGCAAACACTTTTGTGTATTGGAGTGAAAGGCACTGTAGCAATTGAAATTACTGACCGAAAGGGACATACATAAGAACTAACGTCACATGACAAGCGCAGTGCAGTGTTAAGCAGGATGAGAACAGTGACTGTGCAAGTGTAATAGACAAGCGTGACGGTTACCATCAAGCGGAAGACTTGTACGTCACATAAAAAAAAGATACGATAAAATAAAATAAAATTTCTGACGGTAGTAAAAAATACTTTCTTTAGAACTCAAGTGGCATTTAAAATTAATCACTCACCCCGTGACCACGATCACTGCAAAGTGTTTGAAACGCCGGGACAAAAATAATGATAAATATACGCGATTTAAACAGTTTAAATTATTACTATATATGTAATAATCGCGAAAATCTAAGACAATATTAGTATACAACAACTTTGTAGATGCTGTATTTACTTTTTAATTACTAGGCATGTTGTTAAAATATGTACAGTCGCCTGCAATAAGAAGTATACACTATGTATGCGTAATTTTCAAAATAATGTGAGGTCGCTAGGTTATTAATATTCAAAGTTAACATTAACATGAGTAAATATATCCAAATTATTCTTTGATTTTAAGATACTTCTGATTACATACAGAAAAACCGAACTCTTTGCCATTTTGAAAATTACAATGTGTATACTTCTTATTGCAGGCGACTGTACATTCAAATTTGTTAAACGAAGTAACCATTAATTACGTTTAAACTGTTTCTTCATGCTTGTATTTACGGAAGTATTAGGCTCGCCCCTTATCACATTCTGCCTAGAATGTGGTAAGGGGCGAGCCTAATACTATGTACAGGGCACAGTTCCAGAATTCGGACTGCTACCGTTGTACTTTATTATCAATTTTATCATCAATTTAAATGTAAATGTACTACTATATAATATACACTCTCGCGTTGTGCAAACAAACATACGAATAGACATTAGCTTATCATAAACAGCTGTAATTATCTTAACACCTTCTCTTTGGACGACTGCCAAGTGTCGTCACAGTAAAGACGGGAGCAGTAGGTCAATTCCAGAGAGTTGAAATACATAGAGTAGTTATATCCGAACCCCACTGCTCTAAAAACTAACTAGAATTTACCTATCTAAATACCTATGCAGACCTATCTACGTCCTATCTAAATACCTATGCAGTATATGCAGTTTGTAATGAACAAGGAATGAATATTCAAATATTATGCGTCATATCGATGTTAGAAAGAGATGAATATTTAAGCGATTCGTGTTACCACCTCCACGATCACCATTGCGCTGATATCTCTTTTACTCTCACACAAAACGATGCACACATCTCGCTCATCCATTTCATTGTGACAACAGTCACTTAGGATAAAACAATTATTTTCTTGTGTTAGTGCCATTATAATTAGTGCAGTGTCTAAAGACACAGGAACGCATATTGTCCACAACTTTTTCTTAAAAACACACGATTAGCGGCAACGTATTTACCGGACGCTCGGAAGTGCAAGAGTGGTAGCACAGTAGAAACAGTGGGGAAGTAAGTTATCTTCATACAAACGCACCGCGCGCGGCTTGTTTGTGTGCGCCATAGTATCTATGCGTCCCGCACGCACACTCTAACACAATCTCGACCCGTTTCTCAGTGCGCCAGCTGGGGCTAACACCGAACAAGGTTCGCGCGTCACGGCTTTTTGGCACCGCTAAATAAATGAAAAATGTTTGATAATCGCATAAGAACTTATTGCTGTGTGTTCGGCTGTCTAAATAATTAATAGATTCCAGAGTTGTCTTTGTTCAGATTACCTACTGAACAGGAAAGGTAAGCAAGTCACTTATTCTAGCATACCTGTGATTTTTACTTGATGATGAGTGATGCATACTTATTTTTTTGTTGTATTAGGTATACCCCGCAACGCACGTCTCTGGCCCCGCACCCACATAGATATCGCCAGTCGGTATTTTTTTCATCGTGAAAGGTGTTATCATCGTTTAGATATAAAACCGACCTCACTAACCCTGAACCCAGACAACACAAGTAAAAAATACAACTTCCCGACCCTTGCCTATTTCTAGGTAGGTACTGAATTAAAATTTAGCATATACGAGTACATACATTATACATAAGTAACAACCCTGAGACAGGCAAGTATGGTAGGTAATTATATCGCGAATTGGGTCGGAGATGGCCTACTTCCTCACTCTTTCTACTATGCAGGTAGGCATATTGTCCACAACTTTTTCCTAAAAACATACGATTAGCGGAAACGTATTTACCGGACGCTCGGAAGTGCAAGATTGGTAGCACAGTAGAAAGAGTGGAGAAGTAAGTTATCTTCATACAATTGCTCCGCGCGCGGCTTGTTTGTGTGCGCCATAGTATCTATGCGTCCCGCACGCACACTCAAACACAATCTCGACCCGTTTCTCAGTGCGCCAGCAGGGCTAACACCGAACAAGGTTCGCGCGTCACGGCTTTTCGGCACCGCTAAATAAATGAAAAATGTTTAATAATCGCAGGAGAACTTATTGCTGTGTGTTGCGACTCTTTCTGCTATGGTGGTAGCGACTACGGCAATTACCTTGCATGCGTCTAGTAAATATGGGGAGTTCACAACTCATCTATAGATAAAAAAATCTTAGGTCAATTCCAGTATTAAAACTTCGCCGGTAGAATCTTTTAACAGGTTGCGTACCGCTTCTACTAAAATTATATTTCTGTATAGTTTTAGGAATATGCCGAATGTCAAATGTTTTAATGACAAAAATTCCATGTGAAATGAGGTAAGCTATGCTTCTTCAACTTACAGTTCCAATAGCAATCTGCATGCAAAATTATGCACATATTCAAATTAAAAAAAAAAAAATATTCAAATATAAACTCAGATATGAAATAAAGATATATAATGATTTAGTTAATTTGCTAGCAAGAACCCTCTCAATGAAAGGTAAAGGCCTCTAGAAGCCTCTAAAAGCTGCCTGCTTCTCTGCCGCTCGCGGCCATTGAATACCTGCTACTTTTATAATGTCGTCTGCCCAGCGTGCGTTTGGTCTTCCTCTTTTTCTCTGTCCTAGTGGACCTGCCCATGTTGTTGTCTTTTTAGTCCAGCGATTATCGCTAACTCTCGCAACATGTCCAGCCCATCGCCGAAGAAGAAATAGAATACTACACACTAAATAGAACCTTCGGGAAGAGGTTAGTCTCTCGATGAATAGAACAAATGGAACCGACTACCAACACTGAAAAGTATTAAATAAATTGTGAACGGCGGAAAACGATTATCGACATTCGTTGCGGATAAACTACATATGTCAAAGAGACACAAATAAAAAAAATAGTGTTAAATGTCTAATTTATTTTAAGGCGTTGTGATGGACTTTGAATACATCCTGATAAGTGATCGATGCTTTTTCTCATTACTATAAATATATGTCATGTGACTTTGTATAATGTTCACCTACTGTTGCAGTATCTCAGTGTGTGTGTGTGTGAGTGTGTCAGCCCTTTTTACCACTTTCGACCACGTCATCACTTTCCAACAGGTATTATTATTATTAATAATATCATAATAATAATTTTATTTCAGTCATTAAATCATAATATAGTCATTCAGAAAATCTTAAAATTAAATAAAAATCAAAATACCTTAAAATCAAAAATATCTTTACAATATTATTAAAATATTAGTAATTCATTAAAATGTTAGTAAAATCAATCAAAGGCCAGTAAAATGTTACACAAATATATTAATTAGTAATAATCCAATCAAATAATATTGGTATAATATGTCAAAGCATTTTAAAAAGTATAATGTCAAACAGAAATACGTGTGATCATGTCAAATAAATACTATGATTCAACATATATTGATTTGCCCAGTAACAATTTTTACCCATTTATGTTGGATAGGGCAGTCTGCTCGGGATTCAATCATCTGTAGGATACCGTTACCAGTGCCTCGCGTGCGATTAACGTAGATATGTAGTAGTGACAAAAAAAAAAAAAAAAAAAAGTAGTGACAGGTGATGTTGTGCCAACTTGATCTACTGCAACAGTAGCACGGTGATCTCATAATGCCGTTGTTTATGACCAAACGAGATGCGTTACGTTTATAGGCGCTTACGTCATTCCATATTCAACGTTCACCTTTACCTTCCTAGTTATGGATTAAACTTGACCTATTAAAATTGTATTTATACATTTTTGTATAACCCTGGGTTACCTTTGGGGTGCTGTACTGTATCAGCCCGATTGTCCAGTGCTGAACACAGCCATATAGTGGGGTGTTTGCCATAATCCCCACGCTTGGCGGGCGTCTTGGGGATCGTTGTGTGAGATATCAGTTCATTAGAAAGTGCTGATTTTTCCAAGGGTGGGCCTGCAGGGTGCCAGGCAAGAATGTCACCCCGTATCTTCCCGTGGGTTTCGTAAGAGGCGACTAAGGGAAAAATATCGGTAGGTGGCAGCAGTGCCTTTTGAGGAATTTTCACTGTTAACTGCGATCCCAAGACGCCTGCCAAGCGCGGAGATTAGAGAAAACCCTCATTATAGGGGAGACCTTTGTACAATGTTCTATGAACAAGTAAACGAAAAAGTGCTAACAAATAAACTTTGCGAACAGTAAAACAATTGACTGTAATGAATCGCTAAACATAAAATGAAACGATCGAAAAATAAATATCATAAAGTATCAATAGTATAATGTGAAATGAGTGCATAAAACAAGTCAATTTAATAATAACAAATATTTTCAAAATATTTTACGAAAACATCAAATTAATATTTTAATAAAACACTTAAAAAATATAAAAATATATCTAGTGACAATTCTTTCGGTTTGGCTGCGTGGCGTTTGTGACGTCACGTCGGCTTAGCAGGAAAATTAGGCGGAATTGTCACTAGATATATTTTTTAAGTGTTTTATTAAAATATTAATTTGATGTTTTCGTAAAATATTTTGAATATATTTGTTATTATTAAATATGGATTTCCGCAAAGTAACGCCTGAATCTATTCATTACAAGTCAATTTACCCGAGACGTTTAATACTGAAATATAAATCGAGGCTATTATCGGTTTTTCAACAGTTTCATCAAGAAGGTTATTTGTCGTTAGATGACAGTGGGAGAATAATTCAAATTTGGTTCTTATTTTCTTTCTTCGGATTGGTCGGCGTTCGTGCTTCTAAGTATTTTCTTTATTCCTACAATATTGTCTATATACACTATAAACGCTTCGATATAGGTACTACATAAATCTGCAGCCATAAAACTGCAGCTTTTACTGGCAGTTTCCGATATTTGGCGACGAAGTGTTGGATTAACATCCCTCCACCCATAAGAAACCTCAAATCAAAATTCACTTTCAAATCTAATCTCCGAGCTTATCTTCTAGGAAAACAAAAACTAGGCATTCCCAAACACTTCGTATGCCAACTATGATGTACCTAATAGGTACGCCGTTCGTTTAACCTGCTAAAACCGCACACACACTCTTACTCCTCTGCACATATTTTATTTTATATTTCTTTCACCTGACTTGCATTAAGCTACACAAATATAAATATATTTAATCTATGGTACACAGATTGTTGTACTGCACTCGTTTCGCCTCGTCATCTCGGGGGTGATAGCTGAAAATCAGTGTTTGCTCTTTGAGCAATATTATTCGCTGAGCTATGACCTATTTGTTATACTCCAACACACACGTACTTTTATTTTTTTTGGTAGTAATCCCTACATCGTCTTGTTGTAAGTAGGCATCCATTAAGTGAAATGAGACTTTGTATAATAAAATAATGTATGCAAAACTGTAGGTATAAATAATTTATTTTATATTAGGAATTAGTTAAGAGTATGGTTGTCTGTAAACTTTATATTTTGATTGTACGTGTGTATTGGAGAGACAAATAAATGCCTTATCTATCTATCTATCTATCTACATACTTATCATCTTGTCACAAACATAAGAACGCCGAAATGCCCTTGTCGCTAAGACATAGGTAGTTCGTCGCTTGTGACGAAAATGCATCTGCTGGCGGCACAGATTTCACTTTTCTCACTCCTAAGCGATAGCTTAAGAGTAGAGTTCACGGAGCGCTTTCCATAAAAACGTAGTATCGTCATATTTTAAATACTAAGTATTCAAACTCGCACGAGCACTCTAGCCTTAATATCAGATGGGAATTCTCCGCCACAAACTCAACAAAAAAAAATAGAAGGTAGTCAGGAGTTTCAAAAGAAAATTGCTTGTATATTATATTGAGAAGGTATTAAACACCAATGCACATGATTTCATATATTAGGTCCTTACATATGAAATTGGCGTTTTGTATGGGAGGAACAAATAGTCGAATATTTTTTAATATAATATATTTAATTAATCAAAGTATGAACCATTATTTTCTATGCACTTTTGCCATCTCATAGGTAGTTCATTGATCCCTTTACTAAAAAAACCAGTCGGACGGGAATCAATAAAATCTTTGAAGGCGATTTGGACTGCCCCATCGGAGTTGAATTTTTTCCCTTGCAAGAAGTTATCCAAATTTCGAAAAAAATGGTTATCTGTTGGAGCAAGGTCCGGGGAGTACGGAGGATGTCTTAGACTTTCCAATTGAAGCTCTTCTAATTTAGTAGCCGTCTGTAGCGCAGTGTGTGGTCTAGCGTTGTCGTGAAGCAGCAGTGGCGTGGAGCGATTGACCAGCCTAGGTTGTTTAGCCGCTAGCTTTTCCATCATGGTTTTCAATTCCTGACAATAGACATCAGCCGTAATAGTCTGGCCAGATTTGAAAAAACTGTAATGAACAATACCGGCACTAGTCCACCAAACGCTTACAAGTAACTTTTTTGGGATTAATTTTCGCTTGGGGCAGGATTTGGCTGGCTGGCCAGGATCTAACCATTGCGCTGAGCGCTTCCGATTATCGTAAAGAACCCATTTTTCATCACAGGTAATGATTCGGTTTAAAATACCTTCATTATTGTGCCGGTTTAGTAATGTAACGCAGCAGTCGACGCGCGTTTGCCGGTTTGTTTCAGTCAATTCGTGAGGTACCCACCTTTCAAGCTTTTTAATCTTCCCAATTTGCTTCAAGTGAATTAAAACAGTTTTATCACTAACATCGCAGCCTGCAGCTAACTCGGACGTGGTTTGCGATGGATCCGCTTCCACAATAGCCTTCAACTCTTCATTATCAACTTGAGTCTCAGGCCGTCCACGGGGCTTGTTCTGCAGGTCGAAATTTCCAGAACGAAAACGTTGGAACCAAAAACGAACTGTGTTTTCTTTTGCAACACGACCGCCATACACATCATTCACCCTTCGAGTTGTTTCCGCAGCACTAGTGCCACGGCGGAACTCGTACTCGTAAATAATGCGATATTTAAGGTTTTCCATTTTGTAAAATGAGTGACGCAAACAGAAAAAAACAGAAGAAAAAAAACAAATGAATGACGATCATCGAAGCACAAATACATGAGTCTATGGCTGTACAAATTTGAATTTGGAATTCCTTACCAAAGAGGAGAAATTCGTGATTAAAGTGGCCAGTACGAAAAACGCCAATTTCATATGTAAGGACCTAATATTACCGCGATTTCACAATCAATGTCTCTCTTTCACTCCAATGCAGTTTGATAGTGACGTAATTTTTTATTATTTTTGTGCCTGATAGGTTAGCCTTTGACCACTATCTCACCTGATGGTAAGCGATGATGTGGTAGAAGATGTTGTTCAGGCTAACCTAGAAGTACTGGCTCTCAAGGACAGCTGCCGGAACACACCGTTAGGTGCTTGGCGACAGATTTTCTATTTTAGGGTGGTAGCTAGCCAGGCGGGCATTCGTAAAATGCCCTACCACCATGTTAGAACGACTGCCATCCTAAGACAACAACCGGGACCGACGGCTTAACGTGCGCTCCGAAGCACGGAAACGCTCATTAGTAATGTCACTAGCGGTCACCCATCCAACTCATGACCGCAGGCGACGTTGCTTAACTTTGCTGATCGGTTGAGAACAGCTAAGTAAACTTCGCTACGAGCGCTTCAAAATTTGACAGCGTGCTTATACAAGTTGTCCCAAGAAGTAGTGACATACTGAAGCTGGGGGACCTAGAGGGCTATCTGTATCACCCCAATGTATGATCCGCGATTTTACGTATGACTTTTTTTTAATTTTTCACCTATCGCCGAGTACGATGAGATTTTTATTTATGGTGACGTGAATTATTGCGATAGATGCTTGATTTTTTTTGTGTGCTAAGCTGATAGATAGGCCAATTCAGTATGGTAACATTCACTATCGTTAGATCTTTAATAGGATTTAAAAAAAAAATGCCAAGAAAGATAAAATTTGCCAGTATGTTCACAATTTCAAGGGCGATTATAAAAATAAAATCACAAAAAAAAAATACCGTTTGGCTTTTAAAAACTTGCTCTATCTATCACCTGATAAATAGAGCAAGTTTTCTTTGGACACTTGTATATCAGTCTTGCAACTTTGTCGCAATAAATGTAATGCGGAGCCAAATTCGTTCATTGACATTGGCTACGTCACGTTTATGTTTACATCATTATTTTTGGCTATTTAATGAGAAGGGTGATGAGTATATTATTATTTAAATAAAAAGGCACACCGAGGGTTCCGTAGGTACGAAAGAACCATATTTTTTCATTAAGGCCAAGTAGCGCTACCTCAGTACAAACGCGGAGGCGCGTGGACTTTTTTTTTATATGTAAGCCTTTGAGCGCAATCTCACCTGATGGTAAGTGACGATGTGGTCGAAGGTGTTAACAGGCATAACCTAGAATGTGATAGTAAAACGTACATTTAAAATTAACTCGTGTGAAAAAAAATACAACTTTGAGATAAAGTAACCATAAAATATTCTTCTAAACATCATTGCCTATTTTTTGACATACTTTTTTTAAAAGTAAAACATTAATATCTCGATGATATAGTCATTCACAGTGAATGACAATTAAGCCCATAAGTAGCAAGGGTCACTAAAAAGGGTGAATAACGTTAGTGAAACAAAGATAGTGTTTCACTTATTAAATATGTTCTGGGTAGTATAACCGGAACTTACTCGAACATTCTGAACCAGGCCAATAAACAAATAAAAAACAACTTGAAAATATTCTACCGCGTATGTTCATCATAATGTAGGCTTCTAATGGTGAAAAAAATTTACAAATGGTCCAGTAGTTTTAGAGCCTATTTAATGCAAACAAAAAAATCTTTCCTCTTAAAATATTAGTTTATATGTACATTTTGCAACGCCACAGATTACTATCAAGTATGTACCGGGTGTGTATAACTGTCGCAGATGTCATATCTAAATCGGTCGCCAATGTCTTGGAAAATACAAGTACCTATTCATAAAATGTTATTTTTGTGAGTACGCGAAGTAGGTGGCGAATCTCTTATTTTTATCGATGTCGTAAACAATAATATTTAGTCGAAGCGTGATCTCGACCGCAAAGCGTAACGTTACCGCTCTCGGGTCGGTAATAACGTAATTACGGGTTGACGTTAAAAGTGTTTATTTATTTTGTGTTTTTAAATATAAAAAAAATAGGTGTTTAGAAAAAATTACATAGTGAAAATAATTTTAATATTTTTATGTTTGCAATATAGTGCTCTGCGGATTACATTACAAAATTACAAATTAAAAATTATAGTTATGTGCGGGACTTTCTCGTAAATTTGTAATTTTGAAAAATAAGAAATCAAAATACTTGTAAATAAAGTAAACGTTTACCAATGAAAAAAATTACAAAGTGTAAATAATTATAATATTTTTATGTTTGCAATAACGCATGCTCTGCTGATTATATTACAAAATTACAAATTGACGAGAGGAAAAAAATAAGTCATGTTCGGGACTTAAATTTTTCCTCTGGTAAATTTGTAATTTTGAAATATAAGAAATCAAAATACTTGTAAATAAAGTAAATGTTTAGCAATGAAAAAAAATTACAAAGTGAAAATAATTACGCTGTCACTTTTCTGTCTGTTTTTGAAAGTGTCTCAGTGCAGTGGTGATTTTTTGTGCTTGTTTTTGAGTGGCTAGTGAAGGGTTGAGTTTTTATCTTGGTAACGCAATAATATGTGTCATAAAATGTGAAAGATTTTGAGTGTGTGCGGATATAAGTATGTGTGTTTTTTTATGTTATTGTGAAGGAACAAGCGCGAGGCCCACCTGATGTTAAGCGGTATCCTCTGCCTATAACAGATGCATTTCATCACAAGTGACGAACTGCACTGCGCCGATCACCTTGAGACATACCTGTTAAGTCTCATTTTGCCTGTTATTTCACTGGCTCTCAAGGACTGCTGCCGGAACACACCGTTAGGTGCTTGGTGACAGATTTTCTACTTGAGGGTGGTCGCTAGCCAGGCGGGCATTCGCAAAATGCCCTACCACCATGCTATAACGACTGCCATCCTCAGACAACAACCGGGACCGACGGCTTAACGTCCTCCAAAGCACGTGCACGCTCAGTAGTAATGTCACTAGCGGTCACCCATCCAACTCATGACCGCGGGTGACGTTGCTTAACTTTGCTGATCGGTTGAGAACGGCTAAGTAAACTTCGCTACTCGCTTCAATATATCACGATAGTAAACTTACATTAGAATTTCAACGTGAGAGGGGGCTGCATGCATTGGATCAAGTCATTGGTGCGATAGAGATAGCGCTATATGAACATTATTGTTTCGTGATGGCCGTGGTACAAATTTTAGTATCAATATTAAAATATTGAACTTGAAATAATGCCGTTCGTTTTCTATAATAGTTTTTTAAGGGTGGGTTGAGCCCCTATTTAATTAAAAATTACTTGCTACTCTTGTCAATTGTGAATGCTATTTTGGAAAGTGAATGATCTTGTATGCAGTATGTATCACTAAATAGAAAAAAAAAAAAAAAAAAGTTACCGACTTCCATCATTGGAAAGTACCTATGAAATAACTTATGAAAGTCGAACCATTTTAGCGCTCGCAGCGAAGTTTACTTAGCCGTTCTTAACCGATCAGCTAAGTTAAAAAACGTCGCCCGCGGTCATGAGTTGGATCGATGCTTGGAGGGCACGTTAAGCCGTCGGTCCCGGTTGTCTTACTATGGCAGTCGTCTGTGTGTCTGGGCCACGGTAGAGTGCAGAAGCGTTCCCGTTGCCCTGGCATTAAGGCGTCCCGAAGGAACATCGTGTGGTTTTTAGTCGGCAGCGGCACTTGCTGCTATGGGAGTAGTTGGTGTCGAGCCCGACATATCCCGGTCACCTTCCCCGGGGTGGACGGGAATGCGTAAATAAATGCATTTTCCATCCGTATAAAAAAAAGTTTTTGAAGCGCTCGTAGCGAAGTTTACCTAGCTGTTCTCAACCGATCGGCAAAGTTAAGTAACGTCGCACGCGGTCATGAGTTGGATGGGTGACCGCTAGTGACATTACTACTGAGCGCTTCCGTGCTTCGGAGGGCACGTTAAGCCGTCGGTCCCGGTTGTTGTCTTATGATGGCAGTCGTTATAGCATGGTGGTAGAGCATTTTGCGAATGCCCGCGTGCCTAGCTACCAACCTCAAGTAGAAAATCTGTCGCCAAGCACTTAAGCGGTTCCGGCAGCTGTCCTTGAGCGCCAGTAATTCTAGGTTAGTCCGAACAACATCTTCGACCACATCACTTACCTTCAGGTAAGATAGTGGTCAAAGGTTTAGCCACCAAGTATAAAATAAGAAAAACATTATACATATTATTATCGTCCGACTTTCATAAGTCATGTTTTAAGTAAGCTCAGTCTTTTGAATCATCATGGTACCGACTTCAACGAGTTAAATTCGTTTCAGTGTTTAAAGATGTTTTTAAGAACTTTTTTTTTTTATTTATTTTTTGTGTATACGTTCATTTAGCGGTTTACTTTATTTTATGAAAAGCTTTATTGTTATTTTTTTTAAAACAGTCTTAAAGCACCTGTGTTAAAGTGTGCGTTTAGTCTATAAACAAAGTGTGTAATGTATGACGGTATTATAGAAAAGTGACCAATGGATACAATAAAAGTGGTTGGTGAATATGTCCGCGAGAGGTCGCCGTTTTCAGTGAGTATTTATTTTGACTAATTCATTATCACGCTAGCATGTATAGTACCACCAACTTAACTGTGCAGTTCGCGAGGGCGCTGGTCAAGGAAATCAACTACAAACTGTCACAATTTGAAGGAATGTTGTAGTTCTTTTTTTTGCCGCCTGAACAGATAAGGTTGGTGGGACTGTACCCGATAAGGTAAGCAGAGATGTCCGTATTCAAAGAGGGGACTCGAACAAAATTGGAGCCTAACTTGAGTCCCACTTAGTACAAATAAAAAATCCCTTATGGATTAAAGACATCAAAATCAAGCCCTATTGTCAGCCCTAGCACACTCCGCACTTTATTTACGTCGCTACAGGTGAATCGTCGTCCAGACGGGATTATTGTACGGTTCATGCCGCCAGAAAAAATCAGAAGGATCAGTCCGCAAAGCATTCCAATCAATTCTAGCAACTCTAACGGTGAAGCAATAAAGTGCACTTCAGCTCGCAAAGCACGGTGTACTTGATATTTATATTCACCTACAAGGCGTCTCTCTCTCTCTATCGCATAGACACGCATAGCTCTGATCGCTTCTGTTGCGGCACTAGTAGATTATGATACAAGTGAGCTAAGTTGCTCACTATAATGAGTAAGTCGCTCATGAGTTTCATACGCACTTATTCAACACCCTTGCGATGAAAAAAAATATATTACACAAATCCGATACAAACAACAACAAATAATGGAAAATAGCGAGAAAGTTTTTTTTTTTTTTGTGCTCGCGGTAAATGTATGTTGATTGATTACATATAAACCTCTTTGATGTTACAAATCTGTATTACCCGGTTAAATTGAAAATGCTCCGTTTACTCGCATATAATTTGCAGTTAGGTACTAACTTAACTTTGTAGGGATAATTCTATTACGCACTAGTGTATAATATTATTAAGCACGAGGGTGTTATAGTTCGGTTTATGGCCCTAAGAACGATATAATAAAGCTCACTTTACGAGCAAGGGTGTTGAAAAATATATAATGGACCCGGCCTGGTCATTTTTGACAGTTTTGGTAGTCTACTAACTTTATATCGTTCATATTGAGCCAATATTGATAAAATCTCGGTTTCATATGAAAACGAAACGAAATAATAAAATAATCATAAATAATAACGAAATTGTTTGTTGTCAATATCGTCAAACCAGCCTAGATTCATCATAGATTCATATATTCGTAAGGGATCAGCAGACTACCGATTCTATCTTGTATGAATCTTGAATGAATCTATGTTGAATATGAACATGTAATTAGCAGACTTGGCCCCCTGGACAATTCCGCCTCTTTCAAGCTATCGCCGGTCCCCTACATAGTTTAAACAAATATTGTAATAACTTTATTTTATAGTAACACATTGTTAAAAGACGTTTAAAAGAATGGCCCCGAGTTTCTTGGCCGTTTTTCCCGTTGTGCTCTATACAATTTATTTGCTGAACGTGGCAGTACAATGTAGAATATTTCAATGCTAAAATATGTAACTGACCTTCATAAAACGTCGTAGACGCCTAAATTGAATAAATGATTTTGACTTTGTACCTGTAGCTTTGTACCTAAATTGCGGAGTGACCCAAGCCTAAATTTTGGAAATGTAAACTACATCATCATCATCATCAGCCGGAAGACGTCCACTGTTGAACTAAGGCCTCCCCCATAGAGCGCCACAAAGAACGGCTAGTATCCACTTGTAACCATTGACCACCCACGACTTTAACGATGTCGTCAGTCCACCTAGTGGGGGGCCTACCAACTCTACGTCTTCCGGTGTAGTGTGGTAACCACTCGAGAACCTTTCTTCCCCATCGGTTATCAGTTCGTAGAGCAATGTGGCCCGCCCATTGCCACTTCAACTTGCAAATACTGAGAGCTATGTCGGTGACTTTGATTTTTAAAATTAAAGTACAGTAATGTATTTTTGGATTGTTTGAAAACAAACAACAAGTTAGAAAAGTAAATGCACGACGCGTTTTTCGACACGACCCGAAGGTCGTACGACTTCAGATCGTCATAGGTTGTATAATGTCATAGAATTGCGTCTATTGTCTGCTGTATTGAATATTAAGTATTTAAAAGTGTTTGCCCAAATGTTTGCCATATAATGTTGAGCACGTACAAGTCGTTCTTACTTTTTAACCGACATAAAAAAAGAGTACTATTATTTTTTTGTATATTCTAGCGGTATGCCTTTATTAACAAAATACTACGAACTATATACAACACTACAGCTACTACAATAAAAGCATTTAGGTCCCTATAAGCCATATGTAGTCCAAATGCTGCAGCCCACTACCAGTTGGCAGCGTGCCCAGCATGCTGGCAGCATTGCCCCGTTGAATTGCAATGCTTATTCTTTGAGCCCAATAGGTGCCAGCATTTTGATCACGCGTCGCATCGACCAAGCGCTCTGATAAGTTTTGTAAAATACGATGAGCTCCCGGTCTCCACGGACCCAACGTCTCTACACCAAACGGCTCAAATATGTAACTTTTTTTGGTTTGTGTTACCTCATAATATTTTTCATGTATCAATCTTGTTTCTTTTTTATATTCTAAAGCTGGTGCTTGTCATGTTGTCCCATTTAAATTTGAGTGAGATCTGTCGAGTAGTATTTGAGTTATTCCTAATACTTAATGCGTATTTAATTGGCTTCGACTACATTGATGATGTTCTCATTTTCACTTGTCGATGTAAAATGAACTAAAAACTGTATACGATGGTTTGGTTTATTTACTTTTTGACCGGCTTCACAAAAAGTACGAGGTACTCAATTTGTCAGTTTTTTTTTAATGTTTGTTACCTCAGAACTTTTGACTGGGTGTAAGCTATTTCCAGTATTAATGGGGAGCCGTCCGATATCTAATCGGCATCTTCTTATCTTAATTTTGCTGCATTAATCATAAAACATAAACATTGCTATTTTGCTATCTACCTAGCATAATATACCTACCTACCTATATATCTGTACCTATGTCATACATCCCATAATATAATACAGTCCACTATGTCTATTGAAGTTAGTTGCGAGTACACGGTCACTACCGACACACGTTCGTTTTACTTACCACCCTTCCCAACTAAACAGAACCTTAAAGCGCCCACACTGGGTGAACCGATTTTGATGATTATTTTTTTATGTGAAAGTTGACCCATTTAAATGTCATCAAAATCGGTCGAGCCGTTTTTGAGTTACACTCCAATATCTGAAAAATGTTTTCTTATCTTGATGATGTAGTCATTGACAGTGAATGACAATCGATCCCATAACTGAAAATAAGTAGCAAAAGTCACTAAAAAGGGTGAATTTTTTTTGCTTTAGTATATTTTCTGTTCGAAGTCGTTTTGTTTTAAGTACTTTAATTGCTTTAATATTTATTGTGCGAACCGCGAAGGAACTCTGAGTAACTTTACTACTGTCTTCTGGAAAATACAACCCGGGAGTTATCAAATCCAAAGTAAAAACCACCTTTCTAAGCTATGCTTTACTAAGAGTACGTCACCGCAGACCACAGCGTTGCTTAATATGAGATAAACAGTGCTCAAATGTGAAGAATCAGTCTGCAGGTACGGCAATCGCGAACGAAGTCGCAGGTACAGCTAGTTGAAGATAAAAAAGTAACGAACTCCCGGTCCTAATCTATCATACTAACCACTATAATGTTAATCTTATTAGTAGCTACTTTGACCTTAACAACTAACATAATACGAAAATTATATACAATCTAGTAATACCAAATATTTTAAAAGTATTTTAAGAAAACATCAAATTAATTATTTAATAAAACACTTAACAAATCTTTATAAAAAAATGTCTCGATCGTGCGCTCGTAGAGTCCAGACCTCCTGAGGATGATTCGTTTAGTTTAGAAGCGAAACTCGTCGAATACTCTTCCGGTTTGGCTGCGTGGCGTTTGTGACGTCACGTTGGCTTAGCAGGAAGTTAGGCGGAATTGTCACTAGTTTTTTTTTATAAATATTTTTTAAGTGTTTTATTAAATAATCAATTTGATGTTTTTTTAAAATACTTTTAAAATATTTGTTATTATTAAATATGGATTTCCGCAAAGTAACGCCTGAATCTATTCATTATAAATACAATCTATTTTAATTACTTTTTACACATATTTAAGAAATATCAAATTACTCTAATGTTAATATACTATCAATTATTATTGTATAGCCTTAATAATACTAATAAATTTCATCATTTATTAGTATTTCTTATATTTATAACGTAACTAACATATAGCATAAGTTAACATTGTATGAATCTGAGTTATAGGAAATAAAAACATTATTATTAAAATTAGGTATTTGATACACTCTAACAAGATGTACGTAATGCAATAAATATAAATAAAAAAAATAAAAGTTATTCGTGGTGCAAAACCGGGATATGTATAAGGAATTGTTGTGTTCTTATTAGAAAACCAACATCTGGCTTCACCATCCGCAAGCCCCAATCATTTGATTGGTACTGGCCATGGAGGAATATCAGTAGTTATATGTAAGTCGGCCTTGTCCACATCAAGTCGGCCGTGACGTCAATGGTAGAGCTGTGGTTCAGCTTAGTCTTCTCTAGGCGCTTGCATGTGAATCACGTTTGAAAATATCGTGACTATAAATACTTTTTACTATAATACATATTTCATTCGTTCTTTAAGTAGGATCAAACCAATATTGCTTGACGCGATTGTGGGTCTGCGATAGTTTGTGACTGCGAATGTTTATTTTAAGCATGAAACAAAACACTCATTTTTTATGACTGTTTCGTAAAAGGTGGAAGTTGGCCCTCAGGCCAGCTTTCCACCCTCCATTACCTCGCTAGCTGGCGACACGTTCCTTCAAGGGATAATTTGTGATCGCCTCCTCCTCTCCTCATTCCTCCATGGCACTGGCCCATTTTTCTACCGCCTTAACGAAACCACACCAACTATCAATGCCGTCATAATCGTAAATCAATTACGTTGACATCGTCACGCGCTGACAATGAATATTGACAATCGACAGCCCTTTTACGTGTCACAATGACACAATAGTGACCCGATCGCGGTTTGGCAAGCGTCAGTGTAATACCACTAATGAAAATTGAGCAACGGTGACTGCGGCACTGAAATAATGTCCGAAAAGAGAAGTTCATGTATAGATTTAATTATTTATTTCGAATATAATTAGAAGCACTATATTTTTTTTATGCCTTTAACCGCTATCTCACCTGATGGCAAGTGATGATGTGGTCGAAGATGTTGTTCAGGCTAACCTAGAATTATTGGATCACAAGGACAGCTGCTTGAACACACCATTAGATGCTTGGCGACAGATTTTCTACTTGAGGGTGGTAGCTAACCAGGCGGGCATTCGCAAAATGCTCTACCACCATGCTATAACGACTGCCATCCTAAGACAACAACCGCGACCGACGGCTTAACGTGCCCTCTGAAGCACGTGCACGCTCAGTAGTAATGTCACTAGTGGTCACCCATCCGAGACATACCGCGGCGGACATTGCTTAAGTTTGCCGATCAGTTAAGAACAGCTAAGAAAACTTCGCTACGAGTGCTTCAAAACTCTGGTACATAATGTTGTCTTAGGTTTTCGCGATTATAACACATAGTAATTAAACTACTTTAAACGGTTTAAATCGCGTATATTTATCATTATTTTTGTCCCGACGTTTCAAACACTTTGCAGTGATCGTGGTCACGGGGTGACTTTTTCTCGTCCCTCTTAATCTAGTTTGCTATTTTATGAATATAGTTTCATACACATTCATACGTAAATAATTAAGATATTTACGTTACAAGCTTAATTTAGAGTCAACTTTGCAATTTATTTGATCAAGAAAATTTAAGGAAACGTGTTTTGGACTTTCCTTGACCTTAGATAATGTGATCAAGATTAATATATAATTTACTTACTGCTACAAACTAAATACATTTTGCTAAAAATCCGTTCAAGTAAAGCTATTTAGCACTTGTCAGTGCCTTAACAACTATGTCTCAGAGTGACGGTCGCAGTGCAATTTGTGACTTGTGAGGAAATGCATCTGTTATATGCAGAGGTTAGTCCGTTTTACGTCAGGTAAGCTTCGAGCTTGTTCCGTCACAATAAAATAAAAAAAATCTCCTGTAGAGTATGCGGTGTTAGGATAGGATGTCGAGATTTGTTAGACGTATAGCCTGAATAATATTGAAGAAACTCTTGTTTTTTTTTTATATTGTTAGGATGGAATAACACTTGCTATGCGGTTACATTGTAGTACAACGCAAGTGGTACTATAGATGTCGCTCCATCCCAATACGATGGTTAAAGAACGATAGGAAAGATTTGAGTTATGACGTCATGTCATGTTAGCTCAATTGGTTAGAGCATACCCCGGCTCAAGGGGTGGATGGACGCGGGTTCGAATCCCGCACATGACTTAAATTTTTCCTTTCGTATATTTGTAATTTTGTAAAGAATCTCTTGTCTGATGTCATTCTCCTTTGTCAACAGCTGGACACATGGTTCGGGCGGCCGAAGAAGGCCGGCGGGCAGATAGAGCGCGGCTACGATACAGTACCGCGCGGCGCCGAGCCGAGGGCCGAAGATGACGAGGAGTACACCAACAAGATCGACGCTCTTGATGATGCACAGCTGCAGAGGCGGTTTGAGGAGATGCTTGTAAGTAACAGGGTTGAACTCTTCAGGGTTTATTTGGAACTGCTAAGGGAGTTTCGAGCAGGAAACTCGAAGCAGTGATGGCTCAGTGGCATTGGCTATGGACTGCCTCGCAGCAGGTCCATGGTTCGAATCCCGCAGCGGGCTGGAGCTTCACCGCATGGTGGAAGGGCGTTTTGTGAATGCCTGTCTGGCTAGCGAACACCCTCAAGTTGAAAATCTGTCGCCAAGCACTTAACGGTGTGTTTCAGCAGCTGTCATTGAGAGCCAGTAATTCCAGGTTAAGCCTGTTAATACCGTCGACCACGTCATCGCTTACCATCAGGTGAGATTGTGTTCAAAGGTTTACCTATCAGTTCAAAAACTTTTAAGGGAGATTTAGAGCAGTAATACCTATGCTAATACGACAAGCTGCGATAGATCTCTAATGGTGAATATTGTTGAATGCTGAGTAGCGTAATCCTTACTAGTATCATAAATGCGAAAGTTTGTCAGTATGTATGGATGTTTGTTACACTTTCACGCAAAAACTACTGAATGGATTTTAATGAAACTTTGCAATAATATAGCTTACTAATCAGAATAACACATAGATCATAATTTATAAAGATGTTGTCTTAGGTTTTCGCGATTATTACACATAGTAATTAAACAACTTTAAACGGTTTAAATCGCGTATATTTATCATTATATATGTCCCGAAGTTTCAAACACTTTGCAGTGATCGTGTCACCCCGTGACCACGATCACTGCTTAAACGTCGCGTCGGGACAAAAATAATGATAAATATACGCGATTTAAACCGTTTAAAGTTGTTTAATTATTATAAAGATTTTGTTTGAATTGTACAAATTACGATAAGTGTCAAGTAAGTAGGAAAAAAATTGCCACGACCTATTCTGGCGTGCGCTTCAAAAACCTTTAGTAACACACGTACATATGTATAACAGAAATGTTTATCTTAAATTGTCCTACAAAAAAACCCGCGACAGCATATTATATCTATCTTTTATGGTTTCATACAATATGTCCTTGTGTTCCTGTCTTATACGTTGTTAGCGTAAACATATTATTCTTAATATGTTCTTGTGTTTCGTCCAGTGTGTTAGAGAAAATATTTTGTATGACCCTGAAACTGTGCCCGGTGAATGGCAATATGCTCGCCCCCTATTACATGTGACCAAAACCCGATTGTGAAACATTTATACACCTCTGCCTGCCCCTTCGTGGAATACAGGCGTGATTATATTATGTATGTGTAAGCCATTTTCGCCAAAATAGTGAACCATAAATACTATAAAATTGATAATTTATTTCTAATGCATATTTGGTAGAATCAAACTGATCATTTTCAAACTAATATTATAAAGACGAACGTTTGTGAGTGTGTTTGTATGTTCCTAATTTCTTCACGCTCAAACGGCTGGACCAATTTTGATGTAATTTGGTAGGGGGATAGATGAGCTGGATTAACACATGTGATACTTTTTATCCTCATCATCCATCACCATCGCGGGCGCAGCTAGTAGGCGAATAAGGCATTTGATAAACAGCGGATGGCAGGTGATGATTATAGTATCGAAGGTTTGTTTGGCTAAATTGGACTCCTACATCGTAGTACATTAGTAAAGATGACAAAGATTACTTGATATGAGATCAATACCCTTGCTGACGCGCAGCTGCAGAGAGAGCTTAAAGGGAAGAAATTAATTGTCTGTCTGTCATTTGTGGCCCCTTTTACTGAAAAACTATCACGCCTATAGATTTGTGCTTTAACATAGTAATTCGACTTCATATACAGAATTGTGATCTGTCAAAAAAAAAAAATATTATAACCATTTAAAAAAATTAACATTAACGATTTTGTATTTATTGGATAGAATGTTATTGTACTACTTACACCATTAGAGAAACATCGCTGCAGCAGAACTAAACTCAATACTCAAATACATCGTAGTTAATCTACTCAATACTAGATGACACCACTAGAATCAGGTTGTAAAATAAACGCGTGCGCTCACAGAGCTCAGCTTTTTTTAAGTAATAAAAAATATTTTAAATAAATACTCTACAGTCTTAATAATTTTTTAAAAATATTAGAAGGTAGCAAGCTGAATTTGTTTGATTAATATAATTTATGATAATAGCTTATATTAACTTATACTAATTAGTAAAAATTGACGATATTACTCAAAATTATGGAATATTAATAAATTCCTAGCAGGTAGGTATCAAACGTTTTTTTCAAAACAGTTTTCCTTTGCGCTTTTTCTTCATTCACATTCATATACTTTTAAAGAGATTAATAAAGGTGTGAATTTATAGAAAAAAACTCGGTATTTCGCAAACTCTCAGATGATGGCAAATTAAAATTAGAATGTCTTTTAATGGTAAATTTTGTGTGTATTCCAGTCGGACATGAATCTCAGTGAAGCGAAGAAGGAGCCACTCAGGAAGTACTCCCGCGATCAGCAGAAGAAGATGCTGGTGCAGTATCGCTTCGTCACGGACAAAGCACAGGTCTGTCTATTAACTATATTCATATTGTATCAGAGTCTCAGACAATCCAAGAAGGAGCCTCTCTGGGTATCATTATTTTATTTGGTATCCATTTGTCAAAATCAAAGTCATATTCATTTATTCCTTTTTTATGTTATTGTGATGAAACAAGCTCGAGGCCCACCTGATGTTAAGTGGACTAACCTCTGCCTATAACAGTTGCAATTCATCACAAGTCACGAATTGCACTGCGTCCGTCACCTTGAGACATAGTTGTTAAGTCTCATTGTGCCTGTAATTTCACTGGCTCTCAAGGACTACTGCCGGGACACACCTTTCGGTGCTTGATGATAGACTTTCTAATTGAGGGTGGTAGCTAGCCAGGCGGGCAATCGCAAAATGCCTTTCCACCATGCGGTGAAGCTCAAGCCGGCGGTGGGGATCGAACCAGGCTACTGCGGCACGGCAGTCCATAGCTATTAGCGCTCGGCCATCATTGCTTCAAAAATTAGAATATAAGTTGTTTAAAGTTCCAATCTACCTCATTAAGAAGTGTGTTAAATATTAACCTAAGTATTACACTTTAGAAACATGATCACTTAAAGTTCCCTCGATAGAAAAAAGAAATCCAAAGTTATATCTTAACAATTAAATAAACCCTTAGTACGGCGTAAATACTTCTGGGAAAGTCATCAGTATTTGAATAATAAAAAAACAACGTGTTTTAAGGAAATTGCTAAATTCACGCACGTTCCGTCCATTTTAGCCAGAGCCGCGATGTTTTGTCCCTGTCCCCTTTTAGCGCAGCTTCGGCCGTCGGACGGGGACGGATGCTGGCGCTTACTCACGCACACATACGCGATAACCTAAAAAGCTCGGTGCCCTCTTAAAATGTTAAATTGATCCTTTTACATTCCAGGAAGGCAGATCTAAATTCGAGAAACCCTCGGACTACGTCACGTACTTAAACCAACCTGAATTATCAGTGGGGAAACTGCACAGCTGCCTGGAGAACCTCAGGATATCGCTTACCAACAACCCCTTGTCCTGGGTAGAGGAGTTCGGCACTAAAGGCATAGAGAGTTTGCTCACTACACTCAACTTATGCTACACAAAGTGAGTATACATTTATTTGTATGTTTAGTTCTTTTTTAGGGTTCCGTGCCTCAAAAGAAAAAAACGGAACCCTTATAGGATCACTTTGTTGTCCGTCTGTCAAGATTCTCAGCAACGCGTGGAGGTATCAAGCTGAAATTCATATCAAATATTCAGGTCTACTATCCCTTGGAGCTGTGAAGAAATCAAACTTCTAAGCCAACGCAATCAAAAGATACAGCCGTTTATGCCGCAAATTTTCAACACTCGCAAGGGAATAAAAACCTACAGGGTACTTCCCGTGAACTCAGAATCTTGAAATTTGGTACTAAGCAACGTCTTATAACACAGATAAAGGAAAAATTGCGAAAAGCATAAATTTTTATTTACACCATACAATAAACATATTTTAACAAGCACGAGGTCCACTTAATGTTAGCGAATTATAAATAATAGATGTTAGCGTTTTTTTAAAGAAAGTAAATCTCCCGCACATGACTGAAATTTTTCCTATTGTGATTTTGAATGAATGTAATCCGCATAGCAGGCGTTATTGCAAACCTAACAATATTAAAATTATAAGGTTGCGTCATCATTTACAAGTATAAAACCAATTGCAAAATTGGTCTTGTTTGTAGTACAACGCAAGTGGTACTATAGATGTCGCTCCATCCCAATACGATGGTTAAAGAACGATAGGAAAGATTTGAGTTATGACGTCATGTCATGTTAGCTCAATTGGTTAGAGCATACCCCGGCTCAAGGGGTGGATGGACGCGGGTTCGAATCCCGCACATGTCTTAAATTTTTCCTATCGTATATTTGTGATTTTGTAAAGTAAATCTCTTTACCGTTCAATGAGTGCAGCGGACGTTGATTATCCTAGTTGCTCGAATAAGAACGTCTAGGCAAGCTCAGCTGCGAGCGCTTCGAAATGCTAGCTTGTATTACTTACTGTTACATAACGGCATTTGTTTTTAATTTTCATGCTGTCAGTGGAAGTGGATTTTATCGGTATGTATACCTTTTTTTTTCTAGACGGTAGTTTAGCCTACTATCATTTCTATCTATAATGGTTTTTATGTGATTATGTAGTGGACACTTATTATAGCAGGCTAAACCAACCTTTGTACCTATTTTTTAATAATAATAACATGTATTAGGAAAAATAACATATGCTATGTACCTACAAAACCCTTAAGGCAGTTAAATAAAGAATATATTCGAACGGTGACTCATTATCACGGCAGCTCAGATTGAAAAAACATCTCAAGGTTAAAAAGACGTATAGGACACGAGTTCGTATGCTGCTCGTAGTTTTTTTTATTCTCCTGAGCGGGCATCATTTTCGGCTGATTTTAATCTACATAATTATGTTAAAATTATTTCCATCGAAAAAATAACTTTAGCTATGTACTTACAAAACCCTTAAGACAGTTTAATAAAGAATGGATTCGAACCATGATTCATTACTACGGCAGCTCAGATTGGAAAAAATGTCACGATCCAAAGGACGAATCAGTCACAAGTTCGTTTACCGGTCGTAGTAACTTTTTTCCTGTCGTTCTGATTCTGTAAGGAGCCAGTGTAAGGGTGCTCAATTTTGTGGTGATTTTAATCTACATATACAATCCAATCTGTATCAGCCGGAAAGTCCACTGCTGGGTATTTGCCATAATCCCCACGCTTGGCAGGCGGCTTCGGGATCACAGTTTAAGATGGCAGTTCTTTAGAAGGCTCTGCTGCCCACCTTCCAGTATTTTTCCCTTAGTCTTACGACACCCACGGGATGATATGGGGAGACGCAATTCTACACCGGCACCCCACGGGGGATCTACAATTTTTTTTTTTTATGATATTGTGAAGGAACAACCTCGAGGCCCACCTGATGTTAAGCGGTATCCTTTGCCTATAACAGATGCATTTCATCACAAGTGACGAACTGCACTGCGCCCATCACCTTGAGACATACCTGTTAAGTCTCAGTTTGCCTATTATTTCACTGGCTCTCAAGGACCACTGCCGGAACACACCGTTAGGTGCTTGGCGACATATTTTCTACTCGAGGGTGGTCGCTAGCCAGGCGGGCATTCGCAAAATGCCCTTCCACCATGCGGTGAAGCTCAAGCTCTGGGCGGGATTCGAGCCATGGACCTGCGGCGCGGCAGTCCATAGCCAATGCCACTGAGCCATCATTGCTTCAAAATTCTCTCTTTCTTTAGAAAGCGTCGCATCACTGCTTCTATTAAATTTGTTTGTATGAAATTTTCCAGTGATTCCCGCTACGACCGAGTCCAGTATGAGTGCATCCGCTGCCTGTCGGCCATCCTCAACAACACCGTCGGTATCCGCACCATGTTCGAGTGCCGCGAGGCGCTGCCCGTGCTCGCCAGGAGTCTCGACTCTAGGAAACCTACCTGCGCGCTAGAAGCCGCCAAGGTACCCTACAATACACTACCCTACCTTACATAGGACGGTTCGTCAGGAAGGCGATGGTTGCGACACCAAAAACCATCCATAATTACAACCTCAAAATGGCGATCAAAGATCGAAACAGCGTGGTAATGGAGACCCTGTTACAATGTGACGTGGGGGAATGACACAAAAAAGTAGAGTAATCCCAAATTGTAATCGTTGGCACGGGTATCCAGAGCGGTCAAGCTCACATAAAGGTGTTGTCTAGCGGCGGTGTTGTGTGTCGGGTCGCCATCTTCCCTCAAAAATGGTTGAGGAAGGCGATGGCTGGCACATGCGTCAACTCGTGAACGGGTGCTGCTAGAGGACACTGGTCTGCTCTGGATGCAAGTGCTAATGACCTTTATCGGAAAAAAAAATGTTCTTTTAACACTGTTCTCTTTTAGAATGTTGCATGTTTCATATATATTGTAAGTATCTAGTTTGTAAATAAAATATGGTCATAATTAAAAAAAGGCACGGACCCTGGAGTCTGTGGAGTGTAGATTTATATAATAAAAAAAAAATAAAGGTACCCTACAAATATACCATTTTGATACCAAATACTATAACTATAGTACCACCAACTTAACTGTGCAGTTCTCGAGGGCGCTGTTGGTCAAGGAAATCAACTACAAACTGTCACAATTTGAGGGAATTTTGTAGTCCTTTTTTCTGCCGCCTGAACAGATAAGTTGGTCGAACTGTACCATCTTTATATACGATAATACCTGGTATTTTGTCACAAAGCTCTCTTACAAGTATTTGTATTTGGTTCAAATACTAGTACTAGATACTATATACGGTAATTTATTTAAATAAAATTTTGAATGAATTTGATGAATAAAACGTCTATGTAGAGATTTGTTGAAGTACAATTAAATTTTTTTTTTTTTTTTTTGCATGATAGGTTAGCCTTTGACCACTATCTCACCTGATGGTAAGTGATAATGTGGTCGAAGATGTTATTCAGGCTAACCTAGAAGTACTGGCTCTCAAGGACAGCTGCCGGAACACACCGTTAGGTGCTTGGCGACAGATTTTCTACTTGAGGGTGGTAGCTAGCCAGGCGGGCATTCGCAAAATGCCCTACCACCATGCTATAACGACTGTCAACTAAGACAACAACCGGGACCGACGGCTTAACGTGCCCTCCGAAGGACGGAAACGCTCAGTAGTAATGTCACTAGCGATCACCCATCCAACTCATGACCGCGCGCGACGTTACTTAACTTTGCTGATCGGTTGAGAACAGCTAAGTAAACTTCGCTACGAGCGCTTCGAATTATACCATATTGATACCTAATACTATAATTAAGTACCATTTTAATATTGTTAGGTTTGCAATAACGCCTGCTATGCGGATTACATTACAAAAACACAAATATACGATAGGAAAAATTTCCCGCACATGACTTAAATTTTTCCTATCGTATATTTGTGTTTTTGTAATTAAGTACCATCTATATAAACGATAATACCTGGTATTTTGCCACAAAGCTCTCTTAAAAGTATTTGTATTTAGTTCAAATTCTTGTACTAGGTACTAGATACGGAAATGCAAAATAATTTATTTAAATAAAATTTTGAATTAACTCGTTAAAAATATAATACGTCTATGTAGAGATTTGTTGAAGTACAAATAAATATTATTATAATAATAACAAATATTTTTAAAATATTTTACGAAAACATCAAATTAATATTTTAATAAAACACTTAAAAAAATATAAAAATATATCTAGTGACAATTCCGCCTAATTTTCCTGCTAATCCGACGTGACGTCACAAATGCCACGCAGCCAAACCGGAAGAATTTTCGACGCGTTTCGCTTCTACACGAAGCATCCTCAACTCTACGAGCGCACGATCGAGAAAGTTAACGCCTGAATCTATTCATTATCTTTTTTATATTAATACCTGGTATTTTGCCGCTTGGTGGCTCTTACAAGTATTTGTATTTGGTTCAAATACTAGTACTAGGTACTAGATACGGAAATGCAAAATAATTTATTTAAATTAAATTTTGAATTAACTCTTTAAAAATATAATACGTCTATGTAGAGATTTGTTGAAGTACAAATAAATATTATAATGCAAATAAATTGAAGCGCTCGTAGCGAAGTTTACTTAGCTGTTCTCAACCGATCAGCAAAGTTAAGCAACGTCGCCCGCGGGCATGAGTTGGATGGGTGACCGCTAGTGACATTACTACTGAGCGTGCACGTGCTTCGGAGGGCACGTTAAGCCGTCGGTCCCGGTTGTCGTCTTAGGATGGCAGTCGTTATAGCATGCTGGTAGGGCATTTTGCGAATGCCCGCCTGGCTAGCTACCACCCTCAAGTAGAAAATCTGTCGCCAAGCACCTAACGGTGTGTTCCGGCAGCTCTCTTTGAGAGCCAGTACTTCTAGGTTAGCCTGAACAATATCTTCGACCACATCATCACTTACCATCAGATGAGATAGTGGTCAAAGGCTAACCTATCAGGCATAAAAAAGAAGTTAAAAAAAAAATAGGTACTACATTTACATGTAAAAACATATGTATGTATACAGGTTGATTGGAAAAATGCTAACAACCTCTTAGGGTTGACTTCTGCTAGTCCTAACAAACATTTTGAGAAGTCATTTGTTTTAAACAATTTCAAATAGTACTAGAAAAACTTATTGTTTTAAGTTTTGATTCTCTTCAAGCTAAGAGCGCCCGCCGCGGCGCTACGCCCCTTTGAAAAGAGTTTTGTATGTATACATCGAGCTAAGTAATAAAAAATATGAAATATTAAATTACAGCCACAAGAGACTTTTAACATCAGGTGGTCCTCGTGCTTATTCCGTCAGATACACATAAACAAACAAAAAAAAACATTTTTTTTTAAAAAAAACAAATAATTTTCAACTCTTAATGTGTTGTTAGGACTAGCAGAAGTCAACCCTAAGAGGTTGTTAGCATTTTACCAATAATCCTGTATAATCATGTTTATTTAGTTGTAACCAAATCCGGGAGATGGCGCTGTATTGCAAATGGTGAATTAGATTCGACTAATATATTACTTGCTCAGTGGTTTCGAGGTTTCTTAGCTAAGGCTGACTTATAGTACCACCAAGTTAACTGTGCAGTTTTCGAGGGCGCTACTGGTCATGGAAATCAACTACAAACTGTCACAATTTGAAGGAATGTTGTAGTTCTTTTTTCTGCCACCTGAACAGATAAGTTGGTGAGTCTGTACATTGAAATCATTGTTTATTAGTTTTTTTTTTAATTATAGGTGCTTGCAGCAATATGTCTCATCCCGAACGGGCACGAGAAGGTTCTGGAAGCTATCACGATGGCTGGGGAGTCCAGTAGGAAGCCCAGGTTTCTACCTATCGTCGAGGGATTGGATGGGAAGGCGCCTGAGAGCTTGAAAGTAAGTGAAACCTTTAGGTTATTTTTTTCGTAATGGAAGGGTACCAGCACGAGGCCCACCTGATGTTAAGCGATTACTCCCGCCTATAACAGATGCATTTCGCCACAAGTGACGAATTGCACTGCGCTCGTCACCCTGAGACATACAGTTATTAAGTCACAAGGGACTTAATAACCTGTATGTCTCATGTGCCTGTAATTTTACGGTCTCTCAAGGACTGCTGTCGGAACACACCGATAGGTGCTTGGTGACAGATTGTCTACTTGAGAGTGGTAGCTAGCCAGGCGAGCATTCGCAAAATGCCCTTCTCCTATGCGGTGAAGCTCAATTCGGCGGTGGGTATCGGACTATGGACCTGCGGCACGGCAGTCCATAGCTTTTACCGCTCTACTTTTAACTTAGTTGATCATTTAAGAATGACTAAGCCATCTCCGCTACGTGCGCCTCGAAAATTTTGTTTAATTATTTGTGATTGTTAATTTCCCCATATTTTACAGAACGGTTGCATGCAACTTATGAACGCTATAATTACGGAACCCGAAGAATTGGAGTTCAGATTGCACTTGCGGAGCGAGTTTATGCGAACTGGACTCTATGATCTTATCGGTAAGTTACATTTTACTCTGTACTCTTTTTGATATAGATAAATCAAAGTTTTGATCACGGTAGTGTCAGTTTTTTATAGTTTAATCAAAATTATAACTACCCTCTCAGTTTCAAATACGATACTCAAGGTTGTGACCTCGCTGTCAATTTTACATATGATATTTAATTATTTACAACAATATTTACACCTTTATTTTTATTTATAATCTAGCCTCGAACCACAAGTGATGATGTGGTCGATGATGTTGTTTTAGGCAAACATAGAATTACTGGCTCTCAAGGACAGGTGCCGGTACTCATAGATTTTTGGTAGATCACCCTATGATATATATCATAATGATGGTAGGGAATTTTACAAATGCTCGCCTGGCTAGCTACCCCTTAAGTAGAAAATCTGTCGCTGAGCACCTAACGGTATGTTCCGGCAGCTGTCCTTGAGAGCCAGTACTTCAAGGTTAGCCTGAACAACATCTTCGACCACATCATCACTTACCATCAGGTGAGACTCTGATCAAAGCTTATACAGGGCTATATGTAAAATGCTAACAACGTCTTAGGGTTGACTTCTGCTAGTCCTAACAAACATTTTGAGATAAAATATATAATTTTACTTGTTTTTTTGTGTTTGTTTATGTGTATTTCCCTGAATAAGTACGACTACTGCCTGATATTAAAAGTCTCTTGTGCCTGTAATTGAATATTTCATATTTTTTATTACTTAGCTCGATGTAAATATTCTAAACTCTATTCAAATCGAGCGAGTTTTCTTCTTCGGGAAAACTCAAAACTTAAAACAATAAGTTTTTCTAGTACTGTCTAACACTTTTAAGTACTGTGTCTCGTAGTAAAAGACAATGCCTACTCCGATATAAAAAAAATGTCACTTGATTATGTTTGTTAGGACTAGCAGAAGTCAACCCTAAGAGGTTGTTAGCATTTTACCTATAATAACCCTGGATAATATAAAAGTCCCCTTTGTAATTTCCAGATGAGTTGCGTGCGGGCGCGGAGGGTTCGCGACAAATCCAAATGAACGTGTTCGACACGCACGCGGCCGCAGACCAAGACGAGTTTCTCGCTAAATTCGATGACGTCAGGTAACTTCTGTACCCAAGTTAATTGTACTGTACTGTACTGTATCAGCCGGGTCGTCCACTGCTGAACACAGCCTCCCCTATTAAGGGGGTATTTGCCATAATCCCCACGCTTGGCAGGCGGCTTGGGGATCGCAGTATAAGTTGTCAGTTCTTTAGAAGGCGCTGCTGCCCACTTTCCAGTATTTTTCCCTTAGTCGCCTCTTACGACACCCGCGGGATGATATGGGGAGGTGCAATTCTAACCCGGCACCCCACGGGGGAAGGAGGAGTTAATTACCTTGTACCAATAAATTTTTAATATTATCCTTAGCAATATAATTTTTTTAATGTTATTGTGACAAGCTCGAGACCCACCTGATGTTAAGCGGACTAACCTCTGCCTAGAACAGATGCATTTCATTACAAGTCACGAATTGCACTGCGCCCGTCACTTTGAGGCATAGTTGTTAAGTCTCGTGTGCCTGTAATTTCACTGGCTCTCAAGGAAAGCTGCCGGTACACACCGTTAGGTGCTTGGCGACAGATTTTCTACTTGAGGGTGGTAGTTAGTCAGGCGGACATTTGCAAAATGCCCTACCAACATGCTATAACGACACCTATACTAAGACAAGAACCGACAGGCGACGTCTTAACGTGCCCTCCGAAGCACGTGCACGGTCAGTAGTAATATCACTAGCGGTCACCCATCCAATTCATGACCGCGCGCGACGTTGCTTAACTTTGCTGATCGGTTAAGAACGGTTGAACAAACTTCGATACGAGCGCTTAATGTGTGTGAAAGGTGTGTATTACGACCAACATAACAGAATTCATTAACTATATATTTTGTGCCGACTCCACTTAGCGTGGGACAAGGACAGGAAAATGAATTTAAAAAAAACTGATGTTTTTTTATCGTGTTTCAGGGTGGATTTCAACGATGCGAACGAATGCTTCGAACTTGTAAAGAACTTGGTAATGGACACACCGGCAGAGCCATATCTACTTTCCATACTGCAGCATCTGTTGTTTATAAGGGACGACGAATTGATTAGGTAACATATATATAAATATATTTAGCATCAGAAGTCTTGAGATTGAAATAAAAAACATAAATTTTATAACCTAAGAACAGTTTACATGTAATTACTTAGTATTTGGATTTACTACTATTAATAGAACTTACATTAATCAAACAGCCATCAATTCAAAATATCTCGATAAATCTCCAAAATAACAAAGAACTTACAGCAAATTGCACCGAGCACCCTTCCAAAAACCTCACTCTACGAAATCTGAAGTCTCACAGTCAGTCTATGGTTGGATGACGTTACAATGTGCACCAAACCGTTAAAGATTATATTAACAATATATATACAGGGTTATTGGTAAAATGCTAAAAATTTCTTAGGGTTGACTTCTGCTAGTCTTATCATTTCTTTTTGTGTTTGTTTATGTGTATTTGTCGGAATAAGCACGAGGTCCACCTTGGCGTCAAGTCTGCTAATCAATATGAATCTATAATGGACTCGGTCTGGTCAATTTTGACAGTTTTGGTAGTCTACTAACTTCATATCGTTCATATTGAGTCAATATTGATTCAATCTCGGTTTCATATGAAAACGAAACGAAATAATAAAATATTAATAAATAATAACGAAATTGTTTTCTGAATTACCTTACTCTTCTCTTTTTATTTTTTGTTGGCAATATCGTCAAACCAGCCTAGATTCATCATAGATTCATATATTCATAAGGGATCAGCAGACTACCGATTCTTCAAATGAAACAACGTGCTAGAGCTGACAGGATCGAATGAACGATCAATGATTTTATTCTTATAAAAGGATGTCATAGACATACATGTTCTGCTTTACACCAGAAACCACACAAGATGGCAGCACTAGTTCTTAATAGACAAACTTAATTTTGATATCTATATTAATAACACCCCCACTATATCGAAATTTACATTAATATGAAGGCATTACATACTTATTATACATCAACAATTCCTAACAGTTTCATGAAGTAATTATGTTTAGTTCTGTTAAGACTCTTTGTTAACATGTCAGCTGGCATCTCTGCAGTAGTTAAGTATTTAATGTTAACAACTTTGTTTATAATACATTCTCGACAAAAATGATACCTTACATCTATGTGCTTTGTGCGCTTATGAAACACATTATTCGCAGATAACTTATGAGCGCCCTGGTTATCATTATACATATCTAATGTATAAACTTTATTTATAATTTCACCAATTAAAAATATATGGCCTCTTTACAAGCTTCAGTGATGGCCATATATTCTGCCTCTGTGCTAGAGAGGGCAACTGTATTTTGCTTTTTGGTTTCCCAAGAAACAACACTTCCTGACATAACAAAACAAAAACCAGTGTATGATCTGCGATCAAGTAAATTGTTTGCCCAGCTTGAGTCTACAAAACAATGTAACTGAGAGTTACTATCTTTAGTATATTTTAAACCATATTTTTTTGTCTTTTTCAAGTATCTTAAAACTCTCTTAGCATATAACCAAATTTCATGATTATAACAGTTGTTAAATTGACTCAAGAAACTTACTGAAAAAGCTATGTCAGGCCTTGTTAACACTGCTAAATACATCAAGCTACCTACAAGCTGTTGATATGGTATATGTTCAGCATTACAATTTTGATCTCTTTTGATATTTAATTGGGTTTCTAAAGGAGTATCTGCCATTTTACATTCAGTCATGTTAAACCTTTTTAGCAATTCAATTATGTAGCTTTCCTGACTTAAAGTTATAACTCCATTTTCTTTATCATTACTGACAGTAATACCTAAAAATTGTTTTACTCGATCCAAATTTTTTATTTTAAATTGTGAGGCAAGTACATCAAATAAATGCTTAGTTTCTACATGATCATTAGAGAATACAAGAAAATCATCGACATACAATGTGATAATTGTTTTATAATTACCTACATTCTTGCTATACAAACTGGGCTCAATCTTAGATCTACTATAGCCCATTTTTATTAGACATTCGTCTACTTTCCTGTACCAGGCCCTTGATGATTGTTTTAACCCATAAATAGCTTTGTTAAGTCTTAAAACTTTATTATCACTATTTGAACTAAAAAAGCCATCTGGTTTCTGCATGTAGATAGTTTCATCAAGGTCCCCATTCAAGAAAGCTGTCGTTACATCAAGGTGCAATATATCTAAACCAAGCTGTGTGGATAATGCAAATAATAATCGTAATGTAGTATGTCTAACTACAGGTGAAAAAGTTTCTAAATAGTCCAAACCTTGCTTTTGCATATATCCTTTGGCTACTAGCCTTGCACGAAAACGCACTTTGTCATCACTATCATACTTTTTTTTTAATACCCACTTACACTTCACTATGGTACCATTGACTGGAGTGTCAACTAACTCCCATGCACCATTTTCTTCAAAACTTTGCAATTCTTCATTCATAGCTTGCACCCACTGTTCCTTTTCTGATCCTTTCATTGCTTCTTCTAGTGATAATTTGCTTGCATCGTCAAGCACAACACCATTTTCAATGGTGCACATGTTTGAATAACCAAACCTCTGTGCTTTCTTTTTAATTCTGGTAGGTCTGATGAAGTCTCCAATATCATCTTGGGCATCTTCATAGTCAGTTGGTATGTATGTTGTGTCCATGTCTTTTTCTGTCAAAGTTGTCTCATCCTCTCGAGTTCCATCCCCCACTGCGTCTAAGCTGTCATCAAAGTTTACAGGCTGTTCTATAATTGGTATAGTAGTTTCTACTTTATTTTCATTTTCTATAATAATTACATCTCTGCTTGTTGTCACAGACTTAGACCTGGGATTGTAAATTCGATATCCTTTGACATTTTCCGAATATCCAACTAAGATATGCTTCACAGCCTTCTTATCCCATTTTAGGCGTTTTTCTTTGGCAACATGGACCATCACAACGCTCCCGAAGACTCTCATGTGACTCACATCTGGCTTAATACCTGTCCATTTCTCATATGGTGTTTTATTGCCTAATGTTGGCACAGCTATGCGATTTTGAATATAAACTGCTGTGTTTATCGCTTCAGCCCAAAACTCCTTTCCTAAGTTTGCATCAAATAAAAGGCATCTGGCCCGTTCTACCAAGCTGCGATTGGTACGTTCTGATAAACCATTTTGCTCTGGGGTGTACGGGTTAGTCCTCTGATGAATTATCCCTGTCTTCTTTAGGTATGAATCAAACTCTTTGTTGCAAAATTCACCTCCATTGTCACTCCTCAATATTTTGATTCTTTTACAGGTCTGATTTCCAACCATTACTTTAAATTCTTTAAAGCAATTCAGAGCTTCATTTTTGTATTTTAAGAAATACACAAACGTCATGCGACTGAAGTCGTCTATAAATAACAGGAAATATTTGGATCCACCAATAGACATCTGCTCCATACTGCCGCATATATCTGTATGAATTATATTTAATACTTCCATACTTCTTGTGCCAACATGACTGAAGGGGGTCTACTCTGTTTTCCTTCACAGCAAACTGTGCATGATGACTTACTTATGTCAACTTTCTCACTGAGGTTCATACCTTCTACTGCTGTTGGCATGGTATTTAAATAACTGCTGTTTACATGCCCCATTCTACGATGCCACGTATCTCCTGATACTACTGCTGTTGCAGCGTTACTGGTAGCCAATATGCTCTCAGACGTTATCAACTTGTACACTCCATTGACTAGTGACGCCTTCGCCACAACTTCACCATTCTTGTTTGACACTCTGCAGCCATTTTCCACGAATGATACGCTATTACCATTACTGATTAATTGGCTGACGGACAATAGGTTCGTCGTCAATTCAGGAACGCACAATACGTCTTTCACTTGCACTTCGAACTCGCATTTATCAGTTTTGGTCACAATATTCACATCGCCGCGCGCCGGTACATAAAACTCTTACTTTGTTGTTATTCGCGACAACGATATCTTTCTCTTCTTTAAAATAAAATGGATTCACCATCCATTGTTCATTTGCTGTCAAGTGATTACTTGCGCCCGAATCAATATACCACTCGTTCTTATTAAAATTGCCATTTAAAAACACAGCGCTAAATGCATTAGTTTGTTTCCGTATAGCTTGATGTACAGAGTTATTATGATTTGAATCACTATTCGGGCATTGATTTCTATAATGGCCGACTTGCTTACATTTATAGCACTTGACTTGACTTTTGTTATAATATGTCTTCGAAGAAGCGCCATCTTTGTTGCAGTTTCCGACCATAGACTTTTTGTTTTTATGTTGCCACTTCTGCGAACTTGCAAATGCACTTGCATTGCTAACTTCATGTTCCTGATATTCATGACCATTATCACTTATCTTCGTTTCCATATCTAATAACTTTGTTTTTATGGAATCCGCTGTAATAGGGAGTCCTGAATGCTCCAACGCCAATATCATCGGAAAATATCGTTCCGTCAATGATGATAACAGTAGGCATCCGATCCATTCATCACTGATATTAAACCCGGTTCCACTTAACTTCTGTCCGGTTTCAACAATTTGCGTTACATATGATGTCATAGAACTGCAATTTTCTAGGCGTATAGAAATCAAATGTCGTAATAGACTTATACTTCTGCTGAATCCTGAATCATCAAATAAGGATCTGAGTTTATCCCATACCTGTTTTGATGACTCGACATCCTTTATATGCACGTATAGCGTTGAATCAATCGTCAATATCAACTTAGCCTTGGTCTTTGCATCGTCTGCGGCTTCTATATTCTTCCCAGAAACTGGCTTGACGCAATGCAGCGTGCCTTCGAGGATTAGAAAATTCTCCGCGGCAAAAGTCCACTCACTATAGTTCTCACGTCCTTTCAGCTTAGGTACATTAACTAGATAGTTAGATGCCATTTTTCACTACTAAAGATTACTTTTTATTAGGAAAAATTATAAGATCTGAGTCCATAACCTCAAATGAAACAACGTGCTATAGCTGACAGGATCGAATGAACGATCAATGATTTTATTCTTATAAAAGGATGTCATAGACATACATGTTCTGCTTTACACCGGAAACCACACAAGATGGCAGCACTAGTTCTTAATAGACAAACTTAATTTTGATATCTATATTAATAACAATTCTGTCTTGTATGAATCTATGCTGAATATGAACATGTAATTAGCAGACTTGGCCCCCTGATGTTAAAAGTCTCTTGTGCCTGTAATTTATAATTGGAAGGAAGCGCAGCGCGGTCCAGTGTTGCCGCGGCGGGCGCTCTTAGCTCGGAGTTTTGAATATTTACATCGAGCTTAGTAATATAACATATGAAATAATAAATTACAGGCACAAGAGACTTAACGTCAGGTGGTCCTCGTGCTTATTCCGTCAAATACACATAAACAAACACAAATATACTCTAAATGTTTGTTAGAACTAGCAGAAGTCAACCCTAAGAAGTTGTTAGCATTTTACCAATAAACATGTTTAATCTCAAATATGCCTCAATGAATTTTATGAAGCAATGATGGCCGAGCGGTAATAGCTATGAACTGCCGCGCCGCAGCTCCCTGGTTCGATCCCCACCGCCGCCTGCTTGAGCTTCACCGCATGGTGAAAGTAGTAAGATTACAGGCACATGAGACTTAACTATGTCTCAAAGTGACGGGCGCAGTGTAATTCGTCACTTGTGACGATATGCATCTGTTATAGGCAGTTTTAGGTTAGTTCGCCTATTTTTCCTATAATTGCTCGATCTATACTGTCGCGCTCCTATATAATACCTATGTACAACAACTATCTTCAACCTACAATAAACCCATGAGAACCTACTTTTACTTGTATCAATCGTATACACATACTAATTAACTTGTTGAAATCGGACTTTGCAATAGGTCTGTTTTTTTATCTTTCCTCAGAACTTTGACTTGGTGAACCAATTTTGATGATTCGTTTTTATTCGAAAGCTGATGCTTGCCGTGTGGTCCCATTTAAATTTCAACAAAATCGGTCAAGCCGTTTTCGAGTTACACTCCGATAACTGTAAAGTGTTTTCCTATCTCGATGATATAGTTATTGACAGTGAATGACAATCGATCCCATAAGTAGCAAGGGGTCACTAAAAAGCGTTAAAATATAAATTTTACCAAATAATAGATCCGACTTCAACACTCAAATGTGTCAATTAACTTGTCGAAGTCGGTACCATGCGCACAATATTGTGATAATAGGTACTTTTGAACCATCATGGTACCGACTTAAACAAGTTATTTCACACATTTGAGTGTTAAAGTCGGATCCATTTTTTGGTAAAATTTATATTTTAACGCTTTTTAGTGACCCCTTGCTACTTATGGGATCGATTGTCATTCACTGTCAATAACTATATCATCGAGATAGGAAAACACTTTACAGTTATTACAGTGTAACTCGAAAACGGCTTGACCGATTTTGTTGAAATTTAAATGGGACTGAGAAGAGAATGGAATGAGTGTTGAAAGCGGTTCCATTTTTTTTTGGTATAAACATTTACATGTCTGAATTGTCGTTGTTATATATTGTTTTGTCGTTTCAGGCCAGCTTATTACAAGTTAGTAGAAGAGTGTATAACGCAGATAGTGTTGCACAAGAACGGATACGACCCCGACTTTAGACTGACGCAGAGATTCCACATCGACGTGCAGCCTCTCATCGACGGACTTATAGGTATTTATTTATATAAGTTAACTGCCCGTGGGGTGCCGGGCCCCGTGGGGTGCTGGGCAAGAATGTTAGCCCCATCTCTACCTGTGGGTGTCGTAACAGGCGACTAAGGGTAACACACCAGAAAGTGGGCAGCAGCACTTTCTGAGGAACTGGTATCACATGCTACCATCCCCAAGACGCCTGCCAAGCGTGGGGATTATGGCAAACCCCCATTATTGGGGAGGCTGTGTTCAGCAGTGGACTATCCGGCTGATACAATAAGTTAACTAGCGGCCGGCCACGGCTTCGCACGGGTATGGAACAAAAATTAAAAAGTTTTTTTTTTTAATATTCTATCTTTATCAGAGATAGTGTATCATTCTAATGGTGAAAGAATTTTCAAATCGTAGTTGTATGACCTGTCCTGACCAGCTACAACCCTCAAGTAGAAAATCTGTCGCCAAGCACCTAACGGTGTGTTTCGGCAACTGTCCTTGAGAGCCAGTAATACTAAGTTAGCCTAAACAACATCTTCGACCACATCATCACTTACCATCAGGTGAGATAGTGGTTAAAAGCTAACATAACAGACAGTATTCTGGGATACCGAGCTCGAAGTCATTATATTTTTTCCTGCATAAAAAAATATGTTTATCTTATTCCATCAATAAAAAATTATTTTGATTCAATATTATTCAATTTTTAACACTTTTATAATGTAAAAAAAATATAAAAACATGTGTAAAAATGTATAAACTAGTAACTAGTTCCTTCAATTTTTTCCGTAGAAAAATCAAGAGCGGAAGAGGAGAGGAAGATCGAAGAGTTAAAATGTAAGCTGGAAGCGGCGATAGCGGCGCGACAAGAGGCGGAGGCGAAGGCGGCGCACCTCGAGGAGCGGCTCAAGAGTGCGCCGCCCGCGCCGCCGGGGGTCTTGCATCCCAGCGTTTTCCTCGTAGGTGTAGTATAAAGCATTATTTTCAATATATTATTACATGTATCATACAGAAATTTTTGAGGCAATGATGGCCGAGCGGTAATAGCTATGGACTGCCGTGCCGCAGTACCCTGGTACGATCCCCACCGCAGGCTTGAGCTTCACCGCATGGTGGAAGGGCATTTTGCGATTGCCCGCCTGGCTAGCGACCACCCTAAAGTAGAAAATCTGTCGCCAAGCACCTAGCGGTGTGTTCCGGCAGGTGTCCTTGAGAGTCAGTACTTCTAGGTTAGCCTGAACAACATCTTCGACCACATCATCGCTTACCATCAGGTGAGATAGTGGTCAAAGGCTAACCTATCAGGCATAAAAACTAAAAAAAAAAACATAAAATAACGAAATTACATTTTTAATGGCCGTCCTAAATCTCAATAAGGCTACCATCTATCAATAAACTTATGAATCGTGGTAATTTTTTTATATATATTTTTTTATGTTATTGTGACGGAACAAGCCCGAGGCCCACCTGATGTTAAGTGGACTAACCTCTGCCTATAACAGACGCATTTCGTCAACGACAAATTGCACTGTGCCCGTCACACTGAAACGTGTAGTTGTTAGGTCTCATTAGCCTGTAATTTTTCTGGCTCTTAAGGACTGCTGCCGGAACACACTGTTAGGTGCTTGGCGCCAGATTTTCTACTTGAGGGTGGTCGCTAGCCAGGCGGGCATTCACAAAATGCTCTTACACCATGCGATGAAGCTCGAGCCCTTGGCGGGATTCGGACCATGGACCTGCTGCACGGCAGTCCACAGCCAATGCCACGGAGTCATCACTACCTCCAAAAATTATCCATATAAAACAAATTCATTGGAACAGCATTTTAACACAATATTTCGTATTCAAAAAAAACAAGACACCTTTCGGGCCTATTTACCATCTATGAAATTCAAAGTTATCGGCTTTAAGTGTCGAAACCAACATTTCCAGGCTACGAGTCAGCGCCATCTATAATACAAGATTTGAGCTTGTTCCGGCGTACGTTGCTTACTCTTATTAGTACTTTCTCTATGCATGTATACAGAAAATGAAGAAAGTCAGAAATATGTATTATACATGCTCTAATAATAAATTAATTATATTAGATGATGAACAATTAAATAACCAGTTCTTTCTTGAATAAAAATATCTATGTTCTCCATCAAAATATCGCTGGACTATTAAATAAATCAGATTTATTATCAATATGCCTGGAAGAACTACTGGAACCTAAGAAAGAGATTGACATATTAGGTGCGTTCGTTTTGGCTCGATTGCGTTTGTAGCAGTTTCAAAAGTGGCATTTGTGTATTAGCGTTCGGATAGAAGCTTTTGCTATTTTTGACCACCAATCACTGCATGTTATCCGAACGGCTTAAAACATACTTTGACAACCGACAATGTTTTAACAATTTAAATTCCATGTTTCATACTGTTCACAGTACGAAACACTCTATTGCACTCTATCATTCCTTCAAAGATCATCATTCAGTCGATAGGCTAAGAATGACTAGGCAAGCTCTGCTGCGAACGCTACAAGATATTTATGATGTTTGTTTCGTTTCCAGAATATCGGAAGTCCCGGCGGGCCGCCACCGCCGCCGCCGCCGCCGATGCCCGGAGGTTAGTATACCATTATCTCTGTACTCAACAAAACAATAACACCTTTTGTCTAATTAATTAGTAACCCAGTAATTTCAATAGCTTCAGTGCACTTCAATCACTTTTTGAAGCGCTCGTAGCGAAGTTTACTTAGCTGTTCTCAACCGATCAGCAAAGTTAAGGAACGTCCGCCGCGGTCATGAGTTGGATGGGTGACCGCTAGTGACATTACTACTGAGCGTGCACGTGCTTTTACTACATTTAAATGTACATTTTAACTTAAATTTATTTAATTTGTATTTATGTATTTATTGTATTAATATTATGTATGTAATATTTTTTTATGCCTGCAAGATTAGCCTTTGACCACTATCTCACCTGATGGTAAGTGATGATGTGGTCGAAGATGTTGTTCAGGCTAACCTAGAAGTACTGGCTCTCAAGGACAGCTGCCGGAACACACCGTTAGGTGCTTGGCGACAGATCTTTCAACTTGAGGGTGGTAGCTAGCCAGGCGGGCATTCGCAAAATGCCCTACCACCATGCTATAACGACTGCCATCCTAAGACAACTACCGGGACCGACGGCTTAACGTGCCCACCGAAGCACGGAAGCGCTCAGTAGTAATGTCACTAGCGGTCACCCATCCAACTCATGACCGCGGGCGACGTTGCTTAACTTTGCTGATCGGTTAAGAACAGCTAAGTAAACTTCGCCAAGAGCGCTTCAAGATATTTATATGAAGATCATGTGTGCTGTGATTATTTTAATTTATAATACCAATGTTTTTATAATTTTTTTTGTACACCCTAAACCGTAATATTTCTTTAAATCCTCTCCGTGCAAGGTTGCCTGTAAGAAATTGCTTAAGCGATAAGGCCGCCCATTGTCCAATCACATCAATTATCATTGTTTGTAATGTTTTTACGTGTTTTATTGAAGATTGTTGGTCAATAAAGAATTTTGTATTGTGTTGTATTTAACTAATTTAAGTGATAATGTTATCCGACTTAAAAAAAGAGGAGGTTTTCCCTGTCCTTTAATAATCTTTTTTATATTGGTGTGGAAAATCGTTAATGTTCCTGTCATTTACTAAATGCATGTTTTTTTTAACATAATATCGGTATGTAATTATAGGAGGGCCCGCACCGCCGCCGCCGCCGATGCCCGGAGGTTTGTATCGTAGCTTCTTAACAATGCTTGACTCCGTTCCCTAAAGACGGTTGAATAATTAGAATGAAAATATAAATTCTAACTGTGACTCACTACTCCACGGTAGCTCAGATTGGCAAAGCATGTCTCGGCCCCAGGAACGTATGCTCGTGTGTTCAAATTGTTCCTTTCGTTGTTATATCGTAACGCTCGACTGCTATTTTGGTAGAGTTTCGTAAAGCGTCGTTTTTGTCTCTCGAGGTACTGGATTCGTACCGCGGCGCGCAGGTCATACAGTTATTAGGATTTACTGACAGAGTAATTGTACAGGGTCTGCAATTGAGTCATTTAGATGCAATAGTCTCTATTTCTAACCCGCCCGTGGGGTGCCGGGCTAGAATGTCACCCCAATCTCTACCCGTGGGTGTCGTAAGAAGTGACTAAGGGTAACCAGAAAATGGGCAGCACTTTCTGAAAAACTCATATCTCATACTGTGATCCTCAAGACGCCTGCCAAGCGTGGGGGTGGCAAACCCTCCCATATTGGGGCTGTGTTCAGCAGTGGACGATCCGGCTGATACAGTACAGTCTCTAATTCTGTTAAATGGGACCAAGACATATATATATATATATTTTTTATGTTATTGTGACGGAACAAGCCCGAGGCCCACCTGATGTTAAGTGGACTAACCTCTGCCTATAACAAACGCATTTCGTCAACGACGAATTGCACTGTGCCCGTCACACTGAAACGTCCAGTTGTTAGGTCTCATTAGCCTGTAATTTTTTTTTTATATATGGCGTAATGTGTGTTTATACACTTTTTTATACCCCTCTGGGGGTCAAGATATTCTTTCTTGGGTATAAAGTTCAAATCCCGCTATAAGCCGATACTTGTCCTACCCAAAAATATTAAAAAAAGAAAATTATTATAATTGCTGAACATTATATTACCCAAGTATAAAATATAAAAATGTAATAAACCCGACTGCAAATTATTTATTTTCGTTAAACGTTTTATCGTTCTATTAAAATTTAAACTGCAAGTTATAGCGAGTTATATATATATATGGAATATTTTTAAATAACTTCATTTTGATAAACAAAAGGAAGGGTTTACAAGAAAATATTGTATCTCCCAATATGGCGTCTAAGATCCGCCAGTTTTTTTTTTTATTTCTTTTATTGTAGCTAGTGTCACTTGGGCTATCAAGACGAATCTAACTATATATCATACATTAAAATCGGTTAGGCCGTTTAGAAGTTATGGTGGAATAAAGAAACTCACAAACATACATACATGAATTTTAATATTGTTAGGTTTGCAATAACGCCTGCTATGCGGATTACATTACAAAATCACAAATATACGTTCGCTCCATCCCAATACGATGGTTAAAGAACGGTAGGAAAGATTCGAGTTATGACGTCATGTCGTGTTAGCTCAATTGGTTATAGCATACCCCAGCTCAAGGGGTGGATGGACGCAGGTTCGAATCCCGCACGTGACTTTAAAAAAAAATCCTATCGTATATTTGTGATTTTGTAATACATACATGAACCCTGGAAACAAAACACACCTTATTTTGGGCAGTCGTGTAATTAAAGTTTTTTATATACACGGAGATCGTACCCAGGACGTCAAGACTACAAAGCGACGCTTTACGCCACGTATCGATATATTTAGAAGTTATTGCTTTTATTACATTAGTTTGTGCACAATATCATTGTTATAGTCATCAAGAAGATTATTTATAACTGGAGATTGAAATACAAATAATGCCTTAAGAAAATTTTGCAGTGATGGCTCAGTGGCATTGACTATGGACTGCCACGCAGCAGGTCCATTCCGGGAGGGTATTTTGCGAATGCTTGGTTGCCTAGCTACCACTTTTAAGTAGAAAATCTGTCGCCAAGCACCTAACTGTGTGTTCCGGCATAATTCCTTGAGAGCCAGTAAAATTACAGGCGCATGAGACTCGACAGCTGTATGTAGACAGTTACCTTAACATCAGTTGAGCCTCGTGATTGAAAAAAAAAACGTACGGTGTAAGTTATAATGTGAAAAGTTTTATTATAAAAACTAACGTGGTTTTCACACATTTTAGTAAATAATACGGGATAACTCACGTGAATAAGTCAGATAGCTCCGACTATAGTTTCAACTACATCCGGTGGTAAGCGAGACGGACACGCGGGCGTCCCGAGCTCTCCTTAAAAAAGACCACCGGATGTGGTCGAAACTATAGTCGGAGCTATCTGACTTATTCACGTGAGTGATCACGCATTATTTACTAAAATTATATAAAAAGTTATATAGAAGTGAGAGAAATAAAAAATATGGATAAGGGTGAATGTGTACATACATCCCCTATGGGGTGCCGGGTTAGAATTGCACCTCCCCATATCATCCCGTGGGTGTCGTAAGAGGCGACTAAGGGAAAAATACTAGAAGGTGGGCAGCAGCGCCTTCTAAAGAACTGCCATCTTACACTGTGATACCCAAGCCGCCTGCCAAGCATGGGGATTATAGTAAATACCCCCTTAGTAGGGGAGGCTGTATTCAGCAGTGGACGAGTCAGCTGTTACAGTACAGTATACATCACCAAAAAGTTCTACCCGCCACCTCCAGCATTATATATAATCTTCTTGATAATTATAATAATAAAATATTTTGTCTTATTATTACAAGCTTTTATTTAGTTTCATCTGTCCCGATGTTTGTCATCAAATCTACCAAATTTAATTATATCCACTTCCCGGTTACCGATTGAGCTGATTATGCATACATGTGTAAATCGCGTGACAATTTATTTACTTAATTAACACGGATAAACCAATTACGCTAATTAGATAATTACAATAACACATTATTAATATAAAAAGGTCAAAACATAATATTATGTCACAAAGCAACTACAAAGTACATGTTACAATTAAATATAACTCTACAGTACAGTCATCGTCAAATATATAAGAAATAATAATAGTAATAATGATCAAAAGTAACATAAATACAATGCAATATTATGATGACATTGTGCTGATCTGATGAAGCTGAAAGGTGGCCGAAGGAACTTCGCAATGAAACGACACAATCTGAGTTTGGGCTCATATGAATCGTCTTAACGAGTATTTTCTTTTAAGAGGCCTTTTACATTTTGCAGCCCTCTCACTCGCACTTTTAAAGATTATTTCAAATAGCAACAATATGGTTTATATTTTTTTAAATGTAGTCAATCATTATATCGCTGCATGCAACTATAGATGTTCTCAACATATTTTTACTTTGTTACATGTTGAGTCCAATTAGAATTAGAGGCCCAAAATTTAAAATAACTAAATTACGCGTTTTGAATCCCCCATAACAGATATCAAAATGAAAATTAGTAGAGAACATCTATAGTTGCATGCAGCAAAATAATGATTGACCACATTTAAAAAAATATAAACCATATTGTTGCTATTTGAAATTATCTTTAAAAGTGCGAGTGAGAAGGCTGCAAAATGTAAAAGGGCTCTTAATATTAGTTATTTTTTATTAAGAAGACCATAATAAAAGCTTGTTTTTAATAAGTAAAAATCTAAAGGAAAGCTTGTTTGTTTGTGTATAGCCGGAAGTAGAGGATTTGACATCACGCAACTGCCATTTTGTTTATCGTATAGAATATTCCAACGACTTTATTTTTAGTTTTTTTTATATTAGTTATTTTTGTTATGAAGACCATAATAAAGCTTGTTTTTAATAAATAAAAATCTAGAGTAAAGCTTATTTATTTGTATATAGTTGGAAATAGAGTACTATACATCACGCAACTGCCATTTTCTTTATGGTCTAGAATACTACGACTTAAGTTTTAGTTACATTCTTCATTTGAAATTGATTTAAACCTAAGACTAAACAAGAACTACTTATTCTCTATTTTACTGACTTTTAATTTCGTTATTAACCTTTTTTGTATGCATGATTTAAATCTCTGACACTGCTGTCTCGCTCACACGCATGCAACCACGGCTATAGCTGTCTCTTTCTGGTGTTCGTAGGGATTGGTGCACCGCCGCCGCCACCGCCTATGCCCGGACAAGGTTGGTATGCTTTAAAATATAAACCAAAGAATATATTATTAAGGGATAATTAGACTTGCAGGGGTTATTTTATTATGTAACTCGATTGATTGTTATCAAATAAATACAGGGTTACTGGTAAAATGCTGACAACCTTTTAGGGTTGACTTCTGCTAGTCCTAACAAACATTTTAAGTATTTTTTTTGTGTTTGTTTATGGGTATTTGACGGAGTAAGCACGAGGACCATCTGATGTTAAAAGTCTCTTGTGCCTGTAATTTGATAGTTCATATTTTTTATAACATAGCTCGATGTAATTATTCAAAACTGTATTCAAAGGGAGCGCAGCGCGGTCCAGTGTTGCCGCGGCGGGCGTTCTTGTCTCTGAGAGACTCAAAACAATAAGTTTTTCTAGTACTGTCTGACGCTTTTAAGTTCTGCGTCTCGAAGTAAAAGACAATTCTTACTCCGAGCTAAGAGCGCCTGTCGCGGCAACACTGGACCGCGCCTACCTCCCTTTGAATAGAGTTTTGTATATTTACATCGAACTAAGTAATAAACAAATATTAATTTACAGCCACAAGAGACTTTTAACATCAGATGGTCCTTGTGCTTATTCCAACAAATACATATAAACATACACAAAAAAAATACTTAAAATGTTTGTTAGGACTAGCAGAAGTCAACCCTAAGAGGTAGCATATTACCAATAACCCTGTATAAAAATGTTTTCGGTTCACTAACTTAGAACTATTACATAAAAACGTCTAAAAAGCATTTGGAGTTTTGGTTAATGTAGCCCTAAGTAATCAAGTCATATATTTTGTATCCTATATGCATACCTTCTGCATCTCACTAGCACGCATGTGTATATAAATCAATCTATCTCTTTCACGGCGTATTTTATAGGTGGCGCGCCGCCCCCGCCGCCTATGCCTGGTGCAGGTGTGTATTTATTAATGTACTAATTAAAATATGAATACGACATATTACAGGGCTCTTGGTAAAATGCTAACAACCTCTTAAGGTTGACTTCTGCTAGTCCTAACAACACATTTTGAGTTATTTTTTTAGCTCGAAGTAGGCATTGTCTTTTTCCACGAGACACAGAACTTAAAAGTGTCAGACAGTACTGGAAACACTTGTTGTTTTACGTCTCTCCGAGACAAGAGCGGGCGCGGCAAAAAATAAATATTAAATTACAGACACAAGAGATTTTCAACATCAGGTGATCCTCATGCTTATTCCGTCAAATACACATAAACAAACATTCAATTCAAAATGTTGTTAGGACTAGCAGAAGTCAACCCTAAGAGGTTGTTAGCATTTTACCAATAACCCTGTATTATTAATTATACTAAACTAAAATGGTGCTTATATGAGTTATTTTGACAAGGATAACTTTAATAAATGGGGTGCGGTCCGTTTTATGCCATCAGTACTGACGATACCGAATACGAACGATTGCCTATTAGATAGAATTCGACGATGCCATCAGTACGAACCGATAGCATGGTTCGTTTGAATTCGAACGCACGAGAGATTCTTTATAATTTGCACGCTCCGGGTGTGCTCACGCTCGTTTGCTTTACAATCAATTCGGAACAATCAATAGCGTGCTTGTGACATCATCCATTCATCTAAACAAATACATAACCTCTGTACCTACTGAAAAAAACACCAGAGTTCATGTGTAAGTAAGATGTTGAAGTTTTTTTTAACTTTTTCTTTCATATGTTGTGACAGTTGAGACACAGATTCGTACCTAAGTTCGCCAATTCTCGGACCGAATTACGTCAAGAGCGTTATTGGCACGGAGTACTCACGGTGCCTATCGGCGGGACCATGAGTAATGTGAGCGCTGTGTGGTGACGTCATCAATGACAGCACATCTGTCAGCCGTGTAAACGTTTCGCACCCATTTGTACAATCTGAACTAATAGCTGTGAACGTGCTGTTGGTGCCATTGGCTCAATTTGGACCGCACCCTTAGTCTACATTACTAATTCAAAACGATATAATTTTTCAATGAACTTGGTTTTGGTTTTTAGTTATTCTTTTCCCAACAGCCTACTAATAATAGTAATTCGTCTCGACTTAAAACATTTTATATTTTATCCAGATAACTATAGATTAGTTATTAACATTACTAAAAACTAATAATTTAACCATAAATATATAATTATGTATATGCGTCAACATATTCAACACGCTTGACGTAAACTAGCTTCTATGGCACCCGTTTTAGGTTCAAAATGCAGCATATAAAATGCGTGCGTTTTGCTTTACACGTTCAACTTCGTTTTGTTTTAAATCTAGGTAAAGTTTATGAAACTTATTATAATTTTTTTCTTGCAAGTGTGTTGTATGAAACATCCAAAGACACTAGGCGTCTTCAGTGTCCCCAGTAGACACTAAGGCTGGGTTGCACCAAATTTGACGATGGTTAAATTCGCAAAAAAACTATCCATATTGAACCTTATTTCGAAGGAATAATTAAATTGCCGAACGACTTGACTTTAACTAGAGATGGTGCAAGTCAGCCTTACTGTTGTGAATCGCCAAAACAAAAAAATCTGTTGTCACATTCAACGTACTTACTGATTTTTTTATAACTTGCCTACGACAGTGTTTTTTATTGCTGAAAGGTATGCCTTAGACCAGAATCTCATCTGATGATAAGTGAAGATGTGGTCGAACGTGTTAACAGGCTTAACCTAGAATTACTGGCTCTCAAGGACAGCTACCGGAACACACCGTTAGGTGCTTGGCGACAGATTTTCTACTTGAGGGTGGTCGCTAGCCAGGCGGATATTCACCAAATGCCCTTTCACCATGCAGTGAAGCTCGAGCCCGCTGCGGGATTCGAAAAATGGACCTGCTGCGCGGCAGTCCATAACCAATGCCATTGAGCCATTGCTGCTTTAACTACTGGGAAAAGTCTTTCGAATACCCTAAGCATTTACACTGATGGAACTATTTTATGAGTAGAGTGCATGGAGCGCTTTCCATACTAACGTACTTTCGTTATATTTTCAAAACCAAGTGTTCAAACTTGGTTAAATTTTGTAGGCATATTGCTGAGTCTAATCTATGCTTCTGGTTTGCCAGTTTTTCGATTTATTATATCCCTAAATGTCAAAATAACAATTCCCATACAAAACGATTTATCGAGTCATTTTTGAAATGAGTTGATCTTACGGAAATCTGGCAAACCAGAAGCATAGATATAAGGCTCAAAGACATACATTCAAAGTTTCACCGAGTTTGAACACATACAGCCTTACTTATAAACGCTACTTAAATTTTAAACATTACTTAGCCGCTGATTAGCAAAATTTCTTACTCATAAACGCTACATAACTTTATCCAGTACCTAAGTACTGCTTAAATCAGCTGTCAATTTAAACACCGTCCCACCCTTGTTTAAATTTTAAGTAACAAGATGGCGCCCATATTTCAGATCAGCTGATTTAGATAAAGACCCACCAACTTATCTGTTCAGGTGGCAGAAAAAAGAACTACAACATTCCTTCAAATTGTGACAGTTCGTAGTTGATTTCCTTGACCAGTAGCGCCCTCGAAAACTGCACAGTTAAGTTGGTGGTACTATACAAAGAAAAGTATTATATTTACTTTTTAATTTCAAGATATTTAGCACTAGATACATGCTATTTGGCCATTTAGGTCATTCATAATACTTTTTAGTACAATGTTGTCAGTTTAAAATACGTTCGACCTCATTATCCATTGCTCAGCTAAACAAGTGCTATGTAGCGTTTATAAGTAAGAAATATTTAAGCATTACTTAAACACTGTTTAGTTATGCATTACTTAGCAACTACAAAGCGATGTTTTTATAAGTAAGGGGGTTAGTATTTAAAATATGATGAAATTACGTTTGTATGGAAAACGCTCCGTGAACTCTACTCTTAAGTAAGGACCTGCATAGTTCACTGTATGCATCTTATTTATTATAAATTTATCATATCTTTTTCGAATGAAAAATGATAACTTCCAGCGGGACTTGAACCCGCAACCTCAGAATACCGCACTGTATCATTATCAAATTATGCTATAACGTATATGAAGCTGGTGTTTTCTCTAGCAGGTGGAGGACCGCCACCGCCTCCCCCACCGCCCATGCCGGGTGGGATGGGTGGACCACCACCGCCCCCCATGCCGGGCATGGGCGGGCCCCCACCTCCGCCCATGCCTGGTATGGGGCCCAGACCGCCGCCGCCACCGGGAGGAATCATGGCGCCTAGAATGGTAAGACATATAGCTTCTCATTTCGAATCAAAATCATGTATTTCCCACGTTTTCAAACTTGAATTACTTGTTTTATACGTAGGCATGTTTATTTTTCTTTGAGTATTTTTGTGATAGGAAATCACTGATTATTGTTCAATATGTGGATAAACTAAAGGATATGAAACGAACGCATTTTATTAATTTTAGATATAATTTTTAAATATTATACATTAAACCGGCAAAAATCTATAAATATCATGTTTCGTAATAACATTTACTGCTTATGAACTACACAATCGATATCGAAAAAGAAATAATGTATATTTTTCAACACCCTTGCTCGTAAAGTGAGCTTTATTATATCGTTCTTAGGGCCATAAACCGAACTATAACACCCTCGTGCATAATAATATTATACACTAGTGCGTAATAGAATTATCCCTACAAAGTTAAGTTAGTACCTAACTGCAAATTATATGCGAGTAAACAGAGCATTTTCAATTTAACCGAGTAATACAGATTTGTAACATCAAAGAGGTTTATGTGTAATCAACCATAATACATTTGCCGCATGCAAAAAAAAAAAACTTGTGCGCTATTTTTCATAATTATCGTATGTTGTTTGTATCGCATTTGTGTAATATATATTTTTTTTCCTCGCAAGGGTGTTGAAAAAGTGCGTATGAAACTCGTGAGCAACTTAGCTCACTTGTATCATAATCTACTATTTTACTTCAATGTCAAGGTCAACACCATTTATTGAATTTAGTCGTCTACGACGCTCTTATGAAGCTCAATTTTAGTATTGAAATATTCTACATTGTACTGCCATGTTCAACAAAAAAATATATATATATATATATATCCACTGCGAGAAGAACGGGCAAGAAACTCGGGGTCATTCCTTTAAACATCTTTTAACAATGTGTTACATACTTACTATATAATAAAGTTATTACAATATTTGTTTAAATTATGTAGGTGACAGGCGATAGCTTAGGCGGAATTATCCAGGCATTTTTGTCGTTTAATTAATCACAGACGCGATGAAAAAGTGTAGTAGGATTTTTTATCACAATGTTTTTCACGTGCAACTTGAATTTTCCTTCCGTGAGCGTTATATTACTATAACGTTATATGTTATACATTAATATGTTTGGGAACTTTATAATAAAACAGCACACAATTACCTATAAAGGACTTTCAACACGACCGTGTTTTATTTCCGTACTGAGTACAAGGCTATTTTTAATTCTATGAATGCAGTTTTTTTGTGACTGTAGTCGATGACAGGTACTTAAGGGTGAACTGGCCGGCCGGTTCTCCATACAAACGTCGTAGGGTGATCACGCCATTATTTGAGGATTTAGGTCCACAATAAACCATAATACCGATTGATCTCGTCATTATCTAGGCTTGTATGATGGCGAAATTTTAATAAAATAATTAACTTGAGAATTATGAGCTTCGAAACATTTTCATATAAAGTTTTCGAGGATCATAACTAACAACTTAATAATGTTTTTAAAATGTTGGCATCATACAAGCCTAGATAATGACGGTATCAATCGGTATTATGTTTAAGTCTGAACCTAAAATCCCAAATAAAGGAGTGATCACCCTACGACGTTTGTATGGAGAAGTGACCGGCCAGTTCAACCTTAAGAAGAGATCCTTGTATATCTTATACAGAATTGCCCATGCTGATCCATCTGAATGGCTCATTCAGTATATTATGTGACCAAAAGCTGTACTTGATAATAGAAATAAAATAATAATAATTTTATTCAGCAAGCATATTGTTTTACAATCTTAAATGTAAAAGAATTATTACAATAACTGGTCAGTTATCAGTTATCATTAGCAGTTATTCTTTTAGATAATACTGGATAGGGTTGCCACCATGCGACTGGAATGTTTGTTCAAGTTATGATATCACCGGTGATATATTAATACCACAGAATTTGCGATAACCCTGCGACATTTGACCAGTTTTATCGTTTCGCAGCCTCAACCAGACATATTACCTTATGGTCTGAAACCGAAGAAGAAATGGGAGGTGGAAGGTCCCCTCAAACGCGCTAACTGGAAAACAATTGTACCACAGAAGATGTCGGAGAAGGCTTTTTGGGTAAAAGTAAGTAGTTAAAAAAATAATATTTGGCGAAGAAATGATATGGGAATTCAGTGCCAGTATGCTAGTGAGAGAATAAAAAGTATAAATTTATTAAAAAAGTAGAAATCCCGTAAGAAATTGATTTTAATATTGTTATGTTTGCAATAACGCATGCTTTGCTGATTACATTACAAAATTACAAATTTACCAGAGGAAAAATTATAGGTATATCAATCATGTGCGGGATTCGAACCCGCGCCCATCCACCCCTATAGCCATCATTAACAAGTTTAAGACAATTGCAAAATTGGTCTTGTTTGTAGTACAACTTAAGTTGAACTATAGATGTCGCTCCATCCCAATACGATGGTTGAAGAACGATAGAAAAAAATTGAGTTATGACTCATTGTCATGTTAGCTCAATTGGTTAGAGCATACCAATTGAGCTAACGTGGTGGATGGACACGGGTTCGAATCCCGCACTAGACTTAATTTTTTCCTCTCGTAAATTTGTAATTTTGTAATGGAAATTAATTATTTCGCTGATGATGTTTTGCTAGATATGTTTTAATCCAATGTAATAGGGGACGCGTCTACCGAAAACAGTTGTAGAGTCCACGCGGACTGAATTGATTTTATAACGTTTTTTTCAATAATTTCCGACTTAGTGTTCTAATCTAGGTCCAAGTCCAAGTTAAGCGTTGATTTGGATAGGATTCCAAATCAACGCTTTATGGAACTCGATCTTTATCTATTAAATATAATTATAAATTTTATTAGGTAAAAAAAATATCAGACATATGAAAGATCAGTGGATGAAGATTTTGGATTAACAACGTAAGGGATATTTAGTTTCCTTTTCTTCAATGCTGTAAAAGGCGATTAAGGAAAAACTGCGCAAAATAAGCAGCAGCACGGAATCGAACCTAGGTCCTCTGGATTCCAAACCGGCACTTTTATTTAGTCTTTGACCACTATCTCACCTGACGGTAAGTGATGCTGCGGTCGAAGATGTTGTACAGGCCAACCTAGAATTACTGGCTCTCAAGGACAGCTGCCGGAATGCACTGTTAGGTGCTTGGTGACAGATTTTCTGCTTGAGGATGGTAACTAGCCAGGTGGGCATTTGCAAAATGCCCTACCACCATGCTATAACGACTGCCACTCTAAGACAACAACCGGGACCGACGGCTTAACGTGCCCTCCGAAGCACGTGCACGCTCAGTAGTAATGTCACTAGCGGTCACCCATCCAAGTCATAACCGCGGCGGACGTTGCTTAACTTTGCTGATTGGTTAAGAACAGTTAAGCAAACTTCGCTACGAGCACTTCAAACACACTCAACGAGGCAGTCAAGACGTATTTATCAGTTTTCCATATAGGACGTGGTTCTTACCTCCTCATGTATTATATTTTTCAGGTCCAAGAGGACAAACTTGCCTCCCCTGATATTCTAAGTGGGCTTGCGTTGAAGTTCTCGAGCAAACCAGTAGCGAAGAAAAACGAAGACAAAGTTGACAAGTAAGTAACAAAAATCACCGCCAAGCGTCTAACGGTTTGTTTCGGCAGCTGTTCCTGAGCGTCTATTCCCATTTTAGGTTAACCTGATAGGATGACCATTTTTTTGTGCAAGGATAAGTTTTGGTTTTCTAATCTACTTTAGCAGAATTTTTTTGGCATATAATTATAATTTGTCATAGTTAATTTTGAGTATACTGCTTTGTGAGGTATCATTAATAGCTGCCCTAATATTGTTTAGTATATATTTGGTAACCCCCGTGGGGTTCCGGGTTAGAATTGCACCTTCCCATATCATCCCGTGGGTGTCGTAAGAGGCGACTAAGTGAAAAATACCGGAAGGTGGGCAGCAGCGCCTTCTGAGTCACTGATAACTTAAACTGCGATCCCCAAGGATTAGTGCAAACCCTCCCTAAATGAGACTGTGTTCAGCAGTGGACAATCTAGCTGATACAGTATATATTTGGTAGGCGAAAATAAAAATAAAAAAATGGCGTGAGCATGAGGAGGTCAATACCCAGCAGTGAGTGAATACAGGCTGGTTAGATGATCAGCTTTATACACTCACTTTAAAATGAATAAAACTTATAGTGCTCAAAATTTGAGTTGCAAGTATCGACTTGATATCGAGCGACATATAGACAGACAAGAAGAAATTGAAAGTGACTTAATACTGTTGCAAGATTCCACCCGGAACGATACACAGACATACAGACAAACAAGAAAGTGACTTAATAAAAACGTGGTAAAACATCCAGATGCCAAATAACTAGTACATTTACCAGACGAGCGTGGAAATTCGCGGTCTCCGACTACCCCTTCAAGAAACAGGCGTGACGTAATATATGCATATACTACGTCTGATTATTGTTTATCACCCATGCAAGTGGAAATACGGATTCCCGGGGTCGGGGTCTCCGACTACCCCTACGGGAATCAGGCCTGACGTAATATATGCATATACTACTTCTAATTATTGTTTTGTCACACTTCAATATACTTTTTCTTTTATGTGTTATCCAGACCACATACGATGAAGAAGATGAAAGAACTGAAGGTGCTGGACAGCAAGGCTGCGCAGAACCTCAGCATCCTGCTTGGCGGCAGTCTCAAACATATGTCGTATGACCAGATCCGCACTGCGATACTGCAGTGCGACACTGCGGTGCTTACAGGGAACGTGCTCGATTTGCTCATACAGGTACGAAAATGTGAGGTCAATGTACGATATTCCTCCTTAAGGTCATTGCACTCAGAACACATTGTTTTTAAACTGTCACGATCATTAAGACTAGAATTAGAATTACAAATGGGATACCACTAGATTTAGTTGCATAACCCACAGGTACTCTCAACAGAAAACCACTACATACCGAGGATGGTAAGAGAAGAGACCGAAATAACAAAATATCGAAACTTAAATAGGAAACAATAACTTTTTCTAGTACTGTCTGACACTTTTAAGTTCTGTGTCTCTTAGTAAAAGACAATGCCTACTCCGAGCTAAAAAAATATATTTAATCTCAAAATGTTTATTAGGACTACCAGAAGTGAACCCTAAGATAATGAATAGATTCAGGCGTTACTTTGCGGAAATCCATATTTAATAACAAATATCGTTGATCGTCGGTCATTCTCGATTGTGCGCTCGTAGAGTCAAGACCTCCTGAGGATGGTTCGTGTAGAAGGGGTACGCGTCGAAAATTCTTTCGGTTTGCCTGCGTGGCGTATGGGACGTCACGTCAGCTTAACAGGAAAATTAGGCGGAATTGTCACTAGATATATTTTTAAGTGATGAAGTAATTAAAATATTAATTTAATGTTTTCTTAAAATATTTAAAAAATATTTGTTATTATAACAACCCTACGAGGTTGTTAGCATTCAAAGTCAAAGTCAAAATCATTTAATCAATTTAAGCGTCTACGACGCTCTTATGAAGGTCAATTACAAATTTTAGTATTGAAATATTCTACATTGTACTGCCACGTTCAGCAAATAAATTGTATAGAGCCACTGCGAGAAGAACGGGCAAGAAACTCGGGGCCATTCTTTTAAACATCTTTTAACAATGTGTTACATACATACTATATAATAGAGTTATTACAATATTTGTTTAAATTATGTAGGTGACAGGCAATAGCTTGGCGGAGGCGGAATTGTCCAGGCATTTTTGTCGTTTTTGACATTTGACCAATAACCGTGTATATTTCCAGTACCTCCCACCGGCGGATCAGTTGAAGAAGCTGGCGGAGTTGAACTGCAGCCGCGAGGAGCTGACGGAAGCGGAGCAGTTCGCGGCGTGCGTGGCGGACGTCAAGCGGCTCGTGCCGCGCCTCAGGAGTCTCGCCTTCAGGGAGCACTATGCTGAGATCATATCTGAGGTCAAACCTGTCAGTATCACATGGAACTTTATACTAATTAGCATTCAATTTCCCAGTGCTAGGGTATCCCATTTTTCGTCGGGCTAGAATGTCACCCCACCCGTCTCTACACGTGGGTGTCGTAAGAGGCTACTAAGGATAACACACCAGAAAGCAGCACTTTCTGAGGAACTGATATCTCTCACTGCGATCCCCAAGCCGCCTGCCAAGCGTGGCAATTATGGCAAACCCCCATATTGGGGGAGGCTGTGTTTAGCAGTGGACTATCCGACTGATACAGTACAGTACAGTACAGGGCTAGAATTTCACCCCCCATATTTTCCCGTGGGAGCAGGAAGAAGCGACGGATGGCAAAATACCAGAAAATGAACCTCGGCGCCTTCTGAAATACTGTAATCTTAGACGTAGGTTTTATGCCAACCCCAAAAAATCGCAGAGGCATTTGTTCAACGGTAGACGTAATGGCTTTTGATGTGATGTAAGCATTAAATACTGTCAAAAACTGTATAAAAATTATTAAATTCTTGTGATGCTTGACTACGATGACTCGGTTGGCTATCCGCGGAAGCCTTGAAGGAATAGAATAATGAAAATAGAATCAGCTGTCCATGAGAGCCAGTAATTCTAGGTTAGTCTGAACAACATCTTCGACCACATCATCTCCAACCATCAGGTAAGATAGTGGTCAAAGGCTAACAAGCTATCAGCGTTATAAAAAAAAAGTAGCAGTAGTCAGAAGTGGAGAATTGGTACTGCAAGAGTCTGGCAAGTAGACAATAAAATACCGACCATAGTACAAACTGCAAGTATTGATCGGTTATCCTACAGACTGCGCCAGTATAATGTTTGAATGTTTTATTTTATTAGAAAGCATTTTCTACTTATTTCGTATATTTTTATCATCTATAGCTATATATTGAAAGCTTTTTGTCTGTCATAATTCTTTGCCGCTTTTTTCTTATATCTATGCAAAAGAAACAAATTCAATTATGTTTATTCATTTTTATTTATATCTCAGCTTGCCTTTGACCACTATCACTCAAGATATATTGGTAAGTGATGATGTGATCTAAAATGTTGTTCAAGCTAACCTAGAATTATTGGCTCTATAGGTGCTTGGCGGCAGACTTTTTACTTGAGGGTGGTAGCTCACCAGGCGGGCATTCACCAAATTCCCTACTTACTACCATATATCACAAAAAAATTACGTAATAAAATACAAAATGAGATCATTCAAAATTTTTACAATATTTACTATAATTATGTTTACCGATTTTTTTATCCATATGTATATATTTCTTTCAGGATATAGTATCGGGTACAGCGGCGTGCGAAGAAGTGAAGTCAAGCGGGAAATTCGCGAAGATTCTAGAACTACTGCTGTTGCTTGGAAACTACATGAACACCGGCTCCAACAACGCGGGCGCTTACGGGTTCGAGATCAGCTTCTTAACTAAAGTGAGTTATGTTTGCAAATTTACGCCTGCTCTTCGGATTACATTACAAAAATATATTTTTTTTACGAGAGAAAAAATTATATTCATGTGCGGGTTTCGAACCCGCGTCCATCCACCCCTTTCAAAAGACAAAAGGGGTGGATGGACGCGGGTTCGAATCCCGCACATGACTTAAATTTATCCTATCGTATTGTTCGGACCGATCAACTTATCGGGCAATTGGAACGCACCCCTTTGGTAGTCGTCTATTTGTGATCTATGGATTTTTTGTATGTGAAAATAACTTGAAACTTTTTGCTAATCATTCTCTTGTACTTTTTGTCGTCATTGATTTTTGAATTTGTAGTTTAATTTGCTTGCGCGTATTTGTTTTATATTATATTTGTTCTACGCGATATTTTCGATTTTTGAATTTGTGATAGTGCTTTGCCGTAACGTTGGACAATCTCAAGGAAACGGAAGCCCAGCCATAGCAGTGAGTAATCTTCGTATATAATAATTGGCCAATTATATATTCGTGATGAAGGGCTAGGCTGGGTTCAAAGAAGGAGCGGAGAAAACCCATCACACTGTATGTAATTGATACCATATTTTTTACCTTGTCCTTTTCAGCCTTCCCTGTGAATCGCCGGTTGTTAAGCATTCATTTATTTATTTATTTATTTATTTAGATACACAAAACAAATTACAGTCAATTCCTCATTTATAATAATTATACAAGTTATACAAATTTTGAGCTGGATTGTAATTCAACTTATGTGTATACAGAAAAGTAAAATTAAATCCGAGACGAAGTTAAAGAAAGTACCAATCCGCAAATCAAAGTGATATTTTCGGATTAGTACCCTGAAACTGACACAATATATAATTCTAACTAACAATGAGATAGATCATCCGGACACAACATGTCTGTTGTGTCCGAATTACTTGGTTTCGGTTGAAGAAGATCTTTTATAGTTTTAACATATCTGCCAAGACTAGGATTAAACACGTCTAAATCTGGATTATTTTTTAACAGATCATTATATTGACGAGCCATTCTTACAATAGGATTAAAGTAGGATGTATTATTTTTATGGACTTGAAGAGCAAAGAGATTAGTGACTTTGGCTGTACGTGCTCTATATTTAATATTAAAGGGTATTTGATATAACAGATCGGGGGAATCCACCATAGAATGAATAATTTTGTACAGGTATAAAAAGTCGAAATATATCCTACGCGTTTTAAGGGACTGCACATTAAATTTTAACAACCTTTGTTCGTAATTTAAGTCAGAGCGTCCTACATGCTGACGATAACAGAGTAGTCTAAGACATTTTCTCTGGACACGTTCTATGTTATTTGAGTGAATTTCATAGTGCGGAGACCAAATCGTGCTACCATACTCTAAAATGCTTCTTACAAGGGCAAAGTAAAGGTACAGAACACTATGGGGCCTTTTAAAATCTTTAGTAGATCTTAAGACAAAACCAAGGAGCTGATTAGCTTTTGCAGTAATCTGTTGATAGTGAGGTATGAATGAAAGCTTATCGTCAAACAATATGCCGAGATCTTTAGCAATGTGTGACCGTGCTAAGACCTGCCTTTTGATCGTATATTTATTGGTAATTATGTGCCGCTTTCTTGAAAATGATATAATGAAGCATTTACTGACATTCAAAAACATACGATTTGACTGGCACCATTGCAACACGTGATCTAAATCATTTTGTAATAGCTGGCAATCATTTGGGGTTAAAATAACTTTAAATATCTTCAAGTCGTCAGCATATAGTAGGCACTGACATGACAGCTGTTCAACAAGGTCATTAATAAACATAATAAAAAGAAGCGGTCCTAAATGGGATCCCTGAGGCACACCGGATGTCACCTCGACTGGAGACGAAAGATACCCCTTCAAAGCAACCAGTTGACTTCTGTTATTAAGATAGGAATTTATCCATCGATACAAACAGCCGTGAATACCATAAGATGCTAGTTTACGACAAAGCAACCTGTGATTGACTTTGTCGAAAGCCTTAGAGAAGTCGGTGTAAATTGTGTCAACTTGACCCCCCACAGCAAAGCATTTACAAAGGTAATTTTTATATTCAAGAAGATTAGAAACTGTTGACCTGTTTTTAACAAATCCATGCTGCTTGTCCGACAGCATAGGTTTCATATGATTGTATAAATAACCGTATACCAAAGATTCAAACAATTTTGCAAAGCAAGATAAAATGCTGATTGGTCTGTAATTTTCACATTTAGATTTATCTCCACTTTTGTAGATTGGAATGATATGTGCTACTTTCCAGCGTTTAGGGAAAACACCAATGGCAAGAGATTTGTTAAAAATAATGCACAAAGGTACACATAGCTGCTTTCCGCAAGCCCTAATAAAAGATGGAGGAAGTAAATCAGGTCCAGCGCCCTTCTTCACGTCTAACTGGTTAATTTTGAGTAATACATCACGTTCAGTAATTACAATTGATGATAGTGAACCGTTTAGGCAATTATTAGAGTATGGTGCATTATGATCAGAAGCAACCGAAGATGAGCTCTGATCATCTATTTCGAACACCGAGCCAAAGTAATGGGAAAACAGTTCACAAATTCCCTGTCCCGAAGACGATGAAAGGCTACCAAATTTCATGACATTTGGTATGGACACATGACCTTTTCTATTATTTACAAACCTCCAGAAAAGTTTAATATTTTTGTCAACAGCATCTTCGATTGATGAGAGGTACTGATTATAACATGTGTGAGCCATCTTTTTAAATCTTTCGCGGAGTAATGAAAATGAATCGTAATCTCGGGGGTTATTATATATTTTGTATAATTGGTGGTATTTATTCTTTTCAATATTACATTTAATTAAAGCTTTGCTGTACCAAATAGGATAAGTTGAAGGCTTTGTTATAATTATCGGCGTATGTCGCTTTATAATTTCAAACAATTTTTCGTAAAAGATGTCAGTACACAGATCTATATCAGTAGCAGACAGAATATCATGCCAATCAATGGAATCTAGTTCAAATTTAATATTTTGATAGTCGCATTTTAAAAAGTTTATCCGTTTATTATCCCTTTTTCTAAGACTTTTTTGTATTTTAATAGAACTTATTTCAATTGAGAGAGCAGGGTGATGCCTGTCTAATTTACTTATTGCAAGTGCTTCTGTAACATTAACAGCATCGAAAGTGGAAAAAACTAAGTCCAACATCCTTCCATTAGCATTTGAGACGTTATTACATTGTTTGAGATTACATAATGAAATCAACTCATTTAAAAGTTGTAATCTTTTACTTTGGGTAGTAACAGAAGGTACAGTAGAATTAGAATGGGAAAACATGAAAAAATCAGGCGTATTAAAGTCACCTAACAAAAGAGAGTTGTCTTCAGAGCAGTTATTTAATAGTAGTCTATGGCAGTTAGCGTAAAATTCTTCTAATTGTATGTTTTTTATATAATTAGGTAAATAACAAACACATATATTAAGATAAGGAATATTATCTGACATTAAAGTGATCCAGATATCCTCTAATTCTGTCTCCCAAGATGCCTGACGGATAACTTGATAGCTTTTCATAACAGCAACTAAAACGCCACCACCTTCATTTTTTGAAGAGTTGGTGTCCAATCTATCTCTTCTAAAAACATTATATCGAGCATCAAAAACTTCGCCATCAAACACACCTTTATTAAGATTAGTCTCCGTCAAGCATACAACATCATAGTTCGCATTTAAGAGATTTAAATAAAATTCTGACAACCTACTACGTATTCTATTGACATTTTGGTAATAGATGTTAACCATTACGAGTTGATAAATGCACTTAATTAAAAAAACAATTATTATTCAGAAGAAAATAATCATCATTCAGTGATATTTACTAAGTGTGTCAAAATTTTTCACATGTATAGCCGGACTTTGTTCATTTTGACGTATATAAATTAGGCCAAATCGAACCCATACGAATTTATAATTATTAATTTTACAAAATTTTCTAGCTGCGCTATGCAGTTCCTTTGTTTCAGGGGACAAATGTTCAGACAGGTAGATTCTACGAGTTTCTCCGGTGAAGCCAATGTGGGTGGTAGCCAATTTATCCTTTGAGTGGGCCTTATTGAAGCGCGTAACAGATGACATTCAGATTCAATACAGATTGTCCAGGTGGAAGCCTCTCTGCTAAACAATCCCTGCCTGGGTAATCTGGAATCTTAACACGTATATTTGTAATTTTGTAACATTTTTTTATCTATGAACTGGTAAAATATATTAATATATAATAAATTATAAAAAAGTATTGCACATATTCATCAACACTATAAAACGCTTTCTCGACGGGCCACGATTTAAGTCTGCGCTTAAATGTATGGAGGCTATGAGCTGTGACTACATGATCCGGTACCCCCATCACTCCAGTCACGTATCACCAGTTAATTATAATATAATATAATAATAATGTTTATTGTGCAAAAAAACAGGTACATAGATCAGACAAATAAGGAATTTTAACATTATATGAGTAGCATTTATCTAAATAAGGTGCGTTCGTTTGTAGCAGTTTCAAAAGTGGCATTTGTGTATTAGTGTTCGGATAGAAGCTTTTGCTATTATTGACCACCAATTACTGCATGCTATCCGAACGGCTTAAAACGTACTTTGACAACCGACAATGTTTTAACAATTTTGCACAGTACGAAACATGGAATCAATCTCTAAAATTAACAAAAAAGTAGGTACTTACCTATATTATTATTATTTCTTTGTTAATGGCTTCTGCTAGTTACTTAAATAAAAAACTTGTGAAACTCTTCAATCGCGCCAAATACAACTGTCAAACCAGCAGTTGTCAAAAAACGATCACAACGATCCCACGGTAAGACGTGGGTCAAAAATATCACTTTTCTCTGTCATTTGTAGCGTTTTCAAAGCTATCCGAACGGTGAGCGAAAACGATATTTTTGCTCACGAAGTCCCAAAACGAACGGCCCGTGTGATCATTTTTAGCGTTTGTGAGTGTTATTTTTGGCACCGATAGGCTATCCGAACGCCCTAATAATATGTCTATATAATAATATACATACCTAACATGAAAGTTGTCTTATATCACACTAGCCCCCACACTAGGATACCCTGTGTTGTGGGTGGACTAGTTTCTCCCAAAGAACATTTATTTAGGGACAAGACGTCATTACAATTATAAGAAGCAATAATTAAAAACTATTAGAGTAGAAACCTGTTTGGAAAGTAATCTAAACATTGTAACAAAGCTGAAAAAGGAATTATTTTCGGATATAAAATGAACATTTTATTATAAACGAATGAAAAATAAGGATCTGAAAAATAATATACATATTTATAAAATATAAGCTTATTTGAATTATAAAATAAAAGAAAGTTTGGGACATACCCTTTAAAAAGAACATGCACTCGTATCACACATAATACGAATTTTTAGCTCACAAAAACTTGTCAACAACCTTGCACGTAGACTTACATTATAATATTACAAAAATTAGCAGTATTGCTTCTTCACCCAACCAATGTTTGTGTTACAGCTAACGGCCACGAAGGACTTGGAGAACAAACAGACACTACTGCATTACCTGGTGGACACTATAGAACACAACTTTCCAGACGCGTTGAACTTCGCTGAAGAAATGCCTCATGTCGACAGGTACCTTAGCTTGTTGTCTTAGTCCGCCAAACACCTAACGATATGTTTCGGCCGCTGTCCTTGAGAGGTAGTAATCCTAGGGGCTAGCTACTACCCTCAAGTAGAAAATCTGTCGCCAAGCACTAAACTGAGTGTTCCGGCTGGTGTCCATGAGAGCCAGTAATTCTAGGTTAGTCTGAACAACATCTTCAACTATATTTTGAAGCAGTGATGGCTCAGTGGCATTGGCTATGGACTGCCGCGCAGCAGGTCCATGGTTCGAATCCCGCCGCGGACTTGACCGCGTGGACGAAGGGCATTTTGCGAATGCCCGCCTGGCTAGCGACCACCCTCAAGTAGAAAATCTGTCGCCAAGCACCTAACGGTGTGCTCCGGCATCAGTCCTTGAGAGGCAGTAACAAGTATTTTACCAATAACCGTGTATAATGTTTGTATATAATTATAATAATAATAAATCTTTATTTCAGGTAACAGACACAATAAATAAATTTAAAAATGTACGGAACCATAGAACATAAACACCTTAATTTTAATATAGTTAGGTTTGTAATAACGCCTGCTATGCAACTATAGATGTCGCTCCATCCCAATACGATGGTCAAAGAACAATAGGAAAGATTTGAGTTATGACATCATGTCATGTTAGCTCAATTGGTTAGAGCATACCCCGGCTCAATGGGTGGATGGACGCGGGTTCGAATCCCGCACATGACTTAAATTTTTCCTATCGTATATTTGTGATTTTGTAATAAATTCCTTAATCTAATATATTTTTATATATTAAAAAAATTAATGACCCTACATAACGGGAAGACTCAGCTTCCTCTCCCTGAATAAGCGGTATACCACCCCTGCAGGCCAAAAGTCCGGTGTCAGGAATATCTTGGATTGAGCTGCTAGGACCTGAAGGGTATAAGACTTGAAGTCCGTGGCCCTAATCTGCTCCAACCGCATCAAATTCAGTGAGATTTGCTCCTCACACCAGCCCTTCAGTTTCTCCCGGACGGTTTCAGTTTTCAGTTTCTTTTTGCATGGTGGTAGGGCATTTTGCGAATGCCCGCCTGGCTAGCTACCACCCTCAAGTAGAAAATCTGTCGCCAAGCACCTAACGGTGTGTTCCGGCAGCTGTCCTTGAGAGCCAGTACTTCTAGGTTAGCCTGTATAACATCTTGGACAACATCATCACTTACCATCAGGTGAGATAAAGACCATACCATCAGAGAAAAAAAAAACGCAGGATGTCTTCTCCTTATGTCTCCATGTTTTTGAAGCGCTCGTAGCGAAGTTTACTTAGCTGTTCTCAACAGATCAGCAAAGTTAAGCAACGTCGCGCGGTCATGAGTTGGATGGGTGACCGCTAGTGACATTACTACTGAGCGTGCACGTGCTTCGGAGGGCACGTTAAGCCGTCGGTCCCGGTTGTTGTCTTAGGATGGCAGTCGTTACAGCATGGTGGTTGGGCATTTTGCAAATGCCCGCTGGCTAGCTACCACCCTCAAGTAGAAAATCTGTCGCCAAGCACTACGTGTGTTCCGGCAGCTGTCCTTCAGAGCCAGTGCTTCTAGGTTAGCCTGAACAACATCTTCGACCACATCATCACATACTATCAAGTGAGATAGTGGTCAAAGGCTAGGCTATCAGGCATAAAAAAAAATGTCCAGGGGAGAAAAATAACAAATATTTTTAAAATATTTTAAGAAAACATCAAATTAATATTTTAATAAAACACTTAAAAAATGTAAAAATATATTAAGTGACAATTCCGCCTAATTTTCCTGCTAAGCCGACGTGACGTCACAAACGCCACGCAGCCAAACCGGATTGTGAGAGATGTTATTATTAAATATGGATTTCCGCAAAGTAACGCCTGAATCTATTCATTATCCAATCGAGGAAGGTATATTTGAACAGTCGGTGGTTCGTTTTTTTTTTTGTATGTTATTGTGACGGAACAAGCCCGAGGCCCACCTGATGTTAAGTGGACTAACCTCTGCCTATAACAGACGCATTTCGTCAACGACGAATTGCACTGTGCCCGACACACTGAGACGTCCAGTTGTTAGGTCTCATTAGCCTGTAATATGCTAAAATAGTAATGATGTTGTCAGGGCAGCGCGAGTGTCGATGGAGAACCTGCAAAAGTCCCTCAAGAAGATGGACAACGACATCCGCGCGCTCGAGACGGACCTGAACAACTCGCGCGTGCCGCAGGCGCCCCAAGACAGGTTCTACGACTCCATGAGCGTATCCTTTTACAAATGGAGCGTTCGTATAGCCTAGCAGTTCCAAAAATAACACTCACAAACGCTAAAAATGATCACACGGGCCGTTCGTTTTGGGACTTCGTGAGCAAAAATATCGTTTTCGCTCACCGTTCGGATAGCTTTGAAAACGCTACAAATGACAGAGAAAAGTGATATTTTTGACCCATGTCTTACCGTGGGATCGTTGTGATCGTTTTTTGACAACTGCTGGTTTGACAGTTGTATTTGGCGCGATTGAAGAGTTTCACAAGTTTTTTATATAGTATTTATATTTTATGTAGTAGGTACCTACTTGTTTTGTTAATTTTAAAGATTGATTCCATGTATCGTACTGTGCAAAATTGTTAAAATATTGTCGGTTGTCAAAGTATGTTTTAACGCAAACTAGCCAAAACGAACGCACCTACTATATCGCTGCTCTTCTACAACAGGGGCCCGATTCTCTTACCTATTGAACGGCGTTAACGCCACTTAATTGCATGAAAATTGTAGTTTTTGACAGCAACCGTAGTCTGCCCGCTATTTAGGTTCGATCGCAAGTCTTGCTATCAATAGTTTATAACATATTTGGTATGCTGTAAGCTATTTTGTTGCGATTGCGTTGCTACAGTACCTTACAATATTTAGGATTTTAGATGGAAAAATAGCTAAATGATTTAAATATATTTATTTCAGGTATTGTTTGCTAGAAAACCACTGTATTGATGTTTTGACTGATACTTGATTGATAGAAGTTTTCATTATTATTTCATTGGCAACATTTGCAATCTTCTATCGTATGGATGTTCTGCGAACATCCATACGATAGCGACGCGATTGCTATACAACTGCGATTAGGAGCTAGAATTAGCAGACTACCGAATTTGACATTAACAGCAGTTCGATCGCAGAAGCATCGCAGTAGTGTGGTGTTTGGTCAATAGCTAAGAGAATTGGGGCCCTGGAACGGCGCTCTAGCTGTAGGTATGGAAGGCCGCGTAGAAGGCACATTTTTGAATCCCGCCGCGAATAAATATGGATCCTGAATCTATTTATTATAGTGTTTTTAGTGTTCGAAATTGACTGGGTGAATCGATTTTGATTTCTATATAAACAAGGACTTTAAATTACATAGTAATAAGAACCATTATCGTATAATAAGTGTCCGTAACTCGTGATCCAGTCGTTTGCCATAGAAGCCCGTTCGCAGTGCGACCTGCTGCACTCGATGTACAAGAAGATGGAAGCACTGTATTCTGAACTGGCGGAGTACTTCGTGTTCGATACCAGGAAGTACACGCTCGACGAGCTCTTCAACGATATCAAGACTTTCAAGGACTCTTTTATAGTGAGTACTACAATAACGCCGTGGGGTACCGGGCTAGATGGTGGTAGGGTATTTTGCGAATACCCGCTAGCTACCACCCTCAAGTAGAAAATCTGTCGCCAAGCAACTAATAATTGTGTTTCTGCATGGTGGTAAGACATTTTGCGTCAGGCAGATGCCTGACTAGCTACCACCCTCAAGTAGAAAATCTGTCGCCTAGCAAGTAATAATTGTGCTTTTGCATGGTAGTAAGACATTTTGCGAATATCTGCCTGACTAGCTACCACCCTCAAGTAGAAAATCTGTCGCCAAGCAACTAATAATTGTGTTTTTGCATGGTGGTAAGACATTTTGCGAATACACGCCTGGCTAGTAATCACCCTCAAGTATAAAATCTGTCGCCAAACACTTAACGGTGTTTTCCGGCAGCTGTTCTTAAGAGCCAGTAATTCTAGGTTAGCCTGAACATCTTCGACCATATCATCACTTACCATCAGTTATGATAATGATCAAAGGCTAGCTTCACTAGCTCACCACTATCTTAACTGATGGTAAGTGATGAGGTGGTCGAAGATGTTGTTCAGGTTAACCTAGAATTACTGGTTCTCAAGGACACATTGTTAGTTTCTTGGCGACATATTTTCTACTTGAAGGTGGTAGCTATACCAAAATGTCCTACCACCATGCAAAGACACAGTAAATATATGAGTACTATGCATTTTACATAATAATACTGTACAGGATCGACGGGATCGTCTACTGCTGAATGCATCCTCCCGGTTTGCTATAATCCCCACGCTTGGCAGGCGTCTTGGGGATCGCAGTGTGAGATATTAGTTCCTCGGAAAGCGCTGCTGCCCACTTTCTGGTGTGTTACCCTTAGTCGCTTCTTACGGCACCCGCGGGTAGCAATGGGGGGGGGTGACATTCTAGCCCGGCACCCCGCAGCTTTTAATCTGTACCTGTTCGTATTTGTCATTTTATCAATTATTATTATCGTTTCATTCATACAATTTTGACATACTTAAGCAATAATACTCTAAAAACCTTCTATATCAAACATCTATAGCTAGGTGTGCCGGGTTAGAATTCCACCTCCCCATATCATCCCGTGGGTGTCGTAAGAGGCGACTAAGGGAAAAATATTGGAAGGTGGGCAGCAGCGCCTTCTAAAGAACTGCCATCTTACACTGCGATCGCCAAGCCACCTGCCGAGAGTGGGGATTATGGCAAATACTCCCTTTATAGGGGAGGCTGTGTTCAGCAATGGATGATCCGGCTGATGCAGATATGTTTTTATTTTTTTTTTATTTTATTGTGACTGAACAAGCTCGAGGCCCACCTGATGTTAAGCGGACTAACCTCTGCCTATAACATATACATTTCATCACAAGTCACGAATTACACTGCGCCCGTCACCTTGAGACAGATTTGTTAAGTCTCATGTGCCTGTAATTTCACTGGCTCTCAAGGACAGCTGCCGGAATACACCGTTAGGTGCTTGGCGACAGATTTTCTACTTGAGGGTGATAGCTAGCCAAGCGGACATTCGCAAAAGGCCCTTCCAGCATGCGATGAAGCTCAAGCCCGTGGCAGGATTCGAACCATGGACCTGCTGCGCGGCAGTCTATAGCCTAAGCCACTGAGCCATCACTGCTTCAAATATATACTTACTGTACTATACAATACTGTAACAGCCGACTCGTCCACTGCTGAACAGAGCCTATTAAGGGGGAATTTACCATAATCCCCACGCTTGGCAGGCGGCTTGGGGATCGCAGTTTAAGATGGCAGTTCTTTAGAAGGCGCTGCTGCCCACCTTCCAGTATTTTTCCCATAGTCGCCTCTACCGACACCCACGGGATGATATGGGGAGGTGCAATTCTAACCCGGCTTCCATAAAATATATACTTAAAATATCTATATTTAAAATATCGCAAAATATCTATATTTAAATATCGCAAAGGTTTAATTATTGTTCCTAACTACTATATAATATTGTTAAGGCGGCGCACCACGACAACGTCGTGGCTCGCGAGACGGAGGAGCGAGCGAAGCGCGCGAAAGAAGCGAGGGCGGTCGCCGAGCAGGAGCGTAAGGACAGACAACACAGATACAAACAGTTTGTCGATATGGAGAGTGCACAGGACGGCGTTATGGACAGGTGATTATATTTTTTATACGGAAATATATTATTTTCAATCGGTCTGCCTGTGTGAGCGATTTGAGCGAAATGAGCAGAACTATTTAAAAGAAGCGAAAATTTTAAAATTGCTTTAACATATTTTTATTTTTCAAGTGTTTTATAATTTAATAAAACACATGAAAAATATATCTAGTGACAACAACGCCACGCAGCAAAAATCGGAAGAGTTTTCAACTCGTTTCGCTTTTACACGAAGCGTCCTCAGGAGGTCTTGACTCTTCGAGCGCACGAACGAGACTGAAGATCCGGTCGTTCCTGCGTGGCGATTGTGACGTCACGTCGGCTTAACATGTAAATTAGCCGGAATTGTCACTAGATATATATTTTTAAAATATATTTTAAGGGTGAACTGGCCGGTCCGTTTTCCATACAAACGTCGTAGGGTGATCACTCCCTTATTTGATGATTTGGGTCCAAAATAAAGCAAAATACCGCTTGATCTCGTCATTATCTAGGCTTGTATGATGCCAACATTTTAATGAAATAATTAACTTGAGAATTATGAGCCTAGAAATATTTTCATATAAAATTTGCTAAGCTCTTTACTTACAACTTAATTATCTTTTAAAATATTGGCATCATACAAGCCTAGATAATGACGAGATCAATCGGTATTATGCTTAAGTCTGGATCTAAAATCTCAAATAAGGGAGTGATCACCCTACAACGTTTGTATGGAGAAGTGACCGGCCAGTTCAACCTTAAGTGTTCTATTAAATTATTAATTTAATGTTTTCTTTAAATATTTTTCAAATCATTTGAATTGTTATTTTGTAACACTCTAAGCGGTAGAAATAATTTCTGATGGAAAAAGATAACTTCCAGCGGGACTTCAAAATGTTTTCGCTTGACATGCGTCAATGCTTTTTAAAATAACACTCTAAACGGTTAGTAGGTTAAGTGAATTGAACGACGAAGACAGAAGACAAATCAAGCGGTTATAGCTATGGACTGCCATGCCGCAGGTCTCTGGTTCGATCCCCACTGCCGGCTTAAACTTCTCCGCATGGTGTAAGGGTATTTTGCAAATGCTTGCCTGGCTGGCTACCATACTCAAGTAGAATATCTGTCGCCAAGCACCTAACGGTGTGTTCTCGCAGCTGTCCTTGATAGCCACTAATTCTAGGTACAGCCTACTACTAGCCTGAACAACATCTCCGAACCCATCCAACTCCTGACCTCGGCGGACGTTGCTTTGCTTTGCTGATAGGTTAAGAACGGATAAGCAAACTTCGCTACGAGCGCTTCGAATTATATGTGTGTATTATTAGAAGTACCTTCGGAACCCTCTTTTACTTGAGTTGGACTCGCACTTAACCGTTTTTTACGCGACAGCTCAAAAAAAGAAGAGTTATGTTTTCACGGTGTGTGTATGTATGATTGTGAGTTTCTTTATTTCCACCATAACTTAAACGGCTTAACCGATTATAATGTATGAGATATCATTAGATTTGTCTTGATAACGCAGGTGACACGCCACATTGTGCGTTAGATTTTTTTTTTCATCAACACCCACCGAATGTGATATCAAAATGAAGGGTTTTATAAGACGATTCTATAAATATATCTAACTTGTAGTTTTAATTTTAATATTGTTATGTTTGCAATAACGCCTGCTATGAGGATTACAGTACAAAATTACAAATATACGATAGGAAATTTTGCTCATTTGGTTAGAGCATACCCCGGCTCAAGGGGTGGATGGATGCGGGTTCGAATCCCGCACATGACTTAAATTTTTCTTATCGTATATTTGTAATTTTGTAATTGTAGTTTTGATTTCAATGGGATAAAACGCTTAACGAAAATAAATAATTAGCAGTCGGGTTATTAACTTTTTTAATTAATTTAGTATAAATGTGTTTATTTTCTATTTCAGTTTGATGGAGGCGTTACAGAGCGGCTCAGCGTTCAGTAGAGAACGGCCGAGGAAAAAGGCGAACCCCAGAGTGGCGGGAGGTAATATATAACCATTATTTTGAATGAAATATATACTTAAAAAAAAACAGTCGGTTTCGTTGGAGTAGGGGCATGATTATCTCATGATCGCTAGATAATGGGTTCAATTCCCTCGAAACTCGGACAAGTATTTAGTTTTTTCTCACATGGAAACAAGTGTGAAGTCTGACACCGTGCCCCGTAGATGGCTATAGGCTCGCCGCATACCTTTGGATGTTTGGAATTCAATGATTTTAAACATCTAATTTAAGGTCCTTGTCTTAGTCATTTGCTCACCGCCTATTCTGGTCCTTAATTGTTTTGTCTGAATGATGTGATTGACATCGCAAATTTAATATGAAATAACGTAATTATATTGGGTATATTTATTAATTATATAATAGTATTAATTATTAATGAAACAATATGAAAAGAACAGCAATATACTTAAATCTTGTTACCATATCTATCTATTAACTAAAAATGTTATGCATAATAATAGCAAAAACTTAAAAATAAAAAGGGGTCAACATACAAGAAACGTTTATTTGAAAAAAGTATTTTCTTTATGCTTTCCAAAACGGTAACACATACATATAATAATAATATACTTTATTGTGCCAAAAACAGTTTCTTACATTGGTCAGAAAAACATATGGTACATCACTATAAATGTTACTTATAAGTTAATATAGCAGAAGCAGTTAATATAATTTTAAAGCAAAAAACTTATAATCTAAATTATTTTCTATTCTATAACATTGGACTCGATTACTGACTAATTCACCCTAGCCCCCACACTAGGATACCCTGTGTTTTGGGTTATCTAGTTCTCTTCCAAATGTACATTATTTTTATAAATTTGTGATCAATAGATAAGTGCAATAGAATACTAATTATTCTAAAAACATACTTACAGTTGGTATTTAGTGTACCTACTGTTGTTTTTTATAAAGGAATATAGTAGTTTGACTTTCTTAAATTAAATATGTAAGTTAGCATTATTTAAAATTTCCTACAGTTATACCAATATTTTAATAGTAAACCAATTATAAAATTGCGAAACCGTGTAGAAACAAGGGACCGGGTGCGACCGGGGGCGGTCTTTTTTGATACATGTAGTTGACATTTTATTGACGTATATAATATTGTATTGTTAATTTAATTGACTTATAATTTAAAATATTTTATAATTTAATTGTATTTATAATAATGTTTAATAAAGTTATGGAAATTCTTAAATATTATCTAATATGTACTAACTTATAATGATAACAAGGATTTCCTTCTCCACCCTTTCTCTCCTTCTTAAAAATTCAAAGAAACAAGTATACATTTTAATAAATTATAGCAATCTTAGTATATGAGGCCGTGAGTACCAGAGCTGCATATATTTTGACTCAATTGATTTTCATTGTCTCAATAAGATAGCTAGTGTGGCACTCCCCGCCTCAATTACAGACAAATTTCTACTGTATACCAACAGATAAAAAAATCGAACAACGGGTCGGATACCTGCTGTGAAACTGGACCTCTATTAAAAATAATTATAAATAAACATAAATGCCTCGTTCAAATAAATATTAAAACATATACTAGATATTACGTATTTCATGAGATAACATTACGTTTATACCTTAGCAATTAATTTCTGTCAGTGTCAACTATTATATTTCATTAACTCACCTCGTATAATAAGTCAAAAAACGAGGCTACATATTATGTTTTTCCATAAAGATGTTTCATTTTCACGCACACATTCATCGTACACGTAGTAGATGAGTTCACGGATGAGGAGGGGCTAGTTAATGCAATACTGCACCGCATCGAAGGTATGTCATTGACCCTCAATTGCACCGTAGTACCTATACATTCTACTACTAGTCACTTTATACATATTATGATTCATTCATCTTCGTAAAAGTATGTGATTACTCGTTTAATACTAGAATATAATTATTCATTGTAGATATAAGTAGATGAACCCTTTGATGAGGAGGTAGTATTTAATGCAATACTGCATCGCAGCGAAGGTATCTCCATGACATGACCCGCAATTTCTCCGTAGTACGGCTGTATACACATGGTTATATAACTATTCAACTTTGTAAAAACATGTGACTACTAATGTAATTCTAGTAGTAGTTATTCACTGTTGAGAATTATTATATGTAGTACCACCAATGAGAATGTACTACTTAGTGAAATATTGTAACGCTTCGAAAATGAGTCACCTGCTATATTAGTATAATCATTGTGTTTTATTTCTTTGCACATAAGCATTACAAGGTTAAGTGAGGTAATGATGCACATTTGCTGATATTTTGACTACTGAAGACATTTTGGGTCCAGTTTGGACAACTTGTTATCGTCGGAAGAACGAAACACAAATTTTTCAACACACTCGCTCGTAACGGGCCTTTAAACGCACCGATTTATTGTCATAATATAGTCTATTACGCACTCGGGCCTTTTTTACTTAACCGCACTAGTGTTTTTAATAGAAAAAAAAACAACGTTTCCACACTTCTCACCAAGGAGATTGTAGTTTGTTTCGTTCGTTTTTCATATAAAAACAAACCAAAGAGTTTTTTACCTACTGAAGTTGAACTTTAGAAGATTTAATTATAAACCTTCTTAATCAGATTATTATTGCTATCAAAAAGATCAAGAAAATATTTTCGTATTCGTTCCTAGCAAGTGTGTTGAAAAACGTTGTATGCAACTCGTGCGCGTTGTTTATTACAATCGCTACTCTATTTAGGTCTCGAATGTAATAAACAACTTCGCGCACTTGTTGCATAGTATACTAATCAACACGGGATTCCGAGCCACTGATTTTGCTATTTGCAAAACGTCTACTTTGCTACACTTTAGCTACATCGAAAACTTCAATCTAAAATATTGCGTAGTTAGAAATTTCGCTTTGTTCGTTATTGGTGGTATTTCGCATTCGCTGCCAATGACTCGAGTTGCACATTTACACGAAATACGTGATACTTACGTGATATGTAAACACAGATGGCCTGGCCGCTTGGCAATGCGGTAGACTGCAGCGTAAGCAAGATAAATCCACGCCGAAATTAGAGAGCTACAGACCAGTCCACACACAGTACCTATACAGGCTTTTGGTGTTGTCTCAACTTTGCAGTTTTTGTAACACTTACAAAGAGGCACAAATGTGCCCCTATGATTTTGATCTGTTTCAAATATAGTTTTTTAATGCTTTCCATGTTGTGTGTGTGGTAGTTACCTAATAAAACTTAGATATATAGTTTTATTAATTAAGTGAATTCGCATGTAGATAATCATAATTCATAATATAGGTACAATGTCGAGCGGAAGGAAAATCGGTCATTGAACTCAACTCTTTCAATTGTATTTTGCAAACAATATGCAACTTGAATCATCATAAGACCTGTCGTGATGTATGAATCTGATTATTGGACAACGAAAGATGTGGATAAAAGAAGAGTGTATGCATAAAATGGTGTCAAAATTATTCGTTTAATTTAGCTGTCTATGATCCTGTTATGGAGGTGAATTAATTTTTTTAATATAAATATATTCCATGTGGTACTGCCACGCTCAGCAAAAAAAGTGTTTAGAACTGCGAGAATAACGGGCAAGAAATATATTAAAGTTACTACTATATGATTTAAATTATGTAGGTGATAGCTTAGAGAATTATCCAAGCAATTCTTACATAATCACAAACTGTACTAGGCTTGCTTCTTAAATATGTATCACTTGCAACTTGAATTTTCCTTGTGTGACCATTACAATTTTCTTTGAATCTTTTTTTTATAAAATCGCACTTAATTATCTGAGAAGGACGAAGGACAAAATGAACAATCATATAATATTATTAATTAGGAAATTGTAAATTGGTGAAAAAAAGTGTATGTCTGTTACTCCTGAACGCTAATACAGCCAAACCTACTAAGAGTAAGTAAGATAAGTCCGCTCGTGAACACGACCAATGCAACTTGGTCGAAACGTGGAGGTAAATAAATTTATACATGTTTTATCGCGATTAAGTCCCGTTAAATATTTATAACTTTTCACCATCAGCATCACTACTTTTTATCATTGTCTACGCGGGTGAAACCACGTGACGTACCTAGTTTATACATGAGAGGAATCTTGAAAGTGGCTTCACAGATTGACGTAGTACAGTAGTAGTAATACATCACGACAGGTCTTGCATTGTTTCCATTTTCACTTGCGCAAAAACGGTCACTGACCTCTGTGCGAGTGCAACAGAAATACGTTTGTAGGGAAATTACAGAGATGTAACTATTGAGGTCAACGGACGAAATTCTTTCGGCGATTGTATTTTATTTATTTACTGTTATCACGTGTTTTTTCATCAACGGTCTTGGTGGGTACCATCGCAGTGCACAAATGTAAAAATTAAAACGTTCATAGCGGTACATACTATTAACATTGGTTTACTATGCCTTCGGTATATTACACGCATATCATAAAAAGCGACATCTACGTTTCAAGAAGTGGAACTATCATTGATCATTGTTTAACCCTCCAAAACAGGCGTGTTAGGTTCTCATCAACAGTCATACAATCCACCGTTGAACAAACGTCTCCCCATAAGAGAGGTTTGCCCTCAATACAGCAATACTATAATCCCCTTGGTAGGCGTTTTGGGGATTGTAGTGTAAGATTGCAGTACTTCAGTTGCCACTGCTATTTCTGGTATTTTTTCCCTTAGTCGCCTTTTACGACTCTAACGGGAAGATATGGGGGAAGGGAATCTATTCTAGTCCGGCACCGCACATGGTTTCGTAAAATAAAAAGTGATGATGTTTTTATAATGTTATTATTATGTATAACATTGTGTGTGTTGTTTGTAGCTGAACGCAGAGCACAGCTGAGCAGATCCAGGTCGAGGTCAGGTCTTACGGGTCCCATCACGTCGAGAGAACTGGCCAAGTGAGTTAACAACATCATTTAATATTGTATCACATCATCCATACTGTTAAACAAACGTCTGCCCCTTTTTGGTATTGCCTAAATCCCCATGCTTGGCAGGCGGCTTGGGGATCGCAGTGTAAGATCTCTTCATCAGTTCTTCAGTAGGCGCTGCTGCCCTCCTGGTATTTTCCCCTTCGTCGCGTTTTACTCCTTGCACAAGAAGATTTAGTAGACAAATGAACTAAGAAGTTAGTGGTCACTTTATCTGTGGGTTAGTACTACTCATCCATTGTGTTTTTTTTTTTATGTTATTGTGGCGGAATAAGCTCGAGGCCCACCTGATGTTAAGTGGACTAACCTCTGCCTATAACAGTTGCAATTCATGATAACTCACGAATTGCACTGCGCCCGACACATTGAGACATAGTTGTTAAGTCTCATTGTGCCTGTAATTACACTGGCTCTCAAGGACTACTGCCGGAACACACCTTGCGGTGCTTGGCGACAGACTTTCTACTTGAGGGTGGTCGCTAGCCAGGCGGGCATTCGCAAAATGCCCTTCCACTATGCGGTGAAGCTCAAGCTCTGGGCGGGATTCGAACCACGGACCTGCTGCGCGGCAGTCCATAGCCAATGCCCAGTGGCATTGGCTATGGACTGCCGCGCAGCACCGTGCATATTTGAAGCAGTGATGGCTCAGTAGCCATCACTGCTTCAAATATGCACGGTTACTTGTGACTTAAACCGGCAATTAGCCTACTCGAGACTTTACTCGTGGAAGAGGCCATAAATGCGCATTAAAGTTACCCATTATTCAACAGAAATGTCAAATTTAAGGACTGTCATTACTTAGCAAACATATTGATTCGGATTTTAGTTTGAGGAGGATAAGAGGTACCGTAATGGACCGAGCGAGAACTCAGTTCGAGCGAAGCGTCTCTGCTTCAACTTACACAAAAATGCTTTCGTTAGTCCGGTTGTTCTCCTCTACAGGTCGCATTTCTCAATCGATTACCACGAAATTTTGTGAGCAGGTTTGTTAAGTCCATACAATTTTTTGTCGATTCAGTTTTTGCAATTTTTTCAAAATGACGGAGATATACATGATAAGATGTTGAAAGTGTGGACGCCTGTGCTTAATTTAATGGCAATGTCCTGATACGCACGTCAGTTGCCTAAAGTGAAAGGCTCTCTCTCTTCAATTGTAAGCTATGCAAGGGTAGACTCGCGAGGTCTACAGCTCGGAGAGCCACTAGTTTATAGAAATTATTATTATTATTATTATTATTATTATTTGTGATACACAGGCAGCTCTTAAGCTGATGCGTGTATATCTGAGTCTTTGTCAATGCACTTTAAATATTTGTCCAGTCTATTTTTGAAAGAGTTCACTGAGGGAGCACTGATCACTGATTCCGGTAACCGGTTCCAAGTTTTAACTATGCGATTCGGTAGTATGTGCTCTCTGGGTTTGCTTTTACTTGGCCCCCGTTGCAGCTTCAGCGAGTGTCCTCTCAGGTTTGTGTTTGTGTTCATAGTATATAGTGTCTCTGACAAATTTGGTATACTATATCTGTTGGTGAGAATTTTAAAGGTCTCTATAAGGTCTCCGCGCTCTCTACGTTTCTGAAGGGTGGTAAGCCCTAGTTCTTGCAGACGATCTTCGTATGGAAGTTCTTTAAGACTAGGGACCATTTTTGTTGCCCTCCGCTGTACACGTTCGAGAAGGTGACTGTCCTTCTTGAAGTACGGATTCCATATCTGGAATGCATACTCCACTAAGGGCCTCAGGTAGGTCTTGTACAGCTTTAGGAACAGTTCCTTGTTAATGTATGAGAAAGCCTTTCTTATAATGTACATTATAGAGTTTGCTCTTTTCACTACCTCTACAATATGGTCCCCCCATTTTAGGTTGCAAGTTACAAGTACTCCGAGGTCTCGCTGTTTTTCTACCTTTTCCAGAGGGCTACCATTAATTGAGTAGTTGCATTTTGGATTTTTGCCTCCAACGTGTAACACTGTGCACTTCTTTTCGTTAAGTGTGATTAGCCAGTCTTGGGTCCATTCATATATTCTGTCTAGGTCTTTTTGCAGGGTGTTATGAGCGATCAGTGGATTTCCCATGATTTTGGTGTCATCAGCAAACAGTGACAGCTGAGATTTAATGTGCTGATCCAAGTCTGTTAGGAATATTCCAAAAAGGATTGGTCCGAGCACAGATCCTTGTGGGACTCCACTGCTGACTTTGTGAGGTTCCGACTGAGCTTCTCCCACGCGTACTCTGTAAGTTCTATTCGAAAGGAACCCTTCTATCCACTTTAGGAGTTTACCTCTTATGCCAAAGTGTTCCAGCTTGAAAATTAGCCTTTTTATTGGGACTCGGTCGAAGGCTTTTTCATAGTCTAGGTATATGATATCAGTTGGCTGTCGTTTGTCCCAAGCTTGGGTCCACGTATCTATGCAGCTGAGTAGGTTGGTAACAGTTGAGCGACCTGGTATGAAGCCATGTTGTTTGTCTGATAAAACCTTTTCCTGAGATAAGAAACTTCTAAGTTCTGCGGCTATTATCTTCTCCATAGTTTTGCAGATTAGGCAGGTAAGGCTTATAGGGCGGTAGTTGGCTGCGACTCGCTTATTTCCTTTCTTGTAGATGGGTGTCACAATAGCTTCTTTCCAGTCTTGAGGGAGTTCACCTTGGTCAAATGAGATAGTCATGATATTGGCCAGTCTAGTACAAATAGCTTCACTGCATTTCTTCAGCAGAATAGCTGGGATCTCATCAGGACCCATGGCAGTATCATCTTTAAAAGTTTTGATGGTTTTTCTGACTGAGTCTGATGAAAACTCAACCGTCTCTAAGGATTGTGTTACTCTTTGTGCTTGGGTTTGTGGGATTGGTATGTGAGGTGGTTCTCTAACATATGACCTATCAAATTGTTTGGCAAATATTTCTGCGACTTCTTTGTGGTCTGTTGTGACAGTTCCAGTTTGGTCATCCAGAAGGGAGGGCGGCACTGATACTTTGGATGTCAGTTGTTGGCGGATGTATCCATAGAAGGACTTGGGTCCACTGTGGACCACCCGAGTTTCAAATTTTATTCGCGCTTTTCTTACTTCAGATGTTAGACTGTTATTAGTTTTACGGTACTTTTCATAATTGCTCTTGGTAGAGACAAGCTGATATGAATTCCAAGCATGAGCTTTTTCAGAAGATAGTTTAAGTATTTCTGGTCCTATCCAGGGTTTGTTTTGTCTTTTCTTCGTTTTTATTCTTTGGAGCGGTATGTGCAATTTTATAATATTTTGTGTTAAGGATTTGAAGCAGTTCCATGCGGATTCAACTGGAGTAGAGTCTGTTATTTCATATTCAGAATTTTCAAAGTCCTGCTTGACAAGAGTGTAGTCTGCGTAGAGAAAGTTATGTCTTGGTATTGAAGTAGGTTTGTGCTGTTGGTTCTGTGCAGGTAGTTGTAGGGTTGCAAATATTACTTGGTGATCACTTTTGCCAATGTTAGGAAGATGTTCAATCATAGTGCATAAGTTTTCCTCATTACATAAAATAAGGTCTAACAGGGATTTTTGGTCATTTCTTTGTCTAGTTATTCCTGTTACTAATTGGTGCAGATTACTTTCGAGAAACATTTCAATAAATTTTTCATGTAATTGGTCGTACCCATCCGTGTCTGTAAGGGGCCACTTAATGCTCGGTAAGTTGAAATCCCCCATTATGAGGACAGTGTTACTTGTGTCTGCCTTCAACATTGTTTCAAAGAGCACTTTATCAGTATCTTTGTACGAGTAGTTTGTGGGGCGATACACTCCGGCAATAAGTAGTTTGAAAGTTCCATATGTCATGTTCAGCCATAGTGCCTCGACTTGAGAGTTGTTGTTATAGGTGCTATGGGGGGTAATGTGGATAGGTATATCATTGTGTTGATGTGCTGCATAGATTGCAACTCCCCCCCAACCACCTCCTCCTTCTCTGTCTTTTCTAAAAAGGCTGTAGCCCTTGATGTCAACTAGACTGTTTGGTATACTGGGTTTGAGATGTGTTTCTGTTAATATTATAAAGGTGGGTTTTAGTTTATTAATTTCAATCATAAGTAAGTCTCTTTTTGCCATTATTGATGCCAAGTTGGTGTAGAAGAATGTAAGTTCTGTGAGGTCGGTGACTAGTTTTTTGGGGGGTCCCCTTTTTTAATGATCTTGGGGGTGTTGCTTACATACTTAATGGTAAGGTCTGACTCACCATTTTGTGTCCTGCGCTCCAGCTCTTCACGCAGCCCTTGGAGGTACTCCCTTTGGTAAGGGGTAAGATCATTTTTTACCTTGACTCCCACAGGAAGCTTCTTCCCATTCTTCAATTGTTATACGTTTTGGAGTTTATTTTGAACAGAATAAGAACTACCATAGCTTAGAGATTTTAAATTCAGAGAATTTTTGTACAGTTGACACTAATATATATATGTTGTGTTATTTATTTCCAGTGAGCTGCTCGCCGCGTGATGAAGCCTCAAGTGATATTAGAATCTTAACGTTATATTATTGTCTTGCAAGTTATTTCTACGTATTAAATGGCACCAGCCATGGGGCGGTTAATGATGCGTGTATAAGCAAAACGCGGCGAAAGTTGTTTTGGGCTGGATCACGCGGTGTCTGACTACACGTCGTTGGATACTTGGAAATAATGGCGGAATTACTACTATTTTTTTTAGATTTGCTATATGGATTTCTTCAAGCTATCGACTGATATAAATAAACATGCATTCTTTTTATCGGTACTGTATGTTTTCTACAAAAACATGACGAGCGACACAAGAACACAATTGTGAAAAGAATTTGGCTTCGGCCGGTCGCCTGCCTGTCGCCAACCTTCTTCGGAAATGCTCTTGGTGGTGTTATTTCTGCTATCTTTCCGTTACAGCCTACTGTAAAAATTATAACTGCAAGTGGGTCTCGAAGTTCGAACCCACGGCACGATCAGCCCCTCTGGAAATGTGGTCGATAAGTAGAGATTTTCAAAAGTATTAATTACCTTTTGTTTATAATTTAATCTCAAGAAACAGTGATATAGACCAGAAGGACACTCCGCAAAGGCATTCCAATAAATAAGCGACTCTAGCTACGAAGCAATAAAGTGCACTTCAGCTCGCAAAGCACGGAGTACCTAATATTTATATTCACCTACAAGGCGTCTCTCTTTCTATCGTTTATGATGGCACGTTGGCTTAGCAGGATAATTAGACCTAATTGTCACTTATTATATTTTGTAAATGTTTTTCTAAAACATTAATTAATATTTTTGGAATATTTGTTATTATAATCCTATCTTTCAATGTAGGTCCCAAAACATCTGTAAGGATACATTTTTTTTTAAATATGTGTTTATAATATTTTGATTTAGTCATGTTTTCTGATCGTAGAAATAACTTGCATTAATTTGTTTTTAGTAAGTGTCCATTATGATTTCAAATCGTAAAAAAAATTGTTCAGGCATCGTTTTTATGGAGCTAATAAATAGAAAAATATTGGAGAATTTTCTAATTTCGAGAAATATTTTTTCAGTACCAAATTATAGAGACGAAGAATTATAGTCATGTGCGGGAACCAAAAATCTAACCCGTGTCATCCACCCCTATAGCCGGGGTATGCTCTGACCGACTGAGCTAACATGGCAATGACTCATAAGTCTAATTTTTACCTCTCGTTCTTTAACCATCGTATGAGGATATTTTTTCACATTATATTATACAGGATGTTTAAAAAAATATTTGTCATTATTGAACATGCATATTCAGATAAAGTCATCATACTATCATATCATCATATATGAGTAACTTTTACAAAATTACAAATATACGAGAGGAAAAATGTTAAGTCATGTGCGGGATTCTAACCCGCGTCCATTCACCCCTTTAGCCGGGGGGTATGCCAATTGAGCTAACATGAAAATGAGTCAAAAATCAATTTTTTCCTTTAGTTCTTTATCCATCGTATTGGTATGGAGCGTAAGGGGTGGATGGACGCGGGTTCGAATTCCGCACATGCCTTAAATTTTTCCTCTCGTATATTTGTAATGTAATCCGCATAGCAAGCGTAATACAAACATAACAATAGAAAACAAAATTAGTAACTTTTGTTGTATTTTTTATCAAAAATCTTGTTTTATTCCCGTAAAATCAAAATATTGATCATAATTTTAGCTCACATTTTATGCAGTTATTCAGTTATACTATAAATGTACTAACAGACTTGTAAAGACGTGGCAATGCGTTAGTTTTAAGATTTGTAATGAAATTAATTAAATTTACAAACATAGTTTTATAAACAAATTGCGATGTCCAGCAAAATTGGTGTAAATCGCAACAAAATTACTTTCTGGTATAATTTTGCTGGTCATATCACAATTTTTTATTGTAAAATGATTTTACAATCTTCCATTAATAAATAGAAAATATGTCTGTATATAACGCCTTATATAAATAAAATAAATATACTTAGTTTCAAATCATTCTGAATAGTAAAACGCTGTGATGGTATATCATGTAATAATTTTAATTAGCGATGTTTCTAAAGTATATAATAGGCCTAGAATTTTGGGACACCTTGTATAAATAAGGTTTTAATAGTTTCAAAAATTTTATATATTTTAAATGTGATCTATTTGTTTACAAACTTTTTCTGTATTTGTCATCTTTTTGTTGCGATTTCTTGAATCCGTTTTACTAAAGGACAATTTTGAGTACTGTCTAGAGTCTAGCGTCTAGGCCTGGGAATAGCTATAGGCTCGGCACCTATTACAAACGATTAATTATCTAGCGAAATATAGAGATTCACCAACTTATCTGTTCAGGTGGCAGAAAAAATAACTAAAACTTTCCCTCAAATCGTGACAGTCTGTAGTTGATTTTCATGACTAGTAGCGCCCTCGAAAACTGCACAGTTAAGTTGGTGGTACTATAGGTGTATATTAGACTTTTTTCGGAGGTATACTATCTTGGAAAGTTTTCAACATTTCTGTTCCCATGCAGACATCATTCTCACGGCTTGTTTTTTTTATTTTCATTTTCATTTAAAACTGTAGTAATGGTAAATTTATGATAAGAGGTACTGAAGTCGCATTCAAATAGCTATAACTAACTTCTTATATATTTTCTATAAAACTGAGTCTTATTGGCGGAGAGTCAAAGTCAAGTCAAAATTATTCATTCAATATAGGCGTCTACGACGCTCTTATGAAGATCATTTACAAAGCTTAAAATTGAAATATACGACAGTGTACTGCCACGTTCAACAAAAAAAAATTATAGAGTCACTGCGAGAGGAACGGGCAAGAAACTCGGGGACATTTTTTTAAACGTCTTTTAAAATGTGTTACAAAAATTTTACAAGAGGAAGCGCTCCGCCGCACACTTAGACTCAGCTGAAGTAGAACACCTTGTATAGTCTTTATAAAGACATATTATGAAATCGCTCATGTAGATTCTTGACTTTATATAGGAAATCTAGCAAAGCCTGAAAAGTTATACGTTCAATATTACTTTGCTTGAAATTTAATAATGAGGCGATTACTATCAGTCGACCTGACCATATTTATTTTGTTAACTTATGTAATACCAAGGAAAATAACAAAAACAAACTGTATACATTGAATTTGTAACTTGAAAATTAACCTAAAACAACTTTAACTTCGCTCCGTCACATTAGAACATACAAAAAAAATTGTAAAGATATTAACTTTGTTCTAAGCTTAATTATTTAATATAAGTAGTTATTGTACAATCAGCCTCATAAATATGTGAGACAAAATATAAATTGAATAGTTGAATTTCATTGAAAATACTGTTATTTCTATAGTAAAATCTCTAAAACTCGATTTGAACAGCTATGATTTAGGCCTAAGATTGCAACGTCCGTTTTTTTTCTTCTGGATTTTTCGATGTTTTTGTACTAAAGTTGTAGCACTTTTGGTGTTTTTACCAATTATTTTGGTAAGAATAAAATTAGAATGGATTAAAGCGACATATTTATGAAGCCGAGTGTACTTAGGTTGATTATACATAATAATTATTACATTTATACATGTAAATATATTTTTGTAAAATGTTACATTTTTTGATTAATTACAATGTTTTTAAAACATGTGATGGTTTTATTAAACTCAATTTTTATACATGTGCTGACCCTAGTGCTGACATAGACAATCCAACTGCCGAAAATTTCCCAGCAAGTTGTAAATTTGTTTGTAGGTGTAGTTGGTAATGATGATGGAATTTTCAAGTTGAAGTGGCAATGGGCGGGCCACATTGCTCGACGACGAACTGATAACCGATGGGGAAGAAACGTTCTCGAGTGGCTTGAGGTTGTGACAAAACCTCAAGCCAGCCTAACATAGCTGAGAATGAGCGAGAGAACTCCCTGAATTAAAGGCACCACTAGAGGTGCCCGGCCCACACACCGCGCAACTCCTTGCCTTCTGTCGCACGCACACATTTTTTTTTTTGTTACGGAACTAGCTCGAGGCCCACCTGATGTTAAGTGGACTAACCTCTGCCTATGACAGTGCGATTCATGACAACTCACGAATTGCACTGCGCCCGTCACATTGAGACATAGTTGTTAAGTCTCATTGTGCCTGTAATTTCACTGGCTCTTAAGGACTACTGCCGGAACACACCTTTCGGTGCTTGGCGACAGACTTTCTACTTGAGGGTGGTAGCTAGCCAGGCGGGCAATCGCAAAATGCCCTTCCACCATGCGGAAAACACATAGCCGCGAAGCTTTTACGAGCACACATACTGGAGTCTCGCTTCTTCTGGTGCATAGGTATGTTGTATGCTTGTGTTGAACTCTCAAGTTGTGCTACCTTTATATTTATGGACTCCTAGTAGTTGGCAGTTTAACCACTTTCTATAACTTGTAATACTACCCTAATGAAAGATGTACTAATTACATACATTAAGCTACCTCTACGCTATTTATAGACTTCTAGTACTTGGTATAGTTTACCCTCCTTCTTTAGCTCGAATACTAACCAAGTTGTGGATATACTAAGAACATACTACATCAAGCTACCTCTATGCTATTTGTAGACTCCTAGTAGTTGGCAGTTTGTGTGAATGTCTCCAGCTTACTCAATCGAAATTTCTTAATTCTGAATATGCCAATATTTAGAGCATATTTTCCTAAGTTGTGGATATACCAAGAACATACTTACTACCTCAAGCTACCTCTCTATCTTACTTCTGACCTCTTTCATAGACTTCTAGTTGCCAGTTCAACATTTGACCCTTTATTTTAGAACTACTCCATCTGAATAATATAATAAAAACTTGTAAATGACAAGAAATTAGGCGCAAGAGCATAGGTATTTTATTTTTGAACAAAAGAGAAAAGAAATCTCTCTAGTAAGGTGAACTGAAAATTTAACTATTTTTTTTAATGTTATTTAGACGGAACAAGCTCGAGGCCCACCTGATGTTAAGCGGACTAACCTCTGCCTAGAACAGAGCATTTTATCACAAGTGACGAATCGCACTGCGCCCGTCTACTTGTGACATAATTGTTAAATCTCGTGTGCTTGTAATTTCACTGGCTCTCAAGGACTGCTGCAGGAACACACCGTTAGGTGCTTGGCGACAGATTTTCTACTTGAGGGTGGTAGCTAGCCAGGCGGGCAATCGCAAAATGCTTTTCCATGCGGTGAAGTTCAAGCCGGCGGGGGAAATCGAACCAGGGACCTGCGGCACGGCAGTCCATAATTGAGTAAGTAGATATCCAGAGGTAGAAGCCAGGTGTAAAAGTAGTTTAGCTTACTACTGCAATAGTAGGAAAAACAATCTCAATCTGTAGTACAGTGAACTGAATAAACTGAACTAGTGTAATAGACGGTCTGCCTGATATCAAATTTCAGCAAAAGTCAACACCATGGCATATTTAAAATACTTCAATATCACCAAAAAGCACGAACACGTGCCCTCCGCTTTTTTTTTTTTCACGAGGTGGAAGTCTTCAAGAAGATGCTCCATGCTGACATGCATTGAGCGTATAGCGGAGTTATGTGAGGTTTTTGAGACTCCAAGGACTCACTAAAACCCCCCCGGTGGCCGGCCTCGATGAATGTCAAAGGGCACCAGGATCTCCTGTGGAACGCACCGATGTCCTTTCGCATATCGCCATTAGCACTACCCAGAAAAACTATTTCCACCACACTCACACTCTCTCGCCCTCCCCTACCCAACAACATTGAGCCGGCTGAAGAACTCCCCCCGGGCAAAGATCTGGCGTGGCCCACTTGGAAGTCGCTAAACCGACTTCGGACTCAAGTGGGCCACTGTATGGCCAAATGGGGTTACTCGGACGTAGGAACCCAATGCAGTTGTGGCGCTACGCAGGACAAGCGGCACTTGCTGTCCTGTCCTCAGTGTCCCCATGCTTGCAGTTTGGGTGACCTGTACGAGGCCTCTACCCTTGGGGTGGCTACAGCCCAGTACTGGCACTCATCCATCTAAATGTGAGTCGTCGACACGGAGAAGAAGATCAAAAAGCTTTCACAATTATTTACAAATGGTTATTACTTATTATCGTTAAGCTTCGATGACACAGAATAAATAATAGAAGAGATACTGAACATAGTACGCTAGACAGAATCTGCAAACACTATTATATAAAACTGTCATATAATAGTATTTATCTTTAGTGACTATTTTTAAGCCATACTTGCATTTAGAAACTTAAATTATACATAAATATGTAATATTGACATATAACTGTCTGTTGAGGATTAAACATATTCAAATCATATCAATCATTAATGAGTAATCAGGCTTCCTCGATACAGGCTTGCCTAGTGAAGAAAAGAATAAAACTACTTATCGAGATATGTTTCTTCTACATTATACCACTGCTACAATAATACGCTTTATTACTTTCGTATCTGTATATTTTTCTTATATTATAAATCTGTATTTATTTTACGGTAATTTAAACATTTCATTTTCATTAAACTTTTAGTGTGACAAAGGTCTATCATATTTCATTGGTAGGTAATAGAGATTTTAGTACCTAATCCTCGTATAATCATATCCTAGTTTGGTGAAATTGGCGTTAAATGACATATCTTTATAAAGTTATACCTTATTAATTGCATATTTAATAATTAGGATTTTTTATTTACATCTGATAAGCTAGCCTTTGACCTGAACGTAAGTGATGATGTCGTCGATGATGCTGTTCAGGCTAACCTAGAATTACGGTCTCTCAAGGACAGCTGCCGGAACACATCATTAGGTGCTTTGCGGCATTTTGTCTACTTGAAGTTGGTAGCTAGCCAGGCGGGCATTCGCAAAATGCCCTACCACTAGGCTATAACGAGAGACCGATGGCTTATCGGGCCCTCCGAAGCACGTGCACGCTCAGTAGTAATGTCACTAGCGCTCACCCATCCAACTCATGACTGTAGTGGACGTTACTTAACTCAGCTGTTAAAAACGGCTAAGTAAGCTACGCTACTAGCGCTTCAGGTACCTATATAAGTTTAGGAAAGGTAGATAGGATCAAGTAAATAAAACACAATTTGGGGGGGTCGATTACAAGTATATTTCGAAGTCGAATAAACACGATGCGCGATCGTCCTAACTAACACCTAATGCTGTTTCACATCTCCATGATAAAATTTATATTACTTTATTCGCAAAACTTTTATGCTGAATTCGTCGCTAAGCAAGTTTGTTTATATCCATATATAGGCAGATATATAAGTACAAAAACGCACATTTTAGATGTTATACGTTCCGTTAATAGGGGGCAAGTCTTATGCCATCATGCCGATTCATTGGATTGTAATCTTTTAAAAAGTTGTTTAAAAAAGTCCCTGGAATTGTAACTTTTATTCATCATTTATAAAGATCGAAATTCATTGCCACCAACATCGATAGATGGCGTTAGATGTCAACCAAAATTTGTTCTTTAGACATTTTCCATTTCTGTATTCTCTTTGGTTTCTTATCTGACAGTTAAACTTTATCACGAAATGTGTTAAACAGCCCCATAAATAGATAATAACATTAAGTTACACATTGACTCTTAAGTTACAATATAATAATTATAAATAATGTAAAAAGTATTACAAAATAAATGCGTCGGTAAAGTAAGGGATACTTTGCGAATGTTCTTTTTTTTATCTGTGATGACGATGCCAAATATGCAGTTGGTAATTTTAATTTTGTTTATTTTATGCATTTATTTTTAAGGGACTAGAAAAACTCGTATTCACTCATATTTTGGTCTGCAAATTTAATAATTCAGTTGAATAAATTTATTCAATATGTCATAATATATGTATATTGTCAACTGTCAATGTACTTTTTTTTGACAGTTCATTACACTTACAGCTTCTTTTCGGAATTTATTTTCATTGCGAACGAATAATTGCATAAAATAAAAAAAATTATCAATGTTTGATTTAGATAACTTGATAAGTTAACTTTGATTGTCTTGCGGCCTAATGTTGAATTACAAGACCTTTTATATTCTAGTTGTATATATTGAATTGTCAGACACTAGATTGTAATATCCGCCTTGGTTGCTACGCCCGTAGTGTAACTTATCAAGTTTTAAAATGTCGGTGGTTTTGTGCATTTTTATCATTCATAATTCTATTACCAAAACTATAATAATTGTTAAAAAATATACGATTTTTTTAAAATAATATAAATTTGTTTATGTTTTATAAACCAATTATATATTGGCAATGAAGCAAAGCAAAAATTCTACTCGATTGTCAAAATGACGTGAAGTTAATTTCTTATTTATTTCATCTCATTAAAAATGAGACCCACGTCCTTTCTTCTAGTTAATTCATGAAATACATAAACATTGATTTATTATTTTATGTTTTCAATATTTATGGAGATAAAATTATGAATGATATATTACATTATTATATTTCTAAATCAATGTTCAATAAATAAATAAAAATACCTCAAAATTATAAGTACAACATTGAAATGCAAACATTTGTAAATTTTATCGTCAGTTCTTAAAATGAGAGACGAAAGTTAATAAGTGATTTTCTAGAAAAATTGTATCACACTTTACACTATTATAAATGTGAAGGTTTATAGGTTTGTTACTTCTTCACACTCAAACAGCTGGACCAATTTTGATGAAATTTTGGTATGGAGATAGATGAGGCGCTGGACTAACACATAGGATACTTTTATCATCCACGCGGGTGTAACCGCGGGGCACAGCTAGTTTCAAATATTTTTCTATAATATTTTATAAAACTGTACGTCATAGGTAATCCTTAAATTAGAATTTTTCTATTCAAAATCACTTAAAAATTGTCTCAAAATTATTCTTTGTCATAAGGCAAGAAGATAGCAGAAGATAAATAAATTAATATAAATCATATTAAAGACAATTTCGTCAGATCCAACAATTTTAATTACCTATATTTGGCAATATTTAAATTTCAATTGTTCAGCACCAATTTTGGCTTTTCCTAAGGAATTATGAACCAAATTGGACATATTGTCACAAATTGACATCGTATGACAATAAAAATAAATGAGAAATGACACCCCTGCAAAAATATTCCATTTTTAATATTGAGTCCCCAAAATTGTAATATAGAAGAACTATTTTAAAAATAAAGTCCCTGAAATTGTAAAATTTACGCTCCCGTAAATTACTTTGAGTCTTTTTATTTTGAAGGGGGACTTTCCTTAGGGGACGTTCTATTTGAAATTGTATAACAAGAAATCATACACATTTTTGTCACTAGGCTAGCTTTTTCCCTGTGTTTTGAGCTGTAGTCAGGCAAAACACAGAATAGGAACTGACCGACAGCTGTTAGAACATACATTTTAGTGCTTGGCGGCCAATTTCTTGAAAATAACGCATTTTTAACGCTCTCGAGTTCAGTTTTCAACTACCAGGGGTGTCGTTAAACAAAATAATAAATAGTTATAGAGAAAATTATTAATACAGCTCTGCCATATTTAAATAAAAATAAATAATTAATAATTTTATTCTCATTCCATGAGATCATAAATATGTCAAAATCAGTCTATTTAAGAAATATAATTAAAAAAATACTTTGTGTGTAGAAAAGGTGGTCCACATTTTTTACAATATATACACAATATATTGCATAATGTTACATATATAGGTAGTGTAAAATTTGCAAGCTCTGTGTGAAATATGTAAACATATTTTATTCGAGTAGGAAAATTGTAAAATTAAATTCCAAAGATATGTTTCTTTTAGATAACTAACCACTAATATATTTTTATGTAAATATAAATAAATAAAAATATATTCTTTCATTCAAGTACATCTTAATTAATTCTTGACTATACTAATATCATTGAACCTGCTTCATTAAAGTCTCATCATAAACAGTCCATATTACTCCAAAGCATTTGACAAATCTTACACTACAAAAACGTGCATCACGCCTACACACAAAAACTAAACAAAACACAAATCAAAAAACGAATTCCAAAATCAAACGGATAACATCATCATTATTCAATAAAAACAAAAATAAATTAAATAACAACCACCGCAACGGCATTTGAAATGGCATCGTGATCACAGATTCATTAAAATTATAATTAGGAATCATATTAAAATAAATCACAGGTAGACAGATCTTTTCACTTAAAACTAAATTCACGTTTCCGTGGCGCGACAACCATTGACAGTTCTTAAGCCACAGACAAAAAGGAATCACTATGGAATCCATAGAGTTAAAAATAATACTGAAAAACAGCTGCTTAAAGTAACGCTTAAAATTATATTGTGACAAAATCAAACCAGTACAGGGAGTAAGGAGAAGAACTAAATTTAAAAAGGTTACATACGACTTTTGAGTAAACACTATTCTAAGACTACGCACAAAATTTGCGCGCCCGTCATCACTAACATCTACTTTACGAATATTATAATAGTTTAAAATCCCGCGTGCGGTTAAGAAAACGCCGCGTGCGGGGGAATCCAAATTTGAAAATTCACGGGATTCGACACCTAGTTCCTTGGTATCTGATTGGTTGGAGTTAATCTGTATCTTTTGCAAAGATAGTTTAGTCGGTGGCAATTTTATCTTTACCTTTTTTGATATTTGCAAAGATGCTGGTGATAATTTTATCTTCACCTTTTTGGATATTGTTTGCAAAGATTTATGTGCTGGTGAGAATATTATCATTCCTGTCTCAGTTTCATTTGATTCTGACTGCGTGTTTGTCTTGCATTTCGATTGGTTGACGTTTGTTTTATTCACGTTATCCAAAGATAATTTAGTCAATGCCAATGTTTTCTTGTATGTTTCACTTTCGCCTTGTTTTGAGTTTGTCTTTTTTATACTAGTGTATAATTGAGCAGGTTGAGTATTTTCATTTACTTGGCCCATTACCAGCCAGCATGTTATTCTTGAAGGCGACTCAATATTTATCTTTTTCTTTTGCAAAGATAATTTAGTTGATTGCAAGCGCTTTAAATTTCTTACATTTCTTTTCAATAAATACTTAACCGATTTCAGTGCTTTTAAAGTGTCTTTTATAGTGTCTTGCAAAGTCATTTCATTGGAATCATAATCGATTAAGTTCATCGTTCTAAACTTACTTTTGCAAGTAGATTTAGATGTTTTCACAACTCTAATACTAAAATACTTTTCAGTGAGCTTAGTTGAGTTTACTGCATAATTAATAGCTTTTGTTTGGCAAGACTTTGCACCTATTATTTTTATATAAGGATTTTTAAGTGCAACTTGTGTGTGTGTGCCCTCAGTTTTTTCTGGTCTCAATGCTAAAACTTTATCTGTCTTGTCAAATTCATATACACGTTTAGTTATTTTTTCTATGTACACCATTCTCACACACTTGGTATTTGTTTTCATAGTTTTAACCTTGTAACTTCTTTCATCTTTAGCTCGACGTTTATTTGCAGTAACTAGTCTGAACTTCTTATTCGTAGTTGTTTTATTGAACAAGTTACATTGTTTGATGTATAATTTTATTCCGTTTTTATTGAAATCTGCTGTTGTTTCTTTGTCAACAGACACTTTGTTTGTGTCCTTCGATTTAGTTATCGTATTATTTAACTGTTCAGACATATCTTCAGTTAAATTACTTACTTTTTTCTGTCTTACATCAAGTTCTACATTTGAGCTATCAACTTTACAATCACCAATCACACAAGATGTTTCTTTTACATTTCTCAAATAATTTTCCACGCGTATTTTTACATTTTTATAAATCACACTCGCATTAGCCACACCGAACAAGTTAAAAAACTTCAAGCACAACTTCTGGCACATATACTTCATACACGCAATCAAGAATGTTAACCATATCAAACTCACACTAAGCCTCACACCTGTAAAGGTCTCTGAAACACTGACGTCAGAGAAGTTCTCTAAAACACTGACGTCAGAGAAGTTCTCTAAAACACTGACGCCAGAGAAGTTATCTGAAACACTGACGCCAGACCAGTTATCTGAAACACTGACGCCAGACAAGTTCTTAATAAGTTTCACAGTATTCTCCGTGAATTTCAAATTTGAATTGCGAACGACTACATCTAAGATCAAAATTCTAAAATGTAACATGTACCTACTCGCTACCACAAAGACATATAAAGAGGGAAAGTACGGGCGCGCGGGACAATAAAGATAGGAAAGACATAGAACGGTTAAAACCGCTTTTCCACCGTACTGATATGTCTGTGATGGTTAAGGATGGTGTTTCTTATTGTTCTTCTTTGTGCCCTCTTCCTCGCCCTTGGACACCTGTTGATGTACATTACAATTTTTAATGATATATCACTCATCTTTCTTATACAGGGTTATTGGTAAAATGCTAACAATCTTTTAGGGTTGATTTCTGCTAGTCCTAACAAACATTTTGAGACACATTTCTTTTGACTAGAAAAACAATAAAAATTTTTTTTTTTAGGTTGTAATGCCTACTCCGAGCCAAGAACGCCCGCCGCGGCAACACTGGACCGCACCGAGGTCCCTTTAAATAGTTTTGAATATTTACAACGAGAAAAGTAATAAAAAGTATGAAATAATACATTACAGGAACAAAAGAGTTTTGACATCAGGTGGTCCTCGTACTTATTCAGTCAAAAACATATAAAAAACACAAAAGAAAAAACCTGTTATACAGGGTTATTAAATGCTTAACAACCTCTTAGAGTCGATTTCCTTTAGTCCTAACAAACATTATGCGATGAACGTTTTTTTGAATGTGCTTTTGACGGAATAAGCACGAGGACCACCAGATTTTAAGTCTCTTGGGCCTGGAATATATTACTTCATATTTTTTATTACTTTGCTCGATGTAAATATTTAACACTCTATTCAAAGGAAGAAAGTGAAAGACAATGCCTACTTCGAGCCAGGAGCGCTTGCCTACTAAGAATATATGTAAAAAAATATTTTAAGAAAACATTGCATTAATATATTCTAAAATAACGAGCCAAATTTTCCCATTCTCGATCGTGCGCTCGAAGAGTCAAGTCCACTTACTTCGTGTAGAATCAAAACGCGTCAAAAATTCTTCCTGTAGGGCTACGTGGCGTTTATGACGTCAAGTCGTTGTAACAGTAAAATTAGGCGGAATTGACAATCGATATATTTTAAATGTTTTTCTAAAATATTAAAGTAATGTTTCTTTAAAATATTTACATTACATATAATTGTTTTATTAATATATGCTGATGTTTTTCAATGTAAAGATGAAAAAGGCTACTTGGAACTTGTCACACTGGATGAATTCTGCGTCCTGCAATCCGGTCAAACCAACGCAGCCCGCACCTTGTGTCGACATCATTTATCGGTCATGGCAACCAGTCAGCGATCCAGGCATGGCAATGGTCAAAGGGCAGAGCAAACAGGTCATTTTTCATTTGATTGGCTATAGTGGTAATCAACCTGAATGCCCGCCAGCCGCTGCAGGCACGCGGCTTTTCTTGTGCAAGCATGGTCGTATAGACCGCTAATGATGTTCACATTGAGCGCGAGCTGCATCAGCCCTGGCGCACTCCGCACTGTAGGTACGTGGTTACAGGTACATCGGCGTACCCGTCCGGACGGGACTATTGTACGTGCGTGCCGCGTCAGAAGAGAACAGAGCTATGTGATAGAAAGTCTTTCACCCTTCATAGAGAGTGTATTTAGGTGTAATGTGAATGTGTAATGTGAGTGTTTTATATTATAATCGTACATCAGTGAATCATTCACCCTTCATAGAGAGTGTAATTGGGTGTAATTTGAATGTGTATTCAAGTGTTTTATGTTAGAATCTTACATCAGTGAATCTTTCAGCCTTCATAGAGAGTGTAATTGGGTGTAATGTGAATGTGTATTCGAGTGTTTTATATTAGAACCTTACATCAGTGAATCTTTCAACCTTCTTAGTGAGTGTAATTGGGTGTAATGTGAATGTGTATTCGAGTGTTTTATATTAGAACCTTACATCAGTGAATCTTACAGACTTCATAGAGAGTGTAATTGGGTGTAATGTGAATGTGTATTCGAGTGTTTTATATAAGAACCATACATCAGTGAATCTTTCAGACTTCATAGAGAGTGTAATTGGGTGTAATGTGAATGTGTATTCGAGTGTTTTATATAAGAACCATACATCAGTGAATCTTTCAGACTTCATAGATAGTGTAATTGGGTGTAATGTGAATGTGTATTCGAGTGTTTTATGTTAGAATCTTACATCAGTGAATCATTCACCCTTCAAAGAAAGTGTAATTGGGTGTAATGTGAATGTGTATTCGAGTGTTTTATATTAGAACCTTACATCAGTGAATCTTACAGACTTCATAGAGAGTGTAATTGGGTGTAATGTGAATGTGTATTCGAGTGTTTTATATAAGAACCATACATCAGTGAATCTTTCAGACTTCATAGATAGTGTAATTGGGTGTAATGTGAATGTGTATTCGAGTGTTTTATGTTAGAATCTTACATCAGTGAATCATTCACCCTTCAAAGAAAGTGTAATTGGGTGTAATGTGAATGTGTATTCGAGTGTTTTATATTAGAACCTTACATCGGTGAATCTTACAGACTTCATAGAGAGTGTAATTGGGTGTAATGTGAATGTGTATTCGAGTGTTTTATATAAGAACCATACATCAGTGAATCTTTCAGACTTCATAGAGAGTGTAATTGGGTGTAATGTGAATGTGTATTCGAGTGTTTTATATAAGAACCATACATCAGTGAATCTTTCAGACTTCATAGATAGTGTAATTGGGTGTAATGTGAATGTGTATTCGAGTGTTTCATATTATAATCTTACATCAGTGAATCGTTCCCCCTTCATAGAGACAATCTTGTTGTCGCGGTAGCGCACCAGCTTCTTGGCCTCCTGCTTCGGGGCGAGCGGCTTGTGCTCCCTGTTCTCAGACTCGCGGTCCACGTACGAATAACTATAACAAGGATATAATGTAGCGGTCTGACCAGACTCAATACACAAGGAAGTGGCATCGGGCAGCAGTCTTATTATCAAACCATTTTCGACTTTGTCTCTATCACTATAATGTATACTTTAGGATGAAAGACTTGACGGTGGTGAGACGCTTGTAGCCGCGCGACGTATGCACGTTTTTCAACCGATATTGTGCATTGTTGTGATAGTAACAAAGTCGAAAATGGTAAAACAGTAAAACTGACGGCTGCTGTGATGTGATCGAAGACGAAGAGACGATGGTAGGAGATGCGATTTCTGTGTTGAATTCATTGCTATGAAACAAGCAAGATGACCAAAATATTAAGACGCCCAGGACTTAGAACCGGGTGATGAGTGTTCGATTCCCGCAGAGGTGAACATTCTCTCGATTGAATCATTTACAACTAGAATAATGTCTAATACAATAAAAATATCCGTACATAAAAACGTATATTCAAAATAATGTTTAATCATAAAAATGTATATTTATAATAATGTATTAGGTCCTTACATATGAAATTGGCGTTTTGTATGGGAGGAACAAAAAGTCGAATATTTTTTAATATAATATATTTAATTAATCAAAGTATGAACCATTATTTTCTATGCACTTTTGCCATCTCATAGGTAGTTCATTGATCCCTTTACTAAAAAAACCAGTCGGACGGGAATCAATAAAATCTTTGAAGGCGATTTGGACTGCCCCATCGGAGTTGAATTTTTTCCCTTGCAAGAAGTTATCCAAATTTCGAAAAAAATGGTAATCTGTTGGAGCAAGGTCCGGGGAGTACGGAGGATGTCTTAGACTTTCCAATTGAAGCTCTTCTAATTTAGTAGCCGTCTGTAGCGCAGTGTGTGGTCTAGCGTTGTCGTGAAGCAGCAGTGGCGTGGAGAGATTGACCAGCCTAGGTTGTTTAGCCGCTAGCTTTTCCATCATGGTTTGCAATTCCTGACAATAGACATCAGCCGTAATAGTCTGGCCAGATTTGAAAAAACTGTAATGAACAATACCGGCACTAGTCCAACAAACGCTTACAAGTAACTTTTTTGGGGTTAATTTTCGCTTGGGGCAGGATTTGGCTGGCTGGCCAGGATCTAACCATTGCGCTGAGCGCTTCCGATTATCGTAAAAAACCCATTTTTCATCACAGGTAATGATTCGGTTTAAAATACCTTCATTATTGTGCCGGTTTAGTAATGTAACGCAGCAGTCGACGCGCGTTTGCCGGTTTGTTTCAGTCAATTCGTGAGGTACCCACCTTTCAAGCTTTTTAATCTTCCCAATTTGCTTCAAGTGAATTAAAACAGTTTTATCACTAACATCGCAGCCTGCAGCTAACTCGGACGTGGTTTGCGATGGATCCGCTTCCACAATAGCCTTCAACTCTTCATTATCAACTTGAGTCTCAGGCCGTCCACGGGGCTTGTTCTGCAGGTCGAAATTTCCAGAACGAAAACGTTGGAACCAAAAACGAACTGTGTTTTCTTTTGCAACACGACCGCCATACACATCATTCACCCTTCGAGTTGTTTCCGCAGCACTAGTGCCACGGCGGAACTCGTACTCGTAAATAATGCGATATTTAAGGTTTTCCATTTTGTAAAATGAGTGACGCAAACAGAAAAAAACAGAAGAAAAAAAACAAATGAATGACGATCATCGAAGCACAAATACATGAGTCTATAGCTGTACAAATTTGAATTTGGAATTCCTTACCAAAGAGGAGAAATTCGTGATTAAAGTGGCCAGTACGAAAAACGCCAATTTCATATGTAAGGACCTAATATATTCATAGAAATATCCTTTCATAAACTTACACAACATCACTAAAAAGTTGTTTTTTTTTACCGTCGATGTATAGCTTTTGACGTCTATCTCACATGAGGGTAAGTGATGACGCGGTCGATGATGAAAAAATATGTATATAGAATAAGTGGCGACTGACCGTGCAATGATGCGGTTCTTGATCTCCATAGCGTTGTAAGTAGTGAGGCGCGTGTTCCTGGCTGGAAGCGTACCCTGGTTGATGGACTGTCCATGCTCCTGGCGGTGGAGGAGAGTCGCCATTGCGCGTTCTACGTCACCCACGGCGATGCTCACGCAGTGTTTCACCTGTACAACGCGAGACATACATATGTTTTTTTATTTACAGCTGATAGACTATCCTTTCACTACTATCTTACCTGATGGTAAGTGATGATGATGTGGACGAAAATGTTGTTCAGGATAACCTAAAAAATGCTGGTTCTCAAGCAAGCTGCTGGAGCCCACTGTTAGGTGCTGGTCTACAGATTTTCTTATTGAGGGTGGTAGCTAGACAGGCGGGTATTCCTTTAGCAAATGTACAAATCGTACGTGTCCAATACAAAACTGAACTTTTTAAACAATCCTCAGTGATCTTGGTGAGAGGAGTACTAGGACAACATACCTCGAGATGAGAAGCAGCTGGGAACACATCCTCCAAGAAACTGACGATGTCGTTGTAGGGCTCAACGCATGCTTCTTCATACTTGATCTGAAACATTATACTTCATCTTACTATCTTCTCTCTCTACGTTCACGTTTACCCGAGCAGCACCTTCTGAAGAACTGTCATCTGACACTGCGATTCCCAAGCCGCCTGCCAAGCGTGGGTATTATGGCAATTACCCCCTTGGTAGGGGAAGCTGTGTAAAGCAGTGGACTACTCGTTACAAGACTTCTTTACAGATAAGACTCAGTAGCTAAAAATATTTAATTTCGGTCATATTTGAACTAATTTTAATAAAGATTATAGTTATAAAACTTTAGTCCTACCCAGAGTCCAATAAACTCTAGTGTTCACCAGGGTTTAACGTTGTTATTATTATTATTTTTATGTTATTGTGACGGAACAAGCACGAGACCCACCTGATGTTAAGTGGTAACCACTGCCTATAACAGATGCATTTCATCACAAGGGACGACCTGCACTGCGCCCGTCACCCTGACACATACAGTTGTTGAGTTTCATGTGCCTGTAATGTTACTGGATCTCAAGGACAACTGCCGGAACACACCGATAGGTGCTTGGCGACAGATTTTCTACTTGAGGGTGGTCGCTAGCCAGGCGGGCATTCGCAAAATGGCCTTCCACCATGCAAAAATACAGTGTTAGTAAATATTAAATTATTTAAGATCTATTGTACACAAGAATATGGAGAAATTATTAAATTATTGTTATGATTAAAGAAGTTAAAATCATTCTCATCCAGGCATATTGCACAAACTTCTTCATCCCCCACCCCCTGCCTTTTTGCATGCCCGCTAACGCGTACGTGGCACGCTCGCAACGCGCCTAGCACTCGAGCGCGTAATAATACACTTATTACAATTTATAGACATGCTTAATTATATTTGAATTTTAACCTTAGCTTACCTTAGACTTACCTGTAGTATATACAGGAATATTGGAAAAATGCTAACAACATCTTATATTGGACTTCTGTTGGTCCTAATATTTTTTTTTAGAGAAATGTTTTTTTTTTACATATGTTAAACGGATTAAACACGAAGACCACTTTTACTTTGTATAGACAATGAATTAATGATGATATTTTATTTTCAATTTATTATATTTAATTCTTATTTTTATTGACATTTAATTTATGTAAATATTTTCAATTTGATTTATGAAACTACTGTTCCTGTACAAGAGCGTCGTGTCCCGGTCCCCGAAGAAGGCTCCCAAAAATTAAACGATAGGTTTACATAAATAGAGTTAACAGTTCCTTTGGTTTAAAGTATGCTATAATAAAATTAAAACTACTAGTATCAATGCAATATATAATGCTAATTTATTTATTGAAAACGTTGTCCCTTCTATTGCAATTCTGGTTAATATTTTATGATCTGTGTTGGTCGAAATAAATAATAATAATTATTAATATTAGGTCCTTACATATGAAATTGGCGTTTTGTATGGGAGGAACAAAAAGTCGAATATTTTTTAATATAATATATTTAATTAATCAAAGTATGAACCATTATTTTCTATGCACTTTTGCCATCTCATAGGTAGTTCATTGATCCCTTTACTAAAAAAACCAGTCGGACGGGAATCAATAAAATCTTTGAAGGCGATTTGGACTGCCCCATCGGAGTTGAATTTTTTCCCTTGCAAGAAGTTATCCAAATTTCGAAAAAAATGGTAATCTGTTGGAGCAAGGTCCGGGGAGTACGGAGGATGTCTTAGACTTTCCAATTGAAGCTCTTCTAATTTAGTAGCCGTCTGTAGCGCAGTGTGTGGTCTAGCGTTGTCGTGAAGCAGCAGTGGCGTGGAGCGATTGACCAGCCTAGGTTGTTTAGCCGCTAGCTTTTCCATCATGGTTTGCAATTCCTGACAATAGACATCAGCCGTAATAGTCTGGCCAGATTTGAAAAAACTGTAATGAACAATACCGGCACTAGTCCACCAAACGCTTACAAGTAACTTTTTTGGGGTTAATTTTCGCTTGGGGCAGGATTTGGCTGGCTGGCCAGGATCTAACCATTGCGCTGAGCGCTTCCGATTATCGTAAAGAACCCATTTTTCATCACAGGTAATGATTCGGTTTAAAATACCTTCATTATTGTGCCGGTTTAGTAATGTAACGCAGCAGTCGACGCGCGTTTGCCGGTTTGTTTCATTCAATTCGTGAGGTACCCACCTTTCAAGCTTTTTAATCTTCCCCTTCGAGTTGTTTCCGCAGCACTAGTGCCACGGCGGAACTCGTACTCGTAAATAATGCGATATTTAAGGTTTTCCATTTTGTAAAATGAGTGACGCAAACAGAAAAAAACAGAAGAAAAAAAACAAATGAATGACGATCATCGAAGCACAAATACATGAGTCTATAGCTGTACAAATTTGAATTTGGAATTCCTTACCAAAGAGGAGAAATTCGTGATTAAAGTGGCCAGTACGAAAAACGCCAATTTCATATGTAAGGACCTAATATATACAATTTTAAAGTAAATTCAGCTTGACTAAGATTCAACGCCATCTCTGGTATTTCAAAGTCACTACATTAACGCGTGGTACAAAAAAAGTGTGCGACTTAACTAACTACTATTATCTAAGATGGGGTAACATATATATATATTTTTATTTAACAGTAACTTTATTTTTAACATAGCTTACTTTGCTTTACCTCCTTAGGGTGCCGGGTTAGAATTGCACCTCCCCATATCTGTGGGTGTCATAAGAGGCGACTAAGGGAAAAATACTGGAAGGTGGGCAGCAGCGCCATCTAAAGAACTGCTATCTTACACTGCGATCCCCAAGCCGCCTGCCAAGCGTGGGGATTATGGCAAATACCACCTTAATAGGGGAGGCTGTATTCAGCAGTGGACGAGTCGGCTGTTACAGTACAGTTACTTTAATAATGATACAAAAAAATGCCAGCATTTTTAATACTGTTCAAAATGTAGCTCGTGCAACTCTTCAGCACACAGTTCGTTACTTTGTACACAAGTGTTCACAACGGACTTGCACTGCAGACTGTGCCCGCGTCGGTGTAACGATGATATTTTAACACCGAAAATTTTTCACCATTTCAAAATAGCTTTGGCATGTCCTTACGAAGTATTACATCACTACCCGTGTGGACTATCCCTCAGGAACTGTTTACTATTGGGAGCCGTGTAAAACGTGTCATATACGTATAAATAGGTAACGTAACTTTTTAATATTTTTAAATTGGCTTCATAAATCATAATAACATTCTGTAGGTCGATCTTCAGTACCAAATTTCACATAAAGTTTTCCATTCTGGTACGCTTCGGTATACACTTGCCCCGCGGCTACCAGTTCAAACGTAGTGCCCCATGTCGAGTGTTGTAACATATCGATAGAGTACTCAGCAGTACTCGCAGTGGTAAAGTTGTCTCCGTTACACTTAGTATCATAAGACAATATCACAAATTCTTGCCAATTAGCCACTAGATGGCTGACAATCTCTTTACGGACATCCATTGCCTTATCCTGAGTCCCATAGAATAAATAGGACAGGGATTGAAAGTAGCTGCGCTCGTCGATTAAGTAACCTCGGTTCGAGTTCGGTGGTGAGGCACCACGTGATGGATCACAACATTATACTCGAGTTGCCTCTCATACTCGATGCGCGACGGACGTCTCATCCGAATACCGATACTAAGCACGTAGCGTTCTCTCCATGCTTGTGAAACTAATTTATAATTATAAAGTATTATAAGTTTAACATCAAACTGATTTACAAAATTAATTTACAATTTTATTCATCAATATTTAAATGTACAAAGATACAATAATATTATTAATTTTTATAATAAAGTTTTATTAGTAAGCTAGTTCTTTATGTCTTTTTTTATTAAATATAAATTGTTTTAATTTCAAGTGTCTACCTATTACGGTTTAAAAGATACATCAATATGACAGATGGACGAACAAACCGAGCGCCAGCGGTTTGGGTTCAAGTGACGAACTTTCCTCCCCATTTTCACTCCTTCTAATCAACCCTAGCAAAAAATATTTTTGTGGCATGTTTTTGTTTCAAAAAGTCTATCAAGATAACAATTTTTATCACTAATGACCTTTTCATAAAAAGTGTCATCCCCAATTTCACCCCCTGAGTTATAAAAATGTTGAACACGTCATTTTATATAATGATGAACTATCCGAATACTAATTTTCAGAACTGTAACTTAAATAACAGGACTTTCATACAAACGTTTTCACCCATTTTTACCCCCTTAGGGATAGAATTTCGAAATTCTTTCTTAGTACCCCCCAACGCATACAGGCGAATACATCCTCAAATTTCCAGTCTCTGCGACCAGCAGCGGTTTAGGCTGTGCGTTGTCTGTCAATCAGTGAGTCCGGACTTTGATTCTTATATACATATATATAGATATTATGAACGGATATCGTGTCTTCATACGGCTTGTTGTTAATGATGGAGAGGGACGAAGGGGTAAATAGTACGTACCTGGCGCATTTTCAGCGCTGATTCGAAGAGCTCGCGGCCGCGTCGAGGGTTGGTGCTGAACGAGTTCGCGAACTTCATGTCGTCCTCAGAGGTAGAGTTGGAGCTGTCAAACAAAAAAAAATATTGTCAACACTATCACGGTGTCCTATGTCGACACCAGTCGTGAAAGGCTTTTGTGACTGGCTGTGGTAAGAATTCAAACAGGTATCTGGAGAAGATTTTAACGAAAGCCAAAATGGCGAATACAAAATGGCCACCATGCTTGAAATGGCCTCAAATGTGGACGGTAATAAGTTCGTTGTAGTAATAATGTTATGATTGCCTTTACTTATAAAATACGGGATTATTTAGATAAATAGACACATAGATTTCGACTAGAGTCGTGTCGTCTTGCTTCACGTCAACACGGGCGTAACGAAAACACTCTCTCTCTCTCTCTCTCTCTCTCTCTCTCTGTGTGTGTGTGTGTGTGTGTGTGTGTGTATGTGTGTGTGTGTGTGTGAGAGAGGAAGGAGGAGGCGTATACGGTGGATCTTGAATCCATCATTTAGGGATTTTTGACAGCTGTCATAGAAATGGCGGTATCATTTCAATGACAGCTGTCAAAACTACAATACCTGTTTGAACAAATATCACTTTTGAATCGCTCGTAGCGAAGTTTACTTAGCTGTTCTTAACCGATCAGCAAAGTTAAGCAACGTCGCGCGCGGTCGTGAGTTGGATGGGTGACCGCTAGTGACATTACTACTGAGCGTTTCCGTGCTTCGGAGGGCACGTTAAGCCGTCGGTCCCGGTTGTTGTCTTAAGATGGCAGTCGTTATAGCATGGTGGTAGGGCATTTTGCGAATGCCCGCCTGGCTAGCTACCACCCTCAAGTAGAAAATCTGTCGCCAAGCACCTAACGGTCTGTTCCGACAGCTGTCCTTGAGAGCCAGTACTTCTAGGTTAGCCTGAACAACATCTTCGACCACATCATCACTTACCATCAGGTGAGATAGTGGTCAAAGGCTAACCTATAAAGATAAAAAAAAAAACACAGACTCGCGGACTAAGCTTACACAATGTCATAGTTTAGTGTCAATAAATCTTTTCGAGACAAAGTTAAAAATAGTAATATAGAAGGTGTTTTGCAAACGTGTGGAGTAGGTTAGGGGAAGTATACTTAGGATATAGAACCATATGCATGAAACGTTATGTTCGCCTCTAAAATCCTCTCAAGACTATCTTTCACGTCAATTTTGAAGTTATTTCAATACTTTAACTGACTAGTGATGTGATTTAAGCAGATTACTTACTTTATACTGGTAAACACCCTGTAAAACTATTGCAACGTGTTTCGGCAAAAGCGATGTCTAATTTTTCACAACTATGAAAAATATTACATCGGTCCTTAAAGCTTTAGTAAATCAAAATGCCCATTATCTTATCGTGGGGTGCCGGGGTAGAATTACCCCATATCTCCTCCAGGTAATCCTCTCCTAATGACTTTCGAGAGAGGCCTTAGTTCAGTAGTGCAGTAAAGTAGTGGACGTTACGGCCGTTAAATTAAATGTAAATAAACTAATTTTAACCTCCATAGATAAAGTCCCCTAGTAACTCAGCTTGACATGACCCTTAAGAGCAGAACATTTGGTAGGAGACTCTTGTGGACCTGGATGGTGGTGATGGCATACAGCATCAGTCCTCACCAGCCGTTGGAACACTTGGAAGATTTCCTCTTAAAAACTGACTTGGTGAAGCTGACTCTTTTTAACTATAATGAGAAGTTATGATAAATGTAGCAGCACTTAGCAGTACTTACCACCTGCAAGAACAGATGGAGGACTATTTTAGGAGCAGACTTGATAAGAGATTCTTTGAGAAACTAAACGGAGGTGATAACGTATGTAGCAGCATTCAGCACAACTGCTGCACACCGGCTGCTAGAAGATTTGTTTTTGGGAGAAATCATAAAGACTCCTTAGGAATTTGGAAGGAAGTAACGACGAATGTAACATCACTCGGCAGTATATACGACCTGCTGGAACAGCTGGAGGTCTTGGGAACAATCATTGTGAGACTCGTTGAGAACCTGGATTAGCAAAATGAGCATATAGCAAAATGTGAGAAATTTGCTCTCAGTAGCTTTCTTGGTCTTCCAAGAACTTGGAAGGAATAATTCACATAACAGCATCCAGCAGCATTTATCAGTTGCTGGATCTGCTGGAGGGCTGTCGCTTGTCAACGAGTTGGTGGGAGACTCCTTGAAGACGTGGAAAGACGTAATTATGGATGTGGAAGCATCCAGTGGTACTCGTCGGATATTAGAACAACCAGACCAACTTGATCTTAGGTGCCGATTTGATGATAGATTCCTCGGAGACCTCGAAGGATGCGATGATAGATGCGGAACCATACCAGTGGCTGAAAGAAGGACTTTTTCTTGGGAGCAAACTTAGTAGTAGTAGGCTTTCTTGGATTTCTGGAAAGATGGAAGTTGCAAAATTAGCAGTACTCACCGGCTGCTGGAGCAACTGGAGGACTTGCTCTTGGTACCAGACTTGGTGGGTGAGTCTATGGGGATCTGGAAGCTGAAGCTATCCTTCATGCTTTCCTTCGGCTTGTCCGGCTTAGCTGCCTCTGTGAACAAAATGAAATTTTAATGATTTTGCTTTAGAAGTGGATATTGTGTATTGGTTGATGGAATATCTCTTCGATGGCTGAGGAGTTAGCTAGTCCACTATGGCACCTGATGATGATGTGATCGTTGATATTGATATAGAAGATATTGCTTCAAAAAGACTGCTGTCGGAAAACATTACATGCTCGGCAACAGATTTTCTACGAGTGCTATTCAGGCGAGCATTCGTTAAATGGCATACCACCATGCGTAGTGTAACTCAGCTGAAGCTATGACAGCTAGGCTCAACGAGTAAGTCTACAAGCCAGATTTAGACAGCATAGCGAACGATCTGGTGCAAGTCCTTCGCGGAGGTCGACGTGATCTCCACGATGGCTGTATCCCTAGAGGGACAGGCAGCTGTGTAAACATTCTTACCATCCATATGAGGCGGCTTCTCAGTCAACTTAGAGATGACACCCACGAGCCAGACGTAGACATCCTGCGCGTCAATTTTGTCGAAGTCCTTCACGTAGGCCGACATGATCTCCACGAAGTCTAGAACAAAACGTATTGTGTGAGACCGCGGAGAACTTCGACTGAACTGTTAATGTTTAAGACTTGATTTAAGCTATTAATAAGCTTCAGTAGTCTGTCTGTTTAACCTTTAATGTGATGTATCTTAGGAAACGTTATAGGTAGCTGGTTAAAGATTTCAAAGAATATATGTTATTATGGCGGATTGCACACCAAATAATAATAATAATTATTGAATAAGCATTGCAATTCAACGAGGTAGTATTATGTTAATAAAGGCATACCGCCGGCATAAAAAAAGTATTTTTGACATTAAATTTTATAGATCTATTATTTTATTTTCAAACAAAACATTTACTTTTAAAAATTAAGACTTATCCTTAAATTATGTAGGTACTGTGTTAATTTTCTAAAAATATTGTGTAATTTTAAAACAATTCTATATCTTCAATATACATATTTCATAATTTGTACGTCGCACTTTAAAACCACTTTATAACATCTTATATATTGTGCACCCATGTTTTTTGACAAATAAACAAATACACTATCATTTCAGAAGAAAGACAATATACCGAGTACAGACTCGATAGATATGATACGAGTAGGAAGATGGTCGGTAAAGTCGTGTTCAAACGACTATTTACATGTGAATGGACTTAACGCTTCAACCCCACCTTTATAAATAAATGCAGGGTGAAACTCGGCTAAGGCAGGGATGATATTTATGGCGGCGATTTTATATTAACTCAAGTATAATAACTACTCTTGAAGAAAGGAGGTTACGTGGGGAGGGGGGGACCTCATAGGAACTTTTAAAATCCTCAACGGATTATACAACCTCCCCGAAATACATAATCTGTTTGTGAAAGTCATCCGCGACAAAGAAGTCAGAGGGCACAACCAGCAAATTCAGCGTGTACATGCTAACACAAACACAGCACACCATATTCTCAGCAACAGAGTTGTTCACAACTGGAACAGGTTGCCTGAGGAGGTTGTTTCTGCTACATCTGTGAATGCATTTAAGAACCATCTGGATGGCTGGTTGCATAAAAGCAAAAAATCTCTTGCCCATTTGTAAAGTGCTAAATAAAAAATGTGTGGACACTACAAAATATATATATATATATTTCGACACAGAATGATATAGGCACATCAGCATTACGCTCGCCTATAATCAAATAATTAAATAAATAATTAATGACACCTATCCAATGGACATTAAAATTTTGTTTACAGCTGCTAAGCTAGCCTTTGACTACCATCTCACCTGATGGCAAGTGATGAGGTGGTCGAAGATGTTATTCAGGCTAACCTAGAATTACTCGCCAAGGACTGCTGCCGGAACACGCTGTTAGGTGCTTGGCGACAGATTTTCTACTTGAGGGTGGTAGCTATGTGTCATTCGCAAAATGCCCTTCCACTATGCGGTGAAGCTCAAGCCTGCAGCAAGATTCGTCCAAACATGGACCTGCTGCGCGGCAGTCCATAGCCAATGCCACTGAGCCATCACTGCTTCGAAATATAATTGTACTTAAATGTAATTCAGATGCTGATTTCATTTGACGTAATATATGCAGACATGCGCAGTATGCACTTGCAGCGAGGCGAGGCCCGCGGGGGTGAGGGGTGAAGGGAGGTCATGGTGTATTTATAGGTCTGGAACCTGCCTTATCGATTACCCCGGGGTCTGTGTAGAGCGAATGCAGGGCTGATTATTACGAAGGTCGTAGATAACAAGTTTATTTATACAGTATGAGATATGACTGTTTGTTTATATCTTCGTGGTACGTCATGCAGGCGATAATGTCCTTTTATTCCTTATTAAGCTGCGCACTGGGGGCCAACCATCATAAAAAAGGAGCGTTTTATTTCATGGTTAAAATAATGATTCGTAGAGACGAACTATCAGCGACCCATAATCGCGTCAAGCAATATTGGTTTGATGCTTAAGGGTGAACTGGCCGGTCCGTTCTCCATACAAACGTAGTAGGGTGATCACTCCCTTATTTGAGGATTAAGGTCCAAAATAGAGCATAATACCGATTGATCTCGTCATTATCTAGGCTTGTATGATGTCGAAATTTTAATAAAATAATTAACTTGAGAGTTATGAGCCTCGAAACATTTTCATATAAAATTTTCGAGGGTCATAACTTTCAACTTAATAATCTTTTTAAAATTTTGCTATCATATAAGCCTTGATAATGACGATATCAATCGGTATTATGCTTAAGTCTGGACCTAAAATCTTTAATAAGGGAGTGATCATCCTACTACGTTTGTATGGAGAAGTGACCGGCCAGTTCAACCTTAAAGAACGAATGAAATATGTATCACGGATGTGCAAGTGAGATACAAACTCTCTGAGAGTATGTAGGTATCTCTATCATTATTGTAAACCTATGTAATTTCTGTCCGTATCTTAATTATTGATTATAATTTAGGCGTTGCTTTGCGGAAATCTATATTTAATAATTGCAAATATTTAAAAAAACTTTTAGAATATTCTCGATTTTGCGCTCGAAGAGTTATGACCTCCGGAGGATGCTTCGTGTAGAAGCGAAACGTGACAAAAATTATTCTGGTTTGGCTGCCCGGCGTTTGTGAAGTCACGTCGGCTTAACAGCAAAATTAAGCGGAATTGTCACTCTCAAAATATATATATAATATTTCCTTAATTTTTTTTTATATTTGTTATTATTAAATATGGATTTCCGCAAAGCAACGCCTGAATCTATTCATTATATTATTTGCAATATCCTCTATTTAACCAAATAAAGAAAACAGCGATCTTGTGTCGTTTTAAAGCTGTCATCAAAACCAATAACATTTTTTTTCTATTACAGCCAATTGCAGTACGATCCCGAAAGAGCGAGGGTCCACTCGCATTCGTCCAGTATAACTAGGCCTCGAGATTTCAAGTGTTCACTAAGTACGAAGCTAGGGTTGCCAGACATCCGGGAAATCCGGGATAGCCCCGGAATGGGGTGTCTTGTCCCGTGTCCAGTAATTTCGCTATACTGTCCGAGAATTAACGAAATTTAGGTTTTTTTGCACATATATGAACACTACTACACAGGTACCTACTATGCTACTACGCAGGGCCATACCGGCCGTGTGTGTGGTTTCCAAGTTTAGCTTAGGCCTATTCCTATGTGATTACAGAGTTTTTTAACTAGTCATATAGAGTGGCTCAATTTTGTTTTAAGTTTTATTTTATGTTATATCGATTTATTACCTAGCTTAGGTAACATATCTTTGTCTCAAATACTTTTTCTACACTGAGAAAACCGTCTTAAAGGCTTAAATCAAATTTGACCTTTTACCGTTGAATTGTAACTACGTAAGATGAATTCACAACTCTTAAGATGATTTTCACCAATCAATAAAAATGTACCATGTTTTATAATAAACACAACCGTCAAAAACGCCTTCCGTAAAGTATTTTCAGAATTGCAACTTTTTATACGATAATAATTGCAGTATTGACCATAAAATATACCTTACTTTTACGGCGGTTTATATACGGTGATTATCACTATAACGTACGACTTAATCAGCCTTATCAAAAGTCAATATTTAAGTAAGACCACAAAATACACCTTAAATGAAGACGAAAAGAAACATTCGCCTTCACTGACCTCGTTTAACGCCTTCTAGTTGGAAGGGGTTTTTGTACGTATTTACGTTTGGTCGGTTTTTCGCCTTATACCATATAAATTGGCCGTCATTAGGGCGCTTTTGACTTTAGATTTTTCTCAGTGTAGGCATGAACCACTAAATCTCACTAATATATATTTATATAGTTAATTTGTCAGTTCAACTGTAGCTTTTTTCTTTAAACGGGCGGTATGCCTTTATAAACAAAATACTACGAACTATATACAACACTACAGCTACAACAATAAAAGCATTTAGATCCTTATAATTCATAGGCAGTCCAAATACTCCAGATTTAATTAGATTTGAACTTGAGATCCAAGTACTAACTCCCTTTCTAACCCCAGATATGTCCACGAATTGATATGCCTCGATCTGGCAACCCTGTACGTAGCACTAGACGACCGAGCCCAAGAAATCGATAAAACGCGTTCTAGATTCAGATGTATAAACATGCCCCCCGTCCCCTTGCAGACCACACCCCGGTGCAAGCGCACTGCGCATGTCTGCATCGCTCCCCACGCAATCTCTCCATCAACATCCCTTCACCCCTACCTTGTAGGTAGGTGAATACTGAATTATAAGCGATGTGCTTTATAGAAAACTAGCGGCCAGCCACGGCTTTGCACGGGTATTGAAAAATATTTTAAATGGAAACGCAAAAAAAGTAGTTATTGTGACATAACTGTAATAGTTAGACATGTAGTATTGCGGACTTTTTGTAGATATTGATGTCCTCTATAAAATTGTAGTACATCACTTTGCTCTATTGTCTACAATTTCCGCTGCGTACGCGTAATAACGATTTTTTGGTAGTTTTTTCACACTAAGTTACATTATGGACGATTTCATACGGATCCCTGAGTTTTTGAAAATATTTTATAGTTTATGTTCATCAGGGATAGTGTATAGGATTCTAATGGTGAAAGAATTTTTCAAATCGGTCCAGTAGTTTTTAAGTTTATTCGTTACATACAAAAAGAACCTAATTTATACAAATCCTTCCTCCTTATTATAGCAGTATAGATTAATTAAAATACTTCATTTCCAAAACTTATTGATACGACGGTAGATCAAAATACTGGCACCTATTTGGCTCAACGAATAAGCATGCAATCCAAGCAACGGGGCAATACTGCCAGCATGCTGGGCACGCTGCCACCTGGTAGTTCGTTAGAACATATGGTCTACTTTTAGGCCTCTGTAATTTACCTTAGGTTTCCTATATTGCTTTCGTAAAAAGCTTTATTCCCATTTTCAGGAAAGTTTATCATAGCCTTGTGGATAGACAAAATACTAACGCTTTTTTTTGCTTGTAGGTAAGGCTTTGACCACGATCTCACCTGATAGTAAGTGATGATGTGGTCAAAGGTGTTAACAGGCTTAACCTAGATTTACTGGCTCTCAAGGACAGGTCACCAATTAGCCTTCTGTTTTAAGTCTGATCAAAACTTTAACAAACGTTTCAGATTGGAGGCAGTGTTGTATATTGTTTGTAGTGTTTTGTTCATAGAAGTAATCATGGATAGAGTTAAAAGTAGCCGCTTTTTAGGATGTTGTATAAAGTAATGTATTTTAGGATGATGTATACACTTCTGTAATAAGAAATGTCATATGATACATTTCTTATTACAGAAGTGTATACATCATCCTGGGTGCCACAGGGGAGTGTACTAGGGCCCCTTTTGTTTCTTTGTGATATAAATGATTTTCCACAGATCATCATCATATCACATTACTTGACAGTACTTTATATCCTTTTATTTAGAAAACACTACAAACATATAGTTTGTGGTGTTTTCTAAGAACAACACTGCAGCTTCTAGCAACGAAAGCATTTAGACAACCCAAAAGTAATTACAGGCCCAAAAGTGGTACAAAATGCTGCAGCCTATTACCAGTTGGCAGCGTGGCCAGCATATTGGCAGTATTGCCCCGAAATTATATTGTTGATGTTGCCGTATACTTACTTAAATAAATTATAAAAATCCTCAAACAATTGGCTTCAAGCTTTTTGTAATATAAGAAACGTTAGTCATCTTAATGGTAGGCGGCAAGAGCGTGTAACGCTCCTTGCTTCTTTTCATAAGCATCGTAGATTCGTGATATCATATATGTTCGTAACACGACCGAGTCTGGGAAATCGATAAAATGCGTTCCAGATTCAAAAACATGCTATGCTCCCCACTTCCCCTTTCCCCCTGCAGACCACGCCCCAGTGCAAGTGCAAACTGCGCATGTCTGCACCACCTATGGACGGGGGATTTCCCTACCTCTTCCCCTCACCTCTGGAGCGTCGTGTGCGAATTCTCGGATATGGTTATGGAACAAAAACTACTTATTTGGGAATTGAATAGCAAGATTATATTTTCATGCAACCAGTGGTACGTTCAGAACCTTAGTGCGCACTCGGACTGCATCCTTTTACACTAAAGTTGCCCGCAACATTTGAGTAGAGCGTTCGGTTGTTGACAACTCAATCTCTCCGAACCTCTGAAGGTTTCAATTTTTAACCACCAAAATCGGTCGTTAGAAGGTTGCAACCTTACCTGATGTGACTTTGACATTTGTTATTGATAGATGTTTAGGCTCTCATTTGAATTTTGCTTGTACCGGTGTTATTATGCTTTTCGAATACCATTTAACGTGTAATGTTTTGCTACTTCCACGCAGAAAAACGGACACAACAAACACCACAATATAGATTATTATTTTAAAATACATGTCCATATTTAAGATTATAAAACAACCATGTCGTTCCGTACCTAAAAATGAGTTGAAAAACAAAAAATAACTACTCTTGAGGCTCTGAACGTAGCCCAGTTGTTGCGCAACTCAGGTGCCATGGCGGACGAAAGGAAGCATCTACCTATTTGTATTTGAGTAGCCACTTGTCTGCATATTGAAAAAACTAAAGTAGGCGAATAGTAACAAAACCAGTCCAAACTTTACTACAATACGGATGACTGTATTTGCCTGGTTGTTGTTTGGACTTCGTCTCTTTCTAAAAAGGTCTCAGTACTGTTGTATAAGTTGCGGTTAATTACCTAAATCTATTAATTTTATATGAAATGACTCGTGAGTTTAATGGAATGTAAAATAGTCGAAATTTTCGACCCAAGATTTAACCGTCACATCCGCTCCCTTTCTTTAGCAAATTTCACGCACCATGATTGTGGCGGTGTTGAGGCTACTAATAACGCCCGTCGCTTGTTTTCATAGACTTCGTGAAACCTGTCATCAAACCCCGGCAATCGATAAAACGCGTTCCAGATTGACAAAAATACCAGGCTCCCCACCCCTTTTCCCCCTGCGGACAACGCCCCAGTGCAAGTGCAGACTGCGCATGTCTGCTTCAGCTATAGCCAGACCTGAGTAAATGTTTTCCCGCCCGCTCCCCGCGTTATCCTCCCGTCGCCATGCCCGGCATGAGCTTATTCTCAGATATAAACTATCACGCCTATAGATTTGTGCTTTAACATAGTAATTTCAGAGATGTCAAAAATAATATAATTTTATCATCCGTAAAAAAATATAACATTAAATATTTTGTATTAATTGGATATAATGTCATTGTACTACTAACGCCATCTGTTAGAAAACCAAAGAGTTAACATCGCTGCAACAGAACTATACTCAATATTTAAATACATCGTAGTTAGTCTACTTAATACACAATGACACCACTAGAATCAGCTTGTAAAATAAACGCGAGCCCTCACAAAGTTCATCTTTTTGATAGTGGTAGTTACTGGTCGCTTTATTGAATCTCAAAAAAGTAAAGTATCGAACAAAGAAAACGATCCAAATTTTATCGTAACTATATTTTTTTTTTCGTACTAAAATCTATTTCTAAAAAAAATAATTGACCGGGTGTTTTGATTCTCTCTGATTCTGACAAGCTGTACATGCTGTTGGATCAGCGGCGACAGCAACCCTATATGTATTCATTTCTGTGTGAGATTCCTCGTGAGTTTGATGGAATTGCTTTTGTTTCTAAGGAAAATCAGCTTCCTCATTTGATTTTCGACCACGACGGTATTAAGGCGTTGGCTGCTACAAAGCCCGGGCAGTCGATAAAGCTCCCCCTCTCATTTTCGGTCTGCACACCACTCCCAGGTGCAAGTGCATACTGCGCATGTCTGCAGCACCTATAGCCAGACCTGAAAATTAAATTTGCCGCCCGCGCCCTACGCGATTCTACCGTCGCCGTACTCCGTACTCCTGTAGCGTTATGGATTAATTCTCAGCTAAGCACTCTGCCATGTCATTATAGTAGTTACCGGTAACTGACTATTGAATCTCTATAGTATCGAACAAAGAAAACGATCCAAATTGTATTGCTAGACAACTATCAAGATCGAGTGTTTTGATTCTGTCTCCTTCTGACAAGCACTAAATGTTGTTGGATCAGTAGCGACAGCAACCCTATCTAAATATATTATTTTTTGTATGAAATGAATCGTAAATTTAACGGAATTAGTTTTGATCTAGAACGAAAATTGACTTCCTCGAGTGTAATAGTAGAGATTTTCGATCACGATTTAAGCGAATTGTTTTTCGCTTTAAGCGTCGCGTCGTACAATAAATATTAAAAGTCTTTTAGATGGTAGCGTGGGCACCAAAAGCGTCTAACGCCCGTCGCTTGTTTTGAAACGTAATACCATGTCTTTGTTTGCGATAGGTACGAGCCCGGGATGTCGATACAGCTCCCCCTCCCCTTTTCCCCAAGCAGACCCCACCCAGGTGCAAGTGCACACTGCGCATGTCTGCAGCACCTGTAGGATTGATTCTGCCGTCGCCTTCCTCCGCACTCCTGTACCGTTATGGGTGAATTCCCAGCCAAGTTATGTGCCAGGTCATTATAGTACTTACTAATCACTTTATTGAATCTCATAAAAGTATTAAACGAAGAAAGGCCTAAATTTTGTTGCTGGATCACTGTTTTTAACCGGGTGTTTTTATTTTGTCTCTTTCTAACAAGCTTTAAGTGCTTGTCAGATCAGAAGCGACAGCAACTCTACATTTATGTATTAATGGTTGTGTAAAATTCTTAGTGAATGTGAAGGAATTACTATTGATTAGAACGAAAATCGACGTCATCATGTGAAATATTTCCGACTTTCGACCACGATAGTGTTACGGCGTTGGCTGCTACAAAAAACCTTTACACGAATTGTTTTTGCGCTTCAAGCGTCGAATTAGATATGTTAAAAAGTCATTTGGAAAGTAAGGTATGCTCCGACAGCGTCTAACGCCCGTCGCTTGTTTTGAAACGTAATACCATATCTTTGTTTGCTATAGGCCCGGGCAGTCGATACAGCTCCCGCTCCCCTTTTCCCCCAACAGGCCGCACCCAGGTGCAAGTGCACACTGCGCATGTCTGCAGCACCTTTATCTAGACCAGATTGATTCTACCGTCGCCTTCCTCCGCACTCCTGTAGCGTTATGGATTAATTCTCAGTTAAGCCGTGTGCCAGGTCATTATAGTACTTACTGATCACTTTATTGAATCTCAAAAAAGTAAAAAACGAAGAAAGAAAAAGATCCATTTTGTTGCTGGATCACTGTTTTAACCGGGTATTTTTATTTTCTATCTTTCTCTCAAGCTCTAAATGCTGTTGGATCAGCAGGCACAGAATCTCTGCTTGTATTAAATTCTTGTTAGGTGTCCTATAAAGGGCGAGGCTGTGTTCAGCAGTGGACGAGTCGGCTGTACAGTAACAGTACAGTCCTATAACATTCCTCGTAAATTAGAAGGAGTTACTTTGATTCGAATGAAAATCGATATCCTTATGTAAAATAGACATTTTCTAGCGTTGGCTGCTATAAAAATCTTTTAGTAAATTGTTTTTGCGCTTAAAGCGTCGAATTATATATATTAAAAAGTCATTTGGAAGGTAGGATATGCTCCAACAGCGTCTAGTGCGTCCGGTTTTCATAGACCGTGAAACGTGATATATCTTGTCTTTGTTTGAGATACGACCGAGCCTGGAAAATCTTTAAAACGCGTTTAAGGGTTTACAAAAACAAACTCTCCCTCCACTTTTCCCCTGTAAACCACGCCCCGGTGCAAGTGCACACTGCGTATGTCTGCTTCACTTATAGCAATACCATATTCATTTTGCCGCCCGCTCTTCTCGCATTCCCCCATCGCTATGCCCCGCATCCCTGCACAGTCGTGGGAGAATTTTCAGTTAAGCGGTCTGCTTATAAATTTACATTATGGGTCGCTTTTTTTAATTACTTAATTAATTATAGTATAGTATCGAACAAAAATGACAATTTTATCGCTGGACAACTGTATTTGACCGGGTGATTTGATTTTGTCTCTTTCTAACAAGGTCTTAATGCTGCTCGATCAGTAATGGCAGCAACCCTACGCCTTTTAAAATGTGTATAAAATACTTCACGAATACCATGAACATCTTACGTCTATTCAATTTCTCGTGAGTTCCATGAACATACTTTGATCCAAATAAATATAACTTTCTCGTATAAAATAGTCTAGATTATCAACCAAAATTTAGCTAGTGTTTCGTTTATTTTATTCCATCTCTGGCATGGTGGGTCTACATAGAAATAAACCCTACATTCCATCAGTGGATCCACAGGAAAACCCACAGTTTCGATCATGTCCGATACCTTTCATCACATATTTTCACGCGACAAGATAGCAACAGCGTTGACTGTTCCAATTCTTATTAAACTAATTGTTTTTGTCATAAATGAAACGAAGTAATTTTGATGCTAGGAGTCAAGAGCTTCTAACGCCCGTCGCTTGTTATTGTAGGTTTCCTGTCGTTATATCATGTCTTTGATTGCTATACATCGAGCCCGGAAAACCGATACATAAGGCTATAACCCGGTTTGATAAAGAAACGAATCCAAAATGGCGCCGATAATTATTGCCCTCTCACTCGCGCACTACCGACAGCAATATTGTGCAAGTGAGAAGTCGTGATTATGCGCGCCATTTTAGATTGGTTATACCAGTCTACCCGCATCCCCTCACACCATGAAGACCGCGCCCTAGTGCAAGTGCACACTGCGCAGGTCAGCATTTTTATGAAAAGAACAGCAAGCATATTGACCGTAGTTTCCGGGTGGAAAGCTACGAACAGCTACTTTAACACACGCTTATGTAGAAAATACTTGTTCACTATATACTTAAAACCTCTATATTACATTAATAGGAAACAGATAACGGGGAATTTGAAGATGTAATTTAGAATATATACTTTTTATTAAAAAGTAATACAATCGCAATTTTAAACCCCTAATTCACATATTTACTGAGGTAACTGAAAACCCCATTTTTACAATACAGCCCCATGAATAAAAAACCTAAGTAGCATGGTCATGGCACCAACTAGACGCTAGGAGCGTCTAGCGTTCACAACTTTGTGACATGTCTTCGTAAGCCTCATGGCCGAGCCCGGAAAATATATCCCCATCTCGCTTCCACAAACCACGCCCTAGTGCAATTGCACACTGCGCAGGTCCGCTTGACGTAGATCACTTGCTAAGCGTCTGTCAATGTTCGCTACTTGACCGAGCTGAGCCCGGGAAATCGATAAAACAGCTTCCAAATATAGAGGTCTCTCCCCATCTCGCTTCTTCAAACCGCTCCCTAGTGCAATTGCACACTGCGCATGTCTGCATGACCTAGATCACTTATAATAGTTGCTGGGCGTTTGTCAATATTCACTACACGACCGAGCTGAGCCCGGGAAATCGATAAAACAGCTTCCCAATATAGAGGTCATTCCCCATCTCGCTTCTTCAAACCACGCCCTAGTGCAACTGCACACTGCGCATGTCTGCATGACCTAGATCTCTTATGTCCCTAGGCGGCCTGTCGATGTGCCCTATACAACCGAGTTGCCCGGAAATCGATAGAACAACTTCCGAAAATAGCTGTACTTCCTTTCTCGCTTCTTCATACCACGCCCTAGTGCAAGTGCACACGGCGCATGTCCGAAGTCATATCGAACACATGCAGCGCGTGCGAGGGAGACAGCTATATACGAATTTGCTTAGCTGGTGAGAGTGAGAAAACTGCACCTCTATATTTTGCATTGATCTGGTGTGAAGGAGACGCTAAACATAACTTTTTAGGGAGTACACGGTAAGGTAAAATGGGGGAGGGGGAAAGGGAGCAGTGTTGTATCTAATAAAGAAACAAATCAGATAAAAATTAGGGTTGTCTCCATACAAAAAACATTTCATAGCAATATGTACATACAAATGTCACACAAGGTATAATTTCAGCCGAGGTTGTTGATTCAATACATTTTCTTTTCAAAGAAACTAGCCAACTTTGGCAAAATATCCTCTGATGATGTCATGAGGAGAAAACTAAAATAGAATAAATAAATCTACGAATTTGGACTGATATACGAGTAGAATTAGAGGAAGGGTGAAGATGGAATGAATATGTAAGGATAATTAAGCAGAGTGGAAGAACACAGGTAATGGCAACCCTGCCATAAAAGCAGGAGGCATGACAGCGGCATATAGTATCTTTTTCATCTCTACTCAAAAACAAGGCAGTAATTTATGCTCTAAACTCGTCTCATTTCTAGGAAATAAGTGTGTTAGAAGATTGCAATAGACTAGGTCTCAACAGCAGCAATATATCTGCTGAGGGTGGTAGCTACCAAGTTGAGCATACTGAACATACAGTAGTCACAAGACTGAAAAAATGGTTGCAAAGTCTATATTTAAAATTATCAACTGTTCGGTATTCAACTCATGAGGTATCAGTGGTTATTAGAATTTATAACCTTGATGTCTCCATATTTTATGTAAAATAATCAGAGTTTAAAAAATGCTCAAATTTATGGAAATATATTCAAGTTTATAATCATAGAACATGAAGTAATGCAATTTTATCTAGTTTTTTGTACTATATGACTTTTTTGTTTTCGAGTTAATAAGACAAATGAGAAGTCGCAGTAAAGAAAAGAGTATTTGAAGGAGCACAGCAAATCATATTACAGGAGGTAAAGTAGTCAAAGTCAGCTATCAGCAAAATAATAATATCAGTTTTATTTATTCCGTTGTTGTATTCTACTACTACTATTATACCCATGACAACTGCTGTTGAACAAAATACAGTTGCATAATCCCCGTGCTTTGCAAACGTCTTGGAGATGTGAGATGTCAGTTCTTCAGAAGGCGCTGCTATGAACTTTCTGTTGTGGTTGTATACTATTAACCCATTGGCATCGGCAATAATGATAACAATAGAATTTAATTAATAAACAGGCCATAGTGGTCCAGGACGATGCCAACTTTAGGTGCAAATTTAATTTTTATTTTACATTTTACGCATCTACAGTCTTCTTAACAATATAAGGACTGAGGACTTCGATATATTCTTGTTTCATTGAAAAATTCGCCTAATAAACAGTATGCCGCCATCATAAAAGCTTGATTACACAAAATGAGCATTTCCGGCAGGCAGACTATGAAAACAAAGTCAATGCTCTTTACAAATATGCTCTTGTGCTGTTTTGTGTGTTGTTAGCAGAGATATTCTGTGGGGTGCCGTGCTGGAATGTCTCTACCCATGGTTGTTGTAACAGCCAACTAAGGGTAACACACCAGAAGGTGGGCAGCAGTGCTTTATGAGGAACTGATATCTGACACTGCGATCCCCAAGGCGCTTGGGGGAGGCTGTGTTCAGCAGTGGACGATCCAGCTGATACAGTACAGCAGGGATATCTTTTTACCGACCCTGGGTATATGGCATAAGGGTAGGAAGATGACGTATATATTCCACAAAACAGCTTATGCAGGATTTTTAGTATACTAGAGAAAATAATGTATGCTTACTTTGTTATCTAAGTTTTTTTTATTTGTTTCGTTTAAATTGTCATGATTGAAGAAACACTGCATCTGTTCTGTATTGAAAAAATGTTATTGTCTTTGCCAGATGGTATGCTAGATCATGGCCCATTTACTTACTATATTTTTGACCTCTAAAAATGCCAGCAGTGCAGAGCAACTTGATGAGCTTACAATGCCTATGATACTTATTTCATTCAAAAATTATTAAATTCATCTTGAAAACTATATACAACTAACAAAAATAATCACAAGATGTTGAACAATTACATGACAATTCTATGAAACACTGTGGAAAACAAAGTATCATTTGTCAAGGAGATCTTGTGGCGCTTCGCTGGTTTTATTATAATGTACCGACATACAACACTGGCCGGCAACAAAAGAAATGAGCACATAATAGAAAAAAAAATAGAGCATATTAGAATGTGAAAAAAATAAATGTAGTTTTACTTTGCTGTTTTTTGCGAGTTATCTGAATGAAAATATTAAATTAATAGGTAGTAATTAGATTGTTAGTATATAAATCACTTGCTTACCGGTTACATGAGCTAGGAAGTCTTCGGGAGCCGTGTCAACAGCCTCAATAGCGGTGTAGACATAAGAAACAATAACATCGTCTACAGCGTCTAAATCAGCATTCGGGACTTGAGATGTGAGGAAGTCAAACAGACTTTCCTTCACTAGCTTGCATTTCTCAGCTGAAACCGCTTCAGTGTGCATTTTGATGAGAAAACAAGTAATTTAAGTTAACTTGAGATGCAGGTCGTTCCGCGTCGAAGGATGATTTATGACTGGCGATTTTGCTGCCCTGCCGCTTCTCTCCCCGTTGCACCCTTTATATATACTGGGAAATTGAATTTCAGCGAGGTATGTAGGTGTAATTCACGGGTAAAACTGGGATGGAGCTACGAAAATCAATACAATACAAAGTACTTCACTGAAGGGGGAGCAGGCAGACAGATGCAGTTTTTTTATAACAACTGTTTATTTTTCTCTGTGGCAGGTTAGCCAACATCAATGGTTTTTGAACGAAAACACTGAACATACGAATAAAAATTATGCAAGTTTGAATACAAACGATTAAAAATGTTGAATAAAGGTTTAGTTAAAACTTATTGAAACGTTTTGTAAAATTCAAGGTTAATTTTAAATTACAATTAATTAAACGACATAGACGATATGGTAAAATGTCAAAGACAAGTTAGTTCCTGCTCATTCTTTATATTTCCGAACGAAACTGCACTGAAGAAGTGGGCGGGCGGGAAAATTTAAAACATGTGACAGTGCATCGTGTATTTTGAAATTGTGCCAGATTTTTGTTTCTACAGGGCTTATATTTGATAAATTTTATCTAGTAAATTACTTATTCAACTATTTAATCTGTAATAAAATGATTTTAAATACCAAATCTTTAAAATTATTTAGTAAATTGTCAAACTAGCATGCAAGTAGCTTTCACAGTTCATAGCGCATGCGTGTAGGTTGCGACCATTGCGTATGTAACATATAGATGAGACTGTGCCTGTGGTATAGTTAAGTTTCAAGGTTCCCGGGCAAGCCATGCCATGCAGTGTTTGATTTACGACCTAGAATGCAGGTTATAAGTACGAAAGTGCATACACCGCTAGCTTTGGCCGGACCCTTCTAGATGCTGTATTGATTTTATCTGAATGACGCAGGCGTACTGCAATTTTATTTGTTTGATGTCTGTGATTGAAGGGATGGGAGCAGGGAGATGCTTATATGTACCCCATAGCACTGCGTATGCATGTAGGTAAATTTGATTCCTTTGTTTGATAGATTGCTTTTTTGTACCGTCTGCGTATACCTACTTGCCTATGATGATTTTTTCCTATCTGAAACTAAGCAAAGAGGTTCATCGAAAAATGCTGAAAGGAGTTTCTAGTCCGGTCTATTTACACATTCAAGTTTACATAAATTCCCATAAAGCTGAATATTGGCATAGTTGTTCAAAACATCATTATAAAGAAAATCTCAAAAGTCCTCATCGTTCCGAGGTGTGCTAAAAATTTGGCACGGGGTCAAAGGTAAAAAAAATGAGTTTTTTGCGATTTTTAGCGAAACGGTGAGTTTTTTCGCAAAATTACCCCAGTACAAAATTGTAGATCACAAAATTCTCTACAAAAAATATATCAATAATTTTTTTCCTAAAAGCCACCATTTTGGAGATATAACGTTCCGAAAAGTTGGATCAGTCGTAATCCCTCTATTTTGCACACGTTTCCACGCCACCTATGAGGTAGTGTACAAAGCGCGTTTTTTTAACGTGGTTTCCCCAGTAGGCCTATTCCACGGGTCTGCTGAGATTTTATATGTTTTAAAACTATTGCAAAATAATATTATATATTATAGTGGGCAAAAACAACGGCGGTGTAATTAAATAAAATACTTAAAATAAAAAGTTAGTCGTCTAATTCATAACTGTCCAAGATTTCTGTTTCTTCTTCTTCTTGATCTTCTTCTCCTTCTTCTTCCTGTTCATCCTCTTGTTCTTCTTCTTCTTCTTGTTCTATTTCACACGTAAACTGCCCCAATAGCGATTCCTGATCGGTATCAAACGAATCTTCAAGAGTTGGTGACTCAACATTCGAGCATGATCGGCCTTGACAGTGTGTGCATGCCAGGGAACAAAACAGTCCAACTTTTCTGCAACCACATTTTGCACTACACCCTTTCTTGCAGTTGCAAAATATTGTGTTGAGAAGTTTCTCTGGTGCTGGTGGAAGTAAAGTTTGAACTGGCTCTAGTGTATTGTCGATCAACTTCCAACCCCAGTCTTTAGGGTCCAGCTGATTACCAAGCCACACTTGAAGCAGCTACTGAGGTTGGAGGAAGAGAAGCTAAGTTGACTTGTTTTTTATTACGCGTATTTTTCACGAAAGATGTGTATCGCAACTTATCTAAGCAAGTGGTTTTTTTGGGGGCTCCGTACATAGCAAGAAGAAATATTAATTAATAATACATATTTAGGAACGGGGTTTCATTATACCTGAGATTCTCGTAGTTTAACTTATATTTTACATAAGCAAGTTACAATAAATAATAGCGAACTTATTTTAGTAGTTTCACCTTTAGTGACTTTCATATGTGGCGTACGTGTGCAAAATAGAGGGATTACGACTGATCCAACTTTTCGGAACGTTATATCTCCAAAATGGTGGCTTTTAGGAAAAAAATTATTAATATATTTTTTGTAGAGAATTTCGTGATCTACAATTTTGTACTGGGGTAATTTTGCGAAAAAACTCACCGTTTCGCTAAAAATCGCAAAAAACTCATTTTTTTGACCTTTGACCCCGTGCCAAATTTTTAGCACACCTCGGAACGATGAGGACTTTTGAGATTTTCTTTATAATGATGTTTTGAACAACTATGCCAATATTCAGCTTTATGGGAATTTATGTAACCTTCCTCCTGATTTTAGGCTTAAATAGACCGGACTATTCGTAAATTTATAGTCATATAGTAAATGCTTTGCATCATATTTCTACGATCAGAGGTGAAACGATATTATTAATTTCCAGAAAAAATAATTATACTTAGGTACCTACCCCAAACGATAGGTAATCGAACCCGTTGATTTGCAATTTTCTTGGAAAGTTATATGGTACAGTAAATTGAAGGAAAAGGGTAGGCAGTAACTTATGTACGTGTTATTATTATTTCTAGAATATATTCTTAAAATAAAAATATAGAAGGATGGCGACATCACTGCGAGAGTTAAGTGTTTGAAAAAGCACTTCTTTTAATCAGATGAAGTCTAGTAGTCTGGTTGATAAAGCACCGTCTCATATGATGGTTAAAACAATAAAAGTAAGAGTACAAAATTTCAACTCTGTTGAGCTGGTCTTGATGGCCTAGTGGTTAAGGCATCTGGTGTGTAAAATGAGAACTTCTCCTCGAAGCATCATCATCTTCTATCCTTCCCACACATGTGTGCTCGGTAGGGGAGACCTAGGAGAGTTGTGACAGAGGTGAGTTGTGACAAGGACGATTTTTCCCAACCTATTATAATTTATTGTATTTCCACAAACATCGTAAAATTCATAAACAATGATATAATTACAGAACATAATAGTTTCTTACTGATTAGAAAACATTGGTACCCAAACTAGGAGCCCTGTGTTATGGCATACCAATGCCCTCCGCCGGACATATGTATATAAATCTATATTCAGTTCAATTATATGACATAATTGTGTTAATCTAATTAACTCTAAGTATTAATATAATGGTCTTGTATAGTGTATTTGAGGGTGAGTATCTGTGTATATGTGTGTACAGATGAGTGATAGTGTGGGAATGAGCGTATATGTAGGGGTGAGTTATGAATGTGTATATTATATAAAACACATTGATTATAGGAGAATACGAAAAAGGCATGTTTGGAATTTATGATAAAACTACCAATACCGATTCTGTGGCTATATAATCTAAGGTAAGTAGCCATTCCCTTATTGTGATTTTACAGGAATGACTGTTCATAGGGTATATACCCAATATTTTGTGTATATTATTATAAATGTATGCACCCAGAAAATATTATAGGTAGCGACCTGGCAACACCGCATGCATGACGCTTTCTATACCCGCTACTCGACTTAGTACATGCCGGCGACGCACGAGGCGCTGTAGCGTAAATCCGACGGTTGTGTACAAAAAAAAGGGGAAAAGTAAGTTTCTCTTCAAAATTTTATTTGAATTTATATCTATATATATAATTTATATTTATATGTGCTTTGCTTTCTTATTTTTTCTTAAGTTGTATGGTTATTGAACTCTCAAAACGTGGCAATAATATTTTGTGTGCGCATCGTGTTTAGAAAATATGAATTATTATTCAGATCAAGTCGTCATTTGAAACACCTAGGCGAGTTGTGACAGCCTGTCACAACTCTCAATTTTCTTAATTTTTAACCTTGGCTAATTTCTTAACAGCCAACCGAATCGGCGTAAAATCAAATCTGCTGTCCTTACTTACACTCCCACGAAGGATGAAATACCTGCAATAGAGGCTAATAGGAAGTCTAAGAATGTTAAGAAGCGTATCTTCAGCGAAGGAAAGATGAAATCTAAAACTGCCAAGAAGACTCATAAAAATATATTAACAAGTGGTGACGAAGAAGAAGAAACAGAACATAATTGTTTTGCTTGGTTTGCCTTGAAGCCTATGGAAACAGCAGGTCGAATAAGCAGTGGGTTCAATGCCTAGAATGCATATGCTGGGTACACGTAGTACACGTGGTACGGTTGTACTGGGGACGAGCGGCATTATGTGGCGCATGGTGCAAGGGCTTTTTGCGAATGCCCGCCTGGCTAGCGACCACCCTCAAGTAGAAAATCTGTCGCCAAGCACCTAACAGTGTGTTCCGGCAGCAGTCCTTGAGAGCCAGTAAATTTACAGACACCTTGAGAGCCAGTAAGTTGTTAGGTCTCACAACTATACGTCTCACAGTGACGGGCGCAGTGCAATTCGTCGTTGACGAAATGCATCTGTTATAGATGCATTCCATATTAAGTTAATTAAAAGTATAATTACTTGTTATGAGAATGTTAATATGTTAATTTTGTTCATCCTTAAGCATAATATTATAATAATATAGATAATAATATAGCTTTTATTATGACACTCTCTATGGATCAGGCAAACTTCCAACAGATTGGAAAGAGGCCATAGTAACGCCTATCTACAAAAAAGGAAGTAAACGGATTGCAGCAAACTATCACCCAATAAGTCTAACAAGCATAATTTGCAAAACAATGGAAAAAATAATTGCCGACAAACTGAGATTGTTCTTGACAAAGAATAAAGTCATAATTGACGAACAACATGGTTTTGTCCAGGGGCGGTCAACTGTGACCAATCTGCTTTCGTGCATGGATATATGGACTAAAAATTGGGACTCTAGACAGCCAACTGATGTGATTTACTTAGATTACGAAAAAGCCTATGACAGAGTGCCTATAAATAGGCTTGTTTCTAAGTTGGAACATTTTGGAATCCGTGGCAAACTTCTAAAATGGATAGAAGACTTCCTATCATTCAGAACTTTTAAAGTTCGAGTGGGGGAGGCATTTTCAAGCCCACATAAGGTCCTTAGTGGTGTACCCCAAGGATCAGTTCTCGCACCGATTCTTTTTGGATTATTTCTGACAGATCTGAAGGACTGTGTACAGTCTCAACTATCACTTTTTGCAGATGATACCAAAATTATGGGAAATCCACTGGTAGTTCACAATATCATCCAGGAAGACCTTGACAGCATTTTCCAGTGGACCCAAGACTGGTTAATAACACTAAATGAGACCAAATGCACAGTCCTACATATGGGCATCAATAATCCTAAGGCAAAATATTATATTAATAATAATCCAATAGAAGTTGTGGAATGCCAAAAAGATCTAGGAGTATATATCACATCAAATCTGAAATGGGAGACACATATCATAAGTATGACAAAAAAAGCCAACTCAATTCTGTACACAATACGAAAAACTTTTATGCACATTGACAAAACTCTATTTTTGAAGATTTATACAACATATATACGACCACTACTGGAATATGCATTCCAAATTTGGAGTCCATACTTTAAAAAAGATATTGACCTTCTTGAAAGAGTACAGCGTAAAGCAACCAGAATGGTTCTATCATTGAAGAATGTGCCATATGAACTTCGTCTCAAGAAACTGGGCTTGACCACTTTAGAACAGCGAAGACAACGAGGAGACCTAATTGAAACGTATAAAATCTTGAATGGATATTATAATGTCCCAAACATGACACACATCTACACAAAGAATGACAACAATAGGACGAGAGGACACTCTCTGAAGCTGCAAATTTTGAAGTGCAACAGCAAACCAAAAAAACACTTTTTGCCAAACCGTGTAGTCAATGAATGGAACAGACTGCCAGAAACCGTTATTAGTGCCCCTTCAGTGAACTGTTTTAAAAATAGACTAGACAAACATTTGGAACTATAAAATTAATGTGCACTGTTTTGTTTTCCATATACACGCATCAGCTTTGAGCTGCTTAGTGTATCACAATAATAATAATAATAATAATAATAAAAGTACTTTTTCCTATAAAACACGTTTGATTTATTAATATTAAGTATAATGATATTTTTTATATCTAATATAATGCTGTCACTACTTACCTCGGTACCAGTCACAACTTACCTCGGTAGTAGGAGAGTTGTGACAGGTGGAGTAGTCTTTAATATTGTCGATTTTCTCAGAAACCATAATACTTACATTAATTTTGGTGACTGTTTTGAAAAAAGAACGAATGCCGCTAAATAAATCACATTGGTCATAGCTGTGGAATGTTTCTTGAGCGAAATATGGCCCAAAAAGTAAAAACTATCACAACCCTCCTAGGTCTCCCCTACAATATGTCTGCTCTAACAACACAAAACACAAAACAAGAACATTAAGGTGAAGTGAGTGTCATAAATGTAAATTATGGACATGTTTTTAGTGTTAGCTTTGAAGTAATGAAGGTCGAGCGGTTATAGCTATGGACTGCCGTGCCGCAGGTCCCTGGTTCGATCCCCACCGCCGGCTTGAGCTTCACCGCCTGGTGGGAGGGCATTTTGCGAGTGCTGTCTGGCTAGCTACCACCCTCAAGTGGAAAATCTGTCGCCAAGTACCTAAAAGTGTGTTCCGGCAGCAGCCCTTGAGATTTAGTAAAATTACAGGTGGAAACTTTGTCTCAGGGTGGGCGCAGTGCAGTGCAGAAATGCATTTGTTATAGGCAGAGATTACCGCTTAACATCGCGTGGGCCTAGTGCTTGTTCCGTCACAATTACATTAAAAAAATGTATTAGGTACTGATATTAATAAATTTAATATTCTAGACTAGAGGATAATATCTTTGTATGGAAACACGGCTCCATACCCTTACACTAAAAAGAATAAATAATTTATATCAAATGTAATTGTTTTTATTCGTTCGTGTAACTTGAATATATATACATGGTATCTAGGTATCGAATAAATTCCAGCATGTTTGTGGACGGAAACGAAACAGAGTGCTTGTAGTCGGTGTGTTGTTTTTTTTTATGATGGCTGAGGTGTCCCGTTTAATATTGAGTTGTAGTTATATTTTTTATTGAGTAGTTTTGTTTTGTATATTAGTTTTTATCATTGTGTCCGTGCGTCTCTTAGGTCTTGGCTGAAAATCAGCGCTGTAGGTTTTGTCTGCAGCACTATACTGAGCCAAGTCCTTTTTAGGACCGCACATGACAGTAGATTAAATTTTTTAATGTTGAACATGTACCCCCTTACTTATAAAAACATCGCTATGTAGTTGCTAAGTAATGGATAACTCAACAGTGTTTAAGTAATGTTTAATTATTTCTTACTTATAAACGCTCCATAGCACCTGTTTAGCTAAGCAATGGATAATGAGGTCGAACGTATTTTAAGCTGACAACATTGTACTAAAAGGTATTATGAATGACCTAAATGGCCAAATAGCATGTATCTAGTGCTAAATATCTTGAAATTAAAAAGTAAAAATAATACTTTTCTTTGTAGACGTACTGATTTTCGTACATATTGTTAGATGTACTGGAGACTTCTGAAGCGGGTTTTTATTTCGCAATATGGTAAATTCAAATTAATATGAGATATTGGACAGCAACCGACTCCATAGTATAATTGGAAAAGCACTAGGACGGTTTTCTGGGCTTACGGGTTCAAGTCCCGCTGGAAGTTATCTTTTTCCATCCGAAATTAATTCTATGCCCGATTATGTCTACGTATTTCTTTATGAATCCAAGTTTCCAACCTTTCTTTTATTTTTTATATTGTTATGATTGCAATAACGCCTGCTAAGCGGATTACATTACAAAATTACAAATATACGATAGGAAATTTTTTTTAAATTTTTTTTTATCTCCCGCACATGATTTAAATTTTTCCTATCGTATATTTGTAATTATGTAATTTCTTTTATTTTGTTTTATAAGTTATAACGCTTCCTTAAATCACACTAATATTATAAAGGCGAAAGTTTATGTGAATGTGTTTTGTCTTCTGTTCACGTTTTGTCGGCTTGAGGGTTTGGATGAAACAACACAATAGTTTGATTGCATTATCATGAGTTTATATCATGGTCTAAGTAGTCTAGTACATAGTAATAGGCTCGCATCCTATTAAATAAGACCATTAATACAAAATAAGAATATTTTGACTCCTAAAAATTCAACATAAAAGCATGCTGGTAAGATATTTTTTAATTTCAGTAGCTTCTCTATGTATTTTGGAAGCCAATACAATTGCAATATCTTCACAGACGTGCATAGACGTGACACTCTGCTGGCTCATATCATAACATTACATACACCATACACCACTCATTGGGCGCATTATTTATTTTCCAAGTTGCATATTATTACCTACGTCCTATAGGAAGATATGGCACAGTCCTTATATTCTTATGTCAGGTTTGTAGCTGCGGTGTACTCTTTAATAAGATCGCGAAAAGCACGCATAATATTTATTTCATCATCCAATGTATGTTTCTACTTGATATATTTTTTAAGATTTATTAACAGAGTATGTTTGTCTATAGTTTTGTGTGCCTACTCAACAATAACCTCATTCGTAACTAAATCAGCTGATCAGATATATGGGCGCCATCTTGTTACTTAAAATTTAAACAAGGGTGGGACGGTGTTTAAATTGGCAGCTGATTAGGTACTGGATAAAGTTATGTAGCGTTTATGAGTAAGAAATTTTACTAATCAGCGGCTAAGTAATGTTTAAAATTTAAGTAGCGTTTATAAGTAAGGCTGGTAATGTATAAATATATTATTATGTTTACTTAACTTTATGTATAAATTGTGATTGTATAGTTTTATGTGTATACTTATGTGTTTTATCCCCCTTACTTATAAAAAAACCGCTATGTAGTTGCTAAGTAATGGATAACTAAACAGTGTTTAAGTAATGCTTAAATATTTCTTACTTATAAACGCTACATAGCACCTGTTTAGCTAAGCAATGGATAATGAGGTCGAACGTATTTAAAACTGACAACATTGAACTAAAAGGTATTATTAAAGACCCAAATTGCCAAAAAGTATGTATCCAGTGCTGAAAATCTTAAAATTAAAATGTAAAAAAATACTATTCTTTGTAGACCTACTGATTTTTGTACATATGATTAGGCGTACTGGAGACTTCTGAAGCGAGTTTTTTTTGCAATATGGTAAATTGTAAGTGCCCCAGTATTCTGTGAATTCGATCCAGCAACCTATTCCATAGCATAATTGGAAATGCATTATGGAAGCCCGAATACCGTTATATCCCGCTGGAAGTTATCTTTTTCCATCCCAAACAATACCTATGCCCAATTATGTCTACGTTTTTTTCTATGAAGCCAAGATTCCAATCTTCATATATTTTTTTTAATCATTCTATAGCGATTCCTTAAATCACAGTAATATTATAAAGGCCGTAATAATTATGTTCTTGTGTTTCATCTAGTGTGTTAGAGAAATTATTTTGTATGACCCTGAAACTGTGCCCGGTGAATGGCAATAGGCTCGCCACCTATTACATGGGACCAAAACACAATTGACCGAAACATGGGTGTATACACACCTCTGCCTACCCCTTCGGGGAATACAGGCGTGATTATATCGTCCCTTTAAAGGCAAAACCGACTAAATGCAATTTTTCGCTGTTTTTAGTTAAATACACACTTCAATTTGTCTTTTTGCGCTCTATCTACTGGTAAAACCGAATATTTGCTACGACCAATAGTGCCATAGATAGCTAGAAGCAAAACAAATTAAATACAACATTTCCTAAAATCTATTCATGAAAAACCGATTAAAGATTCATAGCAGAACAATTTATCTGTATAGTATAAGAAGAAACATATTTCGTCACTTAAATGGTTTTCATTGCAGTATATTACATCCAAGGAATTTATTATTGCATACAACAAAAAGTTATTAAAATACTTTAGTCGGTTTTTGACGGTAAACATAAATTCGTACACTTTTCTTAATTCAGAAGTAAACAAAATAACTGACTTTACTTCTTTTTTGATGAAAATGCTTTGAATATATCTGTATTAACGTTGCTAGCAAAAAGCGATAAGGTATTGTAGTCGTTTTTCACTGAATTTTAGCACAACAATAAAATCATTTTAGTTCAAGCAAAACCAACTATATGCTGCTATAGGTACTTGTTTTTCTCACTCACACATCGGACGATCTCTCCGTGCGTGAGCGAGAAAAACAAGTATGTCACCATAGTTGTTCACCAACACTAATAAGTCGCAAAAGAATTCCTAAAATACCCAAGCAGGTAGATTGTTAAAAATATAGATATCATTGCAATGATAACATTACAGAAAATGATCGTATGATTCTATGCATAAAATATTGGAGTATGGATATTACATAAGAAAAAGATACATTTTGGCGCTTGTGAATGTTAATCCCACATTAATGCATCTTTCAGAGATGGAAAAGGACTACGATGTGTACACATACAAAAGCATTGCTTTTGTATGTGTAGACATCGTAGTTCTTTTATATTGATAATGAGAAAGAAATTGTGTGCCAAAATTTCTTTGCTCCATCAGTAATATCAGATGCTATAAAGCAGCGAGGTAGTCAAAACATATTCCAGCGAATAAACCTTCCACTGAAGCTGTTGAAGTTGTTGGATTGTAATGGAGCGTTAGGAAGAGACTGAGGCGTAAGTATTTAGATAGAGCTATTACATTGCATAAAATATACCAAGAGTACGTAAAATAACGTCATAAAAACCAACATCAAAAATGTTGTCTGAAATAACATATCGTAGAATATTTTCTATAGAATTTAATCTGGGATTCTGAGATTGCCTACTGATTCTACGTACCTAAGAAAGACCAGTGCCTCATATGCAACAAAAATAATAATAATCGAGATAATAGGCATAAATAATATAGTCAAGGCAAAATTAATGTGGAAGAAAAATAAAATCAGTATATTCAGAGGAAGTATGCATGTAATACTGAGAAACAAAAAGATAAAGAAAGGGCGGAGAAAAAAAAACATTTTTGTCCGTCACATTGGACTTAGGTACAAGCTGATCTACGAATTCAATTAAGGATGTTGGTCTGCTTGGATCTTTTGTGTGATCTGTTATTATGCCAGAATTAACAGTGTACCTATAATTTAACATTTTACGAGAGTAAGCCTCCCAACGAAGCCTATTGTGTCTTTTACTGAAACCCATGGCAAGAAAGGTAGTTCTGAGATAGGCTCAATTCTGCTACACTATTTGACCACATGTGTGCCTCCACATGTGTCAGAAATAAGTCTATTTTCAGACACTTGTGGTGGACAAAATCGAAACCAGTATATTGCCGCAATTATATTATGGATAATGCAAAATAATGTGTACTTAAATGTTATAGACCACAAAATTTTAGAATCTGGGCATTCTTATATGGAAGTCGATTCAATGCATAGCAAAATTGAAACCGCAAATAAAAATTGTAATATTTACAGCATCACTGACTGGGTTAACATATTTAAAAGAGCTCATTCTAAAAAACTTACAAGGATGGAGACAAGAAAGTAGTGAGACATTGTTATAATGAAAAGGAATTTAAATACTTAGATTTCAAAGACCTAAAAAATTAGAAGACCCTATAATATTATCTTAAATAGAAATAAAAATACATGAGGTGAACATGTGCAGTGGCTGAACATAAATCGATTTAAATACATAAATGGGGATAGAAATATCTAAACTAGGAATATCTAAAGGAGGAAAGATTTGATTGTTTATTTGCATTGAATAGGCTCTGAAACTACTGGACCGATTAGGATGAAATTTGGTATGGAAATAGTTTGAGACATAGGGAAGGACAAAGGAAGGAGTTTTTATCCAACTGCGCAAAAAATACGTAAATGGTTTTGCGCAATAACCGATATACCCGCTAGCGGAGCCGCGGCCGGAAAGCTAGTATATTATAATTACGACATGTCAAATGATTTTATGGTCATAGATGACTGCAATTTTGAAGCACAAATTGATCCGATTCCTTCAAGTTCCTCCAAACATGGCTACTCAACAAGAACTAGGCCACAGCTTGAGGTACTCATTTGAGGAGAGTGCGCCATGATTTTCCAGGTTTGCAACAGTTATACACTGAGAAAAATCTAAAGTCAAAAGTGCCCTAATGACGGCCAATTTATATGGTATAAGGCGAAAACCGACCAAAAGTAAATACGTACAAAAACGCCTTCCAACTAGAAGGCGTTAAACGAGGTCAGTGAAGGCGAATGTTTCTTTTCGTCTTAATTTAAGGTGTATTTTGTGGTCTTTCTTAAATATTGACTTTTCGATGAGGCTGATTAAGTCGTACGTTATAGTGATAATCACCGTATATAAACCGCCGTAAAAATAAGGTATATTTTATGGTCAATACTGCATTTATTATCGTATAACAAGTTCAATTCTGAAAATACTTTACGGAAGGCGTTTTTGACGGTTGTGTTTATTATAAAACATGGTACATTTTTATTGATTGGTGAAAATCATCTTAAGAGTTGTGAATTCATCTTACGTATTTACAATTCAACGGTAAAAGGTCAAATTTGATTTAAGCCTTTAAGTCGTTTTTCTCAGTGTACTTGAAACCTTTACCTATATCACTAGCGAAAAAAAAAGATCTTGTAACTCTTTGCAAGAAAGGAGTAATACCAGGAGAGTACCACGGTTGGTTTGATTAATTGCCCACTAAAGACAGCTGTGTTCGGCTCTTTCCACTGTACAGCCCCACCAACTTATCAAGTACTTATCGGCGGCAAAAAAACGAACTACAGCATTCCTTCAAATTGTGACAGTTTGTAGTTGATTTCCTTGACCAGTAACGCCCTCGAAAACTGCACAGTTAAGTTGGTGGTACTATAGCTTGCGCAAAGATAGGAATGAAGCGCTCGTAGCGTTGTTTCCTTAGCCGTTTTTAAACGCAATGACCGCCGCCGCTGTCATGAGTTGGATGCGTGATCGCTATTAGACATTACCTACTACTGAGCGCTTCCGTGCTTCGGAGGGCACGTTAAGTAGGTTGTTGTCTTACGATGGCAGTCGTTATAGCATGTTGGAAGGACATTTTGCCAATGCCCGCCAGGCTACCTACCACCAACAAGTAGAATATCTATCGCAAGCACCTAACGGTGTGTTCCGGCAGCTGTCCTTGAGAGACAGTAATTCTAGGTTAGTCTGAACAACATCTTCGACCACATCATAACTAACCAACAGGTGAGATAGCGGTCAAAGGCCACGTGTTCCAGGATCCAGCTCCAGGAAGTAAGAGCTTACGCTCGACGCTACGCCCTACCATACCAGGCTAATTACAAGGATGGTGATTACAAGACAATACCTAGGTGCTATTTGAAACCACTTAGACTACAAGACAATACCTAGGTGCTATTTGAAACCACTTGGACTACAAGACAATACCTAGGTGCTATTTGAAACCACTTAGACTACAAGACAATACCTAGGTACTATTTGAAACCACTTGGACTACAAGACAATACCTAGGTACTATTTGAAACCACTTGGACTACAAGACAATACCTAGGTACTATTTGAAACCACTTGGACTACAAGACAATACCTAGGTGCTATTTGAAACCACTTGGACTACAAGACAATACCTAGGTACTATTTGAAACCACTAGGACTACAAGACAATACCTAGGTACTATTTGAAACCACTTGGACTACAAGACAATACCTAGGTACTATTTGGAACCACTTAGACTACAAGACAATACCTAGGTGCTATTTGAAACCACTTAGACTACAAGACAATACCTAGGTACTATTTGAAACCACTTGGACTACAAGACAATACCTAGGTACTATTTGAAACCACTTGGACTACAAGACAATACCTAGGTACTATTTGAAACCACTTGGACTACAAGACAATACCTAGGTACTATTTGAAACCACTTGGACTACAAGACAATACCTAGGTACTATTTGAAACCACTTAGACTACAAGACAATACCTAGGTACTATTTGAAACCACTTGGACTACAAGACAATACCTAGGTACTATTTGAAACCACTTGGACTACAAGACAATACCTAGGTACTATTTGAAACCACTTGGACTACAAGACAATACCTAGGTACTATTTGAAACCACTTAGACTACAAGACAATACCTAGGTACTATTTGAAACCACTTGGACTACAAGACAATACCTAGGTACTATTTGAAACCACTTGGACTACAAGACAATACCTAGGTACTATTTGAAACCACTTGGACTACAAGACAATACCTAGGTACTATTTGAAACCACTTAGACTACAAGACAATACCTAGGTACTATTTGAAACCACTTGGACTACAAGACAATACCTAGGTACTATTTGAAACCACTTGGACTACAAGACAATACCTAGGTACTATTTGAAACCACTTGGACTACAAGACAATACCTGGGTACTATTTGAAACCACTTGGACTACAAGACAATACCTAGGTACTATTTGAAACCAATTGGACTACACGACAATACCTAGGTGCTATTTGAAACCACTTAGACTACAAGACAATACCTACCTAGGTACTATTTGAAACCACTTGGACTACAAGACAATACCTAGGTACTATTTGAAACCACTTGGACTACAAGACAATACCTAGGTACTATTTGAAACCAGTTGACAGTTACAAAATTCACGTGAGGTTTGAGATATTTTATTTCTCATAAGAAAATATTTCACTTACATGAGAATAATGTTAACATTATATAAGCATAACTAATAATTATCGATGTCGTACAAAGCAAAGATATTTTTTTTATTGTAGGGTAGTTGCAAATAAATAAAATCAGTCATCTATATTGTTTTGTTCAACAAAATTCACATCGTTTTATAACATTGTTGGGTACCTAATTATTTTGTATAATGAAAATATATCATATAAGTACCGTAAGGTATTACAAAATTACAAATTTTCGAGAAAAAATTATGGTCATGTGCGGGATTCGAACCCTTGTCCATACACCCCTATAGCCGGGATATACTCTGACCGACTGAGCTAACATAACAATGACTCATAACTCAAATTTTTCCTCTCGTTCTTTATTTACCATCGTATTGGGATGGAGCGACATCTATAGTTCAACTTACCTACGTTGAACTACGAAAGGTATTCAAATAAAATACATAATTACTTTTAGTTGTGTGGTATTTAAAATAAACATCAGGGTTATTGGTAAAATGCTAACAACCTCTTAGGGTTGACTTCTGCTAGTCATAACAAACATTTTGAGTTTTTTTTTGGGTTTTAATGCCTACTCTTAGCCTAGAGCTCCCGCCGCGGCAACACCGGACCGCGCCGTGGTCCCTTTGAATAGTTTTGAATATTTACATCGAGCAAAGTAATAAAAATATGAAATAATACATTACAGGCACAAGAGACTTTTGACATCAGGTGGTCCTCGTGCTTATTCAGTAAAAAACATACAAAAAAGAAAGTTTCATATTGTTTTATTTGTTTTTTCAAAACATCTAAAATATCTCAAAATGTTTGTTAGGACTAGCAGAAGTCAACCCTAAGAGGTTTTTAGCCTTTTACCAATAACCCTGTATAATACCTACGTACTTTGTGCTTGCATTTGAAACCGCATCTCTGCGATTGTAATATAATTTCTCCTCTCGTTTCATCCAATATTTGTTGTTCATGGCCAACATTGGGCCAAACAAGTGCATCCGCCCAACACGACGACTCAACAGTGTTGCCATCATAGATCGATGAGGTAAATTCATTATTTCCTACAGAGCTTCCGAATTATTAGCCTGGTTATAGGCGTAGGTACGTATCATATACATACACAGGCAGGCGGTCCTCTATGTGTCCACTTATAACTATATCATTCTCTTTCATCACATTAAGAGTTTTGAAGCGCTCGTAGCGAAGTTTACTTAGCTGTTCTTAACCGAATCAGCAAAGTTCAGCAACGTCCGCCATGGTCGTGAGTTGGATGGGTGACCGCTAGTGACATTACTACTGACCGTGCACGTGCTTCGGAGGGCACGATAAGCCGTCAGTCCCGGTTGTAGTCTTAGGATGGCAGTCGTTATAGCATGGGGTAGGGCATTTTGCGAATGCTCGCCTGGCTAGCTACCACCCTCAAGTAGAAAATATGTCACCAGGCACCTAACGGTGTGTTCCGGCAGCAGTCCTTGAGAGCCAGTAGGTACTTCTAGGTTAGGAACAACATCTTCGTCCACATCATCACTTACCATCAGATGAGATAGTGGTCAAAGGCTAACCTATCAGGCATAAAATAAGAAATAAAAAAAAAAGAAATTGTGCTAAACACTCGGCTGTTGGTATCGAACTGTGGTGTCGCATGAAGCACACAATTATTTAATATTGATATTTTTTTTTTTCTTTCTTATGGGCTATGATGCGGTTTGCGTATTATGCCAGTTTCATGTTTCAACTTTCAGTTGTTTTCTTGTGAAGATATCCTTTTTGTTACGGCTTTTGTTTGCAAGATGTTTTGTATCTTTGTTTAGTTTACACATAAGTAAAACAGGGAACTTGAACTTTGAAATTTACTTTTAAATATATTTACACTTTCCGATTCCAGTATTATTCTTGGCAAACGATTATAAATTTTGGGAGCAATACTACATACACCCTTAGTAAAACCTGCGGTTCTATGTGGGGGAATATTTATTTTATTTTTGTGTCTCTCTCTTTTATTAAACTCGAATAACTGAAAATTATTTCTAACGAATAGTGCCATTTCAAAAATATACAGACATGGGAATGTCAATATTTTTAATTTTAAGAAATGTGGCTTACATGAATCTGTATACTTCAAATGACACACAGATCTTAAACATTTCTTTTGTGCCTTGAACAAAGTTTCACGTTCCGTACAATTTCCCCAAAAGATTATACCATAACGTAGGGTAGATGTGACATATGCATGATAAGAGATGATTACTGCTGGTTGACTAACCACTTTTGACAGCAAGTAAAGAGCATATGAATAACTATTAAGTTTGGCACGTACTGACTCGGCATGCATTTTCCAATTCAGATCAGAATCTACATAAAGACCCAAAAACCTCGTTACAGTAATGTCATGAATGTCATTATTTAGATATGTTATTTTAGATGTTGAAGCGTTTTATGTCGGGGAAATAATTATAGACTTTACTTCTCGAATCACATTGTATTATTTCCTGAAAACTTTTACAATTTCTTAGACTGACGTCTAATATTCAATTATTTTTACCACAATTCTAAATATTTTAAAATTGACAACTTATGACAATCTATACAAAATGAGATTGTATAACAATTTATCGATGGATAACTAAAAAGGTTGAAAGTGCGCCGCCACAATGTCAATTTTATATTCTTATTAAATGTCATTATATTCGTTTTGTCAAGATTTATTTTAAGATTATTAGATGTCAACCATTTTATTATATTATTTACAGCTAAATTTATCACTGGGCCAGATTGCTTCTCCTTTTCCCCTACAAATATAGCAGTACTATCATCAGCATACAGAATCATTGGATGAGCTATAGCTAAGCTAAGTTTGACGTGTCTACTGTCTGTGGTATCGTAGCTCCTAAACGAATGGACCGATTTTGATGCGGTTTTTTCATATCTTTTATTTTTTATCTGCTGATAGGTAAGCCTTTGACCACAATCTCACCTGATGGTAAGTGACGATGTGGTCGAAGGCGTAAACAGGCTTAACCTAGAATTACTGGCTCTTAAGGACACCTGCCAGAACACACCGTTAAGTGCTTGGCGACAGATTTTCTCTTTAGGGTGGTCGCTAGCCAGGCGGACATTCGCAAAATGCCCCGCCACCTAAACCCGCAGACGGGATTCGAACCATGGACCTGCTGCGATGCACTCCATTGCCAATGCCACTGAGCCATGATTGCTTCAAAAATATCTGAAAACTGACGTCATTGAAATGGTTCTTAGCTACAGTTTATCAAGATCTTTGTCATGAGTTACTTAAAATTTCAATTTTATGCATGTTTATCGTACAAAATGTCTTAGCTCACCAATATTGGCCAATGTTGGCGTATGGACATTGGTGTCAATATATTGGTGCATTTACTGCGCAAGTCTAGAACTATTGATCCAGGTTGGTGTTTGTAGCTAGATAGCAAGATAGCTTTCCTATTATGACCTATAGATATGTAACCATTTCCTTCTGTTAGGTACAGCTCAAGTAAAAAAAATACATGACATGATTTTCTCGATCGTGCGCTCGTAGAGTCAAGACCTCCTGAGGATGCTTCGTGTAGAAGTGAAACGCGTCGAAAGTTCTTCCGGTTCGGCTGCGCGGTGTTTGGACGTCACGTCGGCTTGACAGGAAAATTAGGCGGAATTGTCACTAGATATATTTTTGTATTTTTTAAGTGTTTTATTAAAATATTAATTTGATGTTTTCATAAAATATTTTAAAAATATTTGTTATTATTAAATATGGATTTCCGCAAAGTAACGCCTGAATCTATTTATTAAACAAATACATGACAGTTTTGGTAGTATACCACAGAGAAGAGAAAGCATTTTCTCTATGGTAGTGTACCTACGTAATATGGCATCATATTAGGAAGACCCTAATTCTTTTAAGTTGTAGCGTTTAATGGGACAACGGAACAAGCTCGATTCCTACCTGATGTTAAGCGGAAAACTATGCCTATAACAAATCCATTTCGTCACAAGTAACGAATTTGACTTCGCTCGTCATCCTGAGACATACAGTGTTAAGTCTCATGTGTCTGTAATTTTACTGGCTCTCAAGGACTGCTGCCGGACCACACTGTTAGGTGCTTGGTGATAGATTCTCTACTTGAGGGTGGCGCTAGTCAAACGAGCAATGCAAAAATGCCCTTCCACCATGCAAAAGTATCTTGCTTAGTCATTCTTAGCCATTCAACTAAGTTATACAGCATCCGCTCCAGTCAAGAGTTGGATGGGTGGCCGCTAGTAGCATTACTACTGAGCGTGCACGTGCTTCGGAGGACACTTATAGACGAACGCGCCCCATACAAACGTAGTTCCCATCTCATTTTTATAATAGCGAATAAAACCGATGATTTTTGTTATTGATTTATTCACTCTTTCAAAACTGTACAATTTAATGAAAATCGGAAGCACCACAAACCTCGATATTAGGATCTTTATAATTACGTAGGTAAAAATCATTTGGTGTGATTCGCTATTATTAAAATGTGATTGGAACTACGTTTGTATGGGGCGCGTTCGTCTAAAATATACCCTTAAGACTGGAGGGAAGTCTCGAATTTTCATACAAAAAGAGAAAACGTTTTTACCCCCCTAAACAATCATCGATTTTGATGAATTTTGGAAATGTTATAGATGTTATCAATATCCAGGTTTATAGGTTTTGATTTTTGTCATTTTATTAAAGGAATTTAAATTAATGGGTATTTGAATACCGATATTTTCTCAAAAATTGATCCCTAGTTTGTGAATTTTTTATAGGAAAAATAATGATAAATAAAGAAAAAGGAAAACTTGTAAATCTAATTTATTCTGTCAATTATAAAATAAGACCAACATTTTTAGATTTGATGAATGTTTACTATAGAAGAAAAGTTTTCTCCCAGAACGCAAATTATGCGCAAATTCTAAGTCAACACTTGAAGAAGCTGCAATTGTCCTTTTCGCACTATTTTGTTCGGGCACTTAGCGGTGAGACAGCATCACTTTTACCTATTTTTCTGAAGGAGCTTCTCTTCCCGTTCCTCTTAACGCGTCGGTCCCGGTTGATGTCTTAGAATGGCAGTCGTTATGGCATGGTGGTAGAGCATTTTGAGAATGCCCGCCTGGCCAGCTACAACCCTCAAGTAGACAATCTGCTATGCCTATCACCTGACCGTGTGTTTCAGCATTTTCAGGACCTGCTAAAGAGAGCCAGTATTTCTAGGTAAGCCTGAACAACATCTTCGACACTTACCAACAGGTGAGAGTGTGGAAAAAGATAACATAAGATAATTTTATTGCCAAAAAAAATTATAAGTAAATACAATAGATAACATAAATAGATTCTAGAATAATTAAAATTCTGATTGAGTAATAGATTGACAGCGAGCCCCAAACTAAGCACTAAGCCTGTATCTTGGGATCGAGTAATGCTTTTTTTTTAATAAACAAATCAATGTTCTTAAAAAAAAAAAAAATTTTGTGTTGTTTATGACTATAGTACCACCAACTTAACTGTGCAGTTTTCGAGGGCGCTACTGGTCATGGAAATCAACTACAAACTGTCACAATTTGAAGGAATGTTGTAGTTATTTTTTCTGCCACCTGAACAGATAAGTTGGCGGTCTGTAAATAAAAATAGATACAGTGGCAATGTAAAATCAAGTTTGAATTAAAGTACAATGCGTTGCAATACCAAAGTTAAAGAATTTTTTTGATGATTAATTGACACTGCATAATATAATAATGTGCCCGTTATCTTCAAGTAAGTATATGAAAGGCTAGCATATCAGCTATAAATAAATAAAATTTGGGTTCAGTCTACTTACAATATTATACATACATATAATCACACCTGTATTCCCTGAAGTGGTAGGCAGAGGTTTGTAAACATCCACATTTCGCCAATCGGGTTTTAGTCCCATGTTATAGTGAGCGAGCTTATTGCCATTCACCGTTCACAGTTTCAGGGTCATACGTTGTTTTCTGTGATATTTCTAGCGCTTTGCCGGCAGTAGCCGCGGGTTTGTTGATATGGATTTATACATGCCCGCCTGGCTAGAGCTACTTTAAGAGTCCAGCAGAGATCATATTCAAACCCTAGGGCATCCTTACTTCAGTCTCAGTTTATATCGTGGAAGTACTAAAATATGTCTGAATCTTTATACAGAGCACAAACCGTAGTATGAGGAAGACGTATCTTTTGGTAGCAATCTACAGTCTGGTTATATCAAAGAAAACAATCAATTGATGGGTGAATAACTCTTTAATAAACTACCTGAATTTTACTTGGCAGACATTTTCATATTTTACCCATACTCCGTTAACATTGTCTTATTTTTTTTCTATAAAATACTTTTACCTCCCACGAATCCTGGGATAACAAACACTGCACTTTTCTCTTATGGTTCCCGAGATGCGTTACTATTTTTTTTCCGAAGGTGGGTATCTTTATTTTCTTTTTGTATAGACAATTCGGATAATCATAATATTTTTTACCCTATGCCCAGTTTTTTGGTAAGCCATTGTTGCAGTTGATTGACAGGATTCGATGTAACGAAAATAGAATATAGTAAAATATATTCTGTTTTCGAGATTATTACACTTAGTAATTAAACAACTTTAAACGGTTTAAATCGCGTATATTGATCGTTATTGTTGTCCCGACGTTTCAAACACTTTGCAGTGATCGTGGTCACGGGGTGACTTATTGGTTTTATATGTCACTTGACTAATTAAGAAATAATTTGTACTACCGCCAGAAATACTGTTTTAATCATAATGATGCAGTATTCTCTCAGTGTCCAGAGGTCTTGTAGATTTGTGTCGGTCTTGGGATTTAATTAATTTGATAACAGGATCCCAAGCAGGTGGTACTTGCCAACCATCATCTCTATTGAAATTTGGGTACTTTTTGATTTCAATAGCCTCGCGTAACATTCTCGGCATAAACCGGGTCTCTCTGGCTTCTTGAGAGTCAGGATTCCTGATGACAAAAACACCAAGAAAAGCTAAACATTTATTGACCTCAAGCTCCATTGTAAATTGAATTTTGTTATGTAAGGAGTTAAGGTGGTTTAGAAATGCAGAAACTTTATTCTCCTATAATATGCAGGTGTTTACAAGCTTGATTGTGAATGTGGGCTGTCATACATTGGGCAAACAAAGAGGAGCGTTGGTATCCGGGTAAAAGAACATATTGCTGACAGATGCTCGACCAAGTCTGCGGTTTGTGAACATGCTCAGGACAAGCCCGACCACTATATTCTGTTCAACAATCCACAAAAAACCGGGTCTCTCTCTCAAAAACTCTGCACCGCGCCCGTCACCTTGAGACATAGTTGTTAAGTCGCATGTGCCTGTAATTTAACTGGCTCTCAAGGACTGCTGCCGTAACAACCGGTGCTTGACGACAGATATTCTACTTGAAGGTGGTAGCTAGCCAGGCGGGCAAAATGCCCTTCCACCATGCGGTGAATCTCTAGCCAGCGGGGGGATCAAATCAGGGACAGCTGCGGCACGGCAGTCCATAGCTATTACCGCCAGGCCATCATTGCTTCAGTATATATGGAATAAGGTTTAAAATAAAACAAATAAATCCCAAATAAATATTATATTCCATTTAAAATGTTAAAATATAATGAACAGTTAATCAATTTTATCCTTAATGACATTAAACACAACTCTCAAATTCACAACTACAATATTCATTTTTATTTATATAACAACAAGAAGAATCACGTTTGGGAATTTATTATGCAAGTATATTATTAAATTATAAATTTATTGAGTAAAAGTACATGAAAAAGATCGTAAGCACATTAAAAATCACTTGTAAACGTAGTCTAGTAGAAAATTTTTGGTATGTAAACGTATTGTATGAAAGCATGGGCAGTCTGTGGTATAGCGCAAAAAAAAAAAATGGAGTTACCACTTCAATTGTAAAAGTTTGTTTTCAAGTACCCTATAGTTAAAAGGATATACAATAAACATAAGTATATTTGTACGTCACTATTTATTTTGTTTCCGCTGCAACTCAAAACCTATTTAAAATCGTGAATGCTTCCTATTGCAAGACATACTAAGTGAACAAAGGTTACAAAACCATCTGATTGAACAACGGTTGCAAAACCATCTAAGTGAACAACGGTTGCAAAACCACATAGTGAACAACGGTTGCAAAATCACATAGTGAACAACGGTTGCAAAACCACATAGTGAACAACGGTTGCAAAACCACATAGTGAACAACGGTTGCAAAACCACATAAGTGAACACGGTTGCAAAACCACATAAGTGAACACGGTTGCAAAACCACATAAGTGAACACGGTTGCAAAACCATCTAAGTGAACAAGGGTTGCAAAACCACATAAGTGAACAACGGTTGCAAAACCATCTAAGTGAACAATGTTTTTTTCACTTACGATCTTTTCCCATGAAATCAATTCCAGATAAGTATGACACAAAGAAGTAGATGATGAATAATATATTTCATAATAAACAATATATATAATAAGAGTACATCTTATAATAGATCTTGTGCAATCTAACTACCATAGCTAGTTCTTAGTGTGAAAGAGATAGAAGATTGTCAATTTTGGGACGTAAGAGAGTGACACACATCTAAGACAGTGTTTAACACAATTTTGGTACTGATTATAACTTCATGAAAATATATTTGCATCTTTAGAAGGTTCGAATAACGTTTTATTCCAATTCAATATGATTTCATCATTTTTATCAAGTATTCTTTAGTTTGATAAAATATTTATTTATTTGATAGGAATTAACAATAAAGAGAAAATACATTCATTTGTTTAAAAACCTGACAGCATAGTTTTGCATATAAAATAATATATATACGAAATTATTTTAGATTTAACTCACGGTACGTTGTTAAAATGTGATAATATATATAGTTATATTTGATAATATAATTCAAATTATCTCTATTTAACATGTATTATTATTCGTATTTAAACAAATGAGTGTATTTTCTTTTGAAAATTATTAATAATTAAATAATAACTAGGTAGGTACTTAGTACATGTGCAGGTACATTATTAGAATAATATTAATGTTATAAGTTTAATTATACATTTTTAATTCTTGCAACAGCAACATTTATAATATTTTATATTTATTAATTATGTTTTTTTTTTGATAGATTTAAATTGAAATAACTGTTACAAAATGCGCATTAAAACGAATTTTTTAAACATTAGACATTAATACATATCTAACTAAAGTTCTCTATCTAAATTGTGCTTAAAATTAACATATTTTATCAGTATTATACAATATCACTAAAACAGTCTGTTATATAAATAAATATACCTGAATATTAATTAATAAAAAACACCAATAGAAGACAAAGCAATATTTATGTATTGCATTGTATTACTACTTACTACATAACTACATGATTATTGATAAAAGTATCTTGTGAAATAACTAAAATGGGTTAAATATATATCAATTATTAGTTTAAACTTCAATTAACACATGATAGATTTTTTTTAAATCAGTATATGAAATTTTAGTTTTAAAATAATTTTATTAACCTCTTTGTTAAGTCATTATTTCATGAAAAAATAGTTTTAGGAGTCGATAGATTCTCTTAAAATGACAACAGTGATAAACTTTGGACTAGAATGTAATAAGTATATCATAGTTTTTCATTTATACCTAAATATTTTTATTATTTATTTCACAGCATAATGATAAAAACAATGAGTTAGATTTTGCAAAGAATATTCTCAATGCTTCCTGTTATCAAACTTGTTGTTAATTATCGAATAACATATTTTATTATATTTATATAATATTAGGTCCTTACATATGAAATTGGCGTTTTTCGTACTGGCCACTTTAATCACGAATTTCTCCTCTTTGGTAAGGAATTCCAAATTCAAATTTGTACAGCTATAGACTCATGTATTTGTGCTTCGATGATCGTCATTCATTTGTTTTTTTTCTTCTATTTTTTTTCTGTTTGCGTCACTCATTTTACAAAATGGAAAACCTTAAATATCGCATTATTTACGAGTACGAGTTCCGCCGTGGCACTAGTGCTGCGGAAACAACTCGAAGGGTGAATGATGTGTATGGCGGTCGTGTTGCAAAAGAAAACACAGTTCGTTTTTGGTTCCAACGTTTTCGTTCTGGAAATTTCGACCTGCAGAACAAGCCCCGTGGACGGCCTGAGACTCAAGTTGATAATGAAGAGTTGAAGGCTATTGTGGAAGCGGATCCATCGCAAACCACGTCCGAGTTAGCTGCAGGCTGCGATGTTAGTGATAAAACTGTTTTAATTCACTTGAAGCAAATTGGGAAGATTAAAAAGCTTGAAAGGTGGGTACCTCACGAATTGACTGAAACAAACCGGCAAACGCGCGTCGACTGCTGCGTTATATTACTAAACCGGCACAATAATGAAGGTATTTTAAACCGAATCATTACCTGTGATGAAAAATGGGTTCTTTACGATAATCGGAAGCGCTCAGCGCAATGGTTAGATCCTGGCCAGCCAGCCAAATCCTGCCCCAAGCGAAAATTAACCCCAAAAAAGTTACTTGTAAGCGTTTGGTGGACTAGTGCCGGTATTGTTCATTACAGTTTTTTCAAATCTGGCCAGACTATTACGGCTGATGTCTATTGTCAGGAATTGCAAACCATGATGGAAAAGCTAGCGGCTAAACAACCTAGGCTGGTCAATCGCTCCACGCCACTGCTGCTTCACGACAACGCTAGACCACACACTGCGCTACAGACGGCTACTAAATTAGAAGAGCTTCAATTGGAAAGTCTAAGACATCCTCCGTACTCCCCGGACCTTGCTCCAACAGATTACCATTTTTTTCGAAATTTGGATAACTTCTTGCAAGGGAAAAAAATCAACTCCGATTGGGCAGTCCAAATCGCCTTCAAAGATTTTATTGATTCCCGTCCGACTGGTTTTTTTAGTAAAGGGATCAATGAACTACCTATGAGATGGCAAAAGTGCATAGAAAATAATGGTTCATACTTTGATTAATTAAATATATTATATTAAAAAATATTCGACTTTTTGTTCCTCCCATACAAAACGCCAATTTCATATGTAAGGACCTAATATTACACAAACGCAATTTTGTTTCATTTCTTTTTCAACGAAAAAGGTAAACCACAATCATAGCTCCTATATAATTTGTGCCATTGCCAAACTAGTGCATAATATCTATTATTTTTTAATTATATTGATGTAATTTAACATGTTAAAGATTTTTAATTGACTATTTTAAAATGTATGTTGCATTTCGAGATATTTTATATTGAACTAACGACTATTAGAGATGATTTATTCTGAATATTATGCTTAGTATTAGCACTTCTACAAATGATATTTATTTCTAAATACGATATATTCGTATGTATTGATCGTATGAAAATGACATTTATTTCTTTTATTGTTATGGGCTATATTGCCTTTAACGGATTAACATATTTAACTAAAAAAACTTAAAATTAGCTAAAAAACAAAAATTAACTAATCCAATATGGGGACCGAGCGCCAAATTATTATTCAAAGACGTCTCAAAACGTCTGGTCGACGCTACTTGTGACCAAAATGCTGGCATATACTTTGCACAGAGGATAAGCATTGCCATACAACGTGGCAATGCGGCCAGCATTTTGGGGACACTGCCTAATGGTAGCGGTAATGGTATACGTTTAAATAAGTATTTAGAAATAAAAATCATAACTTTACATGACTACAACAACATATATGGTAAACTTACAGCAAAATATTAAGTTATAAGCGTATTATAAAATACCATATCCTCCAAAACGCCAATAACTATATAGAATACCACGTAGTATAATATAATATTTATTAATATGTTATCATATCAATATTTTTAATATAATTTACTTTATAATTTGTACAAAAACAAATTATAATATAAAGCGTATGTTTTTGAAGGAATCATATCCTATAGTTATAAGTTAACATAGGTTAGACACGTAATAATTATATTTAATTATTATTTATTTATTTATTTAGAGATATGGACATTCAATTTGTCTTGACAATTCCAAGTTCGTTCACTCATTATAATTATAAATACATTATGTTATAAGGACCTTATAAGGAACGGTATGCCATGGCGTTTTCTGTCATGTGATAAAGAATGTTAAACTTAAATATATGGTTAAAATTAAATTAACATCTTATTTTCTATAAGAATTCTCTTAATTTAAAATTCTTTTAAATGATCTCAATTTAATATTCTTTAAAATTATCTAAATTTAAAAAAGTTACAAATTTTCTACATCGTGGCAATTCTTATTTTGTTTAAACTAAAATGCTTATTTATTTAACGCTTGTGAATGTAATAATAGTAGTTTTTATTCTGTTCACATTCAAATTCGTATACCTATAGCTTCGCTTAAGCGTAGCTTACGACGATCATTAAATTTGACATTTCTTTTCTTTTGTGGTAGTAGTTATCACGTTACTTAGAAAACTACCCAAACTGATGTACACAATTTGAAAGAATTTAAATTTAGACAATATGAAGATACACAATTAAATAGAATAATCCTAATCTTCTATGCGTTACACAAATTCGGATTTTATTGTGACAGAATACAACTTACACAATTTGAAAGAATTTAATTTTGACAATATGAAAGAATTTTAAATTCAGATAATTTTAAGTTTGAAGAATTCTTACTGATACGTCACCAAAATAAGCGATACTTTATATATACTTTTTTAAGGTAAACAAAACACATATTATAACAATGCTTAAACCCAAATTATATAAATTAACTAATGTACTCTAAGGATTACTTAATTTTTATATTTTGATCACCACGGAGTTTGTCTTATTTACCAACAGTAATTAATCCTCATCAAAGTCTGTATACAAACGACTTTTACAAAAACCTCAATCAATTATGATATAGATCGAAGTTTTGCTCACACATTCTTTATATAGTCATACTTACAAATAAATTAAAATATCGACATTATTAGTTACTCATTAGACACAGCAGAATTTATTGCTTAAAAATTATAATATTTGACATAACCTAGGCACCTCCTTCTTTTTTTTTGGAACACTCGTTCTTAATACGAATAATTTTCTGGTTTGTGAACTTTTCTAGGCTTGAATATGATTAAAACTAAAACTGGAAACTCAGAGACTGCTGTGCCGTGGCGGAGCGGTAGCGATACCGCTTATAATATACGAACTTATACGAAAGAGTTCGTATAGAGTATACCGACGGGAAAAAGAGTGAGTTTAATTGCTAAACAAAAATCTGCGTTGACAAGACAAATTACGTACAAAACTAAGCAGTTTGAAACACATCCAGTGCCAAACATATTTCCACCGAATTGGATGCAATGCCATGTAACGTATATATGGTAACACAGGCCACAGCCAAAAATCTATCCTTGTCATATGCAGTATATTTAGTATATTACCTTCTATAGCCTGAAAATAAAGTTCATATAAATTACGTTGGAAATTCTTCCCAGCTGGCAGATTCCGGATGCTTAAGACGTTCTTCTACAGCAAATAAAGTTGATTACCTACGTCATGCTTGGAAATCGCATCGATAGTTTCCAAATTTAGTTAAAGATTGCTCATAATAAGCCGTACCTACTTGCTGCTGGTAACAAAAATATATTCACACTAACTAGAATTCCGCTTAATATTCACTAAACAAAGCGGGAACTAATACCGCTATATATATGCGTAAAACTGTTTCATTCCTATACAAGGTGGGAAAAAGGGAGACAGTAGAGAATAGTAAATTTCCAACCTAGTTTACAGCTTAGTTCAAAGAAAACAGTCTCATTTATTTATTTAAAAAATCCTGAAGATTATATTATATTGAAATGTTTTTAAATCATACGTTTTTTGCTAGGTAAGTATTATTATTATTATTAGGTAAGTATTATAAAGCTATTTTGTTTATAACGCTACGGCTTGCCTTTATTTCCACGTTGGTAATAAAAAAAAAAAAAAGTGACAGTCCTTTAACGATACATTTTTTTCTACTCTGGATTCAGTTTTGTAATATTTGCTTTTGTTTTATTTCCATTTAAACACTGGATGTAGCTTGCTGACTGCTGTGATCAGATATTATTGAATTCAGGTCTGATTCGCGCAGAGTTGGTGGCGTACCGAATGGGAAATCCTGTAAGAAAACACACGAATATTAATTCTGATTTTCTCTCATTCACATGTGTGTGCTGCAACTATGTTTTTGTTATTTCTTACACCTAACAAATTCCGCAAAAATAACGAAAGCGTATAAAAAGTAATTTATTCGGGCATGTATGGAATTCTGCGGCCATCTCTGGGACGGCTCAGAAAATACCAGCTCGAAGCCTTGGACTCCGTTGAACGACGTGCAAAAAACCTCATTGACTATGATGCTTTGGTAAATACCAGGCTCCATAGTCTTGAACGACGTCTCAAAATTGCTGGTCTTTCAGTGTTCTACAGGATACATTTCGGAGAGAGTGCGATGGAGTTGCACAACTTAATATCTGCATCTCCTTTCCACTACCGGACTACAAGACGTACGGAAACACGACATCCGTATAATATGTTTGACATTCCTCCTGTTCGCACAAAGCGATTTGCGTCCACTTATAATACGTACAGTGAAGGAATGGAACACCCTCCCAGCGTCTTTGTTCCTCGAGAGATACAATCAGGAAGTTTTTAAGTTTAGAGTGAAAGGTATCTTCTAGGCAAGCATGCTCCACCGTCGAACGCGTCGTCGTATACTATCAGATAAGACTGCGGTCAAATGCTTGTTGAATCGCAATAAAATAAATTAGGCATGTGACTACAATGTAAGTACTTTTACATATCTTACAAAAGTTTTGTATAATGACAAACTCAATATCTCCATAATTTTATTATTTTTGTGTGATGCAGTATGCTCGACGCGTAGTGCAGCAAGAATTTCGTACATTGACCCCAATCTCTTCATCTTTGTCTTTTCCAAACAAACACAATGCATTCACTGGCGCAAAAACGGCCATTGACCTCTGTGCGAGTACAAATGCGCTATGTTTGCTTAATGATTTTAATGTTTTTTTTTAATGATGGGTATTATAAGACATTAGGACTGCCGAGCAAGAGAAATCCTTCTGCGAGCTTGAGGTTCACCACACTGTACACGGTGGCAAAGGGGAATGAATGTTCGTCAGGTTACCGCCCAAATACTAAAATAATTTTAAAAATCAAAGTACTGAAGTGATGTTGATGAAACAAATTTTAGTATAATATAAATATCCTTTCAAATAAATAAATCAATTCTAAGTATCTTACAATATCGTATTTTTTTATTTTCAAAATTTCTGCCATGTTTAGTCTTTGGACAAATCACATGGCAGGGTAAACCTGGACTATTGTCTGTGTTCAAAGACAGCTGCCAGCATACTCCGTTTGGTGCTCAGCCACAGTTTACATATACGCCCCAGTGACAAATTTTATACTGGAACTATATCTAGCTATTAGAGCAACTTAAAATGCCCTTCAGTTGAACCTTGAGTAAAACCATGGGTAAACTGTCAAAAAAAAGATGTACATGTTTATCTGCTGGTCAATTTATCTCAGTAGAGGTTCATACATTGCAAATTAAAACAACTTAACAGAACTAAACAAAATTCAATTAAAGTTTCAGTCTTATTTTAAAAATATAATAATTAAGTATATCGGTATATTTAAAGGGTTTGTCAAACAGACAGCGAACCGAATACGGTGGCGAAGCGTTTTGACTTTTAAACATGTGGTATGCGAATGCGAACCGAATCGCTTTTTGTTAACACATTAAGCGATTGTGATATATTTATTTTTGCCATAACGCATGCTCTGCGGATTACATTACAAAATTACAGATTTACGAGAGCTTTGACCATTTAAGATAACATGACATCACATCCATCCCCATACGATGGTTAAAGAACGAGAGGAAAAATTAGAGTGATAAGTCATTTGTCAGCATGACCCGGCTATATTGGCGCGCGGGTTCCAATCCCTCACATCACTATATTTTTTCCTCTCGTAAATTTATTAGTTGATTATACATTCTGTCAACTACAGAAATTACGTTTTTGTTTCCTTAAGTGTAAATTAAGAGGTCAATGTACGATATTCTTCCCGGTCTGTCTGTAGTATAGTATAGTCGGATGAATAAAGAAAGGAACATAATGAAAGCTACAACGACTTTGCAAGCTCACTGAGCTGGTTCAAACCGGTTCTGCGGGCACTGCTGCAAGCTGCAAATCCGGTGCGTCTTGTCAGTGACTAGTTACGCACACATAGCTGTGCGTGTAGTAGTGAAGCTTTCATTCTATACCGTTCCTTATTAATGTGGTATAAAGTTACCTGGTTAGGTATAGTTCTAGGCGCGGGCGGGGCGGGGGGCGGGTCGCGGTGCGCGCGGGGGGAGGCACACTCCGCGCACTCCGCCCCCGCGCCCGCTCCCCCCGCACCGCCGCAACCCGCGCTGCGTGTCGAGCGGCGGGACCACGACTCCGGCATGCAACTGGAAACAAGACCAAGTCAATGAGTTCGATGTTTATTTTTATGTTATTGTGACGGAACAAACTCGAGGCATAGAACATTGCTCGAGGCTCACCTGACCTCTGCCAAGAACAGATGCATTTCATCGCAAGTGGGGAATGCACTGCGCCCGTCACCTTGAGACATAGTTGTTAAGTCTCAGTGTGCCTGTAATTTCACTGGCTCTCAAGGACAGCTGCCGGAACATACCGTTAGGCGCTTGGCGGTTTTCTACTTGAGGGTGGTGATGGTGGAAGTGCATTTTGCGATTGCCCGCCTGGCTAGCTACCAGGCGGGCAATCGCAAAATGCACTTCCACCATGCGGTGAAGCTCAATTCGGCGGTGGGGATCGAACCAGGGACCTGCAGCACGGCTGTCCAAAGCTATTACCGCTTGGCCATCATTGCTTCAAAAATGTAGATGCGACTTCCTATTGTTTATGCTGTTATGGTCACTTGCACTATAGCTACCATTAGAAATTTGATATTTATGGTATCTTCGATACGCAGTGTTCGAATCATACGAATCTAAGTTAAAATAAAAATATAATCATAAATCAAAACTTGTAACTGTCAACTGGTTGCGAACGTCACTAGGCATTTTTGTTGTATTGCTTCGATCTGATTTAAAATCAATTTAATTTTGAACCCCAAATTTAGACAATTCAGCATTTCTTTTACAAATTATCATCTGGCAAACTTATCATCCTCGTGGGTGGCGTCTTTCAGAAACGGTAAGAGATAGGTAAGGAGAGTTAATCCGAAAAATCAGAAAAGCAGTCAAATGACACATAGTCAAAAATTTAAAATGGTGGATTCAAAATGGCCGCTAAACAAAGTGCTATAGTAGCACCAACTTAACTGTGCAGTTTTCGAGGGCGCTACTAGTCATGGAAATCAACTACAAACTGTCACAATTTGAAGGAATGTTGTAGTTCTTTTTTTTGCCGCCTGAACAGATAAGTTGGTGGGACTGTACGATACGACAAGAGTAAGTTTGAACAACATGATTAGAGTACCGTGGATGTTTAAAAATACACATTATACACTTTAACGGATCATTAATAAATCTCTCCACGAGCAAAAGATATGACAAAGTGTATGGGAAGCTGAAACAAACACGTATTGGTGATATGGCTTTAACTGTGACTATATTAACAAAACACTACAAAATCATTAAACACTACAGCTATTGCAACAAAAGCCTACTATTAGTTGGCAGCACGCCGTTGGATTATTATATATACAGGGTGCCCGGTAATGAATGGATAACCTTAAATTAGGTATTTGTATATCTAATGGCCATTTAGAAAAAAAAAGGGACCAAAAAAAAATCAAGTAGTACCAAAGTTATGGTCTTTTTAATAAACAAACATATTCATTTTGCCAAAGTTTAAGCATCCATAGCGTAAAAAAACAGTATGAATACACATGTGACCAATCATTTTAAAATAAAGTGTGCCTAAAGCCGGTTTCAAAATGGTATTTGTTTTATTATTCAATTTTTTTTTTGTTCTGTTTTTTTTTTCTGAATGGCCATTAGATATACAAATACCTAATTTAAGGTTATCCATTGATTACCGGGCACCCTGTATACAGGGTTATAAGTAAAATGCTAACAACCTTTTAGGGTTGACTTCTGGTAAAAAAGTGTAAGACAGTACTAGAAAAACTTATTGTTTTAAGTTTTGAGTCTCTCCGAGCCAAGAGCGCCCGCCGCGGCAGCACTGGACCGCGCCGCGCTACCTTTGAATAGAGTTTTGAATATTTACATCGAGCTAAGAAATAAAAAAAATATGAAATATTAAATTACAGGCAAAATAAACTTTTAATATCAGGGCGGTCCTCGTGCTTATTCCGTTAAATACACATAAACAAACACAACAAAAAAATCTCAGAATGTTTATTAAGACTAGCAGAAGTCAACCCTAAGAGGATTTTAGCATTTTACCAATAACCCTGTATATATAATTAATTAATATGAATAGTTCAATAATTAATATTAATAATTTCACTATGATCATTTATAGATACACGATAGTGTATAGGTAAGTGCTTTATACTCGGTGCCAAATAGCATGGCATTAGATTTCGTATATTTTAGAGTTGTTTATTTGTACCGTTGCGTCCATGTACGCCCTGTACCACGAAATTCTAGCGATACGAGTTATAAAACTAGCAAAAAAAAACCGTAGATATTGACTTCGTTTGCAGCGAAACAAGTTTAACCTATACCTAGACCTATACCTACCATAGAGAAAAGCAATACACATACCGACCTTCGCTACGGTTGGCACACTTCATGATTGTTTACTATACGAGAAGAACATACATTATTATTGTGATTGTAATTATTATCATTACTTGTATAAAATGTGAACGTAATGGAGTGAAATGTGAAGTAATGTTACCTACTCGGTTGTGTGTTGCATATTCCTACGTCGTACATGGAGTTGGATTGTTGTGCTTGTAAAAGTATGCTAGAGTTTATAAAACTCGTAGCGCTAGAATTTCGTGGTACAGGGCCTACAAGGACGCAACGATACAAATAAACAACTCTAAAATATACGAAATCTATTGCCATGCTATTTGGCACTGAGTATAGACACTTTTATCAACGGCTTTGGAGAATAGAGACTTGTGACAATATACAGATAAATGTAATAAGAGTAAGGAGCGTGCGATGTGTAGTTAAGAGTGAACTGGCCGAGCCGTTCTCCATACAAACGTCGTGGGGTGTTCACTCCCTTATGTGAGGATTTAGGTCCAAAATAAAGCATAATACCGATTGAACTCGTCAATATCTAGGCTTGTATGATGCCTAAATTTTAATAAAATAATTTAGTTAAGAATTATGAGCCTCGAAAGATTTCCATATAAAGTTTTCGAGGCTCATGACGATATCAATCGGTATTATGCTTAAGTCTGGACCTAAAATCTCAAATAAGGGAGTGATTACCCTACGACGTTTGTATGGAGAAGTGACCGGCCAGTTTAACCTTAAGGTGCGGTACTCACGCGAGATGCACGATGTGCGCGCAGGGCAGCGCGGCGAGCGGCTCGGGCTGGTCGGCGAGCGGGTCGCGGCACCGAGCGCAGCGCGGCGCTGCCCACGCGCCGGCCACCGCGCGCTGCCGCGTCGCCGCCGCGTTGTCGCCCAGCGCCGTGTAGATGTCCGCCAGCCGCAGCCGGACGCGCCGGACTAGCATCTGTCACGGGACACCGTATATGAGAATAGTAGATTATGATACAAGTGAGCTAAGTTGCTCATTATACACGAGGATGTGTGTTGCAGCCCGAGCCGCAGGCGAGGGCTTCAATCAGCCGAGTGTATAATGAGCAAAGTGCTCACGAGTTTCATACACACTTTTTCAACACCCTTTATTATATCCCCCATATCCCCCGAGGAAAAAAAAATATATTGTATATATATTTTTTATACCCCCTTATATACCCTATATCCCCCGAGGAAAAAAAATATATTGTATATATATTTTTTATACCCCCTTATATACCCTATATCCCCCGAGGAAAAAAATATATATTTTGCACAAATACTATACAAACAACATACGAAAATTATGGAAAATAGCGCGTTTTTTTTTTTGCGCGCGGCATATGTTTGATGGTTGTTTACATATAAACCTCTTTGATGTTACAAATCTGTATTACCCGGTTAGATTGAAAATGCTCTGTTTACTCGCATATAATTTGCAGTTAGGTACTTACTTAACTTTGTAGGGATAATTCTATTACGCACTAGTGTATAATATTATTTTTCACGAGGGTGTTATAGTTCGGTTTATGGCCCTAAGAACAATATACTTAATAAAGCTCACTTTACGATCAAGGGTGTTGAAAAATTATGTTTCGATAAGCTTCGCAAAAGCTTCAAAACATACTGCTTAACTTAAAAAAATTCAACTGTATCATAATATCAAAAGATTCATAATAGCCCTTCTAAATATATACTCTTACTTTTCGTTGCTATACAGACTTGAGAAGCGTAAAACGCCCCACGTTGGGCGCCAGTTTCTAAAGTTATGAATCTTTCCAGCGCGCACAGTACAACAGATCGAGAACGTGTTCGCATTAGCTGTTGTCCGTCTAAACCAAAAATTTTGTTCAGGGCAAGCACTACTTCTACAATATATATATATATATTAACATCTAGATTGTATTAAACATCTTTGCATGGTTGTAGGGAAGTAGAAAATCTGTTGCCAAGCACCTAACGATGTGTTCCGGCAGCTGTCTTTGAGAGCCAGTAAGTAATTCTAGGTTAGTCTGAACAACATCTTCGACCCCATCACCACTTAACATCAGGTGAGATAGTGGTCAAAGGCTAGCTTATCAGCTATAAATAAAATAAAATTAGACTAATAAAGTTTGATTATTTTTTAACGTAATATTAACAATGTTTATATATAGTTGCTCAATTGAGTATAGGATACGACCAAGCAGTGCGCGACCGAGGCAATTCTGACGATCGGTTCAACGGTAAAGTTGCTCCGTTTTGATATATATATTTGATTTTAAATTCTACTCTACTTTTTCAATTATTATTTATTTATTTATACCATCTTTTTAAAACTGAAAAAATCATTAATTTTTACTTTTGCTTTAATATATATCAAACTTGCGCAAATTAGATGCTATGCGTCCACTTTGTAAGACTCCAGCCTTAAGATGTCCTTTGTTACACAAACCTTGGCTCCGACTGAAGTAGCGACCTCAAGCAGTCTAGTGTTGAATTCTAGAGGGCGACAGTTGCAGATCCTGCCCTGCAGCCGCAGGGCTTCAAGACAACGCGCGGCACCATCCATGGCTTCCATCTGAGCGAGACGGTCCCCTAAAGCCTGGCCTGCTCCCATTGCTATCTCGTAATGTCTGTAAAGAAATCGCACTAATGGTAGGTATATATAACGTATATGCGTAAGTAACGGAACAAGCCCGAGGCCCAGCTGATGTTCAGCGGACTAACCTCTGCCTATAACAGATGTATTTCGTCCGATCGAATTGCATTGCGCCCGTCACACTGAGACATCCAGTTGTTAGGTCTCATGTGCCTGTAATTTTTCTGGCTCTCAAGGACTGCTGCCGGAACACACTGTTAGGTGCTTGGCGACAGATTTTCTACTTGTTCTCGCTAGCCAGGCGGGCATTCACAAAATGCCCTTCCACCATGCGGTGAAGCTCAAGCTCGCGGTGGGATTCGAGCCATGAACCTGCTGCACGGCAGTCCATAGCCAATGCCACTGAGCCATCCCTGCTTCCTGCTTTCCATACAAACGTAGTTTCGTTATATTTTAAATACCAAGTGTTCAAACTCGGTTTATCCGATTAACACACAGAATACTTGTAATGAATGTCATCGCTTAATATCATAATCAACACGGGTTCTACCACGAGGCGCAGCTAGTTACTATAAGGAGGATATTATTATGCCAACAATATTGAAGTCGCCATGCCCAGCAGTGGCGCCTTGCCTTGAGCATGATAGCGACTACAACCGCGGCTTGCTCTATTCAAACATGTCGTAGGTATCAAATTTTTGTTTCAAGTATACGTAGGTACCTACAGTACTTATTGCGTTGCCGGTAAATTAGGGTGTCGCGAACTACCGCGAAACTTTCAAGGCTTGAGTAGTCTATGGGTTGTCTATGGGTGATGTTTTTTGAAGTTGATTTTCATTTTATTTGCTGAAGCTTATTTTAAATTGAAAATAAATTTAATTGGTGTCGGTGAACATGGAAATGAAGCGAAACGAGGTTTTCGGATCCCGGTGAGTGTTCTGTAACCTATTGTTAAAGTCAATAGGGAAATTAGGAAACAAGATGAATATTTAAGAACTTTAAGTACGATTACATGAAATGTAATCTAAAAGAAGCAAGCAAGAAGTGCCAAGCTTGCGGTGGCTTGGGACGGACTATAAGGGGAGTTGAGGAGGTCCGTGGGGGCCCTAGGCCCCATGCTAAAATATAATATGGCACGAATTTTGAATAGTTCTCATAATGATAATGTGTAGTTGTTCTTGTTTCCTGGTTAACCTTTGATACTTGTTAAATTCTTGTCGCCATATGAATATGTCCTTTCAACTGAACCTAGGCTTTATAGCACAAGTGGCGACATAGGGTGCATACCATTTGAAGTTAGATTCGCTAAAAACGATAAAAACGATCACACTCCCAAAAAGTTGTTCCACATGGGTCTTGGCGTTATTTTCGCCATAAACGCTATGAGGCTACTGGAACAGTTTGAATTCCCTACATCTAATGTCAAAAGTGACAGAAGTGGCAAATTTTAGTGGCATTCTTAGCGTTCTTATCCTAAATGGAACAGGGGATGACAGTTACAAACGATCACAGTGGTCACAACCACAGACGCAGAATGTGATCAAAATTATCGAAATTAACGTTCTTAGCGACAAATGGAACATACCCTTAGTATACCGTATTTTATTAAGCTGCTACAGCGTCGCGTATTCTTATGTCGCAAGCCGTCATATACTGACCAGAGCAGAATAAGTACAAGACCCTTCTGCATATTTAGAAAAAGCTCATATAATGAATATAATGCCCCGTTGGATTGAAAATCATCCAACGGGGCATTATATTCATTATTTTATATTATATTGCCAGCGTGCTGGGCACGCTGTCAACTGGTAGTGAGCTGGAGCATTTGTTTTGAACTGTCTGTGAGCATCTTTACATTCAATGACGCTATCTGTACTATTATTATAAAGAGGAAAGATTTGTATTTTTGTATGCAACGAATAAAATTAAAAACTACAGCAAAGATTTGGATGAAATTTGGTATGGATATGGTTTGAAACACTGGGAAGGACATAGGATAGTTTTTATCCAACTGCGCAAAAAGAGGTTAATTGTTTAGTGCGATAACCGACATAGGCGTGGGCGGAGCCGCGGCCAGAAGGGCAGTACTCTAAGAGGAAATATTCAAGGCATAACGAAGGCTTCTTTTTTAAAGTTGTCTACTCACACCTACTTAATAAAATCTCACCATAAATAAGAAATATATCAAATCAATCATTAATTTGTCAGAATATATAATTATAAACTTGTTTTATCAGAATTTCGGGCATAGTGGATATATAATCCAGCACAAAAAATATTGTGCTCCTATAATTTGTAAATGCGATTACTGTTGCTTCAAATATCAGTCACTGCGGTGTTACCCACCCTCACCAGATGATTTCCTGCTACAGACAACTATAAAACAATATAGGTACCTGATCGCCTTGCCAATATCACATTTTCTTCTATAAACATCGCCAGCTATCCTAACTGCTCGCGCGTAGCACCCCATATCTCCAGCAACCGAAGACAGCCGCAACGCTTCCTGAAAACATATTTTCTTTTATTGACTCTTATTAGGCATTCTGGCAAATACTTTTATCAGTTAATTAAAATATGTATACTGTACTGTATCAGCCGCATTGTCCACTGCACAGCCCCCCATAATGGAACAATTTAAGATATATCAGCTAGTCGTCTCTTAAAACACCCACAGGCAACAATGGAGGGGGTGACATTCTAGCCCGGCACCTCACGGGGATGTAATGTAAATATTATTGTATTCATATTCATATTCATTTATTGGTATTATTCTATACACGTCAACACTTTAAATAATTACATTATTAGAAAAATCCTTATCTCAATCATATAACAATATAATGTGTATAACAAGTATACATACATTCATTTTAAACAAAAATTTCATCATAAAAATAATTCTTATGAATCATTAACATCAACATTACTCAATAACAATGTCTTAAATAATTCTACAATCTATAACAATGTCTTCCACAGCAGGAGCTTCACCAACGATAACGCATTTTAAGTCAAGTTCACTAATCCTATCAAGCAAACGTTCTAAGTACGGAAAGAATTCTTTTGCAGCAACTGCATTTGTCCTATACACACAAATAACAGACATATGATATTCTATGAGACCCATTGCTGAAATCTCACAGTACCGTTCCATGGCGAGTTTTGTTATTTCTAAGTTTTCTACGGCTTTTATTCCATCTTTGATGAATAAACAAGATCCGCCATGAACCATTTCTTGCCTACAAAAGTAAGATCCTAGTTTGTATCCTTTAAGTTGTACGCACTTTAATCTCGGCTCAGTCAACCAGTGTTCAGTTATAGCCAGTACATCGCAATTCAAACTACTTTCCAATTGCACTTCTAAGTCTAAAGTCTTATAATTAATCGACCTAATATTTTGGTGACATACCACAAGTCGTTCAGTAATACCCACATTCACTCGGTGACGTAGTATACCGCTGTACAATTACAATTTAATTTATTAAATCATTGTCATCATCATCATCACTTATGTGGCAAACAATCATACGGCCCGCCTGATGGTAAGTAGTTGCCGTAGCCTATGGACGCTTGCAACACCAGGGGTATAACTCGCGCGTTGCCGACCCTGAATAAATCTCTTTACGCCCTTTTTGAAGAACCCCATGCTGTACTCCATCGGGAAAACACGGCGGGGAGCTCATTCCACAATCTGAGCGTCCGCGGAAGGAAGTTCCTTTGAGTTAGATATAAAACTTATAATTGTTTATTTTTACAAATTTGTTTACAATGTAAAATGGAGAGAACGCTACGCGTGGAGCATCGGAATTCGGATGAGACGTAAGACGTCATCGCGAGTATGACAGTCAATTTGAGCACAGTGTTGCGATCCATCACGTGGTGCCTCACCTCTGAGCTCCGACCGAGGTTACTTAATGAGCGTAGCCACTTTCAATCCCTGTCCCATTTATTCTAGTTCAGATGTCATACATTGGGTTCAGTAACCCCAGTCGTCGGCCAACCGTCACCTGCATCGTCATGGAGATAGTAAACGTCTAAATTCTCCGAACCTCGAATACTAAGAGCTGCGACATGGGGCTTCATCAACAAATGCTAATTGAAGTCTCTGGCTACTGTCTTGTTGACTTAAGCCACAGCAAAAAAAGTAAAAAAAAATTTTACGAGTTGAATTCATTGTAATAGTAACACATTTATCTAAAGGGCGCCACATAAAAAACAAATTACAGTCTCCCAAATTAAAAAGGAATATTTTTCTAAAGAGTTCTTGAAAATAGAACTTTCCGTAACTGTTTTTTTATTGTAAATGGCCAGTTCCAGAAACAGTCAGTATATCCCTCGCATGAGATCCGGTAATAAGATTTAAGTGAATAAAGAAATTAATGTAAATATTTACGAATACTTTGTAAAAACAAACATATTATTTACAGAAAATCAAAAATTTAAGGGTCACAGAGAAACCTCTCTGTCCAAGTTTTCAGACGAAATTAGACTTGACTGGCAGTAATATCCTACATCTATATCGTAATGAGAAAAATTTCAATGTTTGTCAGTAAACTTTATCATCTTCCAACCCTTACCCCTCACTTTTCGGGGTTGGTACTACTTGTCTTGTAGCAACACAAGGCCATAAGTATTTTATATTTTACTCATAATCAGTCAAAACTGATAACTGGATTTCGAAATAATCTAAAGCATTGATTTCTTGACATTATCATTATTAACCTCTCTCCTTATTTTCATTGAATCCAATCCTATATAACAACTATAACAAAATATAACCACACACACACTTACATTACAATAATCGTGCGCATCCCCGAGCTCTCCCCTAGCTCGCAAGGCGGCGGCCATCTGCAGTAGAGCTATCCTGTGGTGGCGCGTGTTCAGATCGAGAGCTCTAGGTCCGCGGCCGAGGTCGCACGCTCTGCTCGCGCACGCCACCGCTCGCTCCGCGTCGCGCAGCCGCCGCCACAGCTCCGACAGACCCACGTACACCTGCAACGGAACCATAGTAGAAGGAGTGGGAAGTAAGTTATCTTCATACAAACGAACCGCGCGCGGTTTGTTTGTGTGCGCCATAGTATATATGCGTCCCGCACGCACACTCTAACACAATCTCGACCCGTTTCTCAGTGCGCCAGCCGGGGCTAACACCGAACAAGGTTCGCGCGTCACGGCTTTTTGGCACCGCTAAATAAATGAAAAAGGTTTGATAATCTTGTGTTCGGCTGTCTAAATAATTCATAGATTCCAGAGTTGTCTTTGTTCAGATTACCTACTGAACAGGAAAGGTAAGCAAGTCACTTATTCTCGCATACCTATGATTTTTACTTGATGATGAGTGATGCCTACTTATTTTTTTGTTGTATTAGGTATGCCCCGCGTCGCACGTCTCTGGCCCCGCAACCACATTGTATCGCCAGTCGGTATTTTTTTCATCGTGAAAGGTGTTTTCATCGTTTAGGTATATAACTGACCTCACTAACCCTGAACCCAGACAACACAAGTAAAAATATAACCTACCGGCCCTTGCCTATTTCTAGGTACTGAATTAAAATTTTGCATATACGAGGGCATACATTATAAATAAGTAACAACCCTGAGACAGGCAAGTATGGTAGGTAATTATATCGCGAATTGGGCAGGAGATGGCCTACTTCCTCACTCTTTCTACTATGACGGAACACTTCTCTCTTGAGGCCCACATATCTACCGAAACCGAATGCGATCACCGAGTACGTTCAAAATTATACAGTTTTCCTCCCACCACACACTCTACTACAGATAGAGAACGATCGTCATTTCGTTCCACAATTTGTGATATGGATGACTGGGAAAAATATATAAAAACGTTGACGACACCCAAATAATATATAGGAAGAATATTATCAATCAAAATATTAAAAAGAACTGTATTTTATATTAATGTTTTCAGAACCCTTGCTCGTAAAGTGAGCTTTATTATATCGTTCTTAGGGCCATAAACCGAACTATAACACCCTCGTGCATAATAATATTATACACTAGTGCGTAATAGAATTATCCCTACAAAGTTAAGTTAGTACCTAACTGCAAATTATATGCGAGTAAACAGAGCATTTTCAATTTAACCGGGTAATACAGATTTGTAACATCAAAGAGGTTTATATGTAATCAAACATGAAAAATTTTACGCGCGCAAATAAAAAAAAAACTTGGGCGCTGTTTTCCATAATTTTCGTATGTTGCTTGTATCGCATTTGTACAATATACATTTTTTTTTCCTCGCAAGGGTGTTGTAAAAGTGCGTATGAAACTCGTGAGCAAATTGCTCATTATACACTCGGCTGATTTACGCCCTCGCCTACGGCTCGCGCTGCAACACACAGCCTCGTGTATAATGAGCAACTTAGCTCACTTGCATCATAATCTACTATATAACATAATATACTATTATAATTTAGTAGCTAAACTTTACGTAGGTACGACCAAGCAGCTCGTGACCGTGATAGAAACGTCGCACTGTGTTTCGCCTAGAACAAGCTAGCTGGACAAAAATATTTTATAATGGGTTTCGATTGCTTTTGCCTTAGACAATGATAATTTGTTAATTTCATAATTTTCAGGTAGGTACAGATTAAATTATAAGTCTAAAAATGAAAAACCAAATACTTTATAAAAAAATGTATTGTATTTCTTACAAAGGCACAAAAAAAGCAAAAATACAGCAGAAATAAGTACATTAAAATAGAAAGAAACAATCAATAATATATTACAACATAATTATACAATAAAAAGTAAAAAAATACATTATTATTTATAACTTAAATATTATAAAAAAAGGTAAACTCAAGATTTTACAAAAATGCTACATCATACTCGTAATTATCCTAAATATCCTCATCTGATGATTCGTCACTCTCACATTCAGTCGAGTCTGGTAACAAGTAATCACCTTCATCAGTCGGACTCGGAAGAACGTTACTTGTAACCCGATGTGATTGTATTGAAGGCGGAACAATCAAATTTAAAACTTCTTCAGGTAATTTGTCAATTTTCTTTTTGGGTACCTCTCTGAGAGAGTTGATTAGAGGATCAGACGTTATTAAAAGCATATTCAACAAATCTGTATTTGTGGCAATACGTGACAGTTTCCTGGTGTGGTGTTCACGGAATCTCCGGCAGTCTTTATTTCGAGCCTCTTGAGCTTCTTCTGAGAGCTGTCCGATTGGAAGAATGCAAGTTTTTATCACTTCTGTGCTATGTACAAGTATTTTGTGTACAGTAGCTGGCATGTAGTACCACGAATACAGATTTAGATAAAGTGTTCTGGTTTCAGAACACACTTTCTCAAATTCATTGTAATTAATATCGTACCCAGAAGATAAAGTTCTTAACAAAATGCAGAATTTTTTAATGAGGTTAACGTCTAAGCCTGTAATCTCTCCACTCAGTTCCGGGTTTGTAAAGAATCTGCGAGCTGTGTTCCCATCATTTGTGTTACCATAACCAGGTTTTGGTTTGTCTACAATAAGTCCCATTTGGGTTTTAAACTTTTGCTTTATGTCGTCTGAACGCTGTTTCACACTAGCTTTATCGTCATCACCTCTAACCTGCCACTTCTTAATATCCAAACGATAGCTAATGTGCAACAGACATTCAAAACAGCGAATCCAAGCATGTAATGTAGACAAACCAAACCCATAATGTTCTACATTACTTTCCAATCCACTTAAATCACCATTCATCATCTTAGGAGTCGCACCACAGATATAACACTTTTGTGCAGATCGTGTGTCAGTCATAGCATTGCATACTTTGCCGTCTGTCATTGTTAGCAAAAGAGTGTGCTTCACAGAAATTTGTGATTCACCAACACTACATGTTGTTGGAAGAAGTTGAGATACTTCTTCCAACACTCTGTTAGTTTCTGTAGTCGTAAATTCATTTGTTTCCTTTGAAAAAATAAATTAATTGGCCTGCAATATAACGTGGAGGAAGGTCGTGGGTTTTGCCAAATAATATTTTGACCATCACACAATCTCAAAGGCACAAATGAAAATACAAACAGAAATTCATCAGTAGCCTCAGTGTTTTCAAACTTCTGCTTGTAGGTACTGTGACCAGAACTACCATCACATCCCCATTTGCTAACTAATGTGAATGACGAACTGGGCAGCACACTTTTAATGACTTCACTTTGTGCTTCAACTAGTCGTTCAGTTGTTTTATCCAAAATCGCTTGGAGTTTTATTTCCGCGCGCGATTCCGTTATAGATATATGGTCATCAGAAGGATAACAAAGTTTTTTTGACTTACATAGGCTATGGTATGATGGAAACACTTGATGTCCAGCCTTCATTGCCCACTTTCTCGTCTGTTTGTAAGAGTGAGAAGTGCTCTTAGAATCTACGTAATAAGCTAGCGCTTCGTCACTATTTAACTGCCTAGCACTACAAAGAGATTCTTCAGATGCCTTTCCTTCTGTGCTGGAATGATCGCCACTTTTTCGGATTCGAGAGGCAACCGCTCTATGACCCGATAAACGATTTGCCACTTCCGCAGCTGTGGTCAATTCACTAGCACTCCGCAATTTCACCAAGTCTTCAACCCTGCGTTTTTTTGTTTTGAAACTGGCGTCTTCGAAGTCTTTTCGGGGTCTACCTTTAGGTCGATTATCTTCTGATGAGGAGGAAGCAGAAGGCCGATGCATACGAACGCTAAATTGTATGTCTGCTCCGTCCAGCCAACTTCTATTTTTGTTTAAAAAAACATCCATTGTTTTCGAAGCAGCCCACTTTTCAGCAAATTTTGACGATATGCTGGCAATTTTTGTTTGCATATCTCTTCTTGAATCGGAGGCCACATCTCTCAGATTGTATTTGTTAAAAATAAACTCCATCAGGTGAGCATTTCTTGCTTCTTTGTCATATTTACGCCATTCTTCAAATAACTCCATTTTCGAAAAAGTGTACACATGATCTGAAAATAAAAATAAAAAAAAATGTTTAGCATTCGTTGCGGTCTCCATATTATATATCATTTAAAAGGTTAATGTTGTGGCGGTAACATACATAAAAATCAACTTGGATACACGTGGATACAAAAAGTTGCGATCCTTGAAAGTTTAGATATGAAGAAAAACTTGACATTCTTTTAACAGATTTTTCAATTGGATATTTAAAGCACATGTTGGCAAATAATATATTAAGTCGATATTAAGTAAGAAAGTACTTACCCTCAAAGGTAAAATCCATCACAGAAAATACTAAAATAATCACTACAAATTTTAAGAGATGTTATCATAAGTGCCGCAAAATTGCAACTAATTTAATTTCACAAATGCAATTAACTTATCACTTACCTTCAACCCCTTATAACTCACCACTATGGAATGTTTGCCCTAATTATTACCTGTTATCGAGACCTTGGGGGTTTTGTTAATGGCATGTGACCCTTAATTACCTGATTAGGTAAATGACTTTTGTCCACCTACGTTGTTCTAGGCAAAACACTGTGCGTCGACCGGCCGGCACGCACGATTTGATTGAACAGTACAGTTGCTTCAGTTCTATTTAAGGTTGAACTGGCCGGTCACTTCTCCATACAAACGTCGTAGGGTGATCACTCCCTTATTTGAGATTTTAGGTCCAGACTTAACCATAATACATGATTGATATCGTCATTAATGTCATTATCTAGGCTTGTATGATGAAAAATTTTAAAAAGAGAATTAATTTGTAAGTTATGAGCCTCGAAAACTTTATATGAAAATGTTTCGAGGCTCATAATTCTCAAGTTAATTATTTTAATAAAATTTCGGCATCATATAAGCCTAGACAATGACGAGATCAATCGGTATTATGCTTAAGTCTGGGCCTAAAATCTCAATTAAGGGAGTGATCACCCTACAATGTTTGTACGGAGAACGGGCCGGCCAGTTCACCCTTAAGGTTTAATTCTTGGGTAACTCCTCCTATTTTTGACCGACTTTCAAAAAAAGGTTGAGTACCTCCTTCAAATTAACTTATTAGGAACCGGCTAGGACCCGCGTTATATTTACCGGAAAGATTCCGACCAGTTTCGGACTGTTTTGAAGTCCTTCGTCTGGGAGTCACGATTGCGCGAAGCGACGAGCACGGACCTCGGGTCCTAGCCGGTTCCTAATAAGTTAATATGGATAAAACTCGCGATAGTTTCCAAAGTATTTTTTTATTAAACAAATACTACAAACCATAAACAACAGTACAGCTACTACAATACTACAGCTACTACAGTAAAAGCATTTGGACTCATAGGGAGTCCAAATGCTCTAACCCACTGTCAGTTGGCAGCGTGCCCAGCATGCTGGCAGCATTGCCCCGTTGAATTGCAATGCTTATTCTTTGAGCCAAATAGGTGCCAGCATTTTGATCACGCGTCGCATCGACCAAGCGCTCTGATAGATTTTGGAAAATACGATGAGCTCCCGGTCCCCACGGACCCAACGTCTCTACACCAAACGGCTCAAATATGTAACCCATACCCAGGTTAGCATATTTGCGCCGCTTGAGTTGCTCCGCCGAAGTAGCCGCGGCGCCAGCCCTCACGTGGGTTTCAGAAAGGTGTGACGGCGCTAAAGTGTCTACGCATGTAGCGTCCCACACTAAGGGCCGTCCTAACTTCCATGGAACCAGAGTCATGCCGTCAGGTCTTTTACCATCGTCACGCATCAGACCGTTCGGTTCGAGAACTGCTGGAACATTGGCGCTGGTAAAAGCCCGGCGAATGATATCGTTAAGGCTGGCGTGGCGGGAAATTCGACCAGCACTTCGAGAGCAGGAGAGGCCATGGTGACCGAGTTGGTCAACTGCAGTACCACACTGGCAGTGATGTGCAACACAACACCTTGCACCCAAGCGTAAGCTAATAGCGAGACGAAAAGCGGAAGGATCTATAAGGCTACCAGTTTTGTAAGAAGGAATGGCCTGTAACCAAAGACCTGATTCCCACACAGAAACAGCGAGAATACGAGCACGATCTGCGATACTAGGGCACGTATTTAAAAGATCTTTCCGTGCTAGCTCGCATAGGGGCCGATCCCACTGTTTCTGAGATGACAAAATTTTTGGGAACTCAGTATTTGGACAAGCCAATCCCCATGTGGTTTTGGCCTCAGCCAGATATGCTACATCAAAAGAGCCTAAAGATTGTGCAAGTATTTTTTCTACTAATTTGTGTGTACTGTGTACAGAAGACAAAAAAGCTGGTAATGCCACACTAGAAATTTTGCGTATCCCTATGCCCCCCAACCTCACAGGGAGGGAAGCTTGCACCCAAGCCCTATCATCCATCTCAACATTCAAAACCGAAATTAACGTATCTTTTAATAAATTGTCTAAGCTTAAAAGAAGCTCACTGTGCTTCCAAAGCTGACAACATCTCAAAAAGTATGTAAATTTAGGAACGAAAAGGCAAAATCTAATAATAGTAAAAGCCATATGGGCGTTAATTTTGAATAATCTGCTAGAAGCATTTCTAAACTTTTGAATTTGTTCTTCGACAAATGGTGACAAAGATTCGTCAAAAATCGGTGAACCCAAAAGACGGAGCGAACCTTTTTCTACTAATTTTATATTAGGCGCAAGTAAGTTGAATTTTTCAATAATCGAAATTTTATCCGGACAAGTATCACAAACAAAAAGTTCACATTTGGAAAAATTTAGTTCAAGGCCAATAAGACGAAAATCGTCTATAAGTACTCGCAAGTCATTCAATACCGTGTTCGCATCGCCACCTAAGGTTCCGTCATCCAAATACCAAACGTTAAGTTTTGATTGGAGACGTTGAATTATTGAGTGGATGGCAAGGCTAAAGATGGCTGGTCCCAGAGGATCACCCTGTTGACATCCTACGGAAGATAATATAACGTTGTTTTGGTATGTTAATTTTGATGGTTTGCCGTAACATTGCCAAAGAAAAGGGTATAATTCCGGAATTTTATCTTTCACTTCGGTCAAAAGGGTGCCTCTATCTAATGAGTTGAATGCATTTTTAACATCCACCTTCAAAAGCACAAAAAAAGTGAAAAAAAAGTTTCCAAAGTGAAGTACCTCCTTCAAATTGTTTTTTTTTATTAATGTTTGTTCCCTCCAAACTTTTAACTCAAACTCACGCTATTATAAAACTTGATCTGTTTGTAAATGTACTAACTTGCAGTAGTAGCGTGTTGTCAGGCTGCGCCTGCGCCGCCCCGGCCGCCTTCTGGAAGCCGTCCATGGCCTTGGAGAAGGCTCCGAGCTCCATGCTGACGCCTGCCACGGTGAGGTGCACGCAGCCCGCGGTCGAGCCGCCGCCGCAGTCGTTGTACAGCGCGTGGCGCGCGTACGACAGGGCTCTACGGGATATGCACAGTGTTATTGGAAACATGATAAAAATATATATTTTTTCTTTTTTTATTCCCGATTGGTTAGCCTTCGACCACTATATCTCACCTGATGATGTGCTCAAGGTGTTGTTCAGGATAACCTAGAATTACTGGCTCTCAAGGACAGCTGCCGGAACACACCATAATGGCTACAGATTTTCTACTTGAGGGTAGTAGCTAGCCAGGCCATTCGCAAAATACCCTACCACCATGCTATTACGACTCCCATCCTAAGGCGACATCCGGTACTGACGGCAAAACGTGCCCTCCGAAGCACGGAAACGCTCAGTAGTAATGTCGCTAGCGGTCACCCATCCATCAGCAAACATCGCGGTGGACGTTGCTTAACTTAGCTGATCGGTTCAGAACAAGTACAAAATCTGTCGCCAATTACCTAACGGTGTGTTCCGGCAGCTGTCCTTGAGAGCCAGTAATTCTAGGTTAGTCTGAACAACACCTTGAACACATCATCACTTACCATCAGGTGAAGTGGTCGAAGGCTAACCTATAATGCAAAAAAAATGTTTGTATGATAGTGTAAGGGTCAATTTGGAGAATCTAATAATGAAAATAAACCTACCGATCCAAACCACCCAGGGTGTGATGCGCCCTCGCCAAGTTGAGGTAGGCCTCCGCCCTCATCGGGGCGGAGTCCAGCTCTTCAGATATGCTTAGCTGGCGGGTCGCAAACTCCAGAGACTCTCTGAAAAAAAAAATGTGAGAGATAAGTAACGTGAACAAAATAAACATGGAAATTGGATATAATATAGTTTTTGAAGCAGTGATGGCTCAGTGGCATTGGCTATGGACTGCCGTGCAGCAGGTCCATGGTTCGAATCCCGCCCAGAGCTTGAGCTTCACCGCATGGTGGAAGGGCATTTTGTGAATGCCCGCCTGGCTAGCGACCACCCTCAAGTAGAAAATCTGTCGCCAAGCACCTAACAGTGTGTTCCAGCAGCAGTCCTTGAGAGCCAGAAAAATTACAAGCTAATGAGACCTAACAACTGGACGTCTCAGTGTGACGGGCACAGTGCAATTCGTCGCTGACGAAATGCGTCTGTTATAGGCAGAGGTTAGTCTACTTAACATCAGATGGGCCTCGGGCTTGTTCCGTCGACATTACATAAAAAAAAAAAAATTATATTATATCCAATTTAACCATACAGATTTATCTCTTATTATTTTTTGTGTTATTTTTTCTGTTTTTGTGACGGAACAATCCCGAGGTCCATCTGATGTTAAGTGGACTAACCTCTGCTTATAGCAGATGATTTTCGTCAACTGTGCCCGTCACACTGAGACGTACAGTAGTTAGGTCTCATGTACCTGTAATTGTAGAGAGAGAGAATGTGTCGACAATATAGTGAAATTCTCGTTTCAAACCGTGACATAGATAAAAGATTCACAATAGTATGTATAAATTTCGGAAGTATTTAATACATATTTTTTTATGTTATTGTGACGGAACAAGCTCGAGCTTCACCGCATGGTGGAAGGGCATTTTGCGAATGCCCGCCTGGCTAGCTATCAAGTAGAAAATCTGTCGACAAGCACTTAACGGCGTGTTCCGGCAGTTGTCCTTAAGAGCCAGTAATTCTAGGTTAGCCTGAACAACACCTTCGACCACATCATCACTTACCATCAGGTGTGATAGTGGTAAAGGTTAACCTATTAGGCATAAAAAAATATTAAAGACTGTATAAAAAAGGTTACCTACCAGGAAACTTTTTAGAGGTTTTGAAAATCGGTGATTTTATAGATTCGACGTGGTCTTTCCGAATTTTTCGTTTTAAGTAAGTAATTTGTTGTAAGACAACAACCGGTACCGACGGATAAACGTGCCCTCCGCAGCACGCTCAGTAGTAATGTCACTAGCGGTCACCCATCGAACTCCTGACCGCAGCGGACGTTGCTTAACTTTGCTGATCGGTTGAACAGCTAAGCAAACTTCGCTACGAGCGCTTCATAAATTCTATATAGAAGAATACCACTGACCGATACTTCCCGAAGTCCATATGCGCCTGGTACAAATGTCCCAAGAGCGCGAACTTATCGCTCCGATGTCTGACGCCGCGCAGCGCTGACAGCCATATCTTGACGGCTTGCTTTTGCTCGTTCTGGCCGTACAAACGTACTCCCCTTTCAATCTGGAATCAGATATAATTTTTATGGTATTGGCACGGAACTAGCACATGCCTAGCAACTATGCGCTCCTGGTGATAAGCGGTCAAACCTCTGCCTATAATAACATATGCGTTTCGTTACAAGTGACGATCTACACTGCGCCCATCACTCTAAGACATAAAGTTCTAGTCTCATGTGTCTGTTATGTCACCGGCTCCCATACTTCTAGTCTCATGTGTCTGTTATGTCACCGGCTCCCATACTTCAAGCTGGAAGACCGTAATGCGAACAGTTATGCTTGGCGGCATTTATCAGGCGAATGACCTAAAGAGCCAGTAATACTAGTGTAGCCTACATTACATCCTAATTAGGTGAGGTAGTGGTCAAATGTTAGCCTAACACCTTTAAAAACAATTAGTTACCAATAGTACTTTCAGTGGTTCCCTTACAAGTATACTGTTGAGAATGTTTTCCCCAGCAATTCCTTTTTTTTTTTTTTTTTTATGTTATTTAGATTCATTTCATCACAAGTAACGAACTGCACTGCGCCCATCACCTTGAGGCATACTTGTTCAGTCTCATTTTGCCTGTAATTTAACTGGCTCTCAAGGACTGCTGCCGGAACACACCGTTAGGTGATTGGCGACAGATTTTCTACTTGAGGGTTGGTCGCTAGCCAGGCGGGCATTCGCAAAATGCCCTTCCACCATGCATAATCCATGCTTCCACCATCCTTAACAAAGAAGATTTGAACGAATCATACGAAAATCTTTTTGGTCCATTCATTAATTACCGGATCATGCCCACTACCCACTGGGTGGATGGGTAATTCATGTTTACTTTGCACCCATTGAACTTGAGTGAAAATTAAATTGATACAAAGCAATAATTATCAAGAAAGTCGTGATAATATTTTTTCTATTCTAGTAACTCTGAACATTACAGCTGTCAAAGTGACAGTTTTTATTGTAGTTTTCAGATTCGCTTCTAGTTTTGGGCGTCTTTAATTGGCGAAATGTATTTGTGGTAAAATGTTTTGTATATGTTCTGTTAAGTTATTGTTTATTTAATTTAATCACACAAATATTGTCTGACTTGTAATGGAATGAATCATTAATCAAAATTTGCAAATAGTCTATGTCATCTTAAACATTAATAATAATTTGCAAAATATAGTCTAAGCATGGCTGATAATTTATATCAATTGCTTAATTAAATAGGTGCATGTGTTTATATAAAATAATGTTGCATACCTCAAACAGGTTAGAATATGGCGAACGAAACATTGTTAACAATAACATTTGTAATTTAATTTTACCCATGTTTAAGCAAATAAATAATTTGAATTTGAATTTAAAATAAAAATAATTATTGAGACGGGTGTGACAGCTGTCAAGTGACACCTGTCAATGTGACACCTTACCTTCCGCCTCGCCAAGTACTGGTCAATCCTAGAGCGGCACCCACTGAAGCAGTCCAGCAGCCCCGCGGACGGTGGCCGATGGGCCGGACCGAACCTGGAGCCCCAGCGGAGCGCCCCATTACGAGGTTCCCCCGCATTGTACTCCTCCGAAAAGGGGTACACTTCTAAAACAAAACATTTCTGTATTAATTATACCGACCCCCCCATGAGTGAGATACTGGTAAGAATATGGTGATGATCATGAATTCAAACTTCCCTGTGTGGATTTTTGACTGTTCCATTTTCATAACCTCCCGACTTGTAAGAATTATCTGAGGAAAACTAGAGCTGCAAATGAACAGCATACTACCACTAACTTACTGTACTGTATCAGCAGGATAATCCACTGCTGATCACAGCCTCCTCCATTATGGGGGGGTTTACCATAATCCCCACACTTGGCAGGCGGCTTGGGGACCGCAGTGTGAGATATCAGTTCCTCAGAAAGTGCTGCTGCCCACCTTCTGGTATACTACCCTTAGTCTACTCTTACGACAGCCACGGGTAGAGATGGGGGGTGACATTTTAGCCCGGCACTCCACGGGTCACTAGCTTAGGGGTAATAAAATTAATCGACTCAGACATTAATTTGCGGTAATTAATAATAACCAAATCTACATTTATTTTTATAACGTTAAATTAATATAATAGAAAAAACAAATAATTCAAAACATTTTTGAGCAAACATTACTCGTATACGCAATACATTGTTAAGAATTGTATGAGTTTAAGACCATGCCATTCGGATTGCGCATTGTTCATATTTGTACTTTGATACCACATATTTTATTGTACGAACACATTCTGTTATAATCGAAGCACATATACATTCAGTAAATGACCAATTGAATTAAAAGTATATTTAGAGACCAAATGCGTCTATACTGTACTGTTACTGTATCAGCCGGATCGACCACTGCTGAACACAGCCTCCCCTATTAAGGGGGGTATTTGCCATAATCCCCACGCTTGGCAGGTGGCTTGGGGATCGCAGTGTAAGATAGCAGTTCTTTAGTAGGCGCTGCTGCCCACCTTCCAGTATTTTTCCCTTAGTCGCCTCTTACGACACCCACGGGATAATATGGGGAGGTGCAATTCTTACCCGGCACCCCACATGGAATGCGGAAATATTGGGGTTTAATTAAGAACTGTCTCCACTGTCAGTTTTTATAGCTTTAGATTAGGTACATTCAGTAATTCTTTTGCAAAGTACTTCGTTGAGGGTACCTTGAGTAGTCTCATCGATCTGATGGCGAGACGGGTCAGGCGAGCTGAGCAGCCGCGTCGCCGACAGTTGGTGTGACGGCACCCCGCTGTAACAACAACTTACATCTTAGCGTTTTAGTCTGGTCATATAGACCAAAAAATAAGAGTAAAACTACATAAATTCCCACCAAGCTAAAAATCAGTAAGATTGTTGGAAATATGAATAAAAATAAAATTTGAAAGTTCCCCATCTTTCACCTATATGGAGAAAAAAATTCAAGGTCATTCAAAAAATTTGTTTTTCGCGATTTTCACCAAAACGGTAAGTATTATCATAAAAATACCATACATAACATTTGTCAATCATAAAATTATCTACAAAAAGTGTCTCAATACTTTTTTTTCTACGCGCCACCGTTTTTGAGATATAACTATTCAAAAAGTTATAAAAGTTGTAATATATTCTAATTCATAATTCTAGGTTAGTCTGAACAACATCTTCGACCACATCATCACTTACCATCAGGTGAGATAGTGGTCAAAGGCTAACCTATCAGCAATAAAAAAAAAAAAACGTCATAATATGAATGAGTACGCCACGTATATACATCTCTATAGTTGTTTTTGAATTGTTATATCTCAAAAACGGTGGCACGTAAAAAAAAGTATTGAGACATTTTTTGTACATCATTTTATGATCTACAATTTTCATCTGAAGTGTTTTTATGATACCGTTGTGGTGAAAATCAGGACAAACTAATTTTTTTGACCTTTGACCTTGAATATTTTTTAGGAAAAATGGGGAACTTTAAAATTTTATTTTTAATCCTATTTTAAACAGTATTACTGAATTTTCAACTCGGTGGGAATGTAATACTTACATAAAAATAAGAATTAAGACATCAACAGTCACAATGACAGCTGTCAAACGAAAATCGGTGTCCAGGTTAATTTTAAGTCGATTGTGTCCTGAATATTAAAAAAGCATACGAACTTCAATAAAATATACGCGTATGGTATATATAGGTAGCTATATGTTTGAAGCATACAACATTAAACTTTCACAGCTGTCATATCTAAGATTTACTACGGAACTTTGGAATTGACGAATACTAGGACTACATAAAGTCCATGGTATAGTACTCGAGCATTTATTCTAGGCTCGAGTGCGAGCGGCAGCGTCAGCTGACCGATGACTGTATATAGCGTTATCTCTTTCCTATCTGGTTTATGAACTATAAGTGTGGAAGAGAGAAGAATAAATACAACCAAGAAGTTCTGTGCGTATTTATACACACTGACGAACATCCCAAACGCTTATTAACTAAAGCCTGATGGTTTTTTATTGACAAGGACAAAAAGCATAACTAAAAGTCGTTTTTAAAATCGCCTATAGCTAGGAAGTGAAGAGGTAGGAACATCTCTTAACTTTCTAGTTTCATAACTGTATGTAAGATCCGGTGATACAGACCCGAGGAAGTCTCGTGACTCTATGGAGTCCCATGACATGGTCCGCGGGTGCAGGCGGCAGGGTCACCTCGCCGTCGGCTGTAGCGTCATCTCTCTTTCCCCCAGCTTGGAAGCTCTCTGTAAAAAGATATGGTTATAGTTTTATTTAACACTCTAGAAAAGGAACTTAAGAAGCGTCGATAATCGTAGCTAGCTATGTAGTGGCTGTTTGGTGGTACGTATCAGCTGCCGTCAGGTGGAGGACCTTAGAATCTTAAAAATAATAATATCCTAAAAATGCTCGCCCCACCACTAAATGTGAATATTTAAATGTGTGTGCGTCCAGCGACTTTACTGTGCACTCGGTGGGGTCTCCGAGGAGAGCTCCTCATTTTAGAGCGGGCAGCGGCGTGGACGGGTTCTGCGCTTGATTAGTGGTCCCGCGCCCCCAGTCATCAGACGAAGACGCAGGAGCACCGTGGGGTTTTAGACGGTATGGGCGCCTTTGTCTAAGTAAGTCATACTCCATCTGCTCCCTCAACGCAGGCGGAAATTTTGTATCAGCCGGATCGTCCACTGCTGAACACAGACTCCCCTATTTATTAGACTATTTAGGGGGTATTTGCCATAATCCCCACGCTTGGCAGGCGGTTTGTGGATGGAACCTTAGTCGCCTCTTACGACACCCACGGGATGATATGGGGAGGTGCAATTCTAACCCGGCACCTCACGAGGCAGGCGGAAATGACCTCAGGAGGCAGGCGGAAATGCGTAACAGCATTTCACCAGGTATAAAAAAAATAGTTGTCGCTCAATCCGTATGGACATATAATATGATGATACTCTTGTTCTTAACCATACGCATATGGTTAAGAACAAGAGGACAAATTAGAGTTATGAGTCATTGTCATGTTGGCTTAGCGGTCAGAGCATACCCCGGCTATAGGGGTGGATGGCACGAGTTCGAATCCCGCACATAACTATAATTTTCCTCCACGTTGTAATTTTGTAATGTAATAGAGCTTACCGTTGAGGGCATGTTTAGCTGGCTGGAAATTTTCAACACTGCACGGAAGGTGCATTTAAAATTTCCGTCTTGTTCAACTTTTCTACTTGCGTCCTAGAAAGACATTCGGTTAGCCAGCTCATAATGGTGTGTCCGTGCCACTTACGTTGGTATATTTATTTATTTCTACCCTCTATTTGACTATCTGTCACTCCACCGCACCTGCAAGCAATCCGCTTGCCACAGCCGCCGCAAGTACACGCTGCGAACGGCCCTTGCCCATCGTAGCTACCGCACCGCGCTCAAATCGAATGTTCTGGATTTTCCATCCTTTGGAATTATCCATCGCGTAACTCGACGTGATCCTCCAGAATACAGAGAACACTGGAATTTGCCTTCGTACTAGTAGCCTCCAACCGCCCGCGAATAAAATTACTGTCCACAACCGCGGTGGTGAAAACTACCTGAAGAAGCCGAGAAAAAGCGCTACAAGGCTGTACCTCCTATCAGGGCAAGACGACGACTTTACGGAGATACAGGACCAAGGATCGTTGCTCGCTAAGTGCAGTGTCAGTTGGGAGACCAGGCTAGTCGTAACCAAGCTTCCCCCGCGATTTTTTGAGACGTGCTCAGCTGTATATTTTATACTTAGCTGCCGTGTTAACACGGTGTGTCCCGACAAACTATTTAAGAGACTATTCTAGGATATATCTTCACATATATTTTTTTATATTGGCGCCTTCCTTTTTATATTCTCGTAAATACGCGGGAACATCGCCTCAGGTTATTTTAAAACGTACATAAAATAAGGTGTTAATATAATAAATCAAATCAAAATTCGTTTATATCTGCCAAAAAATATATAGAATGATACAGCGTTGACAACTAATACGCAAAACTAAATACTTATAAATTTCTTAACTAACATAGAGAGAAAAGAAAGGATGTTTTTTTTATGGGATTGGATGGCAAACGAGCAGGTGGCTCACCTGGTGGTAAGTGATCACCGTCGCCCACGAACATCCGCAACAACAGAGGTCTCGAGGATGCGTTGCCGGCCTTTGAGGAGGGAATATGCTCTCTTCTTGAAGGCCCCTAAGTCGTATCCGTTCGGAAATACTGCACCTGGCAGCTGGTTCCTGTGCGGTGGGTATTGTGGCAGTGCGAGGTAGAAAATGCCGTGAAAATCGCAAAGTTGTGGACTTCCAGACGTCGACATGAAATTCATGAAACATCATGCTTTGTCGGGACGTCCGATGGCGAAATTGAGCTGCAGGTAGTAAATCGAACAGTTCCTCAGAACACTCCCCGTGATAGATGCGGTAAAAGATGCAGAGTGATCCAACATCTCTACGTAGTGCCAAAGGGTCGAGCCGGTCGGAGAGAACTTGATCGTCAACGATTCGAGTCGCTCTGCGTTGTATGCGGTCAAATGGAAGAAGCTGGTATTGGGGAGCTCCCGCCCAGAGATGAGAGCAGTACTCCATGTGAGGCCGAACCTGAGCCTTATAAAGTTGCAGGCGATGGGCCGAAATGAAGTACCGCCTCGCCTTTCCAAGCACACCAAGCTTTTTAGAGGCTAATTTAGCCTTATCTTCCAAGTGACAGCGAAATTGAACGACGCTCGATATGTCGACGCCAAGTACTCTGATGCTAGTTGAGGGGGCCAGGGGAGTGTCTTCAAAACGGAGGGATACGACAAAGGGGGCTAATTTAGCGGTGAACGCACAAGAAGACACTTGTGTCTTCTTGGGGTTTTGAACTAAGTTCAGTAGGCCCTACTTGGAAACATTAGGCAACATGGTCTCGACTTCAGACACAAGTTTGTTCCGACTCTCCATAACGTTTTCCCGAGAAATTTTAGCACGGCCGGTGTAAGAGGCATCTCCGGTACTGTCATCCGCGTAACAATGAATATCGCTGAGCTGCAGCATGTCATTGATGTGCAAGAGAAATAGAGTCGGAGATGGCACACAGCCTTGCGGCACGCCAGCGTTTATGGCTTCAAGTCGGAGCATGCACCGTCGACAACGACCTTGATGCTCCGATCTGCCAAAAAAACTGGAGATCCACTCGCACAATTTCTCGGAAAGCCCATAGGAAGGAAGCTTCGAAAGAAGCGCTGTATGCCACACCAGATCAAAGGCCTTCACTATGTCCAAACTAGCCGCCAACGCCTCACCCTTGGAATCCACCACCTCCGCCCATCGATGCGTAAGGTATACTAAAAGATCACCAGCTGAGCGACCGCGACGAAAACCGTACTGGCGATCGCTAATCAGCTGGTGCTCCTCTAGATACTGCAAGAGCTGGTTGTTGATAATGGATTCCATTATCTTGGAGAATAAAGACGTTATGGCTATAGGGCGGTAGTTGGACGGATCTGAGCGGTTACCTTTTTTAGGGATCGGGTGCACCAAGGCCGTCTTCCATGTTTTTGGGACAACGCCTGATGTGTAGCAGAGCCGGAAAAGACGCGTTAGAACCGGAGTCAATTCTGGAGCACAAGTCGGCAGCTTATCGGAGAGATGCCATCAGGCCCACTCGACTTATGAATATCCAAGGAGAACAGTGCTTTACGTACAGCACTTTGCCGGAAATTTATATCTGGCATCGAGTTATCACACCGTGGTTTAGTCGGTGGTGAGTTCCCTTGGTCATCCAAAGTCGAGTTTGACGCAAAGAGAGTGCCCAGAAGATCGACTTTCTCCTTTGCGGTGTAGGCCAGTGTGTCATTCTCTCTGTGCAGGGGCGGTAGAGATGACTGACTAAAATTCCCCTGGACAACCCTGGCGAGAGACCAGAACGCACGTGTTCCCGAAGGAAGGCGGGCTAATCTCTCACCAATTCTGCCGATATGCTCCGACTTCGCTCTTGCGATTACTCTTTTGAAGGACCTGGAGGCAAAATTATATTCCTTTTTGAGATCGCTGGTATTTAAATCCTTAGATGCCACTGAGTTGGCCCAAGCTTGGTAACGCTCTCGTTTGTGGCCAGAGGCCATTTTACAAGTACGACCAAACCAGGGCTGGGACCTGCCACCGATGGGCACTGCAGAATATGGAATAAAGAGTTCCATACCTTGAAGCACTACATCAGCAACATAGTCGGCAGTGACATCTATGTGGTATAAGTAAATAATGTAAGCAAAAGGAGAAAACTCAGCATAAACTCCGTAAACATAGATTTACACACTAGCTTTCCGGCCGCGGCTCCGCTCACGCGTATTTCGGCTATCGCCCTAACCTCTTTTTGCGCAGTTGGATATTTTATTTTTATTTTATTTTACATTTATTTGGGGGGCTTACAGCTATCATTACAAAAAGGTTTAATAACTTAATTAAAAAAAGCTATTAACAAGCCTCCACTAAAATATAAACTATCCTATGTCCTTTCCCGGGTCTCAAACTATTTCCGTACCAAATTTTATCTAAATCGGTCCAGTAGCTTTTAAGTTTATTCGTTGCATACAAAAATACAAATCTTTTCTGTTCATAATATTAGTGTAGTTGTACACAAAATTTGTTTTTTAGTAATCCCCTGTACTCGATTACGTGTTCGTCGAGCTAGAAACATCGCGTTATGACCGCATTGGGTAGATTTTTTACCGACTTCAAAAAAAGGACGAGGTACGAGGTACTCAATTCATCTGTATTTTTTTAAATTGTTACCTCAGAACTTTTGATTGGGTGAACCAATTTTGATGATTCTTCTTTTATTTGAAAGCTGATGTTTTCAATGTGATCCCATAATTTCATCAAAATCGGTCTAGCAGTTTTTGATTTACACTCTAATAACTGAAAAGTATTTTAATATGTTGATGATATAGACATTGACTAGGTCACTAAAAAGGTGAACATTTTTTTTACCAAAAAATCGTACCAACTTCAACACTCAAATATTTATATTTTATTTCACACATTTGAGTGTTGAAGTCGGTTCCATTTATTGGTAAAAAATTATTCGTTTATTATTTTTAAAGACACAAATGTAACAGCTGTAAAAGTATAGAGTAAAGGGCCGGTTTCAGAATTTTCGAGTAAGTTCCGGTTATACTACCCAAAACATAAAATAACTGAATGATAAAAATGACAGTTAACATGCAGCGCGTTTCAAGCGTTAACCGATGTATAGGCTAAATCGATGACTGTGAAACACGAATATAGTGTTTTATTTATTAAATATTTTCTGGGTAGTATAACCGGAACTTACTCGAACATTCTGAAACAGGCCCCAGTATATAATAATACTACATAAAATATATACAATGTGTCCAACATTTGCATGCAAATTGAATCAGTGTAGAGGTTGCGTGGGAGGGGCGGAACCTTGGACCGGATGCACTTGACGAGGGTTCGTCTTGTCTATTTTCAGATAATATGGAAGGCCTAGTCAAACACAGCCACACATTGTGTCATACCCACAGCGTTCGAAGCGCGTGAGGAAATCACTTTAGAAGAAGTTTTTTGAAGCAGCCATTTGTTACGTCCATTGTGACGGAACAAGCTAGAGGCCCACCTGATGTTAAGCGCTCTGCCTATAACAGATGCATTTCATCACAAGTCATAAATTTCCTAGTGCTTATTCCATCAAAAGCTCATAAAAAACACAAAAAATTGAACTCTAAATTATTAACATCTCAAAATGTTATACCCAAACAATGCATAAAAACTGTAAGTAGTGCCAGGAATTAATAATGGTTTTACAAAATTACAAATATACGATAGGAAAAAAATTAAGTCGTGTGCGGGATTCGAACCCGAGTCCATCCACCCCTTTAGCCGGGGTATGCCCATAAATCCCAATATCCATCCCAATACGATGGTTAAAGAACGATAGGAAAATTTTTTGTTATGACTCATAGTTATGTTAGCTCAATTGGTTAGAGCATACCCCGGCTAAAGGGGTGGATGGACGCGAGTTCGAGTAAATTTTTCCTCTCGTATATTTGTAATTTTGTAACATTTTGAGATATTTGTCATTTAGAGATGTTCCATTTTTTGTGTGTTTTTATGTGTTTTGGATGGAATAAGCACTATGACCACCTGATCTTAAAATTCTCTTGTGCCCATATTTATTTTTATTTTTTTATTACTTTGCTCGATGTAAATATTCAAAACTCTATTGAAAGGGAGCGCGGCGCGGTCTAGTGTTGCCGCGGCGGGCACTTTTAGCTCGGAGTAGGCGTTCCCTTTTACTACGAGACACAGAACGTTCCTTCCAATAGAGTTTTGCTTCCGCCGCGGTCATGACTTAGATGGGTGACCGCTAGTAGCATAACTACAGAGCGTGCACATGCTTCGCAACGCACGTAAAGCCTTCGGGCCCGGTTGTTGTGTTAAGACAGCAGTCGTTATAGCATGGTGGTAGGGCAATTTGCGAATGGCCACCTGGCTACCATCCTCAAGTAGAAATTTGTCACGAAGCTGAAAAAGTGCCCAGGCCGCTGTCCTTAAGAGCCAGTAATTCTAGGTCAGCCTTAACAACATCTTCGACCGCATCATCACTTACCTTCAAGTTAGTACCGCCAAGCATTAATGTTCACATTACGGTATGGATGCCGTTGAAATTTCAGGCACATGAGGTTAACAACTTTGTCTTACTGTGCCCATCAAGCACGGTGCATTTCGCCACTTGTGACGAACTACGTCTGTTAGACATGGAGAGAAGACCGTTTAACACCAGGTAGGACTACCCACCAAAACGGACTCCTGCGGGAGAAGCCACCTTGGGCCAACTGTCACGTCTTATAGTAATAATAACTTAATCTTACAGCTAAATTTTATACCTCCACGTCAATTAAGCAAGCAAGTTAAGTAATGGAATCGCTCAGCGTTTTGATTACGTCAAAACAATTTGTTCACTCTATTCGCGAACTCTGACATGTAATAGGAGTATTACTGTTCCAACGACAAATCCGTCATGTTTATCCATCTTAAAAAAGTTACTTTCTAGCAGCGGATTTAAACTTGATTTAAGGTATTTTACAATAAAAATGTGTATAATTTTAATGTGTAAATTACGTGCAATGTTTTTATTTCTATTATTCTTTAAAACACTAAAAAAGTTACAAATAGCTGCTGTTGTGCAGCACACAATAAAATGTTTAAAACTCATTGACCTATACATACTAGACGCGACATCTCAAACGAAGGTAGTCGACCAGTGCAAGTATGCCGGCCGGCATACTCTCCCCCACACGCAGCTGGGCGCTCGTAGAGATTACACGCGCTCTACGTTCGAAAATTATGTTTTCAAAATACACAATTTATAATACACAATTTTCGAACGTAAAGCGCGTGTTATCTCTAAGAGAGCCCAGCTGCGTGTGGGGGACAACATGCCAGCCGGCATACTTGCACTGGTCGACTATCCTCGTTTGAGATGTCGCGTCTAGTATATATAGGTAGGTCAATGTTAAAACTATGGTAAATCCGTTCCATAACATCGTACTTCGGAACAGTGCGAGCGGGATAACGGTATACGATAAACATCTTGTATCTCGCTTGCACATCCGTGATACATATTTCATTCGTTCTTTAAGTAGGATCAAACCAATATTGCTTGATGCGATTGTGGGTCGGTGATACTTTGCGTCTACGAAAACGCTTCTTTTTTAGGATGGTTTCGTAAAAGGTGAGAGTTAGCGTCCTGGGGGCCAACTCTCACCTCTTATAGTAATAATAACTTAATCTTACTACTAAATTTTATACCTCTTATAATCGGTAATGGAATCGCTCAGCGTTTTGATGATGTCAAAGCAAATTGTTCACTCTATTCGCGAACTCTGATGTGACATGTAATACGAAGTATTACTGTTCCAACGACAAATCCGTCATGTTTATCCATATTAACAGATTTAAACTTGGTTTTGAATATTTTACGATAAAAATGGGTTCAATTAATGTTTAAGTTACGTACAATGTTCTTATTTCTATTATTCTTTAAAATAAATGCAGCAAAACTATAAGATGAGTGAAATTATAAAAAGCTACAGGCAGTTGTTGTGCAGCAGATAATAAAAAGTCGTAAAACTATGGTAAAACCGTTCCATAACATCGTAGTTTGGAACAGCGCGAGCGGAATAACGCTATATTATAAACATCTTGTATCTCGCTTGCACATCCGCCATACATATTTCATTCGTTCTTTAGTAGGATCAAACCAATATTGCTTGACGCGATTGTGGGTCGGTGATAGTTCATGACTGCGAATTATTGTTTTAAGGATGAAACAAAACGCTCCACGTTTATGACGGCTTCGTAAAAGTTGGGAGTTGGCCCCCTGGTCTTAGAGACCGCAGTGTAAGACGCCAGGTCTTAGGAAGGCACTGCTGGTACTCCCATAGGAAGACATAGGAGATGCAATTCTAGCACGTAACCCCACGAAAATAATGACTTACCCGACTCAAACCTGCTTGCAGCTGACGCTATCCATTTCATATCAGTTGTCCGTTACTACAAGACGTTTTCAAACACATTTTTGGCTTATTACCTGTGAACAATACAAAATATAAACATTACGAAACATAAAATGTAAATAAGTATTTATTAAACATTATTCTTGAACCATTATTATTACTTGAAACATTATACTTGAAACATTATGCGTGAACAGGGTAAAAGATCACTGCAAAGTGTTTGAAACGCCGGGACAAAAATAATGATAAGTATACGCGATTTAACCCGTTTAAAGTTGTTAAATTACTATGGTAAAAGACCTGACGGCATGACTGGCTCCAAGACAGTAGACAGACAAGGCACGTGACTAGCCTGGATGAAAATGTTATTTTTGTATGATACAAGTGATATATTTGGGTATGAGGGTTTCAAGTCTAGGTATTGGAAAATGTCTTAAAGTCCTGCCGCTGAGAGAATGCGTTTGACAGTTCGTTTTGTGAATATTTTTTCCTCAGTTCAAAGTAATATAGACAGTCTGACTGCATAATATAGTATTAGTCAGGCATTTAAGTATATGAGAATGGGTTTTTTTTATATATTACTTCATTTAAAAGCCAAAACTACAATACGAACACGATATTTATGAAGCGCTCGTAGCGAAGTTTACTTAGCTGTTCTCAACCGATCAGCAAAGTTAAGCAACGTCGCGCGCGGTCAGGAGTTGGATGGGTGACCGCTAGTGACATTACTACTGAGCGCTTCCGTGCTTCGGAGGGCACGTTAAGCCGTCGGTCCCGGTTGTTGTCTTAGGATGGCAGTCGTTATAGCATGGTGGTAGGGCATTTTGCGAATGCCCGCCTGGCTAGCTACCACCCCCAAGTAGAAAATCTGTCGCCAAGCACCTAACGGTGTGTTCCGGCAGCGGTCCTTGAGAGCCAGTACTTCTAGGTTAGCCTGTACAACATCTTCGACCACATCATCACTTACCATCAGGTGAGATAGTGGTCAAAGGCTAACCTATCAGGCATAAAAAAAAAAAAAAAAAAAAAAACTGTCAAACGCATTCTCTCGGCGGCCGGACTTTAGTACTTAACAAAAACGTGACGGCGCGTCGAGGGAAAAAGAACTTGAAAAATGCTGTACAGATGCGAGGACGGTTGCAGCCTACCCTTTACACACGACGGAGGTTTGAGGAGGCGTGCGTTTACACCATTGAGATATACATATAATACTATTGCATGCTTTCTCTTTTCTGTGATAGACACCATCGATATTTAACTTCCTCGATGCCGTAATACACATGACTGTAGCTCGCACACTTGCATAAAAGCTCCTTGCACCACCTCATGCCACCTACTTTCATGTGTACACGCTAACTGGCATGCATGTATCTGCCACGCAAGTAGATAGCACAACATTTGATTTACTGGCATGCAACGTGAGGGGGGGGGGGCGCGAGGGGCTGTCTCATGAACTGGTTGTGTATTTTGAAGCAGTGTTGGCTCAGTGGCATTGGCTATGGACTGCCGTGCCGCAGGTCCATGGTTCGAATCTCTCCGCGTGCTTGAGCTTCAGCGCATGGTGGAAAGGAATTTTGCGAACGACTACCCTCGAGTAGAAAATCTGTTGACAAGCACCTAACGGTGTGTTCAGTCCTTGAGAGCCAGTGAAATTACAGGCACATGAGAATTAACAACTATGCCTCAAGGTGACGGGCGCAGTGCAATTTGCGACTTATGACGAAATGCATCTATTACAGGCAGAGGTTAGTCCGCTTAACATTAGGTGGGCCTTTAGCTTGTTCCGTCAAAATACTTAAAAAAAATGCGGCTTGCAAATACAGGCATGCAAGGACGCAAATTACATGGAAGTTTAACTTGCAAATCTATCCACATTGCGCCAGTAACTTTTATATGTCCTTGAGGGAGTTAAGTATTAATATATATAAAATTAAATTTTAAAAAATTCTGCTCGATAAATGTTACAACAGTATCCATGACTTTTTCAATGACAATTTTTTATTATAATTTATGTTCCATGACAGTGTTATTTTATTGCATGTAATAACTAGTATCTATATGTATATTATTTTATCTAATGTAAATATTACTGTAAATTACATTCTTATAAATGATTATATTGCAAATGAGGTTCATCATTCAGATGTGATTTTTGTGATAATGCTTTAATAATATAAATATTGAAAATTAATCTAATTCATAATTTTCTACATAATTTGGTCGCTCCATCTCTTAAATTCTACGATACTTAGGCAAAACATGGTGGGACTAAATCTTTACATACATTCCATGTGCTTAAATTTAATTTTATGTATCATGTACCCATGTTTTGAACTATAAACATATCTTTATCTATGCCGTTAACAAGCATGCAAGCTACTGTTCTAATCGACATGCATGTGTATCCTTCGCTTTATACTCGTACCTAGGAAATCGTATTTAGTTTTAACAGCACTTTCAGTGCTAAGGGGTCCCGTGGGACTAATGCCAAGTTTCTGAGATTCCTAGTTAGGTAACTACTCATTAGCTATTGATTCATCAATTAAAGTAGTAGTTTTTTTTGCTTCCTAGGTGTGTATGGTCGGGGTATGGTCTCGCACGTCTTGTGCATTTGCCAGCAACATGTTTTAATCTTCACTTTGGAAACTATAGCGAGTTTTATCCATATTAACTTATAAGGAACCGGCTAGGACCAGAGGCCCGTGCTCGTCGCTTCGCGCAATCGGGACTCCCAGACGAAGGACTTCAAAACAGTCCGAAACTGGTCGGAATATTTCCGGTCAATAAAACGCGGGTCCTAGCCGGCTCCTCATAAGTTAAATTTTTTAATCTTCTTTAGTGCTTATTGCGCCAAGGTAAACACGCAACAGTGCTTCTTTGAAGCGACTTCTGTCTGTTCCATCGGTTCATTCGGTTCAACTTAGTTTATAACAGTTTTTTTAGTAATTTAAAATATATATAAATATATTATAAAACATTTGTTTAAATTGTGTATGTTCACTTTTTTGCTCGTATATAATATTTTCCAAGTCTTTAGTGATTAATTTTGAACATAAAATAATATATGCGACTCATCGGGAAATACCTAATAAAATTATGACTACTATAACTAATTATGACTACTAGTTACTCGTGAGTAACTCGATGCTCGTTCGGAAAATACTAAGTTAGCACATTACCAAGACGTTTAATCTTGATTAACCAACAAGTGTTGATAAAGCGCTCGTTTCCGAACGCAGCCCAAGTAGATACAAACTTTAATGTAAGAAAATAATGAATAAAAACCTCTAAATAAAAAACTCGTAGTTGTATAGTTTTTACACGACAGCCCAAAAAAAAAATGGAGTGTTATGTTTCAGGGTTCATGTATGTTTATGTTTGTGAGTTTCTTTAGTCCAACATAACTTAAAAACGGCTTAACCGATTTTAATGTATGATAATATCATTAGATTCGTCTTAATAGCGCAGGTGACACAAAGTACATAAAAAAAGTAAAATAGACAAACTGGCGGATTTTAGACGCTATATAGTAAAAAAAACTTTCTCCCAAACCCATCGACGTATCAAAAAGAAGGGCTTTAAGAAATGATTATTTAAGAAATGATGATAAACATATACAACTTGCAATTTTAATTTCAATAGAACGATAAAATGCTTAAAGAAAATAAATAATTTGAAGTCAAGTTTTTAAATTTTTAATTTATTATTAATATTTGGTCAAGTGCCAGTCTTTAAACAGACCATTTTCTATAATGGATTCAATTATAAAAGTAAATAATAATAATAGAATTCACCTAAAGAACATAAACACTCAAATATATCATAAGGAACTAAGGATCATCGAAGTCTCAAATGGAAATCCTAAGCAAGTAATAAACAATAAAAATAAAATATTTTCGAATGCAACCAAGACAAAAGGTCCTACATAAATAGGTCTGTCCTTTGATGACCGATTTAGGTCATTGAGATCGCGTGGTTATGACCTAGGTCACTCTAGACTGCCTATCTCTCGAATTAGGTCAGATGTTCGATTTTCATATGCAATGTTGTATTTATGGCAACTGTATTACATCAAAATGAGGTTTGTTACTATATTTACACCTCTTTTAATTTTTTTTATTTGTATCGTGTTTAAGTTTTCGTTTAATTTTAGTGTACGTAAATTTAACATTAATGTAATTATTTTAGTGATATAGTCCCTACAAAGCCCCATTCGAAAGCTTGTTAAGGAAAAATAAACTTATATTCGAAGTGACAAAATATCTTTAGTATTGAATTACACACTTTAAAGCTAAAAAATATTTTAGAAATATCATGCCAACATTGCTGACGGGCATATACCTATTTCGTTCTAAAACTTACTTCATTAGATAACCTTTTTTATATAAAATTGGGTCTTATTAGAAATATAGATCAGAAAAACATGAGAAAATCGTTACTTACTTTTTGACGTTTCAATTTTCACCGAGATCGTAAGTTAAAATCACAAATTTCCAACTTTTCTCACAGGACACTTCAAAAACAATGTATTTCTTGTATATGTTTTATATTTTAGGTGGTTTTGTAGAGTATAATAATAATTAAAGGTATTTTAATGGGGCTAGGTCCGACCGAAGAGCACACCCCAGCAGTCGAGTTTGACGTGAATGACTAAGGAAAGATGTGGAGTAGATAAGTGGGTGTTAGTGCTAAAAGTTTTTGTTAGATGCTTAATATAAATATTTATATGATATGATAATAAAAATTTGGTTTGTTAGATACTCTTTTATCTTTCATAAATAATTATCACAGTGCGGCTGCTGAGAAAATGCGTTTTATATATAGTTTTTTCCAGTTCTACAATCTGACACTTACATAATATTTCAAAAGTCGGGTATACGTCTAACATTTATTTTACTCTACTTAAAACCCACAACGACATTACTTACACGAGCTGTTCGTATGGTCTAGCTTCACTTGTATCGTGCGCCGTGCTCGATATGAACTTCTTTATTTATTTGAGGATTCCACTATACATGCTAGAGTAAAGTAAAAAATATTACCGCCTACTTTTTCCTAAAAAATATTTTACTAATTAAATTTAAAGTTTTGGATTAACATTCCATACGCCAATGTATCACGTATTTAATCCACAATATGCATACAAAATCCTAAAAATATGCGTAAATAATAGACCGAGCGAGAACTTAGTTCGAGCGAAGCGTCTCTGCTTCAACTTAGACAAAAATGCTTTCGTATGTCCGGTTGTTCTCCTCTACAGGTCGCATTTCTCAACCGATTCTCGTGAAATTTTGGGAGCAGGTTTGATAAGTCCATAAATTGTTTTGGTCGATTCAGTTTTTGGATTTTTTCAAAATGATGGAGATATTATTTATAAGGTGTTGAAAGTGTGGGTGCCTGCGCTTAATTTAATGGCAATGTCTTGATACGCTAGTTGTTGAAAGGAGTTGCCTAAAAGTGATAGGCTGTATCTCTCTCGTATAATAAATTATTAATTTTCCATGTTTTAGCCAGTATATTAATTCGAATAAATGCATTACTAAGTGTGTAAAATTTTTGTATATTTACTACTTACCTACCTATTTCTGATACAACTAGCCTTCGCTGGGGCCCGCGTGTCATTGATTTTCTTGGACATAAGTCAGTAAGTAAGAAAATCATTTATTGTTTACATGTATATACCTAGATTTTTGGATTTCATGACCCATTCTCGCATTAGCATGCGCAGTGAACCTTTATTCAATTATAAGCTATGCAAGGGTAGACCCGCGAGATCTGCAGCTCGGAGAGCCACTAGTAATATTATTTGACGATATGGTTAACTTATGTTACTTTTTGTAAGAATCGACACAATTACCCATAAGGTATCAATATATTACACAAATGACAAAAATAATTTTGTTCTTTCACCTTTTAAATATTACTTTTACCTAATTATTTGTACGAACAACCTTTTCTGCTTTTTATTATTTAGTTACATTCTCTTTCTTTTGAATTCAAAATAAATGAAAATTTTACAAAATTATAAATATACGAGAGGAAAAATTTAAGTAATGCGGGATTCGAACCCGCACATGACTTAATTTGAGTTATGACGTCATTGTCATGTTAGCTCAATTGGTTAGAGCATACCCCGGCTAAAGGGGTGGATGGACGCGGGTTCGAATCCCGCACACTTAAATTTTTCTATACGTATATTTGTAATTTTGTAATGTAATCCGCATAGCAGGCGTTATTGCAAACATAACAATATTAATAAGTTGGCATCGTCAGGACCACTATGTCCTAGTTATGAATGAAATTCTATTGTTATCATTATCGCCGATGCCAATGGGCTAAATCAAAATTTGTGACAATATAATATAACATATGATGACAAAAATATTAGATATAATTCTCAGCAAAACTTCGAGTCCACACATCCCTTGTTCTCGCCCAGCATCCCTTCTCTAAGAGCGCATGCGCGTTGCTCTCCCCGCCTCGACACAGTACCAATCACTGGTCCAGTGTCGAGTCACAGTGTCTAGTGTTGCCAGTTATAAAATCAAAAGACTTATCAGCATTTCCTAAAATACCTATTTTAAGCATTGCCATTTACGCCTCTAGAATGATAATAGTACATTATGGTATAAGTGCGGTAAGTTGAAAATTACAGCCGAGGCGATATTGCTAGCCGTAGGCGAGGGCTAAAAGAAAGCAGAAGCTGTAATTATCAAAGCGCACGTATGTCATACGACGTTTTTCAACACACTTGTGAGGAACAAATACGAAAATATTTACTATTTCTTTTCATTAGCAATAATAATCTGATTAATAAGGTTTTTCAATAATTTAAATTTTCTAAAGTTCTACTTCAGTAGGTAAAAACTATTTGGTTTGTTTTTATATGAAAAACGAATGAAACAAACTACAATCTCCTGTGTGCGAAGATAAAATACCACCGGATGTGATCAAATATAATTGATTTTTATGTTGATGTTAAGCGGACTAACCTCTGCCTATAACAGATGCATTTCGTCACAAGCCACGAATTGCACTGCGCCTGTCACCTGGAGACATAGATGTTAAGTCTCATGTGCCTATAATTTCACTGGCTCTCAAGGACTGCTGCCGGAACACACCGTCAGGTGCTGGCGACAGATTTTCTACTCGAGGGCGGTCGCTAGCCAGGCGGGCATTCGCAAAATGCCCTTCCACTATGCGGTGAAGCTCAAACCTGCGGCGGGATTCGAACCATGGACCTGCTGCGCGGCAGTCCATAGCCAATGCCACTGAGCTATCACTGCTTCAACGATCTCGATCGTGCGCTCAATCAAGTGTCACTTTTTATTTTTACTATTAGTAGTTATTTTCCTAAAATATTAATTTAATGTTTTCTTAAAATATTTGTTATTATTAAATATGGATTTCCGCAAAGTAGCGTCTGAATATATACATTATCATTAATTAATTTATTATTGTCAGTCTATGAACAATGAGCAATGAATTACCTAGTATAAATAATACACTCGAGAGCAATGAATCCGGGTCACTTAAAGAATGTTAAAAATCTCGGAAACTAAAAATGATAGGTTAATGCAATAAATTGTATTTAATAGACAATGTAATACTCCTTAAATGAAAGTAAAAAAAATATGAGTCACCATACATTTTATTAACACAAAATTACATAAAGAAAAAAACTGCTGATCTCTCCTTAAAACAAAAATAGGAAACATGAAATTTTTGAACTTTATTACGATTTTCTTGAATTTTAATACTTCGTATTGCCTCCTCGTGCTTCCATTACTGCGTTTACGCGGTTTGGCATGCTGTACACCAAGTTCCTTATACGATTTTGGGGAATATTCTCCCATTCCTCTGTGAGATCAATTTTGAGCTCACGAAGCGTGATTGGGGGAGGATTTCGTTGTTTTACGCATCTGCCTAGCTCGTCCCAAGCATGCTCGATCGGGTTGATATCCGGGCTGCGCGCTGGCCACTCCATACGAGTAATGTTCATCTCTTGAAGGTAGTCATTCACAATCCTACCTGTATGAGGTCGGGCATTGTCATGCATAAATATAGCATCCTCACCTAAATTGACCATAAATGGACCAACGTGATCATTGAGGATTTCTTCCACATATCTTACGCTAGTTAAAGAGCCGTTTTCTATGATCACCAGCTCTGTGCGACTTTCAGAAGAAATTCCGGCCCACACAAGTACAGACCCACCACCGTAGGCTACTTTTTCTTCGATGCATGCTTGCTTGAATCTTTCCCCTGGTCTTCGATACACTCTGTGTCTTCCATCGTGCTTGTAGAGCATAAATTTTGATTCGTCGGAGAACATAACTTTTGACCAATCTTCAATACTCCAATTTACGTGGCTCTGGGCATATCTTAGTCTCGAAATACGATGCCCACGCTCCAGTTTAGGGCCGTTTGCAGGTCTAAGGGGTTTTAAGTTAGATTCAGCAAGCCGACGTCTTACTGTCCATGCACTTGGGTTACTTCCTCCGAGGCGTCGAAACTGATTGGTGAGTTCAGTTCCTGTGAGAAAGCGATTTCGAAGCATGGTGTTCACCAAGTATCGGTCTTCTCGTGCTGTGGTACACCTGGTTCTGCCCGTTCCTGGTCTGCGTAGGTTAGAACCAGTTTCTTCGTAACGTCGGAGAACTCTTTGTACTGTTGACAGCGACACACCGACAGTCCTGGCTGTATCGCGCTGACTCCGGCCGGTTTCCAGCATTGTAAGTATTCTGGTGCATTCTTCAGGCGTAAGCGACATAATTTCAGCTTGAATAATGAATATAGAGCACTATCAACATGGTTTATGTACCCACATAAATGACAGATTACAAACAAAAGCAAAACCAAATGCTGTAATTTCGTAGTTCCATCTTCGAAAGTGGCCCTTTTTCAAATTTGATTTTTTTATGATATAACTTTACAATAACTAAGAAGTTTTAATACCTTCATTTAAGGAGTATTACATTGTCTATTAAATACAATTTATTGCCTAATTAACCTAGCATTTTTAGTTTCCGAGATTTTTAGGATTCTTTAAGTGACCCGGATTCATTGCTCTCGAGTGTATTTGAATAATAAGTAGATTCAGGCGTTACTTTGCGGAAATCCATATTTAATAATAACAAATATTTTATTAAAACATCAAATTAATATTTTAATGAAACACTTCAAAAATACAAAAATATATCTAGTGACAATTCCGCCCAATTTTCCTGTTAAGCCGACGTGACATCACAAACGCCACGCAGCCAAACCGGAAGAATTTTCGACGCGTTTCGATTCTACACGAAGCATCTTCAGGAGGTCTTGACTCTACGAGCGCACGATCGAGAAGAATTTCTCGATCGTGCTGCTGTATTTTTAAGTGTTTTATTAAAATATTAATTTGATGTTTTCATAAAATATTTTCAAAATATTTGTTATTATTAAATATTTGAATAGGTACCCAATTTTGCTAGCATGTCCCTTGATAGATTGAAATTGCACAGCTGAATGGGGCTCACCCAAATTTCAAGTTCAGGATTCGGCTTCCAATAGTTAAAAAAATGGGAAGTAACTTATGGCCAAATAACCCCATGTATAAACACCTAATCCTTATCTATATTGTATAAGCCGGATTGTCCACGGCTGAACATAGCCTCTCCTTATTAAAGGGGGGTTTGCCATAATCCCCACGCTTTGCAGCCGTCTTGGGGATCGCAGTTTAAGATATCGGTTCCTCAGAAGGCGCTGCTGCCCACCTTCCAGTATTTTACCTTTAGTCGCCTCTTACGACACCTACCGGCAGCAACGGAGGGGTGATATTCTAGCCCGGCACCCCACGGGCCATGTACTTAAAGTTCTTTGAGGCAGTGATGACTCAGTGGCTTCTAGGTTAGCCTGAACAACATCTTCGACCACATCATCACTTACCATCAGGTGAGATAGTGGTCAAAGGCTAACTTATCGAGCATAAAAAAAAAAAAAAAAAAAAAAGTGGCATTCGCTATGGACTGCCCTGCAGCAGGTCCATGGTTCGAATTCTGCCGCGGGCTAGACCTTCACCGCATGGTGAAAGGGCAGTTTGCGAATGCCCGAATGGCTAGCGACCACCCTCAAGTAGAAAATCTGTCGCCAAACCTAGCAGTGTGTTCCGGCAGCAGTACTTAAGAACCAGTAAAATTATAGGCACATAAGACCTAATAACTGTACGTCTCAGTGTGACGGGCACAGTGCAATTCGTCATTGACGAAATGCATTTGTTATAGGCAGAGGTTAGTCCACTTAACATCAGATGGGGTCGGGCTTGTTCAGTCACAATAACATAAAAAAGGTACGTCTCAATTATGGGTAACTAGTGTACTAACCCGAATTTGGACGAAAACCTTCCCATTTCGCCATCAGTTCTAAAATTGAACAAAAAAATGCTGCCTACTGGTTGAGTAAGTTCTTATTCAAGTAGAAACCTTTTTGTGTAAAGGGATCAGGTCATCTTTAAAAATAGAATCAAAGAAAACGATAGATTATTTTTTATTGTTAAGAAATAGCAAGCTATGTTTCCACATAATAATCAGCGTGGGCGCGTATATTGTGAAGAGCCCTATTATTTTGTGAAATATTCGGAAACCGACGCGCTGGAATGAGGAAATCGCTGCCCGCAAACAAAATTAGTTGACAAGAGGGAGATAAAACCGCGTCGTTTAGGTTCCGTCAGGCTCCACGATAATCTATATCTATACCATAAATATACTATTGTACTATATACTCATCGAGAAACTAACCTCTTTCTCGAAGTATATACTACACACATCAAAAGTGCCATTATCATAAATATTTTGAACTATAAAAAAATATTCAACTAATATTTACCAATTTTAATATTGTTAGGTTTGCAATAACGCCTGCGGATTACATTACAAAATCACAAAAAGTATATTTGTGATTTTGTATTGTAATCCGCATAGCAGGCGTTATTGCAAACCTAACAATATTAAAATTGGTAAATATTAGTTGAATATTTTTTTATACCAAAATCACAAATATACTTTTTGTGATTTTGTAATGTAATCCGCATAGCAGGCGTAATTGCAAACCTAACAATATTAACATTAAAGGTTGCGTCACCTTTTACAAGTATAAAACCAATTGCAAAATTGGTCTTGTTTGTAGTACAACGCAAGTGGTACTATAGATGTCGCTCCATCCCAATACGATGATAAAAGAACGATAGGAAAGATTTGAGTTATGACGTCCTGTCATGTTAGCTCAATTAGTTAGAGCATACCCCGGCTCAAGAGATGGATGGACGCGGGTACGAATCCCGCACATGATTTAAATTTTTCCTCTGGTATATTTGTGATTTTGTAATATTTACCTAATCTAATCATCCAAACTGGTGTTTTAATTTAATTCCTATGTTTCAGCAGTCAACAACGAATCCCTATAATATTATGTATGAATAAAAAAAACTTGCAATTTGAAGAAATGTTGTCGTGAATTAAATGGCAGAAAAACGAAAAAAAAATCAGGATTTTCGCTATGTTTATTGTAAAACTATATTATTTTATAATCTGTGCTTCTACTATTTACACTAATCACACAAGCTCAGCGATTTGGCATGCTTAAAATCAGTTCATCAAAATCACTTTGAGGAATGGCCGCCCACGTTCTTTGTATCAAACAAAAAAGCTGTTGTGGGGTATGCACGGCATCCATACTTGGCAGAGCTCTTATTTGTAGCATATCCCATGTATAATGGGGTTGAGGTCTTGCGATTGAGCAGGCCACGGCAGAACGTTGATGCGAGCATCGGCAAGAGTGCGCGTTACGACTCTAGCCGTGTGTGGACGTGCATTATCATGCATTAGACGAAAGGAATTACCCAAACGGCTTCGCAAAGGGATGATCACTTCTAAAACAATACTCTCCGCATAAATCTAAGCATTGAGGTTGACCCTGATACAAATGAGATATAATAATAACAAATATTTTTAAAATATTTTAAGAAATCATCAAATCAATATTTTAATAAAACACTTAAAAATATATCTAGTGACAATTCCGCCTAATTTTCCTGCTAAGCCGACGTGACGTCACAAACGCCTCGCAGCCAAACCGGAAGAATTTTTCGGCGCGTTTTGCTTCTACACACAGCATCCTCAGGAGGTCGGCTTAGCAGGAAAATTAGGCGGAATTGTCACTAGATATATTTTTATATTTTTTAAGTGTTTTATTAAAATATTGAATTGATGTTTTCTTAAAATATTTTAAAGATATTTGTTATTATTAAATATGGATTTCCGCAAAGTAACACCTGAATCTATTCATTATCAAATGATATATTTTTCCACCGATCCAAACCATTATTGTAACCCCTCCACAACCCAGAACTTCTTGACAGAATCTTAAACGTTGTTGACGTCCAGAACTCCTCTAAACTCGAGTACGTCTTGTATCAGGCCGGTTACCGAATCGAGATTCGACAAAAAAGCACACGAATATAATCCTGTATTGCGACAATAATCGAAAACGTATTTGATCCATAGACACTTTTGACTAATGTTATAAAAAGGAAATATTTGTATTTTTGTATGTAATGAACAAACTTAAAAACTACTGGACCGATTTGAAACATTTTTCTTCATTAGAATCCTGCACTATTCCTGATGAACATTGGCTATAGAATATTTTCAAAGCTTAGGGATCCGTATCCAAACTTCGATAATATAACCCAATTTGTGAAAAACGTACCAAAAAAAATCATTAAGATGTATATCGCGTACGCTGCGGAAATTGTTGAAATAGGAGCAAAGATATGTACTACAATTTTGTAGAGGACATTACTATACACAAAAAAATCCTCAATACCATATGTCTAACTATTACAGTTATGTCACAATAACTACTTTTTATGTGTTTCAATTTATAATTTTTGTTCAATAGCCGTGCGAAGCCGGGCCGGGCCGCTAGTGTCAGATAATTGGTATAGATGTTTTATCTGCACAGGAATGGCTTTTTATTATTACCATTTACGTTACCTTCTTACCCTTAACCAACGTGTGTGGGGTCGTTAAGAGTAGAGTTCATGGAGCGCTTTTCATACAAACGTAGTTTGGTCATATTTTAAACACCAATTGTTCAAATTCGGTGAAATTTTGTACGCATATTGCTGAGCGTAATATCTATGCTTCTGGTTTGCTAGTTTTTCAATTTATAATTTGTTATATCCCTAAATATCAAAATTATAATTCCCATACAAAATGATTGTGATTGTTGGTATTATTTTTGAAAATCCTTAAGTTTACGGAAATCTGGCAAACCAGAAGAATAGATATTAGGTTCACGGATATCCACGCAAAATTTCAGCGAGTTTGAACGCTTTAAAATATGACGAAACTACGTTTGCATGGAAAGAGCTCCGTGAACACTACTCTTAATATATTTTCTCTAACACAAGAACCTATTCTGAAAATATGTTTTTGCTAACATCACAAAAGACACAAGAACAAATTGTATCTAAACAGCTTTTGTTTTATGCCCGACCGCCTGCCTGATTTCAAACCTCTTTAAGAATTACAAAATCACAAATATACAATAGGAAAAATTTAAGTCACGTGCGGGATCTCTTTAAGAATGTTCTAACTGGCAGTCTAGCTTAGGGTTAATGAGGGATTATGGTGTTGAAATGGTAAAGAACCCTATGTGCTCCTTACTTGCAGCTACATATAGTACCACCAACTTAACTGTGCAGTTTTTGAGGGCGCTACTAGTCATGGAAATCAACTACAAACTGTCACAATTTGAAGGAATGTTGTAGTTCTTTTTTCTGCCGCCTGAACAGATAAGTTGGTGGGTCTGTACTACACACACTGATGTGATAAGTGACAAGAGGCTCATCGCAGACGTTATGTTTATATACCCCGCATCGAAACGAAAATGGCACGCTGTATCTTTCATTTGCACTTTATTATCTACTGTGAATAAGAGGTTTAGCGGTGCCATTTTCGTTTAGATTAATTAATTCTTAGTACCGCTAAACGAGAAATTTATGGAAGGAACCCTAAAACATTCGATAAAAACACACATAATCCAGTTGAAAAACGTTCCACTCCGATTTATGACAGCGCAAAAGAGCGCATTAAAAATCGATTCACAATTCGAACGAGCCTCTCGAACATAAACGTCGGGGAGCTTTCGTCGCAACAAATTTACAGGGAAAAATATCGCCGGCATCAATTTCAATACAAACACTAATAAATTGGCATCTCTCAGCGACGTTGGTCGACACACAGCTAGACTGTTTATTAATAGCGGAGACATATTTTGTAAATCTCGACTGAGATCAACCCCTCGGCCGAATTCAGTATAAACGTCGCCGCGGAAGGCGGCGCCCGGAAAAAAGAAAAAAAGTGATCTGTCAAAATTGGGCGGGAATCACCTGTCATAATTACGCGGGAATTCGAAACAATGAGTTACGGCGCAATTTATGAATACAACAACAATTTAAAAAAAAGTGACGATGAGAAGTGTTGCCAAGTGAAAAATGAGGTTAAAACTGTGGAGATTATAAATGATTTGGAGAAAGACAATGAGCATGTACAACATGTGCTAGGGCCCAGTAGGAGATGTTTGGCGTGGGCTTGTAAGGCTTGTAAGCGGAAAACAGCTGCCGTGGACCGGAGAAAAGCAGCAACGCTGCGCGAGCGTCGGAGATTAAGGAAAGTACGTTATTATGAGTTCGAATTTCGAAATATTTAGCTACATGAGTCGTTGTGTTAAACTATAATTTTACGGTTACCAACGCAAATATAAGTAGAAGGTAATTAGCAAGTGAAACAAAATACATAATATATATTTTCCGGGTCAGTTCGACAGTAGATTACAGTTATGTGTACCTAGAGGATTCTATTTCCAGACCCGGAAATTTCGATATTTCACGAAAAATTTCACCGAGTTTGAATACTTGGTAGTTTGAATTATTATGACGAAAATTTGACATCAACTTTGAAATTTGGTTCTGACGTCTCGCCTATGGGCCAGAATTTTAGAAGGCACGATTTTCCCTAAGCCCAATAATGCATTACCGGATTTCCGGTTGTTCTCCTTTATTGGTCGCATTTCTCTACCGAGTTTCGTGAAATTTTGTGAACAGGTTCGGAAAATATATATTTTATTTGTGTCAATTTCGTTTTTGGATTTTTTATTTAGTTTGAGATTCAGAGAGGTAGTCTTGATGTCTTCAGCTCCCAGAGTCTAGCTATTGGTTGCTTTTTAAACAGTATAAAAACTTACCTGCCAAATACATCATTTACCAACATTTAAAATTGTGTTTTTAATATTGTTATGTTTGCAATAACACCTGCTATGCGGATTACATTACAAAATTACAAATATACGATTGTAAAAATTTAAGTCATGTGCGGGATCTCCTTCCCAATACGATGGTTAAAGAACGATAGGAAAGATTTGAGTTATGACGTCATGTCTTGTTAGCTCAATTGGTTAGAGCATACCCCAGCTAAAGGGGTGGATGGACGCGGGTTCGAATCCCGCCCATGACTTAATTTTTTCTATATTTTATTTGTAATTTAAAATTGTGATCAACATAATATTGAGGAATGGCATCATGCAGGTATATTCAATGATAATAAAACAATTATTTATTTGGTTAAAGGCATATTGTATATCACTACATAGTATAAAACAAAGTCACTTCTCTCTGTCTGTCTGTCCCTATGTATGTTTACATCTTTAAAACTACGCAACCGATTTTGATGCTGTTTTTTTAATAGATGGAGTGATTCGATAAGATGTATTAATAAAAGTTTTTTTTAGATGTTTAACTTTTAATTAACTTTACACAAAAATAATAATAATGTAACTAAATCTATATATTACCTAAAAATGTTATGGAAAAAAAAATGTGAGCTCCGTTTTCTACCAGGCAATCATAAGTAGAAAACAGAGGTATAAGTAGAAACACGGGTAGGGTACCCAAAAGTTATAAGTTTATATTTATAATACATGCATAATATACTAGAAAAACACTGATAATTTTAGAGGTTTCTAATGTGATGTTAAGAGTAACCTTTAACCTTTCAAGAGTAACCTCTAAAGAAAACATGTTTGTATTGTCTAATGACAAAAAAGCTTGCAACGTATATAATGTAATATAAAGACATTCTGTAGTATTTTTTTAATATTGTTAGGTTTGCAATAACGCCTGCTATGCGGATTACATTACAAAATCACAAATATACGAGAGGAAAAATTTAAGTCATGTGCGGGATTCGAACCCGCGTCCATCCACCCCTTGAGCCGGGGTATGCTCTAACCAATTGAGCTAACATGACATGACGTCACAGCTCAAATCTTTCCTATCGTTCTTTAACCGTCGTATTGGGATGGAACGACATCTATAGTACCACTTAAATTTACTTAACTTTTTCCTACACTTTAAACTATTCTATACTTAAACGGAATTAAATTTTTCCTATCGTATATTTGTGATTTTGTAATTCTGTCGTATATTTAGTATTAGCATTGCACCCGTGCGAAGCCGGGGCGGGCCGCTAGTAACTTATAAAAGAGCTCCTGATTCCAAAGTTAGGCTCAAGACCCGTGGCATAGATTCCAGGCCTCTATCTTCGGATATAAAAATAAAAATAAAGAAATATTTTTTTTTAATGTGTTATTGTGACGGTCAAGCTCGAGGCCCCCCTGATGTTAAGCGGTATCCTCTGCCTATAACAGATGCATTTCATCACAAGTCACGAATTGCACTGCGCCCGTCACTTTGAGACATGCTTGTTAAGTTTCATATGCCTGTAATTTCACTGGCTCTCAAGGACTGCTGCCGGAACACACCGTTAGGTGCTTGGCGACAGATTTCTTATAAGATATTTATATAAAGGTGAAATTGAATTTGAATAATTTGATTTAGTGTTAGTTTAAAAGTATAGTAAAATGTTATTGTTATATGTATATATTGTATAATTATTATTACATATAATGTAAGATACTTTTTCGTTACTAAATATAAAGCACTAATGACATAGTTCATTATTACTCCAGATTGCACCAAGATAACAGTGAAAGTAATTATTACAATTTATAATAGGTATACCTATTCAGGTTAATTTATTTATCAAAATGTTTTATTTTGCTCTTATAAATGAAAAACAAAACTAAGTATATCTAGCGCAGTTCTACCCTGTAGCTACCGACATTTACATTTCCCCTTTCGTCGAAAATACTGGCAATACAGAGGCCTGTTAGTCGTTTGAATACAAAGATTCTTATTGATATCGGACCTCTTTGATATTACTCCTGATGTACCTCGCCACCTTCAAGATATGTTGAACAATGTGAACACATTTGTCGAATTATATAATTATGTATCTTCTACGCTCGAAAAGCTATAAAACTTTTTTATGTACATTGAGAAAATGACAAAACAAAAAGAAACATACACGTGAAGAAAACCATAGAATTGAACAACCGATTATAATCTTGAAGAAAACATTGACATTGACAAGTTTAGTGAAGAGAACTCAGGAACCTGACTGCTCTATGAAATTAAAACAATAAGATATGGCATAAGGACACGTATCCAAAGCCATGTTAAATAAAAAAAAAGGTCGTTGAATGGCATAAGGACATGTATCCAAGGCCATTAAATTAATAAACAAATAAAAATTAATTAAAAAAGTAAAAACCTAACTGCAAATTATTTATTTCCGTTAAATGTATTGAAAGTAAAACTGTAAGTTATATACAGGGTTATTGGTAAAATGCTAACAACCTCTTAGGGTTGACTTCTGCTAGTCCAAACAAACATATCGAATTGCACTGCGCCCATAAGTCAAAGTCAAAGTCAAAATCATTTATTCAATTTAGGCGTCTACGACGCTCTTATGAAAGTCAATTACAAATTTTAGTATTGAAATATTCTACATTGTACTGCCACGTTCACCAAATAAATTGTATAGAGCCACTGCGAGAAGAACGGGCAAGAAACTCGGGGCCATTCTTTTAAACATCTTTTAACAATGTGTTACATACATACTATATAATAGAGTTATTACAATATTTGTTTAAATTATGTAGGTGACAGGCAATAGCTTGGCGGAGGCGGAATTGTCCAGGCATTTTGGTCGTTTTTGTAATCAGAAACTGTGTAGTAGGATTTTTTAATCAATATGTTTTTCACATGCAACTTGAATTTCCCTTCTGTGAGCGTTGTAATATGTTTGGGAACTTTATTATAAAACCGCACACAATTACCTAAGAAGGACCTTTTATTTGTCTTTGCTAATCTAAAACCTGGCACCACTATTTTATCTTTATTCCTAGTATTGTAATCGTGATTGTCACTGTTTAATTTAAATTTACTCAAATTTTTACGAACATACATAATATTTTCAAATATATACAGACTTGGTAAAGTTAAAATATCAATTTCTTTAAAAAGATCCCTCACAGATTCCCTAGGACCCATTTTATATATGGCTCGAAATCACCTTGAGACATAGCTGTTAAGTCTCATTTTGCCTGTTATTTCACTGGCTCTCAAGGACTGCTGCCGGAACACACCGTTCGGTGCTTGGCGACAGATTTTCTACTTGAGGGTGGTCGCTAGCCAGGCCGGCATTCGCAAAATGCCCTTCCACCATGCGGTGAAGCTCAAGCTCTGGGCGGGATTCGAACCATGGACCTGCTGCTTGGCAGTCCATAGCCAATGCCACTGAGCCATCACTGCTTTCCGTCAGCTGGCCTTGAGAGCCAGCGAAATTACAGGCACATGATACCTAACCACTGTAGGTCTCAGTGTGAAGGGCACAGTGCAATTCGTCGTTGACAAAATGCGTCTGTTATAGGCAGAGGTTAGTCCGCTTAACAACAGGTGGGCCTCGAGCTTGTTCCGTCACAATCACATAAAATTAAAAAACTTGGATTTTGGAATGTTTTCCCAAATTATAACTTGTTCAAGTAGAAAATCTGTCGCCAACCACCTAACGGTGTGTTCCGGCAGCAGTCCTTGAGAGCCATGAGACTTAACAAATATGTCTCAAGGTGACGGGTCCAGTGCAATATAGATATAGATAGCATTCGCATTTATCGACCAGGAGGTCCTTTTTATTCTGTGCCAGGAGATCGAATCCAAGACTGCTAGCTTCCAAAGCGTCACTTCACGCCACTTAACCAACGACAGAGAACAGTAAACATTAAAATTAACTCTTTAATCTACCAAGACGAGAGTTCTTACTATATATAAATAAAATGTCGCTTCGTCCGTCCGTCACGTCCTAAGGATTAAGGGTATTTGAGCGTTGACTTTATCCGGGGGCTTAACCAAAAATAACCAAGTCACAATGTTTCTGCCAATACTTCGTTTGTTGTTCTTATCACGATACGATGATTTGATATGTTTTGAGGAGCTAGTAAAGTAGCTTGCTTAGTAGTACTTCGTTTTTTTTTTTTTATGCCTGATAGGTTAGCCTTTGACCACTATCTCACCTGATGGTAAGTGATGATGTGGTCGAAGATGTTGTTCAGGCTAACCTAGAAGTACTGGCTCTCAAGGACAGCTGCCGGAACACACCGTTAGGTGCTTGGCGACAGACTTTCTACTTGAGGGTGGTAGCTAGCCAGGCGGGCATTCGCAAAATGCCCTACCACCATGCAAATGCATGCGTCGATCAAAGTCAAAATCATTTATTAAATTTTGGCGTGTATGATGATCTTATGTACGTCAATTACTTAATTTACTATTCAAATATTCTAAGTCTTGTTTGTAGTAGGTACAACGTTGAACTATAGAAGTCGCTCCATCCGCATACTATGGTTGAAAACGAGAGGAAAAATTAGAGTTATGAGTCATTGTCATTAGCTCAGTCGGTCGGAGCATGACCCAGCTTGAAGTGTGAAATGTATAGCATAAGTTATAGTTGTTAGGTAAACCGCTTACAGCGCACAATGTCGTAGCTCCTAAGTATATTAGCTGTAGTGACGTGTAGTTTGATGCATTCAATAAACGTATGTAGTACGTAAATGGTGTCTTTATTTCATCTGACAAACCCCATCACTTCATGGCGACCCTGCCACACCACAGGGCTGCGCTAAGGGGCTTTTGCAAGTTTTTGTCTTAAATCATCGTGTAAATTAGTAATAAAATGTGTCAGTCAAAAGTGGAGAAGGACGAAATATTTTTAAACCAGAACGCGGCCGGCACCAATGAAGCTAATATGAAAGAAATTGGAGGACACCTGGCCAACATTAGCACCATAACATATGTCATTTTGGGAGTAATAATGGTGTTTCTATGTTACGTGGCGGAAAACTGTATATGCATTGTCACCGCCGCCTGATGCAGCAGGAGTTTGCCACACATGCCATGCAACAAATGCGGGCTTCTTTTCGTCGGAACCGGGAAGTAAGGAACGAGTCAGCTTAAGTAAGTGTGGAACGTGTGATAAAATAAGTGTTTGAGTGATACGTGAGTAAACCATGTGCAGTTATTAAGTAGGCCAAGTTATAACGCAGTTATTAAAATCGCTAGATTCGTGCAAGAACACTCAGCGAATTCGACACCGCGCAGTGATATATGATGACTCAGTGCATTTATCGCCGACTTTATGCAAGTTTTTAAGACTTTTAAATTAAATATAAGTTACCGGGAGCTATGAATGATAGATAAGGCATTTAGGAAATTGTATGTGTAAAACTTAATTATGAAATAATAATATGTGAGTATGGTCGATAAGTTGATAGAAAATTATTATGTATTATTAGGTATTCAGAAATATTTTATAAAAAAAGGACAGAGTAGATATACGTGTAAAACGACATAAACAAAGCTAAGCGAAGCAAGACGTATTTTTGAGGATAGCAAAGATATATTTCTGAGTGTAAATTCTAAGGCGGATACTGAGTTAGTGAATGCAGCTATTGATAATTTTAAGAAAATTGAGAAGGTATATGGTGAGATAAATAAATTGTTTACTTCTTCCAAATCAGATTTAGGCAAGATGGAGTTCGACTTAAAATTGGCATGTAATCTGATTCCAGTTATGGACGGTGCCGACGCCACGACCAAACGCATGGTAAATTGCATAGAAATGTATGCGAATATGTTGGACGATAAAGGTAAGACCTTTTTAATTACTTTTGTAATACAAAGTAGACTCTCTGAAAATGCGAAGTTGCGCATTTCTAATAATTATTTAACAGTCGAGGAATTAATAAAGGATCTGAGGCACCACCTGTTGCCTAAAAAATCATTCATGGCAATTCAGACACAATTGCAAAATTGCATACAAGGTCAGAGATCTATTGAAGAGTTTGGGTCGGAAATAGAGAACTTGTTCACTAATATGACCATTTCCCAGGCAAACGACGACTCAAACGCGTATTCAGTTTTAAAGCCCTTGAATGAAAAGGTTGCAATAAAACGGTTTTCAGATGGACTGCGCAGCTCGAGGTTGGCAACGATCATCACCGCGCGCAACTACAGCAGCCTAAAGGATGCTATCAAAGCTGCCAAGGACGAGGATACGTCTAATTCTCAGCTACAGACAACAGGTACCGATAATATCATGCATGCATCTCAGCGTGAACGATGCTTTTATAACGCTAGGCGCGGGCATGGTTACCAAAATCATAGGGGAAATTTTAATAACAATTATTATAGTCAATATCGTACCAATTATAATCGAGGACAAGTAAATAATTCCCGTGGTACAGGACGTGGTCATTTCGCGAACAATTATAGAGGCAACTACCGCAACCCTGTGACGTTCAATAATGCTCAGAGAGGTAGAGGTACTAGATATGAAACGATGCAACGTGGGGGTAATCGAAGCGTGTATGTGGTAGATCATGGCGACAATACACAAAACGAAGAAAATGCTGACGTCTCCGGTAGCAATCTCACCCAGTTTTTTCGAGCTTAAGCATTGTGTATTATCGTGCAACAGTAATGCAAAATATGTGGTCTTTTACCTTAATAACATAAAATACTACTGGCTGATTGACACTGGCGCTACATTGTCAGTTATAAAGAGTGACGCAGTCCCATTTAACATCGCAATACATGAAAATAATACATTAATAAATGGTATCGGAGGACAGACACGTTCTCAAGGCTCTGTTAATTTAACATTAAATACATTTAACAAGGTACCATTCCAACATCAATTTGTTATATTTGATTCGCTACCGTTAAAAGCTGATGGTATATTAGGTTTAGACTTTCTTAAAAAATATCAGGCCAATATTAACTTAAATACGAATATTTTAACGCTGACCCATAATGAGTACGAATATAACTTAAAACTTATTAATATACAGGATAGGGTAAATGATGTTTTAACGATTCCGGCACGTTCAGAATCTATACATTTTATATATTTAAACAATTTTGCGGGTGATGATGTAATTGTTTGCGGAAAAGAGTTAGCGGAAGGTGTGTTTTTAGCGAATACGATATCAAAAATTAAAAATAATCGGATTCCTATAAAAATAATGAATGTTACTGAAAACGATGTATGTTTACCGTATTCGACACCTGAATTACAGCCCTTGAGTGATTACAATATTTATGAGTTTAGCAAGAATGATGTGAATGTGAATAGAGTTGAAAAGTTGTTATCGGATTTGAAATTAAGTCATTTGAATGGGGAAGAAAAGACATCAATTGAATCAATTTGTGCGAAATATGCTGACGTTTTCTATTTACCAGGCGACAAGCTCACAACTACTAATATATATGAACAATCTATATCGATAAAACCAAACTGCTCTCCAATATATAACAAGCCTTACAGGTTACCACAGGCTTTAAAACCAGAAATAACTAAGCAAGTTGATGAGATGTTAAAAAACGATATTATTGAAGAATGCAACAGCGAATGGTCTAGTCCAATCTTATTAGTCCCAAAGAAAAATGCAATAGGCAAGGAACAGAGATGGCGTTTAGTAGTCGATTACCGAAAATTGAATGAAATAGTATGTGATGACAAATTTCCATTGCCAAATATAAATGAAATTTTAGATTCACTTTCTGGTGCTATTTATTTTACTCACCTTGACCTCCACCAAGGCTATTACCAAGTGACCTTGACCCCTGACAGCCGTAAGCTAACAGCATTCCAAACTAGCACAGGTCAGTACCAAATGAAACGCCTACCAATGGGACTTAAAATAAGTCCAAGCGCTTTTAGTCGTATGATGTCAGTTGCAATGTCAGGCCTATCTTTTGATAAATTATTAATTTACCAAGACGATCTGATTACTTTTGGGCGAAATTTGAGTAGCCACAACCAAAATTTGATTAGCGTATTAGAAAGACTTAGGAAAGTTAATCTAAAATTAAACCCACAAAAATGTAAATTTTTGAGAAAAGAAATGTTGTATCTTGGCCATGTCGTTTCTGATAAAGGAGTATTACCAGATCCAGAAAAGACAAGTATAATGAGAGAATATCCAACACCGAAAAATGCAGACGAAACTAAACGCTTTGTAGCTTTTTGTAATTACTATCGTAAATTCATAAGATCGTTTGCAGATATCACGATGCCTTTAAATAAATTATGCAGAAAAAATGAACCATTTGTCTGGACTGAAGAATGTCAAAAATCGTTTGAAACTTTATAAAATAAATTAACATCCCCACCAGTTTTACAATATCCGGAATTCTCTGAAAATAACGAATTCATTATACAGACAGACGCCTCAGGTACGGCAATTGGTGCAGTTTTATGTAATATGAACTTACGACCAGTAGCATACGCCAGTAGACCGCTAAATAAGGCTGAGCGGAACTATCCAACGATACAAAAAGAACTTCTTGCAATCGTTTGGTCTATAAAATATTTTAGGCCCTACGTTTATGGAAGAAATTTTACTATAATGACAGACCATAAACCACTAGTGTATCTTTTCGGTATGAAAGATCCCTCAAGTAGATTGTTAAAATTTAGACTAACGTTAGAAGAATATAATTTCAAAATTGTGTATATTAAAGGTAAAGATAACGTACCAGCTGACTTTTTGTCAAGAATAAGTATTACGTCAGACGAACTGAAAAGTTTGCATGAACAAACAGTGAATGTGATGACTAGGGCGCAAAGAAAGAAGCAAGATGAGTTGTCTGGAAGAAAAAATGATTTTGATGGTATGAATCTTACTAAATCTATCGATAATTGGCCTGATCAACCACGAATTGTAGATATATTAAGAAAACCATGTGAGTTAGTAGAAATGATTTTTATAGAAGGATGGAAATTAAAGGAAATTAGAAGTAAAGGTTTAATAACCAAGGAATTTCAATGTTTTGCGTTTATATCGAATAAAAATATATTGTATGTTAATCTTGATTTCAAGGCGCATTTTATGCGAGTCGAATTTGTGCAGAAATTAAGTCTATTTTGTAACAAATCGTGTATTGAACAAATTTGCATGATAAAAGATAAAGATAATATAGATGTTATTAAAAGTTTATGTGACGAAATAAAGTCCTTAAACAATTGGTCCGGTCCACGATTATGTATTTTAAGAGGTGTAAAAAGAATTACGAATGATAAAGAGAAAACACTAATACTGAATGACTTCCATTTACTGCCATCCAGTGGCCATGCTGGAGTGCGCAGAATGATAAACACTATTAAGAGACGATACTATTGGCCGAGTATCGAAAAAGACGTCCAAAGTTTTGTTAAGAAGTGTACTCAATGTCAGAAAATGAAATATTTTCGTTATATTAAGGAGCCCATGGAAATAACAACCACGGCTTCTTCGGCATTTGAAAAAATATTTTTAGATATAGTAGGACCCTTAGATAGGGATGTAGATGAAAATTGCTACATATTGACCTTACAGTGTGAGTTGACTAAATTTGTTCAAGCACTACCTCTTAAAAATAAAGAAACCATATCTATTGCTGATGCATTTGTGAGACATTTTATTCTTAGATTTGGAGTTCCCGAAATAATTGCAACAGACCGAGGCAGTGAGTTCATCTCTTCGACTATGGAACAGGTATGTAAAATATTAAAAATTGAAAAACTATCTTCTACAGCTTACCATCATCAATCCATTGGCGCTCTCGAAAATGCACACAAGACACTAGGAGCATTTTTGAGAATTCAGTGTGAAAATTATACGGATACATGGAGTTATTGGTTACCGTTTTGGTGCTTTAGCTTCAATAACACGGTTGATACGGAAACAAATTACACGCCCTTCGTATTAGTATTTGGAAAACTTTGCCGTATACCTTCTCAAATATCTGACTCAGTAGAACCACTTTACAATATCGATGATTATCCTTTACAGTTGAAATATAGGTTGCAATTAGCTCACTCTGATGCAAAGAATAATTTAGTAGATAAGAAGTATAAGAGGAAAGATGTATACGATAATTATGTTAACTCGATTAAGTACAATAAAGATGATTTAATTTTAGTGAAAAACGAAAGTGGTCGAAAACTGGATCCTATATATAAAGGTCCATTTGTAGTATTAGAAGATTTAGGTTGTAATGTTAAAATAACTAAAAATGATAAAATAGATGTAATTCATAAAAATAGAACTAGGCCTTATGTCGTTTAATTTTTTTGAAGAAGTTTTGTATTGTCTATTGTATTTCATAGATGCTACTATTATGGAAACGTTTACTTTATGTTTGAAATTTTGTTTAAATCTAATTGAAATAAAATATATATGTCCTTATATTTTTTTTTCTTTTTCACCCCCGGAGGTGAAGTGTGAAATGTATAGCATAAGTTATAGTTGTTAGGTAAACCGCTTACAGCGCACAATGTCGTAGCTCCTAAGTATATTAGCTGTAGTGACGTGTAGTTTGATGCATTCAATAAACGTATGTAGTACGTAAATGGTGTCTTTATTTCATCTGACAAACCCCATCACTTCAAGCTATAGGGGTGGATGGCGCGGCTTCGAATCTCGCACATGACTACATTTTTCCTCTCGTTGTATTGTTGTCATGTAATCCGGGAACCAAGTTCATTTCAAAAATAAAAATCATAAAAATTAGTAATAATATTTTATTTTCTTACACGACTGCCCAAAAGCAGGAGTGTATGTTTTCAGGGTTCATGTATGTTTGTGAGTTTCTTTATTACACCATAACTTCTAAGCTCTACCATTCGACTTGATGCCCATGCACAGCTACCTTCCACCATCGCAACTCTCGCCATCGACGGGGAGTCCAACCCCACACATTGAAACCGGAGTTGTTTCGTACTGTGCGGGCTCAAAGGAGCTTCCTTCCGCGGACGTTCAGATTGTGGAATGAGGTCCCCGCCGTGGTTTTCCCGGTGGAGTACAGCATGGGGTTCTTCAAAAAGGGCGTGAAGAGATTTCTTCAGGGTCGGCAACGCGCGAGTGATACCCCTGGTGTTGCAAGCGTCCATAGGCTACGGTAACTGCTTACCATCAGGCGGGCCGTATGCTTGTTTGCAAAAAAAAACGGCTTATTACCTATATATAATTATGAGATATAGTTAGACTCGTCTTTATAGCGCAAGTTACAGGTGCATAAAAAAACAAAATGGCGGATTTTAGACTCCATATTGTGAGATAAAATGTTTTATTTCTTCCAAACTAATCGAGTGGAGTTTCAATATGAATGGCTTTAAAAACTACTCCATAAATATATAGGTATAGTTTGCAGTTTTAATTTCAATGGAACCATATTAGTACATTATGCAACAAGTGCGCGAAGTTGTTTATTACAATCGAGACGGGTTTTAGATCGAAAACCTGAGATCTCAGGCCTAAATGGAGTAGGGATTGTAATAAACAACGCGCACGACATACGACGTTTTTCAACACACTTGCGAGGAACGAATACGAAATTTTCGATACGAAAATATTTTCTTGATCTTTTTGATAGCAATAATAATCTGATTAGGAAGGTTTATAATCTACGAATAAATACATTATTTATTCGTAGTTTATAATTACATTTAATTTTTTTTTTTTATGTGGTTTATTAGTTTTTCTACAGACTCCAGGGTCCGTGCCATTTTTTAGGTTAACTTAGAAATTAATTAATTAATTACATTACTATGGGGAGCATTACATATTTAGCGGGGAACACAGTTATAAGGTATGCTAATCTTACATAACTATTATATATACTATTACAAAAGAGTTACAAACTGGTTTGCACAGGCATTCTGAATGGACCAGTGTCCTCAAGCAGCACTCGTTCACGAGTTGACTCGCTTGCCAGCCATCGTCCTCCTCAACCATTTGTGAGGGAAGAGGGCGACCCGACACACGATGCCGCTGCTACTGCCTACACTTTATCGTGAGCATGACCGTTCCGAATGCCCGCGCCAATCCGCTTGCCAAAGGGGGAGAAAACTACAATTAAAAACTACATTCTTTCGCATACAATAAAATTTGAACTCTTGAGTTTTTTATTATTCTGACCCACCGACGTCCATTTTCACCAGGGCCAAATTTAAACTTCTAAAGTTCTACTACTGTAGGTAAAAAACTCTTTGGTTTGTTTTTATATGAAAAACGAACGAAACAAACTACAATCTCCTTGGTGAGAAGTGTGGAAACGTTGTTTTTTTTCTATTTGAATCACTCGTGCGGTAAAGTAAAAAAAAGCACGAGTGCGTAAAAGACTATAATATATTATGACACTAAAATCGGTGCATTTAAAGGCCCGTTGCGACCGAGTGTGTTGAAAAAATAATAGTCGTATAAGTAATATAGGGTTTTTTAAATTATGATTTCAATTTATTGAACGCTAGCTGTAGTGTAGGGGAATGTAAATATTCGGTACTCCGTGCTTTGCGAGCTGAAGTGCACTTTATTGCTTCGCGGATAAGGTCGCTTTTTTATTGGAATGGCTTGCGGAGTGATCCTTCTGGTTCTTTTTATTCTGTGGCGCTACGCCCAATTCTGTCGGACTTTTGGTCCAACTGTAAAGATTCTCATCCATATTCCGTTACCGTAGAAGGATATGTAGTAAGTACCTATGCTAAATAACCACAAAGTTTTGAAGCGCTCGTAGCGAAGTTTGCTTAGCTGTTCTTAACCGATCAGCAAAGTTAAGCAACGTCCGCCATAGTCATGGGTTGGATAGGCACCGCATTACTACTGAGCGTGCACGTTAAGCCGTCGTTCCCGGTTGTTAGTATATAATAGTGGTAAGGCATTTAGCGAATGCCCGCCTGGCTAGCTATACCACCCTCAAGGAGAAAATCTATCGCCAAGCACATAACGACGAATCTAGGTTAGCCTGAACAATATCTTCAACCACATCATCACTTATCATCAGGTGAGATAGGGACAAAGACTATCAGGCATAAACAGTCAATTACTATGGTACTGTAGAAGCTGATTTGTGCATAGAACGACTATTTTCACCGGGTCAAGCGTCCAACGAAAACTGATAATTAATATACTATATAATAGCATGCTCAGCATGCTGGCAGCATTGAATTGCAATGCTTATTCGGTGAGCCAACTAGGTGCCAGCATGTTGATCACGCGTCGCAGCGACCAAGCGCTCTGATAAGTTTGTAAAATACGATTCACTCCCGGTCCCCATGGACCCAACGTCTCCACATCAAACGGCTCAAATATGTAACCCATACCGAGGTTAGCATACTTGCGCCGCTTGAGTTGCTCCGCCGAAGTAGCCGCGGCGCCCTCACGTTGGTTTCAGAAAAATGTGACGGCGCTAAAGTGTCTACGCATGAAGCGTCCCACACGCAAGGCAAGGGCCGTCCTAACTTCCAAGGAACCAGAGTCATGCCGACAGTTTTTTACCATCGTCACGCATCAGACCGCAGCTGCAACATTGGCGCTGGTAAAAGCCTGGTGAATGACATCGTTAAGGCTGTCGTGGCGGGAAAATTGACCAGTTTACATAGACCTCTCAATGCCAGTTCATTGTTAGTTGGTTGATTGTAAAACATCGCACCTAATATGTTTAACCGACTTCAAAAAGGAGGTTCTCAATCTGATTTAGGTATGACTTTTTACAGGGTTGTTTTTTATTGAAAAGGATATACCTCTAGGGTGGTCCCATATAAATATTATGAAAATCAGTTTCGTAGTTTTTAAGTTACACTCAACTAACTGCATAAAGATATAAAGAAGTTTTATTAGCCCTTTTGTAAATTTTTTACATGCAAGTCAAGGTACATTTAATACATATTTATAAGTACTACTTAAATATATTAATTCTAATTACGTCTATGTAAATAATTGATTAAAATGTAATAATCATAATATTTTTATACATAATATTTACAGTTATCAAGTTTGCATTGTCCTAAGAACAAAGATTCTAAAAGCTGCATTGACATGAATTCTTTTAATGTGTAGAAGGGATTGTTTTCAAAAAAGTTCTTAAGTTTTAGTTTGAACAAACTATATTTTAAGGTGGTCGAGCTTTTTGGTAACTTATTATACATCAGTATTTTCGAATAACGACCTTGTGCCTGTACTTTAGCTAATCTGATTTTTTGTACAACCCAAATTGCATTATGTTTTATAATTCGCTTTTCATTATTACGCAGATTGTAAGATAAAACATTTCCCCGTTTTTCTGGAATATCCCTATCCTCATGAATTTCTAATAAACAATTATAGATGTAATGCTTGACCTACGCAGATGACTTGGTAGTTGCTAGTTTTGTCTATGGTGACCAGTATTGTAGATGAGTGCAAATAGATCGTTTAACAAGTCTCATACGTCAATTCAATATACGATAATTACCTATAAGATAAGTCGACGATAAGTCAATTACCTATCACTAAAAAGGTTGAATTTTTACGTAATCGGAACCTATGTCTAACACTGAAACGTATAAAATAACTTGTTGAAGTCGGACCATGAAAAAGTGATCTTAGAGTTTTTTGAATCAGAATGGTTCCATTTTCGTTAAAAAAAAATAGTACTTATCGTGTCCCCTGGACCGTTACTTCCTCTCAGACAGGTCATCTGAAACTCTGATACATGTGAGACCTTTTATAAATAAATAGCAGCCATCGCGCACGTTTACACGGATACTCACTTAGTCCCAGGGTTGTCACGCTTCCGTTTATTTTTATCATATTTTTTTGTATTTTTCTTGTTTTAAAAACTTTGGGTTAATAATATTTTTATATTTATATACCCCAAAACTTAGAAAAAGCTATGTAAGTATATCTAATCATTGCATAGATTTTGTGCAGTAAAAAAGGAAGTAAGGTACTCTAAACCTCACACTAGAGTGGCCTGTGTTGTGAGATTCAGTCTCTTCCATATATTATGTTCTATATTTTATATAAACATAAAAATATTATAAACTATGATTAAAATTGAAGAATATGATTAAAAATGTTGCTATTTGTAATTAAGAAAAGCGTGTATAGTTAACTAACTTCCCTGTCAGATACAACAAATTTGAAGATACAGTGCAAAAATATCAAATAAGATTATCTCTATATAGTAAATTTGAATTCACTTTAATTATTAAAATGTGCAAGATTGATTGCATAAGTATGTATGTGTACTGTAATAAATGTAACATTAGATAAATAATTAAAACATATTGGCTAAATTATTATGAAATAAAATAAAATAAAAAAGGCAAATGGGCATAAGTCTATTTTAAATGGTTTTAAGAAGGATATTTTTGATATTCAATCAAATTTATGTAATTATTATTATTGTAAATTACATTAGACAATAAAAATAAGAATGAAAAAATATTTAATCTTAAATTAATCGTGGCAAATCCTTGAGGATGTACAGGTCGCCCCATTAGACATATAATACCTATTATATGTATGTCAGATAATATAGTTAAATTTCGAGTAAACATGATAAACGTGGATTTTGGAATGTTCTCCTAAATTATAACTTGTTCATAGCGTTAACATAGACAGTTATTAACCTTATGTCTCAGGATGACGGGCGCAGATTTTTTTTATTCATTTGTGACCAATTGCATCTAATGCTTACCATCAAGTGGGCTTAGTGCTTTTCCCGTCACAATCACATAAAAAGACATGTCTATGGCCGAATCTGTAAAATTAATTACCTATCTTGACTGTGCGTGCCAACCCTAACTAATACGGCCGATAATTTGTTGTGACGTTGCCATCCCTCGGGTGCGATAGAAAAAAAAGCACTTTAAACGCAATTAAACACGCGCCCTCCCAGGAATTTTACGCTCTGCCGGCTTCAGTTTTAGCTTACTGAAAAAATATTATATGAGTTTAAACTGGTGCTAGGTGCCATTTTAGTGGTAGTTGCTAATTTTAGTGGTAGTTGGTAAAATAAAAGGACTAAAATTTAGTCCTTTTCTTTTAATTCCGTATAGGCTATCCCTCTGCAAAATGCCCTACCACCATGCTATAACCGTAGTATCATTTATGTTCTATGCTATAACGACTGCCACCCTAAGACAACAACCGGGACCGACGGCTTAAGACGAAGTCATTACTGAAAAACGCCATGAGTTTTGCTACTCCGTCCCGCGCAAAGATGTGCGGTCGCGGGGAAACATTCTGCGTCCCCCGCAAAGCGGCGGCGACGACGGCGGCCTGTGGGGGCATTGCCCTGTCGCATAGCATCACGACGCGCGCCGCTTGCTGGTCGCGTACCATATTCTACTCCGACAATACATACCTATTTTTATTTTATGTGATTGTGACGGAACAAGCCCGAGGCCCACCTGATGTTAAGTGGACTAACCTCTGCCTATAACAGACGCATTTTGTCAACGACGAATTGCACTGTGCTCGTCACACTAAGGCGTACAGTTTTTAGGTCTCATGTGCCTGTAATTTTTCTGGCTCTCAAGGACTGCTGCCGGAACACTCTGTTAGGTGCTTGGCGACAGATTTTGTCTTGTAACTGCCAATGCTGCTTCATCTTGTGGGTACTTGTAATCATTTAAATTAGTAAGATCACTCATAGCCAGACGTGTTGATTCTTCAATATCATTCCCGCTTTCGTTTTCTATACTTTTCGCAATCAAACGACGTCGCCTGCAAAACATAAAAGTAGAAACTAGTAAGATATTACTTTAAAGAATCAGTAAGTTTATACCTAACAGATCACAGGAAGACAGAATTTTTGTGTATGGTAGCTCCTACATACGTTCTCTAGTTTGTCGATGTTTTTTTTGCATGTGCATTTTTTACTCGTAACCGGTATTTTAATATATGTTATAATCAGAAAAATATAATACTTACTTTGTAGGGGGTATGACATCGTGCTGATTGCCATATTGCTGGGTTTGAGAATTTTCCCCTTGAGCACTGAAACAATAATTCTATAACTAATACCTTAACTCATCATTGGCATCATCGATAATGAAAACAGCTAACCCAATCGAGCCTTGGCACAAGAAGCCAATAGGGAACACGTATGCCAATAAAAAAAATACTCGTAAGTCTAGGTATCCTCGTCAAGTAGAAAATCTGGCGCCAAGCTCATAACTTTGATAGAGATAGATAATGGTCGAATGCTTTTTAAACAGATATAAAAAAACTGTTCTTAGATACAGCATCTAAGTAACTTACATTGAAATGGCGTCATTATTTTTCTGTTTATCTTCATGGTTATCAGTCTCCAAAACATTATCTTGTTTTCTGAAAATATGATTACGGCAATTTATTTTACAGCTTATAAAACATATTTATCACATATTCTCTAATTAGTTAGTATTTGAACACATGGTCAACTATAGGCACCCAAAGCGTCCTAGTAGTAAACAAATCTCTAAAATCTATTCAAAAGCCAAGTTTTGTTGAACCTTATTTATGCAGTAATTACACTACTATATAAAGTTTACCTTTCATTGGCAGTCTTTATAACAACGTCAGCCAAACGATAAGTGACAGTAAGTAAGAAACGTAGCTAGTTTTTTTTATTCACCTGACAGTAGCACGAGTCCATTCTCAAAGATGTATGGTACTCGTATGATAAGCCATATTCAATTTACTATCTCCCCAATATATATTGACACAAGTATTCACCTACAGGTGACTGGTTTGGGACTGGTACGCCCACACTCAAGTAGTACCTTGGCGACGTAATTACGTCCCTAATTGCGTATTCGACGAAAATTTACCTACTATAATAAATTCGGACATCGGATGATTCGTTTAGATTAGGTAAAGAGCTGATTAGGTATAGTAAAGTATAGGTAGATACTTACAATACTCGTAATTGATTGTTGGTATTGTGATCCTGAATTTGGATTGTTGCTTTAGCAATTTTGCGAGCTCTGTAATATAAAAAAAAACTTAATTATAATAACTACATACTTACTTACCGTATAACACCATAAGCGGGAAAATAATATGTAGTTAAGTAGGTATATCAATGTAGGTTAGGTATCTACTGTACCTGCTATAAGCATAAATGTTTCTAAAGTAATGTTTATTTACCTACATAATATTAGGTACATATCTAGGTACAGATGGGACATAAAAGGCAAATATCCTAGTGTAGCGTGACTTGGTGACCGGCCTTGGCCGTACGCTTCTTGCTCATCCAGCGCACCAAGTGTATGCTGAAAGAGCGCTGAGCTGAGTGTCCTAAGTACCTAGCAAGTTCTGCAAACAATGCATTGACCACTGACACTAAGTCTGTGATGACTATCTTTATATACCTATGGTAGTGAATTAGAAGACAGCGAACGGGAACCGCGGGCTATGAGCACATAGCGTAGGTAGGTATAGGATATAGTATGAATATAAAGAATATTTACAGGTAACAAAGTTGTAATACACATAGGTACCTATTATAAATTATAATATAGTAGCACTCTCTTACCTTAGAACTTCGTTCATATGCAGAGTTTTTCTCCGGTACATCACTTTGTGGGAACGATTATATCTGTAACCTTTGTTTCCCATTTTTCTCAATATTATTATCCACACGCGCTCGCGAACGTTCAAAACTTTTGCCGATAAGCGCAACGCAGGTCCACTTAGCATCACGTTCACCCCCGGACTGAGGGCAGGGCATGGGACGAAGAGATCTCGTATCGTATGCGAGCGAGTGAAATAGAACTACGCAAGTCGCTTACAATGGAATAACGTAAGAGACAAATTGTAAATAAATTAATAAAAAAATAAGGGTTATTATAATGGAAAAAAACGAACAACCAGTTGATTATACTGTTGCTATATATTAATTACATACATTTTATTAATTAATTGGACTTATTGTATTGACACAATGAGTAAAAAAAGAAAATTTTAGAGCCTCTTTCGCGATTTTTTTCTATCGAGGCAAATATTTACAATCGTGTTTTTAAAACAACTACGTGAAAGGTTATATCCTGTAGAATAATATATATTTATTTTGTATCTGTAATGTATGCGGTTTTTATAAAACACATCTTCAAAATTACAGTTTTGCTCGCTCACTTCACCTTAACGTGTCCTCCGAAGCACGTGCACGCTCAGTAGTAATGTCACTAGCGGTCACCCATCCAACTCATGACCGCGGCGGATGTTGCGATCGATTAAGATCGGCTTAATAAGAATTCACTACGAGCGCTTGGTTATTTTTATATTTCGATATAATTATATTTTCCAAATTTAAAATAAAACTTTTAATTCATAGAATGTTTTGGAAACTATCGCGAGTTTTATCCATATTAACTTATTAGGAACCGGCTAGGACCCGCGTTATATTTACCGGAAAGATTCCGACCAGTTTCGGACTGTTTTGAGTCCTTCGTCTGGGAGTCACGATTGCGTGAAGCGACGAGCACGGGCCTCAGCGCGTAACTGATCTTCGCGCAATCGTGACTCCCAGACGAAGGACTTCAAAACAGTCCGAAACTGGTCGGAATCTTTCCGGTAAATATAACGCGGGTCCCAGCCGGTTCCTAATAAGTTAGTCATAGAATGGTTAATATTTAATTTCCATAGATAAGTTTTTCTGAGGTAGAGACCTTTTCATTGACGGAGGCGCACCTCTCTGTATTTTTGAGTGTAGTTGCACTTAGTTGCACCTACCCCAAGCGTTGAAATTGTATTATATGACTGCATGTATAGGTATGTACCAATTGCACACTAAGATGTCGTACAAACAAGCTTTCTTATGGATAGGTCCTGTACAAATGCGTGTCAATACTTTATAGTCCCACCAACTTATCTGTTCAGGCGGCAAAAAAAAGAACTACAACATTCCTTCAAATTGTGACAGTTTGTAGTTGATTTCCTTGACCAGTAGCGCCCTCGAAAACTGCACAGTTAAGTTGGTGATACTATACTATGGAGGGGCGCGCCTTCGTCGCTAATAGGTCGGAACCCATTGACCTATATATACTAGACGCGACATCTCAAACGAATATAGCCGACCAGTGCAAGTATGCCGACCGGCATACTCTCCCCCACACGCAGCTGGGCACTCGTAGAGATTACACGCGCTTTACGTTCGAAAAATGTGTATTTAAAATACACAATTGATAATACACAATTTTCACGTGTAATCTCTACGAGTGCCCAGCTGCGTGTGGGGGAGAGTGTGCCGACCGGCTTATCTGCACTGGTCGACTATCTTCGTTTGAGATGTCGCGTCTAGTATGTATAGGTCAATGTCTGAACCTCAGAAAATCTTATCTATGGAAATATAAAAAAGTAAACCATTGTATGACTTAAGTAATATTTTAAAATTAGAAAATAAAATTATAACTACGCAAAAAGCTCCTCCAGAAATTAGTTATTTGTTATATACAAAACTGCAAACTTGTTATTTAGTGCGAGTTCCTGTATTAATTGGAGGGGCATGCATTTTATTCTGAAAGAGATCTCAACTTGGACACGTAAAAGCACAATAACCAATAGTTAGGGTTGCCATACGTCCCGTAATATACGGGACTGTAATTTTTTTTTTATGTTATAGTGACGGAACAAGCCCGAGGCCCACCTGATGTTAAGTGGACTAACCTCTGCCTATAACAGACGCATTTCGTCAACGACGAATTGCACTGTGCCCGTTACACTGAGACGTCCAGTTGTTAGGTCTCATTAGCCTGTAATTTTTCTGGCTCTCAAGGACTACTGCCGGAACACACCGTTAGGTGCTTGGCGACAGATTTTCTACTTGAGGGTGGTCGCTAGCCAGGCGGGCATTCGCAAAATGCCCTTCCACCATGCGGTGAAGCTCAAGCTCTGGGCGGGATTCGAACCATGGACCTGCTGCGCGGCAGTCCATAGTCAATGCCACTGAGCCATCACTGCTTCAATATATATACGGGTATTTGTCCCGTATTTTGACAAAATAGAGGTAAATGCCGCGGGCGTGCTCCCGGCTGAGTGTGGGGGCGCACGCAAAGAGGTAGGTACGGTTTGCTCGCTGATGGCTAAGCTGAGGCGGCAAAAGAAAAAGAAATCATATCAAAAGTAAAATCAACTTTTAAGTATGACTGAGCGTATATAAAAGTAATTTAAGTTCCAAATTTTAAACAAGTAGCATTTCTAATAAAAACTTTGATATAATGATGTATTTAATTTATTTTGTCCGAAGCGCTCGTAGCGAAGTTTAATTAGCTGTTCTCAACCGATCAAAGTTAAGCAACGTCGCGCGCGGTCGTGAGTTGGATGGCCGCTAGTGACATTACTACTGAGCGTTTCCGTGCTTCGGAGGGCACGTTAAGCCGTCGGTCCCGGTTGTTGTCTTAGGATAGCAGTCGTTATAGCATGGTAGTAGGGCATTTTGCGAATGCCCGCCTGGCTAGCTACCACCCTCAAGTAGAAAATCTGTCGCCAAGCACCTAACGGTGTGTTCCGGCAGCTGTCGTTGAGAGCCAGTACTTCTAGGTCAGCCTGAACAACATCTTCAACCACATCATCACTTACCATCAGGTGAGACAGTGGTCAAAGGCGAACCTATCAGGCATAAAAAAAAAGAACTTTTGATAGCCAGTAAGGGTGAAATCCGAGGGTATTTGAAAACACGTAGTTTGTCTCTAAGTATGTACAGTTCGACCAACTTATCTGTTCAGGCGGCAGAAAAAAGAACTACAAAATTCCCTCAAATTGTGACAGTTTGTAGTTGATTTCCTTGACCAGTAGCGCCCTCGAGAACTGCACAGTTAAGTTGGTGGTACTATACACGTGGGTGCTATTCGTATATGTACGGTGTAGTTGTATGCGTGTCGGCGTTGAATGTGTTGATATTTAGGCATCGGAAGAGAAAATGTTCTTAGAAGTTACGGTAAACCTACCAATAGAGCTAGTGTAAAAACGCGAGATTTGGCAAAAAGAATATAAGCTCTTCAATCTTCATTTTAATATTAAATCCTTATTGAATTTATTACGGACTAGCTGTACCTGCGACTTCGTTCGCGATTGCCGTACCTACAAACAAATTATTCACATTTTAGCACTATTTATCTCATAATAAGCTGTTGTCTGCGATGAAGCACTCCTAGTAAAGCATAGCTCAGAAAGGAGCTTTTTACTTTGGGTTTGAAATCTACCAGGTTGTATTTTCCAGAAGTCAGAGAGTTCCTTCACGGTTCGCACAATAAATGTTGAAGCAAAGTACTTTGTGCGTTTCTTTGTAATTTCGATTATAAAACGGCAGCTTTTTGCCGAGGTTCTCCTTGTTTGGCGGTAGAAAGAAAATATATTAGATTGTACACTTCCATTGGGCAGTCTCCAAAATGTATAATAAAAAAACTGATTGAGGCGAATGTTCCAGTTTTATCTTAGCAAGCTGGCAAATCTAAATAAGGATGCCGAGCTGCCCGTGGGGTGCCGAGCTGCCCATGGGGTGACGGGATGTCGATGGGGTGCCGGAATGCCCTTGGGGTACTGGGCTGCCCTTGGGGTGACAGGTGGTCCTTGGGATACTGGGTTGCCCGTGGGGTGCCGAGCTGCCCGTGGGGTTTAGAGCTCACTCGTCACTATGGTAACAAAAAAAGAATAATTGAAATCGGACTACGCGTTCATAAATTACAACTAAGTAACATTTTGACATTCATCCCCTTTCCCGAAGGAACCGTGCTGAATTTCGGGATAAAAAGTATACAATAACCTTCTTCGTAGTATGAACTCAAATCGTGTTAAGTTTCATTTAATTCCATTTTGTAGTTTTGGAGTGATGCGCGGCCGGGATACAGACAGACAGACAGACAAAAAAAAATAGTTTTGGTATCAGTGTCAGTTACAGATATCTCTGCTCTCAATTTTTTTTTTTCATAATTTCTGCCGTGTGCAGAATTGGATCTGTTACAGTTTTATTATAAGTATAGATAAACTTGAGATAAACTTAATATGTAATATTTATGGCAGTTTTAGAGGTAAGTTATGGAATCGTGTGCATTGGTCATCCAATAACTTTTAGAGCAATACGAGTTATATCATTTTACAACTCGCGAATACCGTGATCTTTCAGGCTACGAAATAGAACCTTTGTGGCATATGGATCCGCCGCCATTTTGATTTACTTTATAAAGTTTCCGCGCTTTTTTTAATGTTGTATATTTGGGGAGATGACACATAAACAAACAAAACATGTTGTAAAAAAGTTATCCTGAAACAAAAATCAAGCAACCGATCAGATTTTATTAATACCTCTCGCGATCAGTCTCTTTCGTTTGTTTTCCACCCTATCCGTGCGCCGCACCGCACCTGATGTTAATTGGCCTAACCTCTGCCTATAACAGACGCATTTCGTCAACGACGAATTGCACTGTGCCCGTCACACTGAGACGTCCAGTTGTTAGGTCTCATTAGCCCGTAATTTTACTGGCTCTCAAGGACTGCTGCCGGAACACACTGTTAAGTGCTTGGCGACAGATTTTCTACTTGAGGGTGGTCGCTAGCCAGGCGGGCATTCACCAAAAGCCCTTACAAAACATATCAGAACAATGAAAAAAATATTTTCATTGTTCTGATATGGCGATCTTTACCAGAAAAATATCGGACACGTGACGCTGTAGGGTTGGTACATTGGAAAAAAATATTTTTTATAAAAAAAATACTCTTTTTAGGATGTAGAGTACATATGTACTGCTTATAAGATTATTCAGTCGGTTAAAATACTGTTCACCAACAAGAGGCAATTACCATTAAATCGTCCAGGCATTTTTAATGATTTTCATTAATCTCATTTGGCGATCTTTACCAGCAAATATAATATACCAGCGCCCCACGGTTACACCCGCGTGATGTTGGTGACGATAAAAAGTATCCTATATCAAGCGCCTCATCAATTTCCAGACCAAATTTCAACAAAATTGGCCCAGCCATTTGAGCGTGTTAATACCAAATGTGCATTAGAAATAAAATGTCAATCGGTATAGTATTTTTGGTTCACTATTTTGGCGATAAAAGCCTACATGTGTAAGACTTTATATTAAAAGATAGATATATGCCTTCGCGGGCTTTTTTTTGGACTATTTAAGATAAACATTTCCGTTATACATTATGGACGTACGAGGTTTTTATATACATATATACAAAATTTACATATTACTTACAAACCTTAACAAACTTAAAAAACCGGCCAAGTGCGAGGGGGACTCGCACACGAAGGGTTCCGTACCATCTGTAACCTAATCTTGAAAGTTACAGACGCTTTTCGCAGTGTCCGATTGAGCTGGGTAGGTACGGCGAAAACCTCTTTTATTGTATGGGAGCCCCTGACTTATGTATTTTATTTTATTTAAATTTATTATGTTTAAAGAGAACATAAAACTAAATATTCTGTGAATACTAATGTCGTCTTAGGTTACTACGTTTAAAGTTGTTTAATTAGGTACTCTGTGAATACTACTTAAAGCGTCTACCTGTCACCCTTATTTCTATCGAGCAAGAAATGGTAAAAAAATTAAGTTTGTTGTATGGGAGCCCTTCTTAAATATTTATTTTATTTTATTTTTAGTATTTGTTGTTATAGCGGCAATAGAATACATGATCTGTGAAAATTTAAACTGTCTAGCTATCATCGTTCTTGAGATACAGCCTGGTGACAGACGGACGGACAGCGAAGTCTCAGTAAGATCCTGTCCCGAAGGTCCCGTTTTTACCCTTTGGGTACGGAACCCTAAAAACCATACAAACTTTCGCGTTAATAATATTAGTAAGGAAGGGTTTGCTGATAAAGATCACCATAACAGAATAACCGATAATATCGGAAACGTGTTGCTTTATGGTTATGTTATACCATCTTTTGTTTGTTTATGTGTCCTCTACCAAAATATGTGTACTTACTACCTACTGTTACTGTGGGCGGCAAATTTGGATTACTTTCAAAATGGCAGCGGGATGTGTCAGCTTCCACAGAAAAATGTTCGAAATTCTTTAATTTTCCCGCCGCCCGCGCCGCGCTGACGTGAGATTCAACCATAGAGCAGATACTCTTCTCTGTGATTTCCAACTAATATAAATAATAATAAGTATAATCGTATGAAACACAATGTTTCAAGAATAATTCATCAATTTGTCATAATATATCAAAGTGTGTATGCCTCTTTCATGTTTTAGAGGCAATATATCATAAACAGGGTCAAGAGTGAAATGACACGACTTGCATCGGGTTCCGTATATTTTATATCTGTGTTATGATATCATACTTAAGTTCTTTTACGTGTGTAAAAGATTGTCATCGTTAACAGAATTCCAAAAAAAGAGTTTCTTAGCGTTGTTGTTCCTATGTTAGTTACGCAATTAGCGATTTATTATTAAGCAACGTCCGCCGCGGTCATGAGTTGGACGGGTGACCGCTAGTGACATTACCACTGAGCGCTTCCGTGCTTCAGAGGGCAGGTTAAGCCGTCGGTCCCGGTTGTTGTCTTACGATGGCAGTCGTTACAGCATGTTGGTAGGGCATTACTGGCTAGCTACCACCCTCAAGTAGAAAATCTGTCGCCAAGCACCTAACGGTGTGTTCTGGCAGCTGTCCTTGAGAGCCAGTAATTCTAGGCTAGCCTGAACAACATCTTCACTTACCATCAGGTGAGATAGAGGTCAAAGGGTACTTATAGCCTATCCAATAGTATTTGCCAAGTTATATTCAACTAGAACTAAAAAAGTAATTTCCATATCTGGATGATTTAATGGTAATTGGAATCCTTTTCGATTTTGATCAGTATTTGAGGCCAGTGTCTGAGTCCAGAGTCTTGTAAGCAGTACGCATTAACAAAAAAGCGGCCAAGTGCGAGTGGGACTCGCGCACGAAGGGTTCCGTACACCATTATCTGTAACCTAATCTTGCAAGTTACAGACAGTTTTCGCAGTGTCCAATTGAGCTGGGTAGGTACGGCGAAAATCTCTTTTATTGTATGGGAGCCCCCTTAATTATTTATTTTATTTCAACTTATTATACTTAAAGACTAGCTGTACCTGCGACTTCATTCGCGATTGCCGTACCTGCAGACTAATTATTTACATTTGAGCACTATTTATCTCATAATAAGCAACGCTGTGGTCTGCGGTGAAGCACTCTTAGTAAAGCTTAGCTCACAAAAGGACCTTTTACCTTGGGTTTGGAAACTCCCGGGTTGTATTTTCCAGAAGACAGTAGGTAGTGAAGTGACTCAGAGAGTTCCTTCGCGGTTCGCACAAAAAAATTTGAAGCAAAGTACTTTGTGCGTTTCTTTGTAATTTCGATTTTAAAACGGCGTCTTTTTGTCAAGGTTCTTCTTGTTTGGCGGCAGAACGAATATATATTAGATTGTGCACTTCCATTGCGCAGTCTCCAAAATGTACCCGGCATGAGATAGATAGTTAAAAAAACTGACATGACGCGAATGTTCCAGATTTTAGAGTTATATCTTAGCAAGCTTGCAAAACCAAATAAGGGTGCCGGGATGCCCGTGGGGGTGCCGGGCTGCCTGTGGTGTGCCAGGCTGCTCGTGGGGTACCGAGCTGCCCGTGGGGTGCCGGAATGCCTGTGGCTGCCCGTAGGGTGCAGCGCTTATTCGTCACTATTCTAAAAAATAATAATAATTGAAATCGGACTACGCGTTCATAAATTACAACTACGTGTACATTTTGACTTTCATCCCCTTTCCCGAGGGAACCATGCTGAATTTCGGGATAAAAATTATACAGTAACCTTCTTCGTAGTATGATTTCAAATCGTGTTAAGTTTCATTGAATTCCATTCAGTAGTTTTGGAGCGATGCGCGGCCGGGACACAGACAGACAGACAAAAATAAAAAAAAAACAGTTTTGGCATCAGTATCAGCTACAGATAGCTCGAAGAAGCGAAGTCCCAGTAATTGGGTCCCGTTTTTACCCTTTGGGTAGGGAACCCTAATAAGGATTTGTTTTTTACTCACAATAAGAGGTGTTAACGCCGAATACATTTTTTTTTTTTTTATTGTGACGGAACAATTATGAGGCCCACCTGATGTTAAGCGGACTAACCTCTGCCTATAACAGATGCATTTCGTCACAAGTCGCGGATTGCACTGCGCCCGTCATCTTGAGACATAGTTATTAAGTCTCATGTGCCTGTATATTCACTGGCTCTCAAGGACTTCTGTCGGAACACACCGTTAGGTGCTTGGCGATAGATTTTCTACTTGAAGGTGGTCGCTAGCCAGGCGGGCATTCGCAAAATGTCCTTCCGCCATGCGGTGAAGCTCAAGCGCGCGGTAAGATTCGAACCATGAACCTGCTGCGCGGCAGTCCATAGCCAATGCCACTGAGCCATCACTGCTTCACAAAAATATTCAGTTATTTCCTGTAAAGATCTCTAAGTCTCTAATTACTCGGTGGCGCAGTACTTTTGAGTTATTCGCTAAATGGGTCGCCGGCTCCAAATGGGGCGTGCTTAATAAGCGAAGCTATTTGTGTCGACGAGCCCCATCCCAACCCATCTCACTATATTTAGGGTTTACACTTGATAAAAATCTGTGCATGCTGTTTTTTTACAGTCGCACAAAACCGACAATCTATTTCGTACCTTGGTATATACTTCTATGACATATTTCGTTAGTAATACCATAGAGAAAGTACTTTCTCTATGGTAATACTGAGCTACTATGGGTGAAGATTCACAATATTTTTTTATAGGATTGTGAAAAATGCATTTAGTCACAAGTAACGAACTGAATTGCGCCCAACTCTAACCTCTTATGGTAATGATAATTTAATCTTACTGCTAAATTTTATACCTCCACGTCAATTAAGCAATTTTACAAACAGTAATAGAATCGCTCGTCGTTTTGATGACGTCACAACAAATTGTTCACTCATTTCGCGAACTCTGACGTACGAAGTATTATTGTTCCAGCGACAAATCCTTCATTCATCCATCTTAAAAAAGTTACTTTCTAGCAGCGGATTTAAACTTGATTTTGGGTATTTCACGTTAAAAATATGGGTTTAATCAATGAGTAAATTACGTACAATGTTTAAATTTCTAATATTCTTTAAAATAAATGCAGCAAAATTGTTTGATGAGTGAAACTAAATAAGTTTCAGACAGCTGTTGAGCAGCATACAATCAAATGTCGTAAAACTATGGTAAATCCGTTCCATAAAATCGTAGTTCGGAACAGTGCGAGCGGGATAACGCTATATTATAAACATCTAGTATCCCGCTTGCACATCCGTGATACATATTTCATTCGTACTTTAAGTAGTATCAAACCAATATTGTTTTATGCGGTTGTGGGTAGGTGATAGTTTGTGTCAAGGAATTATAATTTAAGCATGAAACAAAACGCCCCATTATTATCATGATGATTTCGTAAAAGGTCGGCGCCCAGATACATAAAGTAGTTAATGCAAACATACTGCTTGGCGGTAGAAATTTATGGTGGCAGAATGTCTTCAGAAAAACTCGTATAAAGAGTTCTATTGCAACTAAAATGTATAAATACCAGGTATTTAACAAGAATTATAAGTGTAATAGTTAGACATATGATATTACGGACTTTTTTGTAGATGTTGATGTCCTTTATAAAATTGTAGTACATCACTTTGCTCTATTGTCAACTATTTCCGCAGCGTACGCGATATAACGATTTTTTTGGTAATATTTTTCACACGTTGGGTTACATTATCGAAGTTTTCATACGGATCCCTAAGTTTTTGAAAATATTCTATAGCCTATGTTCATCAGGGATAGATTAGGATTCTAATAGTGAAAGATTTTTTCAAATCGGTCCAGTAGTTTTTAAGTTTATTCGTTGCATATAATTAGATATTATTCTTTATTTTTCTTATTATTCATATAATTAGATATTATTATATGCCGTCCATATCAAACTATAATAATCCTTTTGTAACGGGTTGTCTGGAAGAGATCGCTCTCAGTGATAAGACCGCCCATTGTCACACCTACTTTTACCAATTATATTTTTAAGTTTTAAGTTTGTAAATTTGTATTGTGTCAATAAAGTGTTATCTATCTATCTCTCTCTATAAAGAACTATAGAATCACAGAATTCTTATTAAAATTTCATATTCATATTACAAAGTAGGTACCTACGATTAAAATCATTTACAAAATTAGAACTTAGTGTAAATTTAATAAAATATTCCAATGGAAATAAAATATATTTTTTTTACATCCCACTTCAATAAATATCAACCAATAGAAAACCCTATAAAAGTGTTACCAGCACATAAAAACTCCCCAATATACATCTTAAATTTTCCTTTCCCCCCCAAATACTAAATCGCCGACAGAAAGTGACATGTCATTTGACAGATTTACAACATGGCAATCATAATATTTAACGGGTATAACAAAACGATACACACATTAAAAATAAAAATAAATTTCTTTGAGAGGACGCCGTAAATTTGTTTTTATGTGGAATTAAGATGTCCGTCGTATATTAGAGGTTTTATTGGTGTGATAGATTCTATTTTTGATGTTGGAACTGCTTGGTACCCAATTCGGGTTATGTGGCCTTATTTTGGGCTTTGGTTTTGCACTGCTTATGGTTTTGACCATGGAATATTGGTAGCTATGGTAGAGAGTAGGTGGTCGAAAGTCTATAACTACTTTTTATTAGTCGATCCAAACATATTACTTCCTCATTACTAATTGTGTACCTCCTCCTTTTTTTGAAGTCGGTAAAAAAGAGGTGGATATCGCTATGTGCATTGGCAAAAAAAACCTTGCTAATTGGCTAACATCACAGCAGTCGCGTCGTCAAGGCGTTGCAAGAATATTGAGTCCTTGACCGACTTAAAAAAAAAAAACTACTCAAATCAACTATTTTTTAATATTTGTTAACTCATAACTTTTGACTGGGTGAACTGATATTGATGATTATTTTTTTATTTGAAGCTGATGCTTGTCGTTGTATTTACATTTCATCAAAATCTATCTGACATGTGTTTTCCTATCTTGATGATATAGTCATTGACAGTGAATGACAATCGATCCCATTAGTAGCCAGGGTCACACAACATCTTAAGAGGCCGGACACTGGGCATGTTAACCTAGGTGGGCATTGTGCGTGTTCCGTGAATGAACCATAAAATGAAAACTATGAAATAACTTCCGTTTCGATGCTGCACGTTTAATCTTTTCCATTTTCATCACAAAATATACGTGTGTAAAAGTAAGGTCAGAATACAAAATACAGAGTATAGTATTACTTAAGAGCTTCCGTTCAAAATGAAGGCACACTGGAGCTAAAAAGTTTGATTATTACAAGATTTAATATTATTATTATTTTTTCTTTTACCGGCGGTATGCCTTTATTAACAAAATATTATGAGCTATGTACAATACTTTATACAGCTACTACAATAAAAGTATTTAAAGAACTTATAACCAATTGCAGACTCACATGCAGTCCAAATCCACAAGCCCACTACCAGTTGGCAACGTGTCCAGAATGCTGGCTTTTCTTTGCACTCTAGACGCGAACCAGGGCGTCCCGAGCTCTCCTTGAAAAAGACCACCGAATGTGGTTGAAACTATAGTCGGAGCTATCTCACTTATTCATGTGAGTTATCCCGTATTATTTACTAAAATGGGTGAAAACCACGTTAGTTTCTATAATAATTGTTTTTTTTTTTTTTTATATAATGGCGGTATGCCTTTATTAAACAAATACTACAAACTATATACAACACTACAGCTACTACAATACTACAGCTACTACAGTAAAAGCATAATAAAATTGCAATTTATATTATTTGATTATAAGGTATTTGATTTTAAAATGTAATATCTAGTTACTAAACCTTTATAAGTGCACTAAAATCATATGACTATATGCGGCAATGGTATTAGAAGAAAGAGGTAGGTAATTAAATGCATGATCTATCCGGAAGACTTTGTTCTGCTGCATATGCAGTTCGTAAGATAAGACAGTTAACAATCGTACCTACTCCTAGGCAGTATTATGTCGTATGGTGTATTGCTGTGGGGAACTGCTGCTGAGATAGAGACAATCTTTATCATACGAAAGCGTGCAATTCGAGCCTTATGAAATGGATCCTAGGGAATCTCTGAGGGATAGTTTTAACGAAATTGATATTTTAACTTTACCTTTGTAGATATGTTCGTAAACATTTTAGTAAAGTTAAATTAAACAAACAGCACAATCACTATGAAAACACTATTATTAACTATATCCTATGTTGGGTGCTTGGCGACAGATTTCCTGCTTGAGGGTGTTAGCTAGCCAGGCGGGCATTCGTGAAATGCCCTATACCTACTACCATGCTATGACGACTGTCATCCTAAGACGACAACCGGGACCGACGGCTTTACGTGCCCTCAAAAGCACGAAGCGCTCAGTAGTAATGTCACTAGCGGTCACCCATCCAAGTCATGACCGCGGCGGACGTTGCTTAACATTGCTGATCAGTTAAGAACAGCTAAGCAAACTTCACTACTAGCGCTTTAAAAATGTAAGCTAGCTTTTTTAGTAAATAATACGGGATAACTCACGAGAATAAATCACATCCGAACGAGTCGACCTCATCCGGTGGACGTTTTTTTTTTTTTTTTTTTAATGTTATTGTGACGGAACAAGCCCGAGGCCCACCTGTTGTTAAGTGGACTAACCTCTGCCTATAACAGACGCATTTCGTCAGCGACGAATTGCACTGTGCCCGTCACACTGAGACGTCCAGTTGTTAGGTCTCATTAGCCTGTAATTTTTCTGGCTCTCAAGGACTGCTGCCGGAACACACTGTTAGGTGCTTGGCGACAGATTTTCTACTTGAGGGTGGTCGCTAGCCAGGCGGGCATTCACAAAATGCCCTTCCACCATGCGGTGAAGCTCAAGATCTGGGCGGGATTCGAACCATGGACCTGCTGCACGGCAGTCCATAGCCAATGCCACTGAGCCATCACTGCTTCAAATTCACTGTTTTCTAGAAGAGCTTGGGACGCCCCGCCCGACGCGCTTCGCACTCAGAAATTACAGTCGATTATATGTTTTATTTCAAGTGCATTTAGGTTAGCTCTTCTTTGACCACAATTTAACCTAATAGTAAGTGATGTACGCTAACTGTATCAGACGGATTGTTCACTGCTGAACACAGCTTTCTCCATTTGGGGTGTCGGGTAAGAATTGCACCTCCCCATATCTTCACGTGGGTGTCGTAAGAGGCGACTAAGGGAAAAATACTGGAAGATGGGCAGCAGCGCCTTCTAAAGAAATGCTATCTTACACTGCGATCCCCAAGACGCCTGCCAAACGTGGGGATTATGGCAAATACCCCCTTAAGGAGGCTGTTTGATGATCGCAGTATGAGATATCAGTTCCTCAAAAGGCGCTGCTACGTAATTTCCGGTATTTTACCCTTAGTCACCTCTTACCCCACCTCACCTCTTATTCCCACATACCCGTGCCCATGGAGAAGAATTACTGATGAGAGAAGATGTTGTGCAGGATATATAGAATTTTTTTATCGATTGCGTTTAGATATTTTACAAAAATACGGAGATATGGGGTTTAAAAACTTACTTTAATTCACCAGTGAAACTAACAGAAGAATGTTCCTTGCTACTAAGTAGTAGAGAAAAAGGTAGTATAGGCCCGCGAAAATAACTAAAAAGTAAGCTTGGGGACAGATTTTCTACTTGAGGGTGGTAGCTAGCCAGGCGGGCATTCGCAAAATGCCCTACCAATATCCTATAACGACTGCCATCGTAAGACAACAACTGGGACCGACGGCTTAACGTGCTCTCCGAAGCACGGAAGCGCTCAGTAGTAATGTAACTAGCGGTCACCCATCCAAGTCATGACCGCGGCGAACGTTGCTTAACCATCGATTTTTTCCCATCACTCACCATCCAACATATCGAAAAGGCATATTGACATCACTAATGCAATTACCTCTACCATACTACTATTATTTATTCTGTGTTGTTTAGGGGGGTAGAAACCCTGCCCCCCGAACAGAATTGTGCGATAAGGACAATTGCAGCTTCTTCAAGTTTTGACTTCGAATTTCCGCATAATTTGCGTTCTGGGGGAAAACGTTAATCAAATTATATAGGAAATATTAATCAAATTAAAAAGTTTTGGTTTTATTTTATAACTGTCAGAAAAAACTACGTTTATAGGTTTTCCTTTTTCTTTATTTATCCTATAAACAATTCACAAACTAGAAATACAATTTTGGAGAAAATATCGGTATTTAAAAACCCATTAATTCAAATTCCTTTAATTTAATGCTAAAAATCAAAACCTATAAACCTAGATTTTGATAACATCTACAATATTTCCAAAAATCATCAATATCGGTGATGTTTTAGGGGGGGGAAAACTTTTTCTCTTTTTGTATGAGAATTCGAGACTTCTTCCCGTCTTAAGAACAGCTAAGCAAACTTCGCTACGAGCGCTTCCTATCAACGTAGTGTTCTTTAATATTTCACGGACAAAAATACACTCAGGATCGTCCCACGTCTATACTGAGCATAAAGGACATTAGAACATAGCTGTAACTAATAAACATACAAAAATACAACCGGAGTTTGCGTTAAGCGCTATTTAGTTGTTTTAATGTCAACTAAAGTGATATTTTGTGCTTAATGGTATTAAACGTGGAGAGAGTTAATAATATTGTTAATTTATTTCTGTCTGGCTGTCTGAGAGCTTTCAGTGTTGGAGTCTACTTCACTTGATGTTTTGTTACTATTTATTACGTCCAGGGATATGTCATACAAGGATAATTTTCTTTTTTGCTATATGCAGAATTTGAATTGACTTTTATGAAATTTGACTTCAGACAAAGGCAAAAAATTGATTATTATTATTTATTATTATTTCACATTTATTTCAGATAATCAATCCATATAGTGTTAGTAATACAAACAGAATAATGTTAGTTTTATACCTAATATATATAATATAAGTATTTAAATATTATAAATTACTATTTCATTACAAAAAAGAAAACTTCAAAATTATTTTATATTAAATTTAGCTATGCATTCCAATGACGCATTATTGGACTTTTTGAAGCAGTGATGGCTCAGTGGCATTGGCTATGGACTGCCGTGCAGCAGGTCCTTGGTTCGAATTCCGCCGCGGGCTTGAGCTTCACCGCATGGTGGAAGGGCATTTTGTGAATGCCCGCCTGGCTAGCGACCACCCTCAAGTAGAAAATCTGTTGCCAAGCACCTAACAGTGTGTTCCGGCAGCAGTACTAGAGAGCCAGAAAAATTACAGGCTAATGAGACCTAACAACTGGATGTCTCAGTGTGACGGGCACAGTGCAATTCGTCGTTGACGAAATGCGTCTGCTAAAGGCAGTTAGTTAGTCCACTTAACATCAGGTGGGCCTCGGGCTTATTCCGTCACAAACACATTAAAAAAAAAACAAGGATATTTTTTTTCTCTTTTGCTATATGCAGAATTTGAATTGACTTTTATGAAATCTGACATCAGACTGCAGACGAAGGAAAAAATATCCGTTGAATATGGTATTGTTTTATAATATAAAAACAAATTTGGCTACTTTGCTAGGGCTGATAATAAACCCTATTTTTATGTGACCTGTGTTAAACCAATTAGTTTTTAATTTTTTACGACAGAATTCAGTCAATATTTTAAAAAAACTGCTAAAATGCACGCCACCTCGTCATCATGGTTCTTCAGCAAAATAAGTTTTAGACAAAATATTTAAAAACAAAAATGGACACCTATGCTTATTCTGGAAGTTAAATGGTGATGAATATTGGATGACAAGTTTTAAAATAAACGTATCGAGATTGGACACGTAACACGTATTGCCACTTTAGCACGTGCACGACAATTGGCGGGTGTAGAGCAAACTAATTTGTTAGGACGTGCTAAGTCAGGATGTCTCAAGAGATAATACGGCAACTTAGTATAAAACTGATATTTTCTAAACAATCTTTTTTTAAATGAAGCGCTCGTACTCGTAGCGAAGTTTACTTAGCTGTTCTTAACCGATCAGCAAAGTTAAGCAACGTCGCCCGCGGTCATGAGTTGGATGGGTGACCGCTAGTGACATTACTACTGAGCGTGCACGTGCTTCGGAGGGCACGCGTCGGTCCCGGTTGTTTTCTAAGGATGGCAGTCGTTATAGCATGGCGGTGAAGCATTTTGCGAATACCCGCCTGGCTAGCTACCAGGTGTGTTCCGGCTACTGTCCTTGAGCCAGTACTTCAGGTTAGACAACAACATCTTCGACCATATCATCACTTACCATCAGGTGAGATAGTGGTCAAATGTTAACCTGTCAGGAATAAAAAAAACGTTTTTTTTTTCTTTTTAAATAATATTCTCGAGAGTTTCATACATATACATAGCTAAAGATAGTCCATGCTTGTTCACAAATAAGGTCTCCATAAATAACTTCAAATTTTTTTGTAATCAATGTTCATTTTTGTTACCTTGATAATCTAATATTATAATTAGTGTTTAAGCAATGTAACTTTTTTGATCAATAAACAAATTTATTTATTATTTATTTATTTATATTTACATGTTATTTATAAATTAACTGAGAAAACATTCACGTTAGGGATCGAATACGTCGAGCCGATATTGAAGCATATCATTTGCTCATCATCGGGTGTGCCTGCGAGCTCAGTGCCCGCCAGGAGCTTGCGTGAGTGTTTTGCCGGTTAGTTTGTAATATTTGATATTTATACCGGTTTTCTAAAACATGAGACTGATAGCAAGTACATGGTTAATAAAAAAAAATCTTCATTCTTGGAAAGATCTATAATTTTAGTAAGACATAAAAATACTGTTTAAAAAACGGAACTGACTACCAACACTGAAAAGTATGAAACTAGTTGCAGAAGTCGGTACCATGATGATTCTAAACATTCTGAGCTCATATTTTCATGGTCTGACTTCCAAAAGTTATTTTATACTTTTCAGAATCAGAAGGTTTTTTAATGTTTTTTTGTTTATGAGACATATTGCTTACAAGATTATTTATTTCTTTGGTCTACAACACAATACTGGCCACCAACGCCAACAGTTCTGATAAAATTATTATTAAGTTATCCAGGTGTCATTGGCAAACACTTTTTTCCGCTCAACGAATTAGCATTGCAATTCAACGGGGCAATGCTGCCAGCATGCTGGGCACGCTGCAAACTGGTACTGGGCTGGAGCATTCAGACTGTCTGTAAGACTGCAACGACTTATAGGTTGTCTAAATGCTTTCTTTGTAGTAGCTGTAGTGTGGTATATAGTTCATAGTATTTTGTTAATAAAGACATACGGCCGGTAAAAAAAAAACTTCTTTCAAAATTACAAATTTACGAGCGAAAAAAAATATAGTCATATGCGAGATACGAATCCGCAATTTTATCTCTCGTAAATTTTTAATTTTGTAATGTAGTTCGCCAAGCAGCCTGCTTGGCGAATTATTACAAACATAACAATATTTGAAAAAAACTTCTTTCACTTATTAATAGTATATTGAATTTGATCAATTAATATTCTAAAAGCTTCATATTGTTGGCAGGTAAACGCTGCGTTCGAAGAGCTGAGAATACGTGCGCGCGCTGGCAGCGGTCGACTGCCGAAACTGGAGATCTTGCGAGCAGCAATACAGCACATAGAGAGGCTACAGGCAGCTTTAAGGGCAGCTACTGTGGTAACTAACATAAGCAAATAAGCATTGCCTTAGCACTGTAGCAACGTCGTTTTTGCCTCATTCAACAAGTCTATTCGCAAGCTCATCCCGAGCAGAAGAGATTGCGTTTTTTTTTTATGTTATTGTGACGGAACAGGCGCGAGGCCCACCTGATGTTAAGTGGTATCCTCTGCCTATAACAGATGCATTTCATCACAAGTGACGAACTGCACTGCGCCCGTCACTTTGAGACATACCTGTTAAGTCTCATTTTGCCTGTAATTTCACTGGCTCTCAAGGACTGCTGCTTGTTAGGTGCTTGGAGACAGATTTTCTACTTGAGGGTGGTCGCTAGCCAGGCGGGCATTCGCACTGCCCTTCCACCATGCGGTGAAGCTCAAGCTCTGGGCGGGATTCGGACCATGGACCTGCTGCGCGGCAGTCCATAGCCAATGCCACTGAGCCATCGCTGCTTCTTGATGATGCGATTGGGCTCGGATTGGTTGTACGTCATTCAGAGTATACTGAATGTTACCGTCCAAGATATCTCCTGCAGGAAACTAGGTGCAGTGGAAGAACACCTCGTATGCACTGAACAGCCCTTTAGGACTCATTTTAGTAAATAATAAGAGATAACTGACACGTGAATAAGTCAGATAGCTCCGACTATAGTTAAATATTTATAGTATAAGGCCACCGAATGTGGTTGAAACTATAGTCGGAGCTATCTGACTTATTCACGTGAGTTATCCCGTATTATCTACTAAAATTAGCCCTTTAGGACGTAACTTGTCCGCGTTTCGCGAAACAGTGATGGCTCAGTGGCATTGGCTATGGACTGCCGTGCAGCAGGTCCATGGTTCGAATCCCGCCGCGGGCTTGAACTTCACTGCATGGTGGAAGGGCATTTTGCGAATGCCCGCCTGGCTAGCAACCACCCTCAAGTAGAACATCTGTCGCCAAGCACCTAACGGTGTGTTCCGGCAGTCCTTGAGAGCCAGTGAAATTACAGGCATATGAGACTTCACAACTATGTCTGCAAGTGACAGGCGCAGTGCAATTCGTGACTTGTGACGAAATGCATCTGTTACAGGTAGAGGTTAGTCCGCTTTTAGCTCCGCTGTTAGGAAATAGCATCACTGCTTATTTCCTAAAACTGTTCCCAATTCAACCCACAAACAGCGCAATGGAGAATCGTCCACAGATAATCTCAATGAACAGATCTTAGCGTGGTGCGGCCGCTGCTATCGTCCGCCACTTTTCTCTCGTGTCGTGCGTGACATATCTCTTATTTGCACATGCTAGCCAGGCAGGTGGGCCTCGGGCTTGTTCCGTCACAATAATTTCTAGTTTAGCCTTTGACTTGCTGAGAGTTTAGCCTTTGACCACTATCGCACCTGATGCTAGGTGATGATGTGGTCGACGATGTTGTTCAGGCTAACCTAGAATTACTGGCTCTCAAGGACAGCTGCCGGAACACACCGCTTGGCGACAGATTTTCTACTTGAGGGTGGTAGCTAGCTAGGCGGGCATTCGCAAAACGCCCTACCATCATGCTATAACGACTGCCATCCTAAGACAACAACCGGGACCGACGGCTTAACGTGCCCGTTACGTTCAGTAGTAATGACACTAGCGGTCACCAATCCAACTCGTGACCGCGGCGGACGTTGCTTAACTTTGCTGATCGGTTAAGAACAGCTAAATAAACTTCGCTACGAGCAAATTATATGCGAGTAAACAGAGCATTTTCCATTTAACCGGGTAATACAGATTTTTAACATCAAAGAGGTTTATATGTAATCAAACATCATACATTTGCCGCGCACAAAAAAAAAAACTATAGCACGCTATTTTCGGCTGATTTACGCGTAATTTCAAAAACATTCTGGAGTATACTTAGTACATAGCATCAGTGCGAAGTCGCTAGTTCAAAATAAAAGAAGAATAAATCCTTCTTGAGTGGTCTCACCTAGTAGCGTTTAAACATGCCCAAGTAACTTCACAAATCAAGCGGAACGCGACAGACGCCGCGCCGTGGCAGTAGAGGCGGCGCGGCGCGGTGGCGTAGCGGCATAAAGCAGAAATAGTTACACGCAAATTATATTCAATTCTGTCGCCGCGAATAGCTCGTGAATCTTGAGATAGAAAGAAAGAAAAACCATTGATTTGACACAACATTAATACAGATGCTATCACTTTGTTCATCAAAAAGAAAAAATGTCTGCGCATACTGGCCAACATCCGACAACGTGAGAGTTGCAAGCCCTACTTCATAGAAAACAAAATGCTAACATTACCTTGCATATATATCCTAGAAGCTGCAATCTTCATTAAGAAACACCCGAGTCTATTTACGTTCAATACCAATACTCGGCGACCCAACCAACTTATAGCACCAGAACCTAAACTAGAAATATTTAAAACGGGCCCGCACTATATGCTAATTAAGATATTTAACAAACTTCCAGCTGAATTAACAGAAGAAAACAATGATAAAATATTTCAGGCTAAGCTCAAGAACAAATTAATACAAAAATGTTATTACACAGTTAAAGAATTTCTTGAAGACAACAGCGTAACAAGCTCACGATGATTTACATAGCAAATATATAAATACCATACATAAATAGTAAATTGTGTGTTTTTCTAAATGTTGTGTAAAATATATACATATAATAACTATACTCTTTTGCTACACCCTAACAGGGTTATGTAATTTATGTGACATGTCAACATATTACATAGTGCAATAAAAGATAAATAAATAAAACGTACATAGTAATAAAAACAAAGTGCATGAGCTGTTGTCAAAAAGGCCTTGCCTCAGCACATGTGTCAGATGTCTTAAGACACCCGACGCTGATTTTCAGGCAAAGCCTCGCGGGTAACGTTCACAAAAAGTGTACATTGTTTTTTTTCTTAAATAATATATAATAATAATAATGATTTATTGCCAAAACTTATTAAGCTATTACAATACATTGCCTTAACAAATTTAAATGACATGCAAAGGTTTGATTATTGGACACAAGGATTGTATATAAGAACCTGTGTCACCTGAGCTAGTATTTAAACTGTGTTACAGGCGACAAAGCCCTCCGTTTGGAGGAAACTGATATTTTACTATTAATTGTCTTTATTATGATTTAAATGAATAATAGCTAAATGTTAATAATGATTAACATGCATATGCTTGTAGATTATGTTAAGATAGTTGTGGAATTATGTGGGATACATTAATGATTAGCCTATTTAGGAGATTTATTACTAGGTAACAGTTACAATATTTAATAAAATACGTAGTTGATCAAATAGTGTGATCGAATACAAATTTAAATTAAAACAATTTAAGGTAGGTAATTTTGTAACTGTAAGGTATACAAATACGTATAAAAAAACAAAAATAAACTTAAGAATAAACATGCAAAGGGAGATGTGTGAGTGTGTGTGTTGTGTGTATGTAGTTTTTTTATATGTGTGTTTATATATAGATAGCTTGATGAGAAGCAAGTGTTGCAGATCATAGGAATAGACTTAATGAAACTTTCATAATTCGGTGTCGATTACGCTCATTGAGAAGAGTTCGAAAACAAAACTAATGAGGTTATTTTTTTATTTGCACTTTGATTACAGTGTCACTTAAACAGTGGCATATTATTATATGTTCTATGAACAGTGGGACGCCCACGGCGATACCACATGGAGGGAAAGTACCTTGAATTTTTTAGATGGAACATTCCACTGAAAGAAGACATTATTTGAATTTAAAAAACAATTTAAACTGAATTCATAGATATTTGAAGAATTACATGGTTGAACCGGAAATCGAAATCGTTACACGGGAAAAAAACCACTCTGCGTAGTTTTATCATACCGATCGAAAGATTTCATCATAGGGATTATTTTATGCTTAATAACAGTGTCAGAAATAAAAGGAAGACCATGCATTTTAACATATGATGTGAAGTTTTGAATTATTTCTTTATAATCAGCCAGCCGCATTGCGATGGACAAAATAATTTACGCGTCTTTCGGCTCAGGATACGGCTCGATTTGTTGCTTACAACCAGGTACCTACTGATTACGTATCTCTTTATCATGCATGGCTAACAGATTTTCTACTTGAGGGTGGTAGCACCCTCAAGTAGAAAATCTGTCGCCAAGCACCTTACGGTGTGTTCCGGCAGCTGTCCTTGAGAGCCAGTAATTCCAGGTTAGCCTGAACAAATCTTCGACCACATCATCACTTACCACCAGGTGAGATAATGGTCAATGGCTAACCTGTTAGGCATAAGAAAAAACTTATACTAAATTATAATATGGAAATGATTTTGATGCTTCGGCGGCAAGGCTAAGAACGGCTAAGAAAACTTCACTATGTGCGCTTACAAGCGCTTCAAGACATAATATTTGACCGATCGCATATATTATATATTTATATATATATTTAAAACCAAAATACTATGAACTATATACAATACTACAGCTACTACAATAATAACAACCTATTAATCATTGCAGAAATATATTAATAATTGTATTATAAGACAAATTTGCTACTTAGATTGCTTAATGGCTCTCGGACAAGATAGTATACTTATCTCCACAAATCAAGTGGAGCACGACTGTAGCGAGCAGAAATACACGCAAATATTGTAGTCACAAGCTTAATACGAAACATATTTCATTCGAGGTGGCTTCCATCCAATGTTTTCAATATAGATGCGCCTTGCTAAGAAATCACAAAACAAATTCTTTGATTTATTCAAAAACTAGCGGCCCGTCCCGGCTTAATTAAATATTTAGGGAAAAATCTAAAAAATCATATACCTACTTTGATAATATTCTATAGTCTATGTTCATCAGGGTTGAAGCAATGATGGCCGAGCGGTAATAGCTATGGACTGCCGCGCCGCAGTACCCTGGTTCGATCCACACCGCCGGCGCCGGCTTGATCTTCACCGCATGGTGGAAGGGCTTTTTACGATTGCCTGCCTGGCTAGCTACCGCCCTCAAGTAGAAAATCTGTCACCAAGCACCTAACGGTGTGTTCCGGCAGTAGTCCTTGAGAGCCAGTGAAATTACAGGGACATTAGACCTAACAACTATGTCTCAAGGTGACGGGCGCAGTATTCGTGACTTGTGGCGAAATGCATCTGTTATAGGCAGAGGTTAGTCCGCTTAACTTAAGGTGGGCCTCGAGCTTGTTCCGTCACAGTAACATAAAAAAAATATTCTAATGTTGAACGAATTTTTGATATTCTTTCACCTTCCACTCAAGTAGTTTTTAAGTTTATTTGTTACATACAAAAATAAAAATCTTTCTTCGTTATAATATAGATATAGATGAATGCCACCTCCCCGTTTTCTTTACAACTAAATCAATATATTGTTTATATTTAGGTGTTTATGGTTTCCATGGTTAACCACAATTTATTTATTATTATTCAATAGGTACCGCTTACACGAATTACACTAATGACAATGATAATTATTAAAGAATTATATAAAATTTATGTCAAAAATATAAATATGTCAAAAATGATATTATCAAAATGAAGAACAAGGAATCACAAAAATAATAGTAATATATACAAATGTCAATTATAAAGAAAAGTAATGGATCATACTACTAGTTCCATGGAACTAAAACACGATGGAACTAGTGGGAGTTTTTTTTCTCACTAGTTCCATGGAACTGGGCACTGGAACTAGTGAGAACTATTTTTCTCATTAGTTCCATCATTGCAATATGGAAGCCCAAATAATACAATATATAATTACTATGTCACGACCTACCTAAATATACTAGATTGTTTCTGTGATGCGACAGACTCACAGTAATGTAAACAATCTCCCATTACAACGTTCCACTCGCCCGCCAGCACATCACAATGGAGTTGAGCGTCAAGTAAAGCATTAAGTGCTGCAAGGGATCGCGGTATCGGGGAGGCCGCATGCGCCACTGTTCTACAGCGTGGTACATCAAACAATTTATGTTTCCTAGCCCGAAGATAGTTGTCGGGAGTATAGAGGCGACATAACTGCTCGCTGAGCTCCGGTACATCAACCTTAATGTAAACTAACCAACAATACCCACAGAAGAAAGAAAGAAGAGGACAAGGATGTTCTTTGCCGATTAGACAACACAAGTCCACTGGACTTTGATTCTGGGATGCATCTGGGATATCCTTTTTGTTTTAGGAAGGACAGGGATGTTGTTCGCCGCTGTCAGCGGCTGCATAACTCCACCGGATTCTGTTTATTTTAGGCGTGACATAAATGTTTGCTAATGCTGTCGGCTGTCCATCTCCACTGGACGTGGGAAACCCTCTTATAGCCCGGGAGGGGTTAGTGCTGAAGGCACTTCCCATGGGCGTAGAAGGCGAACAGGGGTTTCTACCTCCATCTCCTGCGGGCGCCGAACACGCACTGCTAATAAAGGAGGGGTTTACAGCGAGCTCAAGGGCACCACTGTGGTATACTGTACGGACCTTGGAGTCGCTGCCGAGAGATATAGTGAGGGTCGGAACTAATCGCCCCAGTACGACTACTGTTAAGATTCCAGATTGCCCAGGCAGGGATTGTTCAGTGGAAGGTCTTGTGAAGTGAAGTGGTCTTCCACCTGGACAATCTGTTCTGAATGCTTAACTCCGGCGATACGCCGGGAAGGCTGAAATAAAGTACACAAATATAAAACAAATAATACACGCAAGCAAATTAACTGCAATTCAACAACAAAGACGAAAAACCAATTTTAAGAACAGAGAATAATTTTTAAAATTTTACAAGTTAATTTCACGTACAAAAAAGAATCCATAGATCACACATAGACGGCTACCAAAGTGGCGTGTTCCAATTGCCCGCGAAATTGTTCGGTCCGAACAACTACAGTCTTGTAACGTTGAGAGTGGGTCCTACGGAAATTTGCTCTGTGAATAGACACTAATCAGGATCCGGACTTTGGGCGAGGGAAGACCCTTTGATAGGCGCAGGAGTGAGAGAGAGAAAACGGAAAAAAGATTGTTAAGGCCGCTTTTTCTAAGAGTCTTAACATAGGCGAAGTTGCAACTAATTTTTGTTGATAATTTTCGTTTTATATCAGTATCTCAAGGTTATTGGCGTGATCTCAAGGCTTAGCATAAATATGAGTAACATAAATCGAATATTTAATACTGAAGCGCTCATAGCGAAGTTTGCTTAGCCGTTCTTAACCGATCAGCAAGTGACATTACTACTGAGCGCTTCCGTGCTTCGTAGGGCATGTTAAGCCGTCGGTCCCGGTTGTTGTCTTAGGATGGCAGTCGTTATAGCATGGTGGTAGGGGATTTTGCGAACGCCCGCCTGACTAGCTACTACCCTCAAGTATAAAATCTGTCGCCAAGCACCTATGTGTTGGCATAATAAATAATCTCTAATATTTTACTGACTGAAGTATAAATGCAATGTGCGCTGTATATATAAATGCAACGCAGATTGCATCACAGTTACTATGCTGTAAGGAATGTACGTTGGATCGTACAAAATGTTTTAAATCAACTTGGATTTAGATAAAATAATTTCTTGGAACTTCTCAACAATAATAAAATTGACAATTTTAAATCCAGACAACCGTATACATGTGAAACGTATTATTTGCTCTAATTTTCCCGCATTTTGGACAAACAAAAGGTCGTAGCCGCCACGTGAGCGCGCGTCGAAATTGAACTTTGTTAAATTCTGCTTTTGTTTTATTTTACGTACTGTAACAGCCGGATCATTCACTGCTGGACACAGCCACCCCTATTAAGGGGGTATTTGCCATAATCCCCACGCTTGGCAGGCGGCTTGGGGATCGCAGTGTAAGATAGTAGTTCTTTAAAAGCGCTGCTGCCCACCTTTCAGTATAATTCCCTTAGTCGCCTCTTACGACACCCACGGGATGAAATGGAGAGGTGCAATTCTAACCCGGAACCCCACGGGGTTATTTTACGTTACAAGCTCCTAATTGATCTACATACTCGCACTTGCCTAAATTTTAGGGTTCCGTACCCAAAGGGTAAAAACAGGACCCTGTTACTGAGACTTCGCTATCCGTCCGTCTGTCACCAGGCTGTATCTCAAGAATGGTTATAGCTAGACAGTTGAAACTTTCACAGATGATGTATTTCTATTGCCGCAATAACAACAAATACTAAAAACTAAATTAAATAAATATTGAAGGGCCTACCTACAACAAACTTGATTTTTTACCGTTTCTTGCTCGATACTAATAACGGTGACAGGTTGACACTTTAACACAGAATATTTAGTTTTATGTTCTCTTTAAATATAATTAATTAAAATAAATTAAATAATTTAGGGGGCTCCCATACAATGAAAGATGTTTTCGCCGTACCTATCCAGCTCAATCGGACACTGCGAAAAGTGTCTGTAACTTGCAAGATTAGGTTACAGATAATGGTACGGAACCTTTCGTGCACGAGTCCCACTCGCATTTGGCCGGTTTTTATAACTTCTCGTCATACCTGATTTTTAGTGCTTTCATCATACCAGGATTGATGTTTACATGTGTTAAATACAGCTTTTTTTTAATAGGGCAAAACCAAAATATACTATATACACGGTTTCGCCATTGATCGAGAAAGAATGAAGAATTTTTGCATTGCAACAAACATTTTTTGAAGCGCTCGTAGCGAAGTTTACTTAGCTGTTCTCAACCGATCAACAAAGTTAAGCAACGTCGCCCGCGGTCATGAGTAGGATGGGTGACCGCTAGTGACATTACTACTGAGCGTTTCCGTGCTTTGGAGGGCTCGTTAAGCCGTCGCGTCGGTCTCGGTTGTTGTCTTAGGATGGCAGTCGTTATAGCATGGTGGTAGGGCATTTTGCGAATGCCCGCCTGACTAGCTACCACCCTCAAGTTGAAAAGTGTCGCCAAGCACTTAAACGTGTGTTCCGGCAGCTGTCCTTGAGAGCCAGTACTTCTAGGTTAGCCTGAACAACATTTTCGACAACATCACCACTTACCATCAGGGGAGATAGTGGTCAAAGGCTAACCTAACGAGCATAAAAAAAAAACATTTATTTAATTTTTTACAACCTTTTTGAAGGGGACTAAATATTTTTGTTTAATCACTTTTTAGTCAAATCATTATATTATATTGCGTACGACGCATGTTTTAATATGGTATTTTATGTGACTTTTCTACAGTCATATTGTATTACTAGCTGTACGTGCGACTTCGTTCGCGATTGCCGTACCTGCAGATTAATTATTCACATTTGAGTACTGTTTATCTCATATTAAGCAACGCTGTGGTCTGCGACGAAGCACTCTTAGTAAAAGCATAGCTCAGAAAGGAGCTTTTTGCTTTGGGCTTGAAAATTCTGATCTAAATTATTTATATTTTAGTAAGTAAAAATTGAATTCAATTATTATTTTCCCCACATGATAAATCTTGAATGAATGAATTATTTTTTTATTTATGAATGAATGAATGAATTATTTATTTGTCAAAAACATGTATTATAGATAGGTCTTGTCAAATTATGTCAGTATTTAAAAGTTTCCAGCATGTTCTGCCTTGCGGCGTACAAATTTTAAATATATTGAATGTTACAGTAAAATACAATATCTTAAAACTAATGAGAAGCGATACAATGTCAAAAAATACAAACATTGAAATATATGAATTTAATTATAAAGCAGTACGTCATGAAATTATGTCCGAAGGTAAATCAATTAAATTACATATTACTTTAGTTTTACATCTAAAAAAGTCGTCAATGGAATAAAATTAATAGTGTAATACTTGTCGTCCCGCTAGAGCTTTACGTATATAAATATCGCGTGTTATTCAGTTTGTTTGTCCAATACGACAACTATGTCCCCTTTCCGTGTATTCTATTATTGGGCCGCACGTGTAGCGATAAATAATGCGCGGACTGGGATTGATCGCGAATTAACGTCGCGACATATTCTGATACTGTCGTGGATACAAGTGTTTTGCATTTTATTATATTTTGAAGCCGAGAGGTAATAGTTAGGGCCAGCCGCGCCGCATGTCCATGGTTCGATTCCCACCGCATGATGGAAGGGCATTGCGTGAGGCTTATTCCACACTGAGAAAAATCTAAAGTCTAAAGCGCCCTAATGACGGCCAATTTATATGGTATGAAGGCAAAAAACCGAACAAACGTAAATACGTATAAAAACGCCTTCCAACTAGAAGGCGTTAAACGAGGTCAGTGAAGGCAAATGTTTCTTTTCGTCTTAATTTAAGGTGTATTTTGTGGTCTTTCATAAATATTGACTTTTCGATGAGGCTGATTAAGTCGTACGTTATGGTGATAATCACCGTATTTAAACCGCCGTAAAAGTAAGGTAAGTATATTTTATGGTCAATACTGCAATTATTATCGTATAACAAGTTCAATTCTGAAAATTCTTTACGGAAGGCGTTTTTTGACGGTTGTGTTTATTATAAAACATGGTACATTTTTATTGATTTCGCGTGGTGAAAATCATCTTATAAGAGTTGTGAATTCATCTTGCGTAGTTACAATTCAACGGTAAAAGGTCAAATTTGATTTAAGCACCAAAGTCGTTTTTCTCATTGCAGAAATCCCCTTAGCAAATCCCCTGCGAAGGGGACTTCTGGACTTTTGTCCATAAATCCCAAGCGCGTCAACTTCTTGTGTTGATAGGGGATAATTGGACTATAAGTCCAAAAATCCCATTAACTATTTAACTGGACAAAAAGACCAGCTATCCACTGAACTAATTATTTGCGTTAATATTGAATAAAAACAATTGATTAGGTAATCAGTCTTTATTTATTTTATATACTGAATCCAAACCAACAATTTTCACTAGCAGATTTACACTTCCATAAAATCTCTAATATATTTGCAATAATATAATAAATGTTAAAATATTGCGTGAATGCTTGCTTGGCTCGCTACCACTCTCAAGTAGAAAATCTGTCGCTAAGCACCTAACGGTGTATTCCGGCAACAGTCCTTGAGTGACAGTAATTCTAGGCCTAGGACGTTTAACATAATCAACCACGTTAACCTAGCGAGGTGGTGGTCAAGGGATCGCCAAGGCCTATTATTATGCGAGGGAGCCAGTAATTGTAGGTCAGGCTGAACAATCTCTTCAACTGCACAATACGTACCTATAATAGACAGTGGTTAAACAAAAATCGAATTCTACCCCACAAATACTAGAGATCGAGACAGACTGGTCATTGATAAAGTAACTAAAACAGCGTTGTATCGTAGACAATGCCATAGCATGTGCATAAAAGTGTACAATGCCCTACCTGAACACTTCAGAAAATTAGACCTAAGGTCATATAAACGAGAACTGTTAAAGTAGCTTCACACAAATATATTTTATTCAATAAATGATTTAATTAAATGACATAATATAAATTTAGGTAAATGATATTGATGATGAAAATGAAATGAAATAATTGAAATGTAATGTGTAATTGTGTGTAAATGTGTAATCCAAATATCATTATTGTTTATGTTGTTTTATATTATTTTTAATTAAATTAATGTTTGCATGCCACAGTTTGGCAAAATGTACTAGGCGAACTTTGCAAATCACTGTTCCATCCTTTGTACCTACATTTTATGCGAATAAACGATATTCTATTCTATTCTAAAACCTACAAGCAATAAAAAAAACTACCAGTTGGGGCTAACTTGTTTTTATAGGATTCCGCAAGCAACAGGCAAAAAATAATAAACATTTTGTTGGTTATGTCACAGCTTCAACACCACACTTTAATTCACGTTTTTCATTTTGTTTTTGTATATAGAGAGAGAGGATACGCCCTGAAAAATTAATAAGAAGAGGCCGTAACAAAACATTTTCTACTTATAATTGATAAATTCACTGAGCAAGTAATATATTATAGTACCACCAACTTAACTGTGCAATTCTCGAGGGCGCTATTGGTCAAGGAAATCAACTACAAACTGTCACAATTTGAGGGAATTTTGTAGTTCTTTTTTCTGCCGCCTGAACAGATAAGTTGGTCGAACTGTAGTAGAATCTATTGTAATTGTGTGATGCTGGAATAAACTTCATTTGAAACTTACAAACTTCAAACTAAAGTTTAGTCTTAAAAATAAGTGCAAAAAGGTCCCAGCTCTGATTTTAAAGTAGAGTCATGAATTCATAGCGTACTCACCTAGTTAGTTAAATGAAGAATCACCAAAAATAGAACACTGAAAATACACTTTTTATACACGATAACCTAGTTTTTTAGTAAATAAATTACCATTGACATTGAAAATATCAATCTAAATAATTTTCTAAAAATACACCTCGTGGCCCGCGTCCGTCCACCTACAGATATATAAAAAGGAAACCGCTTTTGTGTTTAATAATACCGGAGTGATACGGCCACTGTCAGATGCACTCCAGTAGATAAGTGCTATATTTAATTACGGTGAACAGCGAAATAAATATCTCTAACGCTTTTGATGTTGATCGTACCTCGACTCGGATTCAGCATTTAGATGCGCTCGGATTCAAATGTGGTAGCATAGAAGAAAATGTGTGATAGTTACAATTTTATAATAAAACAATTCTAAAATTCAAATCTAATTAAAAACCTGCAAACTATTAATTAGCGTTTTATCGTTCCACTGTAATTAAAACAACAAGTTAGATAGATATATATTTATGGAATCGTTATTTGAAGCCCTTCATTTTGTTACACCACTCGAGGGGTTCGGGAGATTTTTTTTTTCATTTCAGATTACAATTTGGTAAGAATCTAAAATCCTCGAGATTGATTTTTTTTTACTTTTTTATGTACCTAGTGTCACTTGCACTATCAAGATGAATGTAATGATATATCCATATCTGTTTTACTTACAAGCTGTACCTACGACTTCGTTTGAAATTGCCGTACCTGCAGAGTAATTAATCACATTTGAGCACTGTAGCTCGAATAGAATTGAAAATTTAGAACATATAAAATCATTTATATAAAGTTGAACATACTCTCCAGGAACGTACAAAGTCAAAAACGTGATTATGAACAATTTCTTCTATAAAAAAAACATATCAAACATGACACCATATCGCTACTTAAATCAGGTAGAACTAAAAGATACTATCATGAAATTATGTGGAAGTTTTACCTATGGATAGAGCTTGTTATTTATTAGTAACGTTTAAAGGCACATTTTCAAATTTAGCTATAGTTTTTTAACAAGAAAAAATAAACTACAAATCTAAAGATTCAACGCTGTGGTCTTCGGTGAAGCACTCTTAGTAAAGCATAGATCAGAAAGGAACTTTTTACTTTGTTTGAAAACTCCCGGGTTGTATTTTCCAGAAGACAGTAATTAAGTTACTCAGAGAGTTCCTTCGCGGTTCGCACAATAAATGTTTAAGTAAAGTACTATGTGCGTTTCATGGGAATTTTGATTTTAAAACGGCGTCTTTTTGCCGAGGTTCTCCTTCGATCCCCATCACCAGCTTTAGCTTAACCGTATCAAGAGACTTTTTTGCAAATGCTCGCCTACCAAGTCAAGTAGAAAATCTGTGGTCTGTGACTACCCCTACGGGAAACAGGCGTGATATTATGTATGTAAGTATGTATATATTTTGTACTTAGTATATAGTGATGGCTCAGTGGCATTGGCTATGGCCGCGCAGCAGGTCCTCGCTCGAATCCCACCGCGAGCTTGAGCTTCATCGCATGGTGGAAGGGCATTTTGCAAATGCCCGCTTGGCTAGCGACCACCCTCAAGTTGAAAATCTATCGCCAAGCACCTAACGGTGTGATCCGGCAGCAGTCCTTGAGAGCCAGTGACATTACAGGCACATGACGAGCGCAGTGCAACTCGTGACTTGTGATGAAATGCAGCTGTTATAGGCAGAGGTTTGTCCGCTTTACATCAGGTGGGCCTCGAGCTTGTTCAAAAAACAATCTCTTTGGTGAGAAGGATGGAAACGTTGTTTTTTTTTTCTATTTAAAATACTAATACGGTAAAGTAAAAAAAAGCACGAGTACGTAATAGACTATATTATGACACTAAAATCGGTGCATTTAAAGGCCCGTTACGAGCGAGTGTGTTGAAATAGTAGATTATGATACAAGTGAGCTAAGTTGCTCATTATACACGAGGCTGTGTGTTGCAGCCCGAGCCGTAGGCGAGGGCGTAAATCAGCCGAGTGTATAATGAGCAAGTTGCTCACGAGTTTCATACGCACTTTTTCAACACCCTTGCGAAAAAAATATATATTGCACGAATGCGATACAAACAACATACGAAAATTATGGAAAATGGCGCGCAAGTTTTTTTTTTTTGCGCGCGGCAAATGTATGATGTTTGATTACATATAAACCTCTTTGATGTTACAAATCTGTATTACTCGGTTAAATTGAAAATGCTCTGTTTACTCGCATATAATTTGCAGTTAGGCACTAACTTAACTTTGTAGGGATAATTCTATTACGCACTAGTGTATAATATTATGCACGAGGGTGTTATCGTTCAGTTTATGGCCCTAAGAACGATATAATTAAGCTCACTTTACGAGCAGGGTGTTGAAAAAAGTATTATTATACACTAACGTCATTATTTTAAGTTTAAAATATTGTAACTAAGATTCGTACCATGGTCATCACGAAACAATAATTTTCATATAGCGCTATCTCTATCGCACAAATTACTTAATACAATGCATACTGCTCTCACTTTCAAGTTCTAAGGTTTAGAACAGAGATGTGGAAGTGCGAATTAAAATTGTAAAATTAAGGTTAAAATAAGACTGAATTAAGATATGGGAGTTGGCCCGCAGATTTTATATATAATGCCGTTTTGTTGCAGTTGGACTCTGATACCTGTAAGAGCTACATGGAACCAACGTCTGCGCGTTTGAACCTCGAAGCCAAGGAAACCAAGGTGGAGAAGGAGAAACCTTTCTTAAACAGTAAGTTTTTGAGTACTGTACTGGGTGTTGCTTTTTTTTTTTTTTTTAATGTATTGTGATGGAACAAGAGCGAGGCCCACCTGATGTTAAGCGGTATCCTCTGCCTATAACAGATGCATTTCATCACAAGTGACGAACTGCACTGCGCCCATCACCTTGAGACATAGTTGTTAAGTCTCATTTTTGCCTGTTATTTCACTGGCTCTCAAGGACTGCTGCCGGAACACACCGTTAGTTGCTTGGCGACAGATTTTCTACTTGAGGGTGGTCGCTAGCCAGGCGGGCATTCGCAAAATGCCCTTCCACCATGCGGTGAAGCTCAAGCTCTGGGCGGGATTCGAACCATGGACCTGATGGTGTTGTAGGGTAAAGGCGATGTCATATTGTAATTTTTCTTTAAAAACGAAGGTTATTATGGAGTTCCAATGTCAAAATGAAGTTAATTTTCTATTACAAAATCACAAATATACGATAGGAAAATTTTAAGTCATGTGCGGGATTCAAACCCGCGTCCATCCACCCCTTGAGCCGGGGTACGCTCTAACCAAATGAGCTAACATGACATGACGTCATAACTCAAATCTTTCCTATCGTTATTTAACCATCGTATTGGGATGGAGCGACATCTATAGTATACCACTTGCGTTGTACTACTAATTAATTTACTATAATACAATATGGCCTCTGTTTTTCATTTTTTTATAAGCACTGGGCTAGCTTTTGACCATTTTGGCCGCCATCTTGGATGTTTGACACCCGTCATGAAAAACTTGATGCAATTTTAAGTAGTGATGGTGGAGCGGTAATAGCAATGGACTGCTGTGGCGAAGGTCCATGGTTCGATCGCTACAACCGGCTTGAGCTTCACCGCATGGTGGAAGGGCATTTTGTGCATGCTTGCCTGGCTAGCTACCACCCTTAAGTAGAAAACCTGTTACCAAGTACCTATAACAGTGTGTTCCAGCAGCAGTCCTTGAGAGTAAATCGTGTAGACCAGTCCGTAGTATAATTACAGGCATATAAGATAAAATACCAACTGTATGTCGCGGGGTGACGGGCGCACTGCAGTTCTGAGCACGCACATGACTATAATATTATAATATATATAATATAAAATAATATTATGGAATATTCCTCTTGTAAATTTCAAAAATAATTCAAAAAGATTAGATTACTTTTTGTTACCATATCAAGTTATCAAGAAGCTAATTTTTTTATCAGGATAACATGTTTGCAATAACGCCTGCTATGTGGATTATGTTACATAATTACAAATATACGATAGGAAAAATTTTAAGTCATGTGCGGGATTTGAACCCACGATCATCCACCCCTTTAACCGGGGTATGCTCTAACCAATTGAGCTAACTTGACAATGAGTCAAAACTAAAATATTTCCTATCGTTCTTTAACCATCGTATTGGGATGGAGCGACATCTATAGTACCACTTGCGTTGTACTACAAACAAGACCAATTTTGCAATTGGTTTTATACTTGTAAATGATGACGCAACCTTATAATTTTAATATTGTTGTTTGCATAACGCCTGCTATGCGGATTACATTACAAAAAAATATTTTTCTCTCGTATATTTGTAATAAATGGAATTTCATCAGCTTTTGGAATAGATAAGTATTTATTTAACAAATTATTGGAGTACAAAATTTTTATGCCCAAGGCGGGAACTGAACCCGCGTCCTCCGATATCACGTCGGATGCCTATACCTCTCGGCCACTTGGACACGGCAATCGTAGCCGAAACTTCATACTCCAATCGTATTACTTTAACCGTCATAGGGGACGGTGCGCGGCCATCAACCAGACTACTAGACTTCATCTGATCGAAAGAAGTGTTTTTTCAAACTCTTAACTCTTTATGATGTCGCTACCCTTCTATATATCTAAATATAATTACAAGCACTATCGCGTACTAAGCGAAATATATTTAACAAATTATTGGAGTACAATTTTTTTTTTTATGCCCAAGGCGTTTTTGCTCCAATAATTTGTTAAATATATTTCGCTTAGCACGCGATAGTGCTTGTAATTATATTTATATAGATAAGTATTTATTCCTAAAATATTTGTTTCAGATGACTCCTCTTCGTGCGGCGCAAACAGTTTGGCAAGACTCCGGTGTATCGTGCAAGCGTTATCTAGCACGGAAATCGTGCCGTGACACACAGATCTACACATCAAGGATATAATTAGAAAAATAATATATAGACACTTCTGACTACTCACCCTTTTCTGGGAATGCAGGCGTGATGATTATTTTTGTATTAAAGTATTGGAATATCATACTATCAAAATAACTAAAGACTCAAGGTTTTTTTTATTGGAATACACAAGCATTTGACCGCAGTCTCGCCTGATAGTAAGTGACGACGCGTTTGAGGTTAATTTATAAAACTTGATTCATAACATTGACCTATAAATACTCGACGCGACATCTCAAATGAGGATAGTCGACCAGTGCAGGTATGCCGGCCGGCATACTCTCCCCCACACGCAGCTGGGCACTCGTAGAGATTACACGCGCTTTACGTTCAAAAATTGTGTATTCAAAATACACAATTGATAATACACAATTTTCGAATGTAAAGCGCGTGTAATCTCTACGAGTGTCCAGCTGCGTGTGGGGGTGAGTATGCCGGCCGGCTTACCTGCACTGGTCGACTATCCTAGTTTGAGATGTCGCGTCTAGTATATTTAGGTCAATGATTCATAATTAATCAATTAATGGTACCTAAGTAATTTTATGACACAATAATAAGATACATGTATAAAAATATACTTTTACATAGTATCCAGGAAGTTCATAGATACTACTAAAATGCTTGTAAAAATGAAAGTTACTATTGAAGGTAAATTTTTAACTGTTCTAAATGTACTGTCCTTTTCCACGCTCTTGAATTAAAAGCACATTTGCGCGCAGATTTATAATAATAAACCTTTCCGTGGTGAAATAGATAGATAGATATATATAACTCTTTATTGAAACACCACAGTACAGATCTATGATGAATTTACAAAAAAATTACAATAATGTTACAATTGGCGGAAATAGTTATTTATAATAAATTAAAATTGCAGCCTTTGAATAAGAATTGCAAGGCTAAAATATTGTTTTTTGACGCGAGTAGGTACTTGTATTAGAACCTTGGCAGGCGATGGACTCTAGGATTGAACAGCGAGCAAAGCGAGTGGTTTACAAATAATATAGAATCCTGAGCGTACCAAAGGTTTCAAAGACATGAGACGAAAAATAACTTTGCTGCCGAGCGCAACATATTTTTTTGTTACCTAAATACAGCAAGGAAAATGTAAATGCAAGAAAAAAAGCTTAAATAATCTAGTTACTTTGCGTTAATTTATGGTAAAAAATTAAAGTTAAATTAAGAAAATTGGAAATTTGAACCTCTATTAAAGTTCCAGAAAATTATAATTTTTTGTAGAATTTTATATAGGTTCGAATTTTAAAAATCTATTCCACGCTAACTGATAAAAAGGACATTCGCACGAAGATTCCGAATTATAAACAAACTTTTTCGAATATACGATAGGAAAAATTTAAGCCATGTGCGGGATACGACAGGTACAAATTTACGATAGGAAAAAAAATATTCCTATCGTATATATGTGATTTAGTAATGTAATCCGCATAGCAGGCGTTATTGCAAACCTAACAATATTAAAACTTTTCCGAGCTGGTAAGGTAAAAAAAAAAGTTAGCTATATTATGTATTACGGTTGTGTTCCTTAATTTAAAATAGAAATAGAAGTAAAATATACTTGTAAATAGTTACTTAAGTATTTCAAACTGAAAATAGATTTACATTTACTATAATATGTTTATAGATTTTATTTGTTGTTTTATTTCGACTAGAATTTTTGTTGATTTTTCCTCCCTTTTTTTATGTTATTGCGACGGAACAAGCCCGAGGCCCACCTGATGTAAAGTGGAGTAACCTCCGCCTATAACAGATGCATTTCGTCAACGACAAATTGCACTGTGTCCGTCACACTGAGACGTAAATTTCATGCCTGTAATTTTTCTGGCTCTCAAGGACTGCTGCCGGAACACACTGTTAGATGCTTGGCGACATTCGCAAAATGCCCTTCCACCATGCGGTGAAGCTCAAGCTCGCGGCGGGATTCGAACCATGGACCTGCTGCGCGGCAGTCCGTAGTCAATGCCACTGAGCCATCACTGCTTCATAACTTACTACCTTGAGGTGTGGTGACGATAAGGCTCAGGGATCTCTCTTGTCGTCACCCTGGTACATCTTTAATTAATAGCGCTTCTGGAGCGAATAGAGAGGATAAGCGAGGAGTTAGGGCTTTCCATAAAAAGGTCCAAAACCAAAGTCATGGTGGTGGATAGATCTGGAGTGCTGGAATTTACTGGTGCATTGAACCTAGAAACAGTGGACAACGTTATCTACCTGGGTTCCAACATAAGTAACAATGGTTCGTGCGAGAAGGGAGTGCGCAGAAGAATTGGCATGGCCAAGAGCGCCATGTCTCAGCTCGGAAAAAAATGGTTTTTTTTTTTTTTTTTTTTATTCCCATATAGGTTAGCCTTTGACCACTATCTCACATGATGTTAAGTGATGATGTGATCGAAGATGTTGTACAGGTTAACCTAGAAGTACTGGCTCTCAAGGACAGCTGCCGGAACACACCGTTAATTGCTTGGCGACAGATTTTCTACTTGAGGGTGGTAGCTAGCCAGCGGGCATTCGCAAAATGCCCTACCACCATGCTGTAACGACTGTCATCCTAAGACAACAACCGGGACCGACGGCTTAACGTGCCCTCCGAAGCACGGAAGCGCTCAGTTAGTAATGTCACTAGCGGTCACCCATCCAACTCATGACCGCGGGCGACGTTGCTTAACTTTGCTGATCGGCTAAGAACAGCTTAGGTAACTTCGCTACGAGCGCTTCAAAAGCAAGCAAAATATCGCAACATTTCCATAAAAACAAAGACCAAACTGGTGCGGACACTATAGTCTTCTCGATTTTTTCGTATGGCGCTGAGACTTGGTCGCTGAAAGCTGCAGACCGTAAACGCATTGACGCCTTTGAGATGTGCTGGAAAAGGTTGCTACGTATTCCGTGGACAGCATTTCGGACTAACATCTCAATATTATGGGAACTCAAAATTTCCTTGCGGCTGTCGTCTGAGTGTTTACGCAGAGTCCTTGAATACTTCGGTCACATTGCAAGGAAATATAGTAACAACCTAGGGAGGCTTATCGTGACCGGTGAAGTGGATGGGAAAAGACCGCGTGATCGCAGCCCATTGCGGTGGTCCTACCAGATCCGCACCGCTCTTGATTCCTCAGTTCACAACGCCCTCCACACCGCGAGAGACAGAAACAGATGGAGAAAGATCGTGCGAGAGAAAGTGACACAAAAGGGTGGTCACGACCCTCAGCATTGTGGTATATGACGCAAGAAGTAATTAGGAGTAATATGTCCCGATGATGTTCCAGACTGCAGGTGGAAAGTTATACCATTTCATTGCGAACATCAGCAGTTCTGCACAGAAACATACGCAAATAGTCCAGGATTCTTAAACAGGGAACTGTTCTTACGGCTAAGACGGAAATAATTTAATTTCTGAACAGTAATACGTCATCGGAAGAGGCGCATCGCAAATAGCTCGCAGCTGGGCGGGGTTTGGCATCGGGCAACACCACGCCTCAAGGAGCTGTCACGCCTAGGCATCATTCATTCAAACACATATACTAAATGATTACTGACGCCAAGCGGGGGATAAATTATTAAACTATCGGCCTACATAATCTACAACAAACGGGTTACTGTTTTTTATTTATTGCTGATTGCCTATAGCCTATGTCCACGGTCTCACTTGAAGGTAAGTGGTGATGTAGTCGAAGATGTTGTTCAGGCTAACCTAGAAGTGCTGGCTCTCAAGGACAGCTGCCGGAACACACCGTTAGGTGCTTGGCGACAGATTTTCTACTTGAGGGTGGTAGCTAGCCAGGCGGGCATTCGCAAAATGCCCTACCACCATGCTATAACGACTGCCATCCTAAGACAACAACCGGGACCGACGGCTTAACGTGCCCTCCGAAGCACGTGCACGCTCAGTAGTAATGTCACTAGCGGTCACCCATCCAACTCATGACCGCGGGCGACGTTGCTTAACTTTGCTAATCGGTTAAGAACAGCAAAGTAAACTTCGCTACGAGCGCTTCAAAAATGTTTTTCTTTTTCCACTGATAGTCTAGCTATTGACCGCAATATGTTAAGGGTGAACTGGCCGGCTCGTTCTCCATACAAACGTGGTAGGGTGATCACTCCCTTATTTGAGGATTTAGATCCAAAATAAAGCATAATACCGATTGATCTCGTCATTATCTAGGCTTGTACGATGCCAAAATTTTAATAAGATAATTAACCTGAGAGTTATGAGCTTCGAAACATTTTCATATAACATTTTAGAGACTCATAACTTTCAACTTAATTATCTTTTAAAAATTTCGGCATCATACAAGCCTAGATAATGACGAGATCAATCGGTATTATGCTTAATTCTGGACCTAAAATCTCAAATAAGGGAGTGATCACCCTACGGCGTTTGTATGGAGAAGCGACCGGCCAGTTCAACCTTAAGGAAGCGGCCAGCCCCAGCTTCTCACGGGTATTTAAAAAAAATCAAGAAATAAATATTTTTGTGTTAATAATCTATGTTAATCAGGGATAGTGTAGTATTATAATTGCGAAATAATTTTTCAAATCGGTCCAGTAGTTTTTAAGATTATTTGCTATATACAAAAATACAGATCTTTCATCTTTATAATATCAGTGTAGAAGTGTAGATTTTTTTTAATGTTATTTTGACGGAACAAGCCCGAGGCCCACCTGATGTTAAGTGTTCTAACCTCTGCCTATAACAGACGCATTTCGTCACCGACAAATTGCACTGTGCCCGTCACACTGAGACGTCCAGTTGTTAGGTCTCATTAACCTGTAATTTTTCTGGCTCTCAAGGACTGCTGCCGGAACACACTGTTAGGTGCTCGGCGACAGATTTTCTACTTGAGGGTGGTCGCTAGCCAGGCGGGCATTCACAAAATGCCCTTCCACCATGCGGTGAAGCTCAAGCCCGCGGCGGGATTCGAACCATGGACCTGCTGCACGGCAGTCCATAGCCAATGCCACTGAGCCATCACTGCTCCAAAAGATAAACGTTGCTGAATTGAAATTGCGTTGGTCGAATGAAGTAATTAGGCTTAATATAGAAGTGGCTCACAATACTACGTTAGGTGCTTGGCGGCATGTTTTCTACTTGAAAATTGGTTAAACACAGGATATAGTAAATACAAAATAAACCAACATATCAGATTCTTATATTATTAATTTACATTTTGATAGACCCCGTAAATATATACTGTATGTATATATAATATGCACCTATGTTGTTTTTTTATGTGTCCATACTTAGTTTAATTAAAAGAGTTCAATATTATTCACCTTGAGTGGGAATCGAAATTACATCCCCCGATTTTACGCTCCGGGAGTCTTAACCACTAGGCTGCACTGAGCCCAAATTTTGTGCTCTGTGCCTATTGCGCCAACGTTAATTCGAGAGTTAAGCTCGGGTTAACTTGGTTTTTGTATGAAAATTTACACTTAACTCGAGTTTAACTCGCGTTTCCTCATTGGCGCAAGGGGGCCTAATTGTATTAGGTAGTTATTATGATCGACATAGGGGACGGTGCGCGGTCTTCAACCAGACTACTAGACTTCATCTGATTGAAAGAAGTGCTTTTTCAAACACTTAATTCTCGGAATGATGTTGCTACTCTATACTATAGTTCCTTAACAATAAATATAAAATAATAAACAAGCACTATTGCGAAAATCGCATTTACACGTTTTTTTATACGTCTGCCCAAAAAAAGGAAGTATATACTCTTTATGTTTTCAGGGTTCATGACTTCACGTACCTATGTACCTACTTTATATGAGTTTCTTTATTCCATCATAACTTCTAAACGGCTTAACTGATTTTTATGTATGAGATATCGTTAGCTTCGTCTTGATAGTACATAAAAAAAGACTAGCGGATTTTAGACGATGTTATGAGACAATTTTTTTTTCTGCTAAACCCGTCGAGTGCATGGGATTTCAAAATAAAGGGCTTTAAAAAACGATTCCATAAATATATTTATAACTTGCACAAAGTTAAAAAAAAACTTTTAACAAAAGTAAATAATTTGCAGTAAGGTTTTTTATTTTTTTAAATTAAATTATACTTTACAAAATCACAAATATACGATAGGAAAAATTTAAGTCATGTGCGGGATCCGCGTCAATCCACCCCTTGAGCCGGGGTATGCTCTAACCAATTGAGCTAACATGACATGACGTCATAACTCTAATCTTTCCTATCGTTCTTTAACCATCGTATTGGGATGGAGCGACATCTATAGTACCACTTGCGTTGTACTACAAACAAGACCAATTTAGCAATTGGTTTTATACTTGTAAATGATGACGCAATCTTATAATTTTAATTTTTTCCTATCGTATATTTGTGATTTTGTAATGAAATCCGCATAACAGGCGTTATTGCAAACCTAACAATATTTAAATTATACTTACTTGTTTACAACAATTTTTTTCCGAGTGGTAATTGAACCCACGTCCCCCGACTACGCACCGAATGCCTTAACCACTAAGCTTTTTTTATTATTATATTAATTACTCTATTTTATTTATTATTATTTATAATCCCTATACAACCTACTAAAAGACCTTGGCCTGTCAAGAACAACCGTAACTTCCATCCTAGAACGTGTATCCAAGGCGGCATTAGTAGGATCTTACCAAATGTTGGTTGGGCAGGGGAGGAGGCTCGAGCGGTGAAAGGGAGCATTGATGCATCATAAAGGGCCCCCTTAACCTTACTCACTGGGTTGCAAGTCCCAGGGACCTTGACTGGAGCCTCTTCCTCTGCAACGCTATGGACCCGGCACCCGCACGGTGAATCCATGGAATGCTAAGTAAATTCGTCTCTATATATTAGGTCCTTACATATGAAATTGGCGTTTTTCGTACTGGCCACTTTAATCACGAATTTCTCCTCTTTGGTAAGGAATTCCAAATTCAAATTTGTACAGCTATAGACTCATGTATTTGTGCTTCGATGATCGTCATTCATTTGTTTTTTTTCTTCTGTTTTTTTCTGTTTGCGTCACTCATTTTACAAAATGGAAAACCTTAAATATCGCATTATTTACGAGTACGAGTTCCGCCGTGGCACTAGTGCTGCGGAAACAACTCGAAGGGTGAATGATGTGTATGGCGGTCGTGTTGCAAAAGAAAACACAGTTCGTTTTTGGTTCCAACGTTTTCGTTCTGGAAATTTCGACCTGCAGAACAAGCCCCGTGGACGGCCTGAGACTCAAGTTGATAATGAAGAGTTGAAGGCTATTGTGGAAGCGGATCCATCGCAAACCACGTCCGAGTTAGCTGCAGGCTGCGATGTTAGTGATAAAACTGTTTTAATTCACTTGAAGCAAATTGGGAAGATTAAAAAGCTTGAAAGGTGGGTACCTCACGAATTGACTGAAACAAACCGGCAAACGCGCGACGACTGCTGCGTTACATTACTAAACCGGCACAATAATGAAGGTATTTTAAACCGAATCATTACCTGTGATGAAAGATGGGTTCTTTACGATAATCGGAAGCGCTCAGCGCAATGGTTAGATCCTGGCCAGCCAGCCAAATCCTGCCCCAAGCGAAAATTAACCCCAAAAAAGTTACTTGTAAGCGTTTGGTGGACTAGTGCCGGTATTGTTCATTACAGTTTTTTCAAATCTGGCCAGACTATTACGGCTGATGTCTATTGTCAGAAATTGCAAACCATGATGGAAAAGCTAGCGGCTAAACAACCTAGGCTGGTCAATCGCTCCACGCCACTGCTGCTTCACGACAACGCTAGACCACACACTGCACTACAGACGGCTACTAAATTAGAAGAGCTTCAATTGGAAAGTCTAAGACATCCTCCGTACTCCCCGGACCTTGCTCCAACAGATTACCATTTTGTTCGAAATTTGGATAACTTCTTGCAAGGGAAAAAATTCAACTCCGATGGGGCAGTCCAAATCGCCTTCAAAGATTTTATTGATTCAAATCAAATCAAATTTGTTTATTTCAGATATCATAGATCCATATATATTAGTAATACACCATCCTTAGCACCTAGTGTTAGTAACAGAAATTTACAAAAAGTGAAGCTATTTTTATATGATGACTGCGGGACAATTTTTTTTTTACTTGACCATCACGTGTACAAAATGCCTTATGAAAATAGAAGTTAAGTCGTATGCTACAGTTTTGAGGATGATGTTATTACTGTTCCACGCTCTATTTCTTATAGATGCCACTTTTTTGCGCATGACAGTGTGAAAACCATCAGTTTGGTACTGGGTAAACATCTCAGAAGCACTGCAGAAGCGTGGAAGTCCCAACATCATCCTAAAAATATTATTGTATTGGATACGAAGGCCATCCAGCGATTTTTTGGTATAGTTAACCCATAAACCGCCCGTGTAAAAACTCTGACAATACGCTTTAAATAGCGTGATCTTGACCTCTTCAGTACAGCGAGCAAATCTACGGGCCAACATATTTCCTCTTACCGCCAATGCCCTGCGCTCCCTCTCAATATCCACATTATCCTTAAGGTCGTCGGTAAGGAAATGACCAAGATATTTAAATTTTGATACTCTATTCAAGTTGACACCATTTAGAATAATGGCCGAGGTGTTTACAGCATTACCTGGGGCCTTAAAAATCATGTATTCACTCTTCTTTACATTGTATACAAGTCCATGACTAGCAGCATAATTTTCACACACTCGCAACATGTTTTCGATTGCTCGCGCTGTCGGGGCCAGCAGCACCATGTCGTCCGCATAGCTGATGTTATTGATACAAATCCCATCAACTCTACAGCCCACACGCATGCTACTGAGCTTGACAATGAGATCATTGATATACAAATTGAAGAGTTTAAGTGACGTCAAACCTCCTTGTCTCACTCCACACCTCAACTTATATGGCTCAGATCGGGTATTTGCCCATTTAACTTCATTTGTTTGGTTAGCATACCAAAACTTAAAAATGGACACAATTTCTGTCGGTACACTGCTGTCTCTCAACTTGCTCCAGAGCACTTCATAGGACACTAAATCAAACGCCCTGGAGAGATCGAGAAAACAAGCGAATACAGAAGTTTTGCGTTTTGTATAATATTGGACAGTGTGCTTAAGACTTAATATAGCGCTCTCAGTGGATAGCCCTGGTCGGAACCCGAACTGTGCGTCATGTAAATGAATATACTTTTCTAAAGAAGAGTCAAGCAAACCGTCCAATACTTTAGCTACTATCGTTGCCAATGAAATCGGACGATAGTTTTCCTTGTCTGATATATCACCAGTCCTGTTCTTCACTATAGGTACTACTGTTGTTTTCATTAAATCCGCCGGTAGATACGAATGGCTAATACACATAGTGTAGAACAAGGACAAAAGCCTAGGCAAATGAGCCCCCGCGTACCTCAAGTGCTCAATGCTAAGTGCATCGTGTCCGGGAGATTCCCGTCCGACTGGTTTTTTTAGTAAAGGGATCAATGAACTACCTATGAGATGGCAAAAGTGCATAGAAAATAATGGTTCATACTTTGATTAATTAAATATATTATATTAAAAAATATTCGACTTTTTGTTCCTCTCATACAAAACGCCAATTTCATATGTAAGGACCTAATATTAATCACGAACCCCAGCAACCCTCAAAGCCAACATAGCCCATGCCATTGATCAAATTCAGCCAGATTCACGCGCCAGAGTTATATAAAATTGGACATTTCGGATGCGCACCTTCTTAGCTTGTATCGCTTGTATGGATAATCGTTTTACTTTTTAATTTGAAGCGCTCGTAGCAAAGTTTAATTAGCTGTTCTTAACCGATCAAATGTCAAGACAAAATATAGTGTCTTAACTCAGAATCCCGTGGGGTGCCAGGCTAGAATGTCATCTCTACCCATAGATGTCCTAAAAGGCGTGGTTAAAATACCTGAAGGTGGGCAGCAGCGCATTCTGAGAAATCACTATCTTATACTGCGATCCCCAAGACATCTGCCAAGCGTGGGGATTATGGCAAATCCCCCAAGGTGGAGGAGGCTGTGGTCAGCAGTGGATAGTCCGGCTGATAGAGTAACTCAGATATATAAAGAAGTTCTGATGGAGTACGGCGCACGATACAAGTGACGCCAAAAATAACAAGCTCCTATCATAGTGTCTCTTTCACGCTCTAGAGATGTCCCGTACTGTTGAAAGAGACAGTATGATAGGAGTATCTTTATTTTTGACTTCACTTCGGTCGAAGACGGGGCCAACACAAGTATTTTTTTTATTTGGCCTGATCGGGGCAGCTTCTTATTAGTAATATATTAAAATAAAAACAAATAATTTATTTACTTTGATTTATTTAATCAACATTTTTACAATTCTAAAATAAATAATATACCTACGGTACGTTTACTTGGTACAATACTTACAAAATGGCATAGGTAACTATAAACTTGAATTAATTCCTACAGTACCTTTATTTATTTGAATTCAATATATTTAATAAATTTAAATACATTAAAATTTAATATTTTAAGCTACAGTGTACATTCTAAATTCAAATCTACTTATTGTCTATTTTTTTTTATGACAATACATGGTTATAGTTTCGAATAGGTAAGGTATGTAGTGCTATTTAGTTTTTTTTTAAATAGTTAAAACAAAGGACAACAACAAAAAAAATAACGAAGAATGCACCTGAAGATATTAGCATCACAAACAAAGTGTTTGCTTTTGTAACCATTATGAAGAAATAGCAAATAAATGGCTACAAAATTATTGAATAAGTAATTTTATTACTTTTAATAAATAATTATATCAATACTAACCTTCAACTTATCAATGGACTACTTATAAATGTAGTATAAATACTCCCAAAACATATTTTTTTAATAAATTAAACTTATATTTTTTGGTGTCACAGCTGTCAATTGCCAAGCTCATGCATTGCCAGATTAAAATAAATACTGAAAATAATACGCTCGTTATTTAATCAAGTGTTGCTATATAAAAGCGTGATTTAAATAATCTCGATTAATCCAATCAAAAGAGTTCAATCAAAACTTATCAATAGATTAGTGGGGGTAACTTAATACAATTATATAAAGCAATATGAAATTACAGTACATAAGAAAATAAAATATAAAACTGGGGACAGAATTGTGCTTATTTCTTGTAGCATAAATAGAAGGATTTTAACAATTTTTAATGGTATTTTTACGAAATCAAATCAAAAGAAAATAATATCATAGAAAAAGAAGAGATTCTAGCGAAAGTCAATGTCAAGGGTGTCGAATAGTAATTTTTTTTTTTTTTATGCCCGATATGTTAGCCTTTGACCACTATCTCACCTGATGGTAAGTGATGATGTGGTCGAAGATGTTGTTCAGGCTAACCTAGAAGTCCTGGCTCTCAAAATTTGTTTAAACAATTTGGCAATTTGATACCACTAATGTTTTAGTATAATAATATATACATAGTCACTGTAACAATAATGCAATAAAAACAGAAAATATATATAAACAGATATTTTTTACGTTGGGTAAAAACTACACAAAACTGGGGTAAAAGTTACACAAAATAAATTGGGGGTGAAACAATTTTTTTTTCTGTTCATCAACCTAACAGCGACCAATGTTATTGATGATGGTTTCGACGACTTCGGTAGAGGATGCAGAGCCGCCGAGGTCGGGGGTGAACACTCTGTCGACGTTGATGGTCTTGTCGACGGCGCGCCGGATGAGGCCCGCGTGGAAGTGGTGGCCGAGGTGCTCCAACATGTCGATCGATGCGTTTATCATGGCGATGGGGTTCGCAATGTTTTTGCCGGCGATGGCGGTACCTGGAAAAAAAGGCGGTTATGACGGAACAAGCTCGAGGCCCACCTGATGTTATGCGGACTAACCTCTGCCTATAACAGATGCATTTCATCTAAAGTCACTGCGCCCGTCACCTTGAGACACAGTTGTTAATGCTCATGTGCCTGTAATTTCACAGGCTCTCAAGGACTGCTGCCGGAACATACCGTTAAGTGCTTGGCGACAGATTTTCTACTTGAGGGTGGCAGCTAGCCAAGCGGGCATTCGAAAATTGCCCTTCCACCATGCGGTGAAGCTCGAGCCCGCAGCGGGATTCGAACCATGCTGTGCGTTAGTCCATAGCCAATGCCCCTGAGCCATCACTGTTTCAAAACGGAATCAACCTTAGTATACACCGTATCCTCCTACAGTAGACCAGGGTAGCATATTTGATAATAATTGTAGCGTGTTCGCATGGTGGTAGGGAATTTTTCGAATGCCAGCCCGGCTAGCTACCACCCTAAAGCGGAAAAACTGTCTCCAAGCACCTAACGGTGTATTCCGGCTACTGTCTTTGAGAGCCAGTAATAGGGTAGTTGACTTGTTTTTTTAAAGTATGTTAAATTATTTAGGACACTGAAATATACACCTAGCATTTTTAATATTTTTTTTAGGAGTCTTGAAATACTAGAAATCCATCTTTTTATTTCAACTTTTAAAATTGGCGCTAAAACATCATTCAATGGCGTCCTGTATGCTTATGACGTCACAAGTACAAAAACAAATAGTGCTGAAATGTAATACGTTTTGCTTGCTTGTTGTAGTGTCGTGCGTAATCGATTATACAGATTGTTCGGCAGAACGTGTACCATAGTGTAGGGGTGTATGCAGACTGAATAAAACAATCACAGAACCAACACAGTTTGAAGCACGGATACATGAGTGGCAGCATTATCAATTATTTTTCATACATGGTATTTAAACAACTTTAAACGGTTCAAAATCGCTATTTTATTGAATATTTTTGTAATCCCGAAATGTAAACACTTTCAAGTGATCGAGACAATGGCGTGGAGTGACATCGAAATAAAAATAATGATAAACATAAGCTTTTCCAACTGTTTAAAGTTGTTGTATTACTATGAGTAATGATTGCAAAATGTTTCCATAGATTCTTGTTCCGAGTTTGGGTTTTATTATCTATGCTGATCTTTGATCAAATCTCACGGCGAAATATGATCAAAGATAAGTGAATCAGATGTACGTATTACACTATTAAATATATGGGATCCAATGGATTTGGTAGTGTAATAGGGGCCTAAGTAGTAAATCGATAGTGATGCGACATTTTGTGGGTTGCTTGCTATTAGCAATTACTAATGTCAACTGTCACTGTCAAAACCTTTGGAAGCAAACTATCCAATTACTATTACCTATTCTGTGGCTTTGTTTTTGTCCTTATGACATCATTTCCGCCTTTACTTCCGTTTGAGATCACGTGACTTAAAGAAAATTTAAACACATTTTGTTTATTCAAAATAAAGGTAATCCAATGCAGAATAAATAATTTGTTAATTTCATCGAGTCATGTGCTCCAACTACTATCATGTTAACGCTACACTGTATTTTATTTTAGACTGTGTCAACTACCCTATTATAAGTTAAGCCTGTTAACTCTTTCGACCACATCATCACTTACCATCAGGTAAGATTGTGGTCAAAGGCATACCTATCAGCAATAAAAAAAAAATTGCACTAGTCAGCATTAAGAACTGCATGAGCGCTATGCTACCTGTGTCGGTAGAGAGATGGAAGTGTATCCCGCGCGTAAAGACGTGGGTTCGATCCCCACCCGGAGCAAAAATTTTTGTTCACTAATTTTATTTTTTAACCTATGTAATTTTCGTACTGACCAGTGTTCCTAGTGCCAGGTTCGAATAGCGAGTAGTGATCCCCGTAGTTCCTCCCGGATAATAATCCCGCGCCGCCAAGCAGACCGCACACGACGTTAGACACGATAGACCCGTACAGGTTTGTCATCAGCATCACATCGAACTGGTGCGGCCTGGAAAACATAAGTCAGTATATCATACAACAGCACTTGAAGAATGGTCAATTCATCACATTGCATAAGGCATTTTGCGAATGCCCGCCTGGGTAGCTGCCCTTCTCAAGTAGAAAATATATCACCAAGTACCTGTCCTTGAGAACCAGTAATTCTTAATAAGCCTGAACAAAATCTTAGACCGCATCATCACTTATCAGATGATACAGTGGTCAAAAAAAACCCAAACAATGTGTCAAGTTAGTGTTTGCTAGGTTGTTGATGTCGTAAAAACTTGTGAGGACGTGAGTGTGACGGGGGATGAGAGTGTGAGTGTGTGTAAGAGCAGCGTGAGGAAGGGTGTGTTAGTGTATGGTAATGTGGTGACCGTAATTCTATCATGCACCAAAGTGTTATACAAATTTGGATATTAACATCAAAAGAATATCAACTAAGATAAACACTTAATTAATTTCTGTATCTTGTGATGGTTAGCTGAACTACGGCCGGTGCAAAGGTCCTCAACTATTATGTCCTTTGGATATTAGGGAGGAGTATACAAGAAGTGTAGAGGAGGGTGTGTATTTGTAAAAATTTATGATTTTTCAGTTTCAGTTATTTATTCATAAACAAAGTACATTGTATTTGAATATTAATTATAAGTCCATAAATAATATATACCCTAAGATTACATTTAAAATTGATAACACATTTTTATTTATGTTTTGATAAAATATATTACATTTTCATTTTGTCACTAGTACTGGTAGGCACCTAAAATTACGTCAAAAATTCGTTAAAATTATTTTCCAAAAGATATGCTTTATGCTTTCGTTTAATTATATTTGACCGGTAGACTTCGTCCTTTAAATATTCAGGCAATTAATTAAATATTTTAACTGCCTAGTATTTTGTGTGCAGGTGTGAATACAGGGTTATTGGTAAAATGCTAACAACCTCTTAGGGTTGACTTCTGTTAGTCCTAACAAACATTTTAATATATTTTTTTGGTTTGACAAAAAATAATGGGTTTTAATGCCTACTCCGAGCCTAGAGCGCCGTGGTCCCTTTGAATAGAGTTTTGAATATTTACATCGATTGAACTCACAATGGCTCATGATTCTGGTTTCTAGGACAACATAGAATCTATATGAACATAGAAAAAATTTGCTGAGTTTACGAATGTGATTTGTTCATCATTCAAGGACACTTTTAAGTCGTCACAACCTCGGGCAGTCGTTTTAAATAATATAATATTTGTTTTTTGGACATCGATAACTAATTTATTTGCCATAAACCAGGAATTAAAGCAATAAAGAGCCTTGGTAACCTTTGCATTTAGTGATTCTATGTCATTAGCACAATAGCATTAGTACCGTCAGCAAAAACGACCAATTCAGTATCAGGAATTTGATTTTTGATGCAATTGATCAAATCGTTTGTAAACAAAATAAACAACATAGGACTAAGTATCGAACCTTGTAGAACTCCTGTGGTTATGTCAACAAAGTTAGAATTGTACTGCTTAAGATGGTTACCTTCACAATGTCTAATTTCTATGAACATTTTTCTATTTTGCAGATAAGGGCGCAGTAATGCTAAGACCTTGCCTTTTATTCCATAATGGCAAGAGGAACGGGAAGAGAAGCTCCTCCAGAAAAATTGGTATTTTAAAAAAGTGATGCTGTCTCGCCGCTAAACACCCGAACAGAATAGTGCGATAAGGACAATTGCAGCTTCTTCAAGTTTTGACTTAGAATTTGCGCATAATTTGCGTTCTGGGAGAAACTTTTCTCCTATAGTAAACAATCAAATTTAAAAAATTTGGTCTTATTTTATAACTGACAGAATAAACTATGTTTATAGGTTTTAAATTTTCTTTATTTTTCCTATAAATAATTCACAAACTAGAGATACAAGTTTTAAGAAAATATCGGTATTTAAATACCCGTTAATTCAAATTCCAATACTTTAATGAAAAAAATCAAACCTATAAACCTGGATATTGATAACATCTATAACATTTCCAAAAATCACAAAAATCGGTGGATGTTTAGAAGGGTAGAAACGTTTCCTCTTTTTGTATGAAAATTCGAGACTTCCCTCCAGTCTTAATTGTCGTAATAATAATTCATGATCTACTAAGTCAAATGCAGAGCTCAAATCTAAAAAGATTCCAGCTACGTTCATCAAGAAAAGGGTGTGTCTGTTTTAGGTTGTAATTTATCTAGTCTATGTATTTGCTGCGGTATGAGAGCAAGTTATAACATGCTTGTGTTAAACATTTATTTTTAAACATGTGTATACATAATGAACTTAGCATGCAAGGTCTAATCATAAAGTTGGTAGCACATACGTATCTAGCTTATTGACATATACAAATTTAGAGTTTAAAATTACATTAATTTCATTTAAGGACATTTAAAACAATCACATACTTGGTATACATTAATAATGTCTATTGAAAAAGAAAAAAAATCGATAAATGATTAGCTTGGAACACCAACATTAAAAAGTGTATCAATGTTAAAAAAAAATACTTACACACGGAAGTATGTATGCGAGAAAATGAGAGAGTCTTTGCTAAACAACAAGAGCGCACTAAAGAATCATCTAAAGAATATGGTCTCGGATAAGTGCAATTGTGTATAAGTGTGTTTGCGTAGATATGGTGTGTGTGTGTGTAGAGGGTGTGAGAGTGCCTTTGCTGAGTACTAAGAGCACAACTACATTGGTTTGTATTTAACAATGTAGTTGTGGCGCTACGCAGGACATGCGGCACTTGCTGTCCTGCCCTCAGTGTCCCAATGCTTGCACCCTTGTTGGGTGACCTGTTCTACCCTTGGGGTGGCTACAGCCCAGTACTGGCAGTCATCTATCTAATAATGAGTCGTCGACACGGAGAAGAAGATTAAGAGCACGTTTAAGATTATGCTGGTGTACGTCAATTGTTCGTTGTCCTTGCGTATGGTGTGTAGTGTTTCCCTCTGTATAGAATGATACATACTTGGCGACAAGTTGCATGCAGCAGTTGTCGATGATCATGTCGTTGTGTTCTATCTCCGGGTACTCCTGCGCCATGCGGCGGGATGTCTCCAGGAACAGGCCGTCCGATAGCTTCATGATGTTGGCCTTGTGGACTGTTGTCACCTGGGTGCGAACGAGTCATTTGTACTATATATTTATTTAGACGTACACACATGTATAATATGTATATTATACTGAGCTGTATCAGCCAGGCCCCAATTCTCTTAGCTATTGACCAAACGCCACACTACTGCGATGCTTCTGCGATCGAACTGCTGTTAATGTCAAATTCGGTAGTCTGCTAATTCTAGCTCCTAATCGCAGTTGTATAGCAATCGCGGCGCTATCGTATGGGTGTGCTATGGCTTGCAAATGTTGCCACTGAAATAATATAGAAAGCTTCTATCAATCAAGCATCAGTCAAAACATCAATACAGTGGTTTTCTAGCAAACAATACATACAATAAATATATTTAAATCATTTAGCTATTTTTCTATCTAAAATCCTCCAAAATATTTTATGCCACTGTAGCAACGCAATCGCAACAAAATAGCTTACAGCATACCAAATATGTCAAAACTATTGATAGCAAGCCACTGAGTTGCGATCGAACCTAAATAGCGGGCAGACTACGGATACTGTCAAACCCTAAAATTTTCATGCAATTAAGTTGCGTTAATTCAGTTCAATAGCTAAGAGGATTGGGCCCCAGGTCGTCTACTACTGAACACAGCCTCTCCCATTACTAGGGAATTTGCCACAATCCCCACGCTTAACTTGGATTGCAGTGTAACAAGGCAGTTCTTCAGGAGTCACTGCTGCCCACCTTCTGATATCCTTTCCTTTGTCGCCCCTATCAACTACCATCGGAAGATACGAGAGGGTGCTGTTCTAACCCAGTACAAATAACAAAACAAAAACCGGCCAAGTGCGACTCGGACTCGCGCATGAAGGGAACCGTAGCATTAGAAACTACATATATTATAACCTTTTTTTAGTTTTCACGAGTTTGACTCGCAGTTGGGCGATTTTTTGTATTTGTTATTATGGCGGCATGCGGCAACAGAAATACATCATCTATGAAAATTTTAACACAGACGGACGGACAGTGGAGCTACTGCTTCCTGCACGTCGTAAGAGGTGAGGAAGGGAAAATTACTAGATAGCAGCGCAGTGCCTTCTCACTGCGATCTTACAGTGCGATCCCATCGACAACATCATTTCTTGTTATCGGGCGAGTTTACATGGCACAAGGTTAGTTCTTTAAGGGTTCAAAGGGAAAAACTCTACTTACTCTTTGGGTACGGAACCCTAAAAATCTGTTCATAACTGACGTTATGCAGTAACAAACATGTTGAGGTGATATAACAACGTACATAGCATCAGTGTAAAGAAAAAGGTTGGACTACTACCATAGTCTACCCGTTGCTAAGGAGCCAATGTTTGTTGGTTTTGTATGGTCATCGATATACTAACTTCTCTTGACAAGTTCCTTTATTGTGTGTTATATTTTCTATGTAAAATTGTTATCTATTAATATACAGGGTGGAAACTTTCAGCGGGGCAGTAAGGGGAAGTACCTTATCGGATGATCCTGTTTTGAAACAGGATCGATTGGCATCAAAAAATGTGTTTGTATAAAATGGCTATTTTCTTGCTGTTTTTTTTTAAAATCTGTGAATGGGGATCAAAACTCCATAAAAAAATGTGGATAGTCTCCTAAGACCATTTCCGAGTATATGCAACGGATAAGGTATTTCCACTTACTGCCTCGCTAAAAGTTTCCATCCTGTATATATGTGAGAAATCTACTCGTTTTCTATTCCACTGTAATTCTGCTAGGAATCAATATATTCCTTTAAGAAAACATACAAAAATCATACAATCCAATAGATAACATCCTCCTTTTTCTGGTAAATTAGCTAAACGAGGTCGTGTTTGAGTCCCGTACACCACTTTCATGCACTCTTACCCACCCACCGTGTAAATGATATGTATGTGGTTACCTTCTTCCTGTTGTTCCTGCGCGCAAACTCGAAGGCGAACCTGGCGACGCGGTCCGAGTTGGAGGCCGTCACCACCTTCATGGACTCGATCACGCCGTGCACGGACTCGTGCTCCAGCATGGCGTACTCACCCTCTGTGTTCTGTCTAAAAACATTATTTATTATTAATAAGTAGGTATGGATTTCATCAATATGGACCAGACTGGATGAGGAAGGCTAGAGAAAGGGACGTATGGAGAGATTTAGGGGAGGCCTACGCCGTGGAGGCGACTACTACGGAAGAATTAGATAGCGAAAATCAAGACTAGGTTTATATATTAAGGCGCTGACAAGTGCTAAATAGCTGTACTTGAACAGATGTTTAGCAAAATGTATTTAGTTTGTAGCAGCAACAAAATTATATTTTAATCTTGATCACATTATCTAAGGCCAAGAAAAGTCCGAAACACGTTTCTTTAAAATTTTCTAGATAGAATAAAATTGCAAAGTTGACTCTAAATTAAGCTTGTAACGTAAACATCTTAATTATTTACGAATGAATGTGTAAGAAACTATATTAATAAAATAGCAAAACCTTATCAAGAGGGACAAGAAAAGACACATTACTACATTTTCGATTTACGTTACTAGTTTTCTTTCGGATTTTACCTAAACTGATCACGATTTCACCATCGCTGCCTCTCTTTCACTCCTACGCAGTCCGATAGTGACAAAAATTCAGCATTTGACAGCGTCTTAATAGTATATTATGATAATTTGTAGTTTTACTTTGTTTGCATTAAGTAGTAGAAATAAAGGCTTTTTTTTTATTATGCATTTCAACAAAATACCAAAAAAAAATACTAATAAAAGTTTTTTATGTAATGGAGTGACGTAAGAACTTCGTTACAAAAGGATGTACTGGCTACTTGAAAAGCATCTTCGTTTTGTAAAAGCAAGTACTTATGCCAGTATGGACTTATGGAGCTCAGCTATGGGGCTGTACCAAACAAACCAACATCCAGATAATCCAACGATTCCAAAATGAAGTACTCTAAGGTAAGAAGACGTTGCTTCGTACCAAATTTCAAGATTCTGAGTTTACGGGAAGTACCTTGTAGGTTTTGATTCCCTTGCGAGTGTGCAATTTGCGGCATAAACGGCTGTATCTTTTGATTGCGTTGGCGTAGAAGTTTGATTTTTTCACAGCTCCAAGGAACAGTAGGACAACAAAGTGATCCTATAAGGGTACTGTTTTTTTTTCGTTTGAGGTACGGAACCCTAAAAACAAGAACATAGTGTTTTCCCCTTAAGACTGAAGACGTATCCCATAGATTTATAAGGCCTATTTAACCGACTTAAAAAAAGGAGAGATTCTGAAATCGTCGGTAATTTCTTTTTTTTATGTTTGTTAGGTACCTCGGAACTTTATTCTGGGTGAACCGATTGTGATGTTTCTTTTTTTATTCGAAAGCTGATGCTTGTCGTGTGGTCCCTTATAAATTTCATATAAATCGATCCAGGAAAAAATTACAGTTATGAGTCATTCATGTTAGCTCACTCGGTCCCGCACATGACTATATTTTTTTTCTCTCGTGAATTTGTAATTTTGTAATTATAATATAATATTTCTTTAGGACCGTTCATCATTTAAATAATATATTATAATACTATATTGTTTTTACATCTAGTTTGTTCGAATAGGTATAGATAATATATTATAAAACAATCTTATTTAAAAAGAAATACTTTACGTTTGTTCCAAAATAATTGATTATTGATTAGGAATAATTAGAAACCCAAATTTTTGTGTTTCTAATTATTCGTGGCTATATATTGAATTACATGATTTGAGTTAAGCAGTATATGATGTGGTGTAAATGGGTCATTTTCATTTCCAATTTATTTGCGTGCATATGTATTATCCGAGTCGGTTTAGCGATTTGTTACTCACATTTTTTTTACGTAATGTATTATTATGGTTTTAATATAGGTAAGCATAATAAACATCTGAAAATGTAACTGAAAAATAGCTAAAAAATATTTAATGTCTAAATGTCACGCGACGTGGTGCGTGAAAATCACTTTCGAAATGTTAATTCACCCATGATTTTATTTTGCGTAAAAGAACTCTAGCCCTAATTTTTTTATAAAAGTTGACATTGATTCTCCTATTAAATATTAAATTATTAACAATAACTAACCATGCGCCAAATTTTTAAGGCACAATATGTCTTGTGAAAAAAAATGCTGTCACAAACATGGGTAGGTACAATTTTGGTTATAATTTTCGTCAAAATTGATTTTAGGCCACTGGCAACACTTATGGTAAAAAAGTAGGAATCGGCCATTTCCTTTTTTGTCAGGTGGTCAAGCAGGAGCATGTGTACAACAAGGTATGTTATTTTTTTGTTTGCTTTACGAAACTTGTAAAGCATAACGCGTCAGAAACGTGGATGTCATAAACATGTCAAATGACAGTTATTTTCAATAGAATCTTATATATTTGGTAGATAATGTTGTGAAATTGTTAATGGTTTGATGCCGAGTGAATGCTACCCAATTGAGGTTATGATATGGCGGCACGTTCTAAAAATGACACAAACGTGGCCTGAAATTCCAGTCACAAACGTGGAACTTTTTACCCACGTTTGTGACATGTAACCACGTTTGTGAGTTTTGTACCAGAACAAGCATGTAAGAACTGACTTATTTGCTTGGTTACACGTTTAGCGCTTTATGATTCCTGTATTAATGATGCTGCTATTGATCCTGTAGTTAAGAGGTGATATACAGACCAAATGAAAATGGTGCACGGAGCGCTTTCCATACAAACGTAGTTTCGTCATATTTTAAATACGAAGGGTTCAAACTCGGTGAAATTTTGTATGCATATTGCTGAGCCTAATATCTATGCTTTTTGTTTGCCAGTTTTTCAATTTATTATATAATATATCCCTAAATTTCAATAAAAATTCCCATACAAAAAGATTTTTCGAATTATTTATGGAAATACTTAATTTTTCGTAAACCTGGCAAGTCAAAAGCATAGATTAGACTTGAGGGTATACATGCAAAGTTTCACAGAGTTTGAACACTTTGTATTTAAAATATTACCAAACTACGTTAGTATGGAAAGCGCTCCGTGAACTCTACTCTTAACCATTATAACAATATTCTAAATTATTTACAGGTGGTCAATATTTGGTTCTTATATTACCTAGCCTTTTCTTTAGGATGGATGGAAAAAAGAACCGGAAAATGTTTCGCTAGTTATTGGTAATGATATTGTGTGCAATTTGCCTGAACCAACACCTACGACGACCTAGACGAGGTGAAATAGTTTTTAATTTAGATTTATCAGACAATAAATATTTTGTTAAATAAGTACTTTTAAATATGTTGTAAGTGAAAATGTGACTGCAACAGACTGAAAATAAGGCAACTGACCTTATTGATCTCAGAAATAAAAGTTTAATGTTTGGTTAGTAACTTTAAATTGTATGTTCCTGTATTTATGTATATGGACCTAAACATAGTGTATTGATTGGTTGATTAAAAAAAACAAATACAAATCAAGAAAGAATGCAATTTCTTTTATTAAAATCAGTAGCAGTTATCACAACGAAAGTCAATTATGTCACAAACGTGGTAAGCTTGTCACAGACGTGGATACGTATTTTTTCAGATGCTTTTTTTCAGGAATCTAAAGGTTTTCTAGCTCTGCGACTAATGTTAGCTGACACCTAAACAGAGCATCTATCCATTTGCATTAATAAAAAAAATATTCAGGAGCGAAGACATAGTTACAATCAAAATGAAAATGACCCAAATATGTATGGTAGTTTTAAATTTGTGTGTCCAGCCATTCTTGAGATATTTGTGAATAACACTTTAAGGGTAAAACAAAACGAGCGTAATTTTGTGAGTTGTGATTCGCGTATTTTCGGTCGCGTAATTTTTGTTGCATACATGTGGATATTTCATTTTGCGTCGTCGTGTGGCACCAACTGCCTTTTTGTATGAAAATCCAGCAGAATTTATGCTACCGAAATTCTGCGACTCAAATTATGCTCGTTTGGTTTTACCCTTAAGTTAAAATTTTCCTGGTAGATAAATGGATATATGCACTAATTGTTGTAATACCTTTTGATTTGCCAACTCTTATACACTGAGAAAAATCTAAAGTCAAAAGCGCCCTAATGACGGCCAATTTATATGGTATAAGGCGAAAAACCGACCAAATTGTAAATACGTACAAAAACGCCTTCCAGCTAGAAGGCGTTAAACGAGGTCAGTGAAGGCGAATGTTTCTTTTCGTCTTCATTTAAGGTGTATTTTGTGGTCTGTCTTAAATATTGACTTTCGATGAGGCTGATTAAGTCGTACGTTATAGTGATAATCACCGTATATAAACCGCCGTAAAAGTAAGGTATATTTTATGGTCAATAATGCAATTATTATCGTATTAAAAAGTTCATTTCTGAAAATACTTTACGGAAGGTGTATTTGACGGTTTTGTTTATTATAAAACATGGTACATTTTTATTGATTGGTGAAAATCATCTTAAGAGTTATGAATTCATCTTACGTATTTACAATTCAACGGTAAAAGGTCAAATTCGATTTAAGCCTTTAAGTCGTTTTTCTCAGTGTAGAACTCGTCAAATCCACTGGCAAAAACGGGCATGATTACGGCATGTTTTTTAACATAACTCATTAACTACTATTAGTATACACATGAGACTTGGCAAGAGATTGTAAGCTATTATAGGACACATATTGAGATAAAAAGTTAGTCTCTACTCTTCTAGTACTTTAAATAGATATTTAAAGTACTAGAACCTAAAAACCTTATTTTCCGTATAACTTTTTTCATATTAATTGTAATAATAACAAATGTTTTTAGAATATTTTACGAAAACATCAAATTAATATTTTAATAAAACACTTAAAAAATATAAAGATATATCTAGTGAATATTCCGCCTAATTTTCCTGCTAAGCCGACGTGACGTCACAAACGCCACGCAGCCAAACCGGAAAAAATTTCGACGCGTTCGCTTCTACACGAAGCATCCTCAGGAGGTCTTGACTCTACGAGCGCACGATCGAGAAAGATATCTATTCATTATATTAATTGTAATGTTTTTTCGAATTCTGTTTTCAGAAACATTACACACAAATTCATAGTGACATGTGTAAACATAATCATAACTGTGCGCTTCACCGTTTAGGATATCCAGCAAACAACCAAACGTTCCCCCAGCGGCATCTTGCATATCTTCAGAGTCTTACGACACACCAATTTCATTTAAACACACACAACAGACAAAAACAGTAAATGATAACCAAAATTAAACCCGCATTTTAATGTAAATTTATAACCAAAGTATTAACTTCTCGCTATCCTATTTAAGCAAAATGACTCCAAATAAATTGTTGTTAACCATCGATGTAATTAAAATACGGGAGATGCGGGACAGAATCTTTAACTTGGACCGGATAAATTAGGCCCACTAACAAAATTAACGTTAGTCGCAATCGAACATGCGTTTGCGTAGCACGTCACGTAAAATCACCTTATATATGTGTAAAAAGACAGCAACACTCATGTGTAGGTACCTATTTAAAATGTGCACTAATAGTTCCAAACTAAAAACAAGTTTCACGGCATTACTTTACACTCGTAAATACTAACAATTCGAATTATGTTTTTTATTTTATTCCGATTTACATCGTTCTTTGAACGCCATTTGCAGACAGAGATAGATATACACGATTATCGGTTCACCGAGGATATCCGAATCGTTTTTGTTTGTGTAGCAGTGACGTTTATTGCTATCTTGTTCACGCTTGTCCGTTTATGTCTCTCTATCTCATTTATGGCAAATGTACGACGATAACTCGGTGTAGTGAGTGTTTTTGCGTGTAGTTGTTTCTGGTCTAACTATTACATATTTTAATTACAATAATGTTGTTAACCCAAAAGTAGTAATTGATCACCAAAATTAAACTTGCTATTATGTCACAAGTAACCTAACGCTACACCTCGCTTTGCTCGTCGTCGCATCTAATTATGGCATTGAGATTTAGTGATCATTTACTACATCTGATGATTATTTACTACATTTGGTGTTCGATTACAATTTTGGTATAAGAACTAAGGGTAACAAATCATTTTATGGTGGTCATTATATTTAATCCTGTTATATAACCCAATTTCTGACAGATAGAGTATTTACCTGATGATGACCACATCAATGTCCTTATGCCTGGTTGTGACTCCGGGGTAGGACTTGCAGTTGAGCACATACGCGTACATGTCCAGCTCGTTACGGAGCGCCACGTTGCGTGACGTCACGTATGACGCTTCCGACTTGGTCTCAATGTTGCCCTGTCATTCAAAAAACATAACAATAATGTACATAAAAAATAATATTGGTACTGTAAATGGTCGACAAAGACGTCGCCCAAAGAATCCAACTCGGATGGGCAGCGTTCGGGAAGTTACGCGACATCTTCTCGTCGAAGATCCCGCAGAGCTTGAAGACCAAAGTCATCAACCAGTGTGTGTGCCAGTGATGACATATGGCACTGAAACGTGGTCCTTGACTGTGGCCCTTATTGACGAGACCAGGGTCGCTCAACGAGCTATGGAGAGAGCTATGCTCGGAGTTTCTTTACGCGATAAAATCCGGAACGTGCATATTCGCCAAAGAACCAAAGTCACCGACATAGCTCTCAGAATTTGCAAGTTGAAGTGGCAATGGGCGGGCCACATTGCTCGACGCACTGATAACCGATGGGGAAAGAAGGTTCTCGAGTGGTTACCACACTACACCGGAAGACGTAGAGTTAGTAGACCTCCCACCATGTGGACTGGCGACATTGTTAAAGTCGCGGGTAGCCAATGGCTACAAGCGGCAAATAGTCGTTCTTTGTGGCGCTCTATGGGGGGATGCATTTGTTCAACAGTGGACGTCTTCCGGCTGATGATGATGAAATGGTCAAGCCTTGGGGCAGTAGAAGTCTTTGTAAACAAGTTCATCAAAAGCCATCCATAATTACAACCTCAAAATAGCGATCAAAGATCGAAACAGCGAGGTAAGATTTAGTTCAGGCTAACCTGGAATTACTGGTTCTTAAGGACAGCTGCCGGAACACACCGTAAAGGTGCTTGCCGACAGATTTTCTACTTGAGCCTGGTAGCTAGCTAGTTAGGTATTCGTAAACTGCCACCATGCTACGAAGAATACCATCCTAAGACAACAACCGGGACCAACAGCTTAGTGTGCCGTCTGAAGCACAGAAACGCTCAGTAGGAATGTCCTAGCAATCACATCATAGACATTGCTTAGCTGATAAGATGTGAATGGCTAAGCAAACTTCACTACGAGCGCTTCAAAATGTAGGTTATATCTAAATATATCTAGTTACCTTGATTCCAGTACCATTCCTCTTAATGGTTGTGATGGCGTATTGGACATCCTCATCATTGTCTACGTTAGGGTCAATGTCTACTACTTCAAAGTCTATCGGGGCTCCAACGTATCTGTAAGTCAACACATTAATCTTACTTCCTTCTTAAACGATTTACAATACTTAACCTTCAGAGAAATAAAAGTCATTCATTAACCATTATGTTATTGAGATGAACATTTGAAGCAGTGATAGCTCAGTAGCATTGGCTATGGACTACCGCGCAGTAGGTCCATGGTTACAAATCCCGCCACGGGTTGGAGCTTCACCGCATGGTGGAAGGGCATTTTGCGAATGCCCGTCTGGCTAGCGACCACACTCAAGTAGAAAATCTGTCACCAAGCACTTAACGGTGTGTGTGCTCTCAAGGACTGCTATCCTTGAGAGCCAGTGAAATTACAGGCACATGAGACTTAACGACTATGTCTCAAGGTGACGGCACAGTGCAATTCGTGACTTGTGACGAAATGCATCTGTTATAGGCAGAGGTTAGTCCGCTTAACATCAGGTGCGCCTCGTGCGTGTACCGTAACAATTGAATAAAAAAAATATTTAAAAAAATATGACAACTTAAACTGGCCTTGGACGAAATGGACTAGCACACCAAGTGTTCTGTACCAAAACAGAATGTACTAGAACACATTACAATTTTTCTTTAGGAGGCTTCCAACCCCCAATTGACCCTTTTTATTATTGTATATATTACATTTGATGATTTTCACACCTAGTTTAAACGATGTTTGTGTTAAAAAAAGAAACCAGTTAAGTTTATTTGCCATAGCTGGCTATTGACCAATATCACAGAAGTGATGAAGCGATTAAAGATGTGATTAAGATTAACCTGGAATTGCTGACTCTGAAGAACAGTTGCTGGAACGCACTATTCTACTAGATGCTTGGTAACCTACTTTCTTGCCAGTAGCAATCACCCATCCAAGTCATCAACCTAGTTGATGTTGTTATCAGTTTAGAATAACTTGGCAAGCTTCACTACAAGGGTTTCAAAGTGACAGTTGGACTCACTATGTCATATATATAAAAAAAACTGTTTATTGACCTTAAAAATATAAAATGGGAGAAATGGCACCCGTACCTTGAACATGGCAATGTTAAATCACATCTCCTGATTGAGTCTTGGTAGTGTGCACATGCGCATCTACTACATGATTGTCTTCCTGTATTAGTTATACATATCATATACAAAAGAAGTGTTGCTGTGTGCATTATATGCTTGTGTTAAATTTTCTCCAGATTATATTATTGTAATATTAGAGTAAACCCTATCTTCCTATTTTTATTTAAATCAATGGTATTGACACATTTAATTTTTGCCATTTTGTTATTATTATTTACCAAATTTGGTTAGGTAGGGCAGGAGGCTCGAACGGTGAAGGGGAGCATTGATATATCATAAAGGGGCCCCTTAACCCTACTCCTGGGTTGCAAGTCCCAGGCACCTCTGCAACGCTATGGACCAGGCACTCGCACGGTGAATTCATGGAATGCTAAGTAATTCGCCTCTCTAGGCAATCCACCATACAAAGACATATTCTGTGAGAATTTCTACAGGACACCTATATTAAAATTCCAAAGATACAACCCTTTAAAGGTTGGATGATGGACAACACAGACATTAGTAATTCTACCAATTTAAGGTTTTAGCTTCATTAGGATTAATGAGAGAGGTAAAACATATGGCTATTTGTAGGGTGAAGAGAGTGAGTGGTCCCACAGGTATGACATGGGACAGTAGAGACAGCAGGAGCTGACCACATACGCTCATGGGGATTCTAAGTTGACACATGAGGCCATTAGATTCACCCATAGGCATCGGCGATAATGATAACAATAGAATTTCATTTCTAACTAAGACATAGTGGTCTTAACAATGCCAACTTATTAAGGCTCAACTCTGATTTCTGCCATAATAATAATGCATGTATCATCATCACTCATTCTTTCCACTTTATTTTATTGTCAATATTTCCAATGTAAGCGTGCACCCCTACAGGCCTACACGCATCATAGTGATTTTCTCAGTGGCCACACAAAACATGTGATAGGACAGCTAGAGCTATTAGCACAGGTGTATGTGAGATTGTATGCATCTTAATAGAAAGTGTAAGTGTATACACTTAGGAATATTGCAGGACGAAGGAATGCAATAAAATTTACCAGTAAATATACTCCTGTCTGGTAGAGACTTTAAACAGTGCAGAGGAAGACGTGGCATTGCTTTGAGCTTAAGGAACAAATTTAGTACTTTAAAAACTTTAATGCTTTAACAAGAAATAACATCAACTCCTGGTAAGATGCCAATGACAGGAGATACAAAAAGATTCATGGCTTAGTATTGGATATATTTTATACTCCATGAAGCAGAAATCAAAAGTGGGTCTTGAGCAAGCTGTACACAAGCAGCTGTATTTCTTTTCATAATTTCTAAGATCAGAACAATAGAATTTAATATGCTCATAAATGTAGGGCTATTAAGCTTCTATGAGGAAGGTTATGTACCGATTCAGCAGGTAACTTACTTGAAGATATCTCGGACGTAACCCATTACTTCTGGACCGATGCCACCTCCAGGGAGCATCGTAACTGCGTGTCTTCCACCATAGTGCGCCACTGGAATGAGCTTTTGCTTCCTGGTCACGGGAGTCTTGTGCTGCTGATCGAAATCTGATAGTGTCGCTGTAGCAGGCGCTGCAGCAGAGCTTGCTTTTGCCACACCACTCAATTCAGGCAAAACCCTCAATTTAGACAATAACCTCACAGCCATTATGAATTTTGCGCAATAATCAGCTGGCACTGGTTAAATAATCACAGCAGGGCTGTCAGATACAAAAATAAGATAATAGTATACCACCTGTAAAAAAGTAGTACATCTGGGTATTTTTTATAAAAACAATAGTACAAATTAAAAATATTTATTTATTTCAAATAACGTATGCTTTTTATAAATTACATTCCATGTAATTTTAGGCATAATTTCGTTATTTGGTTTAAAGTTTGCACAACTACTGGCTTCAGTTAAAATACATATATTTTATTTGGCAAGTCTGATAAGTGATACTTTCATTGGATAAACTATTACTAGGTAATTATAGTCGTAATTATATTAAGATTTAATTCCTTGCACGTAGATACTAGATAGATATATGATTAGTCACAGTCACACTTGTAAAACACACACGTCACACACCTTTGAAGAGACGAGGCTACGCAACCTGAATCAAGTGCGATTACTAAAAGGTAACCTAAATTGAGAATCCCTTGATAACAAGTAAGTTATCTTTAATAATGAATTTACAAAATATGCCGTATAACAAACGATCTGATAAGCTTAGGAATCGGGGAAACCCCGTGATAGGTACTTATATAATAAACTGAATTGTGTTTTGAATTTCATAACGTCTTGATTGGATTCATCGAGACCTAAAATCAATTGATATGTTTGACTAAAAGAAGGTTTTAATAAATAGATTAAGTAGTACATTAGCCGTACGACTTTCGTATTGCGGTAGTACGGAGAAGAAATTCTAAAAAAGTCGTACAAATACTATTTAAATAGTACATCTGACAGCCCTGAATCACAGGAAAAGGAAGACGGGAAAAAACGCAAGCTTTCCGAGCAATTTCCGCCGCAAGGTGGCGCTGTTACGTCAAAGTTTAGGAACAGATGGCGCTTTAGTTCGTGACTTTGACAGAAGAGTGACAATAAGTCATCAGAGTTGTCATGTGCAGAAATCTAATATGATGTATATCTTTTTCTTTTCGCTTAAAATAACTCCAAATGTATTTTTACTTCATCAAATTTGAAATGTTAATGCTAATTTTAATAACAAAATAAACTATTTACGCGTTTTGAAAAATTTAGGTTTACGTCTGACTTTTTACACTGGCAATAAGATAGAAATAATATTCTATTCAAAGTGACGTTTGTTGCCCTTTTTCCTTTCGCCGCGGAGTTCTATTGCACGAGTGGTCGAGGCACGGGCGTCCATTTTGCATCGCCATATTGAATTTGGTCGGACATCTTTGGACGCCATGTTTAGTCGGACATATTTTATAAACATTTTCGCGTAAATTTCAAATATTTTTGGCCATAAATAGCGAACATTTTTTCACGGGACTCTGTTGCATAGATTGCAGTAAAAATTGAGTCGAAAACTCTTGTGCCAACGACTTTGTCCATATTTGTCTCCTGGGGGCCGTCGGTGCTTTGTTACAAGACAAATAAGAGGTAATATATTTCCACCGAAAACATAGTAGTAATGACGTCCTGTTACAAGTGTTTTGTGTTTTCTGTGAATTTACTAATCTGGGCGTGTGCTGCAGATCGTGAAGATGAAGGTCATACAAGGAGGAGTTTGTGCGTGCAGCGTATAGCGTCGTCGTTTTATAATTATCTAAAAAATCGGTACGCAACGCGGGCCGGGCCGGTTGCGGACCGCCGCACCTGCCTATAAACATAGTTGTTTTTGTCTAATGTAGTGTTCCTTAACTATCCATAACCATATTCAAATCACTCAGTGGGAGGTCCAACTCTTATTCCTCTTGTAAAATAAGTAGGTACACTATTGCACCCATAAAGTGATATCATATTATTTTTCTACTGCCACCTAGTCATAATCGCTACGATTATATTTAAGTTTTCCGTGCTGGGTATATTGTTATTAACGCCTTTTTATTTAAATCACAATCGTAACTTATGCAATATCAATAAAATCAATAAGCTATTTACAAATTTCACCATTAATCAAAAAGTATAAACAAGTTTTTTTGTTGTTGTTTCATGTGACATTTCAATGTAGACAGGTATTCTGCCACAGGCTAACTTGAAAAAGAATATAAAGTCATGTTCAGCACATTCTTTGGAGCGTCAAGGCCCATTTGCAAATTGATTAATAACATGTTTGAACAACAACTAATTAGTGTTAAGTATATGTGTTGAAAGAGTGAATTCTATTTTTTTGCTAGTATCTATGTCCCATCTTTATCTGCAGTCTGTATGTCCAGTGTCCGCCTCTTTGATACATTATTGATAACAGATAGATGCTTGTGGTACAGTAGGTACCTATCTCATTTTAAATAATGGCAATGTGGGCGAAAGTTTAACCTATCAATTTATGCAAGAATATATAAAATATGAATGTCTACAATTGTAAATAGATTAGAAATTGCGCCTTACTACTCTTGAAGAAAGGAGGTAATGTGGTGATCTCATTAAAACATTCAAAATCCTCAATAGATTCTACAACCTCCCAGAAATACACAACTGGTTTGTGAAAATGAACTGTAATGAAGAAGTAAATTCAGCATATACTTGCTAAAACAAACATTGCGCACCATATCCCCAGCAACTGAGTTGTTCACAACTGGAACAAGTTGCCTAAGGAGGTTGTCTACTCTATGTCTGACATCTGTAAACACAGTTAAGAACTGGCTAGGTGGCTGCTTTCATAAAGACAAATCTCTTGCTAACTTCTTAGGGTGCGTACCATTTGAAGTTAAATTCAGCAAAAACATGTTGCGCAGTAAAAACAATCCCAAAAAGTTGTTCCACTTGGGTCTTGGCATTATTCTCTCCATAAATGCTATGAAGCTACTGGAACAGTTTGAATTATCTAATGTCAAAAGTGACAGAAGTGGCAAATTTAAGTGGCATTCTTAGCGTTCTTATCCTAAATGGAACAAGGGAGAACAGTTACAAATGATCACAGTGATCACAACCATAGATGCAGAATGTGATCAAAATTATCGAAAATAACGAAATTAGCGTCAAATGGAATAGGCCCTTACTAGTGAACTAAGTGAAAATGTAGACATTGCTAATTTTCAACACAGCATGATATAGGCATGTCAGTAGCCTGCTGCCGCCTATAATAAAAAATTAAGAACAAAAAATATTATAAATATATTTATGTGTATTCTTCTATTTCGGAAACTAACCATTTGGCATAGATAATGAAGACCCATCAGTAATAAAAATTTCATTTCATTTCAAAATATGCTTAAAAAACAGCTTCAATGTGTATATCTATATACATCTCTACCCGTAAGTGTCAGTGTAAGAGGCTACTAAGGGTAACACACCAGAAGGTGGCAGCAAGGCAGCAGCCCTTTCTGAGGAACTGATATCTCATACCCCGAGACGCTGAGGAGGCTGTGTTCAGCCTCCCCCATCTCCATTTCCATTCCATCTTCATTTGAAACCATAATTACCCATTTAATTTTATGAATATGGTTTGAATTGTATGTTTGCTATAAAAAAAAATTACAAGTATTTCTAATCAACAAGATAATTAAACTAAAAAAAACATTCTGTCGAGCAAGTGTAAAATCACACACATAATTGCATTTTATGTCTGAAGGGTTTAGCTGAGGTGTCTGTAGACTTATGATACTTTAGTTTTTAAGTATCACACAGAAACAGGAAGAGCCTATTGCCATCTACCAGGTGTAGATATCCCGTGAGGTGGCGGGTTAGAATGTCACCATTTATTCCCTTGGTTGTTGTAAGAGGAAAATACCTATGACTAAGGGGAAAATACCATAAGGTGGGAAGCAGCACCTTCTGAAGAACTGACAACTTTTACTGTAAACTCTAAAACTATTGCCAAGCACTGGCTATAGACTGCCGTGCAGCAGGTTCATGGTTCAAATCCCGTCTCTTGAGCTTCACCGGATGGTGGAAGGGCTTTTTGCGAATGCCCGCCTGTCTAGCGAACACCCTCAAGTAGAAAATCTGTCGCCAAACACCTAACAATGTGTTCTGGCAGCAGTCCATGAGAGCCAATGAAATTCCAGGCACATGAGACTTAATAACCATGTCTCAAGGTGATGGGCACAGTGCAAATCGTGACTTGTGACGAAATGCATCTGTTATAGGCAGAAGTTGGTCAGCTTAACATCAGGTGGGCCTCAAGCTTGTTCCGTCACAATAACATAAAAAAAAACACCTTAGGGGAGACCTCGTACAACGGTGGATGTTATGTTTGATGTGATGATGAGGTGTAGATTTAGTCTCCTGTTCTTTAAAAAATAATCTAAATACCAAATAACTGACCTTGAGATTTCAATGTTGAGTATGTGAGTACATGACTTGAACAACAAAACAGACATATCAAGTCAGCTCTATCAATTATTAAAATATCTGATGTTTTGTTTCACCAGTACAGATTTATTTTGCCAATTCAGTTGTTGCTAATAACTAAAATTTTATGTCTGATAGGTTATCCTTTGACCACTATGTCAGCTGTAAGTGATGATGCGGTCGAAAGTGTTGTTTAGGCTAACCTAGAATTACTGGCTCTCAAGGACAGCTGCAGGAACACACCTTTAGGTGCTTGGTGACAGATTTTCTACTTGAGGATGGTATCTAGCCAGGCGGACATTCGCAAAATGCCCTACCACCATGCTATAACGACTGCCATCCTTAGACAACAACTGGGACCGACGGCTTAACATGCCATCTGAAGCGCTCAGTAGTAATGTCACTTGTGGTCACCCATCCAAGTCATGACCGCAACTGACATTGTTTAACTTTGCTAATTGGTTAAGAACATCTAAGCAAACTTCGCAACGAGCGCTTCAAAACCCATGCATTAACCCTGCCAGCTACCCAAACTATTGCAGCTCCTTGATTCCATTAGCATTTATACCCAAACAATGTATAAAAACTGTAAGTAATGCCAGGAATTAATAATGGTTTTACAAAATTACAAATATATATGTGCGGGACTCAAACCCGCGTACATCCACCCCTTTAGCTGGGGTATGCTCTAACCAATTGAGCTAACATGACAAATGACAACAATAAAAAGAATAATGGTTTTCTTGATCCACAGGTAGCAAAAGCATCCAGAATGATGAACCAGGAGATAATGTGCGAGGTGGAGGTTGGGACCCACGGTATGGTGGAAATCGACGATGAGAACCAGGTTGGAGTCAAGGTATTTTTAGTAGAGATGGGTCCACTTTGTCTTTCACTAACCGGCGGACTATCCAGTTTGAAAAAGACTGGATAGTCCGCCGGTTAGAGATAGTTGTTGAAGCTATTGATAGAGTTAGGGTAGGATTAGTATTGGTCTAGACTAGAGTATGTTAGGCAGTTGAACATTTGAAGTAGTGATGGCTCAGTGGCATTGGCTATGGACTGCCGCCCAGCAGGTCTATGATTCGATACCCGCCGCGGGCTTGAGCTTCACCGCATGGTGGAAGGGCATTTTGCGAATGGCCGCCTGGCCAACGACCACTCATGTAGAAAATCTTTCGCCAAGCACCTAACGGTGTGTTCCGGCAGCTGTCCTTGAGAGCCAGTAATTTTAGGTTAAGCATGTTAACACCTTCGACCACATCATCACTTACCATCAGGTGAGATTGTGGTCAAAGGCTTACCAGGAATAAAAATAAAATTTAAGCATCAAAAGCTAACTAATATAAATTAAAGGCATACTTTTTGTTTTACTCTCATATCAATATTCTTATAACACTTAAAAACAATAATCCTAATATTTTTTTTACAGTAATTACGTTTAATTGTACTTCATTGTTTTTTAATTAGTATCAAATTTACATGATGACTATGACTATCAAAATACCCGCAATTGTTTAGAAGAACATTATAATTTCAGGACTGTTATTTTGTGTACAATTTGTATTTTAGCATCAACAGGATAAAAATTTTCATATCAAACTTTAATTAAGCTAGTGTTGCATAAATGTATTGTGGTCAATATCCATGGACTAGAATTATAAAAATAAAGTTATTTCAACATCCTTGCTCGTAAAGTGAGCTTTATTATATCGTTCTGAGGGCCATAAACCGAAGTATAACACCCTCGTGCATAATAATATTATACACTAGTGCGTAATAGAATTATCCCTACAAAGTTAAGTTAGTACCTAACTGCAAATTATATGCGAGTAAACAGAGCATTTTCTATTTAACCGGGTAATACAGATTTGTAACATCAAAGAGGTTTATACGTAATCAACCAACATGAATTTGCCGCGCTCAAAAAAAAACTTGCCTGCTATTTTCCATAATTTTCCTATGCTGTTTGTATCGCATTTGTGCAATATATATATTTTATCCTTGCAAGGGTGTTGAAAAAGTGCGTGTGAAACTCGTGAGCAACTTGCTCATTATACACTCGGCTGATTTACGCCCTCGCCTACGGCTCGGGCTGCAACACACAGCCTAGTGTATAATGAGCAACTTAGCTCACTTGTAACATAATCTACTATTACATTTTTGCACTTTGTGTATTAAATGAAATTTTTTGATATAAGAGTAACGTTACTTAAATTAAGTTATTTTAAAGAAGCACGTGCACGCTCAGTGGTAATGTCACTAGCGGTCACCCATCCAAGCCATGACCGCGGCGGACATTGCTTAACTTAGCTGATCGATTAAGAACGGCTAAGCAAACTTCACTACGACAAATATGATTGCTTGTGTAGGCAGTACTAGTTACAAATACATATAATAAAAATATATAACCTTCGTTTGTGGAAAGATCTGTCTGTACATGAATATATAATCAACACAAAAAGATGCTTTGAACAATCTAACACCAATTATATAAAATGGGGGGGGATGCCTCCAAAGGGGGTTGGACGCGTCTATGAAATCGAAACGATATATGAGAGCGATTTCTCAGTGGGCGCTGCTGCCTACCTTCAGTTATTTTACCCTTAGTCCCACCCTGGACACTCGATTCATTTTCTATACAAAAGCCGCGTTCTAACTACCTATTACACAGACACTACACAAATGTTGTTTTTGTACACGCGTAAATGTGTGCGTGAAGTCTAAGGTAACCGTATAAATAACTATTGTACTTACATAGGTAACTAACAATTTTTCGTAAATTATGCATTTACCTGCAGAAACATTTACAAGCACAATTCAACTCCATGTACGACGTAGGAATATGCAACACACAACCGAGTAGGTAACATTACTTCACATTTCACTCCATTACTTATACAATAATAGATACCTACACTATACAAAAAGTATCATTCCAAGTTCACATTTGATACAAGTAAGTAATGATAATACTACGCGGGTTCGAATCCCGCACATGACTGAAATTTTTCCTATCGTATATATGTGATTTTGTAATGATAATAATTACAATCACAATAATAATTTATGTTCTTCTCGTATAATAAACAATCATTTTCTCGTTTAGTTGATAAGCAACCGTAAACAGCACAAGAGTACCCCATTCTCAACTTTTAAAATACTCGTACAATCGTTACGCTTCGTCGTCACGTCATCGTGCGGGAGTTGCGATTCCCGTACTCAAGTCAGCTCAGCGACAGCTCAGAATCGGTGGCGGGGTGAGGAAGGCTCGTTTTGACGGGGGGAGAGGAATGTCCATTCTATACGTAGTATTATTATATGTTCTATGCCTTAGTCGCCTCTTACGACACCCATGGGAAGAGATGGGGGGGTGACATTCTAGTAATATGTATACTCGAGATTTTTTTTTGTTCTCCACCGGTACGGTACATGATTGATGATATTTGATGCTATCCAAGATATTGTTCAGGCTTACCTAAAATTACTGGCCCTCGAGAACAGATACTGGGTAAACACACCATTGGGTGCTTGTTGACTAATTTTATACTTGAGTGTGGTAGCAAGCAAGGTGGGCATTTGCAAAATGCCCTAACATCATTCTTTAACAACTGCCATTCCAAGACAACACCTAGGACCGACCATAAAAATGGCTTAATGTGCCCTCACAAGCATGTGCACACTCTGTAAATGCCACTAGTGCTAACCCATAAGTAACCATCAAAGAGGATGTTACTTAACCCAGTTTATGAGAAAGACTATGCAAGCTTCACTATGAGCACTACAAAGTGAGTTATGGTGCTTATTAAGATTACTGTGTATTAATTTCAGTATGAAGAGATAGAAGCTGGTCAGTACGAGGAGTACATAACCGATGATCAGTATGAGGAAGTTGAGGAGCAGGTCATCGGGATGCAGCATTTGGAGGAAGGTGAGCTTCATGATCAAATTTGTGTTTGGGACTTACATTAGCCTAATATATAAGCTTTATATTTTTATATAAAAATATCCTGGGGGATGTAGGGAAGCATCTCCACAAAACTATCCCCATTGGTGAGGTGAAAGACGAAAAAAGTTAAAATAACCAAGGGGCAGCATTTACATACATATGTTACGTCACGAAAGCTCGCCCATATACAGTAAATTATTGATTTCCATAATATTATATACGAGTAAGTCTCCTGTACACATGTCTTAGGCTGAAAGTCGACACAGAGTCTATAAACTCGACTCTATGTCATAGAGGTTGATCCTGAGGATGCTTCGTGTTGAAGCGAAACGCGTCGAAAATTCTTTCGGCTTTACTGCGTGGCATGTGTGACATCACTTTGGCTTAGCTGGAAAATCAGGCGAAATTGTCACTAGATATATTTTTTATATGTTTTTAAAGTGCTTTACTAAAATATTAATTTAATGTTTTCCTAAAATATTTGTTATCATTAGTAGTTGCATCTAAACTCAAAAATAATGGAGGGGCGCGCCTTCGTGAGTAGAAGCCATGACCATTTTGTAGTAATGATGTGATGATCCAGTGGGAAAAACTGGGCTACCTCGCAGGGTGTCTGTAGCTCAAATCCTGTTGCGGGTTTCAGCTTCACAACATAGTGGTAGAGCATATTGATAATGTTCACCTCGCTACATAGCTTTCGAATAGAAAATCTGTCGCCAAGCAACTGACGGTGTGTTCCGGTTGCTGACCTTGAGAGCCAGTAATTCTAGGTTAGCCTGCACAACATCTTCGACCACATCATTACTAACCATCAGGTGAGATAGTTGTCAAAGGCTTGATTAGCTTTAAGGTTTTTTTTTTAAATATGACAACCCCACCTCACCATAACCAATGTTATTAACTTGTATGTTTTTTTCTGTTCATCAACTCAAATACTTTCACTACTTTTCATCACCATCATCATTCATCACCAGTTATTCTCACTGAAAGATATGTTAGAATTCTAACTTGATCAAAAATAATAGGCAAGCTCATTTGAAGCTGTGATAGCCGCGCGGTAATCAAATCAAATATTTTATTGCAGAATTATCTGGTTGTAAATAATTACCCTATTTGGGTGTAGCAATGTTGGTGAGGAGTGGGCCGGTCTATTTCTAATCACTGCTAATAGGTATGGACTGCCGTCCATGGTTCGATTATTACCGCCGGCTTGAGCTTCACCGCATGGTGGAAGGGCATTTTGAGATTCCCCGACTGGCTAGCTACCACCCTCAAGTCTCTCTGCCAAGCACCTAACAGTTTGTTGCGGCGGCAGTCCTTGAGAGCCAGTCAGTTATGAAATTACAGGCTCCAAGGTATGTGTCTGGATGATGGACGCGGTACAGTTTGACACTTGTGACGAAATGTTTCTGTTATAGGCTAGTAAAGGTTACCGCTTAACATCAGGGGACCCTTATGCTTGTACCCTCACAATACGATTTAAAGAAACCTGAGTTTATTGCCCTTTCTTCTTGCAGTTTCTTTTACACTTATTTTTTGAACGCTCCTGTAAAATATAGTATCATTTAATATTGGGTGTTGTAACTAAGCTAAAATAACATCTCAACTGCTGTCGGAACACACTGTTAGGTGCTTGGCGACAGATTTGCTACTTGATGCTCTGCAGTTTCATTTTCCAGCATACAACCTCCGCACATAATGTCACTATTTATGTTTGTCTATATATTTTATCTCATCTCTTAGGGTCACGAAGGCTCTACTTTGAAAGTTCTAATGTTTATAAAGAATATTGTAGAGGTTAGAGAGATAATTAAGATAGAATTTCACGTTTTTTTTTCTTTCACAATCACCTCATCATCACCATCATCATCATCACACATCACCTGTCAGCCTCGCTGACAGATTGTCATTTTTCAGTGGGCAGCGAGGAGGTGATACTGCCGGGGATATCCGGCGATGATGTCATCAATCCGAACGCCGACAACCCTTATGATCCTGTATATCCAATACCGCCTTCCACTAGTCGGTGAGTTTATAATTTTTTTATTTCATAAGCATATCGACTGTCCCTACGTTTACTATCGAAACTAAATATGGCGAATTTTAAGTTTCGTGAGTTTACGAGGACCAGCGACGTCACATTCCATACTTTACGACTTGCTAAAACTGAATATATATAATATATTAATAATATTTGAAATCAATTGTGTCTACATTGTAATATAATTTGATAGAAACAAGTTGCGACGGTAATAAAAAAACCCTTTTTTGAGTTTCGATAGTCTACGTAGGGGGACAGTCGATATGTGCGGCCTGATGGAAGGCGTTCATCGTCGCCTACCTGTACTTCAGTAGTCCCCGGGGTATCACAAATCAAATAATCAATAAAAATAATAATAATGTATATATATCAAAAAAAAAATACAAATATACAATTGACGTTTTTTTTTTTTATTAACGAAAAAGCTCGAGGCCCACCTGATGTTAAGTGGACTAACCTCTGCCTAAAACAGTTGCAATTCATGACAACTAACTAGTTGCACTGCGCCCGTCACATTGAGACATAGTTGTTAAGTCTCATTGTGCGTGTAATTTCACTGGCTCTCAACGACTACTGCCGGAACACACCTTTCGGTGCTTGGCGACAGACTTTCTACTTGAGGGTGGTCGCTAGCCAGGCGGGCATTCGCAAAATGCCCTTCCACCATGCGGTGAAGCTCAAGCTCTGGGCGGGATTCGAACCATGGACCTGCTGCGCGGCAGTCCATAGCCAATGCCACTGAGCCATCACTGCTTCAAAACGAGACGTGTCACCAGGGTATATAATGAACGAGATAATTATTACGAATATAATGAGGTAATTATTAAACTTATTTTTTTTTATTTTTTTTATTGCTGATAGGTTAGCCTTTGACCACTATCTCACCTGATGGTAAGTGATGATGTGGTCGAAGATGTTGTTCAGGCTAACCTAGAAGTACTGGCTCTCAAGGACAGCTGCCGGAACACACTTGGCGACAGATTTTCTGCTTGAGGGTGGTAGCTAGCCAGGCGGGCATTCGCAAAATGCCCTACCACCATGCTATAACGACTGCCATCCGAAGACAACAACCGGGACCGACGGCTTAACGTGCCCTCCGAAGCACGGAAACGCTCAGTAGTAATGTCACTAGCGGTCACCCATCCAACTCATGACCGCGCGCGACGTTGCTTAACTTTGCTAATCGGTTGAGAACAGCTAAGTAAACTTCGCTACGAGCGCTTCAAAATATTTAAAGAAATGTAAGTCAATTTTAATATTGTTAGGTTTGCAATGACGCCTGCTATGCGGATTACATTACAAAAACACAAATATACGATAGGAAAAATTTAAGTCATGTGCTTGGGTTCGAACCCGATTGTTCGCTCCATCCCAATACGATGGTTGGAGAACGATAGGAGGGATTTGAGTTATGACGTCATGTCATGTTGGCTCAATTGGTTGGAGCATAACCCGGCTCAAGGGGTGGATGGACGCGGGTTCGAATCCCGCACATGACTTAAATTTTTCATATCGTATATATGTGATTTTGAAAGTCAAGTTTAAAACAGCAGAACGCAAACCTTACCGGGGAGCGTGGTGTAAAAAGTGTACCGTGCGGTGCAAAAACATTACTGTGACGCGACCAATCGAATGCGAGCATTTCTAAGCGCCAAATCAATTGACCAATCCAATTGAATTGGGTAGATTGTGCGTGTTTTGTTGTGAACTTGATGAGTCCGAAATCAAAGCGGTCACTGTATCAGAGTTACACTTCTTTGCATACTTCTTCGTAGATTTAAACTTAGCAATCATTGTGTTACTGGCATTTGACTATCACTTCACTACATAGTATAAAACAAAGTCGCTTCCCGCTGTCTGTCCCTATGTATGCTTAGATCTTTAAAGCTACGCAACGGATTTTGATGCGGATTTTTATTGGATTAGAGTGATTCAAGAGCAATGTTTATATATGTATAATACATGCAAAATATAGTAGAGGTACACTGATAATTTTAGATGTTCCTAATGTGAGGTCGTAAATAATAGTAGATTATGATACAAGTGAGCTAAGTTGCTCATTATACACTCGGCTGTGTGTTGCAGCCTGAGCCGTGGGCGAGGGCGTAAATCAGCCGAGTGTATAATGAGCAAGTTGCTCACGAGTTTCATACGCACTTTTTCAACACCCTTGCGAGGAAAAAAATATATATTGCACAAATGCGATACAAACAACATTCGAAAATTATGGAAAATAGCGCGTGGCAAATGTATGATGGTTGATTACATATAAACCTCCTGGGTGTTACAAATCTATTACCCAGTTAAATTAAAAATGCTCAGTTTACTCGCATATAATTTGCAGTTAGGTACTAACTTAACTTTGTAGGGATAATTCTATTACGCACTAGTGTATAATATGATTATGCACGAGGGTGTTATAGTTCGGTTTATGGCCCTAAGAACGATATAATAAAGCTCACTCTACGAGCAAGGGTGTTGAAAAACATATTATGATATAATGTTATCTATGTTTTTTTTGCAGATCATCCTCCAGAGGGCGCGGCAAATCCAGAAACAACAGCAACAACTCTGCAAACAATATACACCATTTAATGCCAATCGGTAAGACTTTTACTTGACGGTAGGTCTCATAAGCAAGAGTTCGTCCTGGTGTGTACCACCGGTACCACCGCAGTGTCAGATATTGTTCTCGAAGTAGTATTGCGCAGACACTACGGTGTTGAAGCGTGAAGGGAACGGTAGCAAGTGAATTACTGGGCAAATGAGACATAAGATATAATGTCTCGGATTGACTGGCACAGTGCAGTGTCACGCAGTAAGAAGATGGCGACTTTTACCAAGTGATTATGTTATGAGACGTACTGTAGTGTATTAGCCGGATAGTCCACTGCTGGACACAGCCTCCCCCATCATGGGGGGTTTGCCATAATCCTCACGCTTGGCAGGCGGCTTTGGGATCGTAGTGTGAGATATCAGTTAACTATATCAGAAAGCACAGCTTCCCATCTTTGGTTTGTTACCATTAGTCGCCTCTTACGGCACCCATGGATAGACATGGGGGGTAGATGAAATTCTATTCCACGGACCGTCTGCCTCATAACATAATAACAAAAAAAGAAACACGTCCTTATCAATAGATTTTTAATTGGAACGACGGCATCTTAAATAGGTGGATGACACGGGTTCGAATACCGCACATGACTATAATTTTTATGGTTTTGCGTGATAGCCGACATACGCGCTGAGCCGCGGCCGGAAACCTAGTCGATTATAAAAGACTAGGCAAGCTCCTCTATAAGCGATTCAAAAACGGTATTCTGAAATTGCAGGTGAAGTGCCAATGGGTTTAATGGAAGGCGTGAACACGTCAGGGCGAGGGGCGGCGCGCCGATGGGAACAGAAGCAAGTGCAGATCAAGACCATGGAGGGAGAGTTCAGCGTCACCATGTGGGCTACTGGAGAAGACGATGGTAAGTTGCAAGCATAAGCACCCGTCGCACTAGTTCTTTAATCTTACCAAAAGATAGAACAAACTACGGTAAAAAAATATTCCATTCGAAGGACCACAACTTTATAACAAGATACCCTCACGCATAGAAAAATTTAACTCGTTCAACATGTTTAAAAAACAAGTTGCTCAATATATAATTGTAGATTGAAATCGATTGAGCATACGAACACGTTGGGAGAGTAGGTGTTACTAGATAGGACGAAACTATGGTAATTTTTTAGCATAATGTCTTTAAACCTAAACCTAAGTTAGAGGTGGGCCTTCGAGCCGGATAACGTGATTAATACGTGATAAAAACGCCCTTAAACAAATTTGACATAGATTTCTATCAAATCATGATCCATTGCTTGGTAAAAACAAGAATTTACATAAAACTAGATATAAACAATATTATGCAAACATGACAATAAAATGGAAAGTTAAAATATGTTATAAGCATGATTATAATATAACCACAATTCATATAAAAGTATAATAGTACATTTATGTAAAATAATACACGTTTTTTCTAAAGTTTGAGTTGAGAACCATTGTAATATGTGATGACGAAAGCAAGTGTCCCAATCAAGTGACACCTAGTATATTACCAGCGGAGAATATTGTACCATGTATCAAACACGGCCAACACGTTCTTCATTCTTAAATATAATTACAAGCACAATCGCGTGCTGTGCGAAAATCTTGTTTAAAAATGATTAGAGCACAAAACTTTTGTTGCGGACTGGAAGCGAACCCGTGCCCCCTTATTTCGCGCCGGATGACTATTCCACTCGACTGAGAGTTTTTTTTTATGTTATTGTGACGGAACAAGCTCGAGGCCCACCTGATGTTAAGCGGACTAACCTCTGCCTAGAACAGATGCATTTCGTCATAAGTCACGAATTGCACTGCGCCCGTAACCTTTCAGACATAGTTATTAAGTCTCATGTGCCTGTAATTTCACTGGCTCTCAAGGACTGCTGCCGGAACACACCGTTAGGTGCTTGGCGACAGATTTTCTACTTGAGGGTGGTCGCTAGCCAGGCGGGCATTCGCAAAATGCACTTCCACCATGCGGTGAAGCTCAAGCCCGCGGCGGGATTCGAACCATGGACCTGCTGCGCGGCAGTCCATAGCCAAAGCCACTGAGCCATCACTGCTTCAAGTTTCAAGCAAATGCACCCGTCGCGCTAGTTTTGTAATCATTTTTTTTATAATCTTTATTTAATTTAGGGACTTTTGTCTCTTGACATGTCACTCCCATCATAACCTTAATCTTTACATTATCTCATACACATCTTATATATTTTTAATGCATTCTCCGATGCAGGTTCTACCAAAGTATTAATGTATATTCGGACCTGCTGCGCGGCAGTCCATAACCAATGCCACTGAGCCATCACTGCTTCAAAATAATAACAGTAATAAGAATCCGGCATCAAAAGAAAATTGTGCTCCCATAATTTGTAAACGTATATTGTTTGATAAAAGTGTAAAACAAAGCAGACAATCAAATAAATAGCAAACATATAAAGTTTGACAAACATTTTGATATTGTAATGATTGCAATAACGCCTGCTACGCGGATTACATTACAAAATTACAAATATACGATAGGATTTTTTTTTTAATACGATGGTTAATGAACTATAGGAAATATTCGAGTTATGACGTCATGTCATGTTAGCTCAATTGGTTAGAGCATGCCCCGGCTAAAGGGGCGGATGGACGCGGGTTCGAATCCCGCACATGACTTAAATTTTTCCTATCGTATATTTGTCATTTGACAAACATGTTTGATTGTTTATGGGGCTGTATAGAATCTGGATGTTTAGCAGCAACAATGAAAAAATATCAAATATATAATTACTTAAATATTTTCTTTCCAGATGATGGATCTAATCCAGAACCAGACCCAGATTACACGGAGTACATGACTGGAAAGAAGAATATATTAGGGAGCGAACCAATGCCAGGTAAATTTTAATTTTATATATAGGCTAGCGTTTACCAATCATCAGGTCCTACTGCATGCTTACCCTTCTCCACATGGTGGAAAGGTATTTTCTATTATCTACTGGCTTTTAAGTAGAAAATAATATTGCTCATTTTTTTTATCCTTGATGGGTTAACTTTTGCGCACTATCTCACCTGATGTTAAGTGTGGTCGAAGATATTGTTCAGATTAACCTAGAATTACTGGCTCTCAAGGACAGCGGAACACACCGTGTGTTCTGGCAACTAGATTTCATTCTAGGTTTTCTTCCTCTCATGCATACATTAATACCATAACTTAACATCAAGTTTAGAAGCGCTCGTAGCGAAGTTAACTTAGCTGTTCTCAACCGATCAGCAAAGTTAAGCAACGTCGCGCGCGGTCATGAGTTGGATGGGTGACCGCTAGTGACATTACTACTGAGCGTTTCCGTGCTTCGGAGGGCACGTTAAGCCGTCGGTCCCGGTTGTTATCTTAGGATGGCAGTCGTTGTAGCATGGTGGTAGGGCATTTTGCGAATGCCCGCCTGGCTAGCTACCACCCTCAAGTAGAAAATCTTTCGCCAAGCACCTAACGGTGTGCAGCTGTCCTTGAGAGCCAGTACTTCGACCCCATCATCACTTACCATCAGGTGAGATAGTGGTCAAAGGCAGCCTGTATGATATAGCCAGCCTATCATACAGGCAATTTATATTTTTTGCTCTTATTACCCCGCGGTTCAAGTCACGCAAATATGCCGCTATTTGCTCTGTATTTACCCAAACGTTTAGTTCATAGTGTGCTAAACACTTTTCACTTAATTTTGAAATAGACTCAGTAATAACTTGGTTAGAACAAAATAACTTAAGGGCTAATATATCTAAAACGAAATTCATTAATTTTCAAAACTATAATAATATTGACATTTTTAATCCAAGATTGACATGCAGAAATGAAATAATAGAAAAAGTTGACGAAATCAAATTTCTTGGAATCGTATTAGATAAAAATCTTAACTGGAAATCACACATAGACAGCGTATGTAAGAAATTAAATAGATTCATATTTGCCCTTGGACGATTAAGACGTACTTCGGGTCAAAACACCGCACTGACTGCATATTTTGGTTACGTCGCCTCAGTTCTAGGTTACGGACTAATGTTATGGGGTAACTCTACTCATATAAAAAGAGCTTTTATTATTCAAAAAAAATGTATTAGAGCTGTTTGTGGAGTCGGTCCACTAGAATCATGTAAACCACTTTTTAAAAAACTGAATACACTGACATTAATAGGTTTATATATTTATCAAATAGGATGTTTTGTTAAAGAACATGACGCATTTTTTAACCACTTTGAGGAAAAAATCTAACTCTAGGGCAAAATATAGGGACCCAACGAGGTTAATGGTGCCTATATGGAAAACTGCACTTGCTCGAAAGAGCTGTGTGACTATGACAGTAAAAATATTTAACAAGATTCCTAGAGATATTAGAGAATTACCAATTAGACAATTTAAAACTAAACTTTTTAAGTGGCTAAAAGAAAAATGCTTTTATGACATTAATGAATTATTCGGTGTAAATTGAGGATGACATGTTTATTTAATAATTTAGTAATAATTTTAATAATAATTTTAATAATATATACATATGTTTTAATTGTTTGACATGTAATTTCATTAATAAATAAATACTAATAATATTATATTGTACGTCTGTCATGGACAAACTGTAGTTCTACTAGCACTTGTGCTCTTAATAAGATCTAATATGTACACGGTTTATGCAATAAATAAATTTCATTTCATTTCAAACAGACACCACGGTAGCATTATGACGTCACCTCCGGCTGCAAACAACGCTCACAGAAAAGAGGTAGTGCACTGGGGTGCGTTCCGAACCTTGGTTAGAGCGCACTCGGAGTGCAACTTTTCACTCTAACGTCGTTCACAACCTTCGAGTAGAGCGTTCGGTTGTCACAACTGGACCGTTCCAAACCTTTGAAGGTTACAACTTTTTAACCATAAAACGCGTGACATGAAATGACTTTGACGTTTATATCGTATTCTATCTGATGCGCTCACCCATATATCTCAAAAAATATAATTACTAATATGATTTCTCAAAATATAAAACTTAAATAAAAATGGAAAACGAATTTTTGATAGTGTTAAATAGCAATTACTATTACGATAATGATGTAAGTCTGTCAATGTCACAATTTGTTTGAGGTTATAAAACAACCGGTCGTTCCATACCTCAGGGTAAGTTGCAAAACAACCAAACAACGAAACAACTACACTCTGAGCCTCTGAACGCACTCCTGTGTGCACAAACATTCACAAAGTTTGACAGAACAATGTTTCCATTGCAAGCAAACGCGAGCATTTACAGTAGGTAGTGTGGTAAAACACATGTGTGTATGCTACTTAAATCTGTCGCCAGCCACTAACAGCGTGTGAAGTGCTTGGCGACAGATTCTTTACTTAAGGGTACTATGGTGCCCGTATTGTTAAATATTTGTTTGCAGACCACCATGTAGGTAGTGTCAGAAGTTTTCAAGGTCCCAAGACTAATATGCATGATATTAGAAGGACCTCTCTTTTCATAGCTGCTTATAAAATTATACAAAGTAATATGTTTTGTCAACAGGTTTAGATTTATCAGATCCGAAGCAATTAGCTGAATTTGCTCGTCCTGGCCACAAGATCAGACTAAAGAAACCAATGGCTGAGTCGTCAGACAGAACGATAGGTATGTACGTAGGTATGTCTGCATTTTTATATATTTTTACCATTATAACTAAACTCTGTTACTATAATTATTAACTGCGTTTGTGAGATTTTTTGGATATAACCAGTAAGTGTGACTTGATGGGAAAAAATCCCAGCAAGTCAGCGTGACTCGCTTTTTTTATAGATGATAGCCTTTGACCGTTATCTCACCTGATGATAAGTGATGATGTGGTCGAAGATGTTCAGGCTAACCTAGAATTTCTGGCTCCCAAGGACAGCTGCTGGAATACACAGTTACATTTTCGTCTTGAGAGTGGTAGCTAGCCAGGCGGGCATTCGCAAAATACCCTACCACCATGCAACATGACTGGTTGGGAACCTATTGATGGTGTGTTCGAAGGTATTAACAGGCTTAACCTAGAATTACTGGCTACACCGTTAGGTGCTTGGCGACAGATTTTCTACTTGAGGGTGCTTGCTAGCAGGCGGGCATTCGCAAAATGCCCTTCCACCATGCAAACTGGGCTCATATATAAGCTAAATCTTGTATTACCCAAACGGCTGTAGGTATATGGTACCCACTATATCTGCTATAGAGTTTTTACATGTTTAATGATGTTTTTTTTAAAACATGTCAAAGTTGTCTTTGATTTGCTTATCAGGAAAGAAGTGACGTGAGACCTGATGGTAAGCATTGTGATGTGATTGAAGTTTAAAACAGTACAGTTGGCAGTACAATGTAGAATATTTCAATACAAAATTTTGTAATTGACCTTCATAACAGCGTCGTAGACGCCTAAAATGGGAAATAGTGTCCCCTATGACAAGTAAAGAAATCAAAAGTGCTTTTTTCAAATATATCAAATTTATATTTGATATATTTTTTATAGCTTTCTCAAAATATTTGTTATTATTAGTTATTGATTTCCGCAAAGTAACGCCTGAATCTATCCATTAAAATTAGAACACAAAATTCGGGTCAGTGGAGCCAGCTTCGATGGCCCAATGGTTCTAGCACCAGGTGCAGTGGCGCTGGTTCGATTTTTGCTCTAGGTCAAAATGTTGTGCGTTAAACATTTATAAATGTGGGAAGTAGTGACCAATGAAGGTGGTAGATGGTCAGACGATTATTCACAAAATGTCCTACATGTACAAGCCAGCAACAGAATTTGAACTGCCCTCCACAAGGCAGTCCATTGTCATTGTCTTGGCTATTAAATACTTAAATGAACTGGTTAAGTCACTGAAAAATTCTGAAATTCTATCGTTATGGAACTGCATAGGTGTCAAGTAGAGGCATGCGATGGAATAATCATGATCAGTTTTAGTAACTATAAAAAAACATTCTTTACACAAAATTTGTTCCTCATGATTACGTTTTGCTATTTTACTTGAGCACAAGTTTTTTATCCCAAGCTGAAATCGAATCTTCGTCCACCGTTTTTACGCACCGAGTGTGTTATCCATTGTGCTGTCAAAGCCGAAATTTCGTGCTGTAATATTATTATTTTGACCGTCACAGGTGACGGGCGTTTTTTTTTGCTTGTTACCATATCTTGAAATATAGACATCATAATGTGAGTTGAAGTATTAAAAAGATCAATTTTTTCGATCATATGAAGTCTAGTTGATAGCCGCAACACCACCTATGACGGTTAAAGGAATACAATTAGAGCACATAATTCGGCTAAGTCGTACCAGCCTCAATATCCAAGTGGTTTTAGCACCCAATGCGTGAAACTGGTTGATGTGGGTTCGATTCCGGCTTGAGGTGAAAAGTTGTGTGTTTTAAATATATGTATAATTAAATGTAGTGTATGTATTGTTGCAGCATGTCCACACAAGGGTTGCACCAAGATGTTCCGGGATAACTCTGCCATGAGGAAGCATCTTCACACGCACGGACCCAGGGTCCACGTCTGTGCAGAGTGCGGTCAGTTTTATACTGTTAACAGTCAGATTGTCCACTGCTGAACACAGCCTCCCCCATTTAGCGGGTTAACCTTAATACCTACGCTTGGCAGGCGTCTTGGAGATCTCAGTTTAAGATATCAGCTCCTCAATCCTCATCAGGCGCTGCTGCCCATCTTCTGGTATTTTACCTTTTATGACACCCACAGGTAGCAATGGGGGGTGACATTCTAGTCTGGCACCCCGCAGGGCAGAATTATTATACATACATAATATCTACTTTTGAAGCAGTGATGGCTCAGTGGCAATGGCTATGGACTGCCGTGCAGCAGGTCCATGGTTCGAATCCCGCCGCGGGCTTGAGCTTCACCGCTTGGTGGAAGAGCAATTTGTGAACGCCCGCCTGGCTAGCGACCACCCTCAAGTAGAAAATCTGTCGCCAAGCACCTAACCTTGTGTTCCGGCAGCAGTCCTTGAGAGCCAGAAAAATTACAGGCTAATGAGACCTAACAACTGGACGTCTCAGTGTGATGGGCACAGTGCAATTCGTCGTTGACGAAATGCGTCTGTTATAGGCAGAGGTTTGTCCATTTAACATCAGGTGGGCCTCGGGCTTGTTCCGATACAAGAACATAAAAAAATAAAAATAAAGCATGTGATATCAAAACACATACAATTTGTCAATTTAAACATTCTCTCATGTTGTTTTTTCCAAATCTATTACATATTTAGGCATTTTTATCTAATATCTACTTGCATCTTTTTTAATATATATTCTATTAGCAATTTTTTTTTGCCTCCTATCAGTATTATCGCAGCCCTTATTCAAAACATTCTAAAGTCGTCTTTCCCAAATCTGTTATTACAGCTTTTTTTTCTATTATCTCAGCTTTTATACTATCGGATCTGTTTTTATCTGTTATGCAGCCGTTTTTTATATGAAAAACTCAGTCTGTTTTTACGTATTATCTCAGTCTTTTCCATAGTTGAAAACGTGACTAATTATTTCCATACCTAATTATTATATATTGTTTTCGTTTCCAGGCAAAGCATTTGTAGAAAGTTCAAAATTGAAACGTCATCAGCTGGTACACACCGGTGAGAAGCCTTTCCAGTGCACTTTCGAAGGGTGCGGCAAGAGGTTCTCGCTAGATTTCAATTTAAGGTAAGGAATGCTCTGCACTGTACAGAATGGCTTTAGACTGTTGCATATCCCGCTCTATTTTGTTCCATCACAATTGCAAAAAAATATCTATAAGCTGAACCGTAATGTAAAACAACATAAAACATACTGTCATGCACACTGTACTTCCAGAAGAGAGTTTTTTTTTATGCTTGATATTTTTGCTTTTGACCACTATCTCACTTGATGATAAGTGATGATGTGGTCGAAGATATTGTTCAGGCTAACCTAGAATAACTGGCTCTCAAGGACAGCGGCCGGAACACACCGTTAGGTGTTTGGCGACAGATTTTCTACTTGAGGGTGGTAGCTAACCAGGCGGGCAATCGCAAAATACCCTACCACCATGCTATAACGACTGCCATCCTAAGACGACAACCGGGACCGACAGCTTAAAGTGCTCTCCGAAGCACGGAAGCGCTCCTTAGTAATGTCACTAGCGGTCACCCATCCAACTCATGGCCGCTGCGGACGTTGCTTAACCTTGCTGATCGGTTAAGAACAGCTAAGCAAACTTCGCTACAGGCGCTTCAAAGATGAGATGTGTCATCACGTGGTTTACTCTCCATTACATAGGGACGAGCATATTGCCATCAACTAGGCATAGTTCCAGACTCCCGAGCTGCTACTGATTATTAGACTAATTTTTATTTTCAGGACCCACGTCCGCATTCATACTGGAGACCGTCCATATGTCTGCCCATTTGACAGCTGCAACAAGAAGTTCGCACAGAGCACCAACCTCAAGAGTCACATACTTACACACGCCAAGGCCAAGTATGTATTATGTTGTCGAATTCTTTGGCTATTGATTCGTGCAGTACTGTTTGCATTGCTGTTTCATAATAAAGTATGATGGAATAGCTCATCAGAAAACAAAGACGAGTGCCATGCAGAAAGTCGTCTGTAACCGCATGGCAGTAAAATATATTTTACTAATCCTCAAGTAGAAAATCTGCAGGTTAAATATGTGTTCTGGCTGCTGTCCTTGAGAGTCAGTTTGCACTCTGCGACAACCCTGTCTACTATGTGCAACCAAATCACTTACCATTAGGTGAGATTGTGGTCCACGGCTAGCATATCGGTAGAAAAAAATGTGACTACATTGCTATCTTCTGCTCTTCTGGAATACATGATAAAGTAAAAGTACTTTATGAACCAAAATAAAATGAATTTTTAACCAGCCCCATCAATTTTCAATTTCAGATCAAGAAACTCAGTGTCAAGAAGTGGTAACAATTCATATGAATCTGCCCGCACTACCCCCCAATTTGTCCAATTAGAAATATCACCAGACGATTCCAATCCACAGTTGATCTTCTACACACACGAATAAACACTAACAGTGTAGTGAATCCTGACAGTACAGTGAATACTGACAGTGCAGTGAATACTGACAGTACAGTGAATATTGACAGTGTAGTGAACACACACAAGTGGACCACTATTATTGTTATTTTAAATTTCCTGTAAAATAAGATAATGTGGCATGCAAGTGAACACTGTGATATAAGTGTGAATATTAATGTTACAACATGAGAAGAATATATTGGTGGATCTGACAGCAAAGTGAATAGTGAAGCACTAGTGACTTTACACTGTCAGAAAAATACTGAGACTAAAGTGAATATCACTTTACAACTATTACACTTAAAAATTCGCTTATAAGTGATATTGTAAATTTTTATATGTACTAAACTACTTACAATTTAGTGTATCTGTTTTACAATTTTGAAATAATGCCAATCCTACAGATTTTCATGAAATAACAGGTTTTTTTAATGAAAATTTCGAAAATGCGAGAGTGATAGTGATAATCTATAGCTTATTTTGATATTGGAAAATGGGGTCTCAAATCAATATTATGTCATTGATGCTATGTTATAGAAAAACATGGGTAATTGTTTTGAAGACAAAAATATTATTTTGATTTCAAAATCCTAACTTTATCTTTGCAATGATTATCTTACAAATAAATAACATGCTAATCTAAATAATAGTAAATATCAATGACCACAAGAAAAATCTGCCGGCTAATAAGACCAGTCAAATATCAGAATCCAGCCTCGGAATGAAAATAAGAAGGAGAAAGATTTTACCTGTTGTCAAGACTTGAGATAGCCTTATAGAATCTAGTCTTCTTTGCATCATCTGCTTTTAGAAGTTGTTTTATGCTACCTTGATCTTATTCATACATGTTTTCATATTCAATATTGAGAGGGTATTCTTCTTATTGTATCATTCTTACAGTTTAACAAGATTATTTCAAGGAGGCAGTAGGATCTTACCATATTTGTTTGGGCAGGGGAGGAGGCTCGAACGGTGAAAGGGAGCATTGATGCATCATAAAGGAGCCCTAAATCTTACTGGGTTGCAAGCCCCAGGCACCTTGACTTAGGCCTCTTCCTCTGCAACATTACGGACCCGACATCCGCACGGTCTATCCATGGAATGCTAATAAATTTGTCTCTCTCTGAGGTAATAGGGTAGTTGACACAGTCTAAAATAAAATACAGTGTAACGTTAACATGATTGTAGTTGGAGCACATAACTCGATGAAATTAACAAATTATTTATTCTGCATTGGATTACCTTTATTTTGAATAAACAAAATGTGTTTAAATTTTCTTTAAGTCACGTGATCTCAAACGGAAGTAAAGGCGGAAATGATGTCATAAGGACAAAAACAAAGCCACAGAATAGGTAATAGTAATCATGAGAGTTTGTTTCCAAAGGTTTTGACAGTGACAATTGACATTAGTAATCGCTAATAGCAAGCAACCTACAAAATGTCGCATCACTATCGATTTACTACTTAGGCCCCTATTTCACTATCAAATCCATTGGATCCCATATATTTAATAGTGTAATACGTACATTTGACTCATTTATCTTTGAGCATATTTCGCCGTGAGATTTGATCAATGATCAGCATAGATAATAAAACCCAAACTCGGAACAAGAATCTATGGAAAAATTTTGCAATTATTACTCATAGTAATACAACAACTTTAAACAGTTGGAAAAGCTTATGTTTATCATTATATTTATTCCGATGTCACTGCACGCCATTGTCTCGATCACTTGAAAGTGTTTACATTTCGGGATTACAAAAATGTTCAATAAAATAGTGATTTTGAACCGATTAAAGTTGTTTAATTACCATGTATGAAAAATAATTGATAATGCTGCCACTCATGTATCCGTGCTTCAAACTGTGTTGGTTCTGTGATTGTTTTATTCTCTACATACACCCCTACACTATGGTACTCGTTCTGCCGAACAACCTGTATAATCGATTACGCACGACACTACAACAAGCAAGCAAAACGTATTACATTTCAGCACTATTTGTTTTTGCCCTAGTGACGTCATAAGCATACAGGCCGCCATTGAATGATGTTTTAGCGCCAATTTTAAAAGTTGAAATAAAAAGATGGATTTCTAGTATTCCAGGAATCCTAAAAAAAAAATTAAAAATACTAGGTGTATATTTCAGTGTTCTAAATAATTTAACATACTTTAAAAAAACAAGTCAACAACCCTATTGTGATACAAATTACATAGTAACTTTAAATTATTGCTATCACTGATAAAACTTCTTAATTTCTTCTTGAATAGGACCAGGATAACTAATGGATTTAGCCGTTACATACAGATATCCACGTCTAATAGAAAAATATAATTAGTGACAATTCTGCCTAAATTACCATCTTAGGTTATACTGCCACAAATACTATTTTTTAGAGCAAAACATGTTCATCTGTAGAGTGACTCGAGATTGCATACTTCAGTTTAACGCACCAGGTGCCTGACCCGCTTAGCTATTGATACTTGTGAACTGCCAATTTTGTGCTTGATTTTTATCATTTCAACTGACAGTAAACCTTCACATTGAGATCAAGGTGGTAAATTTTGGTAGAATTACCGCTAAATATATTCTTATTTGTTATAAAATTAGTACAACTTTACGTACCCGCAACGGTGTTGAGGGTATTTGTACATTTTAATAAACTGACAATTAACTTGTGGCAGAATCAACTTACCTGCCTTTATCATTACGCTTGTTAACATATTAATGTACTTTTTGTACTGTAAATATGCCAAAAAGAGTTATTTTTAAGAGTTAAGAATATTATTGTTTTGTGTAAATAAAAACTGATATATGGCGAAACCAATATTGAAAAATATATATGTTTCTTTTAGACACATCTATATATATAAGCAGCTTGTATCTGCTACTTATTGGTATTAAAAGTCTTCCTCTTTTTTTTTAAGGCGTTATTTGAGCCCTGAAGTTTAAAGACACCATTCTTTCTTCCCTGAAATCAACCATTTATTTTGTTCAATGCTGCAAAATCCATAAAATAGTAGATGTAGGGTAAAACTTTATGATAAACCTCATTTTATACGAGTGGCTGACCTGAAAATGTGAAATGTTTTAATTTTTCGTTTTCAACCATCATATTTCTACTGTTTTGAAAACTTCTATTAACTGAATCAACAAAAAATGCCATAGAATTATTTAACCTGCTCACAAAATTTCACTGAAATTGAGAATGCAGGTGGAACTACTGGTGTACAGGAGGAGAACAACCGGAAATCCAGACAGACATAAGAAAGCATTTTTACCCAAGCTGTATTGGGGACGCTTTGTGGTTGCTTGATCCATAATATGCAATTTGGACATCATCATTGGAGGGCATTGTATGCCTGCCTGGCTAGCTACTTCCATCAAGCAGAAAATCTGTTCTCACAGCTCTTTGCTGGTGGAGAGCCAGTTGAAATTCTAAGTTAACCCTGTTCTGTTTACTATCTACATCCACATTATCACTTACAGTCGGTTGAGATTATGGCAAAAGGGTAGCGAGCGATAGGGTATTTTAATAAGTTAGCATCAGCTGGACCACTACGGCCAAGTTATGAATGAAATTCTATTGTTATCATTATCGCCGATGCCAATGGGTTAAGAATGCCCACCTGGCTAGCTACTCCCATCAAATAATAAGAAGCGCTGGTATTGAAGTTTGCCTAGCCTTAACCGATCAGCTATGTCAGTTAAGCAATGTCCGCTTTTATAAAACATACTGGATTGCAAAATGAGTCTTGTTTGTACTACAACGTAAGTTGAACTAGGTGTCGCTCCATCCCCATACGATGGTTGAAGAACGAGAGCCAAAATTAGAGTTATGAGTCATAATGTCATGTTAGCTCAGTCGGTCAGAGCATACCCCGGCTATAGGGGTGGATGGACGCGGGTTCTATGACTATATTTTTTCTCTCGTTAATTTGTAATTTTGTAACATACTGGATTATTAAACAAACCTATTATTATTTATCAGTATTTTATCATTTTTATCATACTCCAAAATTATGATGATTTAAAAACAATGGATTTAGTGGATATTGTTTTCGCCTATACACAGTTTTTGCATAATTTTAGTAAACTAATTTTTTTACCATGAAAATAATATGAGGAAAAACTATAGGAGTCTAATTTAAGAACTAGTTGCACCATCTAGCGTAGAGGGTGTGAACTATAATATTATTTTTACACTAGATTTTATATTTTACTTTTGTGTACAGGGTTATTGGTAAAATGCTAACAACCTCTTAGGGTTGACTTCTGCTATTAATAACAAACATTTTGTCATAAAATTATTTTTTTTTTGTTTGTGTATATGACGGAATAAGCACGAAGACCACCTGATGTTAAAAGTATCTTGTGCCTATAATTTAAAAGTTCATATTTTTTATTACTTAGATCGGTGTAAATATTCAAAGGGAGCGCGGCGCGGTCCAATGTTGCCGCGGCGGGCGTTTTTGGCTTGGAGAGATTCAAAACTTAAAACAATAACTTTTTCTGGTACTGTCTGACACTGTTAAGTTCTGTGTCTCGTAGTAAAAGACAATACCTACTCCGAGCTAAGAGCGCCCGCCGCGGTAACACTGGACCGCGCCGCGCTCCCTACTAATAAAGTTTTGAATATTTACATCGAGCTAAGTCATAAAAAATATGAAATTTTTCATCTCATAAGGTTTGTTAGGACTAGCAGAAGGCAACCCTAAGAGGTTGTTAGCATTTTACCAATAACCCTGTATATATACTTGCATAAACTGTTTTCTTTGACAATCTGTTAACTAAGGTACAAACAAGTTCACAAGTGCAGTAGCAGGCAAATCCGTGCAATTTACACACTCCTATATACACATTCATAAAGTGTTTTTGGTATAACTAGTGACCTTGTGCTGTGTGCTTGTTGCCCAGAAAAAATATGGTGAGATATCTATGATGTTTTTTTTTTTCATATTGATAATTTTCATTTCCATCTGTCTCATGTTTCTAAATCCTAAACGGGTCTATTCATGCACGAATTAACATCAAATTAATAATATTTTGACTATATATTTGTTAATGTTATTGTGACGGAACAAGCCCGAGGCTCACCTGATGTTATGTGGACCTCTGCCTATAATAGACGCATTTCGTCAACGACGAAGTGCCTGTAGTTTTACTGGCACTCAAGGACTGCTGCCGGAACACACTGTTAGGTGCTTGACAGATTTTCTACTTGAGGGTGGTCGCTAGCCAAGCGGGCATTCGCAAAATGCTCTTTGATTCTTTCGTGAAGGTCAATTACAAATTATAATATTGATATATTCTACATAGTACTGCCACATTCAGCAAAAAATGTTTAGTGCGAGAAGAACAGTCAAGAAACTCGGGGACATTACTTTAAACGTCTTTTAACAAAGTTACATACTATAGTAAAATTTGTAATAATTTTATATTTGATTCAATTGCGTAGGTGACATAGCTTGGCCGAGTTGAAGTTGTCCAAGCATTTCTGTCAATTATTAATGAGAAAGTTGCCTGATATGAAGCTATATTAGCCCATAACAGGTACATTCATACTAGTGCAGTGGTTCCGAACCTGGGGGTAATTACCCCTGCGGGGGTTAAATAGATATTCTATGGGGGTAACAGAGGTAGTACCTAAAATACAGAAATAGAATATGATTAAATTAAAATAATACCGCTGGCAGGGAAAAAAACTAAATATTATTAACAAAGAGGTATTTTCAGTGTGCATTTTTTATGAATAAAGATATTTTACTTACTAGTATTTTTTACTTATATAATTTTGAATTAGGGCCAATATCAGTTTCTTTAACAAGCAATAGGGGTAACAATTCCGAAAAGGTTAGGAACCAATGTACTAGTGGATACCAATAAAATTTATTCACTATCAGTGCATCAGAGCTTACAGGTTTACAGATGCACTTTGATAGAAAACTTATAAGAAGTTATGCCCATTGGATTCGGTGAGGCTATCCTCTTTTTCGGTGCTATTAACTAATATGGCTCACTTTAACCACTAAACCTGCTTCTGCACATTTAATCGCGACTGTACGTACAATTTTCAACAATTTAGATTTGTACAAAATCACAAATATACGATAGGAAAAATTTAAGTCAGGTGCGGGATTCGAACCCGCATCAGTAATCCGCTTATCAGGCGTTATTGCGAACCTAACAATATTAAAATTTTAAGGTTGCGTCATCATTTACAAGTATAAAACCAATTGCAAAATTGGTCTTGTTTGTAGTAAAACGCAAGTGGTACTATAGATGTCGGTCCATCTCAATACGATGGTTTTTTAAATTGGCGATATGCCTTTATTAAACAAATACTACAAACTACATACAACAGTACAGCTACTACAATACTACAGCTACTACAGTAAAAGCATTTGGACTCATAGGGAGTCCAAATGCTCTAGCCCACTATCAGTTGGCAGCGTGCCCAGCATGCTGGCAGCATTGCCCCGTTGAATTGCAATGCTTATTCTTTGAGCCAAATAGGTGCCAGCATTTTGATCACGCGTCGCATCGACCAAGCGCTCTGATAGATTTTGGAAAATACGATGAGCTCCCGGTCCCCACGGCCCCAACGTCTCTACACCAAACGGCTCAAATATGTAACCCATACCGAGGTTAGCATATTTGCGCCGCTTGAGTTGCTCTGCCGAAGTAGCCGCGGCGCCAGCCCTCACGTGGGTTTCAGAAAGGTGTGACGGCGCTAAAGTGTCTACGCATGTAGCGTCCCACACTAAGGGCCGTCCTAACTTCCATGGAACCAGGGTCATGCCGTCAGGTCTTTTACCATCGTCACGCATCAGACCGTTCGGTTCGAGAACAGCTGGAACATTGGCGCTGGTAAAAGCCCGGCGAATGATATCGTTAAGGCTGGCGTGGCGGGAAATTCGACCAGCACTTCGAGAGCAGGAGAGGCCATGGTGACCGAGTTGGTCAACTGCAGTACCACACTGGCAGTGATGTGCAACACAACACCTTGCACCCAAGCGTAAGCTAATAGCGAGACGAAAAGCGGAAGGATCTATAAGGCTACCAGTTTTGTAAGAAGGAATGGCTTGTAACCAAAGACCTGATTCCCACACAGAAACAGCGAGAATACGAGCACGATCTGCGATACTAGGGCACGTATTTAAAAGATCTTTCCGTGCTAGCTCGCATAGGGGCCGATCCCACTGTTTCTGAGATGACAACATTTTTGGGAACTCAGTATTTGGACAAGCCAGTCCCCATGTGGTTTTGGCCTCAGCCAGATATGCTACATCAAAAGAGCCTAAAGATTGTGCAAGAATTTTTTCTACTAATTTGTGTGTACTGTGTACAGAAGACAAAAAAGCTGGTAATGCCACACTAGAAATTTTGCGTATCCCTATGCCCCCCAACCTCACAGGGAGGGAAGCTTGCACCCAAGCCCTATCATCCATCTCAACATTCAAAACCGAAATTAACGTATCTTTTAATAAATTGTCTAAGCTTAAAAGAAGCTCACTGTGTTTCCACAGCTGACAACATCTCAAAAAGTATGTAAATTTAGGAACGAAAAGGCAAAATCTAATAATAGTAAAAGCCATATGGGCGTTAATTTTGAATAATCTGCTAGAAGCATTTCTAAACTTTTGAATTTGTTCTTCGACAAATGGTGGCAAAGATTCGTCAAAAATCGGTGAACCCAAAAGACGGAGCGAACTTTTTTCTACTAATTTTATATTAGGCGCAAGTAAGTTGAATTTTTCAATAATCGAAATTTTATCCGGACAAGTATCACAAACAAAAAGTTCACATTTGGAAAAATTTAGTTCAAGGCCAATAAGACGAAAATCGTCTATAAGTACTCGCAAGTCATTCAATACCGTGTTCGCATCGCCACCTAAGGTTCCGTCATCCAAATACCAAACGTTAAGTTTTGATTGGAGACGTTGAATTATTGAGTGTAATATACGATGGTTAAAGAACAATAGGAAAGATTTGAGTTATGACGTCATGTCATGTTAGCTCAATTGGTTAGAACATACCCCGGCTCAAGGGGTGGATGGACGCGGGTTCGAATCCCGCACCTGACTTACATTTTTCCTATCGTATATTTGTGATTTTTTATTGTAATCCGCATAGCAGGCGTTATTGCAAACCTAACAATATTAAAATTTAGATTTGTGTCAAATATTATGTTTGGTTAGATCACGATAAAAGGTTATTATAAGCACTTATTTTGAAAAATAGGATGGATTCAACAAAATATTTGGCACAAGTGACATTCTATACAGTGCCAGGTAGTTTATCAAAAGAGTAAATGCTGAATATATAAAATAAAAGGATACTGTAAAAAGCCGCAGTAGGTAAAGACAAGACTTGGAGCTGCATAGGGTTGCCAGAAGCCTGCAATATAAATTTTGCATATGATATGAAAAGCTCTTGTGGATCATCCCTTCTTGTGTGAGTCGCTTTCCATGTTAGTGTGTATGTAGCTCCACCACATATTCACACTAGCGGAACATGTATGTACAGGAGCAAACTGTAGTAATTATAGTTTGTGGTAGTCACTTGATTGGAAGTAGATGGGCATTTAGTAATGAATAGATTCAGGCGTTACTTTGCGGAAATCCATATTTAATAATAACAAATATTTTAAGAAAACATCAAATTAATATTTTAATAAAACACTTAAAAAATGTAAAAATATATCTAGTGACCATTCCGCCTACTTCGCTTCGTGTAGAAGCGAAACGCGTCGAAAATTCTTCTGGTTTGGCTGCGTGACGTTTGTGACGTCACGCTGGCTTAACAGGAAAATTAGGCGGAATTGTCACTAGATATAATTTTATATTTTTTAAGTGTTTTCGTAGAATATTTTAAAAATATTTGTTATTATTAATGTCCTAATGTATACCACCTTCAAGTAGAATATCTATAGCAAGGCATTTTACTAAGTTTTGACAGCTGTCAAGTTCGACAGTCCTTGTCATTCTATTCTAGACCTAAACAGGTGAAGTACTGGTCACAGGCCAGATGTATATCATAAGCCTTATATAAGCAGCAATTTGATTTCATAATTTGTTTAGCCAAAGATATTCAAGCATTCATATTGGTGGGCTTTGTTCACCGCCCCATTTTCAGTGTCCTGGTCGACACCCTTGATGTTAAACTATATGGCACTTACATATAATTTTGTAATTTCTAAGGACATAGTTTTTTTAAGTGTATAGGCATTATGTGAAACAAAATAAGGTTATTTTATCGACTGAACTGTACATAATATATAAATGGTGGTGTGCCAACTATATTTCTGTATTTGATAGCTTAATTTGTAAAATAACTATACATTATTTGTTAGTGTTAAACTTATGACTGAAAACTTACGTTTCACCAATTGATGTATGTAATTATTATATTTTATGAATATATTGAAAAGGCTTATCCACCCTTCTACCAAAGGAATTAAAAGATTTTCATAATACTATCTGTATAGTATACAGAGTTATTGTTAAAAAGCTAACAACCTCTTAGGGTTGACTTCTGCTAGTCCTAAAAAATACTTTGAGATGTTTTGTTTTGTTTTGAAAAAAAACTTATTTTTGAATTTTTTTAAAATGTTCTTATATGTTTTTGACTGAATAAGCACGAGGACCACCTGGTGTCAAAAGTATCTTGTGCCTGTAATGTATTATATCATATTTTTTATAACTTTGCTCGATGTAAATATTTAAAACTCTATTCAAAGGGACCACGGCAAGGTCCAGTGTTGCCGCGGCGGGCGCTCTTGGCTCAGAGTAGGCATTAAAACAAAAAAAAAATTTTTTTTTTTTTTAAACAAATCCATCGCATAATGTGTCTTAGGACTAGCAGAAGTCAACCCTAAGAGGTTGTTAGCATTTTACCAATAACCCTGTATATCTACTTTAGAAACTTACATAGAAAAAAATGTTCTGATTTTTTTCACAATATGGCATTAGATTATTTATTTGGGAAATAAAATAGTTTTGTATAACAAACCTATATTATAAATGTGAAAGATAAATATACTCGGCCATAACAGATTTTGATAAAAGCGGATATTGGTAACATTCTTGTACCTCCTTTACTTGCATATTTTATAATATTAACACTACACACACTAGTACCATTTAAGGTATTATACAATTGGACGTAGTTCCTGAAAAACATTCTAAACCACAATCATGTAAAAATTGAGTTCTGAATACCAAACTAATCACGTGTTTCATATTTTCTGACTGACAAGATATTATGATAACCCTACTTACTATTGTTCTTTATATGAAATCATGACTTAGTAGCGCAATCCTCATGCACTACCTCACATTAAGCACGATTTTCTAAAAATTTTATGTTTGTGGATTGGAACTTTTTCAGTAACTACGTCCAATTGTAATATCATTTATGGTATTATATAATTATAATAGTGATATATATATATAGGCAATAATTGTATCTCATACTATTTTCTGTTAGTTCTTGTACCTTACCCGTTAGCATCACACTCACCTTAATTTGTGTATATGAATGAAATTCAATTTATATCATTATCTATAATATGCAAGGATTAAAAGGCCTCGATCCTATAGTTTGTGGTAAAAGCTAGATGGTAATATAAATTTTTGTTTAATTTATGGCCTGTTTCAGAATGTTCGAGTAAATTCTGGTTATACTACCCAGAACATATCTAATAAATAAAACACTATCTTTGCATTTCACAGTCATCGATTTAGCCTATCCATCGGTTAAAGCTTGAAACGCGCTGCATGTTAACTGATTTTTATGATTCAGTTATTTTATGTTCGGGGTAGTATAACCGGAACTTACTCGAACATTCTGAAACAGGCCCTTAGTTGACTAATCAATATAATATTATAGTAGAACAAAATCTGTATGTTTATTTAACTTCAGCGGAAGGTTTATGGTTTGTGGAATTACCACTATTTTCTTCCATGTCATCTGAATAGAGTGGAATATGACAAGGGTGAAGTAGTTGTGTTTCCCCTGGTGGATCCCCTAGGGGGGACATCGGGATTCTAACAATACTTATGTCTCCCCTAGGCGTAAACGAGTATCCCTGTGAGGTAGATTAAATGGATAAAAATGTGACAATTATACTGTTGGTTTGAAGTCTTAGCTTGGAAATCATCACTGAAACTGTTTTATTTTCAGTCATATTAAGTTATAAATAAAATGTTTGTGTTTTTGTTAGTATGTAAGTCAGATACAGGAATATAGTTGATCGTATTGTGTCTCGCAATCATGCAAAGAGGTAACTAAATAAATGTAAATATTTATATAAAAATTGAGTTTTATATTTGACATCCTAGCCCCGCATGCTGAGAAACTTAGATCTTTCGTAGTTGGCATATCTTTTTGTCAAATCTGGGCCTGCCCATTCCTGAAACCCTTATCTATTTCCTGCAGACACCTGGGCCCCGTTTCATAAAGCTACAGTCCATTATAAGTGTAAAGTGACTACTTAAAATACTTAGGACAAATGTAAGACTTTTATCAATTCAAATGTTTGATAGAACTTCAAGTATCAAAGTCCGGTGCAGTTGTACTGTCGCAGCGGCAAAGAACTTCCTTCTATCAAAAAATAAAAAGATACACAAGTAGGTATCGACCTATACAGGGGTATTGGTAAAAGGCTAACAACCTCTTAGAGTTGACTTCTGCTAATCCTAACAAACATTTGGAGACGAAGAGCGCCAGCCGCGGCTACATTGGACCACGCCGCGCTCCCATTGAATAGAGTTTTGAATATTTACATCGAGCTCAGTAATATTAAATTACAGGCACAAGAGACTTAACATCCTCGTGCTTATTCCGTCAAATACACATACACAACCCCAAGAGGTTGTTAGTATTTTACCAATAACCCTGTATACACAAAGTAATAGGTATGAAGCGGTGATAACTGATTGCCAAACGGTAATCAGTTATCACCGCTTTTTATTATTAGTTATGATGATATTTAGCTATGGACGGCCGTGCCGCATCTCCATGGATCGATCCCAACCGCCGCCGGTTTGTGCTTCACCGCACGGTGTTAGAGCATTTTGAGAATGCTCGCCTGGCTAGCTACCACCCGTTACGATTTGTGGTACATAGTTAGCCTATAAACTAGCAAAAAGCTGAGCTTTGTGAGGGCTCGCGTTTATTTTACAAACTGATTCTAGGTGGTGTCATCTAGTATTGAGTAGATTAACTACGATTTAATTGAGTTTAGTTCTCTTTCAGCGTTGCTAACTCTTTGGTTTTCTAACAGATGGCGTTAGAATTCGTTGAATACAAAATTGTTAATGTTCATTTTTTTAAATGAAGTTTTTTTGACAGTTTATTTAATATACATAAGTAATATGAAGTTAAATTAGCATATTCACTAGATTACCGTCCAGAGAACGAGAGGACAAATTAGAGTTCTGAGTCATATGACATGTTAGCTTAGCGGTCAGTGCATGCTAGTGGATGATGCGGGTTCGAATCCTGCATATGACTATAACTTTTCCTCTCTTCATTTTGTAATAGGATACCGACTTGTTTAAATCATCCAAGATAGACCATAATAAAGGATATTATTACAGTCGTCAAAGATCTGAAAACTGTTTAGAATAAATCCATTAAAAACTAAGACTATTTATCATAATATTACTATAGTATCATGACACTACGGAATCCATACCATACTTTATTTTTGCGATAGTGGATTGCACGTACGGTCAGGCGTAGGGCCTTACGAGTATTGTTTGGCAAAGATTCCTGAAGTCTCCAATCTGCCGGCTCTGCAGTTCAACATCAGTGGTGTGGTAAGGAATGGGCCTATGTATATACAACCGAAGTATCGATACCTACTCATATGAGTAGTAATCGAATCTTTATTGGATACTACTCATATGAATAGGTACCTTAAAAGTATCAATCGATACATACCTACTTATATCGATACATTTCACATCTTCGTGTGCATTTTAATGGAAGAATAGTACATAACTGCATTATCAAGACGAAAGTATGAGCCATACGATAAGATGTTATGGTCACCCTACTCACATTAAATATGTGAGCGGTGAGTTACTGTAGGTAGCACATTTTGCACTCGAATTTCATTATAATGGAAGAAAAGTACATAAATGTGATATAGTTTTGTTTTAATGAAAACATAAAGTAATATATTTTTAGTTCTATTGACATTATAGTCGCCCAAATATAGGTATTCCATAACAAAAATACCCTAATTTCACTAATGGTTGTAAATTTCAATAACCTCTCCACTAATTTTAAATAGGTACTACCTACTTACTCATGTATTATCAATAAATATTATAGAAAACTACTATTACCTATATACTTTTCCTAGAAATGTAATTAAAATAAGAGTGTTTAACATGGGTAAAAGTCATCAATTGCTACTCGGACTATAGCCGCCTGTAAATATCAAAAATGGTAATCCAAATGGTAGCCTTAAATTTCACACAGTATTCTAATTTCACAATTCATTTTAATAGGTACTAGTCTTAGTATTAAAAAAACTACTAACACAATTAATATTTTTTTTATTACAGCAACATCCTTGAAAAGTTCTTCTAGGTTAGCCTGAACAACATCTTCGACCACATCATCACTTACCATCAGGTGAGATAATGGTCAAAGGCTAACCTATCAGGCATAAAAAAAAAGTTGTATTCTCTTTTTATTTTATTCGAGGAAAGGAACGGCATGGAAGTAATAAATACTACGTACTAGTACTTATTACTTCCATGCGGAACGGATTCTTTGTCTGACAGATGATAAGGCGTTCGGTTATTATAATCGTTAGCGAAAATTTCATTTACAAATTCTTATAATGATCACATTGATCTCGAAGCTTTCCTCATTCCTGTTTAAATACGTTTTTTGTTGGGTCTTGTAATTAACATAATAATAATTTTATTATTGTTAATTCAGTACAGGGATGAACTGTAAAAGGTAATTTTTAGGAATCGGTCATGTTATCTAGTTTTTACAACGAAAGTATTTAGGCAACCTGGAGGCCATTGTAGATCCACTACCAGTTGACAGCGTGCCCCGCATGCTGGCGGCATTGATACAATTTAAAAGTCAGATAATTTTAACTTTTATAAGTGTCAGTGGGTTAACACCCAGCATACACTCGCTAAACAAGAGACTGAGGATGGGTGCTAAGGGTTTGATATCGTTTCGAAGTAATTGAGCAGACATACCGTATATATCGCCACTATTTTTTGAGACTATTCGCTTGGTTATTATCGTGCATACATTGTAATACGAGAATGGTTCCAACCTGAGTGACACATCGCTCGCGGATGACTCATCACATCACCGAACGCCTCCAGCGCCTGGCTGCTATCAGCCGTGGGGGCACCGCACCCACTTTCCGCTGAAAAGAATCCTAGGTCGATCTATCTAGTTATTTCATTTTTGTGTTAATAGGTTGACCATTTTCGTTGCGTTTTCCTTGAAATCACTCCTTTAACGGAGCTCGCGACCCAGTTCTGAATTAATTACACGCCACATAGATCCCGGGTTTGCTTGTATAATATTTGAATAGAAGTTGACGCGGTTTTCTTTAATCAACGAATGATATTTGCGCGTGAGATCTTCGCAATTGCAACGCAGTGTCTCATCGGCTGGAAATATCTTTATTAAGTGCGAGGTCTCGCTAAGCAAGTGTCTGAAACTGTGAATACCCATCAACCCATTGTTTATTTATAAATGTCGTTGGTTGCATTTTTAGTACGAAACAGATATCGAATTAGATATAATAATGAAGGGAGCCTCTTATCTTCGTATATATATATATATATATATATATATATTCTATCTCCATTTATTAATTTATAAAAAACTACCCATCCGAAGTTCGAACGCACTTTTATAATAATTTGACAGAATGACAACAAATCCAAGTGACGTGTAAAAAATCGAAATTGCGTCAAGTGAAACTGTATTCGTCGGCGCCCCATAATTTCCTAATAAAACCCAAGAAACGGCTCAAAATGAGCTCTTTCAAGCGTGACAAGAAAGAGGAAGAAGATAGCAGCGGGAATCCATATCAAAACTTGGATAAAACCATCGTATTACAAGAGGCACGTTACTTCAACCAAACTCCGGTGAATCCTAGAAAATGTTCTCTTATTTTAACGAAAATACTCTATATGCTGAATCAAGGAGAGAAGTTAACCACTCAAGAGGCTACAGAAGCGTTTTTCGCGACTACAAAACTTTTCCAATCCAAGGATGTAATGCTACGAAGGATGGTGTACTTATGCATCAAAGAATTGTCGACTTTGGCGCAAGATGTGATCATTGTGACTTCTTCTTTGACTAAGGATATGACTGGGAAAGAAGATCTTTATCGGGCAGCCGCTATAAGGGCTCTGTGCAGTATTACCGATAGTACTATGCTCCAGGCTATTGAAAGGTAAGTTTGATACTAATAAATATGCACTACCGTAAATTGTAGCTTTCCAAAGCCAATATAAGTACATAAATTGTAACTTTTATGCAATATATCTAACTATTAATGTGTTGTGGCTGATGCATCAGGACTTCAGGATCTAAATTCTTAAGAAAAACTAGTTGTGCCACAAAGTTCAACACAATTATTTGTTTCTGTTTTATACCATATTGTCTTCTTGTTGGCCACTCCAATCTTGGCATTGTTATGATTTCTGGGTTAATCTTGCCAAAGTCATCAATGTTTCTGTTTTAGATAATATTATTATATAGCAAAAATTCTAAAACAATTGTATGATAAACAAAAAATCATTTTAGTGAAGGCAGTCCCTTTCACAGAGGATCGGTTAGATTATGAATTCACAAAAATCATATGTGTTATATTAGATTTTAGTAAAAACTTAAATAAAATTGCTAGGTGATTGTGTTAACTTAATCCATATACTTTGAAAAGGTCTAATTTCCTATTAAATGTATAGTTTTTAATAATGTTCAATAGCCAAGATCAACTTTGGTTTAAATGATTTGAGCTTCAAATTATTTTGTAAAACGGACAAAACCTTGAAATAGTCCCTAAAAATTTCAAAGTGCTTTGATAGTGTGAGTTATATTATATATAATTTAAAAAAAGTACATAATTTAAGGGCCACACAGAAAACTACTGGTCAAGGATTGGGTCAGTATGCTTGTCCATGAACCTGTAACAAGCCTGATTTGTGGATGGTATTTTACACTGTATTATGTGTGCAGGCCTTAAGTTTTATAAAAAAGCATAATTACTATCAAAACTTAAGCAAGATTCAAACCAGACACCATCCATCCCTATCATATAATAATTATTATTTATTGTTCTAAAGACACACTTTTTACAAACATAATTTATATCATTAGGAAGCCTGTTTACTTCCTAATGTACAAATTTACATTATTAACCCATTGGCATCAGCAATAATGATAACAATAGAATTTCATTCATAACTAGGACGTAGTGGTCCTGACGATGCCAATTTATTAAGCTTGAATACAGACTAGGAGACTAATGAATACATAATAAAACACAACTCATACATGCTAGGTAGCTGGTTTGAATCCTGCTTGTTGTAATTTTTTTTCTTTTGTTTTAATTTTGTATACTTACTCAGGTGTTAGTCCAAAAATTACAATTTTATAACACAATGTATTTCGGGTATTTCATTATTTCACATACTTGCTCGGTGATTGTGGAAGCAGAGTGATTAGTCAAATCCCAGTACCCAGTCCACATGGGCGTAAATGTGTAGATGTTTTCTACTTGCCACGGAAAACATGAAACAAAATTTTTGTTTCCACCATGTCTATGGTCTAAGTTTCATGTTGTTGTGTAGTGATCAGGAAAAACCTTTGTCGGAGATGCTCGTTGAGAGTCACATACTACCTGGTATTCTATTTTTTTATATGTAATTTTAGTCCAATTCCATTTCACTGTTATGTTGGTCGGTGAGTTAATTCTATTGTATAAAAATAACCAACCCTTTCCCCAGATACATGAAACAAGCAATAGTTGACAAAAACCCAGCAGTCAGCTCCGCAGCACTTGTATCTGCACTGCACCTATCCAAGAGCTCACCGGAACTTGTCCGTAGATGGGCCAATGAGGCACAGGTATGCATTAGCGCCATCTAGATTCTATATTTGGTTTTAGCTTATACTTACCCAAGCACATTTTTAAGGCGCTTTAAGGATCGATTTACATGGAGGTGCCAGTGTCGCAATACATAGTTTGGCAACAGGTGATGGGCTACTTGTGGTTGTGCAGGGTTTGTGCAATTTATGCAAGTCTTTCAACTGTTGCTATGCTATAAAGTGATGGAGAGAAAGTTGAAAATTTTAACTTCAATAGTCTATTGTCACTTTTTTTTTTACCGGCTGTATGCCCTTATTAACAAAATACTACGAACTATTTGTAACACTACAGCTAGTACAATAAAAGCATTTAGATCCCTATAAGTGATAGGCAGTCCAAATGCTCTAGCCCACTACCAGTTGGCAGCATCCCCAGCATGCTGGCAGCATTGCCCCGTTGATTTGGAATGCTTATTCTATTATATTATATTCTTATTGTCACTTGTGTGTCACTTATTGTCACTTGAAGAAGTTTATGTTGATAATCCCGCCGGCTGCTACCACTTTAATGTGAATTGAGTCTAAGCGCATCATCATATATAATCACTCCGCTGGTTACAAATGTATTTTAAGTCCTCTCCATCCAAAGGTGGTCTGGAATTGATCACTTTTAAGCAATAAGACTGCCCATTGTACAACATTATATTTAAGCTAATATTGTGCCAACATTTTTTTTACATTTGGTGCACAATAAAGTGTTATCTACTTATTCATCTGTCTATTGAGGCATTGGAACATTGTGACTGTACACTCTTACAATGAAATAATAAATGCATCATGAAGTTGAGATTGATCATAATCAAACCTACATCGTTTGATGTTTATTGTATAGAGAATTAGTAATTTTGTTAGTAACTCTTGGTGATGGTGACCAGTATGGTGATCATCGTTATGTTACTAAGGTGATCTCAGTGTTTTGCATCTATGGCATCAACTTCAAAAGTTATTTCCAACTTTTCAGTGCTGAATTTGATTACGTTTTTATAAAAAAAAAAAAATATGATTACTGATTCAATCTATGATTCTATGAGATAGATTAGTTGGTAGGCCCGTGTCGATGGTTTAGAATCCTGATATTGGCGTAGTTTTTCGGTTTAATGTTAAAGTTGTCGGTGTAATTGATAGAAATAGAATAGCTACACCATTCCCAATGCCTTTGGGAGTCTTGATATTGTAACGACGTATGGTTGCAGAATAAAATTTAATTTTCCATTCTTAATTTCCAGGAAGCCATCAGCTCCGACAACGCAATGGTGTCTTACCACGCCTTAGGCGTAGTAGCAGGCGCCAGAAAGAACGACAAATTATCCACCATGAAACTGGTGATGCGACTCGCCAAGAGTCCTATGAAATCACCCTATGCCATTTGTTACCTTATCAGATTAGCAGCTCAGCTGGTTGAAGATGACGATTCTGAAGGATCTCAACCATACATAGAGTTTATTGAGTGCTGCCTTCGCCACAAGTCAGAAATGGTCATATACGAAGCGGCCCATGCCTTGGTCAACTTGAAAAAGAGTGCTAGGGACTTAGCCCCAGCTGTTTGTGTCTTACAGCTTTTCTGTGGGTCTTCGACAGCGGCTAGGAGGTTAGCTGGTGCGAGGACGTTAGCCAGGTTGACCGCGAAACACCCTACGGCAGTTGCAGCATGCGCAGTCGACTTGGAGAATCTAATTTCAGACCCAAATCGCTCCGTTGCTACTTTAGCAGTTACCACTTTGCTGGCGACGGGTGCTGAAAGTTCCGTCGATAGACTCATGAAACAGATATCCAGCTTCGTTTCGGAGATTTCAGACGAGTTTAAGATCATTGTCGTTAAAGCTATAAGGAAGCTGTGCACAAAATTTCCGCGGAAACATCAATCTTTAGCAGCTTTTCTAGCTGGAATGTTAAGAGATGAGGGAGGTTTGGACTATAAGGCGGCTATAGCAGATGCTATTATAGAGCTGGTCGAAGAAAACCCAGAAGCAAAGGAGACAGGATTGGCGCATCTTTGCGAGTTTATAGAGGATTGTGAGCACACGGCTTTGGCAGTCCGTATCTTGCATTTGCTGGGGCGCGAAGGACCAAAATCGCGTCAACCGTCTCGCTACATAAGATTTATATACAATCGCGTAATTTTGGAGTCTGGGCCAGTCAGAGCTGCAGCTGTGTCAGCTGTTGCTCAATTCGGAGCACAAAGACCTGAACTACTCCCAAATATACGCGTTCTTCTCCAAAGGTGTCAATTAGATGAAGAAGACGAAGTCCGCGACCGAGCCGTTTTCTACAGCGCTATTTTAGACACCCAAGACCCGCAACTTATCAACGATTACATCATCAACGTGCCAAAACCAAACCCAGTCTTACTCGAGCGGGCTTTGAAAGACCATCTCGCGAATACACCAAAAGAGAAATTCAACATTGCGACGGTCCCCATGGAAGAGGAGAAGAAAGAAAGCAAGGAACCTGTTGTCGAAATGGAAGTCAAAAAACCTGTTCAGGTGTCCATAGAGGAGATGTACTCGGACCAACTGGCCAAAGTGCCAGGAATCGAGCGTTTGCGGACGCTCTTCAAAACGAACAGGCCCATAGACTTGACGGAACCAGAAACGGAGTACCGTGTCCAACTCCTCAAACATTTCTATGCTCGTCACGTGGTCCTGCAATTTGAGTGTGTTAACACATTGAGTGATCAAGTATTGGAGCAAGTTCATATCAGAATTGAATGCCCTCCAGATTACGACGTCAAATCTATCATCCCAATACCGGAACTGGTGATAAATAAACCAGGGAGCGTGTTCCTTTTAGTTGAATTACCGAGTGCAACCCTCGACAGTCTTGGAACTTTTATTGCCACTTTGGAGTTTAATGTCAAGGACTGCGATCCAACCACTGGAGTTCCAGACCCTGGGGAAGGTTACGCAGATACGTATCCTTTGGAAGAGTTTGATATAGACGTTTCAGATCAGATCAGAGCTAGAGCAGGCGGCGATGACTTTGAACAGACTTGGGAACGCGCTGCTAATGTCCCAGAAGTACAGGACACTTTTGTTCTCCCCCAAAACAATGTCAATGACGCTGTAAAAGCGTTCTGCGAGCATCTTGGTTTGCCGAAGACGGCTATACTAGGCGATGCTGTGAAGGAGATACGCGCTTGTGGTATCTTTAGAGATGGCGGAGCGCCTTTTATACTGTGGGCTAAGTGCGCCTCGACCAGTGCGGGGGTCACGATGAAGTTGGCTGCTAGGTCGCCTAGGGAAGATGTTGCGCAGTTGATTTTGGCTGCAGTTGGCTAATTATGTCATTAAATTATGTATTATAGTAATATATATTTAAGAATATCAACTGAGTGAATAATTAGGCCTCTTTAAAAATAATTTGTGTGCGTGAGACGAATTACTTAGCATTCCATGGGACCCGGCGGCCCAAATCACAGGGGCCTGGGACTTGCATCAAAGGGAGTAGGGTCAAGGGGCTCCTTTACGATTCCTAGGAGTTAAAGAGCTTCTAAATATGGTAACAAGCGCAAATCACATTTACCAATTATTGGAGCACAAAATTACTGTCCAAGGCGGCAGTTGAACTGGCATTCTCCGGTTTCGCGCCTGATGCCTAAACCACTCGGCCACCGGAACATATTCCTTCGAACCGAATTTTAGGATTTCTTAGAAGTGAGAATATCAACTTAAAACTAAATAAACACATTCAAAATTGTATTTAAAACAAGATATTCAGTAGATTCGTAACTTTGCTTCTTTGTTCTTGTCCATGTACATATCATCTGGAGAAATGACAGCCGAGTGACTTTAACCCCAATGTCTCATGGTATAGTACCACCAACTTAACTGTGCAGTTTTCGAGGGCGCTACTGGTCATGGAAATCAACTACAAACTGTCACAATTTGAAGGAATGTTGTAGTTCTTTTTTATGCCACCTGAACAGGTGGGTCTGTACTTGTTCGTACGCTCGCCGACGCTCGATCATGTTAGTAAACTGCTTGTTCTGATCGTAAGGACGATTAAACTTTGAGAATGCCATCCATCTAGTGCGATCGCTGAATCATTGAGTGATGTAATTATTCAAAACGATTTCAGAGAAGGAGTTGACTGCTCGTCTTATTAATATATTTCACATTGAGTAGAAATGTTCCTCGAAATGAATGGCACAAATTGAAAGCTTCATTCACTCGTTCATTCGATTATCATTATAGTACCACCAAGTTAACTGTGCAGTTTTCGAGGGCGCTGCTGGTCAAGGAAATCAACTACAAACTGTCACAATTTGAAGGAATGTTGTAGTTCTTTTTTCTGCCACCTGAACTGATAAGTTGGTAGGTCTGTACCTCGTGCAGTCGCAGTGGAATAAAGCCTCTGCCGTTCACCCTACTGTATTTGCCGTCTTGAATGTATCTTTAACTCTGGGGGAATAAAGACAGGTCATAAATTATTTACTTAGTTCATATTGCATAAAACACTTTTTCTTAATAATCAGAATATGATTAGTGATAATTATTATTAATATAAGTATTGGAATTTAAACATTTCTTTTTTTTTATTTTATAGTGTCACCACACCACATAACTCGTATATTTCTGTTGTCCCCACTGACAGTTAACAAATGGGGGAAAGAGCAATCAGTTGGTGCTAGCTGCTAGTGGTGACATTGACATGTGTAAATATCATGTTTTTAATCGTATTTCTAATAAGTAGTAATCAGTTTGCAGCCTGCAGTTGAAGTCGGGTGCGTGTTCGGAATACCTTTTTAGTATTTTCGAATTCATGCATATGCATATCACTTGTATGAAATTATTTATGGTCAAATTAGATGGATTTGTTGCACCCATAAGACATGATTTTCCAATCTTACCCAAATCTTTTTTTTTGTTGAAGCAATATTTGAACTCGAATTGCCAGTTAACGAATGTAGATATCTATAATCAAATACACATTCCTTATATTTAGTTAGGAAATAGACGATTAAAGATGTGCAGCTAGTTTGAATAGATAAAAAGTTGAAATATTTGGAATATATTTGTTCAATTCCGGTAACTAGTTGATCTTTGTGTATTAGGACTATAAACAACACGAACTTACAACATTCATTTAGATCAAATTGAAACAAAAGAATTAACTCTACTTTTTTATACTATATATTATCTAAAACGGATAGTAATATTAACTTCAAAAAATAAAAACCGCTGTCAATATAAGTTACAAAAATTCCAGAAATTTTCCAATCGGTGTATTCGTCCTATAGTTTAAATTGCATTTCTTAGGGTATTTTTGGATAAAAACGCTAAGAATGCTACTAAAATTTGCCACTTTTGACATTAGATGTAGCGTTTATGGCGAAAATAACACCAAGACCCATGTGGAACAACTTTTTAGGAGTGTGATCGTTTTTAGCGAATCTAACTTCAAATGGTAAGCACCCTTAAATATATAATTGTTTTGTAGGGTGTCCTTTGTCCCCTGGACCTTTTTAGATTTTAATGCTCAAAGGGTCCAAGAGACTCAGAGTATCCGTAGGATTATCAGGGGGTTCAAATGTTGTGAGTATACGTGAACTTTCCAGGGGGTTTGAAGAGGGGGTTTAAGTGGAAAAAGCGGTATCGTGCGGTTGCTTGTGGCAAAACGGCCTCAGCTTCGCCTCCTGCATGTCAGTTGATACCATGTAACCACATCTGGCACCTACACGGTCCGTAATAGTAGACTATTTTATTATATTAATGATTGTTTTCTAGAATAAGCTTACCATATTCACTTAGTAAAACTGAATTCACCTAAGTAATATCCTATTTGCTCTGAATCCCTGGCTATAGTATATAACCACATCTTCAGCCGTTTCGTATATACAGCATGTGTCAGCTGGAGACCAAAACGTCAGCTAACACACTAATAATCACGCGTAGCGTCGAAGTTTATTTGGCACCTAAATTTTGAGTTGGTATTCATAATTGCACAAAATATGCATTAAATATTAGCATATTCAGAATTAAGAAATTTCAATTGAGTAAGCTGGAGACATTCACATAATTATCAAGAGAAAAATTATAGTCTTGTGCGGGAGTCAAACCAGCGTCATTTGCGTTATTGCAAAAATAAAAATATTATAATTATAGGGTTGCGTCATCAATAACAAGTTTAAAGCTAATTGCAAAAATAGTCTTGGTAGTACAACGTAAGTTGAACTATAGGTGTCGCTCCATCCCTATACGATGGTTAAAGAACGAGAAGAAAAAGTAGTAATCATTGTCATGTTAGCTCAGTTGGTCAGTGCATACCCCGGCTATAGGCATGCATATAGTTATATAGTTCATAGGGGTGGATGACACAGGATCAAATCCCGCACATGACTATAATTTTTCCTCTTGTAATTTTGTAATGTAGAAGTTTACTTAGCTGTTCTCAATCGATCAGCAAAGTTAAGCAACGTCGCCCGCGGTCATGAGTTGGATGGGTGACCGCTAGTGACATTACTACTGAGCGCTTCGGTGCTTCGGAGGGCACGTTAAGCTGTTGGTCCTGGTTGTTGTCTATATATTACTATGGTGGTAGGGCATTTTGCGAATGCCCACCTGGCTAGCTACCACCCTCAAGTAGAATATCTGTCGCCAAGCACCTAGCGGTGTGTTCCGGCAGCTGTCTTTGAGAGCCAGTACTTCTAGGTTAGCCTGAACAACATCTTCGACCACATCATCACTTACCATCAGGTGAGATAGTGGTCAAAGGCTAACCTAGTAGGAATAAATATATATATATATATATTAAAACTATCCTATCTGACTCTGTTTTCTAAATAAATGTAATAAAATAATGTGTAAATCGAAATAAAACATATAATACAAAATCAAGTGATTTTATTTATAATGTCCATAAAGCTTATCAAAATATAATCAACAGTTATTAGGAAAAAGATTTTTAACAAAATATCTTCTTTTATCTGTTAAGTAACAAAAAATATATTTCTTACAATTAAACATAAACTTTTAAGAAACTTATTAGTAAACAATTTTTAATAGATAAGTGATACGAGGAGGTATTTTGTCTGATGTTAAGAGCCAAAAACTCGTTTTCTAACGAAAACCTTAATATAACATGAGATTTTCTTGTATATATACAGGTTCTTTTTCTTAAAATTAATAATATTCTGGCGTATTATACCTACAACAATTTGTTTTTTGTCAAAAAACTAACACATACATAACTAACTTAAATTCTAAAAAAGTGGAGAAAAGTTAGCGGTACGACAAACGAAATATGGTAAAGCAAAGAAAATAGGTATGGTGAAGAAGCATGGCAATTACTATCATGCTACCATACGATTTTTTTGCTTATATTTGTATATTTAGGCTGTAACTAGAGTTAAAAAATAAATCGTTTTAATTATCTATACATTATAAAAGGTTTTGCAGTTTGATTTAGTCTGGATTTGGAAAACCCGTTTCTATATTGCTTTTTGCCAATGTCAATTTCCAAACAAGTAAAAAATATTCTATCTAATGGTAGTCCGTAAATTTTATCATAATAGCTTACTTTACAATACTAAGGGCCTGTTTCAGAATGTTCCAGTAAGTACCGGTTATACTACCCAGAACATATTTAATAAATAAAACACTATCTTTGCGTTTCAGCCATAGATTTAGCCTATCCATCGGTTAAAGCTTGAAACGCGCCGCATGTTAACTGTCATTTTTATCATTCCGTTATTTTATGTTCTGGGTAATATAACCGGAACTTACTCGAATATTCTGAAACAAGCCCTAAATAAAACAATTACTTTTTTAATGATTCGAAAATGTCAATTAATGTAATTTTTAATTTATTTGTGTTACACAAATGTTTCTTATACATTTATACAAAAAAAGAAAGATAAAAGTACAGATATAAAATATTTTATTTAAAATAATATATATGTAAGTTTAATATAAAATAAATCTGTATTTTTTTTATGTCAAGACTACAAAGAATAGAAGTGCGTAGTTACTTTAAAAACGTTAGCCTTATCAGCTTAGTACCGACAGCATCTTAGTTTCTGTTGCGCACCTCATTTTATTTTAAAGTTAGAAAACATCGTTTTATTCCAAATTATAAAACCATTAATTTTCAATTCAAACTTATTATTTTAACAATGATATAAATCAATTCTATTGCATAATCATAAGCAGTTAAAAAATATAATTTAAAAAAATGACGAAATGCAATATTTTTGCTCACTGTACATGGGTGTTGGTTCCGACACTAATGTATGGTAGTGAAAGTTGGGTGTGGCAGAAAAAGCATGAAAGTAGAATAAATGCAGTGGAGATGAGAGCATTGAGGAGCATGATTGGAGTCAAACGGAGTGACAGGATAAGGAATAGTGTGATAAGGGAACGATGCGGTGTGAATGAGGATGTAGTAACAAAAATCGAGAAAGGTATGTTAAGATGGTTTGGACATGTGGAGAGAATGAATGAAATGAAAATGACTAAACAGGTATACGTGAGACAAGTGAACGGAAGTGTTGGGAATACCTAGGCGAACGTTCCGAAATCAGATTGAAGACGTTCTGAAAAAAGGCCAGGTCAAGAGTACCCTAAACCCACGCTATGTATGAAAGCATTGATGAGTGTAGATGAAGCGAAAGATATACATGGACTTCTGTGGTCTGTGAAACGTAATCGCTTCAATAAGTTTGTTTTTCATTTCCTTTAAGTCTTTCACCCCAATCTCACCTGATGATTGAACCTGATGGCCGAAAGTGTTAACAGGCTTAACCTAGAATTACTGGCTCTCAAGGACAACTGCCGGAACACACTGATAGGTGCTTGGCGACAGTTTTACTTGAGGGTGTAAGCTAGCCAGGCGGGCATTCGCAATATGCCCTCCCACCACGCCGTGAAGCTCAACCCCGCGGCGGGATTCGAACCATGGACCTGCTGCGCGGCAGTCCATAGCCAAAGCCAAGGAGCCATCACTAGTTCAAATTATAATTAAGTTCTCACCAACGTTTATAATTAAGTTCTAACTAAACACTTCACTAATGATTGGAAATAGTATAAAATTATCTCTAAATCTCGCGCATTACGTGTTGAAGTCTAATAGACGACTAACTAGCACCAAACCTTAAAAATATTTAATTTCCCGCCAAAGATGACCTGACGTAAGCGTCATCTTAAGTTTAATAAAGTTTTTATCTATACACATATAAAAATATATTTTGTCATACTGACAGTACGATACTTGACAATAATATACAAGGTTATTGGAAAAATGCTAACAACCTCTTAGGGTTGACTTCTGCTAGTCCTAACAAAACGTAGTAAAAGACAATGCCTACTCCGAGCTAAGAGCGCCTTCCGCGGCAAATCTGGACCGCGCTCCCTTCGAATAGAGTTTTGAATATTTACATCGAGCTTAGTAATGTAAAATATGAAATTATAAATTACAGGCACAAGAGACTTTTAACATTAGGTGGTCCTCGTGCTTATTCCGTCAAACACACATAAACAAAAACCAAAAATTTATAAAACAAAAAAATTCAACACCATTGTTTGTTAGGACTAGCAGAAGTCAACCCTAAGAGGTTGTTAGCATTTTTCCAATCACCCTGTATACATGAATTTATGAATACTAATTTAATTGGTTAATTTGAATCCACCAAATACATTGTCATGTTAACACTCAAAGAAATACAAAAAAATATCAGCCAAGTGCGAGTCGGAGTTGCACACGACGGGTTCCGTACTATTATCTACACACATTAGAAACTATATTGTAACCTTATTTTTAATTCAAGTCTGTTTTTAGTATTTGTTGTTATAGCGGCAACAGAAATACATATTCTGTGTAAATTTCAACTATCTAGCTATCACGGTTCCTAATACAGCTTGGTGACAGACAGACAGTGTAATCTTTTTTTTTTTACTTCACGCCACCGATTGACTTGACTTGGTCTGTATCATATAACTTGACTTGCATAGTAAATCTACAAACTGTATGAATCCAATTAGATTGTCGTGACAAGAAATTCAGTCATTATGGACACATATTAGGGTCAATGACCGATTATCTTCAAGCTCCGCGATCATACTATAAAGCCATAATACAAAGCTGTTTAGTCTAATAACGCTGACTACCACACCGAAATGGACGGTGAAACATATATGGCTTGGTCACCTGACCTATTAAACGTTCTCCAAGAGCCTTCAGTTATCATTTTATTATATTCTTTTCTATATGCGCCTAAGACCATAATGAGTGAGTGCGAGATAGACATAGTGAAATGATATAGATTACTTTCCGAATATATTGAAGTATCTTTTATCAGAATTATTGTTTGAGTTTTTGGTAATAGTAATAGATTCTTTATCGTCACCACCAGTAATGGAAACCATTATTTTCAAAGCACCTTCCAATATGTGAGCTTGCTTCAGACATTTCTCCACTACTTCCCTGTGGACAAGAAATAAAAAAATTAAAAAGAAAAACATACAAACCTTCCCGAAGGGGTAGGTAGTATAGAAAGAAAAATACACCACGTCAGGTTAGAATGAACGCCTGGCTAGCAATCACCAAGAAATCTGTCGGCAAGAACTTAACGGTGTGTTCCGGCATAACGGAAACGGGCATTCAAGGACAACAGTCCTTGAATGCCCGTTTCCGTTATCGCTATGTTCTAAATAAAGGCTCAGTCTTCATTTACAATTCAGCGGATCTTCGACCACATCATCACTTTCCATCAAGTGTGATTGTGGTTAAAGGATTAATTAATTGACAATAGTAATTGACAGCGAGCCTATGGATGGATGAACGGACAGTTTAAAGTTCAATATTTTACCATTAAGTTAAGACTTATTTTAACCGACTTTCAAAAAAGGAGGTTTTCAATTTGATTGTACTTTTCGATTTTTGATTACACTCCCAATTATGAATTGGTTTTGATGATTCTTTATATTGTTGGGTAGAGTATGCCACCAACAAGGTCCCATTTGAGTTTCATTAAAATCAAAAAAAGTGAGTAGTTTTTAAATTACAGTCAATGAAGCGCTCGTAGCGAAGTTTACTTAGCTGTTCTCAACCGATCAGCAAAGTTAAGCAACGTCGCGCGCGGTCATGAGTTGGATGGGTGACCGCTAGTGACATTACTACTGAGCGTGCACGTGCTTCGGAGGGCACGTTAAGCCGTCGGTCCCGGTTGTTGTCTTAGGATGGCAGTCGTTATAGCATGGTGGTAGGGCATTTTGCGAATGCCCGCCTGGCTAGCTATCACCCTCAAGTAGAAAATCTGTCGCCAAGCACCTAACGGTGTGTTCCGGCAGCTGTCCTTGAGAGCCAGTACTTCTAGGTTAGCCTGAACAACATCTTCGACCACATCATCACCTACCATCAGGTGAGATAGTGGTCAAAGGCTAACATATCAGGATAAAAAATAAATAAAAAAAAAACTGAAGAATGTATCTGCATACCTGCATGATTAAATGGTAATTGCATCTCTTGTCCATGGTGAACAGTATTTTATGAGAGTGAAATAGATCTTTTTCAATCTTTTTGAATGAAGTGACAATGATTCTTCCCGTGGGGTAAGAATGTTACCTCCCCCATTTCTTCCCGTAGGTGTTGTAAGAGGCGACTAAAAGAAAAATACCAGAGGGCAGCAGCGCCTTCTGAAGAACTGACAACTCTAATGCGATCCCCAAGACGCCTGCCAAGCGTGGGGATTATGGCAAATACCCCAATGGGGGAGACCTTGTTCAACGTTGGAAGTTACGGTTGATGATGTGACAATGATCTTGTAAGAAGTATGCATCCCTAAAATTAGTGCTAATATATAAAAAAAAAACTGAACTGACTTCTAACATTGAAAAGTATGAAATAACTCGTAGAACTCGGACCTTGATAGGTCAGGTCAGTGTTTTGCTTCAGCATGGTACCGAAAAAATATCTTAAAAATAATTAATGGTTATATATTAGATGATTTTTTATCGATCTCGTCATCACTTACCAAGAGATGAAATGATAATCTATCAGGTAAAAAAAGGATTACTTACTTATATCTAGTGATTCTGTCGTTGGCTGCTAGCGAACTCTTCAACGTCGTGCTTTCTGCTTTTGATTCTCTTTGTATAATACTGGAAATATAAATATTAGTAACACTTTATTGTACTTGAATTACAGACCTTGGCGTCAAGTCTGCTAATCAATATGAATGTATAATGGACTCGGCCTGGTCAATTTTGACAGTTTTGGTAGTCTACTAACTTCATATAAATACTTTTTTTTATTTTTTATGCTTGATAGGTTAATTAGCCTTTGACCACTATCTCACCTGATGGTAAGTGATGATGTGGTCGAAGATGTTGTTCAGGCTAACCTAGAAGTACTGGCTCTCAAGGACAGCTGCCGGAACACACCGTTAGGTGCTTGGCGACAGATTTTTCTACTTGAGGGTGGTAGCTAGCCAGGCGGGCATTCGCAAAATGCCCTACCACCATGCAATACTGAGTCAATATTGATTCAATCTCGGTTTCATATGAAAACGAAACGAAATAATAACGAAATTGTTTTATGCTAATTACCTTACTCTTCTCTTTTTATTTTTTGTTGGCAAATCGTCAAACCAGCCTAGATTAATCATATATTCATAAGGGATCAGCAGACTACCGATTCTGTCTTGTATCTTGAATGAATCTATGCTGAATATGAACATGTAATTAGCAGACTTGGCCCCCTTATCATTCACGAAAGCGCGTCTCTCCATATCTTTTGTATGTAGTTGCAGCTACAACTACCTACCAAAGCGGTCATATTTTACATTGTCTTGTTTTACTGCATATACCATTAACACGCACACTAAGACGTCGTGGACAAACGAGACCTACCGATAATTTACTGTGGAGAGGCGCGCCTTCGTGAGTGAACAACTAACAATGTGTTACCTATCTGTTATCTATACAGGGTTATTGGTAAATGCTAACAACCTCTTAGGGTTGACTTCTCCTAGTCCTAACAAACATTTAGAGACAATTTTTTGTGTAGGTATGTTTATCTGTATTTGACGGAATAAGCACGAGGACCACCTGTAGCTCTAAGCGCCCGCCGCGACAACACTGGATCGCGCCGCGCTCCCTTTGAATAGAGTTTTGAATATTTACATAGAGCTAAGTAAAAATAAATAATTAGATATAATTTTTTTTTTTTTTTTTTTATATTGTTATGATTGCAATATAACGCCTGCTAAGCGGATTACATTACAAAATTACAAATATACGATAGGAAAAATTTAAGTTTATCCCGCACATGACTTAAATTTTTCCTATCGTATATTTGTAATTTTGTAATTAAATATTAAATAACAGGCACAAGAGACTTTTAACAACAGGTGGTCCTCGTGCTTATTCCGTCAAATACAGATAAACATACACAAAAAAATCTCTAAATGTTTGTTAGGCCAAGCAGAAGTCAACCCTAAGAGGTTGTTAGCATTTTACCAATAACCCCGTATATGGTTATCCGCTAATAATTTACTACTAAATTCGAAAAAGACGAAATGCTTAAGGTTTTCTTTACCCAATGTGAGGTATGTAGAGAGACATTGAATTTAATCATATTAAACTTGCAATTGATAAAACAACAGTGTTCTTGGGAATTATTGGATTCAAATCTACAGTAGGGGCATTATATATAAATGATCTCTGCGGGAGACTTAGTTCTGCTGCATATGCCGTTAGTAAGCTAAGGCTGTTGACGGTTGTAGCTACAGCTCAACTGGTTTATTTCGCATATTTCCACAGCTAATGTCGTATGTTGTATTGTTGTGTGGAGCAGCAGCTGATATAGAGACCATCTTTATTTTGCAAAAATGGGCAATTTGTGCTATATATGGAATTGATTCTAGCGAATCAGCGAGTTTCTTTTTATTGAAATCAACATATTAACTTCGCAAAGTCTTTATATTTTAGAAAATATATTGCATACTCAAAGGAACTTTAATTTTTTTAAATTTACCTTAGTTCCTTTGCGTATGCCGTTTAATAACGGTGAACACCACAATTACAATACTAGGAATAGACATAATCTAGCGGTGCCAGATTAGAAGACAAATAAAAAGTTTAGTCCAGATTAGAAGACAAATAAAAAGTTTAGTCCAGATTAGAAGACAAATAAAAAGTTTAGTCCAGATTAGAAGACAAATAAAAAGTTTAGTCCAGATTAGAAGACAAATAAAAAGTATTTCTTAAGAGGAATGGGAAGAGAAGCTCCTATAGAAAAATAGGTATTTTAACAAAGTGATGTCTCGCCGCTAAACGCCCGAACAGAATAGTGCGATAAGGACATTTGCAGCTTCTTCGAGTTTTGACTTAGAATTTGCGCATAGTTTCCGTTCTGGTAGAAAACTTTTCTCCTATGTTAAACTAAAAATTATGAAATCTAAAAATTTTGGTGTTATTTTATAACTGACAGAATAAACTAGGTTTATAGGCTTTCCTTTTTCTTTATATATCATTATATTTACTATAAATAATTCACTAACTAGAGATACAAGTTTTGAGAATATATCGGTATTTATTTTTTTATATCTGGCCATTCTTTTTTTATATCTTTACTATTTTACGATTTGTAAGTCTATTATAAATTTATTATAATATTTATTACATAGGTGATTGGCGGTGGTTTGTGCAGAAGTAGAATATACCAAGCATTTTTTTTTCTAAATAAAGCGTTTCCGTGCTTCGGGGGGCACGTTGAGCCGTCGGTCCCGGTTGTTGTCTTAGGATGGCAGTCGTTATAGCATGGTGGTAGGACATTTTCCGAATGCCCGCCTGGCTACCACCCTTAATTAGAAAGTCTGTCGCTAAGCACCTAACGGTGTGTTTCAGCAGCTGTCCTTGAGAGCCAGTAATTCTAGGTTAACAACATCATCTTCGACCACATCATCACTTACCATCAGGTAAGATAGTGGTCAAAGGCTAACCTATCAGGAATAATAATAATAGTATAGTGGGCAGGTTATGATAAAAACTGGCCAAGAGCGAGTTAAACGCACACAGGGGGTTCCGTATTGTACCCTGATGAAAATGGGTAATTATTATTATTAATCATTTAATTCAGATAAAATCCATAATACAAGTCGATAAATGTCACAGAACATATACTATATCTGGTAGTAAGTTAAACATAAGCCTATAAGTCTAAGCAAGGGTCACTAAAAAGGGCGAAATAAAAAATTTTACCAAAAAAATAGAACCGACTTCAACACTCAAATGTGTGAAATAACTTGTCGAAGTCGGTACCATGCGCACAATATTGTGATGATAGGTACTTTTGAACCGTCATGGTACCGACTTCGACAAGTTATTTCACTCATTTTAGTGTTGAAGTCGGTTCCATTTTTTTGGTAAATTTTTTTATGTAATGGGCAGTCAGACCTGGCCGTAATCATTTGCAGAATGCTGTTGCGACTAATACTTACAGTTTGAGATTGTCCATGATCATTGTGATTTTATCATGCATTGCACTCGACTTGTTATGTAGAATTGCTTTCTTGTCTTCTGTAAGATTTGCGTTGCAATACTCCTCCATATTTTCTTTGCTGAGAAATTACAAATGATTTTATATTAACTAAGTACACCTTTATATTTGTAAGGCATGATTTCTTAACTATGGGGACACGCATCCCAAGGGGGGCGTAGAGAGATCCCAAGGGGGCGTGATGTTATTATATTTTCGAAAGAAAAAACCGCAATTCAGGTATCTGAATCGGGTATTTCTCAGATAGCGATAGGTTCACAATATACAGGGTTATTGGTAAAATGCTAACAACCTCTTAGGGTTGACTTCTGCTAGTTAGAACATCAGGTGGCCCTTGTGCTTATTCGGTCAATTATACATAAAAAAAACATCTCAATATGTTTGTTAGAACTAGCAGAAGTCAACCCTAAGAGGTCTTCAGCATTTTTCCAATAAATCTGTATATATATAATCCCAGTCTATATATTTTTTTAAATTCTATTAATAGCTGATAGCGACTTGTCTCATCACTTCATAACATGAATACAGAAACTCCTCCTTTTTTGGAAGTCCATTAAAAATGTCTTGGAAATAATCTCGTCGGTAATACAAACGCTACTGTACTGTATCAGCAGGATTGTCCACTGCTGAACACAGCCTCCCCACTATGGGGGGTTTTTCATTATCCTTACGCATGGCAGGCTTCTTGGGAATTGCAGTGTGAGATATCAGTTCCTCAGAAAGCGCTGCCGCCCGCTTGCTGCTGTGTTACCCTTAATCGCCTCTTATGACATCCACGGGTACGGGATAGGGGGGTGACATTATAGCCCGGCACCTCTCTGTTACTTTAAGATGACAAACGTGTAACGGCAACATTTCCGTCCCAGCTCAGAAGAATTTCGTCAAACATGACTAAAAACCAGCGCATTGGAGCCCGCTTTAGAATAAAACAAACGGCATCCAAGTTAGTTTAGCAATTAACAGTTTTGTACTGGTGGAGTAGGTATTAATACTTACTACCCGAATACAATTTCATAATTTATTAGTATTTCTTATATTTATAATGTAACTAACACATAGCATAAGTTTACTAACAATGTATGGATCTTAGTTAGCTTAAATAAAACATTATTATTATAGTTTTTTTTTTTTTATGTTATTATGACGGAACAAGCTCGAGGCCCACCTGATGTTAAGTGGACTAGCCTCTGCCTATAACAGTTGCAATTCATGACAACTTACAAATTGCACTGCGCCCGTCACATTGAGACATAGTTGTTAAGTCTCAGTGTGCCTGTAATTTCACTGGCTCTCAAGGACTACTGCCGGAACATTTTCGGTGCTTGGCGACAGACTTTCTACTTGAGGGTAGTAGCTAGCCAGGCGGGCAATCGCAAAATGCCCTTCCATCATGCGGTGAAGCTCAAGCCGGTGGTGGGGATCGAACCAGGGTACTGCGGCACGGCAGTCCATAGCTATTACCGCTCGGCCATCATTGCTTCAAATACGATACGAGACAAGGGTTTTAAACTGACACCCTTGCCTCCTTTACCGCCCTCTTTCCACTTTTGGCGTGTAATATATCTTTGGCAGGGTTTCGAAGCCCATCGGCAATAGCTGGGGACTGCTGCGATGTAGGTCTATGGTTCGAGACCCACCGCCGGCTTGAGCTTCACCGCATGGTGGAAGGGCATTTTGCGAATGCTCTCTCGGCTAATTACCGTCCTCAAGTAGAAAATTTGTCGCCAATGTATGCCAGCAGCAGTCCTGTTTTTGTCCGACAAGAGACAACAACTGTATGTCTTAGGGTGATGGCCGTAGTGCAGTACATCACTTGTGACGAAATGCATCTGTTACAGACAGATGTACTGCTTAACACCAGGTTGCCTCATCCGCGTTCATAATACAAAAAAAGGGATACTTACATATACAAATGCACCATTTTCAACGTATTACTGAGCTCGTACAAAAAGGATTTAACCGATAAATAAACTTGCAACCTCTTGTTTTCATTTTCATTGTGTCCAATATCATCTGTTGTATCTTTATCGAATTTTGAACGAACTTCAGTTATATCGTAGGTGTCATTATTTAGGACTACTGAATTTTCATTTTTACCACTCGAACGATAAGGATTATCATTTGTTACCGAGGAGCTTGCATCGGTCTCAATATTACTATAGCTGGCATATGGCTTATTCGTTGCATTATTTCTCATATTTCTTCCTATATTGGCATTATCGGATTTAAAATATTTGTTATTGAATGATAAATCATCTGTTGCATGGTTTTCATCCTTGATTTCATCATTTTCCATGCGATTATCGTTTCTTAGAGCAGGAGTATCCAGACTCATAGAATAGCATTCGTTATTTGTGACACAACTATCATTTGTCATTTCATTGTGGGACAGTGCATTTTTATTCGTAGGTTTTAAATTAATTATATGATCATTGGATTCATTGTTTAATGTATCGAAGAAGTCTTTTTCATTTTCATTTATGTCTACTGATATACAATTCTTGTCTGTATCATCACTATTTTCATCATCAGTTATAGCAGTACAGTCAACTACATCTAAATCTAGTTCTTCTCGTTTCATTACTAATTTATCTTCATATTCTTTTATTAATTTTATATTTCTAACAATTGTTGGTCCTGTTTTGTCACCAGTACCGAAAGTGTGGCCATAAGTTTTATAATCTATGTCTAAGATAGATTTCTTTAAGTCTACTGCAGTCTTATCTTTAATGTGGTCTTTGGCAAGGTTCGAATTACTAAATAATCTTATTACTTTCGGCTCAGTCTTTTTTGTATCACCCTTGAAATTATTTTCTTTAACAAAAGATGCCTGTGGATTCAATTTGTCTCTTTGATTAGGAATAATCGGTGTTTCATTTATAACTGTCGTAACATGAAGCCCAGAGAAAGTGTCTGTAACATTATTGATTGTTTTGTGATTTTCTTTTGATGACAATTTGTTTGTGTCTGTATTTTTACTTGCCAAATCAGTCTTATTAACATTAACATTTTTATTTTTAATATTTTTTACTTGAGTATTCATAATTTTGTTTTCATCTGTTGTATTTGTATTTTCTTCAATTTTGTCTTTGTTATTAGGATATTTTACAGTTATTGTTTTGGATTTATGGATTTTGAGTGCGCTTAAGTCTTTGCCAAATGCTCTCACTACTTTGGCGTCATTGTTTTGATTCTGGAAGTCAAAGGAGCTTAATAATAAACATTTAATTATCCTTATCACTACTAAAATTATACTGTAAATCATGCTCTCATTTTGTTACTAAAAAAAATAGAAAAAGGTTACAAAACTATAACCAGAGGAAAATATACAGTTATCAGCGGGATTTGAACCCACGCCATCTACCCCTTTAGCCGGGGTATGCTCTAATCGTTAAGCCAACGTGACATATGACTCATGACCGTAAATTGTCTTTTCGTTTTCAACCATAGTATGGGGTTAGCTATCGTTATATTTTTGTACTGTAAACCTTGGATCGTGCGTCACGGCAAAAATAAAAATATTAAAATAGAAAAAAGTGGCATAATAGCATTCGATCGACTTAGAAATACACTTAAACATCATAAGATTTTTATAGAATATGGGAAAACACCCTGTGCACTATTGCTTCTCAATTGGTATAGGCAAAGACATATTGGCCCTAGTACTTATAAGTAAAAAAAATATTATAATTTATGATTACTAACCTGCCCCCAAACTGGGTGTGCATTTTCATCTTCCAAAGTTTCTTCGAAATCAGTCCACGCAGTGAAATGTTTTTTTAAGTAACTTATCACGTAAGATGGCTCTTTGACAACTGCAAATAGATGTTTAAAATAATTTTGGATAATAAATGTTTCTATATCCTTTTTCATCAAATCAAATAGTTTTTTTTAATTTATTTTTTATGCCTGATAGGTTAGCCTTTGACCACTATCTCACCTGATGGTGAGTGAAGATGTGGTCGAAGGTGTTGTTCAGGCTAACCTAGAAGTAGGGGAGACCTAGGTGGGTTGACACAATTTTTACGTTATCAAGCATATCTCAGCTCAACATACACGTACACATGTGAAACTTGTGTTTTTAGTTAACTAGTTCTAATAACGTTCTAATCTTACGTGATAAGTTTTTTTAAGTAACTTATCACGTAAGATGGCTCTTTGACAACTGCAAATAGATGTTTAAAATAATTTTGGATAATAAATGTTTCTATATCCTTTTTCATCAAATCAAATAGTTTTTTTTAATTTATTTTTTATGCCTGATAGGTTAGCCTTTGACCACTATCTCACCTGATGGTGAGTGAAGATGTGGTCGAAGGTGTTGTTCAGGCTAACCTAGAAGTAGGGGAGACCTAGGTGGGTTGACACAATTTTTACGTTATCAAGCATATCTCAGCTCAACATACACGTACACATGTGAAACTTGTGTTTTTAGTTAACTAGTTCTAATAACTAATTGATCCTAGCACAAAATTACCACGAGTGAAACTAATCTGGGAGATATTTCGTTAAAACCACACTAACTCTCAGTGTTTCAACTCTCCTAGTACCGAGGTAAGTTGAAACAGCGTCTGAGGTGAATTGAAACGCATATTAAAATGTTAATTTTAAGCACAACAAAAAGCATTTTAGTTTAAAAAAATATGTTACTAGATAAGTTACAAAATAATGAGGTGCTTTCTGAAATCAAACAATATTTTTCTTAATAGCTGACAACAGGACTTTTGCGTTGTATTCGTCATAGGGACAAATTACATAAGAAGTACAAAAAATCTAAAGACGAAATTTTAAGAATTACCTATATTCGATATAGAAACTTTTGTAGTTCATTACTTAAAAAAGTTAAAAAAGCATATGAAAAGGAATTGATTAATAAAGCGGGAAATAATAGCAAAAAGATATGGCAAGCAGTTAAAGAGATATCTGGCACACAAGTAGGTAATGATTCACCAAAAGAGTTATTGAGTATTAGTAAAACTCCAAATGAATCGGTAAATAAAATTAATGAGTTTTTGTGAATGTTGGTAAGGACTTGGCGGAATATGTTGCCACTGACCCACCACTTTGTGATCCGAAAATTCACAATTCTTTTTCTACTACGATAGAGTCTTTTGTTCTTTTAAAAACTGACGTACTAGAAGTAGAACGGCTTATAACTAATCTTAAAAATGACTGTTCAGCTGGCTGGGATCAGATAACAAACAGAGTACTCAAAGAATGTAGTGAATTTATAACACCACCTTTGACTCACATTTTTAATTTAAGTTTGGATAAAGGTATCTTCCTGACCGACCTTAAAAGTCTAGAATTATTCCTATCTTTAAGAGTGGTGACAGAGACCGTATAAAGAATTATAGACCCATTTCGATACTTCCATCTATTTCTAAAATCTTTGAACGCATTATTAATAACAGACTAATTAAATACATAGAGAAAAATGAACTGTTTTCAAATAACCAATTTGGTTTCCGCAGCGGAAAATCCACAGATGATGCTGTTCATAAACTAACCAACTTTGTCTCCACGAACTTGGACCGTGGCAAAAAATGTCTATCAATTTTTCTCGATTTGGCTAAGGCATTTGATACGGTCTCTGTCCCATTACTAATAACTAAGTTGGAAAAAATTGGAGTCAGGGGAAATCAATTGGAACTACTAAAAAACTACTTAACTAATAGAAGGCAAAGTGTTAAAGTCGGTTCTCATACTAGTTCTGATCTGCCAGTAACATACGGGGTTCCACAAGGCACCTATTTATATTGGGCCCTACACTCTTCTTGATATATATAAATGATCTGTGTTTGATCCAACTACCCAAAGGAAAACTCATATCATACGCCGATGATACAGCTCTAGTTTTTGCGGCAGATACATGGGAGGAAGTGTTTGATGTGGCTCAAAAGGGATTTAATAAGGTCACAACATGGCTAAGTCATAATGTTTTATCCCTAAATGCTGAAAAAACTAAATGTATGTTATTTACTATCAAAGACACCTCTTTAATACCTGATATTTATATATATCCACACAATAATGTTTGCCTCGACACTGACAACAAATTCTGTTCTTGCAATAAGTTAGATAAGGTAGAAAACATAAAATATTTAGGAGTGATTATAGATAGAAATCTAAATTTTAAAAAACATATTGAGATTTTAACAGGTCGTATTCGAAAAATTATGTTTATATTTAAAAAACTCAAGCATGTTGCGAGCCTAATGCTCATTAGGCAAATATATTTAAGTCTTTGTCAATCATTGATATGTTACTGTGTCTCGTCATGGGGCGGAGCTCCAAAATCATATATAAAAATGTTGGAGGTAGCTCAACGAGCTGTTTTAAAGGTTGCCACCAATAAACCATTTTTGTATCCAACTGCACTTCTTTACAAATTTTGTGATGTACTTACAGTTCGTCAGCTGTTTATTGAAAGCATTATAACAAAACAACACACAAAATTAATTTATGAACCTCATTTTTTAACAAAACGGCGAAAACACAGCGTGTGCAGCTAACCATATCGTTTTAATACCACTTTTATAAAGAAATTCTTTGTGTTTTTAGGACCGTATTTATATAATTCTATAAATAAAAAAATTAATATATATCCATGTACCAAATCCAAAATGAAACAAATTGTTACGAACTGGTTAAAAAGTCTGTCTTATGACAAGACAGAAGAACTTCTAAAATTAAATATATAAAATTTAATATTAATGTATGTCTAATGCATTATAAACAATGTGATCAATAGTAAATCAATACATATTAGACATATATACACACCCTCTTACAGCTCACACACACACCCTCATAGTACACACAAAGAGGAACAAGAACATACATTTTTTTTTCTCTTAGCTTATAATAGGTTGTTAAAATAATGTATTATAGATTCACATCTATTAGCAGACCTGCTAGTATATAAGTCCAAAATACGGGGAAGAGCGCTGTATGCTGAAACACGGGTGATGAACCTAGTTCAGCAGCAGATACTCTTGCACATATAAATGATCATAATTTACTAGCTAATTTTTAAGAACGAATCAATGTACACTTTTTTATAAATAAAGATTATTATTATTATTATTATAGCTATATTATTACTAAAGCACATGTCTTATTATTACTATTACCGTAAGATTGTATCACCCTTATTTAATAAATCAACTATAGTACTGTACTGTATCAGCCGGATTGTCCACTGGTGAACCCCCATTTTATTTTGGGGGACTTTTCCGTAATCCCCACGCTTGGCAAGCATCTTGGAGATCGCATTGTGAGATATCAGTTCCTCAGAAAGCGCTGCTGCCCACTTTCTGGTGTGTTACCCTTAGTCACCTCTTATGACACCCACGGGTAGAGATGCAGGGGTGACAACTATAGTAAATAAATTATTATCATTTGTTTCTTTGTTTTGTTTTACTGTTGTATCAAAAATATGCTTTTTAGTTGTTTTAATTTTCTGCCAGCTTCTATTGCCTCAAGAGATTCTTTATCAGGTGTATCGGTCAATTCAGCTGATTATACTTTACTTCTTGGAAAAGCTTTAGGCAAAGGTCTAAGCAGTTCTGGCGAAAATTTATTGTCTGTATCTGCTAACGAAGTCACTTCTTGTATAAATGCATGAGCAGTCGAATCTACGGGGTCTTTTCGTGGACAGCTTGAAGCATTGGGTTTATTCTCCACTGAAGCAGTTGTAGCATCAGAAGAAGTTTGTGGTGGTATTTCTGAGATTGTCATTTGCAACTGCCTCTGTTGATTCTATTCGTTGCACATTTATGGGCCGGTCTGTAACTTGAGATGCTTAAAAATCTTGTTCCTGGAACATATCGGTGTTGAAAGGCCAAATCCCAGAAATTAAAAATCCAGATGTTAGGTATATTTCTTCTTAGATTTACCTCACCCAGTGCTAACTCATATATTTCTATACTAGCTTCTTTTCTATTGCTTTTTGGGGTATACTTGTTAGGCATTCAGAATAACAAATGTTAGGAATTTAATTTAGTTATATATAAAAGTGCTACCGAGGAGAGCTGAAACAAACAAGGTGAGTTGACACAAGCTGTGTCAACTTACCTCGGTTAACATTTTTACGACTCACTGCACTTGATCATAAAAATAACCAAGAAAAACAAAAAAAAAATACAATTGATGATATGACTTTGTAAAAGTTCAATAGTTAATAAATGTTAATATCAATCACATATCTCGAAATATTTAAAATAGCCCAGTATTAATTAACATCAAAAAAACAAATGAAAACTTACTTTGGTTCGGATTTTTGGCACATATTTTATAGTGACGCAACCGCTCGTCGGACGCTGTCGGCGTGTACTGGCGAGTTCATTCGTATTTTGTGGCGTCTCAATGTGTGGTGTTGCCAATTTTCTAACGGTTATAGTTTCTGAGATATTGACATTGTTTCAACTTACCTTTGTGTCAACCCACCTAGGTCTCCCCTACTGGCTACAAGGACAGCTGCCGGAAGACAGCGTTAAGTGCTTGGCGACAGATTTTCAAGAACACAATAGTAAGACGGTAATTTTGTGGCATCTGTATTCTGCCTGAAAGCAGACATACAACTACAACAATGCTAAGGCGATTTAACCGTTACATTTTTGATAGCTGCCACCGCCAAGTAGGAAATCTGTCGCTAAACACCCAATGGTGCATACCGGCAGCTGTCCTTAAGAACCAGTAGCCTGAGTAGCATTCAAAAACGTAACGCCGCCAAATTGGTGTCAAATCAATCAAATCGTATTATTAAAGGAGTACTTAAATATTACAAAATTACAAATATACGATACGAAAAATTTCAGTCATGTGCGAGATTCGAATCCGCGTCCATTCACCCCATTAGACGGGGTATAATAATAATAATATTTATTTTTCAGATAACATGATCCATTTTGTTAGTATTTTTTATTATAAACACATCAAATAATACTGTTTTCTATAATAATAATAATACATTACATGCTCATCAAGTCAAAATTGAAATAAAATTAGATTTAGATAGAAATTAGATATCACAATAAAAAATTAAATCCAAATAATGACGAAATTAAAAATCAAATAAAAATACATATTTTACGGCATATTGAAATTAAATTAAAACATTAAAATTATATGTTTGACTGCAATAATTACAAAACACATGCGCTCTGAGGCACCACCCCGCCCCAGTTAATTCAGAGATATTTACTTAATTAAACATAATTCGAATGTAATGCCTCAGAATAGGTGCCGTAAATCCTCGGCAATCATTTTCAGGATGCTGTTTTGACTCTCTCGTACTCTCCTCATTACAGACGCGACTCTTTTGCGGACAACGGCGTGAAAACCGTCAGTACGAGACTGCGCAAACATTTCTGAGGCACTGCAAAAACGAGGGAGTCCCAACATCATTCTAAAAATGTTATTATATTGGATGCGAAGGGTTTCTGTAGACCCTTTGGTATAACTAGCCCATATAGACCACCCGTGTACAGGCCTTGGCAGTACGCCTTAAAGAGCGTTATTTTAACTTGGTCTGAACATCGAGCGAATCTACGGGCGAGCATGTTACCTCGGATCGCCACGGCACTTCGCTCTCGCTCTATGTCGACATCGTCTCTTAGGTCATCGGTAAGATAATGTCCAAGATATTTAAATTGAAACACGCGATTAACGTTCATGCCATTTAAAGTAATGGGTGGAAATGACTCAGGGCACTTACCGGCGGCCTTGAAGACCATGAACTCACTCTTTTTCACATTAAAAATAAGCCCATGCGACACGGCATAGGCATTTTCATTTTCTCAACATCTTTCCGAGCCCACCCGCTGTCGGACTCAGCAGCACCATGTCATCCGAGTAGTTGATATTATTTACAGTAATACAACCCACTCGGCATCCGACACGCATGCTGCTGAGCTCGTCTATCAGGTCATTTATGTAAAGATTGAAGAGCTTCGGAGACGTAAGACTTCCCTGCCTCACGCCACACTCCAACCTATACGACTCGGAGATACAGTTCGCCCATTTAATGCAATTTGTCTGGTTTGCATACCTAAAAATATTTAGCATTTCACCAGGCCCACCGCTGTCCCCTAGCTTTCTCCAAAGCACATCATATGACACGAACATGCTCTAACCAATTGAGCTAACATGACATGACGTCATAACTCAAATCATTCTTATCGTTCTTTAACCATCGTATTGGGATGGAGCGACACCTATAGTTCAACGTTGTACTACAAACGAGGGTTCGAATCCCGCACATGACTTAAATTTTTCCTATCGTATATTTGTGATTTTGAAATGTAATCCGCATAGCAGGCGTTATTGCAAACATAACAATATAAAAAAAAAGTACTTAAATACTTGATAATTCAACAAAACTCATGCTTTCGCAAAATACTGGACATATATAGACAGAAAATTAACCCGTTCTATCGCAATACACTGGATATAGACCGAAAAATACCTCATGTTTTCGTTTGACTGAATATAGTTCGAAAAATACAGTTCATGCGAAAAAGACTGGATATAGTCCAAAAATTAAGGCACGCTTTAATATAGACCAAAATATAATTTATGCTTTCGATGTCTGGATATAGACCAAAACTAACTCATGCTTTACTTAACTAGATATTCACCGAAAAATAAGTTATGCATTCGTATGATTGGGTAAGTCCGAAAAATAGTTCGTGCATTTGCAAAAGCGTGCATATAGTGCGAAATTTTACACATGGTTTTTTCACAAGGATTGATATAAACCGAAAATAACTCTTGCTTTCGCAAAAGCCTGGATATAGTCTGGAAATTAACTCATGTTTTTTTTCAAAAGGATTGATATAGACCGAAAATAACTCATGCTTTCGCAACAGATTGAAAAGTAACTCATACTTTCGCAAAAGACTAGATATAGTTTGAAAAGTTACTCATAGTTTTGTCAAAATTATTTATACTGTCCAAAAAATAACTCGTGCATTTGCAAAAGATTGGGCATATCACAAGCCCCGCTTATGAAAAAACAACTGGACACTGTCACCGAAATAAACTAAATAATATACAATACAAATACTCTTTATTGAACACCAATTTTTACAAAATAAGAGAGACATAAGCAAAAGGATGTACAATAGGCGCCCTTATCGCTGATATCAATTTCTTACATGCAACCGTGAATGTACACGAAGGTGCCTGGGACTTGCAACCCAGGGAGTAAGGTTAAGGGGCCCCTTTATGATGCATCAATGCTCGCCTTCACATTTGGTAAGATCCTACTAATGCCGCCTTGGATACACAATCTAGGATGGAAGTTACGGTTGTTCTTGACAGGCCAAGGTCTTTTAGTAGGTTGTATAGGGATCTCGCTGGTATACCCCTAGCTCCGACTTCTACAGCATATAAACTAACCACATAACCGTTTTTGATTAATTCATTTGTTGGGTCGTAATATTTGTTAGTTTTTATTATGTGGTCTTTAGGTATGTTTGTTTCCCATGGCACAGGAAGTTCTATAAGTATCATATTTGTATATAGTACTATATGTATAGTAAGAATATACTTCTTGAGTGAAGAACTATAATACGTAATATTTAATATCTTGAAGTAAGACATTTTAGACTTTCCTTATATCGAAAACCCATCCGTTCTTAAGTCAAATAATATTGCTTGTCTGAAGAGATTTTTGTTTTCTGTGTATGCGTTTTAGATTCTTTGAATATAGAAAAATATCTGGTCTGGATGACGAAAAACCCTTAAATATAATATATACAACGGATAAAATACTTACAATTCTTCTTATTACCGTGATTCTCACAATCTCCATCGCAGCGACAATACAGCGGCTGTTTGAGTGGTACCGCTTCGATATTTTGGTTAGGGTCTTCAAGGCTCTTCAATACCTCGTTAAGGATATGTTCCGAGTCGCTCAGTGCGTCTGTGTTTTCAGTTATATTCTATAAGTAACAAAAGAAATATAATATCCGACAGTAATAGCCCAAGGGGTAGACAAGGTAAACATAAAGTTAAAACAGGACAACATGTTTTAATACTTTTATGATTGCAAAAATGCATCTGCGGATTACTTAACAAAATTGCAAATTTACGAGAGGAAAACTTATAGTCATGTGATTCCAATGCGCGCCATTCACCCCTATAGCCGGGGTATGCTCCGACTTACTGAGCTAACATGACATATGACTCATAACTCTATTTTCCCCCCCGCCCCGTTCTTTAACAAATCTTTTTAACGACGTTCAACTTACGTTGTACTACAAACATGACTAGTTCTGCAATTAGCTATAAACTTGCATTAGGTATAATCATTTACCAAAAAATATACTGGAATCGGAAAGTCTATCGGTGTTTAAACTAAAATTATTTCATTTTCTAATAAAGAAAGAATATTATAAAGTAAATGACTTTTTAGATGAAATAATCAAATTGCTTACATAACATATTAAATATTGACGTAATGACTATTGAATTTATACTATTATTATTAATTTGAAATTAAATGGAATTGTATTAACATTAATGTATTATATATTAATGTATGTTCAATACAATGGATCAAGTTGTGACTTTATTAATGTGTAAGATAATGTTGTCTTGCAATTAAATGTTTGAAATAATTCAGAAATGTGTAAGATCTTTAATGTAACACAGTTTTACAATAAATATATCTGAATCTGATAGGCTACACTTTTCCTATCAACTGATGGTAAGTTTTTAAGGTTCATATATGTGTAAGCGACGCTTGAGGCATTATTTCATAGGTAACTTTTTCTCACACCTACCCACATTTTATATATATTTCGCTGCACAGTAATAATACTGGTCGTCATTCGTCAAGGACGACAGTCTGGATTTACGCTCCGTTCTCACCGCACATACGTAGTTGCTTAGTGAAGATACCACCAGCACTATATGCTCTTACCCGCGCCGCGCTAAGTGATCGTATCATAGTACACAAATCGAAGAAATATAGTGAAGCAAGTGAGGAAGCTCTGGCCAGAGGCTACAACCAGGAGGACCCGTGAAGACGAGGATATCAGACGAATTCCAGGTACCACTGTGCAGCTTCTTCATTGAGTTTATTTACTTATTCCGCTCATTATATACTTTCACCAGCCTATGGATATACCCCCCGCACTTTTTCCCACTGGCAACGGCTTGTATTGCTCAGCCGATCAGTGGCGGTCTCAATATGTTTCTTTATTCCAACATAACTTTTGAATTTTTATTATTTTGCTATAATAAATCCGCGTATTTTGCTTTATTGCAAATATAAATATATTAAATAGGGTTGCGTCATCATTAACAAGTTTAAAGCTAATTGCAAAATTAGTCTTGTTTGTAGTACAACAAGGGATGGAGCGACAACTTACGTCGCTCCATCCCAATACGATGGTTCAAGAACGAGAGGAAAAATTTAGTTATGAGTCTTTGTCATGTTAGCTCAGTCGGTCAGAGCATACCCCGACTATAAGGGTGGATGACGCGGATTCGAAACCCTTACATGACTATAATTTTTCCTCTTGTAATTTTGTAATACATATTGCTGCTTTTCCATTTTTTTAATGTTTTTTTATGCTTGACAGGCTAGTTTTTGACCACTATCTCACCTGATGGTAAGTGATGATGTGGTCGAAGATGTTGTTTTGGCTAACCTAGAATTACTTTTTTTTTATGCCTGATAGGTTAGCCTTTGGCCACTATCTCACCTAATGGTAAGTGATGATGTGGTCGAAGATGTTGTTCAGGCTAACCTAGAAGTACTGGCTCTCAAGGACACCTGCCGGAACACACCATTAGGTGCTTGGCGACAGATTTTCTACTTGAGGGTGGTCGCTAGCCAGGCGGGCATTCGCAAAATGCCTTACCACCATGCTATTACCACTGCCATCCTAAGACAACAACCGGGACCGACGGCTTAACGTGCTCTCCGAAGCACGTGCACGCTCAGTAGTAATGTCACTAGCGGTCACCCATCCAACTCATGACCGCGCGCGACGTTGCTTAACTTTGCTGATCGGTTGAGAACAGCTAAGTAAACTTCGCTACGAGCGCTTCACTGCAAGCACACAATAACTTCTCTATCCTTACCTTCAGACACCCAATCAGCATCAATCCGCACCCGAAGCCCTTCATAAGATCCTGAGTATTGACTTGTTCCTTAACGTCAGAATTGAAGTCATACAACAATCCACACATTACATCAACAATTTTGACAATTGTTGTATTGGACTCATACATTCTCGATATACACTGTGCCGCTTCGAATAAAGTATATGGAGGCGGCATTGACTTCTGCATGGCATTTGATTGCTGTAAAAAAAATGATTGAAAGATCATACATAGATTCTATCTTTTTCAAATCAAATCATTTATTTGCAGAGTACAGGTAATACAAATGTGGTCATAATAATAATATTGTTCGCCATACTCAACCCTGGTAGGGTATGCAAATAAAAGGTAAATAAATTATAATATTGTTAGGTTTGCAATAACGCCTGCTATGCGGATTACATTACAAAATTTTAATTTATTTTTATTAAACACTTTAATAACAAAAATTAAGACTAATATTGACAAAAGAAACATAGTTTTAGGTGTGTTTATAGATTTAAAAAAAGCATTCGACACTGTCAGTCATACAAAATTAATTCATAAATTTAAAAACATTGGAATCACAGGAAAAGCTCTAGATATCTTTATTTCATATCTACAAAATCGTCAGCAAATAGTTAAGATCGAAAATTACAAAAGTTCACCGCAAACAGTTACTTACGGAATCCCTCAGGGATCGATTTTAGGCCCGCTTATTTTTTTAATTTATGTTAATAATATTAATAACATCGGACTAACTGGACACCTAACACTATATGCAGATGACACATGTCTCTTTTATTTTGGTTCATCTATTCACAACATCATAACGGAAGCTCAACGAGCTGGACACCTAACACTATATGCAGATGACACATGTCTCTTTTATTTTGGTTCATCTATTCACAACATCATAACGGAAGCTCAACGAGATCTAGACATGCTCAATGAATGGCTTCTGTACAATTTGCTCACAATAAACACTTCTAAAACATCCTACATGATTTTCAAGGCGAAAAACAAAGATATTCCCAGCTATACTCCGCTCACTATTAATAATGTTATAATAAAAGAAACAAGCCAAGAAAAGTATTTAGGACTGTGGATTGATGATAAACTAACATGGAAAGTGCATATTGAGCATGTTCGATCAAAGCTAACGTCAGTATTGGGAGCCCTACGCAAGGTATCAAACTATATCTCGCCCAAAGTACGCACAACAATCTACAACTCATTGGTAAAATCACATCTAGAATATTTAATTCAAATATGGGGATCAGCCGCGCCAACGAACTTAAACCCTTTGCAGAGGACACAAAACAAACTAATCAAAGTTCTGTTTCACTATCACTATTTTACTCCAACAAAGAAAATATAGGAAGAAACTAAACTATTTAACCTGAAAAAACTCTATATGTTCTACTCATGCATGTTTATAAAAAATACTATAACGAAATCCATTCACTCTAACCTAACATTCACACAAAGAGAAAATGTCTGTAATTTAAGAAATAAAATCAAACTTGAACTGATTAAGACGCGTACCAACTATGGAAAGAAAACAATTTTGTTTGAAGGAGTACAGATATTTAACAGATTGCCAAATGAAATAAAAAACTGTAGTAGCATTACTAGTTATAGGAATAAACTAAAAAAATACATAACAGATTTACCCTAGCATTGTATAGCTTCCAGCCAGAGGACTACTATTATTTAAATTTAAATTTTGTATCTCATTTTAAGTGAACATTAGTTCTTATGAGAAAATAAAGTTCTTTAAACCCAAATCACAAATATACGATAGGAAAATTTTTTTTAGTCATGTGCCGGATCCTTCCCAATACGATGGTTAAAGAAGGATAGGAAAGATTCGAGTCATGACGTCTTGTTAGCTCAATTGGTTAGAGCATACTCCGGCTCAAGGGGTGGATGGACGCGGATCCCGCACATGACTGAAATTTTTCCTATCGTATATTTGTGATTTTGTAATAAATAAATTATCCATCAAATTAATTAAAATAATAACATACATAACCACAATCCAAAAATAAATATATTTTGCACATATGTCATACAAACCAAACTTCACTTAAGGTAAGAAAATATTATACTTACTTACATTATATTATTATTATGTCCTGTCCCATTATAAAATAAACATGTCATAATATTAAAATTATATTAATTTACATTTATGTCAATACTATTTTATCATTTAAATATTACTGAATGGTGTAATATGACTTCACTGTCAAAAATGTATTTAATTTACTTTTGAATTTAAAACTATTCAAAACTTTTTGAAGCAGTGATTGGCTGTGGCATTGGCTATGGACTGCCGCGCAGCAGGTCCATGGTTCGAATCCCGCCGCGGGCTTGAGCTTCACATGGTGGAAGGGCGCATTGCGAATGCCAGCCTGGCTCGCGACTACCCTCAAGTAGAAAATCTGTCGCCAAGCACCTTACGTTGTGTTCCGGCAGCTGTCCGAGAGCCAGTCAATTCTGGGTTAAGCCTGTTAACACTTTCGACCACATCATCACTTTACAATAGGTGAGATCGTGGAAAAGGCTTAATTATCTGCAATAAAAAAACTATGTCGGGAATAAGCCGAATAAGAAATACCATAATTTAGAGACTTATTCTAGAAAAACCACCTATAGACGAGACGAATTTACTTAGCATTGGATGGATTCACCGTGCGGGTGCCGGGTCCATAGCGTTGCAGATGAAGAGCCCCCAGTCGAGGTGCCTGGGGCTTGCAACCCAGTGAGTAAGGTTAAGGGGCCCCTTTATGATGCATCAATGCTCCCTTTCACCGCCCGAGCCTCCTCCCCTGCACAACCAAATTTGGTAGGATCCTACTAATGCCGCCTTGGATACACGTTCTAGGATGGAAGTTACGGTTGTTCTTGACAGGCCACGGTCTTTTAGTTGGTTGTATAAGTAAGTTAAGTATACGTAATTCATAGTTTCCATTGTTTGAATTGGTCCCGTTGTTTTTAAGTTTTTTTTAGAATTCAACACTGCCTTCTATGGAACTTACCTGCAAAACATCAGACAAACAATCTTCCATAGCTTGCAGGAATATACACAAGAGCTCCTCTTTTCTCTCTTTTATTCTCTCATCCATCATTTCATTTTTAACACAAAATTTCTTCAAGTAATATTCTATTTTGCCCATTACAATCTCTTTTTCTTCAATTTCAAATAAAGAAGTTGGCCTTTGAAGACCGTTGTTTCTTTGTTTTTCTATTTCGAAAATAGAAGGACTCGATTGGAAATGTTTTGTTTTTGGTAATGCCATTTCAAAAATCGAAGGCATAGATCGGCTGTACTTCTCAATTTCGGAGACGGAAGTGTTCGGTTGATGATCTCTTGTCATGCGTTTTCCTATTTCGGATATAGAATGATTCTCTTGATAATATCTTTTTCTGCGTTTTTCTATTTCAAAAAAAGGCTCTTCATGTGTCCGTGTATTTTCAGATCTGTCAAACGTAGAAAAGTTTGATTGACTTTCTCTAGTTTTGTACTTTTCTTTTCCAAATATATCAGGTCTTGTTCCTGTTTCCGTATTTGACTTTTCGGTTTGGAAAACATTGTTTGATTGAAGTCCGTGTTCGTATTTTTTGTTTTCGTAACCAAAAGTCATTTTTGGAACATTACCGGATGGGGGTTTGACATTTTTGAAAATAGAACTATTGAATTGAACTTTAAAGTTTCCTTTTTCTCTGTTTTCTATTACATTAGGTTTATGAGCAATGTTGGATTTGATATTTTCAGAGAAAATTGGGATTTCAGTAAATTTTGTATTGGATTTATCTTCGAAACTATGTTGATTAGTTTTATGTTGATTTGGTGTTAATATTTCAATGCCATCTACTTCTCTATCTAAAACGGAATCTTTTTGTTGAGTTTTCTTAGTGGTCTCGTTAATTCCAACCTCAAACCAAGACTCCTTTCGGGGTTTCAAGGGCATGTCAAAAGAACAATTTTTCTTTTCATCCTTTCTCCATTTCTTATAGGGTAGTTTAAGATTAGAAGCGACTGAATTCGTATCTTTGTTTTCATTTTGAAAAAAGAATGAAACTGTTTCCGATTGGGAGTCCATTTCATTTTCAACAAGTTTACTTGGAGTTGGAAAGAAGCGCGATACAACTTCTTTTGAATTTGGAACATCTCTTTCTTTATTGGGGGTAGTTGTTATTTTTGATAGCAAGTCTGTACTTTCGTCATCTTTTTGAATTCCATTCTGATTATCTTCGTTTATACTTAACCTTCGGAAGTTTTTTCTAAATTCAATATATTTTGTATTACTTTGGTCCTCAAACATGGAAGTGCTTTGAGAATCACTTGCATCTAGTTTATTATCAATGGCGTCCACATTTGAATAATTCTGCTCATTATCATCAAAAAGTTTCTTTTTGAAAGCATGCGTGGGAACTTTACAGTCTAAATATGAATTTTCGTGTATAATCGGCACGGACATCTTTTTTTTAGCGCCATCTTTGATGTCTTGGACAGTGAAGCAATTTATATCGTAAGTTTCTGCTTTTAACTGGAGATTCTGGTCGTTTGTTATTAGAACCTGCAACAGGATTGTTTGAAATAGTTAACAAATTATGTCTATATGTATGTCAAAATATGCCTAGAATTACTGTCTCTCAAGGACTGCTGCCGGTACAACCTGTTAGGGCTTGGCGACTGATTACCTACTTGATGTAGGTATAAAATTGTGTAGTTGCTACAGCGCTTGAAGCAAAGTATGCTTAGCTGTTCTTAACCGTTCAGCAAAGTTAAGCAACGTCCGCCGCGGCCACGACTTGGATGGGTGGTCGCTAGTGACATTACTACTGAGCGCTTCCGTGCTTGGGAGGGCATGTTAAGCCGTCGGTCCCGGTTGTTGTCTTAAGATGGCAGTCGTTATAGCATGGTGGTAGGGCATAATACGATTGCCTGCCTGGCTAGCTACCACCCTCAAGCCCCTTACGGTGTGTTCCGGCAGCAGTCCTTGATAGCCTCGGTTAGCTTGAAGAACATCTTCGACCACATCATTTAACATCATGTGAGATAGTGGTCAAAGGCATATAATACAAAGACATTCGAAGCACTGATGGCTCAGTGGCATTGACTATGGACTGCCGCGCCGCAGGTCCATGGTTCGAATCCCGCCGCGGGCTTTAGCTTCACCGCAAGGTGGAAGGGCATTTTGCGAATGCCCGCCTGGTCTAGCGACCACACTCAAGTAGAAAGTCTGTCGCCAAACAACTAACGGTGTGTTCCGGCAGGAATCCTTGAGAGCCCGTGAAGTTACAGGCACATGAGACTTAACGACTATGTCTCAAGGTGACGGGCGCAGTGCAATTCGTGACTTGTGACGAAAAGCAGCTGTTATAGGCAGAGGTTAGTCCGCTTAACATCAGGTAGGCATCGAGCTTGTTCGGTCACAATAACATTAAAAAAAAAAAACTATGTGAAACAGGTGTGTAGAACACGTAATACTTACAACATATCTTTCTTCCATTACTTCTAGACATAAATTAATTATTGAATCAGATGTGGACATTTCCATATTCTCATCTTCATCAGATTCTTGTACTGAAAAGTATATAGAAAACATACTTTTATTGTTGTGCAGAATAAGCTGGCCGCTGAATGTTAAGCGAGTGGCAAGCCAATGAGATAATACATAAGCATTAATTCAGACCGATATGTGGCACCTACCGGTCGGTAGCGCAGTGGCCGGTAATTTATTTACAAACCATTTTCAACTTTGTCTCTATTACAACAATGTATAGTATAGGATGAAAGAATTGACGGTGATGGACAGCGGGCAGCCGCGTGACTTGAGTTTTCCAAACGATATTAGCCATTGTATTGAAAGAGACAAAGTAGACAATGGTTTGACAGTAAACTGTGAATTAGACCTATTTAATACAAGCTCAAGTAGGCTTGAACGCTTACTTAACGATATGTGCTTTTGTTATGTTATGTTTAAAAATAAGGCATACAATGTGGTCCGCGTGTGAATGTGTAACATTTTTCTATATTCATTTTATTATCTTTATTATAATCGTCGTTAACTAATACTGTTAATCTACATACTATTCCTTATAACTAGGTAGGTACTTATATATTTGTGAAAACTTTTAATTGGCCTTCCTGTATATGTAACTTCAAGCTGCATATTTATGTCTATAGACCTAAATTACCTAGTAAGTTTTCCTACGATTTTGTAAATAAATAAATAAATCTGCGGGCCGTAAAACTGACATTCAAACGATACTATCGTTGTGTTGGTGCCCGACGCCACGGCACAAGGCATTAGAAAGCTAACACTTACCAATAACATGAGAAAGCGGTGTGGCGAGCCATCTCAGCGAGTTTCTCGCTAATATGACAACTCTCCGAGAGTGACAGCCGCCTCTAGCGAGAGCCTTAGTCTCTGACATCACGGCTGATGGTATCAGGAGCTTGCATTTTACATCTGAAAATAAAAGAGAAGGTTTTCACACCATCATATTGAAGTGATGATATCCAATCAGTAATAGCTATGGCCTGCCATCCCGCAGGTCCATGGTTAGATCCCTTTCACTGGCTTCAGCCTCACCGCATGGTAGAATGGCATTTTACGAATGCTCGCCTGGCTAGCTACCATCCTCAAGTAGGAAATCTGTCGCCAAACATCTAACAGAGTGTTCCAGCAGCAGGTCTTGAGAGCCATTAGAGTAATTTTATGGAATGACAATAACAGCTGTATGCCTCAGGGTGATTGATGGGCACAGTGCAGTTGGACACTTGTGAAGAAATGCATCTGTTATAGGCAGAGCTCCCCGCTAACATCCGGTGGCCTCAAGCCTGTTCCATCACAAGCACATTTGAGCTGCTGGATATGACTGTTTAAATAAGGTTATCACTATGCATATATGTATATGCATTTATAATATAGTCAACAGATCTAAATAAAACAATTCAATAAATTAATTCATAATAAAATTAAATAGATAAACGCTTGTCACTTGTAGCACAACCAATCCGCCAACCTATTCTTTACCTGTTTTAACATGACAGCTCAAAAAAAAGGAGGTATATGTTTTCAGGGTTCATGTATATGTATGTGCAAAAAAAACTCCCAATCCCATCGAGTTGAGTATCAAAATGAAGGGTTTTAAGAAACGATTCCATAAATATATATAATTTGCAGTTTTATTTTGAATGAAACAATAAAACGATCAAAAGTAAATAATTTGCAGTCGTTTTAATTTTGAAATAAATTTTTACTGGTTAGTTCATAGTATTTTCTCTGCATTTTTTGAAGTAATCCTTGCCTACCCATTTACATTTTCTATTATATCTACACTAGACTATATCCACAAAATATTATTGAACCCTTCAGTTATCTCAGTTCTAAAATAATTTATCTAAAAAGATAAAAGGTTTGGTTTGTAAAAAAATAACTACCTACTTTTACTAATAGTTTAATTTGCAAAAAACCATCTAATACTAAAATGTATTTAAATTGAGTTACATATTATACCTAATTTTTTTTTATACCGAACTGTTTAGTATTCTACCACTATCTCACCTGATGTCAAGTGATGATGTGATCGATGATGGAGCATGGTTACCCAGAACCTATTCACTCGCGTTTCGAAGACCCTTCTATTGTATTATTTGTTATTTATTCAGTTGGTATCTACTGTTTGGCATGTTTGTCAGTCTGTTTTAAATAAATTGTTACCTAAATATTCAATTCAATATATAAATGTAAATCTTAATGTTTAGATGATCAAAATGCTGGCACCTATTTGGCTCAAAGAGAAAGCATTGCAATTCAACAGGCAATGCTGCCCCGTTGAATTGCACAGGCACGCTGTCAACTGGTAGTGGGCTGGAGCATTTGGGCTGCCTGTGAGTCTGCAATGACTTATAGGGATCTAAATGCTTGTATTGTAGTAGCTGTAGTTAAGTATATAGTTTGTAGTATTTTGTTAATAAAGGCAGGGAGTACTATACTTAAAAGGTAGTCACTACCGCAAATTTGCAATTTTTCTTAAAAGAAATAAACAATTATTATTATTATAACTTCGTTTGCTCGCATATGTGATAAAGCAATAATAGTAAGGCAGCGTGCTGTCTATTCATTCGAACTCATGCAATTATCTTTTTTTGCTAAATGGATGATGCACGACCGCTAAATGCACAAAATCAATTGGCCTTACCTTTCTTCTTAAACCATAGGAATAGATTTTGAAGCGCTTGCAGCGAAGTCTGCTTAGCTGTTCTTAACCGATCAGCAAAGTTAAGCAACGTCCGCCGCGGTCATGAGTTGGATGGGTGACCGCTAGTGACATTACTACTGAGCGTGCACGTGCTTCGGAGGGCACGTTAAGCCGTCGGTCCCGGTTGTCGTCTTAGGATGGCAGTCGTTATAGCATGGTGGTAGGGCATTTTCCTAATGCCCGCCTGGCTAGCTACCACCCTCAAGTAGAAAATCTGTCGCCAAGCAACTAACGGTGTATTCCGGCAGCTGTCCTTGAGAGCTAGTAATTCTAGGTTAACCTGAACAACTTCTTCGACTACATCATCGCTTACCATCAGGTGAGATAGTGGTCAAAAGGCTAAATCAAGCATAAAAGATAGACTTACCGGATGTGACGAATTTGCCCAGAAACTTGAGTTCCTCAATCATGACCTCTGTGTCGACCACGACATACCAATTATCTTGTTCCTCCTGCAGATATTGTAAATTATCTTCATCATGTGTCATCTGAAAAGTAAGGTTTTATATACTGAACGCTTATATTCTTAGTTTTAACTACTGGCTTTGACAGATACTGTGACAAGTGTAAAGGAACTACCAATACATCTACAGTCACAATGCCAACTGTTGGCCAAATGCCTTCCCTCTTTATTTTGTTGGCCTTAATCCCTACGCTTGGCAGGCGGCTTGGGGACCACTGTGTAAACAGTTCTTCAGAATGCGCTACTGCTCTTTTTCCCTTCTGTTATTTTTTCTTCGTACGGTCAGCAACAAAGACATTCCCCAGTACTAGTGTAATGCTTAAAATATTACACAATTGGCTCTCTTCATTATTATGGACCCCAGAACAGAATAAACAGAAGGATCTAACCGCACAGCTATTCCAATAAATAAGCAACTCTATTGTCTAAGCAATAAAGTGCACTTCAGCTCGCAAATCACGGAGTACCTAATATTTATATTCACCTACATGGCGTCTCTCTTTCTATCGCATGTGCACGCATAGCTCTGTTCTCTTCTGACGCGGCATACGATCCCATCCGGACGGATACACCGATGTACCTGTAGCGACGTACTAAAAGCGCGGAGTGAATCAGGCCTGACACGTAGTAAAGACTATTGATATAGTTCTGGTGCTATTAATTTGCCACTATGTGTTTTATTATTAAACCAATCTGTTAACGAGCTAGAGGTCCATGTCCGAGCAGACAGAATAATACATATAATATTATATGCCGAGAGTATAAGTATTATTATATAGAACATAATATTAATAATTATTATAATATAACTACGTATTGAATGGACACTCCTCTCCCCCACCAAACGAGCCTTCCTCACCCCGCCACCGATTCTGAGCTGTCGCTGAGCTGACTTGAGTACGGGACGCGCAACTCGCGCACGATGACGTGACGACGAAGCGTGACGATTGAACTAGTATTTTAAAAGTTGAGAATGGGGTACTCTTGTGCTGTTTACGGTTGCTTATCAACTAAACGAGAAAAGGATAGTTTGTTGTGAATAATGATTGTTTATTATACGAGAAGAACATAAATATATTGTGATTGTAATTATTAGCATTACATGTATAAAATGTGAACTTGGAATGATACTTTTTGTATTGTGTAGGTATCTAATATTGTTTAAGTATAGGAGTTTAATGTGAAGTAATGTTACCTACTTGGTTGTGTGTTGCATATTCCTACGTCGTACATGGAGTTGGATTGTTGTGCTTGTAAATGTTTTTGCAGGTAGGTATATGCATAATTTACGAAATCTAATACGACTAATAAAAGTATCAAAAGATTGTTAGGTATATAAGTACAATAGTTATTCATACGGTGCCAACCTTAGACTTCACGCACACAACAACGCGTGTACAAAAACAGCATTTGTGTAGTGTCTGTGTAAAAGGTAGTTAGAACGCAGCTTTTGTATAGAGAATGACTCGAGTGTCCAGGGTGTGCTCTTGGGGTCGATGACCTAAGTTCTTTCTGCTAATGTTCTTTTTTTGTAAGAGGTGTATAAATCCTTACATGTTCCGTATCATTGCGTGAAAAGTCTTCATAGGTTGAGCCCATATCAGAATAACTTTCTGGTTCCAAGTTAAATGTAACCTTTTTCTTTTTTTCTGCTTTTGGAATCTCCTGCCTTGTTGTCCTGATTCTTTGTCCTGGAAACATATTAAAATCATTACGGTGATTGTGACGAAACAACCACGAGGCCCACCTGATGTTAAGCGGAATTCTGCCTATTAAAGAAGCATCTGCGCCCATCACCCTAAGACAAAAAGTTAATAAGTCTCCTTTGCCTTAAAGCAATAAATAAAAATGATTTCTATTTTTTTTCTTTTTGCAGGTGATTTGTTAGCCTTTGACCAACCATCTCACATATTGTTTAGCTTGACGTACCGTTAGGTGCTTCACGACAGATTTTTTACTCATGGTAGACAGGTCTACCATTGGTGAAGCTCAAGCCCGCGGATTCAACCGACGCGACGCGGCAATGCATCCACTGGGCTACCACTTTTTTGTGCCGGGATCACCATGTGCCATGCTCGGATTTTTTTCTGTACATACGAGTAAGCAGCTGTATGTGGGCCAGAAGAATGGAGTTACTGGTTACGTCAAACTATTGACAATGACAATTGACGGTGGGTGATGATGAGGTCGAAAGTGTTAACAAGCTTAACCTAGAATTACTGGCTCTCAAGGACAGCTGCCGGAACACACCGTTAGGTGCTTGGCGACAGATTTTCTACTTGAGGGTGGTTGTTAACCAGGCGGGCATTCGCAAAATGCCCTTCCACCATCCGATGAAGACCAAGCCCGCGGCGGTATTCAAACCATGGACCTGCTGCGCGGCAGTCCATAGCAAATGCCAACGAGCTATCACTTTCAAATATGTTTTTTTTTTTTTTTTTTTTTATACAATATGTGACAAACAAGCAGACGGTCCACCTGATGGTAAGTGGTCACCGTCGCCTATGAACACCTGCAATATCCGCAGCATTACTGGTGCGTTGCCTACCATTTAAAGAAAGGACTCTATTCACGTCTCTTTTGAAGCGGTTAAGATTGTAGACCTGAGGAAAAACCTCAGGTGGAAGAGCATTCCACAACTTACAGGTACGTGGCAGAAACAGACGATTAAATCGAGTAGTGCGAGACTTCCACGTATCTATAATGTGCGGGTGGCCCTTCTGGCGATAACGGCCAGTTCGGTGATAAAAGTGTGAAGGAGGTATGAGGTTAAAAATCTCATTAGAGCATTCCCCGTTATAGTATCTGTAGAACAGGCATAGAGAGCCTACGTCACGACGTACGCTCAGCGATTCCAGCCTGTTGGACAATTTTGGGTCATCGACAAGTCTAACGGCTCTTCTCTGTAAGGAGTCAAGTGGGTCTAACTGATACTTCGGTGCACCACTCCAAAGATGAGAGCAGTACTCCATATGTGGCCTTACCTGCGCTTTGTATAACATTAGACGTTGGTTAGGCGTAAAGTACCGCTTGGCTCTATTAAGTATACCGAGTTTTTTAGACGTAAGTCCTGCTTTGTTCTCCAAATGACTCCTAAACTGGACCTCGCTGGATATGTCTACTCCCAAAATGCCGATGTTGGTCGCTAAGGTAAGGGGAATACCCTGAAAACGTGGAGTGATATTAAATGCACTTTTTTTGGCAGTGAACGCGATGGCTTGAGTCTTCGAGGGGTTAAATTGCACCTGGTTTCGCTTACCCCAGTCAGTGACTTGCTCTAAGGAGCACTCAACGGAAGACACAAGTTCCGCTCTCCCCTTCATCACCTCAGATACAGGAGCATTTGCACGGCCTAAATAATGGGCATCGCCAGTGCTATCATCTGCATAGCAATGAATATTACATATTTGCAATAAGTCATTGATATGCAAGATGAATAGTGTGGGCGATAGCACAGACCCTTGTGGAACTCCAGCATTAATTGACATGGTCTCTGAACAAGCTCCATCAACGACGGCTCTTATGCAGCGACCATGCAAAAAATTGCCAATCCACGTGCAAAGCCCCTCTGGTACGCCGTAGGAAGGTAACTTTGCAAGAAGCGCCCTATGCCAAACCCGATCAAAGGCTTTTGCGATATCAAGGCTGACTGCAATAGCTTCACCTCTACTCTCGATGGCCTCTCCCCAGCGGTGAGTGAGGTACACAAGAAGATCACCAGCAGATCGACCGTGACGAAAGCCGTACTGGCGGTCACTAATCAGCTGATGCTCCTCAAGGTACCTCAGGAGCTGGGAATTGATAATACGCTCCATCACTTTCGAGAGCAAAGAGGTAATCGCTATAGGCCTGTAATTTGTTGGGTCGGAACGGTCACCCTTCTTTGGTATAGGGTGGACATGGGCAACTTTCCAGCTAGACGGCACGATACCAGAATTATAGGAAAGAGAGAACAGACGCGTTAGGACGGGAGACAATTCCGGTGCACATTTCTTCAATACGATGGCCGGAATGCCATCTGGCCCACTCGACTTCCTTTCATCAAGAGTCCACAATACCCTCCGCACAGCCGCCTGCGTGATGCGAATCTCCTGCATCGAACATGCGCAATTAGACAGTGAGGGAGGCACTGCGCCCCCGTCATCGAGGGTCGAGTTTGAGGCAAAAAGAGAACCAAAAATATCGGCTTTCTCTTTTGCGCTATGGGCCAAGGAGTCATCCGGTTTGCGTAAAGGTGGTAGCGCAGATCGGCAAAAATTACCCTCCGCAGCCTTCGCTAGTGACCAGAAAGCACGACTGCCAGAGGGGTAACTTCTAACTTATCACCGATCCGGCTTATGTGGGCGCACCTTGCTCGAGTAGCAGTTTTCTTAGCCAATCTGGAAGCGGCATTCAGACTTTTCTTTAACTCATCAGTTTTTGGATCTTTACCCATCGACGCCGCAGCCCAGGTTTTATAGGCTGCATGCTTGGCTTTTGCAGCGTCGGAACAAGATCTGTTGAACCACGGCTGACTACGACCGCCTACGCGCACTCTGGAATTGGGAATGAAACATTCCATTCCTTGGAGTACGACGTCAGCAATAGAGTCAGCACAGATAGAAGGATCAACTGATGCAAAACATAACTGAAGCCAAGGATATGAAGAAAAAAACTCACGCAACCCATCCCAGTCGGCAGATTGATAATGCCACACCTGACGCGTTCTGAGAGGTACAGCGTCAGGCAGAGTAGTCAGCACAGTTGTTCGTACCAGGCAGTGGTCTGATGATCCAAGTGGAGCATCCACCGCTACCTGGTAATTGGCTGGACGTGTAGTCAGCATCAGGTCAAGTAAGGAGGGCTCGTGGTTGTGAACATCCGGCAATCTAGTAACTCCAGTGACCAGCTGAGAAAGACCATAGGTGAGTGCGAGTTCGTGAGCAGCTCTCCCTGCGTAATCGGTTTTACGGGAACCCAACCAATCGGCATGATGACCGTTGAAATCACCCAGAACCACAATTTCAGCAGTGGGGAACTTTTCAAGCACTCTGTCTAAGCCGTTTGAGATATTCTCATAAAGACGAGTAGTCTCCGCGTCGCCAGAATGCGACCTGTACACACACACGTACACACGAGATTGACCACCATAGTCAACACTTGCCCATAGGGTCGAAAAATCTAGCGCTTCAAAACCGCTTAGGCGGCGACAGCAAATATCGTCCCGGACGTACATGCACACCCCGGCGCGAGGAACAAACGCGTGCTCTAGCTTATATCCAGGGTAGTGCAGATATGAATCGTCGGCCGGGCGAGAAATTTGTGTCTCCGTCAGGAAGAAAAGGGATGGCTTGGCCGTTTCTAGGTGGTGATGCACATCGTTAAGGTTAGAGTGGATACCACGGATATTACAGAAGTCCACTTTAAATGTGGAGTTTGGGGCCGCTGATGAAACCAATTTCCTTTTATTTTTATTTGCCATGAGATAGTAAAATTAGAGTACTTAAGATTAGATGATGTACTTCCAATTAATTACTTCAGAACAAAAATAATAGTGTTACAAGAAGCAACTGGAGAAAAACAGCTAGGTGATTGGTGGGCGCGGGGTACGGAAGGGCCCCCGGTCCCCCCTGGAAGCAACTGCCGGGATCCACACCGGTCTCCTACTCCGGCACGACAGTCACTTCGCAGGATTATGCGCGGAATGGCAGGACAGCTTCCCTGCGCGGAGGTATTATGTGATCCCCGGGTTCAGGTCCTCAACTATCCCGCGGGCGGCCAGCGGTCAACCGTTTCACCGGGTCTCCCTGGACCCCGCGCCCACCCTTCACAACTGCAAACAACAGTCGCTCCCTAAAAAACACTCGGTCCCGAAGTATTCGCCGGTATAGTACATCATCTGGGGGAGGGGGGCTGGTTCTCCCGCAACAGTGGCGGAACACGCTGACACGAATGTCAACATTTGGCGACACGCTTACACGGGAGGGTGGTAATAAACCAGGCGGACATCCTAGGATACCCTACCACCATGAATGATTTCAAGTGGAGTTGAGGCTCTGACAGCACACAGGCAAAGCTTGTAGGCTGTCAGGGCCTGCAGGGGATGCGGCGAGCACGCCTCCACGCGTATCCCCCAAAATCTAAATGATATCTAAAATAACCTTCAAAACTTACATAAATCAAGTATGTTAAGGTGAAAGGTAAGGCCGGTTGGTTTTGTGCATTTAGTGGTCACTCGCACGTCAACTATTTAACAAGAAGTGCATAAGTTTGAATCAATAGATGGCACGCTGCCTTACTGTACTTATTATTGCCTTCTCATATTTGTGAGCAAACTAGGTTGGTCTTACCTTTCGCCATAAGCGAGATAGGTGCAAAAGAAGTATGTGAAATCGCAAATAGAAGATATAAGAACCATAGAGATATACATATTGATAATTAAAAAAGAAATGACCTTACCTTGTATATTTTCCAAATCCACTGGTTTCCTGTTCTTAGCCATTAATTTAAGTCTTAAATCGTTTTTATCCAATTTCGTAACATGATCCAGGCCTTCATTAGAATCGGCATATTCAATTCTGGTTCTTTTGTTAGCAGTTGGTTTTATCTCCTTATTTTTTAAGTAAGTTTGATTTGTTGTATCCTTTATTACATCTTCATGAATGTTTTCAGTAAATACTGGTGTTTGATTAGTTACAGACTTTTTGCGAAATTCTATTTTACCGTTTTCTATTTGGAGAGTGTTTTTAAGGGCAACTGATTTGTAAACATTAGGCTTAGTATGTTCTGAACTTACATGTAATTTTCCAGTGGAGATTGTTTCAGTGTTTGAGTTTTTGGATAAGGTATAAGAACAGCTAGGTGCACATATGTTTGCATTTTGTTGGTTTGGATCAACCATATTAGCATAATGTTGGTTTGGATCAGACATATTTGTATAATGTTGGTTTGGATCAAATATGGCACAATGTGGATTAGAGCCAGACACATTGGTGTGAAATTCGTTTGGATCAGCCATATTTGGATAATGTTGATTTGTTTCAGATATATTTGTGTGAAATGGGTTTGGATTAGACATATTTACATTATGTTGGTTTGGATCAAGCATATTTGAATGATATTGATTTAGATCAGAAAATTTTGTATTTTGAATTGGACCAGACATATTTCCATCATATACTTTTGCATCATATATATTTCCATAGTGACGATTTGGATCATAAATTTTTGCACTATGTTGGTTTGACTCGAATGTATTTGTTTTAGATAAGATGGTACCAGATAGACTTGCCTGAGACGATTGGTTTTCAGAAAATAAATTAACATGCAACCCACTTGCACCTCGACATACTTTTGGTGCATTGGAATTGTCTGCATTTGGTTTAAAAGTTATTTTTGATGCAAAGTTCTCGTTTGAAAATGTTTTTGGTGTAAAATGGCTTTTTTCTGACACAATAGGTATTTTCTCTTCCTCAAACATTTGTTGAGAAAAATTAAATATTGGTTCACGAAGCACATATTTAGTACTGCTATTCTCAACAGGAATGACTTTATTAGACAGTCCGCAGTCATTCATATATGACTGATTGTGTGTGAAGCCAGTTGGCAATGATTTAGGAATTGTAGATGTCCCATATTTGATTGGAGGTCTTTCCACATTGTTATTGAAGTTTATGACAGGTGTTCCGAAGTTAGCGAAGCGCTGAGAAAGTGGCACATGTGTAGTTTGTAAAAAAAGGCCTCGATCTGGTTCAGTTTCGGTCATTTCAAATTGAATTTTTGGTTCAAGCATTGGTTTGTGATGATCATTCTGGTTCATCAATATCATTACAACTTGAGGATTGTCCTTGTCAGAACTAAATGGCACTCGATTTATTGGTGGCAATGATTTGGGGTATACAGCTTGACCAAATGTTGCTATTGGTCTATCTAGGAACAAAGTTTGAGGAACAATATTTGTTGATTTATGGATGTTGCTAGATTGATTAATAACATTGTTTGATTGAGGGATATTTTCGTTTGAGACATTTCTACCATAGAAAATGTTACTTGAGCTGTCATTCTTCTGATAAACAGTATTTAAGTTATTTTCTCTTGTATAAGAGTTACTTGAGACAATTTCTTTTGGCTTCTTAATGATTTCACGAGGATATACATTTTGTATATTTGGTGGTTTGAACACAGTAGGTGTGCTGTCCACGGGTGGGCTATTAGGTTCAGGGTAGCTTTGCTGTTTGTCTATTTTCTGCACTGGACCATTTTTGAGCTTCTGTAAAACAGACATACAGATAAAGAAAATTAATGAAGTGTTGCTTCATAATTTAAATTCAGATTAATTTGATTAATTTGATACATATATCTAAAGTAAATTGTTAATTTTTTTAAATCTGTGTGCATATCACAGAATATAACCCTGTAAAGTGATTCAAATAAATAAGCAATTCTGGCTATGACGCAATAAAGAGCATTTCAGAACGCACAGCATGTAAAACCAATTTTTTTTTGCTTCATAGATTAGCCTTTGACCACAATCTCAAGTGATGATGTGGTCGAAGATGTTGTTCAGGCTAACCTAGAATTACTGGATCTCAAAGACAGCTGCTGGAACATAAAGTCAGACGCTGGGCAGCAGATTTAAAAAAAATGCATGGTGTTAACTAAAATCAGTCATCACCCAGGCCTCCACCAGAAGAGCTATATGATGAACTTTAACATTGGTTACTCTATTAACGGCCTCTTAAATGTTAGTTTAGTATCAACATGTTTTGACCACATTGGTTGTACAAATTAAGAGGTGATTTGATTGCTCCCTTACATTGGCTTATTATATATATATATATAGTCATACAGTTTATTTATAAAATTGAAGTAGGTATATGTTTTTTTTTAAATATTGTTATGTTTGCAATAACACCTGCTATGCGGATTACAATACAAAATTACAAATGTACGATAGTAAAAATTTAAGTAATGTGCGAACCCACGTCCTTCCACCCCTTTAGCCGGGGTGTGTTCCAACCATTTGAGATGACATGACCTCATAACTCAAATCTTTCCAATCGTTCTTTAACCATCGTATTGGGATAGGGATAAAAGGGTGGATGGACGTGAGTTCGAATCCCGCACATGACTTAAATTTTTCCTATTGTAAATTTGTAATGTAATTTGTATCGAACCCTGGATTATTTCTATCGTAAATTTGTAATTTTGTAAGGTATATTTGTTACATAGCTAAGTATGTTATTGCAAATAATGTACATGTCAGTAAATTATAATGTTGTTAGAAAGTCATAATATGTAAATATGAAGCAGGTGTAGAAACTTGGGAATGGTTTAAAACTTTTCTTACGGGCAGAGAACAATATGTGGAACTTGAACATATAAATGGAAACAAAATCATTTCTGATGTGGAGAAATTACATAGAGGCACTCCTCAAGGCTCGATACTAAGCCTGATCCTTTTCTCTTTATTCACAGCAGATATGCTGGAATTTATAACAATATGCAAGTATCATTTATATGCTGACGACACCCAAATATATCACAGTTTCAAACCAGAAGATACAGTTCATGCTATGAGAAAAGTGAATGAAGATGTGGAGAGAATATATAACTAGGCTCGGAAAAACTCTTTGGTCATAAACCCAAGTAAGTCTAAATTCATAATTCTAGGCACAAAGATGCAAATAAATAAAGTGCTGTACCTCAATCCTAAATTGACGATAAATGATATTGATATACCATTGGAGACAGATGTAAAGAATCTTGGTTTGATCTTAGATCGTGAAATGAGATTCGAAAAACACATAAATGAAAAAATAAAGAATGCGTTTTATAAACTTAAGGTTCTGTACTCCATAAGAAAGCATATCTCAGTAGAGATAAGATGTATGCTCTGTGACCTTATAGTGCTATCCCAATTTAATTATTGTAGTGCGGTTTATGGGCCAAGACTCTGGGCAAAACAGAAAAAGCCATCCAACGAGAGCAAAATGTGTGCGTTTGGGACTTTCTTTTTGTATCCCAAGGAGAGAGCACATTACTCCCTATTTAGTTAGAAAAGGGATTCTTAGCATGAAGGCTAGAAGAGAGCTCCATCTGGCGTGCTTAACTCAAAAGGTGTTATATTGTAAGAAACCAGAGTATCTTTTAGAAAAAATTACGTGGGTCAAGGATATACATCATTCCTAAACATTCTACTCAGGGTTTTAAAGGCTGCTTCAAGTACAGAGCGTCTAAAGTCTGGTACGACATCCCACCACCTTTGAGAAGAAAACTTTGCAATCAGACCTTCAAAACACGTTTAAAGCTAAATCTACTACTTCGCCAAAAACATAACTTCGAAGCAAACATTAAAATCCTAGGAACACAATATAAAATAAACAAGAAACCAAGTCATTGTAGGTTTGCCATAACTAATTCATAAACACAAACACACTCACGCACGCACCCTCTCTCACTCTCACACACGCACACACCCTATCACACAAACACACGCACACGCCTCAGTTGTTTCAAAAATAAATCATAAATGCACTTATTTGTAATGTAGGTATAAATTGGGCGGCTGTTTTGTTTGTACAAAAAAAAAAGTAATATAAAGAAGGTAATTAAGGTAATTTTGTGTGTCACCTGTATTCTTCTATTACTATAGTATCTCGGCCAAGACCTTAGCCCGAGCTCAGGGGTACACTGAAAAACAGCGTTATGATCACATCATAGTGTGAACATAACACATGCTGAGTATATCCCTATTGCCCTAGGATTTAATTATTAAATTAATATTAGTAAGTTAATTATTAGTTCTTAATATTTAAGTAAATGAATATTGTAAAAAAGTTTTTATTTTAGCGGCAATAAATGATCTTTTTATTTATTTATTTTATTTAAGGTATGGCAAAATATATCCTGTAGTTATCTATTCTAGCATAAGCAGCATTTAGTAGTTAGTAAATCTTTGAGTTTCTTTTTAAATGAGTTTGAATTAAGTTCTTTGTATATATAGTACTAAAATTCTCACTAATCCAGCACTACAGTAGTCTGGCAAACTCCCACACAGCCCTACTCCTGCTCTTTTCGGTATCAGTACATAAAAATATGTTAAGTATCCTTTTTATGAAACACAATTTTTTTATTATAATTTTCTGTATATGATTAACAAATCCATTCCAAATCTGAACATCCCAAAAATCAGACAACCCCTTGATTTCAATAGTGCTGGATTAGTGACCGATAGTGGTATTACTACTGAGCACTGTACTTTGGAGGACATGTCAAGCCGTTGTTATTCCCATTATTGTCTAAGGATGGCAGTTGTTATAGTATGGTATTGGGTTATTTGGTGCTGGTTTAGTTAATGAAACATCGATTTAAGGGGGGTAGGGGTGGGTGCGGAGGGATGGGTAGACCCCCCTTGCGAAGGGGGTTGTTGATATGCCCCCCCTTTCTGGGATATGATTTTTTAAATTTATAACCTAACTATTGTCAGGCATCAATTTTAGGGGGGAGGGGCGGTGCGGGGGAAGGGTAGACCCCCCTGTGAAGAGTAATTTGCGACCTAAACAGGACTAATAAAGCAATTAGCTTTAAATTTGCTCACAATGATGCAATGCACCTATATAATTGTAACATTTATAAGTGAAATAAGCAAATAAGTACTCGATCTGAAGGAATATGAACAGGAAATGTTACAAGTCTGAAAGTTTGACCTAAAAAGCAAGGCTTAAACAAACAGACGCACGATTGTTTTGACAAAAAACACCGTCTGAAGCAAAAACTTTTTTCTAGAACCTAAGATGTAGTTGGTCTGTAAAATATAGGAGAAACTTACCTCAGTCTCATTTAAACTCCACGCAGTTTCACCATTCACCACATTGAAATAATAGAATTTGCCAGGAAAGCTTTTAGAAGGGCAAAGAATCCATCCGTTGTTCATCTTGTTTGAATTCATGATTCATGACTACAATTATAAATTGTCGAATAACTTTAACATGAAATTACTACATATCGCCTGGAACTGGACGTAATGAACTTAAAAATAGGTGTAAACCAGCTTTTTGTAAAAGTAAGGAGGTACACTAAATTAACCAAGCATTTAAAATTTACAGCATCTGAAAAACTTCATAAAAATTTGCTTACGCAAAACATGAAATATGAAACTTTGAAGTAGGCATGTCATCGATCTGAATGTCGAATGAAATCGATATGAACGAACTTTTATTTTTCAATCGATTCATGAGATCGTTTTGAACCCATGAATCGATTGAAAATTCGGTTTTTGACCGAACGAGCATGAAATGCAAGTGAAGCGTCTCTGCTTCAGCTTACACAAAAATGCTTTCGAATGTCAAAGTCTAAGTCAAAATCATTTATTCAACTAGGTCGCATTTCTCAAACGATTCTCGTGAAATTTTGTGAGCAGATTTGATAATGCCATAGGTACTTAGTTATATTTGTCATTTCCGTTTTAAAAAATCAATATTTTTATTAACATTTAGTGGGTGGGAAAAGAAATGGGCTTTTAAAACTTAAAAAAATCGTATATCTGCCATATCGAAAAAATACATATATATTAGTTCACTTTTCGGTTACCCTTGTCAAGAGGCAACTTTATTTTCAGACCAGCTTCTTCATCCGATAAACTTAAAGGGGTCGAGGTGGAAAAGAATAAAAATAGAACCTGATTGAGATAGGAAGTCTCAAATTAAATCACAAGGGAATTTCTATCAGCTTTTGGAATAGGTGAACCTAATGGTTTTGTTGACCCATACGTTGTATAGAAATATACGTAAACCATTAACCATTATTATTGGCTATATCTTTTAATCCCATTACAAACCCATACCCATTTTGCTTTTGTTCGTTGAAGTGTTAGGTAACTACTATAGTCAGCAATAATCTAATTAATACGAATATACATGGGCGTACCCAAGGGGGGCAGGGGAGGGCACCTGCCCCTCCCCTGGATAATTTTCACATTAGTTTCAGTATTAGTGAATTTTTGTTACCACTAAATATTATTGCAAGCTCTATCCCGATTCCCGAGGTAAGCGAAAATCACATTTACTTCAAACACTTAACTCTCGTAATGACTTCGCTACCCTTCTATATTTCTAAACATGATTACAAGCACTATCGTATGCTAAGCAAAAATCACATTATACATTTTTAGAGAACAAAATTTCTCACCTCGAGTGGAAATCGAATCCACGTACAGATTTTACGCACCGGGTGCGGGGTGCCTTAAATACCATAGGGCCATCGAGGATCACTCGGCTGAGCCAAAATTTCGTACTCTAACAATTTGTAAATGTGTAGTTGTTTATTATTAAATTCAGCCAATGAAATACCTGAAGCTTAAATTTAGAGCTGCATCTTCCACGCAATGTTAAATGTTGGTAAAGGGTAAATCATACACGCAATGTTAGTAAAGCGTAAATCATACAGTTGGTTAGTTAAGCGAGTATTTTCACTACTCACAGTACACACGTTCACTATTTGGAGCTCTTCCCATTCTGTACGTTGTAATCTTCATAAAAAGTTAGCTTTAACAAAGATATGTAAAAAATACTTTTAAGGGCTCTAAATCAAAACTATAAAATGGAGCCTTAATGATGACACTCCGCTTAATCTGTCTGTCGGTTCATCCTTATGTTTCGGGATTCTAACTAGTAAACGTAAAAGAACTTGTATTAAAAATGAACCCATAAAAAGTATTTATAATTTAAGTTAAATTAAATTAGAAATACTACTAAAGTTATTTTTTACGTTTTGATTTTGGTACATAATGTACAATTTTGTCTTTTTAAACAACAAAATATAGTGAAGAAAACATAGAGAGATTTTTCAGTAAACGCTTTTTTCTCCAGTTCGTTTTGACTGATATGAGACTCTGAATAGCGAGGCCCGAACAGCACTTGCCTAGTTTTTTTTATGTATTAAATAATTATATTAATACGTGTCTGAAATTGCTGATTTGCCCCATGAGCCAGAAGAATTTGATTACAAAAAATATTCTGTATATCATAGTTACGCATTGCGTGAGAGGGTCAAAAGTTACGAATAATATAAAATATGTAACCATGCGGCAACATTGGATACATAAAGCAGTGTTTTTTTTACGGATTATGTATCCAGTTGCCAATAAATAAAATAAAAACCGTAGTGTTTCCAGTTTCTAAAAATGCCACTATGCTGTCATACTTACAGACCCACCAACTTATCTGTTCAGGTGGCAGAAAAAAGAACTACAATATTCCTTCATATTGTGACAGTTTGTAGTTGATTTCCTTGATCAGCATCGCCCTCGCCAACTGCACAGTTAAGTTGGTGGTATTATATCTATCTGTCAACTTCATTGGTTTCGTTTTTCTTCTCTTTAGTATTAAATTGGATTCATATAGTTTGTACTTATGTTATTAGTCACATATTTGCCCAGTGGTATTAGTTTGTCGTGCAATATGGCAGCTAAAATTACTTCGCATTTATAATAATAATATGATTAGTAGGCAGCTATGTAATTAAGTATATTCACAGTAACGAGTGCATACCGTATTTTTTGTAACTGGGACATTTAAAATCCAATCCAGTAATTTTACAAGAGAGGTCTATTACCCCAGAACAGTACTACTCTATCTTATTGTGTGCTTATTTTTCTGTAAATGTTGTTGGTTTACTTACATAATGCTTTAACAAGGGGTAATGTATCTTAAACATGTATTTTCAGTCTCATGGGAAGGTATATAATATAGATTATTTGGTCCAAGTTATTTTATTGATACGACTCATAATTTTTTGTAGATGTACGATAAATGTATTTATATCATATTTCAAGTATTCTTGAAATATGATACATATTTCAAGAATACTTACTCCCGGCGGCGCACGCACCGAGCGTCTGACGGTGAGCTCTGTTCACTCCCATAGGGCTTAAAGTATCAGTAAACATTTCAGTAGTAGGTACTATACACACATGGTGGCAGAGCATCATGCTATGCTTTACTGCAATGGTGCCACCATAAAGAAATAAATGTGTTACTAACACAATAATTATAGTTTGCTGGTAGCTGAACTTCTATTCTAATGCTAGTGAACATATTAGGTACATAGTAGTATACGACATCTTGCTATTTGTATTTACTATAAAAGTGATATTTGGATGATTCATAAATTAAGTCTCTCATAAACTTATTTGTAAAATATACAATCCTAAAATCTCCCTGTCTACCGCGCCTTAAACAAATATATTTCTTCTAATGGTAGGTACCGAAACACAAAAAGCATAGTAAGCAATATAAAAGTATGTTTTTAAAAACGGGAAAAATCTCTACAATTTCTTGCATAATATATGTAATAAATTTTTTTTTTTCTATTGAGAAACCTAAGGAATCAATTTATTAAGCAATGATGGTCGAGCGGTAATAGCTATGGACTACCGTGCCGCAGGTCCCTGGTTCGATCCCCACCACCGGCTTGAGCTTCACCGCATGGTGGAAGGGCATTTTGCGATTGCCCGCCTGGCTAGCTACCACCCTCAAGTAGAAAATCTGTCGCCAAGCACCTAACGGTGTGTTCCGGCAGCAGCCATTGAGAGCCAGTGAAATTACAGGCACACATGAGACCTACCTAAGTGACGGGCGCAGTGCCATATGTGACTTTAGACGTGAAATGTACTGTTATAGACAGAGGTTAGTCCGCTTAACATCAGGTTGGCCTCAAGCTTGTTCCACCACAATCAAAAACATAAAAAGGCATAGTTTGTCATATCCGCTAGACTAGAATATTATATATTTTATTAATATCGGTACACTATAGGAAACATGTTCAAAATTGGCCTTTTTGGGACTTACTGCACCTTAAGTCTTTGCTCGGACTTGGGTCGGAAATTCGACTTCGTGTCGTGTCGTGACGGTAAGGTCACTTTCAGCTGTTTCCAATGCTATTCGATTGAAATGGTGCGTTTTAAAAACACGTCCTTTTGAAATACTATCTTTGTCGTCTTGAACGCATGTAGCAACTAGCTAGCTACACCCGCAAGTAGAAAATCTGTCACCAAGCGCCTTACGGTGTGTTCTCACAGCTGCCCTTGATCAGATATTACTTGAGACCAAGTAGTTATAGGCCTGTTTACTATCCTTGAACATATCATCAATTCATCACTTTCCAAAAGGTGAAGTTGGAAATGGTCCAACTCTGCTTTAAAACATTATTAACATTATTATATTATACAAAATGTAATATGAAGTTATGCCTAATTTTAATGGGTAAAAGGAAAGAAAATAAAACAAGTGAAGAATAGCTGTTCAACTATATTTCTATTATTTTGTACATACTCTATTATAACAGTTAAATGTTATTAGATATTTTTAATCTGATTGATACATATCTACTTTAAAGCTATGAAATGAGCAAAGATACAACACTAACTTAGATTAGGAACAACAAATGGCTAACTACTACGCCCTCTTTATAATAATTCGATGAACAAACACCAATATATTGAAATCTCGTTTTATTATCTACTTAAATTAAACCCTTAAAGCACGAACTTTTTGTCTTGGCCGCTCTGCAGTTCGTAATAAAAAAAAAAGTATAGGGGTAAAGATCTAGACTATGGCAATAATTTTGTGACAGCACTAGACCACAGACAGATACACCCCTGTTTAATTACGAAAGGAATATAAAATGGCGCCAGTATTGTCTAGTTAGAATGGAGATGAACTGCATTGCGATATATTTTGAACTTCAGAATGGGCATATTATCGGAGGAATTGTGTAATTTGGTGGTTAGGAGTTTGGAGGTTCAATCAATGATATACTATGTAAAAATACTTCACTCTTTGAAGCTGTGGTAGGTATTTGGGACACCGTTGAGAAAGTTCAAATGTTGAATCAAGTTCATCCTTTATCATTCTAGTAGGTCTGTAGATTGCGTCTTTTGGTAAACATGCTATTTATTTCTGACAGCGCCATCTATCTTAATCTAGTGCAGTGCTCCCTAGCGCATGCTTTACGCTGTCAGCCAAGGGCCAAGATAAAACGATCATACCAAAAAAATACAGACAATTAATAAAAACTTAAAATAAGTCCGAGTATATAAATATCACCTCAATTATTAACTATGTAGGTTAATGTTACCATCCAAAATAAAAATACACTCCAAATCGTACCTGTGTTTAATGTAACTTTAATTTACGTGTACAAGTTGTTGGGATTCCTAGCGCCTATATCAGCTCGTGGGGTGCTGGGCTAGAATGTCACCCTCCCCCACTCTTCCCGTGAGTGTCGTAAAAGGCAGCTAAGGATAAAATATCGGAAGATGGGCAGCAGCGCCTTCTGAAGAACTGCTATCTTACACTTGGATCCCCAAGACGCCTGCCAAGCGTGAGTATTAGGGGGAATTAATTGAGAAGGCTGTGTTCAGCTATGAACAATATAGTGATATAGTGCATATGTATCTATAGCCATTATTGCCTCGACCTTGTATGCAGAAACACTGTTCGCAGAAAGCCCGATTCGCCGTTTTTTTTTATAATATACAAAGTCTAGAAGATTCTATAAGACAGTTTTGATTTAAATATAGTTTTGGCATCTTTATATTAGTTTAGGTTAGGTTCTATATGTAATATTAAGCTAAATCTTGTAGATTTTATATATTAATGTAAATTCGTTCTTCCACGAACCGTGCTTGCTGCGAACAGTAAATCAGTAAACAGTGCGGAGCTCTTATAGCTTTGTTTATTATCTTAACTGTCAAGCAATTGTGTTTACATTAAGTGTTTGTCTTAATGTAATATATAACATAAATGTGTTTAAAATTCCCTACATGTAAGAAAAACCTCTGACGAAGGGTTTACACAATTACTTCTGCATTAGAAATCCCAAATTTTAAAAGCTGTCTTTATTGCAAGGTCTTATCTACAATATTACTTCAATCTTAAACTCAATTAGGGAACTCCAGGTTTAGTTTCCCTGTTACGAATGGCTTGACACAAAACTGAGGTTGTACGGTTTCGCGTCAAACCATTGAAAGATTCGAGCACGAGATTCAGAGCTTCGAGTGGCGAATGCAATGCACTGCCGTTTCGTTATGCCACTTTATAACATAAAAATATAAGTTAAAGTTTACAAAGTACATAACATGAAAACTATTACAGGATTTCTGTAAAGATATGATTATGGATGTGCATGCACATAGTCTTTGTAGATTCAAAATGGCGTTCATTGTGAAAGACATATTGTAGTGTGGTGTACACAATACATAATTCTATGATAAACTGTAAATATAAAAAAAAACAGTGGACATATTGTAACATCTAATAGGCAGATGTTAATTTGATGACTGATGTAACTGTCCCAATCAATTCAAAATTCATTTAGTTATGTACATGATGAAATATAAAAATACAAAAATGTTGGCCTTCCGAAAGCGTCTCAATTCAATATGGCGGTACAACAAATTTCCGCGCTTTTTTCCTTCATCCGCGCACAAAACAGGCAATGAGTCTTACTACAGATTATATACAAGTACAGATTAAATCAGTCTTTATTGCCAAATTTCAATTCCATCTAATTAAAAAATAAACTAACTATCGCTTTTTAAAAATGCTTCACGTTCATATGTAAATATTTTATTTTTAGCTAATGTATTAACATTTTTACTTTTCATTAATAAAATCGTTTTAAGTGTGTCGTTTCTTAATTTCGTATGATAAACTATGTATTTTGTGACAAAATAGAAGCCCAAAATTAGATTGGAAATTAGAAATAATTTGGATACAGGTGGTAGGATTACCACCATGAAGTATATCATCCAACTAATCCGTGGTGGTAGACTTTCTTGGTTCTGTAACAATAAAACAATAAAATACAATATCACTTTAACGTTGACGCATGCTAAGGGGCACACTTACATGTGTGTAGCGGGAAAATCAATTCATTTTGTAGCGTAGCTAGGTTATCTACTATTGTATTTGGATTTTGGTCACATAGTAAGCAACATTCGAAGAAGATTCTTTATGATATCTAATATAATATTATAATACTTATTGAGATGGTTAAATTGTTACGGCTAAACGAATTTTTTTTTACGGTTATCAGCATAAATTATGGGTCTTTAGCATTAGGATTCAGCTACTTTTAAAAACAATACGAGCAATAATATTTCAAACTTCGGAATACCATGATCATGTAGAATAATTACAATAATTGAATATGTACAATATTAGATACAAGAGCAATAAAACAGGTTTTTTTCCCTACATAGACATGAGTTTACACCCTTAGCAAAATGAGGAGGTACCTACATATTTAGGGATTGGAAAATATCGATCTCATGTTTATGAACTAACTTTTTGTGGCATAACTGCTGCACTTATTTATTAAAATTACTACTACCTTCAAGTACCTTGTAAATAAATTGCCAGTAATATTCCAACAGGGTTACGGCAGCCGCCTTTAGGATCCTTGTTCTAGAACTCGTCTATTAGCAGAAATAATAGGTACTAAACATGTTAATTATAAAACTATCGTGTCACAACTGATTCCTTTTCCATAGATAAGAATAACACAATTTTCATACACCTCAATCAGTATTTCAAATTTATTGATTTTAGCAAGAAAAGCTTAATAAGTAGTTCCAGAATCGAAATAACAATATCGCCAATGAAGACAACAGTTAAATATCGACACTAGCAAGATGTACAAAATGTAAGAAGCCGAAACTCTCCCCCAAAAAAAAAAACAATGTTGCCACTTACATATTCCGCCCAGAACAGCGGGAGTACGAGGTTGGAGAATTTGTTGTATGATAGTCCAAAACCAGACAAATCGTAAATATGTAGATTGCTCTGCATTCTAGCGACTGAATGAAAGGGGATGCCAGTTAACTGAAACAATAAATAAAATAATTTGATTTCCTTAAATTCTTTGCATTCCGATGTGTATACGAATTTTGTAGCTTATAAACGGTATCAGTATTAAGCGTTTCTGAGTGCGGGTCATCGTCAGGTAACAGCTTACTAAAACTATAGCCCGCAAGTGTAGATATTTGAAGTTATTTGAGTACCATCAGCCAGTTGAGTGTTCCACAACCAACTATTTTTACAGACTTCAAAAAATTGAGGTACTTCTGTGTGTTTATGTTTGTTACCTTAGTACTTTTGACTGGGTGAACCGATTTTGATCATTCTTTTTTTACTTGAAAGCTGATGCTTGCCATGTGGCTTCATTTAAATTTCACTAAAATCGGTCAGGCCGTTTTTGAGTTACACTCCAATAACTGAAAAGTATTTTCATATCTTGATGATATGGTCATTGACAGTGAATGATAATCGATCCCATAAGTAGCAAGGGTAAATTTTGTTATTACGAAAATATGGTACCGACTTAACACTCAAATGTGTGTACTAACTTGACGAAGTCGGTATCATGCGCACAATATTGTGGTAATAGCTACTTTCGAACCATCATGGTACCGACTTCAACAAGTTTTTTTACATTTGAGTGTTGAAGTCGGTTTGGTGTAAAAAATATTTTGTGATTTTGAACTATTGCCTGTAGAACATCCGACAGCGGTAGGTGTTTCAAGTGATATTTTTTCCCCCATGAAACAACACATTATTCTTCGGGCAAGTATCACAGAACAGGCTAGTTTATTGATAATAAAATGATACTAACCGGCTCAACAACGACAAAAGAGTTGTGTTTCTCTCTATCAGGTTTTAGTCCAGTCACAAACTGATCAACTTCAACGCCACCCGTGTAGAAATGAGGAAACGACACCACCATAGGATAGTCTGTAAATAAAAATGCTTGGTGAAAACACTGTTTAAGAAAGTTTTAACTTCAGGTTGAGTCCGTGACTTTGCTGGCGTGAACTTTATTATATTAAATACTCTTATACGGCGCACCTATAGATACAACCAAGTAATCATAATCAACAAGCTTGGCCAACGTCTATGGATTATACTGCGATTATAGCAGATATTGACAGCACTGTGGAAAACTGCTACCTACTCATCTTCTGTTGTTTATTTAAATGGTATTACGATACCCATCAGGAACAAGGTAATACGCTGCAGTTCTAGCCCACGGGATAAGTTTTTTTTTAAAACCTTTATGTATAATAGTATAGTAGTGTTATTTATGGTACACTCAAACTATTATATTATATTTAAATATTATAAATTAAACGGCCAAAAAACACTCACGTTGAGGATCGAATACGTCTCGCGGGTTTCGAGCATATCAGATGCTCATCATCAGGGCGAGTGCGCAGCCGCGTCTGCGAGCTCCCGGCGGGCAGTATTATATTATAAATAATACAATAATACGAAACAAACTATAATATAATAATACTTTGACAGTAAATCGCATTGCTTAACCACCTACAATTTACTATCAAAGTATACATCACCAACAATCTGTCCAACTTATACAATAGCAATATTTTGAGCACCGTTATTACTAGTCGGAGAGATGGAAGTTACATTGACCATGTAGCAAAGAAGTGGCAAAGATAGAACTGTGTCGTTATAATCTTCTGGTACCTTGCCGGCTGACCTTGTAGTACTGAATTGTTAAAATTCTTACAAGTACAATTTATTTAGTAAAAACAAACTCACCGTAGTAACATTTAGAAGCGTCGCTAATACCGGCGGGCAGAGATGGGACTGTGTCGTAACAATCCGTTGAGTTCGATACTCGCTCGTAAACACTCTCCGATAAATTGTATCTGTATACTGGTACACTGTTCATGTAGAATTCACCTGTTAATATACATAATAGGATAAGTTATAATGCTGTTTGTAGTGGCATTGACTATGGACGGCCGTGCCGTAGGTCCATGGTTTGAATCTCGCCGCGGGCTTGAGCTTCACCGCATGGTGGAAGGGCATTTTGCGAATGTCCGCCTGGCTAGCGACCACCCTCAAGTAGAAAATCTGCCGCCAAGCACCTAACGGTGTGTTCCGGCAGCAGTCCTTGAGAGCCAGAGAAATTACAGGCACATGAGACTCAACGATATGTCTCAAGGTGACGGCCGCAGTGCAATTCGTGACTTGTGACGAAATGCATCTGTTATAGGCAGAGGTTAGTCCGCTTATCAAGTGGGCCTCGTGCTTGATCCGTTACAATAACATTAAAAAAATGGCATATATCAGCCACTAAATTGTATTACACTGAGTAACAAGATGCCTAGCCTTAGCGCGCGTATATACTGCTCATAACAATTAGGGGAACAAGATTTTGTTACTTGCGATCTTGCGAACGTGTAGTTTTTCTCTTTTGACCTTCTCCATGCCTCCGTGAATATTCTCTCGTCTCACGGTATAGCTTCAATAGTCTGTAGATAACTGGAGCTATTCCTATACCATTTCCTAAATAACGCATAGTGCCACCCTATCTAAGCAAAGCGTTAGCACGGGAGACATGCAATTCATTCAGATCTGGCAATTTGACCAAAAATTCAATGAATAACAATACTCAAAAGATTCAGTTCAGTCTCTATTAATTACCACTTAAAATTTGTTTTCTGTGATAAGTACGTAAACAAAATTCAATGGCGTAGCTTTGATTTTAGGTGTTTATAGACCCTTGGCCACTTTATTGAGAACTACTAAGAAACATGACGATGCTCTTTTGTTTATAATGGCAAGTTATTATTAAAACCATAAACAAAAAGTTTAGTTCAACTCTAAAGATTTGTTCCCCTATTGTTTTGATCCATACATAGTATGTATACATAGAGTTATAGTTGAGTTATATATTGAATTATTACACACTAAGCGCTAAAGAAAAACTGAATAAAAATATTCATGTTGACTTGAGATCAATAGTTAAATCTTTGGTGGTCATAATCTCTCGTTGTAATAACCAGTCAGCTGAATTTGCCTTTTATGATGTAACTATAGTTAGCGCGACTGGTCCTTCAAACCTAACATTTACAAAAAAATAATAGGGGCCGGGTAGACCACGTCAATGTCTATTTAAGTCGTCACTAGCTTAGTAATGTTGAAGATACTGACAACTCTTTAATATCAGATTGCTTATAACTTGTGCTGTCTTAAAAAAATAACAATTGCATAAGTTATTCCATACCTGGGAATACTTAAACACCCAGAAAACAACAATAATAGCAACAATAAACCATTAATCATTGAGAAGACCTGAGCCAGGACAGGAGCAGACTTTGAAAGAAAGAGACAACGCACTAACCAGAGAGATATAGATACCGATCAGAGATTAGTTAATGAAGTTAATTTTAATAATATTCGGTGGAGTGAAATAAAACTAGTATCTAAGACTGAATTGAGAAATGATAGTTGGTAGTGCACCTTACGCACCTAACAAACAGACTCACTGTCATAGTAAAGTGGCATCAGCTTGCAAACAGTCTTTCTCCAGTAATGCAAGACGTCCTGCTTCGTAAGCCGTTGTTGGTACATCACGCCTTCAGTAGAGCCTAAGATAAGGTCTGGACACGCCTGAAATAACAAAGAATTTTTAGCAACAAAACAAAGTTAACACTTCTTTACTAAGCCATATTCAAAATCAATTTTGTTGGTAAGTCTCATGTGCCTGTAATTTTACTGGCTCTCAAGAACTGCTGCCGGAACACACTGTTAAGTGCTTGGTGACAGATTTTCTACATGAGGGTGGTAGCTAGCCAGGCGAGCATTCGAAAAATGCCCTACTATCATGCAGTGAAGCTAAAGTCGGCGGTGGGGACAGATTCATGGACCTGCAGCACGGCATGCAGTCCACAGCTAATACCGCTCAGACATCATTGCTTCAAAACTAACTCATATTCATGGATTTGTGATGATGTGGTCCAATATTTCAAAAAGCATAATTAGAAGTGGCTCTCCAGGACAGCTGCCTTAACACATCTTTTAAGTGATTGATAACTGGTTTTCTGCTTGACAGTCTGTGGTAGCTAGTCAAGCAAATATACCTTACCAAGCCAATATTTCTGTACAACAAAGCATTTCAAACTTCAAAAGTCGATGAAACCATTGGAGATGTATTGAACTACAAGCACAGCTTTGCCAGCCACTTTTTATCTAGAGCTATGTACATGAAATAGACTGAGAGGGAATTAGATCTATAATAATTGCTAGTAGACTGTACCCAAACAAAGGGAAGCGGCATAAATAAGAACTAACTATCAAGGTTCTCATATAAAGTGCTGCTACACTGTCAACACTACCTACTCACCTTTTCTTTTTGCAAGGAATGTACTTAAACTTACAGTAGGATCATAACCAGGAAGCTGTGGTTCTCCTCTGAACCTGTCGATTTGGAAGAACTCCTCGTGCCCCCATTGAGGACCAATCTTTACGGTCATTTCATCGGTGAAGTCTGAATAAATCTGTAAGAATGAAATTGAGTTAATTAATTAAACATACATAGGTATGTATAATATGTTTTGGAATAGAAGGTTATGTCCCAGCAGTGGAACGTGGACCTAACTATAATATAGTTTTTTTCATGAATTTAAAGTCTGAAATTGTATATACTTAGGTAAGTAGGTCCTTGCTTTATTGTTATGACCTATATAAAATATTGTTCAATGTTTTTCATTTTCATTGCGATTATGTATTTTGATTTCAACTAAACTTAGGTATTCCAAATCACGTCATAATATGCCATTTTCATTTGTTTTAATATTAATCTATACTTATAATAAAACTGTAACAGGTCCAATTCTGTACATTGAAGATAATTTGCAAAAAAAAATTGAGTGCACTCTGTAGCTGATACTGATGCCAAAACTGTATTTTTTTTATTTTTGTCTGTCTGTCTGTCTGTCTGTCTGTCTGTCTGTCTGTATCCCGACCGCGCATAACTCCAAAACTACTGAATGGAATTCAATGAAACTTAACACGATTTGAGTTCATACTACGAAGAAGGTTATTGTATACTTTTTATCCCGAAATTCAGCACGGTTCCCTCGGGAAAGGGGATGAAAGTCAAAATGTACACTTAGTTGTAATTTACTAACGCGTAGTCCGATTTCAAAGATTCTTTTTTGTTAGAATAGTGATGAGTGAGCTCGGAACCCCATGGGCAGCCCGGCACCCCACGGGCAGCCCAGCACCCCATGGGCTACTGAATGGAATTCAATGAAACTTAACACGATTTGAGTTCATACCACGAAGAAGGTTACTGTTTACTGTTTATCCCGAAATTCAGCACGGTTCCCTCGGGAAAAGGGATAAAAGTCAAAATGTATACTTAGTTGTAATTAATGAACGCGTAGTCCGATTTCAATTATTCTTTTTTGTTAGAATAGTGATGAGTGAGCCCGGAACTCCATGGGCAGCCTGGCACCCCACGGGCAGCCCAGCACCCCATGGGCTACTGAATGGAATTCAATGAAACTTAACACGATTTGAGTACATACTACGAAGAAGGTTATTGTATACTTTTTATCCCGAAATTCAGCACGGTTCCCTCAGGAAAGGGGATGAAAGTTAAAATGTTACTTAGTTGTAATTTATGAACGCGTAGTCCGATTTTAATTATTCTTTTTTGTTAGAATAGTGATGAATGAGCCCGGAACCCCATGGGCAGCCTGGCACCCCACGGGCAGCCCAGCAGCCCATGGGCTACTGAATGGAATTCAATGAAACTTAACACGATTTGAGTACATACTACGAATAAGGTTATTGTATACTTTTTATCCCGAAATTCAGCACGGTTCCCTCAGGAAAGGGGATGAAAGTTAAAATGTTACTTAGTTGTAATTTATGAACGCGTAGTCCGATTTTAATTATTCTTTTTTGTTAGAATAGTGATGAATGAGCCCGGAACCCCATGGGCAGCCTGGCACCCCACGGGCAGCCCAGCACCCCATGGGCTACTGAATTGAATTCAAAGAAACTTAACACGATTTGAGTACATACTACGAAGAAGGTTATTGTATACTTTTTATCCCGAAATTCAGCACGGTTCCCTCAGGAAAGGGGATGAAAGTCAAAATGTTACTTAGTTGTAAATTATGAACGCGTAGTCCGATTTTAATTATTCTTTTTTGTTAGAATAGTGATGAGTGAGCCCGGAACCCCATGGGCAGCCTGGCACCCCACGGGCAGCCCAGCACCCCATGGGCTACTAAATGGAATTCAATGAAACTTAACACGATTTGAGTACATACTACGAAGAAGGTTATTGTATACTTTTTATCCCGAAATTCAGCACGGTTCCCTCGGGAAAGGGGATGAAAGTTAAAATGTTACTTAGTTGTAATTAATGAACGTGTAGTCCGATTTCAATTATTCTTTTTTGTTAGAATAGTGATGAGTGAGCCCGGAACCCCATGGGCAGCCCGGCACCCCAAGGGCAGCCCAGCACCCCTTGGGCTACTGAATGAAATTCAATGAAACTTAACACGATTTGAGTTCATACAACGAAGAACGTTATTGAATACTTTTTATCGCGAAATTTAGCACGGTTCCCTCGGAATAGGGGATGAAAGTCAAAATGTTACTTAGTTGTACTTTATGAACGCGTATTCCAATTTCAACTATTCTTTTTTTGTTAGAATAGTGATGAACGAGCTCGGAACCCCATGGGCAGCCCGGCACCCCATGGGCATCCCGGCACCCCACGGGCAGCCCAGCACCCCATGGACAGCTCAGCACACCACGGGCATCTCAGCATCCTTATTTAGATTTGCCAGCTTGCTAAGATAAAACTCTAAAATCTTGAACATTCGCCACAATCTATTTTTTTAACTATCTATCTTTTGCCGGATACATTTTGGAGACTGCACAATGGAAGTGTACAATCTAATATATTTTTTTCTACCGCCAAACAAGGAGAACCTCGGCAAAAAGATATCGTTTTATAATCGAAATTCCAAAGAAACGCACAAAGTACCTACTTTGCTTCAACATTTATTGTGCGAACCGCGAAGGAACTCTCTGAGTTACTTAACTACTGTCTTCGGTCGGAAAAACAAGCTGGGGGTCTATCAAACCCAAAGTAAAAAGCTCCTTTCTGAGCTATGCTTTACTAAGAGTGCTTCACCACAGACCACAACGTTGCTTAATATGAGATAAACAGTGCTCAAATGTGAATAATTAGTTTGCGGGTACAGCAATCGCGTACGAAGTCGCGGGTACAGCTAGTCAAGAATAAAAATATATAAGTAATTAGGTTTACTGTAAACGTTTTTACATACCTGCATCCGATACTTTACAATTAATTATAATTATATGTCATATATTTAATATCCTCGTTCGGGTAACATTTACTTTCGTTGTGGCAACTTACAATTATACTCTATGTTGAAACTCTTACAATGACTGTAGTATACGGCAGGAAATTCAAAATTTTAATATTACCTTATGGTTTTGCTAAGTTTACTTTTGCACGCGTACTTTTCGATATGCGAAGATTTTTATAATTTCCAATATGGTGATATAACACTTATTGAATTAATTATATATGTTTCAGGTAAACGTAATTTAAATAACGTAATTTTAACGGTGATAAAAGTAAGGTGTTTTTTTTTATTTCATAACGTTTGTAGTGCATATAGATTGTTATAGAAATCTGTGGTTACTCTTATTAGGTATTCACCAGTCGGAAAAAAGTATTCATTCAGTAGTATTTCTTCATCCATTCTTTAGTAGTTATAAGTTCCATCAAACCTTATTTCATACTTCTTATTATATTTAAGTGTTTTGCGGTTGGTTGTATTCTGTGTTATTGATATTATTTTTTTATAATTTTATGAATAAATTACATTTCTCTGTCTCTTGGTCGATTAATAGAGATTTTCATTTGTCTGTTCTTGTCTAATATTTATAAATTAACTGTGTAATGTGTAGGATATCTGATATTAATAATAATAATGAAATACCATTAATTGAATTTTAAGCTTGATTTATATTGTTGACATATACAAGTAATTAAGTAAATATTAGTTGTTGACATCCTCTCTATCAAAAAATATTATAGTACCTATTATTATAATTCATAAAATGTTATTGTAATTATTTAATTTTTATCGTAAATTCAAAGGTTGACATACATTTTATCATTAAAAAATCTTTTTTTTTTAATTACTCTTATTAATCGTATTACATATAGTAAGAAATACTATATTTTATTCTTATTATTTCATATTTGAGCCGGGGGGCTCAGTAATAATGTCAGTAGCGGTCACCCATCTAGGTCATGACCGCGGCAGACGTTGCTTAACTTTGCTGATCAGTTCAGAACGGCGAAGGAAACTTCGCTACGAGCGCTTCAAAATGTAGGTTATATAAGCTATATATTTTTTATTAAATGTAGTTACTAATACCCCATGGGGCGCCGGGTACGCCGTGGGGTGCCGGGTTAGAATTGCACCTCCCCAGATCATCCCGTGGGTGTTGTAAGAGGCGACTAAGGGAAAAATACTGGAAAGTGGGCAGCAGCGCCTTCTAAAGAACTGCCTCTGCTAATCTTACTCTGCGATCCCCAAGCCGCTTGCCAAGCGTGTGGATTATGGCAAATACCCCTTTAATAGGGGAGGCTGTGTTCAGCAGTGGGTGATTCGGCTGATACAGTACTAAAATACTTACTCTAGCCAACATTCCCATGTTTCTAACTGGTACAAGTCCAGGCATCAGACTCTTGGACACGTCCAACACCGGGTCGGTAAAGTCCCACAAATATTCGTAGATGGTCTTTTTCACGAACATCGGCGAATTCTGTGTGTTCGCCAGCAGCCTGAACGCTGTCTTGACGAAGAATGGTGCGTTGTGTAGGTACGAAGTTATTCCCTGGAAGATATAAACATAACAATGTTAGAAACAATACAACGTTTATGAAGCAGTTTCACCGCATGGTGGAAGGGCATTTTGCGAATGCCCGCCTGGCTAGCGACCACCCTCAAGTAAGTAGCTTTTTATGACCGCTTTTGGAAGCTTTTCGTCTCTCCTTGTGAAGGTTTGGAAAGCTACATGCTCCTTAATTAAGCTGTTGGTAGCTTTTCGCAGTATAGCACTGTATTCACACAGTTTTACGACCCCTGTAGTGCATGTGGAAGTCATCTTTGTTGTACTTTTTAATGGTTTCTCTAACCTTTTCAAAGCTCCACTCTCCTTGAAGTTCCATGATTGGAGGTGTGTTGTTTGCTACTTTCTTCTTCGTGGCAAATTGGTAGGCATCCAGTTCAGTCTCGTCGACTGGGAGACCACCAAAGCTGTTGTTAGTTTGTGTTTCCTTGTCATTCGACACTACCTTACGGTTGGCCATGAACTTCTTAGGATGCCTCCACTGGTCTGGTATTCTCTCTCGGTCTCTTGCTGGTCAAACTTGGGTTTGAAGCTGAACGGAAAAGGAACTGCTCCATGTTGGACCAAGGTGCTGAACTATCGATAAATTTATCGATAGGATCTTAGTCCATCACTATTTGTGTTCGGCTGATGACGAATACGGAGAAGTAGAGCACCTAACGGTGTGTTCCGGCAGCTGTCCTTGCGGGAGCCAGTACTTCTAAGTTAGCCTGGACAACATCTTCGACCACATCATCACTTAACATCAGGTGAGATAGTGGTCAAAGGCTAACCTATCAGGTATAAAAAAATAAAAAAATAGTTATTGTAGGCGTGCGATTGCAGTGGCGACCGAACGCAATATGACACGTAAGTATAGATTGACTCTACCACCATAGTTAAGTAGAAAATCTGCCGCCAAGCATCTAACAGCATGCTCCAGCAGACGTCCTCGAGAATCAGTAAATTACAGGCACATGAGACTGAACAACTGTATGTCTTAGGACTCAGGGTGATGGGCTCAGTCTTTCCGTCAGTTAACATCAGGTGGGTCTCGTGCGTGTTCTGACACATCTTATTAAAAAAATGAATTGAAATGTTTTTTTTTATGTAATTGTGACGTGTCAGTCACGAGGCCCACCTGATGTTGAGCGGAGTAACCTATGCCAATAAAAGATGCATTTTTAGACACAAGGTACGAATTGCACTGCGCCCGTCACCTTGAGACATAGTTGTTAAGTCTCATGTGCCTGTAATTTCACTGGCTGCCGGAACACACCGTTAGGTGCTTGGCGACAGATTTCACGAGGGTGGTCACTAGCCAGGCGGGCATTCGCAAAATGCCCTTCCACCATGCTTTGAAGCTCAAGCCCGCGGCGGGATTCGAACCATGGACCTGCGGCACGGCAGTCCATAGCCAATGCCACTGAGCCATCACTGCTTCATCAATCTATTAGCTTGTGATCCTAGGTTATAGGTTGTTGAAATATCACTAGGTTCCGCTTCAAAGCATACAAGCATGAGAGTAAACAATACCATATATCATAATAATCCAGACACATTATTAAATTTATAACAAAAAAAAAGAAAAAATATATAAACATACCAATTTTAGGCATATTACATGAGTTGCTTACTTAATAAATATATTTATCATTTAGTTATTCGTGTATACGCCTTGGTCATTAGGAAATCAGAGAGATTCTTTTTAAAAGTGTGCAGATCTTTCGTATCACGGATTGTGATTGGTATTTTGTTAAAAACAATTGGTGCCATACGAAATATACTTTTATATAACCTCATTCGGTAATATTCTAATTATGAAATGAAATACAGACTTATATTGGCATATTTATTTACAACTTCTTTAAGAAAATTAAAAAGTTAAATTAAAGCATTATTCTCCTAACAAAACAATGCTTTAAAACATTTTTTTAATTATTAAAGTACAATGTGTCCCGAACAAGGAGGTTTCAATTCAATATAAGTGTACATTATCTGTGGTGAGCGCTGGTTCCGAGCCATAGACCAATAACAGACTTTTTTCATTTTGGCGCTATTTCGTACATACGAATTTGAGTAAGATTTTGTTGGATAACATTTTTATTTAATGTAGCTACCTATAGCCATGAGATTAAATAAAGTAGTGTATGCAACTGCATACTATTCGCTATTAAAAGACTCGTGTAATCTTATTTTGAACACGCCTGCGGCTCGTTCCAAAAAAATACAATCATGTTTTAATACCCTCTATTATATGACAGTTGCATAAACTACTATTTTTTAATAATGCCGTTTTTATTCTTGTACCTAATTGGCGTAGATTTTTTTCACGTCTGCTACCAGGATTATATGTCTTGTTATATACCTATATAACTAAGTAGGTAACCATTTAATTCATAGCGTTTTAAAAGCCCGCCATTATATAAGTGCGCCGTACTACCTACTGTTCTTGCCATAGTAATTTTGCATACGTTCATGTTTTAACTGTGGGATTATACATCATTAAAAACATTATTTTATGTCAGTGAACTTTCAATTACGTTATGTTTGAAGCTGACTAAGGGCCTGTTTCACAATGTTCGAGTAAGTTCCGGTTATACTACCCAGAACATGAAATAACTGAATGATAAAAATGACAGTTAACATGCAGCGCGTTAGAAGATTTAACCGATGGATAGGCTAAATCGATGACTGTGAAACGCAAATATAGTGCTTTATTTATTAAATATGTTCTGGGAAGTATAACCGGAACTTACTCGAACATTCTGAAACAGGCCCTAAAAGATAGATTCTTAGGGTTCCTTAGTCAAATGGCAAATGAAGCTCTATTCTAGACCATCCATACAAATTTAAACCTTACACTTGATTTTGACTATTTTACGATAAAAATGGGTTTAATTAACGTATAAATTACCTAGGTGCAATGTTTTAATTTCTATTATACTTTAGAATATATGCAGCAAAATTATTTGATGAGTAACACTATCAAAAGATACAGACAGTTGTTGTGCAAATGTCGTAAAACTATGATAAACCGTTCCATAACATCGTAGTTCGGAACAATGTGAGCGTGATAACGCTATATTTTTACATCAGGTGGTCCTCGTGCTTATAACGTCAAATACACATATACAAAGACAAAAAAAAACATCTCTAAATGTTTGTTAGGACTAGCGGAAGTCACCCCTAAGAGTTTGTTAGCAGTTTACCAATAACGCCTGTATATTATAAATAGGTTTCTTTTATCAGTTAATTCTTAAGAAAGTACCAACTTAGAGACAAATTAAATACGAACGTGTAATCTATCAACCCGTAGCAAGGATTGCAATGTAAAGATACGTCTATATTAAGAAAAATCTCCTTATAAAAAGCAAAATCTCCTTGAAGTCAAGTCAGCGCCATCTCTTAGTTTTCGTTGTCACTAGGTTCAGCGTCAGTAACGCGTGGTATATATTATACAAAATTTGTTCTAATAACTAATATCTAAAAACCGGCCAAGTGCGAGTGGCCACGAAGGGTTCCGTAACTAAATATTCTGTGAATAGTTCAAGCGTCTACCTGTCACCGGTAGTAGTATCGAACAAGAAAGATTTTTTTTATTATACTTTTAGTATTTGTTGTTATAGCGGCAATAGAAATATATTATCTGTGAAAATTTCAACTGTCTAGCTATCACCGTTCTTGAAATACAGCCTGGTGACAGACGGATGGACAGCGAGGTTTCAATAATAGGGTCCCGTTTTTAGCCTTGGGTACGGAACCCTAAAAACGGATCACCCTTTAGGAAGTTTGATTGTGGATTTACTGGCAGGTAGCGACGCTAAGAAATGCAACCTGTTTTACTGCAGTTTTCATGACATTAAATTAACAAACTACACCATATTTATTTCGACTACCTACGCTCTGGTTGGGCAGGTAGATTAGGTACACAAACGTGATCATGTCGGACTTGAATCGTTCGTTCGCGTCGTTTTTTGTTTTAGGGAGAACATACATGCTGGCTGCCGCTGTCGGGCGTCCAGCGCTACTGGATTTTGGGCGAGGGAAGGCCCTCTTACAGCCCAGGAGGGGGAAATGCCGAAGGCACTTCTCCGTTTACTACTTCCGTCTCCTTGTGCCCGGGTCGGTGTTACACCGTTGTTTTAACACCGACAAATGTTCACATTTCAAAATGTCGTCCAGCCTATCCATACGGAGTATTATATAAGTCAATCGCCCGTAGTTAAGTAATTATTATTAAGTGTATACTTAAAGAGAGCGTGTGATTTCTGTTTTGCAACAATGTAATATATATCAATAAATAACGTCAAATCAATCATTATATAATGATCGTACTCGTAATTATTTGATCGATAACAACTAAGTCATTGTACCACACGCAGTACAGTTCAGACCAGTTAACTAGTAATTACTAACAGTATTTGCATGGTGGTAGGGTATTTTGCGATTGCCAGCCTGGCTAGCAACCAACCTCAAGTAGAAAATCTGTCGCCAAGCACTTAACAGTGTATTCCGGCAGTCCTTGAGAGCCAGTAATTCTAGGTTAGCCTGAAAGACATCTTTGAACCCATCATCACTTACCATCAGGTGAGATAGTGGTCAAAGGTTATTCTATCAGATATGAAAAAAAAAATTGCGTAAGGCTATCCTATCAGGAATAAAAAAACACCAGAGAGATTTAAAAAGTTTTTAACATATAAGAAAATGATAGGTGCCTTGTTAAATTATTTTTAAAATTTATAATAATTAAAAATAATTGAATCGGCTTAGTTTTGGACGAGAAAACAGGGATACAAAACGTCGATCTTGTGAGGCAGCAGGGGCTCGATTCTCTTAGCTATTGAACGGCGTTAACGCAAGAGTTGCATGAAAATTGTAGTTTTTGACAGTATCCGTAGTCTGCCCGCCATTTAGGTTCGATCGCAAGTCAGTTGCTATCAATAGTTTTTGACATAATATTTGGTATGCTGTAAGCTATTTTGTTGCGATTGCGTTGCTACAGTGGCATAGATAGCATAGCCTAGATTTTAGATAGAAAAATAGCTAAAAGATTTAAATATATGTATTTAATGTATAGTTTGCTAGAAAACCACTGTATTTATGTTTTGACTTATGCTTGATTGATAGAAGTTTTCATTATTATATCAGTGTCAATATTTGAAAGCTATACGATAGCAACGCGATAGCTATACAACTGCGACTAGGAGCTAGAATTAGCAGAATACCGAATCTGACATTAACAACGGTTCGATCGCAGAAGCATCGCAGTAGTGTGGCGTTTGGTCAATAGCTAAGAGAATTGGGGCCCAGGCCTCGTTCTTTTTTAACCATAAAACGTTTCACAGGATATTTTATTTCTTGACACAAAACGCTATAATAATATCTTTTATAACTTTTAAATACGGAGTTTGTAATTTTACTTAACTTTCGAACACTCTTATGTCAATGTCAAATATTGGCGGCAATTATTTTTTTATTATTTTGTAATAATAGGTGGGATAGTGATCAATTAATAGTGAAGCAAAAGAAAAATATGTAGTTTTCTCACCAAAACAGCCATGTTCGGTACATAGATAGAAGCGTTCAAATCGACGTGGTTCTCATCTGGCAAGTATATCGGGAACCTCCTTGCTGTGTACGTCATAGTGCTGTTGTCGTTGAATCGTATGTTCGAATGCTGGAGCTTTTCTCTGGAAAAGTTAACACAATTATCCGTTTAGTTTTTGACGTGAAAATGAACAGTAGTGCAGTTGGATTTGTTTTTTTGGAAGGACTTTAGAAACGGTACATATATATCTACTAAAGTAAGCGGTGGAGGGGGATAGGGGGGTTTAAGCATATCCCCAGAGGGGTGGGGGGGACCAGAAACTATTTTTATATATAATAATAATTACATAAAAAAATACATACATTGGGTCCTACCAAGCTATGTACATAGTAGGTAGTACACATGCACTATGTACTTTAGCTATATACATAGTATGTACTATGGGGAGGGAGAGACAGGGTGGAATATTCTCCACTGAGGGGAGGGGGAGTGACAGAAACTTAGTTTTTTAATACTAATGAAATTACTCAAAATTAGCTTCTTATTTTGAGTAATATAATTTTCATTTGTTGTTTGTATCGCGTTTGTGCAATATATATATTTTTTCCTCGCAAGGGTGTTGAAAAAGTGCGTATGAAATCGTGAGAAACTTGCTCATTATACACTCGGCTGATCTACGGCTCGGGCTGCAGCCTGCAACACACAGCCTCGTGTATAATGAGCAACTTAGATCACTTGTATCATAATCTACTAATAATGCACATCTGCTTACGCAATTCATTTGTTTAACAGTAACTAAGTAGGTACCTAATGCGAGTCAATGGACACTGGAACCAAACAATGACCCAGACAAAGATAAATCCATAGATTAGAACAAAAACCTCAGTCAAAAAACACGGAAACAAAACCACGACTAGTTAGTATTCATCGGATACGCTTCCCCATTGAAACGATTGTAAACGTTACTTAAATATGGCTACAACGAACGATTTTACTAAGCAATAATATTAACATAAAGATTGTAGACCACTGATATAACTTACTGCGCTATGCGTAAATAAGTAACATGTTTACCTTACATACTTTTTTTTTAACTTTCGTGCTAAGCTCATATTTCTAAATACTAAACGAGTCTATTTTTTACCTACTGAACTAGAACTTTAGAAGATTTAATTATAAACCATCTTAATCAGATTATTATTGCTATCAAAAAGATCAAGAAAATATTTTCGTATCGAAATTGTCGTATTCGTTCCTTGCAAGTGTATTAAAAAATGTCGTATGAAACTCGTGCGCGTTGTTTATTACAATCTCTACTACATTTAGGCCTTCGATCTTCGAACTCAGGCCTAAAACCCGTCTCGATTTTAATAAACAACTTCGCGGATTTGTTGCATAATGTACTATTTCAGGATTAACAGTAGTCAACTCTGATAACCCTGTATAAAAATGACAAGTTTTAGGTTGTTGACGTTCGAAGGTCTCGTTTCGATAATAGAGAGTGCGTCAACGACCCATCACTATTCGGATCCAACTATGTCCCGGCTACTCATACAGAATTATAAAAGGCAATAATAATACAAATATTTTAAAAGTATTTTAAGAAAACATCAATTTAATTATTTAATAAAACACCTAAAAACACGACGAGCGCACGATCGAGACTGTAGAGTAGACGAACTCGTAGAGTCGTAGAGTCAAGACCTCCTGAGGATACTTCGTTTAGAAGCGAAACGCGTCGAATACTCTTCCGGTTTGGCTGTATGGCGTTTGTGACGTCACGTCGGCTTAACAGGAAATTAGGCGGAATTGTCACTAGATATATATAATTTTTATATCTAGTGACAATTATAAAGATTTTTAGGTGTTTTATTAAATAATTAAATTGATGTTTTCTTAAAATACTTTTAAAATATTTGTTGTTATTATTAAATATGGATTTCCGCAAAGTAACGCCTGAATCTATTCATTATTGCAATAATATACACTTTTTTATGTTATTGTGACAGAACAAGCACGAGGCCCACGTTGATGTCAAGCCTTTTCATCACAATTTCATGTTAAGTCTCACATGCTTATTATTTTACTGGCTCTCAGGACTGCTGCCGAAAGACACTGTAAGGTGCTTGGCGACAGATTTTCTACTGGAGGGTGGAAGCTGGCCTGGCGAGCATTCGCAAAATGCGGTGAAGCTGGAGCTGGCGGTGGAGATCAAACCATGGACCTGCGGCATGGCAGTCCACAGCTATAACCGCTCGGATATCATTGCTTCAAAACAAAATAACACAATCATTTGGATTTCAAAACACTAGGATATATTTGATCAAAAATTATTTTGATCCACATAAAAAGGTTCATTAGATCTCTTACGAAATTATTAGGGAAGCTTTTGAACACTCCACTAGCTCACCATAAGTATTTTACCTACTGAAGTAGAACTTTAAAAGACTTACCGCCTTACTTATAAACGCTACTTAAATTTTAAACATTACTTAGCCGCTGATTAGCAAAATTTCTTACTCATAAACGCTTTATAACTTTATCCAGTACCTAAGTACTGCTTAAATCAGCTGTCAATTTAAACACCGCCCACTCTTGTTTAAATTTTAAGTAACAAGATGGCGCCCATATTTCTGATCAGCTGATTTAGTTACAGACCCACCAACTTATCTGTTCAGGTGGCAGAAAAAAGAACTACAACATTCCTTCAAATTGTGACAGTTCGTAGTTGATTTCCATGACCAGTAGCGTCCTCGAAAACTGCACAGTTAAGTTGGTGGTACTATACAAAGAAAAGTATTATATATACTTTTTAATTTCAAGATATTTAGCACTAGATACATGCTATTTGGCCATTTAGGTCATTCATAATACTTTTTAGTACAATGTTGTCAGTTTAAAATACGTTCGACCTCATTATCCATTGCTTAGCTAAACAGGTGCTATGTAGCGTTTATAAGTAAGAAATATTTAAACATTACTTAAACACTGTTTAGTTATCCATTACTTAGCAACTACATAGCGATGTTTTTATAAGTAAGGGGGTTAATTATAAACCTTCGTAATCAGATTATTATTGCTATCAAAAATATAAAACAACATATTTTCGTATTCGTTCCTCGCAAGTGTGTTGAAAAACGCGTATGAAACTCGTGCGCGTTGTTTATTACAATCTCTACTCCATTTAGGCCTTCGATCTTAAAACCCGCCTCGGTTGAATTAAACAACTTCGCGCACTTGTTGCATAATGTACAGTTCAAAGTTCGCACGTAAAACATCGCCTGTGATATCTGTCACTACGCCTCAAACCTTGTTAAGTGGATACGAAGCGTGTGTACATACGTTTAAGTACCATTGACCTTCTTAATGATGTCACACTATACGTCAAAGTACAATCAACTTAACAGGAGTTATGTTGTTTTTAATAACCGATAGGCAGGCTAGCATTTTGAACCGACTTCCAAAAGAGGATGAGGTTCTCAAGTCGACGCGTATACAGGACGTCCAACGGATATGCATATGCAAGGAAAGTACCTCGAATATTGTAGATGGAACAACATTCGCCATTTTGCCAAAAAGTGATTAATAACTTTCACGATAGAATCGACGTCTATAGTATGTTGTTCTGTTTGTCTATGAATTTTTGTGCGTAACGTCAATTGCCGTACTCAACGAAGACCAGCGCTGGTTGTTCGCAGCCAGCATTATGCTGAGTTGGGGTCGGTTTGTAGCAGAAAAACTATGATATAGGTATTTATATATATAGGTACCAACTAAATATGTTGTATTTTTTATTTTGTCTGTTTTATTGTCACTAATAAAGCTATGTCTATGTCTATACATCTGTCAGCGTGCTCGTGGTAGACATTTGCCAGATATCATTTTTCATTCATAATTGCCAAACTTTTCTCTTCGTAACACAATAAAAATTTGAATCATCTTCATCTAAATTCTTGGTTTTATTTTGTTTTAGAAAACAAAGTTCTTGATGAAAAACCTTTATATATAAGTTACTTCAGCTGTTGGTTTTCCATTAAATAAATACCCATTGGTAAATAAAATTACTGCTTTCACAGCTGGCCAGAGTGACATTAGTGGCTAATGCAGCCAAATGAGAATGCTGTACCCAAGTGTCACATTTCTAAGAATGGTTATTGCCCCTAGGTTTACTTTCTCAAGTAAGTAAAAGGTACTTACTCGGGTAAGTAAAAGGTACTTACTCGGGTAAGTAAAAGGTACTTACTCTAGTACGAGTAAGTAAAAGGTACTTACTCTAGTACGAGTAAGTAAAAGGTACTTACTCTAGTAAGTAAAAGGTTAACCAATGAAGTATTACCATTCCAAAGTACGAAACTCTCAAGGGACTATTTTCCGTGTTTCCCAAGTATTTTAATAAGGTTTTTTTAAGTAAAGGTACTTACTCAGGTAAGTAAAAGGTACTTACTCAAGTAAGTAAAAGGTACTTACTTAAGTAAGTAAAAGGTACTTACTCAGATAAGTAAAAGGTACTTACTCAGGTAAGTAAAATGTACTTACTCAGGTAAGTAAAAGGTACTTACTCAAGTAAGTAAAAGGTTACCCAATGAAGTATTACTATTCCAAAGTACGAAACTCTCAGGGACTATTTTCCGTGTTCCCAAGTATTATAATAAGGTTTTTTTTAAAGTAAAAGTACTTACTCAGGTAAGTAAAAGGTACTTACTCAGGTAAGTAAAAGGTACTTACTCTAGTAAATAAAAGGTTAACCAATGAAGTATTACTATTCCAAAGTACGAAACTCTCAGGGATTATTTTTCCGTGTTCCCATGTATTACAATATGTTTTTTTAAAGTGAAAGGTACTTAGGTACTCAGGTAAGTAAATGGTACTTACTCAAGTAAGAAAAAGGTTACCCAAATAAGTATTACCATTCCAAAGTACGAAACCCTCAGGGATTATTTTTCCGTGTTCTACGTTCACAAGTATTATAATAAGGTTTCGCGCAGTTTCATTTTTATATACGTGGAGATTTGGATTTGACTCATTAGTTTTAAATTACATGAATTATAAATTTTAATGCTGCAATGAGGAAGGTTTTGAATCAAACTAATGGAAAAAGTTACCTTAAATTATTTATATTTCATTTTAGTATTAAAGTTTTATTAGAAGTCAAATTCGTAATTATATCATAAAAACTAATTGTTTTAATAACGAATGTATTTGAGAATTAAACTGCTATGGCACAGCTTAGGTTAATAGTTACTACGTCGGTGTACGATATCTCTTTACTGGGAGCGTGTTCTCTAATAATAATTACGTATTATATATTAACTAATACCACCGTGGGGTGCCGGGTTAGAATTGCACCTCCCCATATCATCCCGTGGGTGTCGTAAGAGGCGACTAAGGGAAAAATACTGTAAGGTGGGCAGCAGCACCTTCTAAAGAACTGTCATCTTATACTGCGATCCCCAAGCCGCCTGCTAAGCGTGGGGATTACGCTAAATACCCCCTTAACAGTATATATTTACTAATTTTTAGGGACGCGTGTCGAAGACTAGATTACATTGAAGCAGTGATGGCTCAGTGGCATTGGCTATGGACTGCTGCGCAGCCGGTCCATGTTTCGAATCCCGCAGCGGGCTTGAGCTTCACTGCATGGTGGAAGAGCATTTTGCGAATGCCCGCCTGGCTAGCGACCACCCTTAAGTAGAAAATCTGTCGCTAAGCACCTAACAGTGTGTTCCGGCAGCAGTACTTGAGAGCCAGTGAAATCACAGGCACATGAGACTTAAGAACTAAGTGTCAAGGTGACGGGCGCAGTGCAATTCGTGACTTGCGAAGAAGTGCCTCTGTTATAGGCAGAGGTTAGTCCGCATAACATCAGGTGGACCTCGTGCTTGATCCGTCATAATAACATATAAAAAAAACTTACAAGTACACGACGGGTCCGATCTCGTCAACGTCCAGCTTCGGATCGTCACCGGACAGGAACCGTTCGTGATTGGTCACGTTGAACACGTAAGCGCGCAGTTTTACTTCGTCTGGGGGTGTGGACCACCACTCGTAGGGGGGGAGCCCTGGAACAGATGGAAATCAAAACTAAACAAAAACAAACTACAACTTATCAACACGTCTGTATTCTTCAGTAGGTGGGTGGAGGCCGCCGCCTCCTGTAGCTCTGTACCTAGTTCGGAGTGATCCAGGCCTGGTGGTGTGCCAAGCCTGGTGGTGAGCCAGGCCTGGGGGTGAGCCAGGCCTGGTGTTGAGCCAGGCCTGGTATTGAGCCAGGCCTGGTGTTTAGCCAGGCCTGGTGTTTAGCCAGGCCTGGTGTTTAGCCAGGCCTGGTGTTTAGCCAGGCCTGGTGGCGATCCAGGCCTGGTGTTGAGCCAGGCATGACAATGGTTCTGTTATAGAGACATGACCGCTTTTTATGAAGCGGGCGTCTTATACGTTTCGCCTCTTCATAACGTGGAACAGTTTGTTTTTATGCTCAAAGCCACTATCTCACATGATGGAAAGTGATGATGTGGTCGAAGATGTTGTTCAGGCTAACCTAGAATTACTGACTCAAGGACAGCTGCCGGAACACACCGTTAGTTGCTTGGCGACAGATTTTCTACTTGAGGGTGGTAGTTAGCCAGGCGGGCATTCGCAAAATGCCCTACCACCATGCGGTAAGCTCAAGCCCGTGGCGGGATTCGAACCATTGACCTGCGGCACGGCAGTCCAAAGCCAATGCCACTGAGCCATCACTGCTTCAAAATCAAGCTATATGTACATCGTCGTATCCGTCTTGACGGGATTATTGTAGGGCGCGTGCCGCGTCAGAAGAGATCTATGCTACATATTCTGATCAACAATCGCAGACTCTGTGCCGTTAGTAATCATACTAAGTATGTAAAAGACCGTGAACGTTTAAAAAGAGATCACATATCACTATCATCACTATATAATATATATCAAAGTCACTTCCCTCTGTCTGTCCCTATATGCGGAGATCTTTAAAATTACGCAACCGATTTTGATGCAGATTTTCTTCGTAAATAGAGTAATTTAAGAGGAAGGTTTATATGTGTAAAACATGCAAAATATATCAGAGAAACACTGACAATTTTAGAGGTTTCTAATGTGATATCGTAAATAAACACATTTTAAGCTTACATTGCAAATGCTGACTGAACCCTACGAGATAGATCAAAATAATGTACGAAAAAGTAACGTAAATGTATCAAATCCTTTACCTTAAATACATTGCGCATTTTATATAGATCAATATGACCTTTACAGCTTTAGAGTTTTCGTTGCGCATTGAGTGTTTTTCACATGACCATATTTCGCTCTATCAAGAGTATCTTCTAAAGAAAACTTGTTTGTATTGTCTAATGACATAAAAGCTTTGAACGTTGTATGTAAAGACATCCTGTAATATATATAGTATCAGCATATCGCCCGTGCGAAGCAGGTGCGAGTCACTAGTACATTGTAAAATATGTACAAAATGTAATAAAAGAAAAAACCTATTAACTATCCGACCTTAGAATTTAAATCAGTAAGTACCTACATTTAGATTTAGAAGCGACGACACGATAGCCCGAGTTAATTAATAAATCAATTATAGATATCTACTTTAAATTTTATAAAGCAATCAAAATAACATTTTTATTCATATAAATATGTATGCGAGACACGAAACTGCTCACGTGTGCCAATCCCGAACTGGTTTTTTTAACCTTGTTGTTGAGTTTTGCAATTTATACTAAAATTGTAAAAGTTTAGTTTTGATGCAGGATGACTCAGCATGGATGCTTTTACATTGCAACAGAAATAATGGCGGATTTCCGAGAGATCCGAGAGACAATGTACCTACATTATTTTTAATTATTTCAGCCAGCATGCTGGGCACGCTGCCAACTGGTAGTAGACTGGAGCATTTGGACTGCCTGTGAATCTGCAATGACTAAGGGTGCTTACCATTTGAAGTTAGATTCGCTAAAAACGCTAAAAACGATCACACTCCCAAAAAGTTGTTCCCCATGGGTCTTGGCGTTATTTTCGCCATAAACGCTACACCTAATGTCAAAAGTGACAGAAGTGGCACATTTTAGTGGCATTCTTAGCGTTCTTATCCTAAATGGAACAGGGGATGACAGTTACAAACGATCACAGTGATCACAACCAAAGACGCAGAATGTGATCAAAATTATCGAAAATAACGTTCTTAGCGACAAATGGAATATTGTTTAAAGTATTATAGGTAGTCTAAATGCTTTTATTGTAGTAGCTGTAGTGTTGTGTTTAGTTCGTAGTATTTTATAAATAAAGGTATAATATATAAAGCCGGTTAAAAGATAAATGTTGTCATATTTTATTTATATTAATAACTGCTTTTTAGAATTATAGGGTATTTTAATAAGTTATTTTGCATTCGCAGTGTCATCTGTCTGATAACAGATTTCAGAACAAGGAACTCTGTTGTTCTCGTCCTGCTTGACACTGCTATGCGCTCGTCAATCCGTTACTCAGCTTGTTTAAAAAATGTAAAGCAAATTTGAAATTAGATTTTTTGTATGTTTTTAACCACTTCAATAAAAAGAGGAGTTTCCCAATTCCACAGTTTTTTTTTAGTGTGTGTTACTTCATTATTCTTTACAGGTGTACCAATTTTGATGATGTTTTTAATATTCGGTAGCTGGTGCTTGTCATGTGGATCATTTAACCTCTTCTGATGAGGGGTATTTGAGTTATCCCTAATATTGCGTATATTACGTGTGATATCGGTTTTTTGAAAAAAAAAAAAAAATCTTGTTTAAGTTAAGGATTTGTATTTTTATATTTTTGTATGTAACGAATAAACTTAAAAATTACTGAACCGATTTGAAAAATCTTTCCTTATTAGAATCTTACACTATCCCTGATGAACATAGGCTATAGAATACTTTCATTAACTTAGGGATCCGTATGAAAACTTGAATAGTGTAACCCAACGTGTGAAAAAATACCAAAAAAAACGTTATATCGCGCACTCTGCGGAAATTGTTGACAATAGAGCAAAGTGGTGTATTAAAATTTTATAGAGGACATCAATATCTACAAAAAATTCGCAATACCATATATCTAAGTATTACAGTTATGTCACAATAACTTTTTTTTCAACACACTAACTCGTAACGGGCCTTTAAATGCACCGATTTTAGTATCATAATGTAGTAGGTATACTGTCTACTTCGAGAAAGTAACCCGAAGAGACGCCATTCTATTAGCTTTGTAAGAAAGAAATTTCTGTCAATTTTTCTCATATCGAAACACGTTCTAATTGGCTAAGCCACGACCACGTGATTTATAGTGATGGGACGGAATGAATGTGCAATTTTAATCGATATCGATATAAAATTCTAGCACGGTACCCCACGGGATATTTATCAATTAACACTTATAAATTAACATGAGTCACTCACCGGGTCTATTCTACTAAGTCTATTTTTAATGAAGTCAGCGCATTTTAACTAATCCACATAATGTAAGTTAATATTTTAGATATCACAGCTATCAATAAGAGAAAATAAAATACAGAAGAAATATGACGCAGTGATGGCTCAGTGCCATTGGCTATGGACTGCCGTGCCGCATGTCCATGGTTTGAATCCCGCCGCGGGCTTGAGCTTCAAAGCATGGTGGAAGGGCTTTTTGCGAATGCCCGCCAGGCTAGCGAGCACCCTCAAGTAGAAAATCTGTCGCCAAGCACCTAACGGTGTGTTCCGGCAGCTGTCCTTGAGAGCCAGTAATTCTAGGTAAACCTGAACAACCTCTTCGAACACATCATCACTTACCATCAGGTGAGATAATGGTCAAAGGCTATGTAATTAACAACTATGTCTCAAGGTGACGGGCGCAGTGCAATTCGTGACTTGTAACGAAATGCATCTGTTATAGGCAGAGATTAGTCCGCTTAACATCAGGCGGGCCTTGTGCTTGATCTGTCACAATTACATAAAAAAAAGACTAAAACAACGGAAAAAATTGTAAGTTAGAATACTCATTCTAACTTATAATTTTACCAAACTAATTCTAGCTTACCAAATATTGTTTTATAAGCTTTAAGTTATATATATAGGTTATAAATAAAGTAATTACTATGACTCGCATCTCTTAAAATAAGTAAAATATTAAATGACTCCCTAAATAACCTAATCAAATATCAAACTACGACATTATTGAAAAAAATTAGATCGCTGCGTATTAAGAAATTCGGTATTTGAAAATATTAAAAATGGTTTATTATATAAGGCTTCCTTCGAAGTGTAACAGGTTTAGGTATAAAATAAGTATTTGAGTGTGTTTAGATATACATAAAACTAATTCAAACAAGTAAAATAAAGATCTTTTATACAATACATATAATAAATTGAATAATAATAATAATGGCCATATAATAAGTGTATAGGTGTAGTAGATATTTTACCAACTATGTAAGACAAAACTATATAGATAGAAATTAATAAGTTGTGCGATATCTGTTTAAATTCCACTGTATCTTTTAGAAGCAGTGATGGTCCAGATGACTATGAATTTCCGTGTAGAAATTCCATGGTTGGAATCAAAAATTAGCATAAGAACGGTATCATAACATCGACAATTATATATATAAAATCGATATACACCACCATAAGCACTGTAATCACAACACTAGGAGGAACGATATTTTAAATTTGGAGTGTGTCCGATACAACACACTAGTTGCCAGATAAACCGAACCATGAATTCCACTCTCGAGGTTAGTTTCTCGATGACTGTCTATAACACACTCGTGCTTTATTCAGAGAAAAAAAAAACAGTTTCCACACTTCTCACCGAGGAGATTGTAGTTTGTTTCATTCGTTTTTCTTATAAAACAAACCAAAGAGGTTTTTACCTACTGAAGTAGAACTTTAGAAGATTTAATTATAAACCTTCTTAATCAGATTATTATAGCTATCAAAAAGAAAAAGTAAATATTTTCGTATCGAAATTTTCGTATTTGTTCCTCGCAAGTGTGTTGAAAAACGTCGTATGACATACGTGCGCTTTGATAATTACAGCCTTTTCTTTCTGGTAGTTCTTTAGCAATATCGCCACGGCTGTAATTTTCAACTTACCGCACTTAATTATATCATAATGTACTATTATGAGCTACAATTCATATTTTTGGTAAATACCTTTGCAAGGCCGGGGCGGGCTGCCAGTAGTAAAAATACTGGCCAGTGTCTTTGGTATAGAAACTTTTTTCTCCAAACTTTTTGCGGGTGGTGCCATGGCTATGTATACAGGGTTATTTGTAAAATGCTTACAACTTCTTAGGGTTGACTTCTGCAAGTCCTAACAAAGATTTTAAGATGATTTTGTTTTGTTTTGAAAAAATTTTGTAAATTATTATTAATTTTTAAATTTTCTTTTGTGTTTTTTTATATGTTTTTTACTGAATAAGCACGAGGACCACCTGGTGTCAAAAGTCTCTTGTGCCTGTAATGTATTATTTCATATTTTTTATTACTTTGCTCGATGTAGATATTCAAAACTCTATTCAAAGGGACCACGGCACGGTCCAGTGTTGCCACGGGGACGCTCTTGACTGGGAATAGGCATTTAAAACTAAAAAATATGACACTAAAATTTAAATTGTTTTTTTTTTTAAAACGAAAAAAGAACATCTCAAAATGTTTGTTAGGACTAGCAGAAGTCAACCCTAAGAGGTTGTTAGCATTTCACCAATAACCCTGTATATTATCTGATCAAGATGCCCCAGTTGCCAGTATTTTCCCGCCATTAAGTTCAAGTGTGAATGTCAATAATGATGATATAATAACTGATACTTCTGTCAAGGCATGTCAAGGTTGACGACTGGACTGAACGTCGCTTACGAAACAATTGCTCTCGGCTGTCGGCATGATAATTTTATGGACGTAATAAGGTACATGCGGGTAATAAGGCCTACCTAATTATTATATAGATTGATATCGTTTTAACGGCGAAATAATCATGGCGACGATTGGTAGTGTTGCTCGATAAACATTTAAACAAACGCTTTAATTATTTTTTTATGTCTATAAGCAGTGTATTTTTATTAACATTTGAAAAAAAATATGGCTTTGGTAGTCTGAGGTGGCGTGGATTTTAATTAAACCTTGTCATCTTTTCGGAAAATCATGATTAAATTGTAAAATATTCTAAGTGTACGTATATAAGGTAACTGTATATAAGGTATATAACAATAAATAACATATTTTTTGCATGAATTATATTTTGTAAGAAAATTGACTTTCAAGAAGGATGCACTTTTATATAATTTAGTTTACTAATTTACTTACAACAAATATTAGAGTTAACGTTATATTGTATTGTTGTATATTTTGTGAGAAAATTGGCTTTTAAGAAAGAGAAAGCTTTTTATGCGATGGTAAACGGCTTAATTAAATGCACATTTTAATAGATTTAGTCTACTAATTTAAGAAATAAAAGCACTTAAGATTATATCATAAGAATAAATAATAACATTATTATGTATTATTAGTTATATTGTACTGCTGTTTGCTGTGAATTTTTCACGACCGCCAAAAAAACAATTGAGATGATTATTTATTTATTGAATTCACAAAATCCACAGATCTTAACTTAATTTACAATAGTTTACAATATATTAATTCTTACGTCTAATGACGGATTTACTTTCTAATTATATAATTTTAAAACAAAGAAAGCAGAAGTACAAAATATGCATTGTTCATAAAAGTTACACAAACATTTGCAACAGGTAAATAAATTCATATATAATTAAAGAAGATAAAAAAGTAAGTAGTGGGTTAATGACAGCTGAAAACATACTATATTCACTTTACTCATTAATTATTAGATTCCATAAATATATAGAACTTGCAGTTTTATTTTCATTGGAACGATATAGCTATAACCAAAATAAATAATTTGCAGTCGGATTTTTACTTCTTTTAATGTATACGTGTATTGTTTATGCTCACTATTGTAAGGCCATTAATTTTTCCTATCTAATAATAACAAATATTTTCAAAATATTTTACGAAAACATCAAATTAATATTTTAATAAAACACTTAAAAAATATAAAAATATATCTAGTGACAATTTCGCCTAATTTTCCTGCTAAGCCGACGTGACGTCACAAACGCCGCGCAGCCAAACCGGAAGAATTTTCGACGCGTTTCGCTTCTACACGAAGCATCCTCAGGAGGTCTTGACTCTTCGAGCACACGATCGAGAATCATTCTCGATCGTGCGCTCGAAGAGGCACGAGCTCGAGAAGGCGGAATTGTCACTAGATATATTTTTATATTTTTTAAGTGTTTTATTAAAATATTAATTTGATGATTTCGTAAAATATTTTGAAAATATTTGTTATTATTAAATATGGATTTCCGCAAAGTAACGCTTGAATCTATTCATTTTCCTATCTACTTTATTACACCCAAAGCCTTTATTACCCCGCGATACCTTAAAAGTATAACGTACTGTGTGGTAAGATACGTAGGTAGGTACAGCACGTGATCTTGAGACACTAGTTTTCTTCCGCTTTCATGCACTTAGACAATAATAAAAATGATGATAATATCACTTTTACTATTAGGAAAGGGAATACGAACAACTTTTACCATAGAGCTAACCCTGAAATCGTAAAACAAAAATCAGCTGTTCTATACGAAAAGTTGATTAACGCGTGGCGAAACCAAGTGGTCCATTACCAAGAGATTATTTCTATATATGATGATAATTTTGATAATTATTTATTGACAATTAATATATGCAGGCGTCACTTTGCGGTAACCCATATTTTATTTTATTATTAGTTTAATGTTTTCTTAAAGTATTATTTACTTTAAGAAAACATTAAACTAATACTTTAGAAATATACTTAATAATTATAAAAATATCGATGGAGTTGTCATTATATATATATTTTTATAATTTTTGACTACTTAAATATTTTAAAAATATACGTTTTTATTCTTTATTGTCCCTTTGTTCCAATTTTAATCAATATTATTATTGTTTTTTAACCGACTTCAAAAAAGGAGGAGGACCACAATCGACTGTTTTTTTTTAATGTTTGTTACCTCAGTGCTTTAGACTGGGTGAAACGATTTTGATGATTTAAAGCTGGTGCCTACCATGTGGTCCCATTGAATTTCGTAGTAAAACACAAAGCTTTCTCCGAGCTAATAGTGCCCGCCGCCGCGGCAACACTGGACTGGAGTGAATAGAGTTTTGCATATTTACATCGAGCAAAGTAATGAAAAATATGAGATAATATTTTTTTATTATTGTTAGGTTTGCAATAACGCCTGCTATGCGGATTAAATTACAAAATCACAAATATAAGATAGGAACATTTTTTTCCCGCACCTGACTTAAATTTTTCCTATCTTATATTTGTGATTTTGTAATGAAATAATAAATTACAGGCACAAGAGACTCTTAACATCAGGTGGTCCTCGTGCTTATTCCGTCACAAACATACAAAAAAAACATATCATCTTAAAATGTCAACAAGTCAACTCAAATAGGTTGTTAGCATTTCCTAATAGCCCTGTATATAATACAGCTACGATAACAGTGTTGACTCCAATGTTCAAAAATAACCATTTTGAAGCGCTCGTAGCGAAGTTTGCTTAGCTGTTCTCAATCGATCAGAGAAGTTAAGAAACGTCAACCGCGGCCATGACTTGGATGGGTGACCGCTAGTGACATTACTACTGAGCGTGCACGTGCTTCAGAGGGCACGTTAAGCCGTCGGTCCCGGTTGTTGTCTTAGGACGGCAGTCGTAATAACATGGTGGTAGGGCATTTTGCGAATGCCCGCCTGGCCAGCTACCACCCTCAAGTGGAAAATCTGTCGCCAAGCACCTTACGGTGATTTCCGGCAGCTGTCCTTGAGAGCCAGTACTTCTAGGTTAGCCTGAACAACATCTTCGACCACATCATCACTTACCATCAGGTGAGATTGTGGTCAAAGGGTAAACCTATCAGACATAAAAAAATAAAAAAAAAGAATCAGAGTGAATCATTCTGTAGTTTCCTTTTTAACGGATTTAAAGAAAAGAGGAGGTTCCAATGCCACCTTTTTTTTTTTTTTTTTTTTTTTTTTTTTATGCATTATAGTTTAGCCTTTGACCACTATCTCACCTGATAGTAAGTGATGATGTGGTCGAAGATGTTGTTCAGGCTAACCTAGAAGTACTGGCTCTCAAGGACAGCTGCCGGAACACACCGTTAGGTGCTTGGCGACAGTTTTTCTACTTGAGGGTGGTAGCTAGCCAGGCGGGCATTCGCAAAATGCCCTACCACCATGCTATAACGACTGCCATCCTAAGACAACAACCGGGACCGACGGCTTAACGTGCCCTCCGAAGCACGGAAACGCTCAGTAGTAATGTCACTAGCGGTCACCCAACCAACTCCTGACCGCGCGCGACGTTGCTTAACTTTGCTGATCGGTTGAGAACAGCTAAGTAAACTTCGCTACGAGCGCTTCAAAAAACCTTTTTTGTGTGTTGTAACTTTTTACACAATTTCACTTTGAAAACTATCGCGAGTTTTATCTATATTAAGTTAGGAACTGGCTAGGACGTGCTGAGACCCGTGCTCGTCGCTTCGCGCAATCGTGACTCCCAGACGAAGGACTTCAAAACAGTCCGAAACTGGTCGGAATCTATCCGGTAAATATAACGCGGGTCCTAGCCGGTTCATTATAACTTTAGAATGTACAGATTTTGACGTATTTTTATTCGGATGGTGGTGCTTGTCATGTGGTCCCATTTAAATTTGAGTGAGATTTATAGTACCTAATTAAACAACTTTAAACGGTTTAAATCGCGTATATTTATCATTATTTTTGTCCCGACGTTTCAAACACTTTGGAGTGATCGTGGACACGAGGCGACTAATTGCTTTTATTTGTCACGTGAGTTATTAAGAAATTATTAAGAAATTATTTGTCTTACCGTCAGAAATTTTATGTAAATTATAACGTTCCCTATTCACGCAGTATTCGCTCACAGTGTCCAGAGGTCTTGCAGATTTGTGTCGGCCATGGGATTTAATTAATTTGATAACAGGATCCCAAGCAGGTGGTACTTGCCAACCATCATCTCTATCCAAATTTGAGTAGTTTTTGATTTCAATTGCGTATTTAATTGGCTTCGACTACATTGAAGATGTTCTCATTTTCACTTATCGATGTAAAATGAACAAAAAAAGATATTCGACGGTGTGGTTTATTTTCTTTTTAGTGCACCTTTTGTTTTAGAATATTGTCAGTACGAAGTCGGTTTTACTCGTATTATTTTTGTTTTTTTTTATTTGCCATAATTTAAGAATACCTTCTTTCACTGCTACGGAGTGAAGGAATGAAAATCCATATAACTTTCCACGCCATACATTTATAAGGGAGAAATGACGAACTTTATAACATATATAACATGTTTTGAACGACCTTACTCGTATACCAGTTCCTCAGACGTTTTATGAGTGGGTCTAGTATAATTAACAATGAAACACGATGAGAAGAAAGACAAACAATGCACAAAAGTCAAAACAAAAAAAAAAAAAATATGTAGCCAGTACTCACCTTCAGGTCATTGAAGGACTTCAGGTCATGTAAGTCAATATAATACAACATTTTAATTAGAATTAATTATATAAAATTACTTACAAAGAATAAATTTATATTAGGATACCTATTCTGCCGTCGTAAGAAAATAGGGCACAACTAACATTTTTTAAAAATTGAGTTATATACATATTTAGAATCAGAAAAAAAAGGCACATCTGCTCAATTTTATTTAGAATTTTATCTTTAAGGAATTCGGAGATACTGTAGGCTTAAAAGGCACAAATAAGACTAATATTCATGTTTTATAGAATGAAAAGGCACATTTATTTACCATTATATTGAAAAGGCACAAATACGTAGATGTGAATATTACTTCATACAGATTTTTACTAAAAACTACTAAGAAAAGGCATACTTACAACATAATATAAAGAAAAGGCCTAAATTCCAGATGTGCCATGTCTACTTAATTAATGATCCATGCATCTCTCAATTAAATTACGTATAAAAGACACAAATAACCAGTTGTGCCTTTTCTTTAAATTATTTACGATTAGGGGTGAGGAAAAGAGGACAGGGTTCGATTAAAACGTGGTGCGTTTTAATCGAACCCTGTCCTCTTTTCCTCACCCCTAATCGTAAATAATGTGCCTGCGACGTCAAAGTGACTCCACACTTGTCAGCTGCATCCCGCGTTAGGTAAGTTTATTTACGTTTTATCCATATAGGTATACATGTTGTTTCTAATTTAAGTATGAAGTACATAACTTTGTAGGTTAAGTCGTACATTATATTATGCCTTAGCTTAACACCTAACGTGACATGTCTTAATAATTTATTAATTAAGTAGGGATATGATAAACATGAAAGCAGCGGTGGCGCAGTGGTATCAGCCTCGCCTTTGAAATATAAGGTCGCGGGTTTGATTCCCGGTCCTGCCCACGCATCTTTGTGTGAATTGTTTCATCACCGCTGCTCATTATCGGTGAAGGAAAACATCATGAGGAAACCGGCATGTCTAAGATCTAATCATTAGTGGACTTGTGACATCCACCCACCCTCACTTGGCCAGTGTGTGTGGATTAAGGCCTAAACTCTCTCAACTATCTTAAGAGTTGAGAGAGTTTAGGCCTTAATCCACACACACTGGCCAAGTGAAGACCCGTGCCCAGCAGTGGGACACTAAAAAGGGTTCAAGTGTGATAGTAAACATATAGTACCATTCATTTTACTTGTTTTTCCCTTATTTCAGATAATTTAAAAAATGCAGTCACGTGGTAAAGGATCAGCAAGCGCCGCTTTACAAAATCTAAAGCCTAGATCTGATATTGACGAACAGATTCCGTGGTCTTAAAAACGCCACAAATTATGATGATTCAGTAGTCGATAAAGATTATGTGCCACCAAACATCATCGGTTCAAAACTTAAATATTTGGGGTCATAATGAAAACTATGAAAAAGCGCTTTTGAAGCGCTCGTAGCGAAGTTTACTTAGCTGTTCTCAACCGATCAGCAAAGTTAAGCAACGTCGCCCACGGTCATGAGTTGGATGGGTGATCGCTAGTGACATTACTACTGAGCGTCTCCGTGCTTCGGAGGGCACGTTAAGCCGTCGGTCCCGGTTGTTGTCTTAGGATGGCAGTCGTTATAGCGTGGTGGTAGGGCATTTTGCGAATGCCCGCCTGGCTAGCTACCACCCTCAAGTAGAAAATCTGTCGCCAAGCACCTAACGGTGTGTTCCGGCAGCTGTACTTGAGATCCAGTACTTCTAGGTTAGCCTGAACAACATCTTCGACCACATCATCACTTACCATCAGGTGAGATAGTGGTCAAAGGGTAACCTACAAGTAATAAAAAAAAAACATGATTCCAATATTTTATTGGATGATTCTGGCTCCGAGAGAGTCAAGAGAACATTTGTAAAAAAAAAATGTTCAGCAAAATTCTCAGAGGATTATCGCGAAATAATCGCGTGGAATAATTTAAAATGGTAATATTTTGTCCAATGCTTATTGTTTTCAATCAGAGTTTTGTACCTGTAGGTGACAAAAGATTAGGAAACCCTACCTGTTAACGACTGTTCAGCTGATCTCACATAAATTTATGAATACTGAAATTAAAGACTATTTATTAAAATAATATTTTAAGTAAAACTGATTAATTAATTTTCTTTAAACTTTTTTATAGCTTTTACCAATATATTGCATTGTGATAATTCAACCAAGGGCCATGTTATGTTTGTTATAGTTACATTTAATTTTTATAATATTAATAATAGTATTTTTTTAATATTAAACTACGAGTGCCTTTAATAATTACGGGTGTAAGCTATTTCCTGTAAATGAGCAATAAATAATTAGAATTAGGTCTAATAGAGTAAATTAATAAAGGTTCAAAACCAAAATGTATGCTCTTCTAATAAGAATTAAGAATATTTTGATTTATTTTTCACATTGTGATTAGTAGAGTAAATATTTTTTATAGATTTTTAAGTTAGGGGTCCCACCTATTAGTAAAAATATTTAATTCTTACTTTCCTTAGGTGTCTAACTAACCAAAAAGTGTAACTGAGTTTAAGTATTAGCACTTTTTGTTTTTAATTCATAAGTTCTATTTGTTAACCAAAATCGTAGGTATATGCTTATCCCTAATACTTTATAAATAACTATTGAATATAAAGAACGTTTTTTTTTTTGTTTGAATGTTGGTGTCCTAGAAGTAGATTTGTTTTGTTTCAGTTATTTGGATAAGCTAACCAAAAATGGCATGATAATAAATATGTTTTATAGTTTATTAAACTTTCCTCACATGTCTTTTTTTTTTATAGAAAACATTAAGTCTATTTACATTATAAAGAAAACATGAAAACATTAAGTCAATACACAATGTGCCCTTTCTTCTAGACTCAATGACCAATTTGCTTGAAATATTAAAAAGAAAGGTCACATTTGGTTAACTATGCCTTTTCTTTGTAGTAAGTGGTATTTTTTAAATATTTTATTTTTAAGTTGAAAGGAAAAAAATGAATTTATTTAATAATTAGTTATATATAAAAACTAAAAAGTATTAAATATAATAGTACTAACTTTCACGCATATATCATCAGTAGTGTATTTTCTTTAAAGTAATAGGTTTACACACTATGAAGCAGAATATGGTTAAAACTTTAACCCTAATTATCTCAGTTTGACCAAAATGATAGATGTGCCCTTCTCTCGTACGACGGCAGTATTACAGTGCTATCTGATTTGTACCTAAGATATCAGAATGAAAAGAAACCTGAAATGCGAATAGGATAAATGTCAGCAAAATAGGAATCAGATAAAATCAGAATTTAAAAGTCAAAATGGACAATATAGTGAATTGATTAAAATTTATCAGTTATGAAATCCATAACACCATAATAACATTTTCAACACCCTTGTTTGTAAAGTGAGCTTTATTATATCATTCTTAGGGCCAAAACCGAACTATAACACCCTCGTGCATAATAATATTATACACTAGTGCGTAATAGAATTATCCCTACAAAGTTAAGTTAGTACCTAACTGCAAATTATATGCGAGTAAACAGAGCATTTTCAATTTAACCGGGTAATACAGATTTGTAACATCAAAGAGGTTTATATGTAATCAACAATCATACATTTACCGCGCTAAAAAAAAAATTGCGTACTATTTTCCATAATTTTCGTATGTTGTTTATATCGCATTTGTATATATTTTTTTTCCTCGCAAGGGTGTTGAAAAAGTGCGTATGAAACTCGTGAGCAACTTGCTCATTATACACTCGGCTGGTTTACGCCCTCGCCTACGGCTCGGGCTGCAACACACAGCCTCGTGTATAATGAGCAACTTAGCTCACTTGTATCATAATCTACTATTCTAGAACATTCATTCTATGCCTAGACTAAGTAGGTACATAAAGCGATGGTAGATTAACCTCTAACACAAAATGGTTGGTTTCCTTTCAAACACACAAACAAACAACAAAAAAAATAATTATACATAACAGTATCCGCTATCAAATCATTTCCGTAATACTTCGTTTGCTTTTGAAGTATTGAAGGAAATGACTTAGATTTGTTGCATCGGTAGGTACTAATGCCTCAAAAGAAGGCCTTGTCCAGAATTAAAAAAAATACCTAAATATGGAACCAACTTCAAGCCTCAAAAGTGTGAAATAACTTGTTGAAGTCGGTACCATGATAGTTCAAAAGTACCTATTATCACAATATAGTGCGCATGGTACCGGCTTCGACAAGTTATTTCACACTTTTGAGGGTTGAAGTTGGTTCCAATTTTAGGTAAAAAAAATTTGGTGACCCTTGACTACAGATTCTCATTCACTGTCAATGACATCATCAAGATAGGAAAACACTTTTCAGTTATTGGAGTGTAACTAACGGTTAGACCGATTTTGATTAAATTTAAATGGGACCACACGGAAGCATCAGCATTCATATATAAAAATAATCATTAAAATCGGTTCATCCAGGCAAAAGTTCTGAGGTTACACACATAAAATAGGTACTACAGGCGAATTGATAACCCCTCCTTTTTTGAAGTCGGTCAAAAAGGACCATCACACCGCAAAGCCATTCCAATAAGTAAGCGACTCTAGCTACGAAGCAATAAGTGCACTTCAGCTCGCAAAGCACGGAGTACCTAATATTTATATTCACCTACAAGGCGTGTCTCTTTCTATCGCATGTGCACGCATAGCTCTGATCTCTTCTGTCGCGGCACGCACGTACAATAGTCCCGTCCGGACGGGTACGCCGATGTACCTGTAGCGACGTATCTAAAGTGTAGAGTGAGTCAGGGCTGACTCCATAGTAGAATTAGACTTAGTGCTTTTATGGCTCTAAATCGAGTACATTTTTACTTAGCACTTTGAAGCGCTCGTAGCGAAGTTTACTTAGCTGTTCTCAACCGATCAGCAAAGTTAAGCAACATCGCGCGCGGTCATGAGTTGGATGGGTGGCCGTTAGTGACATTACTACTGAGCGTTTCCGTGCTTCGTAGGGCACGTTAAGCCGTCGGTCCCGGTTGTTCTCTTAGGATGGCAGTCGTTATAGCATGGTGGTAAGGCATTTTGCGACTGCCCGCCTGGCTATAGCTACCACCCTCAAGTAGAAAATCTGTCGCCAAGCACCTAATGGTGTGTTCCGGCAGCTGTCCTTGAGAGCCAGTACTTCTAGGTTAGCCTGAGTAACATTTTCGACCACATCTTACCATCAGGTGAGATAGTGGTCAAAGGATAAACTATCAGGCATAAAAAAGACATCATATAGGTTAGATACTCACCAGGTCTCATGTTAAGTTTCTCCCACAGCATGAAGTCCAGGGGAGTGAAGATGAACCCCGTGACTGAGAGGATGATCAGCAACACGCCCCATATACACTGGCCAAGGATACCTGAAAAATAAATCATTGAAGTTATGGATAACACCCAAGACCTGATCTTCTTTTGTATAGTTCCAGGATACGAGCAGGTGTTCAATATAGTACCTAGTATCTACAAAGCTACAAAATCGATTGCCCTAATTGAACAACATCTAATATCATATATAATCTATTTTGAAGCAATGAAGGCTCAGCATTGGCTATGGACTGCCGCGCAGCAGGTCCATGGTTCGAATCCCGCCCAGAGCTTGAGCTTCACCGCATGGTGGAAGGCCATTTTGCGAATGCCCGCCTGGCTAGCGACCACTCTCAAGAAGAAAATCTGTCGCCAAGCACCTAACGGTGTGTTCCGGCAGCAGTCCTTGAGAGCCAGTGAAATAACAGGCAAAATGAGACTTAACAGGTATGTCTCAATGTGACGGGCGCATTGCAATTCGTGAGTTGTCATGAATTGCAACTATTATAGGCAGAGGTTAGTCCACTTAACATCAGTTGGGCCTCGAGCTTGTTCCGTCACAATAAAATAAAAAAAAAAGTTGATGTGATTAGCCACTGTTCAACCAGCCAATAGCCAATTGACCAATTAGCCGGATTATCCACTGCTCCACCTCCTCGCAGTATAAGATGTTACTTTTTTTATGTTATTGTGACGGAACAAGTTCGCGGTCCACCTGATGTTAAATGGACTAACCTCTATAACAGATGCATTTCATGACAAGTCACAAATTGCACTGCGTCCGTCACCTTGAGACATAGTTGTTAAGTCTCATTGTGCCTGTAATTTCACTAGCTCTCAACTACTGCCGGAACACACCTTTCGGTGCTTGGCGACAGATTTTCTACTTGAGGGTGGTAGCTAGCCCATAGGACTAGGATCAGTATTACTGACTGTCATGGAATACTGGTTCTCATGGAATGTTGCCGGAACACACAGTTCAGTGCTTGGTGATAGATTTTCTATTTGAGGGTGGTAGCTAACCATGCGAGCATTCTGCTAGCCCACTCGATGAGTGGGTATAATGAAGGACTTTAAGAATCGATTCCATTAATAATATAACTTGCAGTTTTAATTTCAATGGAAAGATAAAACGTTTAACAAAAATAAATAACGATTAGCGTCCACCGAAGGAATGGAACACCGTCCCAGCGTCTTAGGAAGTCTTCAAATACAGAGTGAATAAGAATCTTCTAGGCAAGCATGATCTACCGTCGACCGCATCTTCACTTACCATCAGATGAGACTGCGGTCAAATGCTTGTCTATTCCGAATAAAAAAAAATGCATTTTTTTATTCATTTATACTTGTTATTATATTAATAACACCGTATTGTTTATGGTTAATACTAGATCAGAAACCTGATTTCTCAGATTTGTAATTGTCCAAAACAACATTCACTACATCATAACAGTGATGCATTATATTCCATAAACCAGAATATGTTTGCATGGTGGAAGGCCATTTTGCGAATGCCCCCCTGGCTAGCGACCACTCTCAAGTAGAAAATCTGTCGCCAAGCACCTGACGGTGTGTTCCGGCAGCAGTCCTTGAGAGCCAGTGAAATAACAGGCAAAATGAGACTTAACAGGTATGTCTCAAGGGCGCAGTGCAGTTCGTCACTTTTGTTTATATATTGTTATAGGCAGAGGATACCGCTTAACATCAGGTGGGCCTCGCGCTTGATCCCTCACAAGTACATAAAAAAAATATGTACGGATTCTGTGCAGGATATTATTTTTATACGAATGAGGTTGATACCAGTATGATGTACAAGGTGTCCCAAGAAGTAGTGATATACTGAAGCTGGGAGGTAGAGGACCTAGAGGGCTATCTGAATCATCCCCATGTATGTTCCGCGATTTTTCGTAATTTCGGACTTTTTTTTTTTTTCACCTATCGCCGAGTACGATGAGATTTTTATGGTGACGTGAATTATTGCGGTAGAGCTTGATTTATTTGTGTGTGCTAAGCTGATAGATAGGCCAATTCAGTACGGTAACATTTACTGTCGTTAGATCTTTGAAAGGAGTAAAAAAAATGCCAAGAAAGATAAAATTATCCAGTATGATCACAACTTCAAGGGCCCTTAAAAAATAAAATCACATTAATAAAATACCGTTTGGGTTTTAAAAACTTGCTCTATCTATCAGGTATCCCTGAAAACTTTATTTTATTATACGTAAGGCTTTAAATAAAAAAAAAAAATTAAATGTGGTAAGTGCAAAATTTTAATTTACATGATGATTAATGCAAGCAAAGTAAAACCAATTACAAGGTGTTTAATTTCAATAAATTTCCAAAATGGCCCCGCTATTGCTCAATGCAAGTGCGACATAGCCATTGTCTTTTAAACGTCTGAATGCTCTTCTATTATTTTTAATGGTTTCTTCTGCTACTCTCAATTTCCGGGTTAACTCGTCGAAATTGCTACATTCTCTCGAGTAGACGAGGTCTTTGTAGGACAGGATATTTCATAAACGACGCTAAACGCCCGAACAGAATAGTGCGATAAGGACAATTGCAGCTTCTTCAAGTTTTGACTTTGAATTTGCGCATAATTTGCTTTCTGGGAGAAAACTTTTCTTCTATAGTAAACATTATTCAAATCTAAAAATTTTGGTCATATTTGATAACTGATAGAATAAACTAGGTTTATAGGTTTTCTTTTTTCTTTATTTACCATTATTTATCCAATAAATAATTCACAAACTAGAGATAACAGTTTTGAGAAAATATCGGTATTTAAATACCCATTAATTCGAATTCCTTTAATATAATGATAAAAATCAAAACCTATAAACCTTAATTTTAATAATATTTCTAACATTTCCAAAAATCATCAAAATCGGTGATTGTTTAGGGGGGTAGAAACGTTTTCTCTTTTTGTATGAAAATTCGAGACTTCCCTCCAGTCTTATGTGTCTTCATGGCGCTTTACACACAAACGTAGTTTCGTCAAATTTGTAGTGTTCAAACTCGGAGAAATTTTGCACGCTTATCCTTAAAATATTTACGTGCAATTCTTTGATATCCTAGTTAAGTTTATATGTGCAGTGCTTCGTGGTCCTAATAGAAGTAATACATGCAATTTTTCGAGCTTTTAGTATAATTATTTTATTCTGTGATCTAAATGTGGTATTCTTTGGACTTCTATACAAGATGATTTAATATTTTTTATTGTTATAAAATGATAATGCAGACAATTCGTCCGTCTGATGGTAAGCGGTCACGCCTGTCCATTACAGAAGCAGTATCATCATTCTCGTTCTGCTTAACACTGCATTGTACTCATCACTCCGAAGTTAGTTTTTATGTCTCGTTTACCCAGTAATTTCACTTGCTACAGTGCCCTGTACGCCCTAGTACAGTAATGTTTGCACACTACAAGTTTCAGGCAGAGTATCTGATACTTCAGTGGAATCCACCAAGACGGCTATCTGGTAAATGTATTTCGATTTGTCAAATTCTTCCTTTTTTATGGAAGTCTTATAAAAACGTGTATGTACTTAACATAAAATATTCTAAAAGAGTACTTAAATTAATAAAACATAACAAATAACTTACGTAATTTTACCAAAAAAATATGTAAACAACTATTTTAATTGTTTACAAAATCAATGGAGAAGACAAAAGCGTTTTATTGCGCTTCAACTTCCATATAAATTAAAAATATATACCTACGTAGTAAGTTAAGGATTTCCGTGTTCGTCCTAATAAATACTAATTATGTAGTTATTTTTGTAGAAAAAAATGTATTCAAGTTGTTTGGAAATGTAGTATGATCTTTAAGAATGGCAATATTGTTTGGTTCCAATCTGTCAGACTTAGAACCAAAATTTATTCTCCCGTAATAGCTGTTTTCTATGTGTAGCTTTTGAGCTTAGTGCTTATAGATAGACCCACAAACAAATTATCTCTTTTTTTATTTTGGTATTTCCTAAATTTCATATAAAACTTGTGTAGGTATTCGTTTCATCCATAAATAGAGCATAATATAAGGGAGATACGAGATCAGAAAGATAAATATATATATACATTTTTCATCAACCAAGTAATGCGGATGTCTCAGTGTCCAGGTGGCATTTCAGCATTTCTAGACAAGCACATTATCTGTAGAAATATTAAATAAAATTTCGTTCTAAGAACTAAATTGATCTAGAGTGACTGAAAAAACATAACTTGCCAAAGTTTGGTCAAACTCTTTGGTCTAAAAATGTATTGTTTGAGCAAACGAAAAGTAGATATTAGATTTATTTTAAATAGCTAAAACAGTTTTTTTTCATAATACCGTCCACAGTACTAGCCCGACAGCACGGCATCCTGGGGTTACGGGTTCAAGTTCCGCTGGAAGTTTTTATTTTTCATCCTAAAAATATTATTACATCTAGGATATAGGTTACATTAAATTATATTATTGTGTCATTAAATCGTGTATGCAAATATTAACACCTATGATTTGGTGTTTGTCTGACCTCATCCATACAATATATTATGATTACTGAAGATGACTAATTTGGAAGTAGTGAACAGGCTACAAAACGGGTTAGCCAAACCTATTTCTTGAATATATTAGAGATCAGTGATGTTTATATGAAAACCTTAAAAAATCGCAATGAAACCAATATTTCTTATCTCTTATTGTCAGTACACAGAGTAGGTAATCTAATATTTGTGGGTTATTTATTTATTTGAAGAAGAGTCAATTGTTTTATGGACACTTAAGGCCTGTTTCAGAATGTTCGAGTAAGTTCCGGTTATACTACCCAGAACATATTTAATAAATAAAACACTATCTTTGCGTTTTACAGTCATCGATTTAGCCTATCCATCGGTTAAAGCTTGAAACGCGCTGCATGTTAACTGTCATGTTTCTCATTCAGTTATTTTATGTTCTGGATAGTATAACCGGAACTTACTCGAACATGCTAAAACAGGCCTTTAGTTTCTCCGTTTTTACAGCGGTTAGGAAAGCGTTTATTCACTATCTAGACTTTTCGTAAGCTATATGGTCGAGGAGGTACTGTCTCTCAAAGAGATATATCGGGTCATACCGCCAGAGCTTGCTGCTTTGTGAGCTATATTTTGAGGGTGGTGAAGACAGGCCCCCCGTGGGGTTCCGGGTTAGAATTGCACCTCCCCATTTCATCCCGTGGGTGTCGTAAGAGGCGACTAAGGGAATAATACTGAAAGGTGGGCAGCAGCGCCTTCTAAAGAAATACTATCTTACACTGCGATCCCCAAGCCGCCTGCCAAGCGTGGGGATTATGGCAAATACCCCCTTAATAGGGGAGGCTGTGTTCAGCAGTGGACGATCCGGCTAGTACAGTACAGAAGACAGGCAAACATTTGCAAAATGCTTTACTATTCAGTGAAGCACAAGCTCGTGGTGGGACTTAAACTATGGACACTGAGCGACAGTCCATAGCTAATATCATAAAATGAAAATGAAATGAAAATTATTTAATAAAGACGTTTCTCATAAATATATAAATTACTAAAAATATGAAACTTAACCTAAACAAGACAATACTATATAATAATACGTACTAAATAAACAAAAATATAAATAGATGTATTGCTAATCGTCTTTAATTGGATCCATCTCAGCATATGCTGGCTATAAAGCCAGCGCTGGTCTTCCGGTGGATGAAGCGCTCGTAGCGGAGTTTACTTAGCTGTTCTCAATCGATCAGCAAAGTTAAGCAACGTCGCGCGCGGTCATGAGTTGGATGGGTGACCGCTAGTGACATAACTACTAAGCGTGCACGTGCTCCGGGGGGCACGTTAAGCCGTCGGTCCCGGTTGTCGTCTTAGGATGGCAGTCGCTTGGTGGTAGGGCATTTTGCGAATGGCCCGCCTGGCTAGCTACCACCCTCAAGTAGAAAATCTGTCGCCAAGCACCTAACGGTGTGTTCCGGCAGCTATCCTTGAGAGCCAGTACTTCTAGGTTAGCCTGACCAACATCTTCGACCACATCATCACTTACCATCAGGTGAGATAGTGGTCAAAGGCTAACCTATCAGGCAGAAAAAAAAAAAAAAGATAATAATATACAATAATACGTACTGAATAAACGAAAATATAGTAATAAATATAGTAAACGTCTTTAATTGGATCCATCTCAGCATATGCTGGCTATAAAGCCAGCGCTGGTCTTCCGGTGGTTCCAGCGTGTGACGTCACGGAAGCACAATGCCAAGGCGTAGCTTGATGCGGTAACCGTCAGTAAAGAAAAACAATAATAAATAGGTAATACAAGTAAAAATCAAGTCAGATCTTTTTATCTTGCACGATGATTATGAATTAATCAAAGTTTTCTTATGGCTGTCATATACTATCGTATTTTTTTTGTCTGACTGTCGTTACTAGGTTATTTTTTTCTTATAGTTTTAAGTTCAGTTGTTATTATAGCGTTTCCCTTTACAAATATATTTTTAAGAAATATATATGGAAGTTTTACCGAACAAAACACTTGCATCATTTGTGTGAATTTACAATACAATACAATACAAAATTCTTTATTGTACACCACAAATGTTTCAAAACACATATAGAGAATTCTTAAAGCAACAATGGGCGGACTTATCGCTTAAAGCGATCTCTTCCAGTCAACCTTAGAATGGAAAATATAGATATGTGAGGAATAAAAACAGATAGGTGGTGTAAAGTATAGATTAATAATAATATGTAGATAGAAACGAACAAATACTATATAGAACAAATATATACGTATATATATTACAATCCCCGTGGGTAGCCGGGTAAGAATTGCACCTCCCCATGTCATCCCGTGGGTGTCGTAAGAGGCGACTAAGAGAAAAATACTGGAAGGTGGGCAGCAGCGCCTTCTAAAGAACTGTCATCTTACATTGCGATCTCCAAGCCGCCTGCCAAGCGTGGGGATTATTATATATATATATATATATATGTATATATAATATATATTTATTTATTTATATATATTCTATTAAAGTATATAAATTCAATATGTATGAGATTAACATTATTTATCTGTTTTCAAATCTAGTTTGATAATTGTCTTTGTTATCTTGTTCACCATCGTCCTCAATATGCATTCACTTTCATGTCCATTCAAGGTTGCCTGTAAGAAATTGCACTTAGCGATAAGGCCGCCCATTGTACATCCTCTAGCTTATGTTTCTCTGTAACATAATTATATTGTAAAATTGGTGTTCAATAAAGAGTATTTGTAGTTATTGTATTGTATATAATAATACGTAATAAATAAACAAAAATATAAATAAATATAGTAAACGTCTTTAATTGGATCCATCTCAGCATATGCTGGCTATAAAGCCAGCACTGGTCTTCCGGTGGATCTAGCGTGTGACGTCACGGAAGCACAATGCCAAGGCGTAGCTTGATGCGGTAACCGTCAATAAAGAAAAACAATAATAAATAGGAAATAATACAAGTAAAAATCAAGATCTTTTTATCTTGCACGATGATTATGAATTAATCAAAGTTTTCTTATGGCTGTCATAAACTGTCGTATTTTTTTTCTATACTATCAATATTAACTAATATTTATATATTTTGTATGTATATATATATATTATATATATACATATATATATATGGGTATTGTAATATATACTGTATCAGCCGGATCGTCCACTGCTGAACACAGCCTCCCCTATTAAGGAGGTATTTGCCATAATCCCCACGCTTGGCAGGCGGCTTGGAGATCGCAATGTAAGATGACAGTTCTTTAGAAGGCGCTGCTGCCCACCTTCTAGTATTTTTCCCTTAGTCGCCTCTTACGACACCCACGGGATGATTTGGGGAGGTGCAATTCTGACCCGGCTACCCACGGGGATTGTAATATATATACGTATATATTTGTTCTATATAGTATTTGTTTCTTTCTACCTACATATTATTATTAATCTATACCTTACACCACCAATCTGTTTTTATACCTCATATCTATATTTTCCATTCGAAGGTTGACTGGAAGAGATCGCTTTAAGTGATAAGTCCGCCCATTGTTGCTTTAAGAATTCTCTATATGTGTTTTGTACCATTTGTGGTGTAGGTACAATAAAGAATTTTTGTATTGTATTGTATTGTAAATTCACACAAATGATGCAAGTGTTTTTGTTCGGTTAAACTTCCATACATATTTATTAAAAATATATTTGTAGGCGTAAACGCTACAATAACAACTGAACTTACAACTACAAGAAAAAAATAACCTAAAAAATGTTTTGCTCGTTTTGGTGTAAAGAAATAAGTCACGATTTCCTCCATTCACTTATTAAAACGAAAAAAAAACCTTTCCAAAATACGATAAAATGAGACTGTCTGTTATAAAATGCACTAAAAGTTTTTTTTAACGACCAACTGACCTCCTTCGTTGTTTGTGCAAAAGCTTTGCTTTGTACCTTAGTTCCAGTTTCCGGGGTGTTTTTTCTTTTAGTTTAGTTACACTGAGTTTTACTGACCACAGGCTCGCCTGGTACTACAGGACCAAGAAGAAGAAAAAATTTAAGTCGTGTGCGGGATTTGTAATGTAATCCGCATAGCAGGCGTTATTTCAAACATAACAATATTAAAAGTAAGACATAGCATAAAAATAGTTAGAGGCTAATGTTTATATTTGAACAATAATTATTGCGGAAGTGCAACGTAACAATTTAACCAATACCATCAGTTATAGTTCAGTTACAGTTGTCGATTTATTTACAGTTGAGAATTAGAAATAGTCTCAGAAAATGTCGTCTCAGGATGTTGTTTTTGAGAAACTTTTGAAGCAATGATGGCCGAGCGGTAATAGCTATGGACTGCCGTGCCGCAGTACCCTGGTTCGATCCCCACCGCCGGCTTGAGCTTCACCGCATTGTGGAAGGGCATTTTGCGATTGCCCGCCTGGCTAGCTACCACCCTCAAGTAGAAAGTCTATCACCAAGCACCGAAGGGTGTGTTCCGGCTGTAGTCCTTGAGAGCCAGTGATATTACAGGCACAATGAGACTTAACAACTACGTCTCAATGTGACGGGCGCAGTGCAATTCGTGACTTGTGATGAATTGCAACTGTTATAGGCAGAGGTTAGTCCACTTAACATCAGGTGGGCCTCGAGCTTGTTCCATCACAATAACATAAAAAAAAACAATATTATTTTTTAGGTTGATTGTATAAATAAATAGAGCCTGTAACTTATGTTCATAAAATGATTGTGGTTGATCTTTTTGGTGATAGGAACTTTCTAAAAATAACATTCTAAATTCAAATCACTTTTTGTCCTTCAGGGATTAAAAAGGTTTTTAGGCCCTGTTTATGAGGAATATATAGCTTTTTTCGAATAGATGTGATGAAGAATATCATAACTTTATTGACGAGAACAGGAAAAATATCTGTAATAAAAGCCAAAAACTTGCTGGACCCGGGGACCGAACCCAGCCCCTGCAGATTTCAAAGCAGAGCTTTTTCACACGAACCAACAAAGCAGATAAGGTTGCGTCGAAAATAGTATTCGCTCTCCAAACGAGCAATATGCAAAACCTTGGAGCATAGAGATGAACGTCCGCTCAAGGTTGTGGCGGCTATAAACAATATATTATTACAAATTGCACAATACTCACATTACATTGCATAAATTCTGCATAGAGGTTTTTTTATATTGCTGGCACAACCTTCGTGGAACTGTAACTTTTGACCTATATAACTAATCTCTCTTGTTCTGCTAAATGATGAATGAATGACCTTCGGAACACTCTGTTAGGTGCTTGGCGACATTTTTTTTAAATGTAATGGATTGTCAAACAAGCAGACGTAATGTTTTTTTTTTTTTTTTTTTTTATTGTGACGCAACAAGCTCGAGGCCCACCTGATGTTAAGCGGTATCCTCTGCCTATAACAGATGCATTTCATCACAAGTGACGAACTGCACGGCGCCTATCACCTTGAGACATACCTGTTAAGTCTCATTTTGCCTGTTATTTCACTGGCTCTCAAGGACTACTGCCGGAACACACCGTTAGGTGCTTGGCGACAGATTTTCTTCTTGAGGGTGGTCGCTAGCCAGGCGGGCATTCGCAAAATGCCCTTCCACCATGCGGTGAAGCTCAAGCTCTGGGCGGGATTCGAACCATGGACCTGCTACATGATGATAGCCAATGCCACTGAGCCATCACTGCTTCGATGGTGAGCGGTTACCGTCGCGTTAGGTGCTTGGCGACATTTTTTTTATGTAACGGATTGTCGAACAAGCAGACGGCCCACCTGATGGTAAGCAGTTACCGTCGCCTATGGACATTTGCAACACCAGGGACGTTACCAATGCGTTGCCGACCCTGTAAGACTCGCATTAACACCTTTTGACGGAATCCATACTGTAGCCGTTCTGAGGCTATTAGTCTCCATCATACCAAAACTTAAAAATAGGCTACATAGTAAAATGAAAAATGAAAATGTATTTATTCCAGATATAATTGCACACAGCAACATCAAATAAATTAACATTCAAAAAACATTAGTATCTTAAAATTAAAAGCATTAAAATAATATAACATGTGCACATGTACCCGGACTGCTGGCATATGTCATAATACAAATATATAAAGAATTTTGAAGCGCTCGTAGCGAAGTTTACTTAGCTGTTCTCAACCGACCAGCAAAGTTAAGCAACGTCGCGCGCGGCCATGAGTTGGATGGGTGACCGCTAGTGACATTACTACTGACCGTGCACGTGCTTCGGAGGGCACGTTAAACTGTCGGTCCTGGTTGTTGTCCTAGGATGGCAGTCGTTATAGCATGGTGGTAGGGCACTTTGCGAATGCCCGCCTGGCTAGCTACCACCCTCAAGTAGAAAATCTGTCGCCAAGCACCTGACGGTGTGTTCCGGCAGTGTCCTTGAGAGCCAGTACTTCTAGGTTAGCCTGAACAACATCTTCGACCACATCATCACTTACCATCAGGTGAGATAGTGGTCAAAGGCTAACCTATCAGGAATTAAAAAAAAAAAAAAATATGTTGTCGCTAATGATATACGGCAACACAAGTAAGTACTCATTTGCAAAAAGTTTACGCTTCGAACGCCCTTCTAACACAACACTCATTTTATTTCCCACTAGCTTTCCGGCCGCGACTCCGCCCGCGTTAATTTTGGTTATCGCGCAAACACCTTTAACATCTTTTTGCGCAGTGGTATAGAACATTTGCATGGTGGTAGGGTATTACGAATGCCCGCCTGGCTAGCCACCACCCTGAAGTAGAAAATCTGTCACCAAGCACCTAACGGTATGCTTGCAGCTGTCCTTGAGAGCCAGTAATGCTAGGTTAGCCTGAACAACATCTTCAATCACATCATCACTTACCATCAGGTGAGATAGTGGGCTACTGTATCAGCCGAATCGTCCACTGCTGAACACAGCCTCCCTTATTTAGGGGGTATTTGCCATAATCCCTACGCTTGGCAGGTGGCTTGGGGATCGCAGTGTAAGATGGCAGTTCTTTAGAAGGCGCTGCTGCACACCTTCCAGTATAGTTCCCTTAGTCGCCTCTTACGACAACCACATGATGCTATGGGGAGGTGCAATTCTAACCCGGCACCCCACGGGGATACCAGTTGTTTTTTAAGTTTATTCGTGTAATAAAAAATATAAAAATCCAAAAAAACAAATCTTTCCTCTTTATAATAGTGTAGATGAGATATACATTACAAAATTACAAATATACGAGAGGAAAATTATAGTCATATATGGGGATTCAAACCCGCGTCCATCCACCCCTATAGCCGGGGTATGCTCTAACCATTTAAGCTAACATGACATTATGACCCATAAATCTAATTTTTCCTTTCGGTCTTAACCATCGTATTGGGATGGAGCGACATCTATAGTACCACTTACGTTGTACTACAAACAAGACTAATTTTGCAACGGAACTAGCTCGAGGCCCACCTGATGTTAAGCGGACTAACCTCTGCCAATAACTGTTTCATTTCGTCACAAGTCACGAATTGCACTGCGCCTTTCACTTTGAGACATAGTTGTTAAGCCTCATGTGCCTGTAATTTCACTGGCTCTCAATTCGACTGCTGCCGGAACACGCCATCAGGTGCTTGGTGACAGATTTTCTACCTTACCTTACAATCTGCGTATTAATGAAAAGCGAATTAAAAAACATACTGAAATTCGAGTTGTACCAAAAATCATATTAGCTAAAGTACAGAAACAAGGTCGTTATTCGAAAATACTGATGTACCTATAATAAATTACCAAAAAGCTTGACCACCTTAAAATATAGTTTGTTCAAACTAAAACTTAAGAACTTTTTTGAAAAGAGTCCCTTCTACACATTAAAAGAATTCATGTCAATGCAGCTTGTAGAATCTTTGTTCTTAGGACAAACGTGATAACTGTTAATTTTTATTTAACCGTATTATGTTTAAAAATATTATGATTATTACATTTTAATCAATTATTTATATAAACGTAATATGAATATAACCTATTTAAGTAGTATAAATATGTATTAAATGTACCTTGGCTTGCCTGTAAAAAAATAACAGAAGGGCTAATAAAACTTCTTTATATCTTTAAGTAGAACTGCACGTACGTAGATGTTACACTGAGAAAAATCTAAAGTCAAAAGCGCCCTAATGACGGCCAATTTATATGGTATGAAGGCAAAAAACCGACCAAATGAAAATACGTACAAAAACGCCTTCCAACTAGAAGGCGTTAAACGAGGTCAGTGAAGGAGAATGTTACTTTTCGTCTTCATTTAAGGTGTATTTAGGTGGTCTTTCTTAAATATTGACTTTTCGATGAGGCTGTGATAGTGTGATAATCACCGTATATAAACCGCCTTAAAAGTAAGGTATATCTTATGGTCAATACTGCAATTATTATCGTATAACAAGTTCAATTCTGAAAATACTTTTCGGAAGGCGTTTTTTGACGGTTGTGTTTATTATAAAACATGGTACATTTTTATTGATTTCGCTTGTAGTTACAATTCAACGGTAAAAGGTCAAATTTGATTTAAGCTCCAAAATCGTTTTTCTCAGTGTATATAGGCTACTTTTGTGTTCAATTGTGCATATGTTTTACACAAATTTAGTCGTCATGTATCTCTTAACTAATGCAAAATTAGCTACGATTGAATATAATGATCCTATTTTTAACCGACTTTAAAAACGGAGGACTTTTTTATGTTTGTTACCTCTGAACTTTTTACTGGGTGATACTATTTTGATGTTTCTTTTTTATTTGAAAGTTGATGCTGCTTGTCCTATTTAAATTTCATCAAAATCGGTCAAGCCATTTTTGAGTTACACTCCAATAACTGTTTTTTCCTATCTTGATGATATAGTCATTGCCAATGAATGACAATCGATCCCGTCAGTAGCAAGGGACACTAAAAAGGGGCGAAAAAATTATCTTACCTAAAAAATGGAACAGACTTCAAGACTCAAAAGCGTGAAATAACTTGTCGAAGTCGGTACCATGCGCACAATATTGTGATAATAAGTACTTTTGAACTATCATGGTATCGACTTCAACAAGTTTTTTCACGCTTTTGAGTGTTGAAGTCGGATCCATTTTTTGGTAAAATAATTTTAGAATGGCCATTTGACATGTTACCACAGAAATGTTATTCGAATGTGTATTTTATCATGAACAGAATAAGAATACAGATATTCTACTCTATAATAATAACAAATATTTTTAAAATATTTTAAGAAAACATAAAATTAATATTTTAATAAAACACCTAAAAATACAAAAATATATCTAGTGACAATTCCGCCTAATTTTCGTGCTAAGCCGACGTGACGTCACAAACGCTACGCAGCCAAACCGGAAGAATTTTCGACGCGTGTCACTTCTACACGAAGCATCCTCAGGAGGTCTTGACTTTACGAGCGCACGATCAAGACATTTTTGTATTTTTTAAGTGTTTTATTAAAATATTAATTTGATGTTTTCTTAAAATATTTTTTAAATGTTATTATTAAATATAGATTTCTGCAAAGTAACGCCTGAATCTATTCATTATTCTGTTTAGAGAACTTTACATTTATAGAATTTGTGTCGAATCGACACCTGTATCTAAGTAATTATTAAATCGTACGGCACATCAGTGGCCTTGCGAGCGTCTCGCTTTGACCTTTATGTCGAAATGCGACGGCTCATTAACTCAATTTAGACACACGTGAGCTTAAAGACTGCTGATACACGTGCTTAGCTACGGTTTTTTTATGTTATTGTGACGGAACAAGCACCTGATATTAAGCGGACTAACCTCTGCCTATAACAGATGCATTTCATCACACGAATTGCACTGCGCCCCATCACCTTCACTTCTAGGTTACCCTGAACAACATCTTCGACCACATCGTCACTTACCATCAGGTGAGATAGTGGTCAAAGGCTAACCTATCAGGAATAAAAAAATAAAAAATTACCTTTAGTATTTTGCCTGTAATTTCACTGGCTCTCAAGGACTGTTACCGGAACACACTGTTAGGTGCTTGGCGACAGATTTTCTACTTATGGCATTGAAATCAACACCTTAGTGTTGATTTCGATGTTTGCGCATTTTTTTTATTTTATATCTGACAGTGTAGCCTTTGATGACTATCTCACCTGATGGTAAGTGATGATGTGGCTGAAGATGTTGTTGAGGCTAACCTAGAAGTACTAGCTCTCAAGGACAGCAGCCGGAACACACTGTTAGGTGCTTGGCGACAGATTTTCTACTTGAGGGTGGTAGCTAGCCAGGCGAGCATTCGCAAAATGCCATTCCACCATGCGGTGAAGCTCTAGCCGGCGGTGGGTAACGAACCATGGAACTGCTGCACGGCAGTCCATAAGAATTACCGCTGTGCTGTCATTGCCTCAAAAATTAGCATCGTTTTTCAATGAGCTCATCGTGCATAGAAACAAAGATTATTTCCTCTTAAACTTCATTTGGATACCGATGGTCATAACGAAGTCTAATTTTAATCTTACCGTACTAAGGGGACAAAGGTAGGGTTGTCACATGTTAAACGTTATATTTAAAAATAATATAAAAAAAATTACGTCAACTGTATTCCCCTGTATTGTAACTGAAGGTGTAGGAAGACGTGTTTAAGCACCCAAGTTTTGCCAAGCATGTTTAGATCCCAGTAAGGGGCGAACTTAGTGCACTTAGAGCACAGCTATAGACTCCCGACTGTCAATTAAAAACTTTACTTATCAAGTATACTTACCTTACCAACTATACTTACCTTACCAACTATACTTACTTTTTTGTAATGCTAATATGCTAACATTTGACCACTATCTCACCTGAAGTAAGATGTGGTGGAAGATGTTGTTCAAGATAACAAAGAATTTAATTAGGAGCCACGGGTTTTTGCATGCCAAAATGTTTGATATCATGGAGTTTAAGATGGCAAGAACCAGAAGCAGCGCTGGTATCGGTGCTGTTCCTCAAAAATTGGATCATCTTGGACTCATCTGTGGTCCCTAATCAGTAGAATATTTAAGAAGCTATGAGACCAAAATTATCCACTCTTGACTAAAATTGGCGATTCTTGATTGCTTGGCGATAGATTTTCTATTACCGTCTGTTCCGTATTCGGTTTACTTACATCTAGATTGCCTGTGGGGTGCCGGGCTAGGATGTCACCCCCCTATCTCTACCCATGGGTGTCGTAAGAGGCGACTAAGGGCAACACACCAGAAGGTAGGCAGCAGTGCTTTCTAAGGAACTGATATCTAATGCTGTGATCTCTGCCAATCGTGGGGATTATGGCAAACCCCCCATAATGGGGGAGGCTGTGTTCAACAGTGGACGATCTAGCTGACACAGTACGTTTAGATAGGCACGTGCGCATTCGCTCGATCACTAGGGGTTAAAATAGTAGCTAGGTAGGCGAGCATTCGCAAAATGCCCTTACACCATGCGGTAAATCTCAAGCCGGCGGTGAGCATTCAAACAATGGACCTGTGGCACGGCAGTCCACAGCTATTACCGCTCGGCGATCATTGCTTCAAGATAATGTACGGGCCTTACATTTTTTTGACCGGCGGTATGCCTTTATTAACAAATATAACACTACAGCTACTACAATGAAAGCATTTAGAAGACCTATGGGTCATTGCAGAGTCACAGGCACTCCAAATGCTCCAGCCCACTACCAGTTGGCAGTGTGTTCAGCATGCTGGCATCATTGCCGCGTTAAATTGCAATGCTTAATCATTTGTATCACTTTGGGATTAATTTAGAGGAACGGGAAGAGAAGCTCCTACAGAAAAATAGCCGAACGCCCAAACATAATAGTGCGATAAGGACAATTGCAGCTTCTTCAAGTTTTGATTTAGAATTTGCGCATAATTTGCGCTCTGGGAGAAAACCTTTCTCCTATAGTAAACATTAATCAAATCTAAAAATATTGGTCTTATTTTATAACTGATAGAATAAGGTTTATAGGTTTTTTCTATCATTATTTTTCCTATCAATAATTCACAAACTAGAGATACAAGTTTTGAGAAAATATCAGTATTTAAATACCCACTAATTCAAAATCCCTTAATATAATGATAAAAATCAAACCCTATAAACCTGGATATTGAGAACATCTATAACATTTCCAAAAATCATCAAAATCGGTGACTGTTTAGGGGGGTAGAAACTTTTTCTCCTTTTGTATGAAAAATCGAGACTTCCCTCCAGTTTTAAGGTTGAACTGGCCGGTCACTTCTCCATACAAACGTCGTAGGGTGATCACTCCCTTATTTGAGATTTTAGGTCCAGACTTAAGCATAATACTGAATAATTTTGTCATTATCTAGGCTTGTATGATGCCAAAATTTTAAAAAGATAATTAAGTTGTAAGTTATGAGCCTCAAAAACTTTATATGAAAATTTTTCGAGGCTCATAATTCTCAAGTTAATTATTTTATTATAACTTCGGCGTCATACAATCCTAGATAATGCCGAAATCAATCGGTATTATGCTTTATTTTGGAGCTAAATCCTCAAATAAGGGAGTGATCACCCTACGACGTTTGTATGGAGAACTGTACGGCCAGTTCAACCTTAAAGTGTGAGGTTGACAACCCTATTAGCAGACCATACAACACCTATGCGTGACCTAGAACCAAAAGGTAGAACCAACGAGTCATGCATATTAACTATGTATGTCACTGCTAATCTGAATTCTTATGAAATAGATACGACATTAGTTGACAAGTTAGTGTTTAGGGTTCCATATGAGAACACGGATCACTTTTACCAAGGGTCGGGTGTGGTCTAACAAACTTGGCTAATCGATCTTAATATCTGTGTAGTACCTTCAATAGTATTTTTACCGACTTCTAAAAAGGAAAAGGTATGTACTCAATTCGTTTGTTTTTTTATGTTTGTAACCTTTTGACTGGGTGAACCGATTGTGATGAATTTTAATATTTTTATTTTTGCAATGACGCATGGTACGTAGATAACAATACAAAATTAAAGAGAGGCAAAATTATAGTCATGTGCGGGAGTCGAACCCGCGCCATCTACCCCTACAGCCGGTGTATAGTCTGACCGCTAGGCCAACATGAAATATGATCTCGTTTTTGACCATCGTATGGGGATGAATCGACATCTATAGTTCAACTTACGTTCTACTACAAACAAGACAAATCCTTGCAATTAGCTTTAAACTTGCTTTGACTACATAACCCTCCTTATATATTTTTAGGGTTCCGTACCACAAAAGGAAAAAAACGGAACTCTTGTAGGATTTGTCTACTTTGTTGTCCGTCAGTCTGTCTGTCAAGACTCTTTTTCTCAAGAATGCGTGGAGGTATCAAGCTGAAATTCATATCAAATACTCAGGTCTACTGTCCCTTGGAGCTATGAAAAAAGCCAACGCAAAAGATACAGCCGTTTATGCCCCAAATTTTTGACATTCGCAAATGAATCAAAGCCTATAGGATACATCCCGTGAACTCAGAATCTTGAAATTTGGTACGAAGCAACGTCTTATAGCACAGATAAAGGAAAAATTGCGAAAAGCATACATTTTTAGTTACATCATATAATAAAAACTATTTTTAATTATTTTATGGATTTCATTTAGAATTGAAAATACCATAACTTTTACTAATATTATGACAGGTTTGTACGGAACCCACCGTGCGTGAGCCTGACTCGCACATGGCCGGTTTTTTTGTAATGACGCGTGAAAAATTATATTCAGGTGCGGTTTAAAGCTACGTGCGGGAACCGAACTCACGTCTTCATGTTTTACGCACTGGGTAGCTTAACCACTAGGCTGTCAAGGGTGGCTCGACGCAGCCCAATTTTCATCTCTAATTCTATAGTCTCTAAGTCATAGGGGATATAAAAATAAAATTGTAAGTTTTATTTTACCTTAGCACGCGGTAGTGTGTGTATCATACATAGAAATATACACTGAGAAAAACGTCTTTGGAGCTTAAATCAAATTTGACCTTTTACCGTTGAATTATAACTACGCTAGATGAATATTAAATATTATATTAACTTATCTGATTTAAAATATTATATTAACTTATCTGTCGATATGTTAACACTTTAATTATATTGAGTAGGCGATGCACAATTTTGGAGCTATACCGACTGTCCTTTCAGTAAAGGTCTTTTAAAACATTAAACTATAATAATAACAAATATTTCAAAGGAAAGTTACGACGAAATTTCTTTCGGCGAGGGATTCTTTCGTTTAGTTAAGTGTTTTCGGGGAAACTTTAAATGTATAAAGATTCTTTCGTTGAACTGTCCGTCGGCAATGAGTTTTTTCGCAGCTTTGAATGAAGAAGTAATCTAGTCTAAATCGAAGCTGCCTTAGCCATTCTTAATCGATCAGCTAAGTTAAGCAACGTCCACCGTGGTCAGGAGTTGGATGGGTGACCGCTAGTGACATAACTACTGAGCGCTTCCGAGCTTCCGAGGGCACGCTAAGCCGTCGGTCCCGATTGTTGTCTAACGATGGCAGTCGTTACAGCATGGTGGTAGGGCATTTTGCGAATGCTAACCTGGCTAGCTACCACCCTCAAGTAGAAAATCTGTCGCCAAGCACCTAACAGTGTGTTCGAGCAGTAGTCCTTGAGAGCCAGTGAAATTACAGGAACAAGAGACTTAACAACTATGTCTCAAGGTCACGGGCACAGTGCAATTCGTCGTTGACAAAATGCATCTGTTATAGGCAGAGGTAGTAGTAGTAGTTAGGTTAGTTAGGCTTGTTGCGTCACAATAACATAAAAAAAAAACGTTTTGTTTTAAGCCGGGAACTGTAAGGTAAAACTAAAACAATACACTATTCAGTGCTACGTCACAAAACCTTAAGATGATGCCCCACTAACACAATAAACTAAAACTATAAACTCCTTTGTTCTCTAAAAGACATGCCAATGACGTCAAAACTAATATGACGTCATGAATTGCAAAGCGCATCGATTTGTATAATTTGTTATGCGTGCACAATGATTCCTCGCCTTACCTTAGAACATGCATGGTGGAAGGGCTTTTTGCGAATGCCCCTCTGGCTAGCGACCCCCCTCAAGTAGAAAATCTGTCGCCAAGCACCTAACAGTGTGTTCCGGCAGCAGTCCTTGAGAGCCAGAAAAATTACAGGCTAATGAGACCTAACAACTGGACGTCTCAGTGTGACGGGCACAGTGCAATTCGTCGCTGACGAAATGCGTCTGTTATAGGCAGAGGTTAGTCCACTTAACATCAGGTGGGCCTCGGGCTTGTTCCGTCACAATAACATAAAAAAAAAGGTCATGAATTGGAAAATGCATTGATTTGTATAATTTGTTATGCGTGCACAACGATTCCTCGCCTTACCTTTGAACATATTTTATAATAATACAAAAATTCGCACCAAAAACAATAAAAAATATTTATACATATATGTTTTAAATATTGTTATGATTGCAATAACGCCTGCTATGCGGATTACATAACAAAATCACAAATATACGATAGAATTTTTTTAAGTCATGTGCGGGATTCGAACCCGCGTCCATCCACCCCTTGAGCTGGGGTATGAAAACCTGTCGCCAAGCACCTAACGGTGTGTTCCGGCAGATGTCCTTGAGAGCCAGTACTTCTAGGTTAGCCTGAACAACATCTTCGACCACATCATCACTTACCATCAGGTGAGATAGTGGTCAAAGGCTAACCTATCAAGGATAAAAAAAAATGCTCTTACCAATTGAGGTAACATGACATGACGTCATAACTCAAATCTTTCATATCGTTCTTTAACCATCGTATTTTTAATGTAATCCGCATAGCAAGCATTATTGCAAACCTAACAATTTAAAATTATAAGGTTGCGTCATCTTTTACAAGTATAAAACCAATTGCAAAATTGGTCTTGTTTGTAGTACAACGTAATTTGTACTATAGATGTCGCTCCATCCCAATACGATGGTTAAAGAACGATAGGGAATAAATGAGTTATGACGTCATGTCATGTTAGCTGAGTTAGTTAGAGCATACCCCGGCTAAAGGGGTGGATGGAGGCGGGTTCGAATCCCGCACATGACTTAAATTTTTCCTATCGAATATTTGTAATTTTGTAAAATTGAAATCAGTTTATTTTTAAATTTAAACTTTTTTACCATTGACTCGTGACGTATGCTGCTCCTTTGAAATAAGCCCTGTCATTCACTTTATGCCATGCGTGAATGCCGTTCCTAAGGGCGTACTCACTGAGTCAGATACGATCTATTTTAATGAATATATTCAGGCGTTACTTTGCGGAAATCCATACTTAGTAGTTACAAATATTTTTAAAATTACGTTACATGTTAAGCCGGTCCCGTTTGTTATCTTAGGATGGCGGTCGTTAGCATGGTGGTAGGGCATTTTGCGAATGCCCGCCTGGCTAGCTACCACCCTCAAGTAGAAAATCTGTCGATAAGCACCTAGCGGCAGCTGTCCTTTAGAACCATTAATTCTAGGTTAGCCTGAACAACATGTTCGACCACATGGATTAGCGTACCACTGGCCAGTTTCCTTACTCGTCAATACCAATATTTCACCAGTTTTTTTTTTTTTTTAGCTTGATAGATTATCCTTTGACCACTATCTCACCTGATGGTAAGTGATGATGCGGTCGAAGATATTGTTCAGGCTAACCTAGAAGTACTGGCTCTCAAGGACTGCTGCCGGAACACACCATTAGGTGCCTGGTTACTCATTAGACAGTATCGGTAGTTTGTCAATTTCGCTAGTTAGGCATTTTCCTGATTCTTCAGTTTCCTTTTTCGCTAGTTTTGCTAGGACGTCGGATTCGTAAAATTTCCAATTTTGCGATCTGCTAATTTTTTATTAGTCAACCTCGTTATCTGTTGAGAAATCCGATATGTAGAGGAGAACAACCGGACATACGAAAGTATTATTGTGTAGGCCGAAGCAGAGACGCTTCGTATAGTAAAAACGAACTTACCTCCATAACTAAGTAATTAAGATGCTGTCAAATGCTGACATTTTGTCGCTATCAGACTGCGTAGGAGTGAATGAGAGGCAGCTATGGTGAAATCGCGATCAGTTTAGGTAAAATCCGAAAGTGAACTTAATAACACAAAACTAGTAACGAACTAAATCGAAAATGTTACTCCTAATAAAGGTTTTGCTATTATTTTCATATATTTTCAAATTGAAGCAGTGATGGTTCAATAGCTTTGGCTATGGACTGTCGCGCTAGCAGGTCCATGGTTCGAATCCCGCCGCGGGCTTGAGCTTCACCGCGTGGTGGAAGGGCATTTTGCGAATGCCCGGCTGGCTAGCGACCACCCTCAAGTAGAAAATCTGTCGCCAAGCACCTAACGGAGTATTCCGGCAGTAGTCCTTGAGAGCCAGTGAAATCACAGGCACAATGAGACCTAACAACTATATCTCAAGGTGACGGGCGCAGTTCGTGACTTGTGATGAAATGCATCTGTTATAGGCAGAGGTTAGTCCGCTTAACATCAGGTGGGCCTCGAGTTTGCTCTGTCACAGTAACATTACACATTCATACGTAAATAATTAAGATATTTACGTTACAAGAGTAATTTAAAGTCAACTTTGCAATTTCGTCCTATCGAGAAAATTGTAAGGAAACGTGTTTCGGACATTTCTTGGCCTTAGATAATGTGATCAAGATTTACATATAATTTTCTTAGTGCTACAAACTAAATACATTTTGCTAAAAATCTGTTAAAGTTAAGCTATTCAGCGTCAGCGCCTTAAGGTAGGTACTAGGTACTCACCACAACAAAGCGTCTTCTTCTTTTCTGTTCTACACATCTCAACATCTACAGCATTCTTCTCGCAAGTGTTCTCTACACCACAATTCTGTAAGCTGTCATGGCTGTCACTGTCATGGCTGTTGCTATTGCTGTCACTGTCATCGCAGCGAGTTGACGCTGTGCGTGAGGAACTGCTACTGTCAATGTCAGATTGTGGTAAAATCACTTCTGAAGACATTCTGGTTATCTGTGAACAAAGAAAATAAGGTTTACAAATGTATAGCCATGTTGTTGAGTTGGGTTGGGTCTCTGCCTACCCTTGCGGGAAGCTTTGTTGATATTTATCTATTTGAAACTTAGTACTTAGTAATTAAAATATGACGAAACTATAGGTTTGTATGGAAAGCGCTAGGAGCACTCTAGCCTTAAGCGGTAACATCTGCAACAGATGCAATTCGTCATAACACATAAGTGACAAAAAGTTGTTAGGTCTAATGTGCCTGTAATTTCACCGGCACGCCACCCATACCTTTCAAACTTCAAACTGAAAAAACACAGTGATACGAACATTACTGGGACCAAATCTGCTAATTACATGTTCATATTCAGCACAGATTCATTCAAGATTCATACAAGACAGAATCGGTAGTCTGTTGATCCCTTATGAATATATGAATCTATGATGAATCTAGGCTGGTTTGACGATATTGCTAAAAAATAAATAGAGAAAAGTAAGGTAATTCAGAAAACAATTTCGTTATTATTTATTATTATTTTATTATTTCGTTTCGTTTTCATATGTAACCGAGATTGAATCAATATTGACTCAATATGAAGTTAGTAGACTACCAAAACTGTCAAAATTGACCAGACCGAGTCCATTAAAGATTCATATTGATTAGCAGACTTGACGCTGTTTGTCGGTAAAAATAGTTATGACGGCAGTACTTGACCGGACGATCTAACACAAAGAGGTCTTTTACTACAAATTTAATTTATTTATTTATAGGAAGACCTTTTAATTACCCATTTTTAATAATATTTTAAAGATAAATAACAACAAATTACAGATCCTCACGCTTACAAAAACAATTCATAAATAGGAATTTTAACGCAAGCATTCCTTTCATTATCAAACCTAAGTTCTGTATAATTATAATTCAAAATGCTGGCACCTATTTAGATCAATGAATAAGCATTGCAATTCAACGGGACAATGCTGCCAGCATGCTGGGCACGCTGCCAACTGGTAGTGGGCTAGAGCATTTGGACTGCCTATGAGTCTGCAATGACTTATGGGTATCTAAATGCTTTTATTGTAGTAGCTGTAGTGTTGTATATAGTTCGTAGAATTTTGTTAATTTGTACCTCCGGTAAAAAAAAATATATAATGATATTATAAATTTAAACCAACAAGTTTAAACAAAATATTTTATTACTGTTTAAAAAATTGCAGCTAATCGGCCGCCTCGCAGAGTTCGCGCTTGTGCAGAAAAAATCTAATGACGTTATATTTACTTAAATAATTAAGATAATAAATAGATTCAGGCGTTACTTTGCGGAAATTCATATTTAATAATAACAAATATTTTTAAAATATTTTATGAAAACATCAAATTAATATTTTAATAAAACACTTAAAATATACAAAAATATATCTAGTGACAATTCCGCCAAATTTTCCTGTTAAGCCGACGTGACGTCACAAACGCCACGCAGCCAAACCGGAAGAATTTTCGACGCGTTTCGCTTCTACACGAAGCATCCTCAGGAGGTCTTGACTCTACGAGCGCACGATCGAGAATTCTCGATCATAAAATATTTTAAAAATATTTGTTTTTATTAAATAATTAGAATAAGAGATTATTAAGATTAATAAATTTAAATTGCTCATTTAAACATATTAGATAAGCTAACAAAAAATACCCTTCATCTTTGTTAGGTTAGGTTAGTTATACTGAACCTTGGTTTGAAAAATAAAATGATTAAATGCAAAATAAAGTTCCGGTATAATTATCCAAGCTTAATGTCTAATATCACCGGAAGTAAGTACAGAACTCGTATGAGGTTTTATTCAATTTTATCTCTAAAATTGAAAGTTGATATGCAGCTACTCTATTAGGCAGCTCTAGGCCTTGCAAAAGCGTAGGTTAACTTATTTATGCTTCGTTTACTTCTCTGAATATACTATTTGGCAATAATCATTTTAATCCAGCTATGTTGCAGGCATGCTGGGCACGGCAGTCTGCTTTGCAGAGACTGTGATGAAACAAAAAGAAGACCCGGAGCGGAGCAGGGAAAATGACATCCTCGCACTTCCTATTCGCCGTAGGAGAATATTAGGTCGCAGGCGACTGGCGTACGCTCGTCGCATGCCAACATGGTAAGGGCTCTCGATTGAAGGATCGGGGGATCCTTCAGCCGATCGAACGAGCCCCGAGTCGAATGGCGTTTTGAGTACTTCGGAACGTCAGAGATAAGGGCAGATAAACCGGAGACGGGCCCTAACGAGCAACGCGCTGAGGGGTCACGAATGCACGTCGAGCGATCTCGCAACCCCCCATTTGCAACTGCGCAGTGAAGATAACCGCAGAGTTTTAGTGGGTATGTTACCATTCTGGTGGTGAGTCCCACATAACCCTGCTTCCCCCGGGGCCAGCGGTATCCGTAAAGGATTTCTCTGCGACCAAAAAAAAAAAAACGGCATGCTGGGAACGCTGCCAACTGGTAGTGGACTGGAGCATTTGGACTACCTGTGTCTGCAATGGCTTGTAGGTTGTCTAAATGCTTTCATTGTAGTAGCTGCAGTGTATAGATTACAATAATTAGCTTTGTTTTTAAACTTTTTCGGCATATGGTATACGACATTTTAAAAATCTGGCAATATACGATTTGTACGTTAATCTTAAAAGATACCTACATAAAAAAAATTTACGTTAATAAAATAAAATAATTTTTCTATTAGATTTTTTTGTGGATTCCACAAAAAAATTCATATAAAGTTTTCGAGGCTCATTTAACTTAATAATCTTTATAAAATTTCGTTACGATACAAACCTAGATGATGACGAGATCAATCGGTATTATGTTTCATTCTGGACCTAAAATTTCAAATAAGGGAGTGATCACCCTACGACGTTTGTATGGAGCACTGACCGGCCAGTTCATCCTTAAGTGAAACTGCACGCATATGTAGTTTATTTTTTGTTTCCTTTTATATTTATGTTATTGTGACGGAACAAGCTCGAGGCCCACCTGATGTTTAGCGGACTAACCTCTGCCTATAACATGGTGCATTACATCACAAGTCACGAATTGCACTGCGCCCGTCACCTTGAGACATAGTTGTTAAGTCTCATGTGCCTGTAATTTCACTGGCTCTCAAGGACTGCTGCCGGAATACATTGACAGTTGCTTGGCGACAGATTTTCTACTTGAGGATGGTAGCTAGCCAGGCGGGCAATCGCAAAATGCCCTTCCACCATGCATTTTTTGCAAGTTAGGAAATTATATTAAATTAGTATAGGTATTGACCGTACAAAAGCTAAGTTTCGACTTTAATAATTTTGTCTGGCAACCAGATTTTTACAGGGTTATTGGTAAAATGCTAACAACATCTTAGGGTTGACTTCTGTTAGTCTTAACTAAAGTTTAAATTGTATATTTTTGTTTATTATTTTTTGTTTTTGTGTATTTGACGGAACAAACAAGAGGACCACCTGATATTAAAAGTGCTTGTAATTTAACCCTGTATAAAATATACATTATAATGCTTACACTGCGTTTCCTTAGAACTATATTTGTTCATAACAGCATGAGATTCACCTGATGTTTAGCAGTAACTCGAGCTTGTTGGCCGTATCTGATTGGGGAGATGCCAATTTAGTGAGATTTAATGCGTCCAAAACACAGGCGTGTCTTTTCTCCGCTAAACGGAGCCCATTTCATCTTTCTCCGACTTTCCGAAATGTAACGATACCGTTGGCGAATCGATTAGAGCTTCTTGGGGTGTCCTTAACATCTAATATAAACTTTGGATCTTACATCGAAGCCAGAGCACAATTGGCCGCTAAGAAGCTGGGTATCCTCGCAAAGGTGAGGCGGTACTTCACACCGGGGCAGCTTCTTAATTTATATCAAGCTCAAGTCCGTTCGTGTATGGAGTACTGCAGCCACCTCCGGGACGGATCCGCGAAGTACCAACTGGAGGCTCTCGCTCGATTGACTGACGAGCCAAAAGACTTATAGGCGATGATAAGCTGGTTGAGTCCAAATTGCAGAGTCTTGGTCATCGTCGCAGGGTCGCTTGCCTTTCGGTATTCTATCGTATACATTTCGGTGAGTGTGCGCAGGAATTACACGGGCTGATTCCTCCATGCCCATTTTATCATCGGACTACAAGACGCTCTGATGGGCGGCATCCTTTCATGGTTGACATTCCTCCAGTTCGCTCGAAGCGTTTCGCTTCCACATTTATCATCCGTACAGCGAAGGAGTGGAACTCATTGCCCGCGTCTTTGTTTCCTGAACAGTATAACTTGGGGGTCTTTAAGTCTAGAGTGAATAGGTATCTTCTAGGCAAGTATGCTACATCTTCGGCCGCATCGTCACTTTCCATCAGGTGAGATAGCGGTCAAATGCTTGCCTATCATTCATAAAAAAAAAAAGTAACGTACTGCCTACAACAGATGCATTTCGTCACAAGTGACGAATAGCACTGCGCCCGTCCCCCTGAGACATACCTACAGTTGTATCTCATGTGCCTGTAATTTCTTGGACCTGCGACACGGCAATCCATGCCTATTACATCTCGGTGTATATAGGGCAGCATACTGGGCACGCTGCCAACTGGTTATGGGGCTGGAGCATTTGGAATATCTGTGACTCTGCAATGACCCGTAGGTTGTCTAAATGCTTTCATTGTAGTTGCTGTAGTGTTATATGTTGTTCGTAGTATTTTGTTAATGCTAAATGTTATGCACACCGCCGGTAGTAAAAAAGTATATATATAGGTATACCTAAAAGTTTGTAGTACCAGACTTCTAATTATTGTTAAGGTAAGTATGTAGTAATATATATACCTATCCATAATTTCGTTTTCAACACCCTTGCTCTTAAAGTGAGCTTTATCATATCGTTCTTAGGGCCATAAACCGAACTATAACACTCTCGTGCATAATAATATTATACACTAGTGCGTAATAGAATTATCTCTACAAAGTTAAGTTAGTACCTAACTGCAAATTATATGCGAGTAAACAGAGAATTTTCAAAATAACCGGTTAATACAGTTCTTTTTTTATGTTATTATGACTGAACAAGCTCGAGGCCCACCTGATGTTAAGTGGACTAACCTCTGCCTATAACAGTTGCAATTCGTGACAACTCACGAATTGCACTGCGCCCGTCACATTGAGACGTAGTTGTTAAGTCTCATTCTGCCCGTAATTTCACTGGCTCTCAAGGACTACTGCCGGAACACACCTTTCGGTGCTTGAGCACTGAGCCATCACTGCTACAAAATTTTGTAACATCAAAGAGGTTTATATGTAATCAATCATCACTCATTTGCCGCGCGAGCAAAAAAAAAACTTACGCGCTATTTTTCATAATTTTCGTATGTTGTTTGTATCGCATTTGTGCAACATATATTTTTTTCCTCGCAAGGGTGTTGAAAAAGTGCGTATGAAACTCGTGAGCAACTTGCTCATTATACACTCGGCTGATTTACAGCCTCGTGTATAATGAGCAACTTAGCTCACTTGTATCATAATCTACTAATATACAGTCACAAGCTGTAAACGATTTAAAACGTTCAAACCAATACAGGTCTATGGTTCGAATCCCGCCGCGGGCTTGAGCTTCATCGCATGGTGGAAGGGCATTTTGTGATTGCTCGCCTAGCTAGCTACCACCCTCAAGTAGAAAACCCGTCGCCAAGCAACGGTGTGATCCGGCAGCTGTCCGTGAGAGCCAGTAATTCTAGGTTAGTAATGCCACTAGAGGTCACCCATCCAACTCAAGACCGCGGGCGACGTTGCTTAACTTTGCTGATCAGTTAAGAACAGCTAAGCAAACTTCGCTACGAGCGCTTCAATGTATATACGTGTAGATCTTTTAATTTTGATTTATGTCTTATCATATCAAAAATGTTTGCAATTGATAGACGGCCCGTGATTCATTCTGCAGTGAACGGGCCGCACGGACGCCTGTCAAGGCTGATACCGACAGAGCGGCAAGCAATAATTACAATGTTAAGACACGTCTAAGTTAGGGTTGCTAGATGTCCGGGAAATCCGGGATTGTCCCGGAATGAGTTGTCTTGTCCCGTGTCCAGGAATTTCGCTCTACTGTCCGGGAATTCTCGATTTTAGGTTTTTTCAAACATATTAGTATATAGTTTTTGTCCAATTACTACTAGGTACACACGTACTATGGTATGCAAGGCGCATGCCGGCCGTGTGTTTAGTTTCAAAGTTAGTTAAAAGGGCTATATAAGATTACAAATTTTAGTTGTTTTCTTTATAATTTAATCCAAAGTTTAGTACACATCTTACGAAATACCTACTATAGCAGTCAGCTACCAGTGATAGCTCTTAAAGTGACTGTTCGTGAGATCGTAAATCACAATTAGGATTTTAAAATAACGCGGAACAACATTAGGAGTACATCCAAGTCTATGGTACAGAATTAAATCTGATATGGTAACGTTATTAATTGTTTTCATTACCCACCTATATACTAAGCATACCCTTAGCTCTAAACTATAGGTAGGTATGTGGCAATATAGATTCCTACAATCTAAACAATAACTAGTGCCACAAAGTCTATATTAATAATTTGGAAGTCCGACTAGAGATTGGTCAAAGTACCAACTCGACCCTTTCTGACCCCAGAAATGTCCAGGAATTGATATACCTTCATCTGGCAACCCTAGTCTAAGCTCAGAAATTGTACAAAACTCAAGTTGACTACTAAACGCCATCTCTTGGAGTTCGTGGTCACCTTGTTTTCGTGCAGCCTTGCAATTACAGATAACTCAAATACTAGGTACTCGGCAGATCTCACTCTAATTGAGACCACATGACCTGGTGAGATAAGTTACCAGCATTCAATAATAAAAAAAACCGGCCAAGTGCGAGTGGGACTCGCGCACGAAGGGTTCCGTAACTAAATATTCTGCGAATAGTTAAAGCGCCTACCTGTCACCGTTATTAATATCGAGCAAGAAACGGCAAAAAAATCAAGTTTGTTGTATGGGAGCCCCCTTTAAATATTTATTTTAATTTATGTTTATATAAAATATGTATTTGATGTTATAGCGGCAATAGAAATACATCATCTGTGAGACTGGAGGATAGTCTCGAATTTTCATACTAAAAGAGAAAACGGTTCTACCCTCCTAAACAATAATCGATTTTGATGATTTTTGGAAATGTTATAGATGTTATCAAAATTCAGGTTTATAGGTTTTGATTTTTATCATTATATTAAAGGAATATGAAATAATGGTTATTTAAATAACGATATTTTCTCAAAACTCGTATCGAAGTAATAATTGTAATATTTAATTACTTGTACAACGGGGCAATGCTGCCAGCATGCTGGGCTCGCTGCCAACTGATAGCGGGCTGGAGCATTTGGACTGCCTGTGAGTCTGCAATGACTTATAGGTTGTCTAAATGTTTTTATTGTAGTACCTGCAGTGTTGTAAATAGTTAGTAGTATTTTGTTAATTCAGACATACCGGCGGTAGAAAAAAAAACTCGTGTCAAAGTTGCTAATAATAATACAATTCTCAGGTCAGGAAAACAACCTAAAATCTGTCATTTAGAATGTCATTCATCTTGTAATATCATTTCTACTGCTGAAGTGCTAAGAAAGAAGATTGGGTACGCTCTAATATAATGTGGAGAAAATTTAACACAAGCATATAATGTACACAGCTACACTTCCATTGTATAATGGCAAAAAACAGGAAGACAAACGTATAACCAACTCCCATCTCTTAAGTCTTATTTTAACCTTACATTAACAATTTTAGTTTGTACTACCACATGTCACTATTTAGTAAACTTACATTAGAACTTCAACGTGAGAGCGGGCTGCATGCATTGGATCAATTTATTCGTGCGATAGAGATAGCGCTATATGAACATTATTGTTTCGTGACGGCCGTGGTACGAATATTAAAGTCCGGCCGCTGAGAGAATGCGTTTGACAGTTCGTTTTGTGAATATTATTTCCCCAGTTCAAAGTAACATAATAGTCTGACTGCATAATATTGTATTAGTCAGACATTTAAGTATCTGAAAATAGGGTATATTTTATATTTTACTCCATTTAAAAGCCACAACTACAATACGAACACGAACTGTCAAACGCATTCTCTCGGCGGCCGGTCTTTAGTACCAATATTTTAAGTTTGAAATAATGATGTTGGTTTTCCATAATAGTTTTTAATATGTGGAAGTTGGGCTCCAGTAGACACACACACGCACACCACTGAGACTCAAACGTCGCCCTTTGACGTTGCCATGTTCGAGGTAGGAGTGCCAATTCTACCGTTTTTTAGAAGTTTAATGGATTTTATGGTACATTTTGTCTTGGCACGAATCCTCGTGTGCAAACCGAACTCACTCTTGGCCGATCTTTTATTACTTTGTAACAACATTAAATTATAGATTAGCATCACATTGTTTACAGAATCCTGTTGCAATCGTGATTTTCAATGATATAAAGTTAATTATATGCTACGTCTTATAGAGAGGTGAAGGTACACAACTATCGATGTTATCGATAGATTAGTCAATATATTTCGTTGTGGAAAAATCTAATAATTATAATGTTGAATTTCTTGGCGTGAACTCTTTTTTTTTTCATATTGATTTCGCCTGAACTCGCAGATCCCGGGTTCAAATCCTGGATCAACCAAGTATTGCGAAGTAGGAATCCTGTCGCCAAACAACTAACGGCAACTGTCCTTGAGAGTCAATTCTCAGTCTAGGATAAGCATGTTTACCATTTTCGACCACGTCGTCACTCACTCGATTAGATTTAGTCGAAGGTCAATTTAACAGTATTAAAAGACACTGTCTGGAATAGTGCCCTCACTTATTGGGGGCAAATTATTTGTTATTTGCAATCTGCACCCCTTAATATCCCTTAATATAGATCTTTAAAACATTTTAGCTGATTATGTACCTCAGCCTACCCCTTTGGAAATATACAGTCGTCTCAGTCAGTAAAATAAGGCGTTAACTGGCCTCAAACTCATCTATCTAATAAAATTTTAACAAACAAGTTAAATTTACAAACTACAACTACTTTACAAAATCCTACAACACTATAGGTATCTAATTTTTAGGTTAAGGTATATCATAGGCGACCACACATCGGTAAAAAATTACAAGATTTTATCGCTATTGATACTTATAACTACATGCAACTACTGTGCAAATAGTGACAAGTTGCATTTGGGTACCGTTTATCGATAGAATTCGTTAAAAAAATACCACCTCTAAATAATTTTACTAGTACAAAGATGGGAGAATGCTTGCAAGATGCCGTTCAAATATTATCCTTGAAATATACTTTTAATGTTATAATGTAAAGTTTAAAGTTTTTTAATGTAAAGCATCGGAGGGGTGTCGGGTTAGAGTTGCACCCTCAACCTCATATCTTCCCGTGGGTGTCGTAATAAGCGACTAAGAAAAAAAGGTGGAAGGAGCTGGAAGGTGGGCAACAGCGCCTTCTACAGAACTACCACTGATACTGTGCCACCGTGGACGGCTGCCAAGCGTGGTGATTATGGCAAATACCCCCTTAATATTTTCTACGACCTTTCTTTTACTGTACAGGCCGTTCGTCTCTGGAACGCTCTCCCAGTCACTATCAGATATGCTCTAACTCTCAACGATTTTAAAACCAAAGTTAAAAACTTTTATTTATTTGATCCTGTTCACTAATGTCGATATATCCTTACAAACAAATAATTTTGTATATATATATATATATATATATTTGTATATATATTATATGGGTATATGTATTTATATATTGTTTATATATATTTATATATTATACTTTATATGTGTAATTCATAGTATGTCTATTAACTTTATATTACATTACGTATGAATATCAATGCAGTTATCTATTTACTTTAATGGTAATATACAATTTTGTGATTTTATTGTTAAAACACCACCGTCCATATTTTTGAGATTTACTTCTTTCCATCCTAAGGTTGTCTGGAAGAGATCGCTGTTAGCGATAAGACCGCCCATTGGACCTACTTAAGTTAACTACTCAATGTATTGTTTCCTATGTTAAGCTGGTATCGTAATAGGGGAGGCTGATTAACACTGCATTGCAATTGACTTAGGTGTTGATCACCGCTGTCGGCTGTTCAACTCCACCGGCGAGGTGGAGTTGAACAGCGACACGGCTTAAAGCGAGGGAAGGCACCCTTATATCCCTCTAGTGCCTTCAGGACTTCCCCGTTGATTGAGATTTTTTGTGTAATCTCTAATTAGATACCTCACAGATTGATTGTGTAACCTATGTTTACCTCACACTTGGGGTTGTTACTGGATCGACTTGCGGATGAAGCTAAAGCTGCCAACGTAATGGCTGCGATGGGGTCACCCGGGTCGTCCAATACCTGCCTTCGTTGGTGACGGGGAGGTTTGCAATGGAGATCGGAGGAAAGAAGGGATCGGAGGTTTGAGCTCGCTACTTTGAGACGTTAGGAAGGCGAGCGAATTGAGTTGCCACAACTTGAACATTTTGTGGGACACTTTACTGAAAAACTATCACGCTTATAGATTTTTGCTTTGACATAGTAATTTAACTTCTTATCAAGATGTGTTATCTGTAAAAATATAATTTAATAACCATCAAAAAAATATATTAACAATTTTGTGTTTATGGAATAGAATGTTATTTTACTACTAACGCCATCTGTTAAGACTAAAGAGTTAACATCGCTGCTTTAGAACTTAACTCAACAAATACATCGTAGTTTATCTACATATCACCAATTATTCACATTGTAAAATAAACGCGAGCCCTCACAAAACTCAGCTTTTTGCTAGTAATATATAATTCTAATGTCTGGTTCGTCTATCAATTTCACTTGCTACTGTGCCCTTCACGCATAAACAGAAGTATTTGCACACTACTGGTTAGAGGCAGAATAGCTGGCACTGTGGTGGTACCTACAAAGACGCATTCTTGCTAAAGAGACCTACCATCTGGTAAGACTACCTCTGCCTTTATTTTGTGTCGCTTGTTCGATTTGATGATATCACATGAAAGTATCGATTATCGATAAACTTTGTTATAGTCCATCTCTAAATAATTTATCCTAATGTAGTTACAAAGACGAAATGCTTGCTAGATTACTTTCAAATATAATCCTTGAAATATACTTAACTGTTTTAAGACGTAAGATTAAATAATTCTTATTATCCTCTTGCTGGATGGCGTAATTGCCGTCCAAAGAACATAATGCGCTGAATGGGCTTCACGATGAAGAGATTTTAATATCGAACAATTTTAAAACATTGTAATTTTACATGCCCCGTGGGGTGCCGGGTTAGAATGTCACCGTAAAGGTAAAATACCGGAAGGTGGCCAGCAGCGCCTTCTGAGGAACTGATATCTTAAACTGCGCCCAAGACGCGTGCCAAGCGTGGGGATTATGCAAATCCCTCCTAAATAGGGGAGGCTGTGTTCAGCAACGGACAATCCAGCCGATACAGTACTGTACAATACTTTTACAAAATTACAAGACAATAAATTATAGTCATGTGCGGTATTTGAATCTGCACCATCCAACCACTGCTAAGCCAACATTACATATTATGACGTATGACTTTTATTTGCCCTATCGTTCTTGACCATCGTACGGGGATAGAGCGACACTTCAACTTCAACTGACCTAGAATTCAACGGGGCAATGCTGCCAGCATGCTGGGCACGCTGCCAACTGGTAGTGGGCTAGAGCATTTGGACTGCCTGTGAGTCTGCAATGACTTAAGGATCTAAATGCTTTTATTGTAGTAGCTGTAGTGTTGTATATAGTTCGTAGTACCACCACATAGTATAAAACAAAGTCGCTTTCTCTGTCCCTATATCCCTATGTATGCTTAAATCTTTTAAACTACGCAACGGATTTTGATGCGGTTTTTTTTAATAGATAGTGATTCAAGAGGAAGGTTTAAATGTATAATAACATCCATTAAATAGTGGAAAAATACTGTTATTTTTGGGGTTTCTAATGTGATGTCGTAAATAATTACATTTTTTCCGCTTACATTGCAAACGCAGGCTGAACCCTACGAGATTTATCAAAATAATGTACTAAGTATTGTACACATTGAAAAGATCTACAGAAAACTTCGCTATGGTATATGTCTATCACTTATGGATATCCCACAATATTTTTTTTGGTAATTTACATTTTTCGACAAATAATGGCTAATTTTCGAAGCGATTTAACCAATACAGCATTAATTCTTATCAAATTAAACACTTTAAATACATTGTTGATTTAATATAGATCTATATGGCCCTTTAAAGCATATGAGTTAAATTAATATTTACAAAGATATTACAGATTTTAACATTGCTGGACGTAGCGTTTGCTGCGGTTCCGGCTGGCCCGGGCGGCGGGAGCGTGTAGTAGTGTAAAAATGTAAAAGGTAAATAAGTAAAAATTAAGTGTATGAATTTAGTTATTCCAAAGATAGCAGGAAATCTTCATGGTTTAGGGAAAGTATAATTTTTTACTCCAAAATAAAAACAAAACTACTGGATCGATTTTAATAATTTTTTCAGTGAATGACATAATCTATATATTTTTACCCGAGCGAAGCCGGAGCGGGCCGCCAGTTTTGATTATAAAGGCATACAGCCGGTTAAAAAAAATAATTACGCTATATATATTGACTTATTTATTCGTAAGAACAGGCAAGACGCCATTTTCAATAATTTATCGGTGTTAAAATAACGTAACATCAACTCGGGCGCAGTCTGCGATTCAAATCCGATGCGATGTGCTCACTGTATACTAGTGCACAATACACGAACAGTCCAATATTTACCGTATGCACCTATTTGAAGCGCTCGTAGCGAAGTTTAATTAGCTGTTCTTAACCGATCAGCAAAGTTAAGCAACGTCCGCCGCGGTCATGAGTTGGATGGGTGACCGCTAGTGACATTACTACTGAGCGTGTACGTGCTTCGGAGGGCACGTTAAGCCATCGGTCCCGGTTGTTGTCTAAAGATGGCAGTCGTTATAGCATGGTGGTAGGACATTTTGCGAATGCCTGCGTCGCTAGCTACCAGTAGCATTCAAGTAGAAAGTCTGTCGCCAAGCCCCGAAAGGTGTGTTTCGGCAGTAGTCCTTGAGAGCCAGTGAAATTACAGGCACAATGAGACTTAACAACTACCAAATCAAATCAAATCAAAAAATCTTTATTTCAGACACAGCACAGTCCACACACGATCCCTAGCACACTATGTCTCAATCTGACGGGCGCAAGGCAATTCGTGACCTGTGATGAATTGCAACTGTTATAGGCAGAGGTTAGTCCACTTAACATCAGGTGGGCCTAGAGCTTGTTCCATCACAATAACATTAAAAAAAAACCTGTCCCCAAGCACATATTGGTGGGTTCTGGCAGCTTTCTTTGAGAGACAGTACTTCTAGATTAGCCTGAACAAAATCTTCGACCACATCATCACTTACCATCAGGTGAGATAGTGGTCAAAGGCTAACCTACCAGGAATAAAAAAAAGTACAGCAAAAAATTGCGGGTCGGACTCTGACCAGCCCTGGCTCACTCCGCACTTTAGGTACGTCGCTACAGGTACCCGTGGTACCCGTCCGGACGGGCTTATTGTACGGTGCGTGTCGCGTCAGAAGAGATCAGAGCTATGCGTGCACATGCGATAGAAAGAGAGACGCCTTGTAGGTGAATATACATGTTAGGTACTCCGTGCTTTGCGAGCTGAAGTACACTTTATTGCTTGGTAGCTAGAGGCGCTTATTTATTTGAATAGCTTTGGGAAGTGATCCTTTTGATCGTTTTTATTGTGTGCTGGGGATCTTGAACTGTATATAAAACAATACCTTATTTTCTACATTCTGTGTTTGTACGGAACCCTTTGTTTGCGAGTTCAAGTCACGCTTGGCCGATTTCGATAGCCTACTGTTTTTTTAAATATGTCACGGTAACTGCAGGAGGCCTACCTGATGTTAAGCGGTAACCTCTACCTATAACAGATGCATTTCGTCACAAGTGACAAATTAACACAGCGCCTGTCACCCTGATACATGTAATTACTGGCTCTCAAGGACTGCTGTCACAACACAGTGTTAGGTGCTTGGCGACAGGTTTTATGCTGTGGTAGCCAGGCGGGCATTCGCAAAATTTTGTGAGCAGCTTCAATAAATGTATGGAATATTTTGTCGATTCAGTTGTTGGAAATATTTCAAAACGTCGAGGGACATGGGGATTGAAAACGTAAAAAAAAATGAAAATTTTTATGTTATTGTGACGGAACAAGGTGGGCCTCGCCACCTGATGTTAAGCGGACTAACCTCTTCCTATAACAGATGCATTTCGTCACAAGTCACGAATTGCACTGCGCCCCTCACCTTGAGACATAGTTGTTAAGTCTCATGTGCCTGTAATTACTGGCTCTCAAGGACTGCTGTCACAAAACAGTGTTAGGTGCTTGGCGACAGTTTTTATGCTGTGGTAGCTAGCCAGGAGGGCATTCGCAAAATGCTGTTCAATCATGTGGCGTTGGGAATCCAATCGTGGACCTGCGGCGCGGCAGTCCATAGCTATTACCACTCGGATATAATTGGTTAAAAACAGTAAGTTTTTAAGCTTGTTTTTACTACTTAGTTTTTGGTGTTATTTAAAGATTCCAGTATAATCACAGCACAGTTAAGTCTGTAATCAACAAGGTAGTAACGTTTTTACAAAAGAGCTATAAAACAGTTGAAATGGACACATTATTTGAACGGGGAATCCCCTTTATTTTTGTTTTTTATTATGGCTATATTATTAGATAGATAGAAAACACTTTATTTGCACAAGAACTTAAAATTAACATTACAATAAAAAAACTTAAACAGAAATACACTAGTGCAAAATGACGGCCTTATCGTTAATAGCGATTTCTTCCAGACAACCAAAGGAACAAAGGATTTATGCATATATGTTATGGGAGGCAGTTCTCCGCAATTAGGTATACAACTTACTGACATTACCATGATATAGGTACTGCATACAAGGAATTTACCCTATATTAGATTTACCATAATTATATAAACTTACGTGTAATAATACACATATATGAATACCTATATATATATACTACATAAAAAGTTAAGCAAATTAGGCAGTAAATTTTCTGATGACCTTAATGACAAAGAATGTGTGGATTCAAGAAACTCAAAACGTTCCTTGAGATAGCGCGGGGAAAGCGGATTAAACAAAATATCGTAAAGTAGGAAGAGGATATGAGTATATCCTCTCCCTACTTATATAATATTATGTACTGTCTACCAATATATTGAAGTTCTTTGGCCACATCTCCAGAAAAGAGGACTCGATGGAGGACTGGTGTTTCAAGGCCAGGTGGAAGACAAAAGATTACGCGGCCGATCACCAACCCGCTGGACAGAACTGATAATAAAAGCAACTGAGTCTGCCATGGTCCAGTGTACTCGAAATGCTTCGACCCGACAGAACTGGAAGAACATCGTTAAGAGGGCAAGCCTTGAGATTATTGGGGACCTAACCATAGAACATATAATAATACTGCGTATGGAATGGACACTCCTCACCCCCCACCAAAACGAGCCTTCCTCACCCCGCCACTAATTCTGAGCTGTCGCTGAGCTGACTTGAGTACGGGACTCGCAACTCTCGCACGATGACGTGACGTGACGACGAAGCGTGACGATTGTATGAGTATTTTAAAAGTTGAGAATGGGGTAATCTTGTGCTGTTTAAGGTTGCTTATCAACTAAACGAGAAAAGATAGGAGTTTTTATAGATTCCCTAACTAAACTAAGTACTTACCTATTGGTTGTTCTTCAGTTATCCAGTAGGTAACTTATAAAAACCGGTAATTTACAGTAGGTATTGAAAATAATACAAACATAATACTTTATGTTTATATTTTATTCAAACTGCTTTTCAAATATTGATAATTTTAGAAGATTTTCGTTTGCAAAAAATATCCGTGGAAATCAACTTCGTTTGCAGCGAAACAAGTGTCTTTGTTATCTATACCCAGACCTATACCATAGAGAAAAGCAATACACATACCGACCTCCGCCACGGTTGACACGCGGCAGACTTCATGATTGTTTATTATACGAGAAGAAGAAGAACATAAATTATAATTGTGATTGTATTTATTATCATTATTTGTATAAAATGATACTTTTTGTATACTTAGATTATGTGAGTGAAATGTGAAGTAATGTTACCTTGGTTAACTCGGTTGTGTGTTGCATATTCCTACGTCGTACATGGAGTTGGATTATTGTGCTTGTAAATGTTTCTGAAGGTAGGTAAGGTAACCTACGAAATCTAATAAGTCATATCAGCGTCAAATAGTTAATAGTATATATTGTTAGGTAGGTAAGTACAACAATTATTCATACGGTGACAACCTTAGAGTACACGCACACATTTACGCGTGTACAAAAACAACATTAGTGTAGTGTCTGTGTAATAGGTAGTTAGAACGCGGCTTTTGTATAGAGAATGAGTCGAGTGTCCAGGCTGTGACCTAACGAATGCCTCTGCGTGTACATCATCAGTGCAACCATGACTACTCTGACAAGAGTGCCCGACTGAGAAGAAGAGAAGATCTACCAATATTTGTAGACATGATGAAACGCTCGTAGCGAAGTTGACTTAGCTGTTCTCAACCGATCAGCAAAGTTAAGCAACGTGGCGCGCGGTCATGAGTTGGATGGGTGACCGATAGTGAAATTAGGTACTACTGAGCGTTTCCGTGCTTCGGAGGGCACGTTAAGCCGTCGGTCCCGGTTGTTGTCTTAGGATGGCAGTCGTTATAGCATGGTGGTAGGGCATTTTGCGAATACCCGTCTGGCTAGCTACCACCCTCAAGTAGAAAATCTGTCGCCAAGCACCTAACGGTGTGTTCCGGCAGCTGTCCTTGAGAGCCAGTACTTCTAGGTTAGCCTGATCAACATCTTCGACCACATCATCACTTACCATCATAGTGGTCAAAGGCTAACCTAGAAGGCATAAAAAAATAAAAAAAAATAAAAAACATGTATACATAAGTATTATGTGAAAAATTCATCAGGCTACTTGTTCCTAGACGCGGACGAAACGTAAGAACTGGTAGCGTAGGATCCAGTTTACTCAAACAGAACCATAAAACCCTTTCTGTGTTATATTTGCATAAAAAATAGAATACTTTTTAGCGTTCATAGTGGAGCTTCTCCAGTTGTTCTCAAGGGAATTTGTTAATAATGTTTAATGCAAACGTAGTTTCGTCATTATTCAGATACCAAGAGTTCAAACTTGGTGAAACTTGCACCCACATCCTTGCTTCTGCTATGCCAGTTTTCCGTAAAATTCATACGAGCACCTACTAAAACAAAGGGCTGTCAAGAATAACCGTAACTTCATCCTAGAACGTGTATCCAAGGCGGCATTAGTAGGATCTTACCATATTTGGTTGGGCAGGGGAGGAGGCTCGAGCGGTGAAAGGGAGCATTGATGCATCATAAAGGGTCCCCTTAACCTTACTCACTGGGTTGCAAGTCCCAGGCACCTTGACTTGGGCCTCTTCCTCTGCAACGCTATTGACCCGGCACCATTGGTGAATCCATGAAATGCTAAGTAAATTCGTCTCTGTCAAAACCGGAAGTTAACACGATCAGAGCTATAAATTTCATCATCATAATATTTATTTTTATTATCAATTGTTATTATTTCGTTTTAATAGGAATTAGTAAATAATCCGAAGGTAAGATAACGAAAGGGCCTCGCTTCCATCGTATGTAGTACATGAGCCATGTTGATTGTTGAACAATTAATACAAATAGGAAACATCATATCTAAGGGCACAGGTCATAGATAAAACTTCTAGAAATGTGTTCCACGTTCTACACTTATCTAAGTCATTATAACTTATGTATGTTACTTAGTAACTGTATTGTTATCTGTGGTGACGCAAGTGGCACGGATTAGTCGTGTGGTAAGCTAGTTGTTATTGTGTAGGTATATAATATGTCCGTGGAAGTTAGGACGGCCCTTAGTGTGGGACGCTATATGCGTAGACACTTTAGCGCCGTCACATCTTTCTGAAACTAACGTGAGGGCTGGCGCTGCGGCTACTTCGGCAGAGCAACTCAAGCGGTGCAAGTATGCTAGCCTCGGTATGGGTAATATATTTGCGCCGTTTGTTGTAGAGACGTTGGGTCCGTGGGGACCGGGAGCTCAACGTATTTTCCAAAACTTATTACTTATTTTATTTAACGGGGCAATGGTGCCAGTATGCTGGGCACGCTGCCAACTGGTAATGGGCTGGAGCATTTGGACTGCCTGTGAGTCTGCATAGAGTATTTTGTTAATAAAGGCATATGTATATAAACTTATTGTTTTTACTGCTCATAAGCTAGCCTTTGATTACAATTTTAGCTGATGGTAAGTGACTACATCTTCGCTTAGCATCAGCTAAAATTGTAATAAACCGACGGCTTAACGTGCCCTCCAAAGCACGTGCACGCTCAGTAGTAATGTCACTAGCGGTCACCCATCTAACTCCTGACTGCGGCGAACGTTGCTTAACTTAACTGATCGTTTGAGAACAACTAGGCAAACCACGCTACGAGCGCTTTTCAAATTTTTCTTTTCGTTCAACATTCTACATCAAATATATATATTTCAGGTTTTCAACCATTGCAAACTTAATAACGTGTTTGAAGCGAACCCAAGACCTCGATATGCCAAAGTGGACTCTATACACTTGATTTGAGTGCACCAAGCTCAATACAGGAGTGTGTCAACAGGGTAGTGGTCTAGGTCCTTTCTTATTCCTTTGGTATATAACTCATGTACCTTTAGAAGATAATGTTTTCTTGCGGAAGACAGCACTTTAATAATAAATAAAGATGACAGGGACTATAAAACTAATATTAATGACATAACGACTAATTAAATGACGCTATAAAGTTGTTGAAAGGTAATAATCCGACTATTAATAATATTAATGTTTAGAGCTTAGTTTCTAAGGTATTTTTAGCTGTAGCTTATCTGTGCATTAACGACATTGATTCAATAGCTTGTGACAATGCGATGTTGAACACTCAACTATACGTCAAACTTGACTAAAAAACCCTCGAAGGAAATTGAACCCTGGTCCTCCGGTTTTACGTACCAGATGTTTTAACAGTGATTCTCACACGAGGTGACGAAATTTGAACGCATAAATTGGTTAATGTGATTTTTGCTCAGCACGCGATACTGCTTGTAATGTTTAGAAATATAGAAGGGTAGCGACATCATTCCGAGTGTTAAATGTTTGAAAAAGAACGTCTTTCGATCAGATGAAGTCTAGTAGTGTGGTTGATGGCCGCGCACTGTCCCCTATGACGGTTAAAGTAATACAAATAGGGCACAAAATTTCGGACCTCGATAGCCCAGTGGTAAAATCGGGAGTGGGTTCAATTCCTACTCGAGGTAAGAAGTGATGTATACTTTTTCGGTTCGATCCCTACCGCCGGATTGAGCTTCACCGCATGGTGAAGGGCATTTTGCGATTGCCTGCCTGGCTAGCTACCACTCTCAAGTAGAAAATCTGTCGCCAAGCACCTAACGGTGTGTTCCGCCAGTAGTCCTTGAGAGCCAGTGAAATTACAGGCACATGAGACTTAGCAACAATGTCTCAAGGTGACGGGCGCAGTGCAATTCGTGACTTGTGATGAAATGCATCTGTTATAGGCAGAGGTTAGTCCGCTTAACATCAGGTGGGCTAAGTTTTCCCGCGACAAAAAAAAAAAAAGAATACTAAACAATTTGTGTGAATTAATCGATTTTTCACAGACTCCAGGGTTCGTGCCGCATTTTGTTTTTAACGGAGATAAACAATTATATTACTATGGGGAACATTCTTACATACTTAGGGGAGAACAGTTGTAAGGGATGCTAATTATACCTAATATATACTATAACAAAACAGTCACCTTAAAATATAGTTTGTTCAAACTAAAATTTAAGAACTTTGAAATATATGTCAATGCAGCTTGTAGAATCTTTGTTCTTAGGACAAGTGCAAACGTGATAACTGTAAATTATTTAACTATGTAAGGTGTACAAATATTACGATTATAAAATTTTAATCAATTGTCTACATAGACATAATTAGAATTTGAAATATTTAAGTGGTATAAATATGTGTTAAGGTTGAACGTAGCGAATTGTATCGTAGCGAAATTTTACGGTGTCCTCAAGCAGCACTCGATCACGAGTTGACTCGCGTGCCAGCCATCGTCCTCCTCAACTATTTCTGAGGGAAGATGGCGACCAGACACATTTCCGTGAGCATGACTGTTCCGAATCCCCGTGCCAATCCGCTTGTCAAATGGAGAGAAAAACTATAATTAAAAACTACTTAATAGTCCAGGCAACGAAGGGGAAATAATTCATGTATAACCCAAATTTGGTACAGGTGTGTAGGGGTTCCGTAAACAACATATTAAAAGTACTGAGATAATTTTACGTAGTTTAATTTACTCTTGAACACGTTTTTGCTGGAGGTCATAGTTTTTGAGTTATTTAACAAAAAACCTAAAAAAGGGACCTTTAGAGCCCCCTCCCCCCTTAGCTCCACCCCCACCGGTCAGTACTTTTACTATGTTGTTTACGGAACCTTCCCCTACAACTGTACCAAATTTGGCTTATACATGAATTATTTCCGCTATTTTGTCTTCGTTGCCTGGCTATAAATGTGATTTTCGCTTAGCACTGGGTAGTGCTTGTATATTTAAATATTATTTATAATTTTTTTATGGGATAAAAAAGGCTGTTTAACTTAAATGGCCATAGTGACGGACAGATTATCTTTTTTTCATGGCATTGTGCCGGAACTAGCGCAAGTCCTACCTGGTGGTATACATTAATATAGATAGATGCATTTCGCCACACGTGACGATCTGCACTGCGCACATCACCATAAACTGGTGAATCAGTGAAATTGACGAGTCAGGAAACTGCCCAGTAACAGTACGCTAACTAATCTATTCGTCGAGTAAATGTCATATCTTACATCATCGTTCGTGTTGGGTTTTTTAAGGTTATCTGCGGTGTTTATTGAACGTTTTATCTTCTATGTCTTGTTTGAATTTGTTTTTTTTTTCTATAAATATTATTATTTCCTTGTAACTTTACAAAGTCACAAATATACGATAGGAAAAATTTAAGCCATGTGCGGGATTCGAGCCCGCGTCCATCCACCCCTTGAGCCGGGGTATGCTCTAACCAATTGAGCTAACATGACATGACGTTATAACCCAAATCTTTCCTATCATCCTTTAACCATCGTATTGGGATCCTTGTAACTTGTTTTCAAGCTTTTTTGATTTGTTTTTTTTTGTCGATTTGTCGACACACATTCTTTAGCTGCTACCTCGTTAAAATAATTTATTTATACTGTACAATTTTTGCATCGTTTTCTAAAGTAATAATAAATTGATGGACATAATATTATGTACTCACGACGACAAACGCAAAAGTTTTGAAAATTCCGCCCATCTAAAATTTTTTTACCGCGTACCTTTCTGACATAGGCAATTAAGTATGATTATATTATTTTTTTTTCATAAATTTGTATTTAATTTAAGAATTATGTTTAATGAATTGTTTTTCTTAATAAAATTTAATTTTTACCAACCAAAGGTATTATGAAAATCAAAACATTATGAATTTTATAAAAGCTCCATCTGGTAGCAGCTTATTGAACTAATTAACGGGCAGATAACAATCGAACCTTCATAGTGTATAAATGTATAAAAATATAAAGAGAAAAAAAACTCTATAAGAAAAAATACGTATTATACTGTTTAATATAATTTTTCCTTCTCCCCCTTACGCAAACGGTTTGTAACAATTATTCTGATCATGTCCACTGTATTGTAAGCGCGCGCGGCCGCGGCGGCTTCCCCAGATATGGTCGAGGACACAGAAAAGAGAATAGTATTATATTTATCTATGGTTGAGGAGGACGATAGCTGGCACGCGAGTCAACTCGTGAACGAGTGCAGCTTGAGGACACTGGTCCGTTTGGAATGTGCAAAACTGTTTGTTTTTTTTCTGTCCAGTAACTACCTTAAGAAAACATTGTCGTTATAAGAGTAAAAAAAAGGGGACTATTTAAGATATATATAGCAAATGAGTAAAACTAATTATGTGTGTGTGTGTGTGTAATTTTATGATTAAAACTAAACATACATTTAATGTTAAAGTATTAAAAGACGAGAAGAAGTTACAAAGAGATTCAAAGATTTTAGGAGCAATGATGGCTGAGCTGTATTTGCTATGGACTGCCGTGCCGCAAGTCCATGGTTCGATTCATGCTGGCTTTCATACTACCCTCAAGTAGAAAATCTGTCGCCAAGCCTAACAGTGTGTTTAGGCAGCAGTTTTTGACTGCCAGTAAAATTACAGGCATGACTTAATAACTGTACGACTCAGGGTGACGGGCGCAGTGCGATTCTTCATTTGTGATGAAATGCATCAATTATAGGCAGAGGTTAGGCACGAACCTAGTATCTCAAGATACAAAGTGAGTCTTTACGCCACACAACCAACGCTACAGTCAATACATTACAATAAATGAATATACATAAGAAATGAGTTTGGTGTTGCAAAATATTGACGCGTAAAAACATTATCATAAATTGGTCAGCATTGTGCATAGATTATCATCTTTAATGTGGTTTAAAATTACACTTTTGTTTAGAATAGTGCTATGGTAGTGACTGATTTGGCCGGATAGCCGCTGGAGCTGAAGGTATCCGGCCAAATATTCAATACCTAGTATTGCAATGAGTTGTCGGTTATCTATATACTTTCACTGTAGTAGCTGTAATATTGCATATAGCTCGGAGTATTTTAATGATTAAGGCACACCTAGTAAAAAAATAATAATATTTGTAAATATACTACAGTATGATAATTTTCAAAACGGAGTTAACAAGTCACGAATATGCAACCATAGCGTGTTGCATTGATCGTTGCCACGAGTCGATTAGTCTAACAGTTATATTTTCTAAAAGTTATATTTTTGCGTGACATTTGGCAAGTTATAGGTTAATTTTATGAAAATTTTTATATTGTTATGATTGCAATAACGCCTGCTATGCGGATTACATTACAAAATTACAAATATACTATAGGAAAAATTTTTAAGTCATGTGCGGGATTCGAACCCGCGTCCATCCGCCCCTTTAGCCGGGGCATGCTCTAACCAATTGAGCTAACATGACATGACGTCATAACTCGAATTTTTCCTATAGTTCATTAACCATCGTATCGGGATGGATGACTTAAAAAAAAATTTTTCCTATAGTATATTTGTAATTTTGTAATTTTATGAAAGTTTAAAGGGCTGTCATTAATTTAAGTGTGACAAAATGTTAAATACTAATTAAAAAAACAAGTTTTTAGAAGGGTTTATAGATGAAAAATCAAACAACATCATTTCATTAATATTATCAACCTCGAGAACCGATGTTTGTCTAGATAAACCTGACATTGGTTTTTAATACAGCACTAACCATTATTTGTAAATATGTTTTATTAAAAAAAATATGAGAATAAGTACCCATTAAGTGGAACAATGACATTATCATTCAAAATTTACAATCATCTAATAAACGCATAAAATAGAACTCATTGACAGATAAATACACAGATACATTTTTAGAATATCGAATCGAACCCACGTCTTCTGATTTTACGCACCGGGTGCCTTAAACACTTAGCACGCAATAGTGCTTGCATATTTACAAATAAACAATGTTTGATGTCGAATAAACTAAAGATATTTTATTTTAATAAATAGATTCAGGCGTGACTTTGCGGATGTCCATATTCAATAATAACAAATATTTTTAAAAATATATTATGAAAACATCAAATTAATATTTTAATACAACACTTAAAAAAATACAAAAATATATCTAGTGACAGTTCCGCCTAATTTTCCTGTTAAGCCAACGTGACGTCACACTAGATATATTTTTGTACTTTTTAAAGTGTTTTATTAAAATATTAATTTGATGTTTTCATAAAATATTTTTAAAAATATTTGTTATTATTGAATATTTTATTTTATAATTCCGTCACAAATGGCCATTCTATATAGTCCGACAAAAAATTTAACGGCCGGATAAGATGCACACTAAAGTTGTCCTTTTTAAATAACGTTGTTTTATGTAGATAATGTCGATTGCTCAAAGTTGTGCCACATGTGAAACACTAATGTAAAAATGAAAGTTTAGTTTTTTGAGGGTCAGTGTTTTTGATATTTGTTTAGTTATTCCTGCCGAGTAGTCTGCGCAAAGAGGGAAGCGACGATAATTTTTACAGAATTTTTTTTAAAAGATAATTTCCATAGTAATTATACCGGTGGTATGCCTTTATTAACAAAATACTACGAACTATATACAACACTACAGCTACTACAATAAAGGCATTTAGATCCCTATAAGCCATTGCAGACTCATAGGCAGTCCAAATGCTCTAGCCCACTACCAGTTGGCAGCGTGCCCAGCATGCTGGCAGCATTGCCCCGTTGAATTGCAATGTTTATTCTTTGAGCCAAATAGGTGCCAGCATTTTGATCACGCGTCGCATCGACCAAACGCTCTGATAAGTTTTGGAAAATACGATGAACTCCCGGTCCCCACGGACCCAACGTCTCTACACCAAATGGCTCAAATATGTAACCCATACCGAGGTTAGCATACTTGCGCCGCTTGAGTTGCTCTGCCGAAGTAGCCGCGGCGCCCTCACGTTGTTTTCAGAAAGATGTGACGGCGCTAAAGTGTCTACGCATGTAGCGTCCCACACTAAGGGCCGTCCTAACTTCCATGGAACCAGAGTCATGCCGTCAGGTCTTTTACCATCGTCACGCATCAGACCGTTCGGTTCGAAAACAGCTGCAACATTGGCGCTGATAAAAGCCCGGCGAATGATATCGTTAAGGCTGGCGTGGCGGGAAATTCGACCAGCACTTCGAGAGCAGGAGAGGCCATAGTGACCGAGTTGGTCAACTGCAGTACCACACTGGCAGTGATGTGCAACACAACACCTTGCACCCAAGCGTAAGCTAATAGCGAGACGAAAAGCGGAAGGATCTATAAGGCTACCAGTTTTTTTAAGAAGGAATGGCTTGTAACCAAAGACCTGATTTAACTTATAATTATTATCTAACTTATTTCCATAGTTAACCTTAATTTCCCCAAATAAACGGTTTGTTGCTGGATAGTGAGTAAAATTAAACAAACCACAAAACTATGATTCATATCAGCGCACGCTGCAATATGACAGTTAAGGCAGTCGCATTGTCCGAAATGCGATAAATCTTGAAAAGGTTGCTTTTCGATCCCTTTAAGCGGGATTTAGACATTGACCTATATGTACTAGACGCGACATCTCAAACGAGGATAGTCGACCAGTCCAAGTATGCCGGCCGGCATACTCTCCCCCACACGCATCTGGGCACTCGTAGAGATTACACGCGCTTTACGTTCGAAAATTATTTCAAAATACACAATTGATAATACACAATTTTCAAACGTAAAGCACGTGTAATCTCTACGAGTGCCCAGCTGCGTGTGGAGGAGAGTATGCCGGCCGGCATACTTGCACTGGTCGACTATCCTCGTTTGAGATGTCGCGTCTAGTATTTATAGGTCAATGGATTTAGATCAATAAAGAGCTTGTAGTTTTGAAGCGCTCGTAGCGAAATTTGCTTAGCTGTTTTTAACCGATCAGCAAAGTTAAGCAACGCCGCTGTCATGAGTTGGATGGGTGACCGTGACGTTACTACTGAGCTTCCGCTGCTTCGGAGGAAACGTTAAGCCGTCAGTCCCGGTTGTCGTCTTCGGATAGCAGTCGTTATAGCATGGTGGTAGGGCATTTTGCGAATGCCCGCCTGGCTAGCTACCAAGTAGAAAATCTATCACCAAGCACCTACGGTGTGTTCCGGCAGCTGTCCTTGAGAGCCAGTAATTCTAGGTTAACCTGAACAACGTCGTCGACCACATCATCACTTACCATCAGGGGAGATAGTGATCAAAAGCTAAACTATACTAAACATAATAAAAAAGTAGCGGATCAAAAAACAAAATATGAATTAAACAAACTTTTTAATAAAAAAAAACTACGACCTTTTGTTTGTTTATAATAGATAAATTTCTTTACTTATATAATCGTAGGATTAGTTTATGATGGATGAAGTCTACCGATCGCGTCATATGACCAATTTGTCTATGCCTTGGCCCTTATGCAAGACCTAAAACAACGCAGTACCTACAAGCTCTAAGGCTAGGCGAACCAACCACGAAGGTCAACTACATTTTATACAACTTTACTGTTTACGGTACCAACATACAGATTTTAACTTGATAAGTTACTGCATGTTAAAGAAATTATTTGAGATGGAATGATAGACTTTATTTTTATATTTTTTTGTAGATGTTAGGCTAGCCTCTGACCACTATCTCACCTGATGGTAAGTGATGATGTGGTCGAAGATGTTGTTTAGGCTAACCTAGAATTACTGGCCTTCAAGAACAGCTGCCGGAACACACCGTTAGGTGCGATACATTTTCTACTTAAGGTGAGGGTGGTAGCTAACAAAGCGGGCATTCGCAAAATGCCCTACCACTATGCTGTAATGACTGCCTAAAACAAGAACCGGGACCGACAGCTTAACGTGTCCTCCGAAGCACGTGCGGATCAGTAGTAATGTCACTAGCGGTCACCCATCCAACTCATGACCGCGGCGGACGTTGCTTAACTTTGCTGATCGGTTTAGAACGGCTAAGCAAACTAAACCACGAGCGCGTCAATTCATGTGCCAGTAATTTTACCATCACCCTTCAAACCGAAACACAGTAATGCAAACATTATTGCTTAGCGGCTGAAATATGTTTGATAGTAGTACTTCCCCGGACGAAATCGCACAAAGAGTACTTTACTGCTGCTAACTTTCATCACCAGGGGGCGAACTCCCATCTCTTAATTCAGTCTTATTTTAACCTTACATTAACAATTTTAATTTGCACCCCCACATACCACTATAGTAAACTTACATTAGAACTTTTAGATGAGAGCGAGCTGCACGCATTGAATCAAGACATTGTGCGATAGAGATAGCGCTATAAGAACATTATTGTTTCGTGACGGCCACTGTACGAATCTAAGTATTAATATTTTAAGTCGGAAATAATGATGTTAGTTTTCCAGAATAGTTTTTAAAAGGTGGGAGTTGGGCCCCAGGTCCAAAAGAAAATAATTTGACAAAATATATGGAACAATAATGGTACAGTACAGAAGCATTGGCTACGGACTGCCACGGTTCGAATCCCGTCGCTGGCTTGAGCTTTTCCGCACTGTCAATTTGTCATGTCCACCTGGCTAGCTGCCACCATCAATAGTAAAAACTCTATCGCCAAGCATCTACTAGTGTGACCCAGCAGCTGTCGTTGAGAGCCATAGTTCTAGGGTAGCCTGAATAACATCTTTGACCTATTCAACACTTACAATCAGGTGAGATAGTGGTGAAACATCTTATCAGCCATAATAAAAATATAAATAAAACCCCGGTCGGTACCGGTTGTTGTCTTAGGATGGTAGTCGTTATAGCATGGTGGAAGGTCATTTTGCAAATGCCATGCCCGCCAGGCTAGCTACAACCCTCAAGTAGAAAATCAGTTGCTAAGCACCTAACGGTGTGTTTCCGTCTGTCCGTCTTACGATTCTGACTAACATTTGGATGATTTTATAATGTTTTTGGTTTTTGCATTACTTTATGGTTTGTACAATAATCACACCAACGATTTTTTGTCGGCGATTTTGAAGATTGTTTGCATTACTTACCGTCTTTTACAATAGAGCAAAAACAAAAGTACTTAAAAGCAAAAAAGTTTCTGTTTGTTGATTTGTTTGACTCGATATTTCAAATAATTTCATAGAATATCTGCCAACATATATTTTTATTACCCGTGGGTTAGAGTCACCTCCCCATTTCTTCCCGTGAGTGTCGTTAGAGGCGACTAAGGGGAAAGTGCGCCTAATGAGCAGCATGCCACTGCTCACGGGGATGTGAGTAGGGTGTTGTGTACATTAGACGCACAACAGTGCTGTAAACATATCATGTTAGCCTGCCAGGATTTCATACAATTACGAGTATGTTCTTGTGTTATCTTATAAATGTTGTTAGCAATAAACAAATTATTCGTAATATGTTCTTGAAGAATTAAACTATTTTTATTTACCACAATTCCCAACCAGCCCATAATATAATAAGTCAAAACAAAGTAAATACAACGTTCTAAAATTACTTCAAATAATTTTAAACGCGTGTTAATCAGATTACAAAAACAACAAACAAATAAAATACAATGTAATTCAATACAGATAAAAATAATTATAATATTGTCACACTACGGTTAAACATACAAAAATTACTTGTTTGCTATTTTATCCATTAAGATATTTTTTTTCTATATAATAGCACTTATACATGTACATATAAAACAATTTCCTTTTATATATAGTTGCTTTATCCAATTTCAGCATTGTATTGGCATATTATTAAGTATAAATTTATGGACGCTTAAATACACCTTTGAACTATGACACTGGCAAATGCACAAGACGTGCGAGTCCAAATCTCGACATAGGGAGCAAAAAAAACACCTTTTGTGAACAGCGCCATCTATGACGAGCATGCAATTGTTATTTTTTTGCTGGGCTGTCTTCCAATATTATAAAATTTTAGTATTATTTCTTATAAACCCTATTCCATATAAGTAAAGGCACAGTAATGTCAAAATTTAAAGCTTTATCAAATATGGTTTACTGGAATCCGTTGATATCAAATCGCATACAGATAAAACTATTAGATATACCTTTATAATGTGAACTAAGTAATTTTGTGTGTTATTTAATTACCCTATTTTTGGAAAGTCGTAATTTATTATTTTTATTAAATTCAATATTATTTTTGGTATACCAACCTATACCCATAGCACATGAATAATAACAGCACAGAAGGAAAGATTGCAACCCCCGCGCGTCTTGTTCTGACCTCACCCTGGACACTCGACTCATTCTCTACACAAGCCTCGTTCTAACTACTTATTACATAGACACTACACAAATGTTATTTTTGTACACGCGTAATAGTGTGCGTGAAGTTTAAGGTTGTCATCGTATGAATAATTATTGTACCTATTTACATAGGCACAACAATATTTTGATACTTTTATTAGTCGTATTAGATTTCGTAAATTATGCATATACCTGCAGAAACATTTACAAGCACAACAATCCAACTCCATGTACGACGCAGGAATATGCAACACACAACCGAGTAGGTAACATTACTTCATATTTTACTCCATTAATTACACAATAATAGATACCTACACTATACCAAAAGTATCATTCCAAATTCACATTTTATACAAGCAATGATAATAATTACAATCACAATAATAATTTATGTTCTTCTCGTGTAATAAACAATCATTATTCCCAACAAACAATCCTTTTCTCGTTTAGTTGATAAGCAACCGTAAACAGCACAGGAGTACGCCATTCTCAACGTTTAAAATACTCGTACAATCGTCACGCTTCGTCGCACGTCATCGTGCGCGAGTTGCGCGTCCCGTGCTCAAGTCAGCTCATCGACAGCTCAGAATCGGTGGCGGGGCGAGGAAGGCTCGTTTGGCGGGGGGAGAGGAGTGTCTTTCGTCTTTCTTCTCTGAATTCTATACGTAGTATTTTGTATGTTCTATGGTCGTGACAAGGTGCACACATATAGTCAGCTGTATGCGTGTAGTAGTGAAGCTTTCCTTCTGTACGTTTCTTCATTCATGTGTCCATAGTGTAGATCAAATAGATCAATATTGCCAACCGATGGTCAATAACATCAATCAATTTTGCCAAATGCATCGTAAACGATCTTAAATTGAGAGTAGATTGCTTGCCAACCTCAATAACTAAATAAACGATTGGTCTACATTAGCATATCAATGGATATAAGTGATTATTAGCGTCAATTGTCTTCGTGCAGTTCCCGGCTTAAGGCCCTTGGGTACTTATGTTAGTAGGTACATACCTACCTTGTGACGAATTCATCCATCACGTCATCGTGAGCAGAACTAATTAGTAACTTTATGACTTTGGCAACTTAAACACATACTGTATCAACCGCATTGTCCACTGCTGAACACAGCCTTCCCCATTTACGGGGTTTGCATAATCCCCACGCGTTTTGGGGATCGCAATTCAAGATATCAGTTCCTCAGAAGGCGCTACTGCCCACCTTCCAGTATTTTACCTTTCGTCACATTTTACGATATTCTCAGGTAAGAAAGGGGGTGACATTCTAACCCTAGCACCCCACAGGGGTATACACATAGTAACGGGACTTAATCGCGATGGGATTTAAAGACCTGTATATTATTTATTCACCTCCACGTTTCGAAATCTGCTATGGCTGAACAACTGCTAGAGTCAGGACCTGACCACTGGATTGCTCCACGACCCGAAAGGCCTCTCAAACGTCTCTACCACTCTAGACTAGTACGAGAAGCTATTGAGATAAGGGAATATCATAATTTCAATAGAGGGATGGTTTTAAGTTAACTGCATCCTGAAATTTGGTACCTAATATTTCTTAAATGCATTGTATGACACAACGGGTTCTTTTGATTAGATCCCGGCCCTTGGGGTCATTATACAGGATTATTGGTAAAATGCTAGCAACCTCTTAGGGTTGACTTCTGCTAGTCCTAACAAACATTTTGAGATGTTTTTTTAGGTTAGATTTTTTTTTCAAATTTATTTATTTATATATTTTTTTGTTTTAATGCCAACTCCGAGCTAAGAACGCCCGCTCCGACAACACTGGACCGCGCCGCGCTCCCTTTGAATAGAGTTTTGAATATTTACATCGAGCAAAGTAATAAAAAATATGAAATAAAACATTACAGGCACAAGAGACTTTTAGCATCAGGTGGTCCTCGTGCTTATTCAGTGAAAAGTATATAAAATAAAGTTTAAAATATTGAAAAAAAAACAAAAAATCATCTCAAAATGTTTCTGAGGACTAGCAGAAGTCTACCCTAAGACGTTGTTAACATATTACCTATACTTATATCTACACTTGTTTGAGCAATGATGGCCGAGCGGTATTAGCTATGGACTGCCGTGCCGTAGGGCCATGGTTCGATCCCCACCGCTGGCTTGAGCTTCACCAGTTGATGGAAAAACAATTTTGCGAATGTTCACCTGGCTAGCTACCCTCATGTAGTAAAATCTATCGTCAAGCGCTTAGCAGTGTGTTCCGGCAGCAGTCCTTGAGAGCCAGTGATATTACAGACACATGAGACTTAAACAGTATGTCTCGAGTGACGGGCGCAGTGTAATTCGTCGTTAGACGAAATGCATCTGTTATAGGCAGAGGTTAGTCCGCTTAACATCAGGTGGGATTCGGGCTTGTACCGTCACAATGACTTAAAAAAAAAACAATGTATAGTACCACCAACTTAACTGTGCAGTTCTCGAGGGCGCTACTGGTCAAGGAAATCAACTACAAACTGTCACAATTTGAAGGAATGTTGTAGTTCTTTTTTCTGCCACCTGAACAGATAAGTTGGTGGGACTGTACGATCTGATAAAGTTGATAATTCAGGGAAAATATATTAAGAAAGAAAAATGTAGGTAGATGAAGAATATCTTGGCTTCAAAACTTGCGCCAGTGGCTTATATAACGATCACGCGATCTTTGTTTCGAGCTGCAGTGTCAAGAGTTCAAGTCGCTCTTATGATCGCCGACCTTCGTAAGATGGCAAAGTTAGAGCCTCTTTCAGAATGTTCAAGTAAGTTCCGGTTATACTACCCAGAACATATTAAAATAAAACACTATCTTTGCGTTTCACAGTCATCGATTTAGCCTATCCATCGGTTAAACATTGAAACGCGCTGCATGTTAACTGTCATTTTAATAAAAATAAATAGATTCAGGCGTTACTTTGCGGAAATCCATATTTAATAATAACAACTATTTTTAAAATATTTTATGAAAACATTAAATTAATATCTTAATAAAACACTTTAAAATACAAAAATATATCTAGTGACAATTCCGTCTAATTGGCGTAATTTGATGTTTGCATAAAATATTTTACAATATTTGTTGTTATTAACTGTAATTTTTATCATTCAGATATTTTATGTTCTGGGTAGTATAACCGGAACTTACAGACCCACCAACTTATCTGTTCAGGTGGCAGAAAAAAGAACTACAACATTCCTTCAAATTATGACAGTTTGTAGTTGATTTCCTTGACCAGTAGCGCCCTCGAAAACTGCACAGTTAAGTTGGTGGTACTATTATATATCTCATTTAACTGAAAAATGCATGACATACCTAGGTGACTTAGTGGTTGCAAGCTTTGTCGATGGCGACCAGTATTGTAGGTGAGTGAAAATCGATCAATTTCGGTAATAATCAATAAAAAAAAGGTGAAAATTATTTAACGAAAAATTGAACATTCTGACGCTGAAAAGTATAAAATAACTTTTTGAAGTCGTGCCATGAAAATGTTATCTCAGCTTGCTTACTGCTCTTGCTTACCGGGCAGAATCGGCCGTGTATAAATTCTGGCCTCCAGGTAGCCTGATTTTTAACAAGAATTGGCCCGGACCAAAAAGGTTTGAGAAGAAGAAATTGAGAAGAATTTTCCAAGCCTACATAGTCGTTTCGAAGACGAAAAGACTATGTAGGCTTGGAAATAGTCCCCTTTTTAGGGTTCCGTACCCAAAGGGTAAAAACGGGATCCTATTACTGAGACTTCGCTGTCCGTCCGTCTGTCACCAGGCTGTATCCCAAGAACGGTGATAGCTAGACAGTTGAAATTTTCACAGATGATGTATTTCTATTGCCGCTATAACAGCAAATACTAAAAATAAAATAAATATTTAAGGGGGTTCACAAACAACAAACTTAATTTTTTTACCGTTTCTTGCTCGATACTTATAACGGTGACAGGTAGACGCTTTAACTATTCACAGAATGTTTAGTTTTATGTTCTCATTAAATATAATTAATTAACATAAAAGGAAATAAGTAATGAAGGGGGCTCCCATACAATAAAAGAGGTTTTCCCCGTACCTACCCAGCTCAATCGGACACTGCGAAAAGTGTCTGTAACTTGCAAGATTAGGTTACAGATAATGGTACGGAATCCTTCGTGCGCGAGTCCCACTCATACTTGGCCGATTTTTCTGGTATAGTACGGTACATCAAGTGATCTCATTTAAAAACTATGATTACTATATTAATAATATTATCATAAACTATCGACGCTTCCTTGCTACACGTTTCTATACTGTTGTCTTTAAACTGGTTAAATATTTTTATGCATATCATAATATTTTATTGTAGGAACGGCAGCTTTCCTTTTTTTCTATTTTATATGGTATGAGTTGACGAGATGAACAAGTTGCTGGTCTGATGATAAATGCCCATGACTGTTCATTACAGACGCAGTGTCACCGTTCGTGTTCACGCAATGCACTGCACTCGTCTTAGTTAACGTAAGTTCTTATGCCTGGTTTGTCCAGTAATTTCAGTTGTTACTATACCCTTTACACCAAAACATTACTGTTTGGAGTGGGGGTACCACCCATCATGACGAATTTTTGTTCAAGAGCCCTACCATTGGTTAAAAGTGGAATATTTGCGACGTATTCCCATATTAGACGTCTTTAAAATTGCTTCCATAGGGGCGCAATTCAATAAAACTAATGATAAAAAATCGGGGGATTAAGTTTAGTGTTGCAGCTACATATCTATCATCCCCATACAAATTTCAATTACACCACTGGATAGCTGAAGAATCTTTTTTTTTTATGTATTATAGGTTAGCCTTTGACCACTATCTCACCTGATGGTAAGTGATGATGTGGCCGAAGATGTTGTTCAGGCTAACCTAGAAGATCTAAGAATTTATTACGATAAGTAAGGACTGTAGCACATTGAACGAGGCGGAGGGGGTGTCCGCCATTTTGAGACGTATTCACGTACAACAAACGGCCGTGTCCATAATTCATGGACCCCCTTTATGGACCATAACACAGCCATACCCCATTTTTGCTTTACTGATAGGCTAGCTGAAATTTTTCCAATTATTTTGATTTAAAAAACAAATTATTGTACTGATTTTGATGAAATTTCGACGAGAACAATCTGAAAGTAACTATTTCCTTAACTAAAAAACCATATTTCAAAACCACTTCACAAATGACGGAGTATGAGAATTGAGAAGACACATCTTCTTTTTAACCTACTTCAAAAAATAATCTCAATCGACTGTATTTTTTGTGTGTTAAGTCATAACTATTTACAGGGAGTACCGATTTTGATGTTTTTTGTTTTCGAAAGCTGGTGTCATGTGGTCCCATATTCTTCAATAACAAGCAATTTAACACAAAAAAGCTTTTTAAACATGTAGTTCTGTTTTCTGTAAAATTGTTATATAACTCTATTACTACATTACCTTATTATTTTTCAATTTGTTAGTTATCTAAAATATGATTAGATCAAATTGATACATTACCTATATACAATCATAGTAATAACAAGCATGTAGATTTAATGTAAATCCGTCTTTCGTTTTCTATCATAGACTGTATCGTTTTCTTTCGTATACTGTAACTAGAATAAGTTTTTCTTTTGCAAATAAATATTTATCTTATCTTATCTTATTTAAATTTGGGTGAGATCTGACCAGTACATAACTATATACTATGTACTTAGTAACTTAGTATTTAAGTTATCCCTAATAATGGGTATTTTATGTTTGCAGTCGGTTATTTTATACATCTGCCCCAAAAAAGGAGTGTTTTGTTTTCAGAGTTAATGTAGGTATGTATGATTGTGAGTTTCTTTATTCCACTATGACTTCTAAACGGCTTAACCGATTTTAATGTATGATTATATCATTACTGTTTCAGCCGGATTGTTCGCTGCTGAATACAACCTCCCCTATAAATAGGTTTTTTTTTATGCCTGATAGGTTAGCCTTTGACCACTACCTCACCTGATGGTAAGTGATGATGTGGTCGAAGATGTTGTTCAGGCTAATCTAGAAGTACTGGCTCTCAAGGACAGCTGCCGGAACACACCGTTTGGTGCTTGGCTACAGATTTTCTACTTGAGGGTGGTGGCTAGCCAGGCGGGCATTCGTAACATGCCCTTCCACCATGCAATGTTTGTTAAATGTTAATAGCGGAGTGAACAACAGGGTAGGGTTCCGTTGTTCCGGGAAGGAATTGCATGGTGGTAGGGCAATTTGCGAATGCCCGCCTGGCTAGCTACCACCCTCAAGTAGAAAATCTGTCGCCAAACATCTAACGGTGTGTTCCGGCAGCTGTCCTTGAGCGCCAGTAATTCTAGGTTAGTCTGAACAACATCTTCGACCACATCATCACTTACCATCAGGTGAGATAGTGGTCAAAGGCTAACCTATCAAGCATAAAAAAGAAACCCAAATTTATGTGCACAGAATAAATTTGCTTTGTGATTGACATTAGTTATATTGATCAATGACGAAAGTGTAATGTTTTTTTAATTATTTTATAATTATTCTATAAACCGGCTTGTTAGTCTTTATTGCAATATTTTGTAATCTCTCGTTCGTGCAGTACGCCAGTTTTCGATTTGTTTAGTACAGTCCCCGGCCTAAGAACCACCGTCAATTAGAACATATAAGAGCAGGGCTGGCCTTTGGGATCAGGTATAGTTCAAATATAATGATTATCTTTAATTTTAATAGCTGTTTTAATATTTTTATTTTAATTATCGCATATTTGCGAATTACAACACAAATTAAAAAAAAAAGTCAACTTGACTTATTATGCTTTGACGAACTAATCATGTTGGCTTAGCGGTCAAAGCATGCCCCTGTCATAGGGGTGGATGGCGCGGGTTGGAATCAAGCACATGACTATAACTTTGGTCATGTGGTACTTGACATAGTTACTGTTTTAAATGCACATTTATTTATTTTTTTCATATTTTTGTTTTGACAGCTGTCTTTTGGTCTGAGAACCCCTCCCCCAAATTGGTCCATTAGATCGTCCTGCGTCCGCCCCAATGAGCAGAATTGCTGAACTACTGGTTTGATTTTGATTGCAAAAGGGCGCCTCATGCTGAATGCACATAAGCACGACCTTGCACGAGAGGCGGACCCTGCCCAAGGTAACTGGCATATTGGAGTAGGTCAGGAGTACTATAATGCCCAAATTAGTTTCGAAAATAACCCTTTGTTTTCAGCCCCGTGACCACGATCACTGCAAAGTGTTTGAAACGTCGGGATAAAAATAATGATAAATATACGCGATTTAAACCGTTTAAAGTTATTTAATTACTAACCCTTTGTTTATTTAAATTCATTGTAAAAAAAGCGGGTAATGGTCAAAAAAGGTTGTTGGATTGGTTAGCTGTTTGAGCTAACGTAAAAATACAAAAGTCACACATAGAGGGAGCTAAAAACGATTGTTATAGAGTGAAAGAGATTGTTATTGCAATAATGAAAGACAGCAAATTATTAGCAAAAGAATGAGCTGGACAGAACGTCATGTACAGATATACATAACAGATTTATCGAAAAATAACCGAAGCTTTTTCTGGAAAGTTGTTAGTTTCGGCAATATTTACATATATGCGTGTGTTATATTTTTTAAGTGATTTATAAAAATATTAATATAATATTTTATTAATTTTTTTGTTATCATTACGTGGTGAGGAATTAAATAATTATGGTCGATTGTACAATGTGAAAATTTGCGAAATTTATTATAAGTATGAAATTACTTCATCAGTTTCCAAGATGGCGTCCAACGGAAATCGGGAAATGTAAGTTGTTGCTGTCGCCAGGATAAATATTCCCGTGTATTATTACTTGCTCAGTGTTCCCGTGAACACCTCACGAAGGAGTAAATGTCAGAAGAATATTTTAATAACTATTTAACATAGTTGTGATAAAAACCTTAAAATAAATGTAAGATTGCACAAAATGTTATTGAAAATATTCAAATTAGTTTGATTGACCTTACATTTTAGACGATTATATTTTATTTGTATGTTCAAGAAAGTTGAGAATTGTTTATAAAGAAATATGCCTTCATACAAAGGTATCAAAAGAATTAATAGGAAAAAATATATCATGCCTATTTTGCCCGCAGGGGTAGGCAGTGGTTTATAAACACTCACGTTTCGCTAAACACTGCTTTTCATCCCAAGTAATAGGAGGCGAGGCCACATAATGTGTAATTCCAAACAACAACAAAAATATTAGTAAGTTAAGAAAAAAGACAATTTTGTTTAATCGAAACCATTACTATTGGAATAGAAAGATAGAAAAATTACGGAAAAAACGAATAATATTCGGTTTATTAGATCGGACCCAATATTACAAAACTGGCAAGTGTTATAAAACTTTAAAATGCGGATAACATTACAAAATTACAAATTCACGAGGAAAAATTACAGATATGTGCGGGAATCAAACCCGCGTCATCCACCGCTATAGCCGGGGTATGGTCTGACCGACTGAGCTAACATTACAATGACCCATAATTCTAATTTTTCCTCTCGTTCTTTAACCATCGTATCGGGATGAATTTGTAATTTGCAAAGCATGCGTTATTTCAATAATAAAAATATTTAAGCAATGCGCAGATTTCTCTAGGCCAAGTCGGACCGTATTGGAGAAAGGTTCCGTAGGTGCTCTAAATAATTCGATCATCGTATTTTATTATTAGTAAGTCTTTTTTTATGCTTTATAGGTTTGCCTTTGACCAATATCTCACCTGATAGTAAGTGATTATGTGGTTGAAGATGTTCAGGCTTACCTACCCAGAATTACTGGCTCTCAAGGACAGCTGCGTGGTAAGGTGCTTGACGACAGATTTTCTACTTGAGGGTGGTAGCTAGCCAGGCGGGCATTCGCAAAATCACCTACCACCACGCAAAGTCTACTAAACATTAGTAAATATACTATGTATTAGTAAGTCTACTGAGTATTAGTAAAACCCTATATTATGCCGGAATATTATTATCTATTATTCCTCACTAGAGCTTTTTATTCTGTGTTCGAGTAAGAATTATTGTGAACTAAAAATTTGATTTTATTTTCGTTTAGCACGCAATAGGGCATTTCATATCATAATTAGAAATATATTTTATAAAGTTAAGGTACCATAGTTTATATTTATATATATTGAAATATATATGTATATTTAATATATAATTTATATTTATATTACTTTTAATACAAGGTTTCCAAAGAAACCTCATTCAAAGAATACAAAGGGCCTTAATTTAGATATTTTATAAAATATGCGTGTCTCTTACAAACGTCAATTAACCCTTTCGGGAATATACAAGTAGGCAACATTTCCTTCTCTCACACAGAATACACTCAGGGGTTTATAGTTCGAATCCTACCGCGGTCTTCCGCTTCACTGCCCAGTGGTCCAGCAGTTGCCCTCCTCGTAAGCTCTTCAGAGCCAATGAACTGCATGGAGGTATCTTAAGCTTCGCTATCTTGTTTATTTTTTTTATGGGGAATTATTATAAATATAACCGTCTAAGGTTATCAGGGTCAGTTAAAACTTTAGCCAGTTTTCAAACAATAAAATAATAAAGATATTTTTTGGAAACAACTGTTGTTTTACGAATAAATAAGATCATTCATTAGCTTTCTAGTGTAGATATATAAGGTCTGTAAATAGATCAAAATACATTAAAAAAAGTTTATTTATACTAAGTAAATATTTTAATATTGGACTCTAATAAATTCACTATATGCAATACACAAAACATTACAAAAATATCCGCAATTATTTTTACGATGTAAAAACATTCGTTCAAAAATTATACATCCATCATACAAGGGAATTTTCATATAAGTGTCCCTATTTGGAAAAACTAATTTTATATCCTAAATATTTTCCTATCAATAGATAAATTTGACGTACAATTATCATAATTTTATTTACACTTAAAATTACTTGCTCCAAATTAGTCCTATACTTACCATAAAGAAAGGACTAATTAAAAAGAATTATGCATTTATATCCTTTCTCTATGCTTAAACTAATAAACAATATAACTGACCTTATAATCAAAACCCACTGCCAATATCACAATAAAAAAAAAACACTAGCCGCTATAAAACAATGCACCGTTCGAAAACTTAAAAAGATACAACTTTTAATTCGTTTCGCGCGCAAACACGTTCGGTAACGATGCACCGGCGAAGCGCGCCAGGCGGCTTCTTACGAAATACTGAGCGTACGTTGGTTTGGTATAAGTAACCTTAGTTTTAAAACCATTCATCTGTCATCCATGGCCTTTCGACCGATAGCATTAAACTATACAATGTTTAAGTGGCATTATGCACTTAATCACAGGTGAGCAGGTTACGTCTTGGCTTAAGGCTGTACTGTAATACTATTGGGTATTCTGTGCCCTTCGTCTTGATTACTTGTGATTAGTGTTTTGCGGATAGATTTTTGAACGCAATCTTTTTCTCACTTTACCCTTGGCTAAGGTAAGGATCGTTGTTTAAAGGAATAAATGCGCATAATTAGCAGCACGTTACCACTCTTGATAGTATAATTGGGGTGTTGCTGCAATAGGGGTGGCGTGCATAACATTACTCCGAAACATAATAAAGGGATTGAAATTAAACGAAATATGAATTAAATAAAGTTCAATATAAATTGAAATTGAAATATTGAAATATTTATTGTTACAGATTGTAGGATATAAGGGTGTTACAAAAATATACAAAAGCACCTGTACAATCTACCCTATTCAGGGTGTGCAACATTAATTATTATTTTAATTTGAATATTTGTCATGCATACATAATATCGATTGTTAGTCAAAATAATTTTCACAATATAATTATTAATCAGAATAAACACGTTCAATTTACAATAGTCATAATTAGATTTACAATTTATTTAATAATTCACTTACAGAGTAATAGTTTTTATTGTGTAACCAACTTAGCAATTGTTTTTTGTATGGTTTCAAATTATTTATCTCTTTGATGTGCATTGGGAGAGCATTAAAATGCAATTCAACAGGGCAATGCCGCCAGCATGCTGGGCCCGCTGCCAACTGGTAGCGGGCTGGAGCATTTGGACTGCCTGTGAGTCTGCAATGACTTGTAGGTTGTCTAAATCCTTTCATTGTAGTAGTTTTAGTTTTCTCTCTTAATCTTCTCTTAGTCTTATTTTTTCAGTGTTGTATATAGTTCTTAGTATTTTGAAAATAAAGCCATAGATACAGCCGGTTAAAAGAAATTACTTACTGAAAAAAATATCTAAATGTTGGCTGCTATACATGTAGCGGAATTTTGTGTGTTCAAAATGCTCTAGAGCAAATTAATATTTTTCACATGAATGCGATTGTCCGATTTAAAAGTTTCCAAAATGGATTTTTGGTGAGGATTTACTTAAATTATTTACATTTTAGCGAACTTTATAAAATATGTGAATATTCTTTATCGTTGAACAGTTCTCAAAAACAAGTTCTAAAAACACTTTCAAGCACTTAACAGTGTGTTCCGGCAGCAGTCCTTGAGAGCCAGTAAAATTACAGGCACATGAGACCTAACAACTCTACGTCTCAGTATGACGAGCACAGTGCAATTCGTCGATGACGAAATGCATCTATTATATTAGGCAGAGGTAAGTCCACTTAACATAAGGTGGACCTCGGGCTTGTTCCGTTACAATAACATAAGAAGTATAAATTAATTTAAAAAACCCGCCTGCATATTATTTATTTGCGTTAAGCGTTTTATTCTTAAAATTAAAACAGCAGGTATATATATTTATAGAAAAGTTTCTTAAATTCCCTTCATTTTGATACCCAACTCAATGAGTATGGGAGAAAAAAATAAATTTCATGTACTAATGTATTATGTATACATTAGTACATGACTTCTATATAAGACATGATAATGTATTACTATTTTATGTACTAATGTATTAATTTATTACGTGCGCTCTCAAGACGAGTCTAATGATATATTATACATAAATATCGGTTGAGCCGTTTAGAAGTTATGGTGGAACAAACATACATGAACCCTGGAACATAACACTCCTTTTTTGGCAGTCGAGTAATAATTTTAACAAGCTGTATTTTAGTTTTTTTGACATATTAATAAATCAGTCACCTTCAGCACGGATTTTGTTTTTTCAAGATAGATTTTCCAATGCCATATTTTTCTTATTGTTCTTTGGGCTTAGGGTTACAGATCAATTATCAGCTAACGAAATATAAAACATGATAGAAATAAATAAAGTTGAATCTCAAGTCGCGCTGCACCTGGCGGCTACGACCTTTTGTTATTCCGAAATGCGCGAAAAGCAGAGACGTATAGACTACGAATAAATAATGTATGGCCGTCCATTTGAGCTATTTTCGATAATTTTGCCAACATTTTGCGTCTATGGATCAAGTCCAAGTCAAAATCATTTATTCAATTTAGGCGTCGACGACGCTCTTATAAAGGTCAATTACAATTTTTAGTATTGAAATATTCTACATTGTACTGCCACGTTCAGCAAATAAATTGTATAGAGCCACTGCGAGAAGAACGGGCAAGAAACTCTTTTAAACATCTTTTAACAATGTGTTATATACTTACTATATAATAAAGTTGTTACAATATTTGTTTAAATTATCTAGGAGACAGGCGATAGCTTGGCAGAGGCGGAATTGTCCAGGCATTTTTGTTGTTTAAGTAATCAGAAACTTTGTAGTAGGATTTTTTAATTCATAAGTTTTTCACGTGCAACTTGAATTTCCCTTCTGTGAGCGTTGTAATATGTTTGGGAACTTTATTATAAAATACATCCACATTTAATATGAACCATAGATGTGATGAATGTGATCAAAATTATCGAAAATAACGAATTTAGCGTCGAATGGTATACGCCCTATATTCGTAACGTATATAACATAAATACGATTGTCCTATTTTTAATTTTCAACACTGATTTTTTATGATATAATATCACATTTAAGTGTTAGATGTGAAAATTCTTCTACGTAAAAATATTTTTAATTCTGGCTAAAATATTAGTTAATCGTGCTTTGCGAGCTGAAGTGCACTTTATTGCTTCGTAGCTAGAGTCGCTTATTTATTGGAATGGCTTGCGGAGTGAGCCTTCTGGTCCTTTTTATTCTGTGACAGAAGTAGAAACTTTTATTTCCTTACGTTGCTCCGTGTGTTGTTAGCGTAACTCTACGAATAAATATTTAATTTTATACTATATTTTTCAATATGTTCTTGTGTTGTCGTGTATGTATTTAGAGATATGTTTACCGATCCCACAAGAGTGGAATAAGGGTTGAAGATGATAGCCTATACAGGGTTAATGGAAAAATGCTAACAAATATTTTTGGTAGTGTTTTTTTTTTGCTATTTGTTTTATGTGTGTACGGAATAAGCACGTGGACCATATTAAAAGTCCTTTGTGTCTGTATTTTATTATTTCATATTGTTTATTGCTTAGCTCGATGTAAATATTCAAAACTCTATTCAGAGAGAGCGCGGCGCGGTCCAGTGTTGCCGCGGTGGGAGCTCTTGGCTCGGAGTTCGCATTGTCTTTTACTACGAGACACAGAATTAAAAGTGTCAGTACTAGAAAAACTTATTGTTTTATGCAATGCGAAGCGCTCGTAGCGAAGTTTAGTTAGCTGTTCTTAACCGATCAGCAAAGTTAAGCAACGTCGTCGTCTAGTGACATTACTACTGAGCGCTTCTGTGGTTCGGAGGGCACGTTAAGCCGTCGGCCCCGGTTGTTGTCTAAGGATGGCAGTCGTTATAGCACGGTGGTAGGGCATTTTGCGAATGCCCGCCTGGCTAGCTACCACCCTCAAGTAGAAAATCTGTCACTAAGCACCTAACGGTGTGTTCCGGCAGCTGTCCTGGAGAGCCAGTACTTCTAGGTTAGCCTGAACAACTTCTTAGATCACATCATCACTTACCATCAGGTGTGATAGTGGTCAAAGGCTAACCTATCTGGAATAAAAAAAAAATTAGATAAAATATATTTTACGTATTATCATCATTTTGGTAATAAATCCGCAATGAGTTTTAATCATAAATGCTTTATAAATGCTAAACGCTAAAAAACTGAACTGCCACACACACTAAAAATTATTTCTTTTGAACTCCTCAACAATAGTGAATTTTCAACATTTAAGGTTGAACTGGCCGGTCACTTCTCCATACAAACGTCGTAGGGTGATCACTCCCTTATTTGAGATTTTAGGTCCAGACTTAAGCATAATATCGATTGATATCGTCATTATCTAGGCTTGAATGATGCCAAAATTTTAAAAAGATAATTAAGTTGTTAGTTATGAGCCTCGAAAACTTTATATGAAAATGTTTCGAGGCTCATAATTCTCAAGTTAATTATTTTATTAAAATTTCGGCATCATACAAGCCTAGATAATGAGGAGATCAATCGGTATTATGCTTTATTTTAAACCTAAATCCTCAAATAAGGGAGTGATCACCCTGCGACATTTGTATGGAAAACAGGCCGGCCAGTTCATCCTTAACGCCTAAGTGTGACACATATTAATAAATCCTTAACAAAATGCTTTCGTATCTTTGTCCGGTTGTTCTTCCTCTACAGATCGCATTCCTATATCGATTCTCGTGAAATTTTGTGAGCAGCTTTGATAAATGTATGAAACATTTTGTCGATTCAGTTGTTGAATATTTCAAAACGTCGGGGGACATGGGGATTGAAAACGTAAAAAAAAATCTTTTTTATGTTATTGTGACGGAATAAGCTCGAGGCCCAGCTGATGTTAAGCGGTCTAACCTCTTCCTATAACAGATGCATTTCGCCACAAGTCACGAATTGCACTGCGCCCGTCACCTTGAGACATGGTTATTAAGTCTCATGTGCCTGCAATTTCACTGGCTCTCAAGGGCTGCTGCCGGAACACACCGTTAGGTGCTTGGCGATAGATTTTCTACTTGAGGGTGGTTGTTAGCCAGGCGGGCATTCGCAAAATGCCCTTCCACTATGCGGTGAAGCTCAAGGCCGCGGTGGGATTCGAACCATGGACCTGCTGCGCGGTAGTCCATAGCCAATGCCACTGAGCCATCACTGCTTCAATACATTCAAGAGGTCTTCAGGTCACAGAACCACATGTTTTTTTTTAGTCATTTCATTGAAAACCAGCTTTCCGGCCGCGACTCCCCCGCGCCATTTTCGGTAAACGCGCTAAACCATTAACCTCTTTTTGCGCAGTTGGATACAAACTATCTATGTCCATCCCCGGGTCTCAAACCATTTCCATATCTTTCATCCCAATCGGTCAGGTAATCAAGTTTATTCGTTGCATACAAAAATACAACCTTTTCTCTATAATTTTATTTTATTTAAAATTCTTTCACGTTGGACCATCGATTTGAATAAAATAAGGAAGATAGGGTACAGTTCGACCAACTTATCTGTTCAGGCGGCAGAAAAAAGAACTACAAAATTCCCTCAAATTGTGACAGTTTGTAGTTGATTTCTTTGACCAATAGCGCCCTCGAGAACTGCACAGTTAAGTTGGTGGCACTACACGCTCTAATGTCACGACAATATAATGTGGAGAAAATTAAACACAAGTATATAATGCACACAGATACACTTCCATTGTATATGATATGTTTTAATGAATGACAAGGACAGGAAGACCACCATGCAGAAGACACACTTATGTATAGTACCACCAACTTAACTGTGCAGTTTTCGAGGGCGCTACTGGTCATGGAATTCAACTACAGACTGTCACAATTTGAGGGAAAGTTTTATTTCTTTTTTCTGCCACCTGAACAGATAAGTTGGTGGGTCTGTACACTACTGAGACTCAATCAGTAGACGTCGCCTGATTTAGCATTGCCATGTTCAAGGTAACAATACCTCGTCTCCTTTATTTTTGTTCACTGGCTATATCCTTGCTGGACCCTAAAAGCGCAAGGCACGACTCGCGCTGGGCTATGTTTTTATAAGTAGAATACTAAGGGCCTGTTTCAGAATGTTCCCGAAGTCCCAGTTATACTACCCAGAACATAAAATAACTGAATGATAAAAATGACAGTTGACATGCAGCGCGTTTCAAGCTCTAACCGATGGATAGGCTAATCGATGACTGAGACGCAAAGATAGTGTTTTATTTATTAAATATGTTCTGGGTGGTAAAACCGGAACTTACTCGAACATTCTGAAACAGGCCCTAAGTAATACTTCTATAAGTTATCGGAGCACAATATTGTTTGTCCTTTTTGTTCTTAAAACGAATATAACAACATAACTGTTATAAACTTATCCAGCCGTTTAGACGATAAGAAGTAATTTATTAATTAATAAATAAATTAGTAATAAAGAAATTAACAATCAAACATACACGGGAAAAAGATTTAAACCTACTTTGGCAGTCGGGTAAAAACCTGGTCGATATGAGTAGGTTGCGGAAATCCATGTTTAATAATAACAAATATTTTAAAAATATTTTAAGAAAACATTAATTATAACATTAATAAAACACTTGGAAATTATAAAAAAATATATCTGGTGACAATTCCGCCCAATTTACCTGTTAAGCTGACGTGACGTCACAAACGCCACGCAGCCAAACTGGTACAATTTTCGACGCGTTTTGATTCTACACGAAGAGACTCAAGCTTCAAGACTCGAGTCAAGACCTCCCGAGGATGCTCGACATAGAGACAAGACCTCCTGAAAATGCTTCGTGTAGAATCGAAACGTGTCGAAAATTCTTTCGGTTTGGCTGTGTGGCGTAACGTCGGCTTAACAGGTAAATTAGGCGGAATTGTCACTAGATATATTTATTTATATTTTTTAAGTGTTATATTAAAATATTAATTATCTTAAAGTTTTTTTAAAATATTTTGAGTTTGTGTTATTATTATCTTCCTCCAGTTACTCAGTCAGTTTGTGATAAAAGAAATTTATACACTTATCAAATTAGAACACAACGGTTTACTCGACAAATACATACATTTCACGCACACGATAAGGAAATACTTAATTAGATGTGTCTAAATAATAAAGTAGGTAGTTGATTACCCGATGTTATGTCCCAATGTTCTATTTACTCTAATCAATATTTTTAATTTCCGCACGAAATGAGACCCACTTCTTGAGCCTATGCTTTTTTGGCGTCCGGGTTGAAGAGATTTATTCTCGCCCGAAAACTTGAGAATAACAGCAACCTACATTTTTGCGTTTATGATAAACTATCTACGTATACCTTTTATTACACAACTGCCTAAAAAAGGAGTGTAATGTTTTCAGGGTTCATATATGTATGTATGTTTGTGAGTTTCTTTATTCCACCATTACTTCTAAACGGCTTAACCGATTTTAATGTATCATAATATTAGGTCCTTACATATGAAATTGGCGTTTTGTATGGGAGGAACAAAAAGTCGAATATTTTTTAATATAATATATTTAATTAATCAAAGTATGAACCATTATTTTCTATGCACTTTTGCCATCTCATAGGTAGTTCATTGATCCCTTTACTAAAAAAACCAGTCGGACGGGAATCAATAAAATCTTTGAAGGCGATTTGGACTGCCCCATCGGAGTTGAATTTTTCCCTTGCAAGAAGTTATCCAAATTTCGAAAAAAATGGTAATCTGTTGGAGCAAGGTCCGGGGAGTACGGAGGATGTCTTAGACTTTCCAATTGAAGCTCTTCTAATTTAGTAGCCGTCTGTAGCGCAGTGTGTGGTCTAGCGTTGTCGTGAAGCAGTAGTGGCGTGGAGCGATTGACCAGCCTAGGTTGTTTAGCCGCTAGCTTTTCCATCATGGTTTGCAATTCCTGACAATAGACATCAGCCGTAATAGTCTGGCCAGATTTGAAAAAACTGTAATGAACAATACCGGCACTAGTCCACCAAACGCTTACAAGTAACTTTTTTGGGGTTAATTTTCGCTTGGGGCAGGATTTGGCTGGCTGGCCAGGATCTAACCATTGCGCTGAGCGCTTCCGATTATCGTAAAGAACCCATTTTTCATCACAGGTAATGATTCGGTTTAAAATACCTTCATTATTGTGCCGGTTTAGTAATGTAACGCAGCAGTCGACGCGCGTTTGACGGTTTGTTTCAGTCAATTCGTGAGGTACCCACCTTTCAAGCTTTTTAATCTTCCCAATTTGCTTCAAGTGAATTAAAACAGTTTTATCACTAACATTGCAGCCTGCAGCTAACTCGGACGTGGTTTGCGATGGATCCGCTTCCACAATAGCCTTCAACTCTTCATTATCAACTTGAGTCTCAGGCCGTCCACGGGGCTTGTTCTGCAGGTCGAAATTTCCAGAACGAAAACGTTGGAACCAAAAATGAACTGTGTTTTCTTTTGCAACACGACCGCCATACACATCATTCACCCTTCGAGTTGTTTCCGCAGCACTAGTGCCACGGCGGAACTCGTACTCGTAAATAATGCGATATTTAAGGTTTTCCATTTTGTAAAATGAGTGACGCAAACAGAAAAAAACAGAAGAAAAAAAACAAATGAATGACGATCATCGAAGCACAAATACATGAGTCTATAGCTGTACAAATTTGAATTTGGAATTCCTTACCAAAGAGGAGAAATTCGTGATTAAAGTGGCCAGTACGAAAAACGCCAATTTCATATGTAAGGACCTAATATATCATTAGATTTTTGAAGCGCTCGTAGCGAAGTTGACTTAGCTGTTCTCAACCGATCAGCAAAGTTAAGCAACGTCGCGCGCGGTCAGGAGTTGGATGGGTGACCGCTAGTGACATTACTACTGAGCGTTTCCGTGCTTCGGAGGGCACGTTAAGCCGTCGGTCCCGGTTGTCGTCTTAGGATGGCAGTCGTTATAGCATGGTGGTAGGGCATTTTGCGAATGCCCGCCTGGCTAGCTACCACCCTCAAGTAGAAAGTCTGTCGCCAAGCACCTAACGGTGTGTTCCGGCAGCTGTCCTTGAGAGCCAGTACTTCTAGGTTAGCCTGAACAACATCTTCGACCACATCATCACTTACCATCAGGTGAGATAGTGGTCAAAGGCTAACCTATCAGGCATAAAAAAAAAAAAAAAAAAAGTCTTGATAGCGCAGGTGACACTAGGTACAAAAAAAAATAAACAATCTGGCGCGTTGGTATAACTGGCCGGTCAGTACTCCATACAAACCGCGTCGTAGGGTGATCACTCCCTTATTTGTGATTTTAAGTCCAGACTTAAACAAAATACCGATTGATATCGTCATTATCTAGGCTTGTAGGATGCCAACATTTTAAAAAGATATAAGTTGTAAGTTATGAGCCTCGAAAACTTTCTATGAAAATGTGTCAAGGCTCATAATTCTCAAGTTAATTATTTATTAAAATTTCGGCATCATACAAGCCTAGGTAATGACGAGATCAATCGGTATTACGCTATTTGTTGGACCTAAATCCTCAAATAAGGGAGTGATCACCCTACGACGTTTGTATGGAAAACGAGCCGGCCAGTTCACCCTTATAACGCCAAATTGTAAGAAAAAAATATGTTTTTCTCCCAAATCTATCGAGTAGATTATTTAAATGAAGAGCTTTAAAAAACGATTCTATAAATATATACAACTTGCAGTTTAAATTTCAATGGAACGATAAAACGCTTAACGAAAATAAATAATTTGTAGTCGGGTTTTTTTCTGTTTCAATTAATTTATACTTGTAAGTATTATTTAATTTTCTACTTATATCACTCTTATATAAAAATAGCCAACCGCGAGTCGAGCCTTAGGGCAACAGCTAGTACGAGAAAAACATTTATTTTTCGACACTTGCTATGAAATGCATTTGTTATAGCTACAGGTCAGTTTCGGGCTTGTTTTGCCACAATCGAATAAAAAAAAAACCGGGCAAGTGCGAGCCGCACTCACGCACCGAGGGTTCCATACAAACCTGTAGGTATATAAGTAAAAGTTATGGTATTTATCTTGTCAAATGAAATCCATAACATTTAAAAATTATTAAAAATATTTTTATAGTATGATGTAACTAAAACTGTATGCTTTTCGCAATTTTTCTTTATCTGTGCGTTGCTTTGTATCATATTTCAAGTTTCTGAGTTTACGGGAAGTACCTAGTGGTTTTGATTCCCTTGCGAGTGTCGACAATTTCCGGCATAAAAGGCTGTATATTTTGATTGGATTAGTTTCGAAGTTTGATTTTTACACAACTACAAAAAGGTGACAGCTAGGTGCGTTCCGGATTCAAGCGCTAGACGCGCAAATAGTTCGGAATAATTACAATTTTCAATGCCAGCATTCACTTTAATATAACAGATATTTACTTCTCTTTACGTCAGTGATGTTTCCAGCTCCGATAGTTACCTCCTTAGAATTAAACACGTGTTTTTTTTTTTTTGGTTTTTTAGTTTTTCCACAGACTCCACGGTCCGTGCCATTTTTGAAGTTAACTTGGAAATTTATTAACTAATTACATTACTTAGGGAGCATTCTTACATACTTAGGGGGAACACATTTATAAGGGATGCTAATTATACATAACTATCATATATACTATTACAAAAGAGTTACAATAGAGTGGTATTTATTTTTATAAACCACAAAAAGTCACTTCTATAAAATACTTACTTAGTTTGAAGGTAACAACATACATTTTCGTGTAATGCTTTAATGCGTACTCTAATGACGTCTTTATTGTTATATCTACGTGACCATGAGAAAACGCATCATGGCATTGACTATAGTTTTTAAATAGGTACCAACCCTGACTCACTCTACACTTTAGGTATAAAGCTACAGGTACATCGGCGAACCCGTCCGGACGGGACTATTGAACGTGAGGCCGCGTCAGAAGAGGACAGAGCTATGCGTGTACATGCGATAGAAAGAGACGCCTTATAGGTGAATATAAATATTAGGTACTCCATGCTTTGCGAGCTGAAGTGGATTTTATTACTTCGTAGCTAGAGTCGCTTATTTATTGAAATGGCTTTGCGGAGTGATCCTTCTGCTCTTGTTTATTCTGTGACCGACTACTGCTTTTTTTATCTGTGTTGCATAGGCACAGCCCCCGGTGAAAATATTTGGTTGAAGGTTGTGGAGATGACGACTTGATGCAAGCAAGATGGGGTGGAGTTAGCATGTGAATGCTAAGACTACCTCATCTTGACCCAACTGGGCGGTTTTGTGTGGGCCCAAGTCCCAAATGAAATAGTTTTATTTTTATTTTGTGTTTTAATGCCTACTCCTTGCCAAGAGCGCTCGCCGCGGATACACTGGACTGCGCCGTGGTCCCTTTGAATAGAGTTTTGAAAATGTACATCGAGCAAAGTAATAAAAAATATGAAATAATACATTGCAGGCACAAAGACTTTTGACATCAGGTAGTCCTCGTGCTTATTCAGTCAAAAACAAATAAAAACGCGAAAGAAAATTTAATAAATATATTAATTTCTTTTTTTTTTTCAAAACAAAAAATTACATCTCAAAATGTTTGTTAGGACTAGCAGAAGAGGTTGTTAGCATTTTACCAATAACCCTGTATATACCATAATAAAGACACTTCTTTCTTGATACCTATATTATAAAATACGACTTCACTACCCCATGACTCAACAAGACATGAACTTTTTTTTTTAATATTGTTATGTTTGCAATAACGCCTGCTATGCGGATTACATTACAAAATCACAAATATACGATAGGAAAAATTTAAGTCATGTGCGGGATTCGAACCCGCGTCCATCCCACTCCTTGAGCCGGAGTGTGCTCTAACCAATTGAGCTAACATGACATGACGTCATGACTCGAATCTTTCCTATCCTTCTTTAACCATCGTATTGGGATGGAGCGAAATCTATAGTACCACTTGCGTTGTACTACAAACAAGACCAATTTTGCAATTGGTTTTATACTTGTTAATGATGACGCAACCTTATAATTTTAATATTGTTATGTTTGCAATAACGCCTGCTATGCGGATTACATTACAAAATCACAAATATACGACTACCTATTGAAGGTAATTAGGTACCTGTCACTGACAAGATTGTTAAGGGTATGGAGATGCTGATAATGATATTATTACCTTTCTAATTCCATAAAGCTAATAAGTACTACATTAATAATATACATGCATTACGTTCATGGCCAATTCATTTGCGGTCGGCGCAGTATATGTCGATTTCTTGCACTTAACACTGGTCGCAGTGCCCATTAATTCTCATTCAAATCAATTCAGCTCCCACCCAGATTATTATTTCCTTCGTAACCCTTCAGATGGCGCTAGAGTCGGCCTAAATTCCCAGAAATTTTTTGAAGTTGAAGTTGAACGCTATATCCGTTCATGGTGATTTGAATAAACCAAGAATTTGTTATTTACATTCGCGGTATGACAAGGTTTGCCCGTTTTCAAATTTATTCGCTTAACGTTCTAAGAGCTATTTTATTTTATTGTATATAGGCTAGCCTTTGCCCACTATCTCACCTGATGGTAAGTGATGAAAATGCTCTACCACCATGCTATAACGACTGCCATCGTATGATAACAACCGGGACCAACGGCTTAACGTACCCTCCGAAGCACGTACACGCTCAGTGTAATGCCACCAGCGGTCACCCATCCAAGTCATGATCGACTAACTTAGCTGATCGATTAAGAACGGCTAAGCAAACTTCGCTACGAGCGCTTCAAAATACATATTACTCTTTCAAACTAAGTAACGGAATAGATTATTCCACAGAAAATTATGTTTTACTATATAGACGATAAAGTTTAAAATTACTCAGATCCTGGACGTTTGATTTTAGATCTTGACTAAGAAGATATTTTTTATTGCTGATATTTCTTTATTTATTTTTTATATTATTGTGACGGAACAAGCTCGAAGCCCACCTGATGTGAAGCAGACTAACCTCTGCCTATAACAAATGCATTTCGTCACTAGTCACGAATCGCACTGCGCCGGTCACCTTGAGACATAGTTCTTAAGTCCTTGAGAGCCAGTGACTGGCTCTCAAGGACTGCTTCCGGAACACACCGTCATTACAGGAAAATTAGGCGGAATTGTCACTACATATATTTTTGTTTTTTAAGGCCCAGAATATAAGAAATAATGCTAACCATATGTAGAAAATCTCATAAACCAGATACCGCATGGTACTGCAGTTTATATAAACGATACTCAAGGATATAAGTAATGTGCTAATAGATCTCAAAACATGTTTTCTAATAATTGTCTCGATACAAGAAAGTTACAAAAACACCTCTGAAAATAAAGATTTTCGACTTTTTCCGCAAGATTTTATGTATTAAGATATGATTTATTTCCTAAAATATAGAATTTTTAAGTGCAATAAAATTTGCTGTTTTATTTTTTACAAAAAAAGCATAGTTAATGTGTAATTAGTCTGTTTCTAAAATGTCGCATACGCCCTTTCATTCCGAGAAGCGTTAACATCATGCCGCACTGTTTTCTCCAGCGATCCACGTATAGCGCTATCATTGTCGTTCAATCCGCGGCCAGCCGCGTTGAGCGTTGGACCTGTGTCGCTTTTCTCAGCGATCTCGATTAAATAAAAATATGGGTAAAATTACAAATAAACGCTTTGTAGGTACCTACAAAAAATATTTATCCAAATCGCCAAAAACGCATCTTGGACATAATAAGGCAGGCATCTATACCTTTTCCTCCATTTATGTTTACTATCATGAATGTAATTTTCTAATTTTAATTAGTTCATCATATTACTGTGACACTATCACAATAAAATAAACATGCAAGATTTTATAAGACGTAGGAACTACTTGAGCTACCTAAAGTCATTATGAGCGTTATTCTGAATTTACATAAATTTACAAATTCTTCTGATAGTAAGGCACCAAAGTCTATAAATATCTCTTATTTTCGACTTCAATCGCAATGTCTAAGTGGCGCATTCTTAGTAAGGTCAGACCAGAATCTGGAAGAGCGGAGTTCGAATCTGACGCATTCATTTTTTATCTACTATTTTTTTTTAATTAAAATTTTATACGTATTTACATATAATTTAGCTATCTAACGACTTTTCAATTCTTTAATGTAAATCTTGTACATTTTTACCTTGATTTCGTAGTAAACCTACGTTGGCAACTCTTTAGTTTTTTCGTTGCCATATAAATCATATCGGTTCGGAAGGCCGAATCCCGTGGCTCGAAGCTAATGATCTGTCACTGTGATTCTTTTTGGTCAATTTTATTTTTTCCTCATAGTTATAATATTATATAATAATTACGTGCACCATAAAAAATAATCAATAATATTATTCCTAAATATTATTACAAGCTCTATCGCATGCTATGCGAAAATAGTATTTTACAAATTATTGGAGCACGAAATTTTATACGCTGAGCGGGAATTTGTAAAGTATGAAATTATGTAAGTAATATTATACTATGTATCTGACAGTAAGGCACAAAGGTTATGTCTGTAAATTTCGACACTGCATGTAATGTTCGTATAGCGTATGAAAACTGAAGTCGAATTTAGAAATACGACTACCGTGGTTCGAATCTCACGAACCGTGATGCATTTTGGGTACTTTTTAATTTATATTGCCATGTACTTGATAAGTATTGTATTTTCTTCGTATAATTCAGTTTGCTGACGCGTATTCAATTTATTATTGAAATGCCACATAATAAAATGGGTAATGCTTGCAAATTTATTAAATACCTTGGGTTTCTTTGTTTTCATATCATATTTTGATAGTTTGGTATATCTAATGTAGGTACGTGAATAATGGAAGTACTTACTACTTAATCTAATTAAGGTACACCTACCCATGTTCTTTTCAAGCTATGCTAAATGCAATATAAAAATATCAAGCCAGGCGGGTATTTGCAAAATGCCCTACCACCATTCAAAATTATTGGTTCTAGAGGATTCATAGCGGCACATACCGTTAAGTGCTTGGCGACAGATTTTATACTTGAGGGTAGTAGCTAGCCAGGCGGGTATTCGCAAAATGCCTTAGGGGCCCAATCAAATTTAATGATTCTGGAGGACTCATAGCGGCACATACCGTTAAGTGCTTGGCGACAGATTTTTTACTTGAGGGAGGTAGCTAGCCAGGCGGGTTTTCTCAAAATGCCCTACCACCATGCCAAATTACTGGTTCTAGAGAACTCATAGCGGCGCATACCGTTTAATGCTTAGCGACAGATTTTTCACTTGAAGGAGGTAGCTAGCCAGGCGGATATTCGCAAATTGCCCTACCACCATGCAAAGTTATTGGTCCTAGAGGATTCATAGCGGCACATTCCGTTAAGTGCTTGGCGACAGATTTTCTATTTGAGGGTGGTAGCTTGCCAGGCGGGTAATCGCAAAATGCCCTACCACCATGCAAATTTACTGATTCTGGAGGACTCATAGCGGCACATACCGTTAAGTGCTTGGCGACAGATTTTCTATTTGAGGGTGGTAGCTAGCCAGGCGGATATTCGCAAAATGGCCTACCACCATGCAAAGTTATTGGTTCTAGAGGATTCATAGCGGCACATTCCGTTGAGTGCACATTCGGTCCCCACTAGGGTTACCAGATGTAAAAATCAAAAGACCGGAGAAAAGACCTGATTACCATGGAAAAGTCCTGAGATTTTATACAGTTTGAGAATTTTCTCTCAAAAACGATTATCGTTTTATACACTGCGGATCTAGCTCACGCGTTGCAACTTGCACATCGCACTCAAAGCGGTGCGCGGCGGGGCGGGGGGTGCACGAGCGAACGCAAACTTCATGTAACTAAACGTGCGAGAATTGCTGGCTAAGTGCACTGCGGAAAACCAAGAAGTTTTCAAACAAGCCCTTAAAAATATGTATAAGACTTGCATAGAATATCTGATCAAGTGGATGACCCCTTTAAATGATTTCAAAGTCTTTAATTGGTTGATGCTGAAAAAGGACGAAATGATCGACTTTGATCAGATTGCTTTATCAATTCATTATCTGAATGGAAAAGGAGTACATATCGATGATGTGAAATTATTCGATGAAATTACATCTCTCAATAGTTTTTTAACAAAACAGAAGAACTATTTTTTGACGTAATGCTTCATGCGTTGCTTGCTTTTTGCTTTTCAAGACAATAGGTATTCCACGATTACCAGAGATACTGCGTATTTGTCAGTATATTTTTGCAATTACAGCCCAGAATGCAAACGTAGAAAGAGATTTTTCTATCATGGGAGCTCAATGGTCGAAGGAAAGAAACCGACTAAACGTGTCTTCAGTTCGAGCTATACTTTTAGTTCAATATAATTTAAAGAGTTTAACTTGTGAGGCATTTTATAAATCAATAATCAAAGAAAAAAACTTTATTAAAAATATTTCTTCAAATATTAAATACGATACAACTGATTAAGTACCTATTTGGATAAATAAGTATTGATTTTAACTGTTAAACTGTTGCCAAAAGAAGATTACTTTAGTTCGTTTTACTTGGATAAATAAGTATTGATTTTAACTGCAATTGTTATCTACCAAAAGAAGATTTTTTTTTAGTTTGTTTTAATTGGATAAATAAGTATTGATTTTAACTGTTAAACTGTTGCCAAAAGAAGATTACTTTAGTTCGTTTTACTTGGATAAATAAGTATTGATTTTAACTGCAATTGTTATCTACCAAAAGAAGATTTTTTTTTAGTTTGTTTTAATTGGATAAATAAGTATTGATTTTAACTGTTCAATTGTTGCCAAAAGAAGATTATTTTTAGTTTGTTTTACTTGGATAAATAAGTATTGATTTTAACTGCAATTGTTATCTACCAAAATAAGATTATTTTTAGTTTGTTTTACTTAGATAAATAAGTGTTGATTTTAACTGTTTAATTGTTACCAAAAGAAGATTATTTTAGTTGGTTTAACTTTTAATTAAGGAGATCTTAAAAATGTTACCTGTGTTTTATTGAAAATCCTGAGATTTCACGAGATTTGCAAAATCCGGCCGCAATCCTGAGTAAAGTCGAAAATTCCTGTAATCACAGGACAAATCCTGAGATATGGTAACCCTAGTCCCCACGGACCCAACGTCTCCACACCAAACGGCTCAAATGTGTAACTCATACCATAAACTCTTTGCCATATTATTCAACAAAAAGACATTAAGCACTACTTATTAGAATCAAATGACTTGTTTCGGATGTCTGTAGCGAGTTTGGCTTGGTTGCACGTTACATAGTTTCACAAGAAGAACTGCCGAGTTCAAATCCCAGTGAGCGTAAATCTTTTTGCACTTTAAATATCATTAAGTTGCTCGAAATGACTGTTACAAAATTGAAGATGAGTGAGACAAGATAGTTTCTACTATTTTTACTAGATGGCGCTCCAAACAAATTTCTAATAAAATAAAATATCGCCACTGAATTGTGAACGTGGTGGTGTGTGACAAGATAGTTCCTACAATTTTTACTAGATGGCGCTCCAAACAAATTTCTATTTAAATAAAATATTGCCACTGAATTGCGAACATAGCGCCATGTACCCCGCGAACTAAAAACGCGCGGAGAAGTGGAGACAAAATCTATCATCTTTCTCTACAATTCTGACCCTTAAGTATTTCATTAAAATATTAATTTGATGTTTTCATAAAATATTTTAAAAATATTTGTTATTATTAAGTTTTTAAAAGCCAAACGGTAACTTTTTATGTAAGTAATTAATTTTTTTTAGGGCCCTTGTAGTTGTGAACATACAGGGTAATTTTATCTTTCTGGGCATTTTTTTTATTCCATTCAAAGATCTAACGATAGTAAATGTTACCATACTGAATTGGCCTATCTTTAGCTTAGCACAGAAAAAAAATCCAAAATCTCATCGTACTCGGCGACGCCGAGTATTGACTGTATGTGACGCCGAGTCGGCGATAGGTGAAAAATTAAAAAACAAGTCATAACTCCGAAAATACGAAAAATCGCGGAACATGGGGGTGATTCAGATAGCCTCTCCCAGTATATCACTACTTCTTGGGACACCTTGTATATCGATAGGAACTGTTTTGTATGAAATAGCGATCACATACAGTCAATATTGATTAGAATGACAGTTTCTGTAACAATCTTCATTGATACAAGTATTGTGTTGTATCAAAGTATATAGTAAAGTATATATTTTGAAGCAATGATGGCCGAGCGGTAAAATCTATGGAATGCCGTGCCGCAGTACCCTGGTTCGATCCCCACCGCCGGCTTGAGCTTCACCGCATGGTGGAAGGGCATTTTGTGAATGCCCACTTGGCTAGCGACCACCCTCAAGTAGAAAATCTGTCGCCAAGCACCTAACAGTGTTCCGGCAGCAGTCCTTGAGAGCCAGAAAAAATACAGGCTAATGAGACCTAACAACTGGACGTCTGAGTGTGATGGGCACAGTGCAATTCGTCGTTGACGAAATGCGTCTGTTAAAGGCAGAGGTTAGTCCACTTAACATAAGGTGGGCCTCGGGCTTGTTCCGTCACAATAACATAAAAAAAGTATATAGAAATAAGAAATTAAATTTAAATAATTAGCTGTATAATATACCTATAAATAATTAGCAATAGCTTGAGAATTACAAGTAAGGTCACTCTTTCCTGCGTAATTATTAAATTCTATTGAGAATGTCAAAATAACCAAGTCACAACTTTATCCAATAGTATATAATGTCCGTTTCAGAATATCCTTTCTCAAGTTTCGGGTTGCTAACCAACACATAAAATAACTGAATGATAAAAATGACAGTTAACATGCAGCGCGTTTCAAGCTTTAGTCTGCTTGTAGACTGAATCCATTATATCTGTATGACTAATATTAAGATCCTTTTGACATGTATTCTAGCATTTTTTTATTGTTATTGTGACGGGTCAAGCATGAGGCCCACCTGATGTTAAGCGGACTTACCTCTGCCTATAACAGATGCATTTAATCACAAGTCACAAATTGCACTGCGCCCGTCACCTTGAGACATAGTTGTTAAGTCTCATGTGCCTGTAATTTCACTGGCTCTCTAGGACTGCTGCCGGTACACAGCGTTAGGTGCTTGGCGACAGATTATCTACTTGAGGGTGGTAGCTAGCCAGGCGAGCATTCTTAAAATATCCTTCCACCATGCGGTGAAGCTCAAGCCCGGATTCGAACCATGGACCTGCGGCACGGCAGTCCATAGCCAATGCCACTGAGCCATCACTGCTTCACAATATAAACCAAATCAAAATGATTTGATTTGATTTATATTGTAGAGTAACTTTATAATATTATTATGGTACAATTTTCAACTGTAACATTACCCTCTTTTAGCGTCGGCAGGAGGTTAATAATGTAATAATATATGAACCGCAAGCCTTGGCCAATTTACACTGGCTGGTCCGCTCTCCACAATTCTGCTAATTGCATATTAGGTATCTCCTTGTAGCAAAGATTATGTATCATATTATGCTCGGTATAAGTCTAATCCGGCCTTCACACTCGCCAAGAAGTCTCGGTGAATGGTCTTGTCAAGACTTCTTTCTGGTTAGCTCGTCGACAATCCTATACTTATATTAATATATTCAAGCGTTACTTTGCGTAAATATGTATTTAAATAAAAAAAATACCAAAAAATGGAACCGACTTCAACACTCAAATGTGTGAACTTGTTGAAATCGATTTAAAACCATCTACTATAACAATATTGTGCGCATGGTACCGACTTCGACAAGTTATTTCACACATTTGAGTGTTAAAGTTGGTTTAACTTTTTGGTTATAATTTTTTTCACCCTTTTTAGTAACCCTTGCCACTTACGGGATCGATTGTCATTCACTGTCAATGACTATATCATCAAGATAGGGAAGTACTTCTCAGTTATCGGTCTGTAACTCAAAAACGGCTTGACTGATTTTGTTGAAATATAAATGGGACCACACGCCAAGCATCAGCTTTCAAATAAAAAATAAGTTTCAAAATCGGTTCACCCAGTCATACGTTCTGAGGTAACAAATGTTTGTTAACTCAGAACTTATATTTCATCAAAATCAGTCAAGCCGTTTTTGAGTTACAGTCCGATAACTGAGAAGTATTTCCCTTGTAGAAAAAGAGATGAATTCAGTATATAATACCTTCTCATTATTTTGAGACAGAGACGAATTTACCTAGCATTCCATGGATTCACCGTGCGGGTACCGAGGCAAATTATAGTCATGTGCGGGATTCGAACCCGCGTCCATCCACCCCTGTAGCCGGGGTATGCTCTGAACGCTTGACCTAACATGATAATGACTCATAACTCCAATTTTTCCTTCCGTTCTTTATTTTACCATCGTATTGAGATGGAGCGACATCTATGTTCCATATAACTAGTGACAACTCCGCTTAATTTTCCTGCTAGGCCAATAAAAAGCTGAGAGAAAATTTGTCGATCGTGCGATCGAAGTGTCAAGACCTTATTTATATTTTAAAGTATATTTCTTTTACATTTATTAACTGTTTTCTTAAAATATTATTACAATATTTGTTATTATATTGTTAGATATGGATGTCAGCAAAGTAACCACTGAATCTATTTTTTTTATGCCTGATAGATTAGCCTTTGACCACTATCTCACCTGATGGAAAGTGATAAAGTGGTCGAAGATGTTGTTCAGGCTAACCTAGAAGTACTGGCTCTCAAGGACAGCTGCCGGAACACACCGTTAGGTGCTTTGCGACAGCTTTTCTACTTGAGTGTGGTCGCTAGCCAGACGGGCATTCCCAAAATGACCTACCACCATGCTATAACGACTGCCATCCTTAGACAACAACCGGGACCGACGGCTTAACGTGCCCTCCGAAGCACGGAAACGCTCAGTAGTAATGTCACAAGCGGTCACCCATCCAACTCATGGCCGTTGACGTTTCTAAACTTTGCTGTCATCTATTCATGAATAATTATTCAACCATCTTGAGCACGCTCGCATTTTAGGCTTATCTAGACTGGAGTCTTAACAAACCACTAACAAGTCTAGATTTAGTGCTCGACAATTCTGATATTTCAGTTGGGTCATGATGGCATCGGAATGTTTTGTATATTTAGCAGGTATCTTTGTTTTTCCAATGACCATGAAGTAGGCTTTAGAATATAAGATCGGTTCCATTTAATGCTATTGTAAAATATAACTCAGGGCAAACACGAGCCCAATGCGTATCTATCTATCACGTCGATGTGAGTAGAGTGTAGCTAAATATCTAATACGTTAGCGGGCCTCTCTATCTGTCAAACTATCGTGTCTCTTTATCTGTCAAAAATATAATATTATAGCCGTAAAAATTAATATTAACAATTTTGTATTTATTGGATAAAATGTTATTGTAAGTACTATAAACGCCATCTGTTAGAAAACCAAAGAGTTAACATCGCTGCAACAGAACTAAATTCAATGCTCAAATACATTGTAGTTAATCTACCTAACACTAGATAGCACCACTAGAATCAAGTTGTAAAATAAACGCGAGCCCTCACAATGCTCAGCTTTTTGCTAGTTATATTACATTTACGTTAACAAAATATAATTTAAGTTACATTACAAAATTACAAATATACGATATGAAAAATTTAATATGCGGGATTTGAACCCACGTCCATCCACCTCTATAGCCGGGGTATGCTCTAACCAATTGAGCTAACATGACAATATTGTTTGTCATGTTAGCTCAATTGGTGACAATATTGTTTGTCTTTTTGCGAATTCGTCATTGACGAAATGCGTCTGTTATAGGCAGAGGTTAGTCCACTTAACAACAGGTGGGCCTCGTGCTTGTTCCGTCACAATAACATGAAAAAAAAATTAATAATACCCCGGCTAAAGGGGTGGACGGATGCGGGTTCGAATCCCGCACATGACTTAAATTTTTCCTATCGTATATATGTAATTTTGGAATGTAATCTCCATAGCAGGTATTATTGCAAACATAGCAATATTATAATTTTAGTTAATTTAATGAACGCTAAACCGGAGATATTAGACTAAATTCACATAGCAAGCGAAACATCTCCATTCGAAAAGGACTATCGTTAAAACAGCAGAATTGACCCTGATGGCCTACATCTCCTTACAAGGACGCCTTAGCGCATTGAACCTTTTCAAACTAGCTTATAAACTGCTTGTGATAGCTTAATTTTTTTTTAAAACTTCTATTCATTGTTATAAGTCGGAGGAAGTCATCTTTATGCCACTTTTAAAACAAATAAGGAGTTATGAATAGTCATTTATCTTCTTTTTGTGTTGTCCTTTTCTTATGTGATTGTGATGGAATAAGAACGCGGCTTACCAGATGTTGAACGGACTAACCTCTGCCTATAACAGATGCATTTCGTCACAAGAAACGAAGTGCACTGCGCCCCTCAACGTTCGACATACAGTTGTTAGGTCTCGTGTGTCTGTAATTTTACTGGATCGCAAGGAGTGCTGCCGGAACACACTGTTAGCTTACTAAATTACAAATTACAAGAGGAAAAATTATAGTCATGTGCGGGATTCGAACCCGGGTTGGTACAACGTAAGTCGCTCTCACTTACATTGGTACATCGTAAGTCGCTCTCACTTACATTGGTACATCGTAAGTAGCTCTCACTTACGTTGGCACAACGTAAGTTGAACTATAGGTGTCGTTCCATCCTTATACGATGGTTAAAAAGAACGATAGGATTTTTTTAAATTATGATTCATTGTCATATTAGCTCAATCGTTCAGAGCATACCTTGGTTAAAGGGGTGGATGACGCGGGTTCGAATTCGACCATAATTTTTCCTTTGGTAAATTTGTAATTTTGTAATGTTATCAGCGGAGCATGCGTTATTGCAAAAATAAAATTATTAAAACACATTTAGGTGCTTGGCGACAGATTTAACATTTGATAGCCTGGCGAGCATTCGCAAAATGCTCTCATGCGGAGAAGCTCAAGCCAGTGGTGGGGATCAAACCGTGCACCTGCGGCACTGAGAATTTACCAATTACCTTGTAAAGGGTTTTTCAATAGGGCGCGCGAACTTTGGCAGCGCATAGCGGCCATCTTGGTAAAGCGATAGCTGTCAAATTTGGCATGAACACATATTTAGTCGGGACATTTCACAATGGAACGCTACACTCTTCAACAACGAGTACAAATTGTTGAAATGTATTATCAAATTCAGTGTTCTATTCGCCTATCGTCCGTGCATTCCGTCCAATTTATGGCGTTCATGGCCGTCCTGCAGAGTCCACAATCCGTCGTTTAATGAAGAAATTTGATGCCTAGGTTAGATGGTATGGATCTCACAAACATGTGGTTCCAACCGGATGGCGCCACTTGCCATACAGCACGGGAAACATCTTGGATTTGGAGAAATTCGAAGGCTCGTCATCTCGCGTGGTGGCGACATCAACTGGCCACCAATATCGTGTGACTTAACACCGCTCGACTACTTTCTGTGGAGTTACGTGAAGTCTCTAGTCTATGCAGACAAACCACAGACAATTGTCGCCCTGAAGGCCAACATACCTCGCACTCTTCGTGAAATTGAGCCCCATTTATGCGAAAATGTCATCCAAAATTGGTTCACCAGGCCACCTACAGCGGAGTCGCGGCAGCTATTTGGCTGAAATTATATTCAGCGAACATCCTTTAAAATAATTTAAAATTGTGGCAGTATCACTTACAGGTTTTTATATTTCATTTTTAAGTTCGAACGCTCTTAATGAAAAACCCTTTACTTACCTAATTACATCGAGAGGAAAAGTTTTAATTACCAGCGGTATGTGATTTCGCGATTATCAGTCCTTATAGCCGGGACATGCTCTTCCAAGTGTATTATCGTAGCTGGTGAGTCATCGCTCAAATGTATCCCTTCGCTCTTATCGTTTAATCATCACGACAACATTTTAGCAGGCGTTAACGCAAAATAACGACACTAAATTTCCCTTGTACTTTCCATAGACTTTCAAAGCCTATAAAACTTTCTTAGAAAATTATAGAAATAATTGTTAAAATATGTTTAACTTGAATAGTGTAATTTGTCAAATACAATAACATAAATTGATTTTAAAATTAATACAACTGTACGAATTATATAATCGTAAATACTCTAACAATTAAACCTAAAAAGAATGAAGAAAAGAAACCTAAGAAGATTGAAGCGCTTGTAGCGAAGTATACTTAGCTGTTCTCAACCGATCAGCAAAGTTAAGCAACGTCGCGCGCGGTCGTGAGTTGGATGGGTGACCGCTAGTGACATTACTACTGAGCGTTTCCGTGCTTCGGAGGGCACGTTAAGCCGTCGGTCCCGGTTGTCGTCTTAGGATGGCAGTCGTTATAGCATGGTGGTAGGGCATTTTGCGAATGCCCGCCTGGCTAGCTACCACCCTCAAGTAGGAAATCTGTCGCCAAGCACCTAACGGTGTGTTCCGGCAGCTGTCCTTGAGAGCCAGTACTTCTGGGTTAGCCTGAACAACATCTTCGACCACATCATCACTTACCATCAGGTGAGATAGTGGTCAAAGGCTAACCGATCAAGCATAAAAAAAAAAAAAAAAAAATGCAGAAACACCGACTCCAAACATAACAATACTTATTATTAGTGATAACTCAAATACTAGTCGTCAGATATCACTCAAAGTTAAATGGGACCACATGACAAGCATCAGCTTTAGAATATAAAAAAAAACAATAAATATCAGTACACCCTGAAGAGTTACGAGTTAAAACACATTAGTATATTATGATACAAGTGAGCAAAGTTGCTCATTATACACGAGGCTGGGTGTTGCCCGGGCCGTAGGCGAGGGCGTAAATGAGCCGAGTGTATAATGAGCAAGTTGCTCACAAGTTTCATACGCACTTTTTCAACACCCTTGCGAGGAAAAAACATATATATTGCACAAATGCGATACAAACAATATACGAAAATTATAGAAAATAGCGCGCAAGTAATTTTTTTTGCCCGCGGCAAAAGCATACGCTTTTTGATTACATATAAACCTCTTTGATGTTACAAATCTGTATTACCCGGTTAAATTGAAAATGCTCTGTTTACTCGCATATCATTTGCAGTTAGGTACTAACTTAACTTTGTAGGGATAATTCTACTATATAGTGTATAATATTATTATGCACGATGGTGTAATAGTTCGGTTTATGGCCCTAAGACCGATATAATAAAGTTTTTTTTGCAGTGCAGATAATTTTTTAATTTCTAAATATGATTACAGGCACTATCGCGTACTATACTGTACTGTAACAGCCGACTCGTCCACTGCTGAACACAGTCTCCCCTATTAAGAGGGTATTTGCCATAATCCCCACGTTTGGCAGGCGGCTTGGGGATCGCAGTGTAAGATGGCAGTTCTTTAGAAGGCGCTGCTGCCCACCTTCCAGTAATTTTCCCTTAGTCGCATCTTACGACACCCACGGGATGATATGGGTGTTTGATTTGATAGCTAAAAGAACTTATTTAAAATTGTAACACAAAAATGGCTTTGATAATGGACGAAACTCACCAAAAATCCACAGCCTCACTTGGAGCATGTCCCGGGACGAAATAACAGTTCCTGAGGTTCACTTGCACTTTGTTTAGCGAATAAGTATAGTTTTCACGTCTCAAAATAAGTAATTAACAGTATTTTCATAAGTTTTCATGGACCGCGCACACACAGGCTTCTCAAGATGTTGAAGACAGTACCACCTCGGTATAACGGCGGCGCGCGGTAACTTCTCTGAACCATAATTAGGTTGAAGATATTGCTCATTTGATTTGGAAACGCTTCGTTTTCAAAATCAAGCCATATGAAAAATAAACCCAACAATGGGGAGGTGCAATACTAACCCGGCACCCCACGGGGGTCTATACATACACTATCGCGTGCTGAGCGAAAATTTTGTACTGTAATAATTTGTAAATATTAATTTTTAAGTTTCTCATTTTTCAGAAGTTGTCCTATCCAAAAATTTGTAAGAGATTGCTTTAGCGATAACACCTTCGATTGTGTTTCAATTATATATATTTGTAAACGAACACTTACATTTAACTTCCCGTGAGGTGTCGGTTAGAATTGCTCCCCCCCATATCATCCCGTGGGTGTCGTAAGAGGCGACTAAGAGACACATACTGGAAGGTGGGCAGTAGCGCCTTCTAAAGAACTGCCATCTTACACTGTGATCCCCAAGCCGCCTGCTAACCGTGGAGATTATCGTAAATACCTCCTAAATAGGGGAGGCTGTGCTCAGCAGTAGACCATCCGGCTGAAACCTAGTAAATCAAGAATAAAGTGTAACCTCCACTAGATCAGAGTTTATTTCCTGGAGGAGTATCTAATTTTCTCTTTTTAGTCAGGGTAAGTCAGGTACAAAGCGAGGCATCTGATCTACATATCCTTGGGACACAAATAGTGCAGTTTCACAGTCTCAAGGTGGAGATGTACTGGAATGAGATCGGAGCGGAGGCCTCGTGTGTCACATGCGCCCGTTGAGTCGAGGACGTGCATCCGATGTGAAACCATTTTCCTGTCTCTCGAAATTTGCATATGTTTTCGTTGGTAAACTTATGGTTCAAGGTACTTAATGGAACAATGAAATTCCAATTAATTCGGAGAGATACAGTTAAAATGTTATTATTATTAACTATCTTTATTTAAGCTATCGTGATGCCACAAAGACGAGGCCCACCTGGTGTTAAGCTGTAACCTCAAAAGATGCCGCTTGTGAAGAACTGCACTGCGCCCGTCACACTGAGACATAAAGTTGTTAAGAGGAACGGGAAGAGGAGCCCCTACAGAAAAATAGGTACTTTAACAAAGTGATGCTGTCTCGCCGCTAAACGCCCAAACAGAATAGTGCGAAAAGGACAATTACAGCTTCTTCAACTTTTGACTAAGAATTGGCGCATAATTTGCGTTCAGGGAGAAAACTTTTCTCCAATAGTAAACATTAATCAAATATAAATATGTTGGTATTATTTTATAACTGACAGACAGTTTTCCTTTTTCTTTATTTATCATTATTTTTCCTATATATATTTCACAAACTAGAGATACATGTTTTGAGAAAATATCGGTATTTAAATACCCATTAATTCAAATTCCTTTACTAAAATGATAAAAATGAAAACCTATAAACCTGGATATTGATAACATCTATAACATATCCAAAAATCATCAAAATCGGTGATTGTTTAGGGGGGTTAGAAACGTTTTCTCTTTTTGTATGAAAATTCGGGACTTCCCTCCAATCTTAAGTCTCATGTGCCTGTAATTTCACCGGTACCCCTTCGAACTGGAAAACTTTTTTAAGGATGGTAGCTAGCCAGCCATCCGAAAAATGCGGTGAAGCTCAAGCCGGCGGTGCGGATCGAACGAGGGTACTGCGGCGCGGCAGTCGATAGCTATTACCGCTCGGCTATCATTGCTTCAAAAGTTGGAAGAGACATTTATTTAATATGCAGTTTTTTACCGGCGGTATAATAGGCCTATATCAACAAAATACTACGAACTATATACAATAACTACAGCTACTACAATAAAAGCATTTAGATACCTATAAGTCATTATAGTTTTTTTAACGAGCTGAGTAACGGATTGACGAGCGCATAGCAGTGTCAAGCAGGACGAGAACCACAGAGTTCCTGACTCACAGGCAGTCCAAATGCTCTAGCCCACTACCAGTTGGCAGCGTGCCCAGCATGCTGGCAGCATTGCCCGTTGAATTGCAATGCTTATTCGTTGAGCCACATAATTGCCAGCATTTTGATCACGCGTCGCATCGACCAAGCGCTCTGATAAGTTTTGGAAAATACGATGAGCTCCCGGTCCCCACGGACCCGGCTATATACAGGGTTATTTGAAACGTGCTAACAACCTCTTGGGGTTGAGCTCTGCTAGTCCTAACAAATGAAACGATTTTTTTGGTTTTTGTTGGTGTATTTGACGGAATAAGTAGGTAGACCACCTGATGTTAAAAGTGTCTTGTGCCTGGAGTTTATTATTAAATATGTTTTTTTTATTATTTAGCTTGCTTTAAATATACAAAACTGTATTCAAAGGGAGCGCGGCGCGGTCCAGTGTTGACTGTTGCCGCGGCGGGCGCTCGTAGCTCGAGGTAGGCATTGTCTAATACATAAAAAAAAAGTTTTTGCTCTCAAAATGTTTGTCAGGACTAGCAGAAGAAAAGACAGACTTTCTACTTGAGGGTGGTCGCTAGCCAGGCGGGCATTCGCAAAATGCCCTTCCATCATGCGGTGAAGCTCAAGCCCGCGGCGGGATTCGAACCATGGACCTGCTGCGCGGCAGTCCATAGCCAATGCCACTGAGCCATCACTGCTTCAAAATAATAATAAGCTATATAATAATATGCATTATAATAATGATTGCTTAAACATAAGAAGTGATCTTGACGCATACACATCGCACACAAAGAAATTCACTCAGAAAACGGGCACTACTCACCTAATAACATAAAATACGTTCTCAAAACGACTTACAATGTATTGTTGAGATTAGTTTTTTAGACGCGTATTGTAACTCGATCGAATACCAATGAAGAGGTATAAATCATTGAGGCCGGTTGTTCTACATTAAACGACTGAACTTAACCATTGGTCAAATACCAACCTTTTTGGACGATACCAATAAATAGGTTGCACTCTTTACTTTTATTTTATATTTCGTTATTAATATTATAATAATTATTTAGTGCACAACTATGTCTAATGGGGTATCCATTGAGGCTTTTAAAAAGAATATATTGCAGAAATAAAAGCAATTTATTTCCAAAATTGTTTGTAACAAGAAAATTAACTAACGATGAGTAATTCTGAAAAAATCTATCAAGTGTCTGAACTTTAGAAAATGTAAGTTCTCGATTAACATCATAAAAGTAAATTAAGAGATGCTTTAAGAAAGATTTTAACAATATAATACTTTAATAAGTATATTAAAGTGTAATCTTGCATGTAATGTAAATTTGTTTTCAAATTATTATTAAAAATTTTAAACATGTTTTTTAATCAGTTCAATGCATATCAAACAATTTGTGCCATATAAATATATAGCATTCATAAATGCAAACTTCACCCAGCCAGAGATATTCTAATAAAATAACCATTCAAGGCATTACGAAATATTGTTTTCATGTCAAAATAATTCTTATAAACCATTCTTTGAAATCATGAAGTAAGAAAAACATTTTTATTATAACAAGGTTCTAAATCTGTGGTGGCTGCGTGGCGTTTGTGACGTAACCTCGGCTTAGCAAGAAAATTAAGCGGAATTGTCACTAGATATATTTTTTAAGTGTTTAATTAAAATATGAATTTGATGTTTTCTTAAAATATTTTAAAAATATTTCTTATTATTAAATATCATTACACTAAAATTAAACTAAGGTATATGAAAATAAACTAGTCCAAAATGGCAGCCTTACCACTTAAAGTGATTGCTTCCAGTAGGGCATTTTGCGAATGCACACCTGACTAGCTATCACAATAAAGTGTAAAACCTGTTACCAAGCACCTAACGACGGGTTTCGATGGCTCACTTTGAAAGCCAATTCCCATCCTTCTATCGCATCACCACTACAAAAGTGTACAAAGCTCAGATCAGGAAACAAGGAAGATAGGTTATGGAGGCTTGACAGTTGCAAACGCATCTGGCCTAAATCAGGCATGTTTGTAAGAAAACCATTGCGCTCTTAATACAAATCAACAAACGAATCAGTTCTTCTGATGACGCAATGGATCAGTGTTTTAATAGCAGTATCTGTGTGTGTAACTAGTGACCGCTGAAGCTACAAGCTACAAGCTGAAGCGCAACCCATTTTCGCGTGTGTATGATTAGTTAGTGTATTAGTTTGCAGCGGAAATCTTTGGTGTGGGTGGCAAAATGTGCGTATGTGTGCCATACTTATTGTTTTTATTGATGTGAGAGTGACATGGGTGGGAGAGACGCGGCGACACTTTTATGTGAATAAACACCGACCGAAGGCAAATCTCCCTTGTTTCTCTGATCTGTGGTAAAAAGCATAGTGGTTAAAGGCAAGCCTATTCGTCACAAATACGGTTGACGTAGGTGTTGCATAACACAATGTAATTAAATTAACAAAGTAGCATACAATTCACAGCTAAAATCACATAAAAACACTTAAAACACAACAAAATGGACAAGTCTTAAATAAAATTTATTCACAATTTGCTGTCGTCTTCATAGTGATTCTTGATTTATAATATAATTTATGGCACGACATAAAACGGTTATTTTATTACCGTAACTGTTAGACACTTTGTGTGACGTAGGCATTACCATAGTAAAGCCAGAAAAGTAGTCTAACTATACAATACAATACAAAAATTACTATTGTTTACCAAGTAAAAGTAAATTACACTGATTAAAACTAATTTTAGCTACCACCCTCAAGTAGAAAATCTGTCGATAAGCACCTAGCGGTGTGTTTCGGCAGCTGTCCTTTAGAACCAGTAATTCTAGGTTAGCCTGAACAACATGTTCGACCACATGGATTAGCGTACCATTGGCCAGTTTCCTTACTCGTCAATTTCACTAATTCGCCAGTTTACTCATTAGACCCCCGTGGGGTGCCGGGTTAGAATTGCACCTCCCCATATCATCCCGTGGGTGTCGTAAGAGGCGACTAAGGGAATTATACTGGAAGGTGGGCAGCAGCGCCTTCTAAAGAACTACTATCTTACACTGCGATCCCCAAGCCGCCTGCCAAGCGTGGGGATTATGGCAATGTTCAGTGGACGATCCAGCTGATACAGTACAGTACAGTAAGACTAATTATCCTATGACAGTACAATGGCCGGTCTTATCGCTATGTAGCGATTTCTACCAGACAACCTTTGGATGGACAGAAATAAGGGAAAAGGTAGACGGTGGTGAACAATAAATTAGATAATGTTAGATACTTAAATTCAGATACATAAATCTAATACGTGATAAATGATGATAAATAAATACCTACATATATATACACTAACTACTGGAGGTATGTGTATATACACTACTAACTGGAGGCCTGTAGGAGATTCAAACGCCTACTATTGTCTAAATACGCAGCAGGGTTGACCATTATCTCTAAGTTTTAGTTATCTATATTTATTTTTGTGGATTTGGTTTGAACAGGAAAATGTCTACACAGCATGACTATATAAAACAATTTAAAACAAATTTAGAAAACTGTTATTTAAAATTTATTATATTATAGTTACATAGATCGTTATATAATATGTGTAGTGTCACCTGCCTACCTAACTCAGGGTATAAAAGAAAGAAGAGAAGAGTAAAATATATAGTATAATGAGTAGAAAGGGTCGTGGGTTTCAGACAGGTTTATCAATTTGGCAAGCTTCCTTGTTTAAGGACTTAGCTCCGGTCCGCTAGTAATTGAGTCGATGCTCAGCAGCAGGTCTGCCGTGCAGGGCTCGGCTCCACACCGCCGCGCCGGTAGAATGTCCCAGCTAGATGCTGTAGAGACGTTTGGCCGCGGTCGGTGCTGGAGGTCAGAGGACGGCCGGAGTTCAGAAGTAGTGTGTAGCTTCGTACGGAAAGTTCTCCGTCTCGTACTGGTAGTTCAGCCTTGTACTTGAAGTTCAGCCTTGTACTTGAAGTTCAGCCTTGTACTTGAACCCTGGAAGGCACATGTGCTCCGGTTATGATGGGTCCTAGTACAGTGTTGAGCTGGTGGGTCCACTGTCCCTCTGCTACTGAGCATATTAGGGACTCGCAGAGGGCCTTTAGGGATGTGGCCCGCCAGCAAACAAGAGGTATGCCATAAGGGCCAAAGAGGTAGATGCTGCTGGTGAAGAATTCGCCTCCGCTAAGGCTTCCGCTACCGAGCAAAAGGGACTAGCTAGGCCCTAAGCGAAGGCGAACCACCAGCCGCTCAGAATGCCAGAAGGGCGCAAGTAGGTATGTTGCCGGTAATGATGCTCACAATCCACGAGGTCCGTTCACTACCGAGCAAAAAAGGGACTAGCCTAGGTACCTCGTGAATTGCGAGCTACCAGCAACACCCTTTAAAGTTTGCCAGAAGGGCGTAAAATAAAGCACAGTTGAATGTTGAGAAGCAACATAAAAACACATAAATTCAACAAGAGAGTTACACATAATATAATACAGCAATTACGATGAGAGTACATACCAAAGGTTTTTAGGTTAGTTTTTAATGGGGTGGTCAAGTACACTTTCACTTTAAAACACAAACTTACCCAGATTTTGGGGCTTGTAAGTAGGTTAGAACTTGTAGATTTAGTTAAACTGAGTCTTTAGTAGTAGTTGCACAGAGGATGGCTGGGGTCAAAGTGATCGCGATTCCTCGTTGAGGAAAGACATCAAGTTGGGCGGATGTCGGGGGCGAATTTCATTACCATATATGGTAACGAAAAAAGCCTCCAAAACCGTTGGCGTCGCAAAGCCAATGACTGCACTTGATTTTGAAAATATTTAAAATGCAACGTTCCTCTAGCGGAACTCAAAAACCACCATCATGGTATTTTCTGACAGACTGGATTGACATTTGTTTTAACTGTCAATAGTCGAATTGAATGGAGTAAAGGAAGAAGAAGAAGAGTGTTGCTACCAGACTTAACGTTGTGATTGTTATGCGCGACCTCTATTGGTGAGTCGCTGAACTACCTCAGCGCGCGGTAGTTAAGGTTGACCTAGGTTCTTTCTAAATTCAGATGGAATTTAGATAGACGTTTGGTCGTTTGCCTACAGATGGCGCGCTGATTTAAATTAGTATTTAGTGAAATTTTTAATTATTAAGTTAACCGATATTTTTAGATCGGTTACAGTAGGTAGAATACAGCTCTAAAGCAAATACATTCATAGGTGACCTTCAGATCGATTATTATGATTTTTAATAATTATATATAATATTTAATTTAATTTATTGCTGAAGGGTTAGCCTTTGACCACTGTCTCACCTGATGGTAAGTGATGATGTGGTCAAAGATGTAGTTCTGGTTACCTAGCATTATTGGCTCTAAAAGACAGCTGCTGGAACACGCCATACTTGGCGACAGATTTTCTACTTGAGGATGGTAGCTAGCCAGACGGGCGTTCGCAAAATACACTACCACCATGCTATAACGACTGCCATCCCAAAGATCGGAACCGACAGCTTGACGTGCCCTTCGAAGCACGTGCGCTCAGTAGTATTGTTACCAGCGGTGACGTTGCTTAACTTAGCTGATCGGTTAAGAACAGCAAAGGAAACTTCGCTACGAGTGCTTCAAAATATATTCTCTTTAATAGATCAACACGCCTTGGATACAACATAATATTTGCCATAGTGTGCACGCTTTGGCACGAGCGTACGCGCGCGCACACTTACAAGTCGTTTTTGTGTTCGCCTCTATGAAGACAGACTACTGGTCTAGTTTTACTATGGTATTAGCATTGTTAACTTGCGTCATGCAATAAGTTCCTATTTTGAATGTTTGACGTTCTGAAAGGACACGTTCTATTGTGCACTTTATGAACTTTGAGACGCGTAGGCGGGCTCAAATTTTTATCGCGATTCACTAACAGGTACACACAAAATCCATGAAACGCCCTCAAGAGGCGGTGTGGGCGCTCAAAAGCTCTCGAAAATGCATTGCAGTGCGATGAGCACTGCACTGGCATACAACTATCATCCCAATATATGAGAAAAACTTTGCTTTTGATCAAAAACTATGTGTTCTTAATAAAAAGTATATGTGTTATTTCAGCATTTTACTAATTTTTAATTAATATGATAACATTGTAAGATATAAAGTTTTAGTTACATAATATAATTAAAATGTTTTTAATTACATATATTACACAAACAAATATAATACAGCGCTTTCAAAACTGCCTGTTGAAAACAATCTCCAACGCTCCTTGGTTCATTAGAAACAGTGAATTATATAGCATCCTGAAAGTGAACACTGTCTTTGAGGAGATTGACCAAACTTCGAAGAAATACAAAATAAAGCTGAAAAAACACCCGAACACCTTGGCAACACAACTGTTGACACCAAGCTACACACCAAGACTGAAAATGAAACACATTTTAACCCTTGAAGAGGGTAACAGTGCAAAGTGAGCAGGTGTTCTCAGTGGAGGATTGTTCTTCAATAACTAACAAAAGCTTTGAAGAAATCTACTAAAAGTGAAATTATTGATTGTAGATAATAAAACAAAAAAAAAACAAAAAGAAAAAATTACATATATTATGTGCCGGGCTGCCCTTGGCGTGCCGAGCTGCCCGTGCGGTGCTGGGTTGCCCGTAGGGTACCGGGCTGCCCATGGGGTGCCGGGCTGCCCGTGAGTTTCCGGGCTGCCTGTGGAGTGCCGGCAGTCCGTGGGGTTAGAACTATTCTAACAAAAAAGAATCATTGAAATCGGACTACGCGTTAATAAATAACAACTAAGTGTACATTTTCACTTTCATCCCTTTTGAGAACCGTGTTGAATTTCTGCATAAAAAAGTATAGTAACCTTTTTCGTAGTATGAACTCAAATCGTGTTTAGTTTCATTGAATTCCATTCAGTAGTTTTGGAGCACGGCCCAGATACAGACAGATAAAAATAAATAGTTTCAGCATCAGCCTCAGCCCCAGAGTGCTCACAATTTTTTTTCCAAATATCTGCCATTACTGGATCTGTTACAGTTTTATTATAAGTATAGAATAATAACAAATATTTACAAAATATTTTATGAAAACATCAAATTGATATTTAAGTTTTATTTACGTTCTTTCTCGATCGTGCGCTCTTAGAATCAAGACCTCCTGAGGATGCTTCGTGTAGAATCGAAACGCGTCGAAAATTCTTCCGGTTTGGCTGCGAGGCGTTTGTGACGTCACGTCGGCTTAGCAGTAAAATTGGGCGGAATAGTCACTAGATATTCCGCCCAATTAAAATTAATTATATATTTTTGTATTTTTTAAGTGTTTTATTAAAATACGAATTTGATGTTTTCATAACATATTTTAAAAATATTTGTTATTATTAAATATGGATTTTCGCAAAGTAACGCCTGAATCTATTTATTATAAGTATAGATTCTGTGCTACGAGTATAATATATAGAAATACCAAAAGAGAACTTATTGTTGTTTAGTATATTATATCGCGCAGATCGTGAGATTGAGACGTTTTATGTTTCATAGACAAATTACTATGGAAAATAAAACTACTGGGAATAAAAAAACATGTTGCTATAGGAGAAGATTTTAATCTAGACGCGAATAAAATGTCGAATGACTAGCAAATATTACTGAATACAATGCTCGAATACAATTCCATTAACATCAGGTGGGCCTCAGGCTTGTTCCGTTGCAATAACATAAAAAAGGAAGTGGTGTACGCCCTAAACAACAGGGCCCCAATTCTCTTAGCTATTGACCAAATGCCACACTACTGCGATGCTTCTGCGATCGAACTGCTGTTAATGTCAAATTCGGTAGTCTACTAATTCTAGCTCCTAATCGCAGTTGTATAGCAATCGCGTCGCTATCGTATGGCTGTGCTATGGCTTGCAAATGTAGCCTCTGAAATAATAATAAAAACTTCTATCAATCAAGCATCAGTCAAAGCATCAATACAGTGGTTTACTAGCAAACAATACATTAAATAAATATATTTAAATCATTTAGCTATTTTTCTAGCTAAAATCCTCCAAAATATTTTATGCCACTGTAGCAACGCAATCGCAACAAAATAGCTTACAGAATACCAAATATGTCAAAAACTATTGATAGCAAGCCACTGACTTGCGATCGAACCTAAATAGCGGGCAGACTACGGATACTGTCAATAAAATTTTCATGCATTTTTTTTTATGTTATTGTGACGTAACACGCCCGAGGCCCACCTGATGTCAAGTGGACTAACCTCTGCCTATAACAGACGCATTTCGCCAACGACGAATTGCACTGTCACACTGAGACGTCCAGTTGTTAGGTCTCATTAGCCTGTAATTTTTCTGGCTCTCAAGGACTGCTGCCGGAACACACCGTTAGGTGCTTGGCGACAGATTTTCTACTTGAGGGTGGTTGATAGCCTGGCGGGCATTCGCAAAATGCCCTTCCACCATTCAAAAATGCCTTCCACCGTTCAATAGCTAAGAGAATCGGGCCCCTGATCATTAGTTAGTGTAACCGGCCCCATTAGGCTGCGTGCACACGAAGGCCGCACGCGTCAGCTGTCACTTTACACATTACGCGACGCGCATCTAATCTGTACGCATCATTGCGTAGCTGACGCAGAGATGCGCGTAGGTTTATAATGCGGTTGGACATCTTTATAGCTGCGTAAACGGTGTTTGAGAATAAAGAAAACACCAGTAGATGAAGCAGTGATGGCTCAGTGGCATTGGCTATGGACTGCCACGCAGCAGGTACATGGTTCGAATCCCGCCCAGAGCTTGAGCCTCACCGCATGGTGGAAGCGCATTTTGCGAATGCCCGCCTAGCGACCACCCTCAAGTAGAAAATCTGTCGCCAAGCACCTAACGGTGTGTTCCGGCAGCAGTCCTTGAGGGCCAGTGAAATAACAGGCAAAATGAGACTTAACAGGTATGTCTCAAGGTGATGGGCGCAGTGCAGTTCGTCACTTGTGATGAAATGCATCTGTTATAGGCAGAGGATACCGCTTAACATCAGGTAAGCCTCGTGCCTGTTCCTTCACAATAACATTAAAAAAAAACTTGGTGTGTGAAAGCGTGGCTTTTTACACAACTGCCCAAAAAGGGAGTGTTATGTTCTCAGGGTTTATGTATGTACGTGTTTGTGAGTTTCTTTATTCCACGATGACTTCTAAACGGCTTAACCAATTTTGATGAATGAGATATCATTATCACATACACAATAAGATCATTCCGCGAATATTAACAGTTAGCTCTAATTACAGGAGAAATAGCTACTTGATAAGAGCAAGCCGTTGTTTCAATGACGTAGCATATCGGCCTGACCTTGATATTTTCTGTCGAGCAAGTTAGAGGGTTGTATAATGCATTTTTTAATTAATTCGCAGTGTAAGATGGCAGTTCTTTAGAAGGTGCTGCTGCCCACCTTCTAGTATTTTTCCCTTAGTCGCCTTTTACGACACCCACGGGATGATATGGGGAGGTGCAATTCTAACCCGGCACCCCACGGGGTATAATAAAGGCATACCGCCGGTAAAAAAACACTAATGTATAAAATATGACAAAACTACGTGTGTATGAAAAGCACTCCGTGAACTCTACTCTTGCTTGTAGTTGTTGCCCCGAACTGGACCTCGCAATACCTCGACAAGCAACTCTTGCATGTACAATTTTGTGAAGATTGTACAGACTATGTAGTCTATGTACAGAAGTTACTGTTTAAAGTGAAAACTTAGGCGTTTCAATACATTACATATACACCTAAAAAATAAAAATTACCGGCGGTATGCCTTTATTGACAAAATACTACGAACTATATGTATATCCAGTTCCGTGAAACATCAATAAAAAATAAAAAATACTATAAACAACACTACAGCTACTACAATAAAAGCATTTAGATCCCTATAAGTCATTGCAGACTCATAGGCAGTCCAAATGCTCTTGCCCACTACCAGTTGGCGTGCCTAGCATGCTGGCAGCATTGCCCCGTAATTGTATTTATTTACACCTAAAATAAATAACAAATATATATTATAACTAGCCGTACCGTATTATAACTACCGTTCTTTCGCGATTGCCGTACCTGCAAACGAATTAAAATAAATAAAATAAATTTTGCAAGGTGGTAGGACATTTTGCGAATGCCCGCCTGGCTAGCTACCACCCTCAGTTAGAAACTTCTGTCGCCAAGCATCTAACCGTGTGTTCCGGCAGCTGTCCTTGAGAGCCAGTACTTCTAGGTTAGCCTGAACAACATCTTCGACCACATCGTCACTTACCATCAGGTGAGATAGTGGTCAAAGGCTAACCTAACAGGCATAAAAAAAAATTATTTACTTTGGAGCATGACTATTTATATCATATCATGGAACATATAATAATACCTCATTTTATGAAACGCTATGGTCTGCGGTGAAGCACTCTTATTAAAACATAGCTCAGAAAAGAGCTTTTTACTTTGTATTTGAAAACTCCCAGGTTGTATTTTCCAGAAGACAGTAGGTAACTCAGAGAATTTGTTTTCAGATCGCAATCAATCAATAAATCAATCAATCAATCATTTATTTGTCAGAATACACAATCATTACAATTTCAGATGTTAGGAAATATATAGCAATGCATTCAACCTGCAAGCAGGCGTACAAATATTAGTATTTATTCCTAAAATATATTATATTTTTTTCTTACATAATAAAATTTTATACATTAAAATATTCTGTCATGCTATGAAAACAATTGTCCAATAACCAATTGTGCAGTTTAGTTTTGAAGCTGTATCCGGCCAAAGTTTTCAAGTTTTCCGGTAATTTGTTATAAACAGTAATAGCCATATTATAAACATTTTTTTCATAAATAACTTTCTGGCATAGAGGATGGTATAACATGTTTTTATACTTAGGCCTTGTTTGTCTTGGAATAACGTCACCTTCTTTTAGAAAATAGCTTGGATTTGCCTTTACAAAGATACACAAGTCTCTTATATACAAACATGGTAGGGGAAGTATATTATTATTTTTAAATAGTGGTTTGCAGCTGTCAAGAAACCAAGCCTTATTTATTACTCGGATACACCGCTTCTGTACCTTGAAAGCCTTATCTAACTCAACAGAGTTTCCCCAGATAATAAGGCCGTAACCAAGAATCAGACCTTCAAAAGCTTCCACATGTGATGGACCGTGCTTTCTATGGCAACGGATTCTCATCCACACACAGCGATCAAGGACAAGTTCTCTATAAATCGATAACAAAATGTGTCGTCTTGAAAGCTATACAGGCAATCAGGATCCGACCAAAAGTCGTTTGAGTGTGGGATAATCCACAGCAGTGATGGCTCAGTGGCATTGGCTATGGACTGCCCCGTAGCAGGTCCATGGATCGAATCCCGCCGCGGGCTTGAGCTTCACCAGATGGTGGAAGGGCATTTAGCGAATGCCCGCTTGGCTAGCTACCACCCTCAAGTAGAAAATCTGTCGCCAAGCACCTAACGGTGTGTTCTGGCAGCAGTCCTTGAGAGCCAGTGAAATTACAGGCACATGGGACTTAATAACTATGTCTCAAAGTGACGGGTGCAGTGCAATTCGTGACTTCTGACGAAATGCATCTGTGATAGGCAGAGGTTAGTCCGCTTAACATCAGGTGGGCCTCGAGCTTGTTCCGTCACAATAACATAAAAAAAAAAAGATGACTGCAAGCTTCTCGAGACTCATGAGAAGTCTTAAATCATCAGTGCTAATGCTTTCACGAATACTTTGAAAGTACTACCATACAAGGAGGCAGTAAGATGCCGTAATATTGCTTGGAAGCCTCGGATAAGCCAGTTGCCAAAATTGCATCAAAAAACAATATCACGGCAGCTAAAGCCGACACGGAAGTTGCGCAAGGACTCGAAATATGCTTTTAGCTGTAGGCAGCAGCTTTTTGCATGGGCATTTTGCGAATGCCCGCTTGGCTAGCGACCACCCTCAAGTAGAAAATCTGTCGCCAAGCACCTAACGGTGTGTTCCGGCAGCTGTCCTTGAGAGCCAGTAATTCTAGATGAGCCCGGGCATTCACAAAATGCCCTACCGCCATGCAAATGCACCAGACGTTGCTTCACTTTGCTGATCGGCTAAGAACAGCATAGTAAACTACGCGACGAGCGCTTCAAAATTAATATTATGAAGTGATAAAACACAGTCTGAGGGCAAGGGATCACACCTGTCCATAACTGAAGCAGTGTGATTATCCTCGTTCTGCTTGGCACTGCACTGCGCTCGTCACACCGAAGCGTTAGTTCCCGTTAGCACCCTCCATAACAAAACACAGAAGTGCTGCACACTAAATGAAATGAAATGAAGTTTATTCCAGCACTACACAACACTACAATAGCTTCTACTGAAGCACAATTAAATACATATGTAATTATACAGCAATTGCAATGTTGCGCGATGCTAGGAACGAGTCCCGTCTCAGCATGTGCCAGGTTCAAAACTGAACCTAAGCGCTGGTTTTCAGACGGCACTCCCGACCAACATCACGAACGTGCATCACATTAACTAACAAAACAATTAAATAACAGAAACAGAACTATAAATAAAAATTATAAAATATTTCACTACTGCTTCGCGGCAGATTATCTACAGTGCAGTGGTACCCACCAAGACGGTCTCTTCATAAAGAGTTTAGGTAAGTATATTTTAACCATAGTCGTTGAAGGTCTCGATATTTTAGTTCTGATATCAGACAGGTACTACCAATAAAAGATATCATAAAGTCTCTATAAATTTTAAAATATAAATATTTATCTATTTAGTAATAACAATTATTTTAAAAATATTTTATTCTAACTTATTATTTTTAAATCAAATCAAATCAAATCAAATAATTTATTTGCAAGAATACAATCATGTATGTACATTTTGAGTTCTTGTGTAAAATGCGTGGTCGCTGTATTCTGCCTGCAAGCAGACGTGCAAATATTTAAAGCTAATGCTAAAAATACACTAGTAATATTAACAATTTAATCTAAATATTAATTACATCTATATCTTACTAAACCTCCATATATTCTTTAATGCTATAAAAACAGTTTTCTAATAACCACTGACTTAGCCTATTCCTATAAACATGACCCTCTAATATCTTTATTTCGTCTGGTAATTTATTATAAACAGTTATGCACATATTATAAACATTTCTCTTATATATATCTTTATGGCAGCGTGGTTGATATAATAAGTTTTTAAAACGATTGCGTTTTTGTCTTGGAAAAATTTCACTACGAGCTTTGAAATAAGAAGAGTTTTGTTTGACAAATATGCATAGATCTCTGATATACATGCATGGAAGTGGTAAAATATTATTAAGCCTAAATAAAGGCCTACAGCTGTCCAGATACCATGCTTTATTGATAACTCGGACGCATCTTTTTTGCACTTTGAATGCCTTCTCTGAGTCTACTGAGTTTCCCCACATTATGAGACCATAGTTGAGGACCGATGAAATGTATCCGCGGTAAGCTGTTAAAGCAGCTTCAGCAGAAACGGTTTGCCTTAGTTTCTTCAGTGCAAAAACGAAGCGATTTAGTTTTTGACATACAGCAGAGACGTGATCTTTCCAGTTTAGGTGTACATCTAAAATATATCTTTATGGAAGTTGTAGGCGATGGGCTGACGTGAAGTACCGCCTCGCCTTTCCGAGCAGGCTAATTTAGCCTTATCTTCCAAGTGACAGAAATTAAATTAATATTTTAGAAAAACACTTACAAAATATAAAAATATATTATTTATATCTAGGGACAATTCCGTCTAATTTTCCTGCAAAGCCGAGGTGATATCACAAACGCCATGCAGGTAAACCAGAAGAATTTTCGACGCCTTTCGGTTCTACACCAAGCGTCATGAGCTTCCAGCGTATGATCGAGAAATTGGCTACGTGGTGTTTATGACGTCACGACGGCTTAACAGGAAAATTAGGCGGAATTGTCACTAGATATAAATAATATTTGCATGGTGGAAGGGCATTTTGAGAATGCCCGCCTGGCTAGCGACAACCCTCAAGTAGAAAATCTGTCGCGAAGCAACGAACAGTGTCTTCCGGCAGCAGTCCTTGAGAGCCAGTAAAGTTAGAGGCACGTGAGACCTAGCAACTGTACCTCTCAGTGTGACGGGCACAGTGCAATTCGTCGTTTACGAAATGTATCTGTTATAGGCAGAGGGGTGATTCGCCAAAATCATGACTTTTTGATGTCCGTATGGACGAAAATTATATTATTGATGTTTATAGTTATTATTTATTTTTATTCAAATAATGTATCCTTATATACACCTGTTTTTGCTAATCAAACATTAATATCTATATGAAATATATAAAAAAATAATAACGAAATGTTAAAATCCTAATTTCCTTGTCATGTCCGTTTTGTATTTTATTTTATATTATCACCCATATTGCATAAAGTTGTATTCGTAACATTATATAAATTTTATCATAATGTATAATAAGCCCCACTTCACCAAACAAAAGTGTTTAGTGTATTATAAAAGATATGGTTTTAAAGTTACATTCAGTTTCATCCGTGTCGGCGAGTAAAATATAATTTCCATGGTTAGTTATTTCAACAGTTGTAATATCGAAACACAAACGATTGAAACAAATTGAGTTACACCGTTTCTCTCTACCATTTAGCCGCGAGAAACCCATCGGAGAAAGATGTGCACACCATTGTTTAGTTTCGCACCACTCACATAAGTACACCCCTCCTTGGCTTTTGGTTTACAGATTTTTCAATTTCCATGGTCGTTATTTGTCAACAGTATGATGAACTTCTAACTAATAGTTTCCATTAACGGTAATGTTTGGGGCACAGGTAGTCTCAATTTGACACATGAATATTATAAGTTAATGGTTTTAGGTCTACGATTTTTTAATGACTTAAATCTAATTTCCTTGGTTCTAATTTCCATGATTTCCTTGGCTCATGATTTGACATGGAAATTATGGTTTACCAAGGAAATTATAAAAATTACGCTTTATTTTATTGTCTTACCAGTGGTGAAGAGAATTATGTATATACCAGATTTAATCTCTTTTTTTTTAAGTTTTACATAAATAAATTATATTTAATTTATATAATTTCTTTGAAAATAAAGATAAATTTAACGTGTTTCACAACATTGAACTACTATATTTAAGGATATTATATTACTATATTTCAAGATAATCAAAAAATTTAATTCATTAATTTTTCTCTTACGTAGAAAACTCAACCAAATAACACAAGAGCTGAAAAAATCGAAAAAAGATTAGAAAAATTAAGGGTGATCTGCTACACTGGCCTGCACATATAAGTACAACACTTTTAAAATTGCAATAACTTTTTAAGTACACAAGATATACTTTTGCAAAAAAAAGGTCTAGACAAAAGTTTAATTTTGTACATAAAAACTTCATAGTCGGTAATCTTCTTTTTTAAACGGATGAAAAACCTTTCAAATCAGAAATAATCCTTTTCGAAAAACGATTTTACTCTTCATTTCTTGTTTCTATTTTTGTTTTAAAAAATAAATCTTGATTGATGTGTCTTGTTACAAAAGCTAAGTTAGACAATCAGCACGTAAACTTATTTATCATGCCTCTTCCACCTGAAGAATGTGCTAGGACTACTTAACTATACTGCAAGAATGGTGGGTGTGACGTTACGAACGGTCCAGAAGGTGAAGCGAAGGTACGAAGAGACTGAAAACGATTTGGTAATGGCAGACCCAGGTGTACTAGTGCCCAAGAAGACCGTTATATTGTTTCCGCTGGGTTGCGAAATCGCCTACTAAATGCAGTTGAAGTTCAGCATCTTCAGACCCGAAGGGACTACGTTAGTAAAAGTTCAGTGAGAAGAGGACTGGCTGAAGCAAACCTGAAACCCCGAAGACCAGCGAGTGGTCCCAAATTCGAGAGGGAGCATCGAGTAGCGAGACTGCGATACACCCATACAGTGGGATCAACAAGAGTGGTCAAGAATTTTGTTAACAGATGATTCTCACTTTACACTTCTGATAAAAGGTCAAACAAGTGCCTACAGGTGACCTGGTGAGTGATTTCTTCAAGCCTGCTTCTTAGAATGAGTTCAGTACGGTGGAGGCAGTGTACTTATATGGGCTGGCATATCTTCAGAAGGTCGCACAGAGTTAGTGACCATAGAAAATTTAACTCTGACTGGGGAAAGATACGCCTAGGAGATTCTCAATGAGTATGCAGTGTCGTATTTAGTAAATATGGGTGATGGATCGTTGCTCATGCATCTAAGGCCACACATGGCTCGGGTCGTGCAAGAGTATATTCAGGAGGTTGGTATCAGCGTGATGGCTTGGCCATCAAGAAGTCTTGACCTCAACCCGATTGAATACGCCTGGGATGAGCTAGAGAAGCTAGTTAAAAGCTGCAGACCACCACCTACCACCCTCAAGGAACTAAAACAGGCCCTGATAGAAGAATGGGAGAATATTTCCCAACATCGGCTGCTAAACCTCGTGTTCAGTATGCCAAATCGACTTGAAGCTGTAAGCAGAGCCCGAGGAGGCAATCATCATCAGCCGGCAGACGTCCACTGTTGAACAAAGGCCTACCCCATAGAACGCCACAAAGAACGGCTATTAGCCGCTTGTAACCATTGGCTACCCGCGACTTTAACGATGTCGTCAGTCCACCTAGTGGGGGGCCTACCAACTCTACGTCTTCCGGTGTATTGTGGTAACCACTCGAGTACCTTTCTTCCCCAAAAAAACTTCGCACCCCCTGCTCCACCGTTACCTGGCCTGCTACCGGGGCCAGGAATAACAGAGCTGCCGGGGACTGGGGGCCGAGTTATTATTGTGCTTGTCATTGGGGAGTTTTTGCCATAATCCCCACGCTTGGCAGGCGTCTTGGGGATCGCAGTAATAAGATAACAGTTACTCAGAAGGCGCTGCTGCCCACCTTCTGGTATTTTTCCCTTAGTCGCCTCTTACGACACCCACGGGATGATATGGGGAGGTGCAATTCTAACCCGGCACCCCACGGGGAAGGGAGGAGGCAATATCAGTTACAAATAACATGTTAAATGTATATTATAATTTGCGCTTTATTATTATTTTAATTATAATAATAATCTTTATCTCCAAAACATGAGCTGAATGAAATGAAGAGAAATATTTACAATTATCAGTTCGTAGGTATGAATATGACAATTTATAAAATGTTTGAAACATGATAATTTATCAGTTATGAGTATTTTTTAAATATATAAATAAAAACTTAATAAGTTAAATATTTTGTTTCATACTTAACATTTCTTTAAGGAAAATAAATAGTGTAATTAATATAACATAATACTGATTTCCGTGGCAACCTATAATTTCCTTGCAATAGTTTTCTAATTTCCTTGGGACCTTACTAATTTCCTTGACTGTTTAAAACTTCATGACCTTATAACTTTTTTTCAGGAATGTTTTGTGATACCCCTTTTACAGAAATGAATACTGCTTTTATTCATTTATATAATCAACAACCTAAGTGGTAAGTAATTAAAAATAAAAAACATGCCAAGGAAATTAGGCAAAAAATATTTTTTTTGGCGAATTACCCAGAGGTTCATCCACTTAACATTAAGTGGTCCTCGGGCTTTCGTGGTCACAATAAAAAAAAATTAAGTGTTTTTCTAATATTTTAATTTAATTTTCGTAAAATCTTTGCTTTTATTAAATATTTGCAAAATAACGCCTGAATCTATTCATTATTTGTCTATTTGTTGCTACAAGCGGGCGTTAGGCGTTGTTTCTAGGAAGATCATCCACACGTCTCCATACAAAGGTTGCCTGGAAAAGGTCGCTTGTAGTGATAAGTTCACCAATTGTGACACTTATATCATAATTTTTTATGTGTCAGTCTTAGGGCCTGTTTCAGAATGTTCGAGTAAGTTCCGGTTATACTACCCAGAACATATTTAATAAATAAAACACTATCTTTGCGTTTCACAGTCATCGATTTAGCCTATCCATCGGTTAAAGCTTGAAACGCGCTGCATGGTTAACTGTCATTTTTATCATTCAGTTATTTTATGTTCTGGGTAGTATAACCGGAACTTAATCGAACATTCTGAAACAGGCCCTTAGTGTTGTGTGTAGTGTAAAAATAAAAAGTTAGGTATCTATCTAGATCATTTTTTTTTTCTTTTCATTCTCGTAAAGTTCTTGTTTATGCACATTGTAGGCGGACTGTAGATACTGTAACAGCCGACTCGTCCACTGCTGAAGACAGCCTCCCCTATTAAGGGGGGTATTTGCCTTAATCCCCACGCTTGGCAGGCGGCTTGGGGATCGCGGTGTAAGATGGCAGTACTTTAGAAGGTGCTGCTGCCCACCTTCCAGTATAATTATTCCCTTAGTCGCCTCTTACGACACCCACGGGATGATATGGGGAGGTGCAATTCTTACCCGGCATCTCACGGGGTACCAACTGTAGGTACCGGCTTTTTATTACCTAGTACATAAAAACCATATTTTTGAGCACAAGTACATACAATCTATTTACCGAATTCAAAGGAGGAGAAACTCAATTCGTCAGTTTTTTTTATGTTTGTTACCTCAGAACTTTTAACTGTGTGAACCGATGTTGATGATTATTTTTCTATTTGTAAGCTGGTGCTTTCCATGTAGTTCCATTTAAATTTCATCAAAATGGGTCATGCCGTTTTTGAGTTACACTCCAATAACTGAAAAGTTTTATCCTATCTTGATGATATAATCTTTGACAGTGAATGACAATCGATCCCGTAAGTAGCAAGGGTAAAATTAATAATTTTACCATAAAATGGAACTGACTTCAATCCTCAAAAGTGAAATAACTGGTCGAAGTCGATACGCACAACATTGTGATAATGGGTACCATGGTGTGGACTTCAAAATTTTTTTTCACACTTTTGAGTTTTGACGTCAGTTCCATTTGATGTAAAATTTTTTCTGTTAAGATTTTTAGAGCTAAAGCGGGCCTAGACTCGCACTTTTCCATATTTACATAAAATTTGCGTTATATTCACCTGTAATTAACTTTTCATTAGTTATATGCTCCTCCTTTTCGGTTCGATTGCTCACTGCTGAGCGTGGTGAGGTTCCCGAATCTGACATAAATGGCAATATATTTATTTTACGCTATTGTGACGGAACAAGCTCGAGGCCCACCGGATGTTAAGCGGATTAACCTCTGCCTATAACAGCTGCATTTCGTCACAAGTCACGAATTGCACTGCGCCCTCAAAGCAAGCGCCCGTGACTAATAAATGTGTCTCAAGGTGACACATTTATTAAGTCTCATGTGCCTGTAATTTCACTGGCGGCGGGATTCGAACCATGGACCTGCTGCGCGGCAGTCCATAGCCAATGCCACTGAACCATCACTGCTTATCACTGTATTTGAGATATAATGATATTGCGTTTGTATGGAAAGCTCTACGGAACCAAATTTCAGCATTCTGAAAAGGGTTCTGTTTTCCTTTGCAACCGTAAAGTGACCGTAATAACGTAAAACTAATTACTACTTAAATTGTAAGTATTGTATAGTGCTCTTTCACCTTAATTTGAATACAACATTTTATAATGTTCATTTTAATTTAAAAATAGCATTTCCTCGTTCTATGCCTAGTTCTTTCGTGTTTTGAAGCAGTGATGGCTCAGTGACATTGGCTTTATGGACTGCCACGCAGGTCTATGGTTCGAATCCTGCCGCGGGCTTGACCTTCACCGCATGGTGGAAGGGCATTTTGCCAATGCCCGCCTGGCTAGCGCCCACCCTTAAGGAGTAAATCTGTTGCCAAGCACCTAACGGTGTGTTCCGGCAGCAATCCTTGAGAGCCAGTGAAATTACAGGCACAAGAGACTTAACAACTATGTCTCACGGTGACGGGCGCAGTTGACGAAATGCATCTGTTATAGACAAGGTTGGTCCGCTTAACATCAGGTGGGCATCGTGCTTGTTCTTTCACAATCACAAAATAAACCGGCTAAGTTCAAGTGGGACTCGCGCACGAAGGGTTCCGTAACTAAATATTCTGTGAATAGTTAAAGCGTCTACCTATCACCGTTCTTAGTATCGAGCGAGAAACGGTAAAAAAATCAAGTTTGTTGTATGGGAGCCCCCCTTAAATATATTTTTTTAGTATTTGTTGTAATAGCGGCAATAGAAATACATCATCTGTGAAAATTTCAACTGTCTAGCTATCACCGTTCTTGAGATACAGCCTGGTGACAGACAGGCAACGAAGTCTAAGTAATAGGGTCCCGTTTTTAGCCTTTGGGTACGGAACCCTAAAAATATCTGAATGTGAAATAATGACGATATGTATGAACCTGGTATGTAAAGCATGCACCTCTATTTATGCATTGCACTTGTGCATAACATATACAGTTAATTAAGTTTTGCGTAATTACAAAATCTGATTAAAAAGTGTAATTTAGTCATTGTGCTCTGACGCGTCAATCGAGGAAGGTTAGAACTGTTTTTTATGTGTTTTGTTTTATACGTAAATATTCTTAGCATCTAGGTAAGTACTAAACCTTTATTAACAAAATACTTCGAACTATATACAACACTACATCTCTCATGTCATCAATTTCATGTCGATGTCTGGAAGTCCACAACCTTGCGATTTTCACGGCATTTTCTACCTCGCACTGCCGCACTATGGAACCACCTGCCAGGTGCAGTATTTCCGAACGGATACGACTTAGGAGCCGTCAAGAAGAGAGCATATTCCCTCCTCAAAGGCCGGCAACGCATCCTCGATACCTCTGGTGTTGCGGATGTTCGTGGGCGACGGTGATCACTTAAAAAGCTCACATAAAAGCGTTTAGACAACCTACAAGTCAATGCAGACTCACAGGCAGTCCAAATGCCCACTACCAGTTGGCAGCGTGCCCAGCATGCTGGCAGTTTCCCCCGTTGAATTGCAATGCTTATTCTTTGAGCCAAATAGGTGCTTGATCACGCGTCGCATCGACCAAGCGCTCTGATAAGTTTTGGACAATACGATGAGCTCCCGGTCCCCACGGACCCAACGTCTCTACACCAAACGGCTCAAATATGTAATTCATACTGAGGTTAGCATATTTGCGCCGCTTGAGTTGCTCCGGCGAAGTAGCCGCGGCGCCCTCACGTTGGTTTCAGAAAGGTGTGACGGCGCTAAAGTGTCTACGCATGTAGCGTCCCACACTAAGGGCCGTCCTAACTTCCATGGAACCAGAGTTATGCCGTCAGGTCTTTTACCATCGTTACGCATTGGACCTGCGATCCTGCAGACTAATTATTCACATTTGAGCACTGTTTATCTCATATAATGCAACGCTGTGGTCTGCGTTGAAGCACTCTAAGTAAAGCATAGCTCAGAAAGACCTTTTTACTTTGGGGTTGAAAACTCCCGGGTTGTATTTTCCAGAAGACAGTAGTTAAGTTACTGAGAGAGTTCCTCCGCGGTTCGCACAATAAATGTTGAAGCAAAGAACTTTGTGCGTTTCTTTGTAATTTCGATCTAAAAATGGCGTCTTTTTGTCGAGTTCTCCTTGTTTGGCGGTAGATGGAATATATATATTAGATAGTGCACTTCCATTGCGCAGTCTCCAAAATGTATACGGAAAAAGTTATAAAATCTGATTGTGGTGAATATTCCAGATTTTAGAGTTTTATCAAGCAAGCTTGCAAAACTAAATAAGGGTGCTGGGCTGCCCGTGGGGTGCCGAGCTGCCCGTGGGGTGCCGGGATGCCCTGGGGGTGTCGGGCTGTCTGTGGTGTGCCAAGCTGCCCGTGGGGTCTGGAATGCCCGTGGGGTGCCGGGCTCACTCGTCACTATTCTAACAAAAAAAGAATAATTGAAATCGGACTACGCGTTAATAAATTACAACTAAGTATACATTTTGAATCTCATCCTCTTTCCCGAGGGAACCGTGCTGAACTTCGGGATAAAAAGTACTTACACTATAACCTTCTTAAAGCTAGGCTCTGAAGGCTAGCCTATTGGCGAAAGGCGCCATACCACCAGGATACTCTTACAATAAAAAACTATCATTCCAGCGTCATCATGGATCCAGCAGAGGCGAAGCTGTCAGCAATGCTGCCTCATCAGCAGGCCATCAACGACGCCATAGCTCTTGGCGACTCTGACATACAGCGGTTCTACTGCAACGTTACTGTGTTCATCACTGGTGGAACAGGATTTCTTGGAAAACTACTGATTGAGAAATTATTCAGGTACAGTTCCCGGTTTAAGAATCTAAGGACTGTTATATTTACATTGGAAGATCAAATTCAGATTTATTTATTTGCTGGAATACAGGTAGTTTAGATACATAGATCTTAAAATTATTATAACTAATTATTATGTCCACTATATTCTACCTTTAATGGGTGTGCAAATTTCGGTTTACATGTCAGTGAAAAATAGATATATATAAATTAATCACAAATATACGATAGGAAAAATTTAAGTCATGTGCGGGATTCGAACCCGCGTCCATCCACCCCTTGAGCCGGGGTATGCTCTAACCAATTGAGCTAACATGAAATGACGTCATAACTCAAATCTTTCCTATCCTTCCTTTCTTTAACCATCGTATTGGGATGGATTCGTATATATGTGATTTTGTAATGTAGATAATCCGCATAGCAGGCGTTATTGCAAACCTAACAATATTAAAAATATATGAATTAAATTAGAAATCAATACAACTGCAGTCAAAAAAACAATAAATAAATGGTATACTAACTAGTATATATTATATATATACTATTAAATTTACATATAATGTTACAAATTATGATTTAATTAATTATAAATTTTAATATTGATCACATTCATTAAATAAATACATCGAGGCACAACAAAAAACTTCACAATGTATAACATTAAACATAAGTTATTGAATAAGATCGTGTAAGGTTACCAAGGTGTATGCACTGAATCAACAGCATGCTATTATTCACGTCGATTTCCTATACTTATCTACACTTCATTATGATGGAACCAGCGCGAGGCCCACCTGATGTTAAGCGGTATCCTCTGCCTATAACAGGTGCATTTCATCAAGTGACGAACTGCACTGCGCCCATCACCTTGAGACATACCTGTTAAGTCTCATTTTGCCTGTTATTTCACTGGCTCTCAAGGACTGCTGCCGGAACACACCGTTAGGTGCTTGGCAACAGATTTTCTACTTGAAGGTGGTCGCTAGCCAGGCGGGCATTCGCAAAATGCCCTTCCACCATGCGGTTAAGCTCAAGATCTGGGCGGGATTCGAACCATGGACCTGCTGCGCGGCAGTCCATAGCCAATGCCACTGAGCCATCACTGCTTCTATATTATAAAGAGGAATGATTTGTATTTTGTATGTAACGAATAAACATAAAAGTACTGGACCGGTTTGAATAATTCTAATGAAAAATCCTACACTATCCCTGATGAACATAGGCTATTGAATATTTTCAAATGCTTAGGGATCCTTATGAAAACTTCGATAGTGTAACCCAACGTGCGAAAAAATATACCAAAAAAGTCGTTATATCGCGTACGCTGCGGAAACGATTGACAATAGAGCAAAGTGATGTACTACAATTTTATACAGGACATCATTATCTACTTAAAATCTACCATACAATATGCTTAACTATTACAGTTATGTCACAATAACTACTTTTTACGTGTTTCAATTTATATTTTTTTATAAATACCCGTGCAAAGCCGGGGGGCGGGCGGCTAATCAATGAGAAATTCTAAGGATTGACGGCTCCCAAACCTGACAACCGAGTTCAAACCAAAACCTTCACTTTTTTTTCTTTTCGAACGACCTAGGAGTGCCAAACTCGACGTTGAGGGGTTGATGTCAGGTAGGTGGCTGGCTATAAAACCCTGATGCTTACACTTGTACAACGTATTCTTGTAGTGATTTTGCTTTGTGTTTGTATAGAAGCAAGATATAGAAATAAACTGGCCAAGTGCGAGTCGGACTCGCGGATCGAGGGTTCCGTACAAACATGTATGTAGGATAAGTAAATGTTATGGTATTTTTATTGCTAAATGAAATCCATAACATTTTTAGTTTTCTTTTCGCTATTTTTTCCTTTATCTGTGCTTTATAAGACGTTGCTTCGTACGTTCATGATTATAAGTTCGCGGGAGTACCCTGTATCTTTTGATTGCGTTGGCTTAGAACTTTGTTTTTTTCACAGCTCTAAAGAACTGTAGATCTGAGTATTAAATATGAATTTCAGCTTCATACCTCCATGCGTGGATACAGACAGACGGACGACAAAAGTGATCCCATTAGGTTTTCGTTTTTTTCCTTTTGAGGTAGTACAGAACCCTAAAAATAACTTCCACGCATTTATTTTTGATTTGATGTAATTGGTGCCATCTTGGACCTCAAAATGCTTTTGAGAATAGTTATATTTACTATTATTTATAGCTGATAGGATAGCCTTTAGCCACTGTCTCACCTGATGGTAAGTGATGATGTGGTTGAAGATGTTGTTCTTAGTCAAACTGAATGAGTCATGTATAAGCAGATAGAGGACGAGGAAAGTGAATTCGAGCTATGACTCACCTTCAACACTAGCTCAAATTGGTAGAGCACATCCCGGCCTGAGAGACAAATGGTAGCGGGTTCGAAACTAGCTCGTGGTTCACATTTTTCTTTTTGTTGTAGGTAATGTTGTAAACTTATTTGTTTTCAATGCAAAAAATACAATGTTACAAATTTCGTAGTACCAATAAATATTTTAAGATCAGTCTCTAAAAGGAAATTTTGTATGGTGGTAGGCCATTTTGCGAATGCTCGCCTGGCTAGCTACCACCCTCAAGTAGAAAATCTGTCGCTGACTATAACGGTGTTTCGGCAGCTCTTCTTGAGAGCGAGCAATTTTAGGTTAGCTCACATCTTACTGAAACCAACGTGGGTGTGCTGGCGCCGCGGCTACTTTGGTGGAGCAACTGAAGCGGCGCAAGTATGCTAACCTCGGTATGGGTTACATATTTGAGCCGTTTGGTGTAGAGACGTTGGGTCCGTGGGGACCGGGAGTGAATCGTATTTTCCAACTTATCAGAGCGCTTGGTCGATGCGACGCGTGATCAAAATGCTGACAACTATTTGGCTCAACAAATAAGCATTGCAATTCAACGGGCAATGCTGCCAGCATGCTGGGCACGCCGCCAACTGGTAGTGGGCTGGAGCATTTGGACTGCTTGTGAGTCTGCAATGTCTTATAGGTTGTCTAAATGCTTTTATTGTCGTGGCTTTAGTAGGTATTGCATATAGTTGGTAGTAGTTTGTTAAAAAAGGCATACTTCCGGTGAAAAAAAGGTCAGTCTGAACAACTCTTCCACCATATCATTGTGTACCATCAGGTGACATAGTGGTCAAAAGCTAGCTATATGAGCATTAAAAAAGTAAGGAATGCAGTGTTGATCAGATGTCTATTAAAGTTTTATTAATTAATATTAAAGATATTAAAGAAATAGCGACGTATCAATAGACATCTTATCATAAGGAAATCGATTGCTGGAGTGGCAAATTTTCTAGAGAGTTCCTGAGTATTCCAGAAGATCCAGATAATAGTTAGAATATTTAAAATTATTCCAGAATTTATTACAAAATTACAAATATACGATAGGAAAAAAAAATTTTTACACGATCTGAAAGAATACGATAGGAAAAAAAAATTTTTCCTATAGTATATTTGTAATTTTGTAATGTAATCCGCATAGCAGGCGTTATTGCAATCATAACAATATAAAAATTATAAGGTTGCGTCATCATTTACAAGTATAAAACCAATTGCAAAATTGGTCTTGTTTGTAGTACAACGTAAGTGGTACTATAGATGTCGCTCCATCCCAATACGATGGTTAATGAACGGTAGGAAAAATTCGAGTTATGACGTCATGTCATGTTAGCTCAATTGGTTAGAGCATGCCCCGGCTAAAGGGGCGGATGGACGCGGGTTCGAATCCCGCACATGACTTAAATTTTTCCTATCGTATATTTGTAATTTTGTAATGTAATCCGCATAGCAGGCGTTATTGCAATCATAACAATATAAAAAAAAAAATATTCCAGAATTTTCTAGTCTATACAATAAAGTGATCTCTCCCTATTTTTATTTCAGATCGTGTAAGATAAAGAAGATGTTTTTGCTGTTGAGGTCGAAGAAAGGAAAAGACGTTCGGCAGAGGTTTATGGAAATGCTGAAAAATCCGGTATTTAATAATAATAACAAATATTTTAAGAAAACATCAAATTAATATTTTAATAAAACACGATCTCTCTCGATCGTGCGCTCGTAGAGTCAAGACCTCCTGAGGATGCTTCGTGTAGAAGTCGAAAACTCTTCCGGTTTGGTTGCGTGGCGTTTGTGACGTCACGTCGGCTTAGCAGGAAAATTAGGCGGAACTGTCACTAGATATATTTTTATATTTTTTAAGTGTTTTATTAAAATATTTTGAATATATTTGTTATTATTAAATATGGATTTCCGCAAAGTAACGCCTGAATCTATTCATTATCAATATTTATTAATTAATTTATTCCTTATTCTAATTCATTTATGTATTCTATGATTATAAATACTGGCACCATAGAAAATGTACCAACATATACAATGTGCCTCTGTTTCTTTTTTACACGACTGCCCAAAAAAGGAGTGTTTTGTTTTCCGGGTTCATGTATGTTACGTACAAATTAAAGTACATGTTTATGGAACAATGATTAACTTTACAGCTACTTTATCCAACGAATAAAGTTATATAAATATAGTTTATTATGCGGAATGGGTTGTTTTTTTTTATGTTATTGTGACCGAACAAGCCCGAGGCCCACCTGATGTTAAGTGGACTAACCTCTGCCTATAACAGACGCATTTCGTCGACGACGAATTGCACTGTGCCCGTCACACTGAGACGTCCAGTTGTTAGGTCTCATTAGCCTGTAATTTTTCTGGCTCTCAAGGACTGCTGCCGGAACACACTTTTAAGTGCTTGGCGACAGATTTTCTACTTGAGGGTGCTACGCTAGCCAGGCGGGCATTCAAAAAATGCCCTTCCACCATGCGGTGAAACTCAAGCCCGCGGCGGGATTCGAACCATGGACCTGCTGAACGGCAGTCCATAGCCAATGCCACTGAGCCATCACTGCTTCAAAAATTACAGGCTTTTTTAAAATCGAGACGGGTTTTAGGCTTGAGATCGAAGATCGAAGACCTAAATGGAGTAGAGATTGTAATAAAAAACGCGCACGAGTTTCATAAGACGTTTTTCAACACACTTGCGAGGAACGAATACAAAAATTTCGATTCGAAATTATTTTCTTGATCTTTTTGATAGCAATAATAATCTGATTAAGAAGGTTTACAATGAAATCTTCTAAAGTTCTACTTCAGTAGGTAAAAAACTCATTGGTTTGTTTTTATATGAAAACGAACAAAACAAACTACAATCTCTTTGGTGAGAAATGTGCAGACGTTGTTTTTTTTCTGATTAAAACACTAGTGCGGTAAAGTCATGGAAGTAATAACTACTACGTTGTACGCTTAGATTATTGATGGGTCTCCGCTCGCGCTCCGACTAGATACCGCGCTACCTGAAAACAATAGATCCGTAAATGCGGCAACTCAAGGCAATTAAATAAGATTTTAATTAGTTGAAGGCCTCATTTTTAACAGTTATTTTATTATTTACATCTCTTAACTAATATTTAAATAATATGATTAAAAATAATTATAATTATATGTAGGTAGTAGGCGTACATTGTTTGAAAGATAAAGGTTAATGAAAGGCGAAACTGGCTCGGGTACGCCGACTTCGGCGTAGTATTAGTTGCCGCATTTTACAAAGACACCGGCGGTATCTAGTCGGAGCGCGCGCGGAGACCCATCAATAATCTAAGGTTGTACGTAGTACTTATTACTTTCATGGGTAAGGTACAAAAAAGCACGAGTGCGTTATAGACTATATTATGACACTAAAATCGGTGCATTTAAGGGCCCGTTACGAGCGAGTTTGTTGAAAAAGTTATTTATCGTTTATAAGTAAAGTTTGTCTTATTAAACTAATATTCAATCAATAAGATTATAATACGCGTTTATAAGTAAGGGTGTTAATATTTACAGGTCTTTGATATTCTCCGTGAAGATCAGCCGAATTTCCAAGACCGTATAGCGATCGTGGAAGGAGACGTGGCGTTGCCTGGGCTTGGCATTTCTGATGATGACTGGTGCAGACTTACTGAAGAGGCAAGTATATAATTTTTCATCAAACTTGCACGTAATAGTAGATTATGATACAAGTGAGCTAAGTTGCTCGAGTTTCATACGCACTTTTCAACACCCTTGCGAGGAAAAAAAAATAGATATTGCACAAATGCGATACAAACAACATACGAAAATTATGGAAAAAAGCGCGCAAGTTTTTTTTTTTTGCGCGCGGCAAATGTATGCTGTTTGATTACATAACTCTTTGATGTTACAAATCTGTATTACCCGGTAAAATTATAAATGCTCTGTTTACTCGCATATAATTTGCAGTTAGGTACTAACTTAACTTTGTAGGGATAATTCTTTTACGCACTAGTGTATAATATTATTATGCACGAGAGTGTTATAGTTCGGTTTATGGCCCTAAGAACGATATAATAAAGCTCACTTTAGCAGAGCAAGGGTGTTAAAAACATGTCTAAGCATACAGGTTTACTTGGCCATAATGCCCCAAATAAAACCCTCGAGCTTTCTTTTTATCATGAAACCCAAGGTCGGTTTTTTTTATTTATAACACATGCCTTGCAAGTTCAAGCAAGGTTTGCACGCAATTGAAAAATTGTCTTAAAATGTTATCTAAACAAGAATTTCATTGCAATCTCGCTACATGTTACTTAAATACTCAACTAATGTTCTTAATAATCGATTTATTTTGTATCAACACGTCGAAAACATTTTATTTTTTTACACTCCGTCATGGCTGTATACCTACGTAAGTATTTGCCCTTAACGTTTCTGAACGAAACATTGATATAATCTGTGGTGTGGGCAAAAAGCCCGCCATCCACTTTAAAATTGTTCACATATTTCGTAATAATAGTTGTGCTGACATGTGTATTAAAGCATTAATTCATATTTATTTACTCGCAAATGTGATGAGAAACATTGTATGTTGTCACGGGCGGTACGGGAATTACCAACCTCGACTCGGAAAGCCCTCAGTTTTCAACTTCGGCCTTCTACTAGAGGCTCCATCGTAATTCCTTACTTACCGCCCTTAATACACAATGTACCATTACGTGTTTAGGGTTGTAAACCAGGGTGCGTAACCTAATTACGATCCCAATGCTTCTTTTGAAACATATCTGGAAAAGGTTTTATATGGTAGCCTCTACGAATAAATATCGTAGGGTAGCCTACATAGGGTGCTTACCATTTGAAGTGAGATTCGCTAAAAACGCTAAAAACTATCACACTCCCAAAAAGTTGTTCCACTTGGGTCTTGGCATTATTTTCGCCATAAACGCTACATCTAATGTCAAAAGTGACAGAAGTGGCGAATTTTAGTGGCATTCTTAGCGTTCTTATCCTAAATGGAACAGGGGATGACAGTTACAAACGATCACAGTGATCACAACCATAGACGCAGATATGATCAAAATTATCGAAAATAACGTTCTTAGCGACAAATGGAATATACCCTTAACAGCACTGAGCAAGTAATATTTTACTTAGCAAATTTATATAAAGGGTTGTATCTTTGGGACGGTAATAGGTAGAAAAGCTACCTACTTCCAACACTGAAAATTATGAAATAACTTGCGGAATTTTGTACTTTGCTGATTAAAACACCAACCTCACATTAGCATGGTCGAACTTCCGCAAGTTGTGTGTTTTATTTTTGTAATAAATGTAATAACGCATGCGCATTACATTAAAAAGTTACAAATTTACGAGAGGAAAAAATATAATCAATCTATCTCTATACAATGGTTTAAGAACGAGAGGAAAAATTAGAGTCATGAGTCATATCTCATAGCTCAGTCGGTCAGAGCATACCCCGGCTATAGGGATGGATGGCCCGGGTTCGAATTGAATCTTATTGTATAATTCCACAAGTATCATACTTTTCAGTGTTGGAAGTCAGTTAAATTTTTTTTAATTATTTTTTCTCTATATGTATAAAGCTGGATAACAAGATCATTAATTCGTCTATATTAGTGTTTATCGCCGACAACAATACGTCTACAAAAAAGTCCGCGATGGTAAATCTCTTACACACAATTACCATTTTTTATCCTTTACGTTTTATGAGAAATAATGGCTTATTTACGAATTGTGATTGCGATAATTGTGTAACAAAAAAAATGTGTACGTTGTATCTTAAATATCAGCCCTCGCCTTCAGTAAAAACGATTTGTTTTATGCACTATTGTACAATTCACTTACTATTTTATTGCCCTAGCTAAAAAGGAAGTAAAGTAGTTTTCGAGATATTTAGGATAGACCACAGAAAATAAATAGTATTATATTTCTCTATAGGATAGACCGCTATATTTGGGAGGTGATGGTGGGCTAAAATTTTAATAGATTTTTTACCCCACGGCGACGGCTTAAACAAATTTTGGCGTTCCAAATTTCATTATTAAACAAGTAGGTTATTATAAAGTCCAGTGTAGGTAATATTATAGGCCGGCTCAGTCCGTAGAGCTTCAATTACGCACTTTATGTAAATTTACATCATCTAATATTGTGAAGCAGGTAATGTAAAAATAATTATGCCAAGAAACAATGTGGAAATCGCTTGGTAAAGACATTCTGTAGTATAGTATCAGCTTTGCACCCGTACGAACCCGGGGCGGGTCGCTAGTAAATATTAAATATTGCCCCTTAAGACTGGATGGAAGTCTCGAATTTTCATACAAAAAGAGAAAACGTTTCTACCCCCCTAAACAATCACCGATTATGATAATCTTTGGAAATGTTATAGATGTTATCAATATCCAGATTTACAGGTTTTGATTTATCATTATGTCAAAGGAATTTAAATAAATAATACAAAAAGAGAAAACGTTTTTACCCCCCCTAAACAATCACCGATTATGATGATATTTGGAAATGATAAAGATGTTATTAATATCCAAGTTTATAGGTTTTGATTTTTATCATTATGTCAAAGGAATTTAAATTAATGGGTATTTAAATACCCTCAATTTTCTCAAAACTTTTATCGCTAGTTTGTGAATTATTTATAGGAAAAATAATCATAAATAACGAAAAAGAAAAACCTATAAACCTAGTTTATTCTATCGGTTATAAAATAATATCAACATATTTAGATTTGATTCATGTTTACTATAGGAGAAAAGTTTTATCCTAGAACGCAAATTATGCACAAAGTCCAAACTTGAAGAAGTTGCAATTGTCCTTATCGCACTATTCTGTTCGGGCGTTTAGCGGCGAGACAGCATCATTTTGTTAAAATACCTATTTTTCTATAGGAGCTTCTCTTCCCGTTCCTCTTAACGGTTCTCAATCAGGTTTCAGTGATATTCCATGGAGCTGCCACAGTGAAGTTCGATGCAGCTCTGCAACAAGCAACACTTATCAACGTCAGAGGAACAAGGGAGATGTTGAAGCTCGGACACGCTTGCAAACTTCTGAGGTAGGCAATCGAATAATTTTATAGAATTTTATTAGGTACTCTTTTTCTGTCTTCTTCAGTCTTTTTCATGTCCATTCGTAGGTAATTTGAAGGAAAAATCTACATAAAATATTCATCAACCGTTTTGAAGCACTCGTAGCGAAGTTTGCTTAACCGTTCTGAATTGATCAGCTAAGTTAAGCAACGTCCGCTGCGGTCATGAGTTGGATGGGTGACCGCTAGTGACATTAGTACTGAGCGTGCACGTGCTTAGGAGGGCACGTTAAGCCGTCGGTCCCGGTTGTTGTCTTAGGATGGCAGTCATTATAGCATGGTGGTAGGGCATTGTGCGAATGCCCGCGTGGCTAGCTATACCACCCTCAAGTAGAAAATCTGTCGCCAAGCACCCAACGGTGAGTTCCGGCAGATATCCTTGAGAGCAAGTAATTCTAGGTTAGCTTGACCAATATTTTCAACCACATGATCACTTACCATCAGGTGAGATGGTGGTCAAAAGCTAGCTATCAAGCATAAAAAAAATCAAGACAGGATTATCTAAAGAAAAATTATAAGTCATCTTAAAAGAAATAGGATTGAAGTATACATTTTCTAAATATAAATATAGATTACAAGCACTATCGCCTGCTGAGCGAAAATCACATATAAAAAAATATTGCATAACTCTTTTTTTGTTTCGGACGGGAATCGAACCCTCGTCCGCTGATTTCGCGCCGGGTGCCTGTTCCATTCGGCCACCGGAACCTTACTCTTTTGAGTAAGTTACTCTGAGAGTCGAATATTTGAACTCCAATTGTACCATTAAAAGGGACGGTGCGCGGCCATCAACCAGACTACTAGACTTCATCTGATCGAAAGAAGTGCTTTTTCAAAGACTTAACTCTCGGAATGATGTCGCTACCCTTCTATATTTCTAAATATGATTACAAGCATTATCTCGTGCTGGGCTCAAATCACCATGTGAATCGGAGGACGCGGGTTCAATTCCCGTCCGGAGCAAAACTTTTTGTACTCCAATAATTTGTAAATGTAAAAGTAAACTTGAAATTTGATGTTCACAGATCTTTCGTATACATATCAACAGCGTACTCCCACGCCACTGACTCCATGGTATCAGTAGACATCCTGGAGCAGTTCTACCCTACTCCCGTTCCACCTGACACGGTCATTGAACTCGCTGAAACTTTGGACGCTGAAAAGATGAACGATGTTGCCCCCAGGTAAGTACTGTACAGTATCAGCTGGATTGTCCACTGCTGAATAGAGCCTCTCCCATTAAGGAGGGTTTGCCACTATCCCCACGCTTGGCAGGCGGCTTTGGGATCGAAGTTTTAAGGTATCAATTTCTCAGAAGGTGCCGCTGTCCACCTTCGAATATTTTACCTTTAGTCGCCTCTTACGACACCCACAGGTAGCAATGGGGGGTGACATTATAACCTGGCACCCCACGGGGTACAGATTGGTAATTGGTAATATGCTATTGTTATTCTATTCAAATTCGCATTTACCAGTCTATAGCGGTGAGGATAGATTTATAGTTTCCGGCTTATGAATCTAAGGACGGCTCCAAATCTTCCATTGCCTGATTATCTGGTAGCGAAGTTAGAAGTTAGCTTTTCTTAACCGATCAGCAAAGTTAAGCAACGTCCGCCGCGGTCATGAGTTGGATGGGTGATCGCTAGTAACATAACTACTGAGCATTTCCGTGCTTCATAGGGTACGTTAAGCCTTAAGTCTGTCGCCAAGCACCTAACGGCGTGTTCTGGCAGCTGTCATTGAGAGCCAGTAATTCAAGGTTAGCCTAGACAAAATCTTCGACCACATCGTCACTTATCATCAGGTGAGACAGTGGTCAAGGTAGCCTATCAGCCATAAATATATAAAAAATCATGCCCATAGGGTCCGCGGCTTATCGATAGATTTATACTCCATACTAATATTATATTGACTGCCATGCCGTAGGTCCCTGCTTCGATCCCCACCGCAAGCTTGAGCTTCACCGCATGGTGGAACGGCATTTTGCGATGCCTTTTTTGCCGACAATGAAGCAATTCTATTGATGGATTTTTCTTCTTCACCGCTCATCTGACTTCCCCATATCTGGTACACGCAGCCTAAAGCATAACCTCTTTCCATTTCCAGTTTGATGTCGGGCTGGAGCAACTCGTACACCTTCTCGAAGGCTCTAGCCGAAGAGACAGTCCGCACCGTAGGTGCTGGTTTACCTGTTTGTATCGTCAGACCTGCTATTGGTAAGTCAAAAACGTCATCTGCATAACTTTTTTTTCCTTAATTTGGAAGAAAGATATGCTAGATAAGCAACTCAAGCACCGCATGTATGCTAACCTGGGTAGTTCTTATATATGTAGGAGATCGCGTAAGGTTTTCGATATTATCAGGTTTCATTGCAGTAGGTATCGTAATGAGAAGACACAAATCACGAAGTCTCAGTTTATTTTTTATGTTATTGTAACGGAACCAGCTCGAGGCCCACCTGATGTTAAGCGGACTAACCTCTGCTTATAGCAGATGCATTTCGTCACAAGTCACGAATTGCAGTGCGCCCGTCACCTTGTGACAAAGTTGTTAGTCTCATATGCCTGTAATTTCACTGGCTCTCAAAGACAGCTGCCGGAACACCCGCTTGACATTTCTGAACGTCAGTTGCTTGATGAACGAACGCTGATAGAACCCAACTCGCTGCAGTACGTGCTGATGTTCTGACATATCTTTAAGCCGTTAGGTGTGATATTAGGTCCATGGGGATCAGGAGATCTTAGTTTCAAAAACTTATGTAGTGCAGTTTTATAAGTCGAGGTTACCACCTAACATCAGGTGGGCCAAGCGCTTGGTCCGTCACAATCGTATAAAAAATACACCTAATTTTTTTAAGGGATCATTTTATCAGATATCAAAGAAGTTCAACGGAGCAGAGCGAATGACAGAAATGCCAAAAATATGCATGTTACACTTACTACCAATTCTAAGAGATCCTGGGTTTGTGTCGAATGTCGTAGCAAGCTACCGAAGAGTGATAATACTCACACACCAATACGAGGGAGCAGAAATTTTTTGTCAGCGTTTAATGATGAATTCATAAAGGAAGGATATAACAATGTTGCCCTACAAACCAATAGTGGGCATACCAGCGTTCATCAGACTCCTTCCACTCCTCACACGGCACAGGAAATAAATATGTCGACTTCGGTACTCCGTAATATCATTCAAGTGGAACTGCAGAAGAGCACAGAGGCACTTCTTGAACGCATGAAGTATACTGTAAGTAATATTGTACAAGAGCAGGTTTCTATAAAGATGGACGACAATTTAGTTGTTTTGATGGATCACATTGATAAGTTGAACGGAAGAATAGTAGCTTTAGAGACGAAATTAAATTCAAGTAAACCCATAGAGACATCAGTTTCCAATATATCTATGCCACAGCCTAGACCATCGACACCTATCGAGTCTGCTAAGGGAGTTCCTTCGGCATCAGACATGCAAGAGACCACCAGTGACCTGACACAGTCTCAAAGAGGTATGATAGTAGGAATGGATAAGCAAGCAAGTAGCAAAGTAGTATCGATACCATGCCCTAAGCATAGAGATACGCAAAAAGGAAACCAGAAAAACAGGCGACAAGTTCTGACAACAATGCCAAATGCAGATACTCTGCCCGCTCAACCACCACTACTAAACACACCAATACCCAAAGAAGACGAATGGATTACGGTTCGCAAGAAAAATACTGCCAGGACCGGGATCGCGACAAGTGCTATAAATAACACCAAAACATCAGCGACTAAAGGAACTAACGAAGCCTCCCAAAGAGATATTCAAGATACAAACAGATCGGAATCTACGAGATTAGAGGAGCGTAGCAAGAATACAAACGTTAGAGGAAGAGAGAACTTACAACAAAAAGTTGTAAAGAAAGGCTTAAACTCTAATAATATGGAAATTCAAGCAATGGAAGTCAAGAAACATCTTCATGTATGGCGGTTGGCTCTAGGAACGTCGGTGGATAGCTTAATGGGACACATAAAGAGAGTATGTGGCCCGGAAGTCAAGGCAAAGATTAACAAGATCAGGCATAAGACTGAACGGGATTATGCCTCTTTTATTATCACTGTCCCACTCAGAGAATATGAGATACTGTGCCAGCCAGAAGTCTGGCCGGTAAATTCAGAGTTCGGGGAGTGGTTCTGGTTTCGGAGACAGAAAAATAGGGCAATTGAAGAAAAATAGTACCATAGAGATATACTATCAAAATGCAAGAGGCTTGCGAACAAAATTAGATCAAATTTACAGTAGCATAGAATCCTCAGGCGCCGATCTATTTGCAATCACAGAGACTGGTTGTATAGAGTCCATACATGATGCAGAGATAGTACCTCCAGGATTCCAAATCTTAAGATGTGACCGAGCGGACGGGCGGAAGCAGGGTGGTGTATTCCTAGCAGCGTCGCACCGACTTGAGGTACGAAGAGTGAAGATCCCGGATGGCGTTAATATTGATGACTGTGCCTTCGAATTAGTAGGCGCGACAGTGTTTGTTAAAAACAAGTTTTTATTTTTTTGTTGTGTTGTATATATTCCACATGATAGTACAGAAAATGATTATATGATTTTATTTAGAATTATTGAAAAATGGTGTGTAAATTATAAGTCCAGTATAGTTATAGGAGATTTTAATTTATATTCATGTAATGACAACGTTATTAACTATTTTGAATGTTTTGTAGCCTTTTGCGAATTCGCTCAGAAGAATGAAGTGAGAAATTGCAATGACAGGGTGTTGGATTTAGTATTAGTCTCCTTAGACATGCATGAAGTGCAGGTATGCGTGGCCGACGAGGCTTTAGTAGGAATAGATAGACAACACCCGCCACTTGCAGTAACAGTTCACCAGAATCTTGCCGCGTGACCAGAATCCGGCTCCGGGCAGCCACCATTGTTTCAGCCGACCACACTGCATAGCTGGAATTTTTATAAAGCAAACTACCATGCATTGTACTCATCAATAGCAGCCGCTGATTGGAGCGCTCTATATCTGATCAAGGAGCCAGAGGAAGCTTTAGATTGTTTCTATACTACCATAAATGACATACTGAACGAATGTGTACCTAAGAAACGGACAGTAAAAGTAAAGTCAAGATATAGTTACCCGAGGTGGTATACGGCAGATATCATTCGGGGAATCAAACATAAGGCGAGGCTGCATAAATTGTATAAGAAGAGTGGGTCGAAAGAAGACTACCAGGCTTTTTCAGAATGTAGAGCTATGATAAAAGAAATGATAAGCACAGCGCATGATCATCACTTGGAGCGAGTACAGAGCCGGCTAGCAGATGACCCAAAATCATTCTGGGATTACATTAGAGCAAAACGGGGTGCGGTAGACAGGAAAAAAATTACCAAAGATGGAAGCACACTTTCAGATCCAGAATGTGCAGAGGAATTCGCTAAGTTTTTTCAGGCGGTTTATGGCACAGCTACCGCAGCCTTGAGCGTGGGCGAGGCTGAGGCGGCGAGCCGTGCTGGCAGTGCGCGCGTCCACGTTCCATGGCTCACAGAGGCAGAAGTGCGGGTGGCACTCGCAAGGCTGAAACCCAAACAATCTGCGGGACCGGACGGTATTCCAGTATTTGTAATGAGAGACTGTCGTCGGGTCTTGGCTGAGCCACTTAGGTATTTATTTAACGTCTGTCTGGAGGTGTCATATTTCCCCGCACGATGGAGGGTTACCCGGGTGATACCAATACCTAAAGGTGTTGCCGGCACCGAGATAAGCGGATTCAGACCCGTAGCGATACTTTCAACTCCAGCAAAAGTGTTCGAGTCGGCAGTTCAGCGCAGCATGCAGCAACAAATGTCAGCCCATCTCTCGGACTCTCAGCACGGGTTCCGACCGGCTCGCAGCACAACCAGCAATCTCCTGAACTCCATGGCTTACATGATCCCTAATGTAGACTCAGGGGTTCAAGTCGACGTCACCTACTTCGATTTCAAAAAAGCATTCGATCTAGTCGATAATGACATCCTACTTACAAAGTTGGCGACGATCGGCTGCACAACCAAACTGCTTCAGTTATTCGCGAGCTACATGAAAGACAGGCAACAGTATGTCGAGTACGCGGGATACAAATCGCAACCGTATTACACGAGGACAGGAGTAAGCCAAGGTAGTAATTTGGGGCCGCTAGAATTTATCGTAATGATCAACGACCTGCCGGAAGTCATCACAGAGGCCAGATGTCTATTATTTGCGGACGATCTCAAATTGATCTTGCCAATAAAAGAGGAGGGAGACTGCGCACGTCTTCAAAAAGACGTGGATAAGGTAGTCGAGTGGTGTCAGAGGAACAAATTGCAGTTTAATGTGGACAAATGTTCCGTAATAACATTCAGTAGAGCAACTGCACCACTCAAATACAACTACAAGATTGGGGAAACGCAGTTGAAACGAGTAGAATCAGTCAGGGATCTTGGGGTTTGCTTAGATTCGGATTTGAGGTTTAGAGCACATATAGTTGATGTTTGCAAAAAGGCGTATAGAAATCTAGGTTTTATTTTACGCCGAGCGAACGGTTTTAAGAACTATAAGGCCTTAACAGCAATGTATGAGGCACTGGTAAGAAGCCAGCTGGAGAGCGCGGCCTCGGTATGGGCTCCTAGTGAAGCTAAATACAGTTTAATGTTGGAGCGCATTCAGAACAAGTTCACTAGATACCTGTACTGGAAGAGATATGGCGTCTACCCGTTCTACCCCTTGATGTACCCAACTTTGTTCGTTTTGGGCATGGTTGGTTACAACAAGTTGGGAATAAGAAGGCATGTGGCGCTTTCGGTCTATGTGGTTAAGGTGTTCCGGGGCATCATGACCAATCCGACCATCTTAGAAATGATGAGGCTAAGTGTGCCAGATGAGTACGTGGGGCGGCGCAAGCAGCCACCTTTGTTCGAGGTTCCTCGCGGAAGAACTAACCTGCTCAACAAAGCACCACTGACGACCACCATACGAGCTCTAAATCGGGTGGCGGAAAACATTGACATATTCTACTGTTCGCTGAGCGAGTTCGTAGGGGCTGCATTATATTATTTTTGTTATTGTAAGGCTGACTAAATGTGTAATTAATTAATTGTTATTATGAATGTTTTATATATTGATGATTTAACTACTCTATTGTATTAGGAAATAACCTGTAAGGATAGATGTATTGTTTTAATAATAAATAAATAAAATAAATAAATAAATAAATGTTCAATTCAACCTGTTTCTTCTACGCACACTCAAACATAGACTTTACGTTTTCGCGATTATTACACATAGTAATTAAACAACTTTAAACCGTTTAAAGTTGTTTAATTACTATAGACTTTACGGTCTATATTGGTGTGTGCGTAGAAGAAACAAGAACATAGACCGTTAAAAGGATAGCTAAAGAGAAGCTTGATCATTTTTGGCTTCACTTACACACACACTCTACTCCGTCTTTATTGGTCTGAATTCATCTTGATGGTTAGATTTTGGCGGGTACAGCATACCTCCAAGTGCTATATTACTAATGAGTAGATTCAGGCGTTACTTTTCGAGAATCCATATTTAATAATAACAAATTAATATTTTAATAAAACACTTAAAAATATATCTAGTGACAATTCCGCCTAATTTTCCTATTAAGCCGACGTGACGTCACAAACTCCACGCAGGCAAACCGGAAGAATTTTCGACGCGTTTCGATTCGACAAGAAGCATCCTCAAGAGGTCTTGACTCTACGAGCGCACGATCGTCGAAAATTCTTCCGGCATGGCTGCGTGGCGTTTGTGACGTCACGTCGGCTTAACAGGAAAATTAGGCGGAATTGACACAAGATATATTTTTAGGTGTGTTATTAAAATATTAATTTGAAGTTTTCTTAAATGTTTTAAAAATATTTGTTATTATTGCTATATTACTTTTATCATAGCGCATAGTAGAGGGCAGTTTTTCAATTACAGTTATTTATAGCTTTATTTTTATTTATAGATATAGGCTAGCCTTTGACCACTCTCTCATCTGATGGTAAGTGACGATGTGGTCGGAGATGTTGTATCAGGCCAACCTAGAATTACTGGCTCTCAAAGGCACCTGCCAGAACACACCATTAGGTGCTTGGCGGCGGATTTTCTACTTGAGGGTAATTTATCCTTCCTTTCCTCGTAATTTTGTAATACAGTTATCAGGCATCATCTATTATGTATATGAACGAACGTGTAACGATGATGTTTATTTTTTTCCAGTAATTAGTGCTTACCACGAACCACTTCCTGGATGGATCGATGACAGCAACTTGTACGGAGCAAACGGGGTAAGGTACTAAGACAATACATTAATTCCGAGTGGCCGACACTTTTTTTTTTTTTTTTTTTTATGTTATTGTGACGGAACAAGTTCGAGGACCACCCGATGTTAAGTGGACTAACCTCTGCCTATAACAGTTGCAATTCATGACAACTCACGAATTGCACTGCGCCCGTCACATTGAGACATAGTTGTTAAGTCTCATTGTGCCTGTAATTTCACTGGCTCTCAAGGACTACTGCCGGAACACACCTTTCGGTGCTTGGCGACAGACTTTCTACTTGAGGGTGGTCGCTAGCCAGGCGGGCATTCGCAAAATGCCCTTCCACCATGCGGTGAAGCTCAAGCTCTGGGCGGGATTCGAACCATGGACCTGCTGCGCGGCAGTCCATAGCCAATACCACTGAGCCATCACTGCTTCAAAACTTAGGTACACTTAGGTAATCACAGAATAAGCAGTAGTAAGCCGAGAGAAAGTGATATCGTTTATTATGAGAGAAACCTGGGGCCCAACTCCCACCTTTTAAAAACTATTATTATAACATCATTATTTTAAACTTAAAATATTGATACTAAGATTCGTACCACGGCCCGGCCGTCACGAAACAATAATGTTCATATAGTGCTATCTCTATCGCACACATGTGTTGATTCAATGCATGCAGCTCGCTCTCACGTTGAAGTTCTAATGTAAGTTTACTATGATGTGACATGTGGTAGAGCATATTAAAACTATTAATGTAAGGTTAAAATTGTTGCCCGTGGGGTGCCGGGCTAGAATGTCACCCCCCCATCTCTATCCGTGGGTGTCGTAAGAGGCGACTAAGGGTAACACACTAGAAGGTGGGCAGCAGCGCTTTCTGAGGAACTGCTATCTCACACTGCGATCCCCAAGACGCCTGCCAAGCGTGGGGATTACGGCAAATCCCCCCATAATGGGGGAGGCTGTGTTCAGCAGTGGACAATCCGGCTGATACAGTACAGTAAGGTTAAGACTGAATTAAGAGATGGGAGTTGGCCCCCAGCTCCTATTATTACAATATAAATAGATTGTGACAAATAAAAAAAAATTGATCCGTTGTTCGTTGCGAACTTTGCATTTATTGTTTTATAATTATTGTGGGCTTGGATTAAACACGGTAGAGATTTATGTTTCCAATAAGGAGAAGAATCGATTTGCTCTATAAGGAGAAGAAGTTTTGACAAAAGTGTGTGTTCAGAAAACTGCAACATTTTACTAAAGAATCTATTGGCCAAATATTGTCTTCGTAGGTAAAGTGGAGGATCAACACATTCGACTTGTAATGCGTTTATCGGGCTGTTTTTCATTGCTCCAGTTATTATCCGAAGGGCTTTCGTCTGGATAGCATCCAATTTCTTCATTCCAGCTAGGCTACATGGTTCCAACAAGAAGGTTCCATAATCAAGAACACTTCTTATCAAGGCATTGTAGACCAACTTCAAAGAAAAGGGATGTGCACCCCACCAAACGCCCGAGAGACTTCTAAGGATATTAAGCGAGCGCTCACACTTTGCAGCAATATGGGTACAATGTGACAAACCGGAAAGTTTAGCATCAAATATGACACCCAAAAATTTTGTTTCTGTTTTAATAGGAATTAATTCCTGATTGTAGTATAGCGTAATAGGTGGAGGCATACGGTTTCTAGTGAACAACAGTGCACAACTCTTAGACACTGAAAGTTCCAAATCGTTCTTGTCTAACCAAATTTTCAGCAATGTTAAGGAGTTTGATAAGTGAGAAGAAGCTGCATTGACGTATTTACTAGAACAGTATAAAACAACTACGCGACGGATCAATTTTTTTTCGTTGCGTTCGAAACAATTACGTTCGTCCGACTTTTAAAAAGTTTAAAAACTTTTTAAAAGTCGGACGAACGGGCGGGAATAGAAGGTCCGAATTGAGCCATTGTTAGTGCAAAAGCACAGCCAGAGCTAGTCCAAATTGTACGAAGGGCACCAAACGTTTGCACAGCTGACAGGTGTTATCTATCAGGTGATATCATCGCATCGATATCGTCACCATACATCGTTTAAGGGTGTTATAAAATATTGGATTTGCCTGTTGACTTTAGAATAGTATTTGTGTGAATCTCTCATCCAATACAAACTCAATTTTGCGGATGTTCTTAATGGTCCACATCTCCAAAGTGTCACCGTGCTCCATCCAGGACTGAACGACTCTTGCAATCAGTGGAAAACGCTTGCGCTCATATCAACTTTAATGTCCCAGCTCGAGCCTATATCTCTTCTTTCTTAAATAATGTTAACCTAATAACAGTAATGGAACGGCAACAACTAAATTTTGCAATTTTGTGTTATTTGGCACCACACTAGATAATGCTTCTGAATATTAATATAATATTATGTGTACATTGAAATGGGCTCCTGAAAATTGAATATATAATACTCGAGCATCCATGTACTTGTAGCTAATTCCTCAGAATAAAACCCAAGCTTTTGAAGGTAGCTTTTGGTATATACGTGGCAACACGGTGTTTGAACATCTGCTTCCCCTCTTCGACCTTGCAAAACACATGAATTGAACCAAGCAATGGGTTTCTAACGAATCTGATCAACTCATAATTTTGTATATGAAACATTGGAAACTTGAGATATTACTAGTTTACAGCTCGTAATTTTCTCTCTCAAACACTCTTTTAGAATTAAATCTGCTATTTAGTTGAGTAGTTACGAAGGTTATATCTTTGTTTAGATCGATGGATGACGTCCTCAGCGCTTTTTTCCTCGGACCGAATCAGTAATGCATGGCCATGACCGTGCAAACTAAAACGATGAGTACACTTAGTTTCGTCGGCACTGTTAGCATAATTCGGACCGCACTCATGATAATATATTCACGTTTCGATAACGGGACCTCATAAATTACTATCATTATAAAATACGGGTCTGCACTATCCTATGACTGCACGAGCTATCTTTATTTGCAGAGCGGCCTGGGCTTAATATTGGGTATAATCCACGTGCTATACGCCAAACCAGATGCGAAAATAGACTTCATACCAGCTGATTTCGTAAGCAACGCTGTCATTGCAGCTGGCAAGGAGACGGGAAAGAGATGGGACGATGGAGAGAAAGAGATGAAGATATACACGGTTACCAGTGCAAGGAATTATCTTTCTTGGGGTAAATATGCTTGGAGCAAGTGCCCCTACCGACTAAATAACACACGGTGTTCAACCTCTACCGCTTCTCGGCGGGATCGCAGGGACGCTTTAGCATTCAATCACGAACCCGCCACGGTTGTCCACCGCCGGACCCCTGCTGGGGTACACTCCTCCTCCCCTGCGGCCCCTCCGCGTCCGCCATCCAACGGTGGCGGCCCCGCCGTGGTCACGGAAGGTAGGGAGAGCGGCGCACCGTGATACCCGCACTCCTCTTCCGCCACTCTTGGGCCAGCTGACAGCCCATGCCGGCACGGCCCCTAGTTCCTCTTCGCTCCACCGTAGGTGGCGAAGCCACGGCTCGATAGTAAAAGACAATGCCTACTCCGAGCTTAGAGCGTCCGCCGCGGCAACACTGGACCGCGCCGCGCTCCCTTTGAAGTTTGAATAGAGTTTTGAATATTTACATCGAGCTAAGTAATAAATAATATAAAATAATAAATTACAGGCACAAGAGACTTTTAACATCAGGTGGTCCTCGTGCATTCCATCTAATACACTTAAACAAACACAAAATAAAAAACAAAACAATAAAATTCATCTCAAAATGTTTGTTAGGACTAGGAGAAGCCAGACAACCCTAAGAGTTTGTTAGCATTTTACCAATAACCCTGTACAGAACAATTCATATTAGAATTAGCAAACTAATTAACGAATATCAAAACGATACAGCAGATATTTTTGGAGACTCCTTGGCAAAATATAAAATTAATTTGAATTTAACAGTCATGGCCAAATCGGTCAACCCTACTCTATAACTTTTCCAATATTGTAAAATATCATATTAATATACATTTAAAATTTGTATTCTTTAAGTTTAGTTTTTATGTACAGAACAGAAGGTATATCCTTCTCGGTTTTTATAATAAATAATGCATGCTGTGCTTGTCTTTATAAACAATGCATTTAGCTTAAGAACCTAGAGTAAGAATATGGTATAACCTATACATGTAACAGTGTAATTGTTAATGATAAGCCTTAAATAATTCAATAAATATATTTCAGCTGAGTGCATAAGGATTATCCATGAGGTGTTGAGGAACCTGGTGTCCCCGAAAGCAGTCTGGTTCATCTACACCTTCCGTGCTGAGAACGATACCACTTACTCTTTACTCAGGATCCTGTTACACGAGCTGCCTGCAAGAGCCATGGATGGTATTCTTCTGATGCTGGGGAAACGGCCAAAGTTAGTTACAATGGTTTACTTAAGTGATGAGATGGGTAGGTCCTCCAGCTGGTGCTAAGCGACTGTTTGCTCACATGACACTGCACTGCACTCGTCACTCCGAGACATACATTTTATTTTGAAATTCTTGTGTTTTTTAGTTGCGTAGGTACATATTATTTACTATATCAGCCGCATTGTCTACTGCTTAACGCATTATGGGGGGGTTTGCCATAATCTGCTGCCCACCTTCTGGTATGTTACCCGTAGTCGCCTTTTACGACACCCACGGGTAGAGATGAGGGGGGTGAGCTTTTCTAGCCCGGCACCCCACGGGCAAGCTATGACGATTAAGTAATGCAATTGGAGCACAAAGTTTCGGCTCGAAAGAGCATGGTTCCGGTGGCCGAGTAGTTTAGGCACCCGCACGAAATCTGAGGACGCGGGTTCGATTCCCGTCCGGAGCAAAACTTTTTGTGCGTTAATATTTGTAAATAAGACAAAACTACGTTTGTATGGACAGCTATGGAGGACTACCTACACAATTTATATTTAAATGAAATCTATGTCTGATGCACCCAGTAATTTTACTTGCTATAAAATGTTCTACCTCAAAGCAGTATACAATACGTGGTACGCTTACGCTTCGAAGTACACTAGACATTACGGTGGTACTCATCAAGACAGAGTCCTAAATCCATGCGCATCGTAGATAACGATAGCAATCGAATTTTATTTATAAATGGAGCTTATAAGCTGCATGTGATAGTAAGATTTATTCTAGATCAACCTATACCGACTTTAAAAAAAGGAGGAGCTACTCATTTCATCTTTTTTATGTTTTGTTACCTCAGATCTTTTATCTAGGTAAACCGATTTTAATGATTCTTCTTTTATTTGAAAGTGGATGCTTACCGCGTGGTCCCATTTCAATATCATCAAAAAGGTCGAGCCGTTTTTGAGTTACACTACAATAACTGATAAGTATTTTCCTATCTTGATTATATAGTCATCGACAGTGAATGACACTCGATCCCATGAGTAGAAAGAGTCACTAAAATGGGTGAATTTCTTTTTACCAAAAAATGGAACTGACTTCCACACTCAAATGTGTGAAATAACTTGTCGAAGTCAGTACTATGCGCATAATGTGATACTAGGTACTTACTATTGAACCGACTTCAACAAGTACCTAATTTAAAACATTTTTTGTTATTCTTGATAGGTTAGACTTTGACCACTATCTCACCGGATGGTAAGTGATGATGTGGTCGAAGATGTTGATCAGGCTAACCTAGAATTGTTGAAGTCGGTTCAACACTTCTAGGTTAGCCAGGCCTCAAATGTGCCATCTTCTAGGTGAGATGGCACATTTAAGGGTTTAAAACGGTTCTATTTTTCGTATTTTTTCCATTAAAGTTCCTTCGAGTTAACTATAGGTTTATACTGAAAGCTATTTTAATTTACAGGCTCAATCTAATCTACAAAAAGATACACAAAATGTCGTCGGTATTAAAACAAATCACTACAAACGACTGGTGTTTCCGCGACGACAACTTGTTGGAAATGCACAAGAACATGTCAGATAACGACAAAATTATTTACAACTTTGACGTAAACACAATGTGTGTCGAAAAAATGATGGTTGTTTGGAATTCGGGAATAAGGAAATTCATACTCAAAGATGGACTCAAGGGAACAAAGAATAGTGTGAGAAAGCAATCAATGTTTAAGGTTTTGTCTTTTGTTGTATTGTTTATTTATATTTTGTTGTTTTGGATGCTAGTGCAATTTGTAATTTTAGTTTTAAGTATGTTTGTAAATAAAAATAAATAAATATAATAGATGTGCAGAGTTGCCTAAGATAGTCTATCATTTTCAACCATGTGACAAAATATTTTTTTAATAAAAGTGTAAGGTACATAATAACAAATATTTTTACAAATTAAGACTGCCAATAACAAATATTTTTAAAATATGTTAAGAAAACATGATAGTGGACTAGAGCATTTGGACTCCCTATGAGTCCAAATGCTTTTTACTGTAGTAGCTGTAGTATTGTAGTAGCTGTAGTGTTGTATATAGTTTGTAGTATTTGTTTAATAAAGGCATACCGCCAGTAAAAAAAAAAGAAAACATTGAATTAATATATTAATTAAACACTTAAAAATAATAATAATATATCTAGTGACAATTACGCATAATTTACCTGTTAAGCCGACGTGACGTCACAAACGCCACGCAGCTAAACCGGAAGAATTTTCGACGCGTTTCGTTTCTACACAACACAGTGTAGAAGCGAAACGATTAAGAAATTCATTACTTGATCGTGCGCTCGTTGAGTTAAGACCTCCTGAGGATGCTTCGTGTAGAAGCGAACGCGTCGAAAATTCTTCCGATTTGGCTGCGTGGCGTTTGTGACGTCACGTCGACTTAACAGGTAAATTAGGCGGAATTGTCACTAGATATATTTTTTATGTTTTTAAGTGTTTTATTAAAATATTAATTTAATGTTTTCTTAAAATACTTTTAATATATTTGTTATTATTAAATATGGATTTCCGCAAAGCAACGCCTGAATCTATTCATTATCTTAAGGCCTGCCTTATTTCAAATCAATTATATACAGACACACTTTAAAACAAAATACACACATTCAAACATGCATGATATGTAGTATAAACCTTAGAATACTCACCCGTTATTGTACTTTCCGTTATCTATTTCCATAAATGCACTTTTCACATTTTCACCTATAATCTGCGGATTGGGGGGCCTGGTGACTTACTTAACACAGGTATACGTGTAGTGGAATATAAGTATCATAAAATCTTTAATAAATTAAGATACCTTTGTGGAGAGAAGAATAAAGAATATTGTATTAATTTATATACTTTTTACGTCTAAATAATAATCTCATTACGACTGCAAGTATTGAATCTTACAAATTTAAACTCACCTTAAAATAATTACCTACATGTCTTTTTGCACCGAATCTCTTATTATTATTTAAACAAAATAATAGACTTGCGTAGTGTAACTAGACCTGGATTGTTTTTTAAGGCCTGAGCTTTTCGGAGAACTATGATAACATTATAAATAATATTCTAAGCGCATTACTGGAAATACTCAACCATTTATAAAAAAAAAAAAATACTACAAACTATATACAACACTACAGCTATTGCTATATACTATATACTACAAACTATATACAACACTACAATAAAAGCATTTGGACTCATAGGGAGTCCAAATGCTCTAGCCCACTATCAGTTGGCAGCGTGCCCAGCATGCTGGCAGCATTGCCCCGTTGAATTGCAATGCTTATTCTTTGAGCCAAATAGGTGCCAGCATTTTGGTCACGCGTCGCATCGACCAAGCGCTCTGATAGATTTTGGAAAATACGATGAGCTCCCGGTCCCCACGGACCCAACGTCTCTACACCAAACGGCTCAAATATGTAACCCATACCGAGGTTAGCATATTTGCGCCGCTTGAGTCGCTCCGCCGAAGTAGCCGCAGCGCCAGCCCTCACGTTGGTTTCAGAAAGATGTGACGGCGCTAAAGTGTCTACGCATGTAGCGTCCCACACTAAGGGCCGTCCTAACTTCCATGGAACCAGAGTCATGCCGTCAGGTCTTTTACCATCGTCACGCATCAGACCGTTCGGTTCGAGAACAGCTGGAACATTGGCGCTGGTAAAAGCCCGGCGAATGATATCGTTAAGGCTGGCGTGGCGGGAAATTCGACCAGCACTTCGAGAGCAGGAGAGGCCATGGTGACCGAGTTGGTCAACTGCAGTACCACACTGGCAGTGATGTGGAACACAACACCTTGCACCCAAGCGTAAGCTAATAGCGAGACGAAAAGCGGAAGGATCTATAAGGCTACCAGTTTTGTAAGAAGGAATGGCTTGTAACCAAAGACCTGATTCCCACACAGAAACAGCGAGAATACGAGCACGATCTGCGATGCTAGGACACGTATTTAAAAGATCTTTCCGTGCTAGCTCGCATAGGGGCCGATCCCACTGTTTCTGAGATGACAACATTTTTGGGAACTCAGTATTTGGACAAGCCAGTCCCCATGTGGTTTTGGCCTCAGCCAGATATGCTACATCAAAAGAGCCTAAAGATGGTGCAAGAATTTTTTCTACTAATTTGTGTGTACTGTGTACAGAAGACAAAAAAGCTGGTAATGCCACACTAGAAATTTTCCGTATCCCTATGCCCCCCAACCTCACAGGGAGGGAAGCTTGCACCCAAGCCCTATCATCCATCTCAACATTCAAAACCGAAATTAACGTATCTTTTAATAAATTGTCTAAGCTTAAAAGAAGCTCACTGTGTTGCCACAGCTGACAACACCTCAAAAAGTATGTAAATTTAGGAACGAAAAGGCAAAATCTAACAATAGTAAAAGCCATATGGGCGTTAATTTTGAATAATCTGCTAGAAGCATTTCTAAACTTTTGAATTTGTTCTTCGACAAATGGTGACAAAGATTCGTCAAGAATCGGTGAACCCAAAAGACGGAGCGAACTTTTTTCTACTAATTTTATACCAGGCGCAAGTAAGTTGAATTTTTCAATAATCGAAATTTTATCCGGACAAGTATCACAAACAAAAAGTTCACATTTGGAAAAATTTAGTTCAAGGCCAATAAGACGAAAATCATCTATAAGTACTCGCAAGTCATTCAATACCCTGTTCGCATCGCCTCCTAAGGTTCCGTCATCCAAATACCAAACGTTAAGTTTTGATTGGAGACGTTGAATTATTGAGTGGATGGCAAGGCTAAAGATGGCTGGTCCCAGAGGATCACCCTGTTGACATCCTACGGAAGATAATATAACATTGTTTTGGTATGTTAATTTTGATGGTTTGCCGTAACATTGCCAAAGAAAAGGGTATAATTCCGGAATTTTATCTTTCACTTCAGTCAAAAGGGTGCCTCTATCTAATGAGTTGAATGCATTTTTAACATCCACCTTCAAAAGCACATCTCCACAATTTTGATCAAGAAATGTGCGAAGTGAATGTACAGCAGCCTCACAACCACCCTGCGAACCAAAACCGAGTTGTAGTGGTTGAAAAAGATTACTTAAAAAAGCAACCTTTTTCCTACAACCACATTTGGCTGTGAGGCGACGATAAGTGGTGCCTACTGCTATAGGCCTAATACCACCATCTTTTTTATTGAGGGCACATAAATTCGCACCGTACAGAATTTCGGTAATTTCATTGTTGACCTGACCCGACAACATCAAATTAACCAAAGCCGTCACATCTCTTAGAAGTGTCTCGCCTACCTCACCAGAACTATAAGATAAAATATCTTTTAAGTGCTGAGGCGTCAGGCCATCTAGACCACCGGCTGAGCCACTTAGAAAAGATGCCACGGCTGCAGAAACATCCTGTGGGGTCACCTCAACAATGTCATTATTTTGTTCCGGAGAGTCGGGAACGTGGAGACCTGCAGTTGCAGGCGGATGCTTTTCTATTAGGGAATTCAACGTGTCAGATGTGAAAGGGGCGATTGTATCACTCGAAAACAAGATGCGTGCCGCGTTTTTGATGTCACCATCATTAATTTTGTTTTCTACTATTTTAATAGTAGCTGAATCGACATTATTTGTTTTTGTATTCCGCCGCAGTGGCGGAATTATTAAAGTTGAGCCAAAAGATTGCTCTTCCCGTGCCCTGTATTTCACGCAGTTTTCCTTTACTCTAGTTGTAAGGGATTTTTTGTTAGAAGGATCAAAATTTACGTGAAATACGTGGTACGGGAATGCTAGAAGATGCTCCCAGGCTTGCGTAGTATTAGTAGCCAAAACGTTTTTAATCGAACAAGATAACGATTGGGCAACAGAAATTCTCGCACCCCGAGGTATGCGTTTTATAATAGGAATATTATTTTTGTACGAGCTTAAAACCTCCCAAAACGGTTTGGCAGGGGTAGCAGGGCTCGCAACACTGCTACTACTCATTGTTTGACTATTTATTGGCGCCGAAAGGGGAATTTCCAAATTTTTATGACACCTTTTTTGGTGAATTTTGAGGCCTTTTTGACCTTTAAAATATCGAGCCTGGGGGCACTGCGGACACAACATCTGGCTGTCTTGCGATACAAAAGTCCCAACTACTGCATTCATTGTTTGGGTACAAAGCATTGTTTACAAAATTGATCAAAGCTTATCTTAGAATCTCTAGGGTGACGTCTCGACCCGGATGAAGTCTCGCGTCAACAACGTCGTCGAAGTCCGTAGTGCGCAGGTGTCGCAGGCAGCGTTGCCATGGAAACAAAAAATAACCGATTAGAAATTAATAAGCTAATGAAACTAACTACAGAGGCCCACAGGAGCCCTACAAACAATACCTCGCAAAATTCCAATTGGAAGAATGCGGTTGATGGGCAGATAATGCCCATCTACTATCTGAAAATAAAATTAATTATTTTTTGTAAACAAATCTGAAATTTACTGACCTGTCACAAAATGTCACTTTTGACATTATATATATATGTCCATTTATACATAGTTAGGTATGATACTTTTCAACACCCTTGCTCGTAAAGTGAGCTTTATTATATCGTTCTTAGGGCCATAAACCGAACTATAACACCCTCGTGCATAATAATATTATACACTAGTGCGTAATAGAATTATCCCTACAAAGTTAAGTTAGTACCTAACTGCAAATTATATGAGAGTAAACAAAGCATTTTTGCTCATTATAAACTTGGCTGAATTACGCCCTCGCCTGCGGCTCGGGCTGCAACAAACAGCCTCGTGTATAATGAGCAACTTAGCTCACTAATCTACTATATATCATCTGCAATCATTAACTTTTGCAACAAAATTTTCCTCTTAAGATATAACAGACTTTATTATACGATGCACATAGGCCTTATAACTCATCAATTTTCAACATGTTTAATATTATAAGAAATTTAAAAGATACAGTTTTAGGTCAATTCTTCTTAGCTTTAAATTTTCATTTTTTATGTCCTCTATAATACCCAAAGCATTGACACTATTGGAAGTCCATTGTTTTTGCTAGAGGCCTTATTATGTCGCAGGCCTTATTTGTTTCACATACCTTACACAAAACTTACTTAATAAAGCCTATTTAATGCATTGACTGTAGGTGTACCTACTGCTCTTGTTCCATAGAGTAATAATAGTTATTTTCTCGTGCTCTCTGCGAACTGTACTGTACTGTATCGCGTATTATGTATCACGTGTATATACTGATACAGTACAGTGTTAATTGGGAAGTTTAATAACACACACACATACAGTGTGTTTAATCCGCAACGACTACTCCTACAACATTTAGTACCGTAATTTTGTGAATGCTCGGTTGGCTAGTTACCACCCTCAAGTAGATAATCTGTCGCCCAGCACCTAAAGGTGTGTTCTGGCAGTTGTCCTCGAGAGCCAGCAATTTTAGGTTAGGCTGAACAAAACCTTCGATCACATATACTCAGATAGTGGTGAAAGGTTAGACTATTAAATGTATAAAAAAAAAACAGTAGAATCAAACTATTTAAATCATAAACCCTAGAAAGACATATTTAAAAAATTACGAATCTTATCGTTATGGAGTATCTGGCGTGCGAGTTTCAGATAGCCATCTAGTTGCACTAATCGTAACGATCGATTTGACTGCTGTGACTGTAGATTATTTAGGGCCTGTTTCATAATGTTCGAGTAAGTTCCGGTTATACTACCCAGAACATATTTTATAAATAAAACACTATCTTTGCGTTTCACAGTCATCGATTTAGCCTATCCATCGGTTAATACTTGAAACGCGCTGCATGTTAACTGTCACTTTTATCATTCAGTTATTTTATGTTCTGGGTAGTACAACCGGAACCTACTGGAACATTCTGAAACAGGCCCTTTGTTTACATAAGTTCACTAAAGTTACTGTATTGCACTGTGAAGCAAAGGAATAAATAAGAGTTGAAACGGGACTATGTGAGCCATTCTCATCAACGGCATCCTCACCACCACCACATACGCCACTGGAGCAGCTATACCAGCGACCCAGAGTCTTTGGGTAGAAGCTAGCGGGGGAAAAGCACAATACACCCCCAGCGGGTCGTCAGTGCAGAGCGTCAAGTCTGCTAATCAATATGAATCTGTAATAGACTCGGCCTGGTCAATTTTGACAGTTTTGGTAGTCTACTAACTTCATATCGTTCATATTGTCAATATTGATTCAATCTCGGTTTCATATGAAAACGAAACGAAATAATAAAATAATAACGAAATTGTTTTCTGAATAACCTTACTATTCTCTTTTTAATTTTTTGTTGGCAATATCGTCAAACCAGCCTAGATTCATCATAGATTCATATATTCGTAAGGGATCAGCAGACTACCGATTCTGTCTTGTATGAATCTTGAATGAATCTATGCTGAATATCAACATGTAATTAGCAGACTTGGCCCCCAGGACATATCCCCCCAATTAGAATATGAATAAGAAGTTCACTAAAGGACGCACAAAAGCACAAATGGGCTCCTTAAAAATGTACATTAAAAACATTATGTAACACAGTGTATGGTAGCAGTCGTTGAGAGCCAGTAAGCAATCACTGTATATCACAGGGTGATGGGCGCAGTGATCGTCAGCAGTAGCAAAATACACCAGTAATTGGCAGAGGTTACCGCTTAACATCAGGTGGGCTTCGTGTTGATTTGAAGAAAGATATTAAAAACTACAAACTCTATTTATAAATAGGTAAGTACCTTTTTTATGTCATTGTGATGAAACAAGCTTGAAGGCCACCTGATGTTAAGCGGACTAACCTCAGCCTATAACAGATGCATTTTATCACAAGTCACGATTTGCACTGCGCCCGTAACTTTGAGACATAGTTGTTAAGTCTCATGTGCCTGTAATTTCACTGGCTTTCAAGGACAGCTGCCGGAACACACCGTTAGGTGCTTGGCGACAGATTTTCTACTTAAGGGTGGTTGCTAGCCTGGCGGGCATTTGCAAAATGCCCTTACACCATGCAAGACCTCGTATAAATAAAAAAACGAACAGTTATATTTCATAATTTATTTTAAAAGGTCAATAAATTAGTATATTACGTATATATAATACATAAAATAATTATATTGAGTTTAATATTACTTAAAATAAATGATATTTAATACATAATCCTACAGACTATGCTCAAACAACTATTCAAAACAAACCAAATAGCACACAAATAAAACGCTAAGACAACATAGTTCAAGTACCTAAAATAATACTGTTTTCTTTTAGCCAATTCAGTATTACAGAGCCCATCTTTTATTATATACTTTCTGACGCCAATACACCAGATTCTGCAAAACTCGTTCCAATTAATAGATTTGATGTTGAAATTAAATATTTTTTGGTCCTTCGGTGACAACTTTGAGAAAAGGTTTTCTGTGTTCTTTCCGTCTAGATGGTATGTGTTGTTGAGGAAGTACGCCAGCGATACGGAGAGCTTGAATATTTTTTTGTAGATTTTCAGGAATCTGCAACAATGTGATAACATCTAAAGAGGCTAAGAGTTTGAAGCGCTTGTAGCGAAGTCGTTGTTAACCGATCAGCAACGTTCGCCGCGGTCATGAATTGAATGGGTGACCGCTAGTGACATTACTACTGAGCGTGCACGTGCTTCGGAGTGCACGTTAGCCGTAGGTCTCGGTTACGTCTTAGGATGGCATTTTGTGAATGCCCACCTGACCTGGCTAGCTAACACCCTCAAAGTAGAAAATCTGTCGCCAAGAACCTAACGGTGTATTCCGGACTCCTTGAGAGCCAGTTATTCTAGGTTAGCCTGAACAACATCTTCGACCACATCATCACTTACTATCAGGTGAGATAGTGGTCAAAGACTAACCTATCAGGCATTAAATAAAAAAAAGCAGTGGCCAAATTTTCAACTCAATATACTGCCAGAAAGTATGTATTATATTAAGATTATAAAAAAAATATATACGATTAATTCATCGTGATTAATTGCAATTGAATCGAATTTAATTACATTTGCTACATTACGATGAAAATAGTGCATTATGCAACAAATGCGCGAAGTTGTTTATCACAATCGAGACGGGCTTTAGTTCATTTACTACCTAAATGATTTAAAGATTGTAATAAACAACGCGCACGAGTTTCATACGATGGTTTTCAACACACTTGCGAAAATTTCGATACGAAAATATTTTCTTGATATTTTTGATAGCAATAATAATCTGATTAAGAAGGTTTATAATTAAACCTTCTAAAGGTCTACTTCAGTAGGTAAAAAACTCTTTGGTTTGTTTTTATATGAAAGACGAACGAAACAAACTACAATCTCCTTTGTGAGAAGTGTGGACACGTTGTTTTTTTTTCTATTTAAAACACTAGTGTGCTAAAGTAAAAAAACACGAGTGCGTAATAGAGTATATTATGACACTAAAATTGGTGCATTTAAAGGCCCGTTACGAACGAGTGTGTTGAAAACACATTTTTCTAACGTCTATTTTGTCTATATACAGCCCGCAATATCGTGATTATAACGAATGCTTTATAATCATTCATTACACTATAATTAAAATATACAAACTGTCTTGATAACAATTTTTTAATCCCGTAGTTATTGTGTTTAGTAACTTTTGTGTGATTCACCTGCATTTCGGATGAAAATATGAACACGGCAATCAGTTTATTCTTCAGTTTCTACTTGATTACGTATCAAGTGATCCCTATTATGTTTAAGTTACATTTCCCTGCATTGCGACCATGAAGGAACAATTGCGACCGATGCAGCCGCACGCGTTTAATCGGTGTATTCCCGATGTCCCCATTGACCATATCCCCATCAATGTGGACAGCGGGAATGGAATAAAAAAAAATTAAAAACTATCCCGATGTCCCATCAATGGGGACACCGGGAACAGACCAAAAAGTTAAAAATTATGCCCACTGTCCCCATCGCCTTTGTATTTATCAATGGGGACATCGGGGATTAAAAAAAATTGCAAATTGATGCCCACTGTCCCCATCGCTCGTCTTACCGTCGCATGCGGCTGACGTTTGCGGCTGATGCGACTATATTCAGAGTATGACAATTTATGGCACCGTTTCCGAGGTCCGCGACAGACGCACGCGGGCGACGACTGACATAGGCTGCGAGCGACGGCTACACAGCTCAATATTTCCTTACTCTGAAGGTACATTTTCATACTCAGTCGCAACAGCCGCGCGCTATGAGCCAAGTACGAAAGGCCGCTCGCAGCCTGCGTCAGGAATCGGCCGCGCGCGATATCGCAGACCTCGAAAACGGCACCATCAGCCACGAGGCACGAGCGTCAGATTTACGCGATCAATCGCGCGCGGCTGCGATCGGCCGCTAGGTACGGAAATGAACCTTTAGGCGCCGGAGCACACAGAGATCCGAGTTTTACGTTCTGCCTACACTGTGAACCACATGAATAAATTACGGTTATTCATTCATGTGCTGTGAACCACATGAATAAATTTATTCATGTGCTGTGAACTATGCAGTCACTTGGATGAATGCAAACAGCAGTCAGACTGCTGCGATCAAAGAGAACGCGCGTTCTATATGTCTGTTTTTTGTCTAAACTTTGTAATTGACAATGATGTTGCCTAGCAACGATTTGCTATTTGCCTCTCATGTAGAACGTAAAAGAAATTGATTGAACAATTGAACTTATAAAAACGGGAGAAACAGCAACCGTCCCTCGAACCTGGCAATGTCAAATCGGGTGTCATCTCCTGATTGAGTGTCAGTAGTGTGCATTTGTGAGTGTACTGCATGCTTGGCTTCCTGTCTTTATCATTCATTAAAACGTATCATTTCGTCAACTTATAATTTCATGATATTAGAGCGTACCCTATCTTCCTTTTTTTTATATTTGTCGATGGATTGACCTAAATAACCCGATGGTGGATTTGGAAAGCTGAACTCCAAACGTTGTGTAGATAACAGAAGGGGATGTTAAAACAAAGCACAGCGCACCCTGGACCACATCAACGGCTCCCCTCCACTCTCACTATCAGTGCCTTTAAACTAACAAACTTCGTTGAACGAACGGGTATAAGCGATTCAAATAATTAGACTTTAGTTAAGACGTATCTAAAAAATCTCTTTGAAAATGTTGAACTACCTTCTTTCTTTTCCCAACAAAAACAGCCCGGTATCAGCCAAACCAGCTGGCAGGATGTGGAACAGTAACGTCAGTAACAGGAACAGGTAGTAGTTCTGCACACAGAACGCGTACGCCACCCAGACTGCTGACGGCATGGGCAACTCCTCACGAATCACCAAGTAGTACTCTCGCACCATTTCTGAAAATGGATAATTAAATATCTTCAAATTAACTAAAAGGCAGTTTTAAACTTTTTAACTGAACTTTAAATTGATATTTAAATAGAACCAAAATGGACGTATCCTCTACCCAAAAAACTTTTACCAAAAATGGAATCGACTTCAACACTCACATGTGTGAAATAACTTGTTGAAGTCGGTACCATGATGGTCCAAAAGTATGACAATATTGTGTGCATAATACCGACTTCGACAAGTTATTTCACACATTTGAATGTTGAAGGAGTTTCCATTTTTGGTTTCCGATTTTGGTTAAAAAAATCCTTTTTAGTGACCCTTGCTACTTATGGGATTGATTGTCATTCACTGTCAATGACTATATCATCAAGATACAAAAATACTCGTACTTTTCAGTTATTGGAGTGTAACTCAAAAACAGCTTGATCGATTTCGATTAATAAGCAACAGTTTTCAAATAAAAAAGGTCATAGAAAAGGTTATCAAAATCGGTTCACCCAGTCAAAAGTACTAAGTAGAAAGTCAAAAGATAACATAAATAAAAAAAAACAGACAATTTGACCTCCTCCTTTTTTTGTAGTCGGAGATTGGATAATCCAGTACAAAGCTAAATACGGTCACCCATAAAACAAAAAGAGCTTTTTGGTTTCCTCATTCTTGGAAGTCAATAAAATTGTATCGACCTTTGATCTTTTATACGTTTTTATTGCTGATAGGCTAGCAATGAAACCTCATTTGTTTTGAAAGCCTCCCTGTTTAGATAGGTAGGTAGCTGCGTGGAAGCTTCTCTTTCCCACCAGGAGAATTGCACCTTTTGTACTTCTTATTGTTTTTTACTGACAATTTCTTAGACAACCGTATCCAACAATTATTTTTTTAGTAGCGAACCCATTATCTTTCTTCCTCCCCGTCCCATAGGTAACACCATTAATAATTGGAAGCTCCGTGGGAAACTGGTGCAGAACTCACATCCCTCCATCTCTTCCTGTTGGAGTCGTAAGCAGCGCGAAAGAAAAAGTCGCCAAATGAGCAACGTGCCACTTCTCAGTTATAAAATTATAAGCAGCTTAAAACAACTCTTTTATTTAAATTTATTTCATTTCTGGAGGACAAGTATGTTGAATGCCGCTGCCGGCTGTACAACTCCACCGGACTTTGGGCGAGAGAAGGCCCTCTTATAAGCGGGCGAAGAAAGCAAACAGCACCTTCTAACTCCATCTCGCGCGGGTGCTGAACACGCACTGCTACTAAAGGAGGGGTTGACAACGGGCTCAAAGGCACCACTGTGGTACGTACCTCGGCTTGAGTCACTGCCGAGAGACATTGGGAGAGTTGGAACTAATTGCCGGAGTTGTACCGGACAACTGCAGTGTTGTACTGTTGATAGTCCTACGGATATTAACACTGGGACTATATGTATAATCGAGACTATATTTTTGCTTCAAGCTCGCCGTCGAGCTTGGTTATTGATTGTGTAACTTCTACGCCTGCCTCACATCTGGGGATGTTACCGGGATGACTTGCGGATGACGCTAAAGCTGCCAACGTAATGGCTGCAATGGGGTCATCCGGGTCGTATTGGTAACTCTGTCTACCCACCCCAGCAAAGCTTATTCTCCTGTGACATAACAACGTTGTATATCGTCGTTTCCCTCTTGTCCTCCCGCTGTCTCGTTCCCACCTCCCAGCCGGCAGAGATGATGGCGTTGTTGACGTAATCCACGGGCACCAGGCTGATCTCCGTGGACGGCGTGGTCTGCATCACGTGGATCAAACCGAGGCCCGAGCCGACCACGAACTGGAAATAACATTACAAGTATACAGAGCGTCCCACGGCGATGCCACATGGAGGGAAGGTACCTTAAATATTGTAGATGGAACATTTTACTGAAAGAAGACATTGTTTACATTAAAAAACAGTTTAAACTGCATTCATAGATATTTAAATAATTAAATGGTTGAACCGGGAATCGAACCCGTTACACGAGAATAAAAATTATCCTGTAGTTTTATCATACCGATCGAATGACTTCATCATACGGATTTTTGCTAAATAACATAGTGTCAGAATTTATGTTTGAAGTCGGTTTTATTTGTTAAAATATTATTTTAACTGGCATAAAAATAAATGATGTTTATATGTATATATTCCTTTTGTACGTTTGTTACGCTATTATTCCGCGAATCACGAGTAGATTTTGATGTATTTTGTAGAGGGTGGGCAGCAGTGCTTTATGAGGAACTGATATCTCACACTGCGATCCCCAAGACGCCTGCCAGCTTGGGATTATGGCAACCCACCCCCTCCCCTATATTGGGGTAGGTTATGTTCAGCAGCGAACAATTCGGCTGATACAGTAATCATTATGTACCTACATAGCACCAAAAGACAAAGATGATATATTTTTTTCTTATAAAAGACGAAATGATATCTGTCTCTGAAAGTAGGAAATAACTTGTGGAAGTCAGTACATGAAAATGAAAGCTCAGAGTGATTTGAATCAGATGGTACCGACTTTAACAAGATTTAATAATTTTCAGTCTTAGAAGTCGGTTCCGTTTTTTACCTTACAAATATTTCTATTGTGAAAACTAATGTGATTTTTACTCATTTTATAAACTGATGTTAAAAAAAGTAGCTTCGACTATACTTTTGAAGTCTCGCTTTAGTGTGGTGTGCTATATGACACAGAAGCGAGGTTTTCATCAATTTTCTGTTACTGACTCTCTTGAGAGATGCACTGCGTGCCCGTCACACTGAAACGTACAGTTGTTAAGTCTCATGTGTCTGTAATTTTTCTGGCTGTCAAGGACAGCTGCCGGCACACACCGTTAGGTGCTTGTCGACAGATTTTCTACTTGAGGGTGGTCGCTAGCCAGATGCCCTTCCACCTTGCGGTGAAGCTCAAGCCCGGGGTGGGATGCGAACCATGGACCTGTTGCACGGCAGTCCATAGGCCATTGCCTATGGACTACCGCTGCTTGCTGCTTTTCTTGAGTCTTGTACGTTTGCGATGTCTTACAAGAGTGTGTTTTATATGCTGATAAGCAAGCTTTTTCCTGGTCTGCATCAAGAATTAGAAGTGTGCAGCAGTGAGATGTGAAGTATCAGAACGAAGTAAAAAAAGAATGCATCAAGTGCCCAACACATATCTTGGGGTAATGACAAGAAGAGATGAAGAAACCTTCTTCATCTCTTGTTGTATTCAGAGCAAGGATAACTGTCCTTGAAAGAGTTTTCTCTCAAGGAAAAATGTCTTTCAGAGCAAGGACAACTACTTTGAGACAATTTTCTCTAAAGGAAAATTGTCCTTCAGAACGGAAACGTCCTTGAAAGACCCGACTCTCAAAGTTCAAAAATCTACCTCGCACTGCCACAATGTGGAACCAGCTGCCAGGTGCAGTATTTCCGAACGGATACGACTTAGGGGCCTTCAAGAAGAGAGCATATTCCCTCCTCAAAGGCCGGCAACGCATCCTCGATACCTCTGGTGTTGCGGATGTTCGTGGGCGACGGTGATCACTTACCACCAGGTGAGCCGCCTGCTCGTTTGCCCTCCTATCCCATAAAAAAAAAAAAAAAAAAAGTACTTTGTCTACGAGATCGAGACAACTGCCCTGAAAAGATGGCTGAAGGAAAACAGTCCTTCAGGCCAAGGACATCTGCCCTTGAGAGAACTGGAAATTAACTCCATATTTTTGGACATATTTTTTACATATGATAAGGAACTAACATGGCGCGCATTCACAAAACGAAATATGTCAAACTAGCTGCAGGGGTTGAATCAGGATTCCCCCGTGGGAGTTGACGAACAGCCTCTAAGTCATCACTAATTTGACTCGTTTTGTATGTGACGTCATACTTACTCCACTCGCTGAGAAGGCACAACTCATGTCCAACCACCCAGGACTTGGCTCGTAGTATGACGATATCACTGCAAGTAAGAAATAATAACAATTTAAATTAGCTCCGTGGGGTGCCGGGCCAAAATGTCACCCTGCCATTCCTACCTGTGGGTGTCATAAGAGTAAGATGTAAATAATGTGTAATGGTAAAATACCGGAAGGTGGGCAGCAGCACCTTCTGCAGAACTGAAAGGCGAGCGCGGTGCTCGGCCCGCGGTGGCAGCCGTGCTCAATAAACTCAACTGAAGGGTTCCACGCGGACAATACAAAGATGATTTACGTGCGCGTGAGACGCAAGAGATTCTGGTTCATTACAGGAGGCACGTCTTTATAACACCTCGGGTTCTATAGGGCGATGCAAATTCTACATTGGATGGCCATTAGCACGTCGCGGTTATCTGTCCTTTCACGTGAGCTCGCAGATTTATTTCGGACGTGAATGGGATGCGATATCTTAAACTGTGATCCCCAAGACTCCTGCCAAGCGTGGGGTTACCCCTCGTAAATGGAGGAGGCTGTGTTTAGCAGTAGACGATCAAGCTATATACAGTACAGTAAGCAATAATAAAGTCTTATGCCGTGGTATTATCAAGTGTTTCTCTTTATTATCGATAGGTCACCTCAATTTTAGCTCCTCTTGACCTCAATTTCAGGTGATGGTAAATCATGATGGGGTCTAAGGTTAACAGGCTTGAACTGACACTCAAGAACTGCTGGAATACAGCATTTTAGGTGCTTGCAGATTTTCTGTTAAATGTGGTAGCTAGCCGGGCTTTCGCAAAATATCTACCACCATGCAATAGTAACTGCCATTACAAGACAACAACCGGAACCAACACGGGTGTCTTCAAATCGGGAGAAAATAGGTTTCTTTTAGGTAAGCGTGCTCCATCTTAGACCACATCAATTCTTAACATCAGGCAGGGTCTTGTCAATCGCGAACCTATTAGGAATATTAAAAAACCAACAGCTTAACGTACTCCCCGAAGCACGTGCACGCGCAGCAGTATATGTCACTAGCGGTCACCCATTCAATGACCACAGCGAACATTGCTTGACTTAAGCATAAGTGGTATGGGTGGAACAAAAAATTGAATTTATTGAATGAATTGATATTTATTAATTAAGTGATTTATTAATGGTACCAACCGTAGTATTCATTAAGAAGTTTCGTTTTTCTCTGGTTTCTCCTCAAAACTAAGACAATTCAATATTTTTTTAACTACGAATACCTAATTATGTAAAGAAATGCAAGTGAAGCTCAAAAACAGCAGAACGTGAACCTTACCGCGGTGAGCGTGGTTTTAACTGTACCGTGCGGCACAACAACATTACCGCGACGCAATCGGATGCGATAATTTCTAAGCGCCAAATCAATCAATGAATCCAATTTAATTTAGAATATTGTGCGTGTTTTGTTATTGTTTTTTTTTATCAGAGTAAATTTGTATCTCACATGAATTGTTCCACCAGGTAAGTGATAAAACACTAGGCTATACAAAAAGGAATAAGCTGTCACTTATCAATACATAATACAGAGTAAAACTGCGAAATTGATACGCAAATATACCGATAGAAGGCCTGACTATGCAAATAGGTAGATCATCCGCCATCAACCGCACTTGTTCCTCAGCCACCGCCTTCGCGAATGTATACGTGTTTGGCCAGCCTTCTGTCAACCTGCAAAAGAAGTGCAGACGATTATTTTACCTCACTATATCCTAAAGTGTGCTCGTGGCTATATCATGGAGTTCCCGGTGGGGTTCCAGGCTTGAGTTGTACCCCCCATAAACCAAGGGTATGGAATACCAGTGGAATACCAGAAAATGAGCAGCAGCATCTTCTAGAGAACTGCCATCTTATCCTGCATTCCTCCAGGATGCGTAGGGATTATGGCAAACTGCCCCTAATGGAAGAGGGAATAGTTCAACGGTGTACATCGGGGCTGTTGTTGGTGATGATGATGATATTTGAGAAGCGAGGATCTACTAATCTAACTTATGAAAATATACCTAAGTATAAACAAAATTGCAACCAAAGAAACCGACTTTAAACATTAAATACGCATTACAAAATTACAAATATACGATAGGAAAAATTTAAGTCATGTGCGTGATTCGAACCCGCGTCCATCCGCCCCTTTAGCCGGGGTATGCTCTAACCAATTGAGCTAACATGACATGACGTCATAACTCAAATCTTTCCTATCGCTCTTTAACCATCGTATTGGGATGGAGCGACATCTATAGTACCACTTGCGTTGTACTACAAACAAGACTAATTGTGCAATTGGTTTTTTACTTGTAAATGATGACGCAACCTTATTATTTTAATATTGTTAGGTTTGCAATAAGGCCTGCTATGCGGATTACATTACAAAAAAAAAAAATCTTTCGTATATTTGTTATTTAGTAATATAATCCGCATAGCAGGCGTTATTGCAAACCTAACAATATTAAAAACTCAAATACTGCTCATCAGAGCTCACTCGATTTTAAATGTGACCACATGACAAGCACCAGCTTTAGAATATAAAAACCATCAAAATCTGTACATCCTGTAAAGAGAAATGTGGTAACGAACACAAAAAAAAAAATTGGATTGAGAACCTCTTTTGAAATCTGTTAAAAATAAATCCAATAACATACAATCCTCTTCTCTTCTGTTTGCTGTGCCCAATGGGGTTCATAAAATACAGGACAGCTATCCTAACATAAAATCTTAAACTGTGTATATTTGTAATTTCGTAATGCAATCCGCATAGCAGGCGTTATTGCAAACATAACAATATTAAAATTATATGGTTGCGTCATCATTTACAAGTATAAAACCAATTGCAAAATTGGTCTTGTTTGTTGTACAACGTAATTGGTACTATAGATGTCGCTCCATCCCAATACGATGGTTAAAGGACGATAGAAAAGATTTGAGTTGTGACGTCATGTCATGTTAGCTCAATTAGTTAGAGCATACCCCGGATAAAAGGGAGGACGTGACTTCGATTCCCGCACATGACTTAAATTTTTTCTTTCGTATATTTGTAATTTTGTAATGTAATTTTCCCCCGTGGGGTGCCGGGTTAGAATTGCACCTCCCCATATCATCCCGTGGGTGTCGTAAGAGGCGACTAAAGGAAAAATACTGGAAGGTGGGCAGCAGCGCCTTCTAAGGAACTGCCATCTTACACTGCGATCCCCAATTATTATCCCGATTATGGCAAATACCCCAATTAAAAGGGGAGGCTGTGTTCAGCAGTGGACGATCCGGCTGTTATAGTTATGTAATTTTGTAATGTTAATGGAAGCATTAAATAATCTGAATCTAATTGTTCTGAGAGGTACTCACTTGGAAGCCATTCCTTCAAGTCTCTCCCTCTCCACACTCTCCACCAGCCGAATCATAGTTTCAGGAGGTACTGGCGTCGGGTAGAATTGCTCCGAAACCACTGAGTTGATCTTCTCAGCAGTTGCGTGGGAGTAGGCAGTTGAAACGTGGATGAATGCCCTGAAATTTCATAAAGGCAGTTGATAAATGCTGCAACAGTGGAACCCTGCATCCATATTTTAGTAATTATTAAAAATAGTACCTACGCGGTATACACCAGTGTGCCGCAGCATTTTCTGAGGAACTGATATCTCACACTGCGATCCCCAAGACGCCTGCCAACCGTGGGGATTATGGCAAACCGTCCCATATTGGGGAGGCTGTGTTCAGCAGTGGACTATCCGGCTGATACATGATAGTACAGACAGATATTGCATAATTATACCAAGTTAAGCGGTTGTATATAGGATTTTTATTAATTCTGATGTACCTTAGTTTCTTGCAATCCTTTCCCAAACAGATAGCTTCTCTGGTGCCTCGGACATTGATGAGGGTTGCCACCTTCAGGCTCTCATCAAACCTGGTAGTGGCTGCCACGTGGAATATTGTATCCACCTGGAATAGTCCACAAAATGAACAGTAGAAATTTCTACAAGGAACTCTTACGTTGTTAATGTGAAGTCCAGAAGTGGTGGAGAGCTAGATAGAAGTCTTATTTTACAAAATTACGAGAGCAACAATTATAGTCATGAGCGAGATTTGAACCCGCGTCCATCCAATTGCAAAATTGGTCTTGTTTGTAGTACAACGTAAGTTGAAGTATAGGTTTCGCTCCATCCTCATAAAATGTTTAAATAAAGAACGAGAGGAAAAAATTGGAGATATGAGTTATTGTCATGTTAGCTCAGTCGGTCAGAGCATACCCCGGCTTTAGGGGTGGATGGCGCGGGATCGAATCCAGCACATGACTATATTTTTTTCTCTCGTAAATTTGTAATTTTCTAATGTAATCCGCAAAGTAGGCGTTATTGCAAACATAACAATATTAAAAATAGAAGTCTAATTCTCCACCAATCAGTGGAAGAAGATTCATTCCTATACAATAAGAGTACCATGGAACAGAAGGGGAGAAATAAGGATGATGTTGTAGCGTATTTTTTAACCTCATCCATTATGACCATGTTCCAGTCTTCTTCAAATAATCCAAGCCTGATTTCATCAGACAGGCTATTCTTACGGGCTTCTTTAACCCCATGGGGTGCCGGGTTAGAATGTCACTCCCCCATTTCTACCTGTGGGTGTCGTAAGAGGTGACTAAAGGTAAAATACCAGAAGGTGGGCAGCAGCGCCATCTGAGGAACTGACATAATATACTGCGACCCCCAAGACGCCTGCTTAGCGTGGGACTATGGTTGGATTATGGCAAACACCCCCTAAATAGGGGAGGCTGTGTTCAACAATGGACATTCCGGCTGATTACAATACAGTACTGTAACGCTGTAGGTAAAAGCAATAATCAGCAAAAGCTGTTATTTCTGCGATGAAGGGACTATTGAAGAGAAAAACGTTATCACAACGATGAGTGTAGTTTTACCTCATTTGCGACAGTGTTCCAGTCATCATCAGACAACCCAAGCCTGATCTCAGCCACGTCTCCCTCGAGGCAGGTGATCCTGTCTGCGAAGTTTGGCTGATCTTTGAGAAGAGTTGTATAGACCTGGAAGAAACAGAAACAATCAGTTAATGTTTGGACTGCAGACAATCGACCGTAGCAAAGCGAAATTCATAGATCACAGAATCCTTACACTTCCGTCCCTCTATATATGTATTTGAAGTTGCCACATTTGTAGTAGGTACCTACCTAACAGTTATTTTTTTTTAATGGTATGAAGGTACGAGACGAGCGGAACGGTGCCTGATGGTAACCATCACGTCTGCTCATAAACAGTTGCAGTGTCATTGATCTGCACACTGTACTGCGCTTGTCACTCTGAGACATTCTAACGTCTCGTTTACCCAGTAATTTCACTCGCTACAGTGCCCTTCATAACTAAACACAGGGCAATACTGCTTTGAGCCAGAATACATGACACAGCAGTGGTACCCGCCGAGACGGCCTCTTGCTGAAGAGACCTACCACCTAGTTGCTGCCTGTTTAGCACCACCCAGGGACCACGTGTAGGGAATCAAGTTTAAGGGTACTCTCCTACGGACGCGGGCAGCTCGAATAATCATCGAATATCATTTTCCTCTATTATCTGACACAATTGAACGTAGCAGACGTGATAACTATATACTAAGAGCTTCCTCAGCAAGAAAGACTTTCATGAGTAGCTTTTACTGTATGGGACCAAGAATTTACTATAAGTTACCGAGATCAATACGGGAGCTAAATACTGGAAGATCATTCCACACTAAAATGTGGAATGATCTTCCATCTAGAGTTTTTCCGCAGGGCTACAGTATGGATTTCTTCAAAAAAGGTGTTAAAAGAGTCTTACAGGGTCGGCAACGCATTGGTGTTGCAAATGTCCATAGGCGACGGTAACCGCTTACCATCAGGTGGCCGTCTGCTTGTTTGCCAACCCTTTACATAAAAAAAAAAAATACTTACCTATTCAAAATTAAGCTAAAGAACATTATAAACACGCTATTTATTTCATAAGACAACAATTATTTTTGTAACTTTTCCATACTCCTGTAAATAAATATTTTTGTCGTTTTAATATTAATTTTTCATAATGCATAAAATGTCAACAATTGATGATTGAAATATTATATAATTTATCAAACATTGATTTGACTTGATTTGACCAAAAATGATGATTACTCGATTTTTTTTTAGTATAGAAAATCAAATCTGTTTTTTTTTATTTTGTGTTTTTTTTAAGTAGTTAAAGTTATATTGATTTTTGACACTGATAAACATAATTTCTATAGTTGTTTGAATTTGGATTTTGTGACCCGTTCCCCCATCAGTGTGCGCAGGGAACTATTATTCAATTGTAAGCTATGTAAGGGCAGACTCGCGAGGTTTACAGCTCTGAGAGCCTTGTGGCTCTGTGCGTAGGCGTATAGGTACTAGTGTATATGCACAAAACAAGCTTCCGACTGGTTGACTTCGGCTATGAGCCTTTTACAAAATACTCGAACATTTTTTTATTTTTTTTTAATGTTATTTAGACGGATCAAGGACGAGGCCCACCTGATGTTATGCGGACTAACCTCTGCCCATAACAGATGCATTTCATCACAAGTCACGAATTGCACTGCGCCCGTCACCTTGAGACATAGTTGTTAAGTCTCATGTGCCTGTAATTTCACTGGCTCTCAAGGACTGCTGCCGGAACACACTGTTAGGTGCTTGGCGACAGATTTTCTACTTGAGGGTGGTAGCTTGCCAGGCGCCCTGGCCCTTCCACCATGCGGTAAAGCTCAAGCCCGCGGCGGGATTCGAACCATGCACGACAGTCCATAGTCAATGCCACTGAGCCATCACTGCTTCAAAACATAATGATATTCTAGATTAAAAAATATGAATAATTACAGGGTCTTTGAGCATCTCCTGAAGTCTTTCTTGAACCTTTTTGCCTTTTTTGGGCCTCAGCAGCAAATAAATTCTTCTGACCTTGCATGCCCTGAAACATATCGAAGAATTATTAGTCTAAGTTATACAATTTTATCGGTTTCAATAAAATAAATATTTTTTGAAAGTTATTTTTTGTCTACTGCATAAGGATTTAATAAAAAGAGAGAAATTCAAACCGCAACAATGTGCAAAATTATACAGCACACAGACGAAAGGGAGCGCAGAAGACCGTTTAGCTACTCTACAGATACAAGCAAGCAAAATATAAAGTTTTTATTAAAAAAGAACGGGAAAAGCAATGCTTAATCAATAAATAATACAGAAATTAAAAAAGATCATTATACATCATTATGTTGACATTATTTTCATCGCTGCAATCTATATCTATACTATCTATATCTATAATAGATATATTTTTTTACATAGAGGAAAGATTTGTATTTTTGTATGTAACGAATACTCGTTAACTAAAAAAACTACTTGACTGATTTGAAAAACTCTTTCACCATTAGAACCCTACACTATCCCTGATGAACATAAACTATAGAATATTTTCAAAAACTTAGGGATCCGTATAAAAATGTGATAATGTAACCCAACGTGTTAAAAAGTACCAAAAAAACGTTATATCGCGTACGCAGCGGAAATAGTTGACAATAGAGCAAAGTTGTATACAACAATTTTATAGAAGACATCCATATCTACAAAAAAGTCCGCAATACCATATGTCTAACTATTACAGTTATGTTACAATAACTACTTTTTATGTGTTTCAATTTATAATTTTTGTTCAATACCCGTGCGAAGCCAGGCGGGCCGCTAGTATTAAATAAAACAAAAAGAAAAATACTGTTTTGAAAATGCAAACAGACAGCAATAACATCCATTTTTGTAATTACGCACATACCAGGGTGTGGTTAATATGATGCTTCAGGACGTTACCAGGGTAATTCAATCATAACGCATCCTCTATCCATCCTCATGAGGAATACAAGTGTGATGGCAAATAAATTTAAGCGAAAAATTTTGGACTAAAATAACCCAATTTTCATGGTACTGAAAATTGGGAAACCAGAGATGTGCGAGCTAAATGAGCGCTGTGCTCGGAAAAAATCCTCCAATAGAATAGCTTTTCTAGGCGAGGCTAGGTAAATGAAGAGATTGTATTGGTTGATTTTTTCCTTGCACACATCTCCCCACACATATGTACAGGGCCTCAATTCTCTTAGCTATTGACCAAACGCCACACTACTGCTATGCTTCTGCGATCGAACTATATACTGTTAATGTCAAATTCGGTAGTCTACTAATTCTAGCTCCTAATCGCAGTTGTATAGCAATCGCGTCGCTATCGTATGGCTGTGCTATGGCTTGCAAATTTTGCCACTGAAATAATTATTTAAACTTATATCAATCAAGAATAATTCAAAACATCAATACAGTGGTTTTCTAGCAAACATTATATTAAATAAATAAATCTTAGTGCGCCGTGGTGCGGTATTTTTATTTTATTAATTGTTGGTAGGCTCGCCTTTAACCACTATCTTACCTGAAGTGCTGTTCAGGCTAACCTAGAATCACTGGCTCTCAAGGACAGCTTCCGGTACACACCGTTAGGTGCTTCGCGACATTTTTTCTACTTAAGGCGGGCATTCGCAAAGTGCCCTACCACCATGCTGTCACGACTGCCATCCTAAGACACTAACCGGACCGATGGCTTTACGTGATCTGCGAAGGACGTGCACGCTCAGTAGTAATACCACTAAAGGTCACCCATCCAAGTCACGACCGCAGATGACGATCCTAATTAAGAACGACTAAGCAGAGTTCGCTACGAGCGTGATAGACTATTTGAAAATTGGCTCACTATTTATTGAAATATTTGTTCATATTCACTTGATTGGCTTTAAGCTTAAGATTTAAACAACTGGTATAATGTGACATTCTAATTTCGATTAAGAAATACTCTGTGGTTCTGAAGATGAAAATAAGTATTGGTTTAATTATCTGTGTATATTTTATCTGTGGTGTGAATTTAATACTGTACCTAAAGTTCTTTATTGTAAGACTATGATTAAAAATCATATATGGATTGTCATGATCACTGGAATCATTATTTGATGGTATTTATGCCATAAGTATATCTTAAAAGTAGTTTAACTGATCATGTGACAGTTGTAAAGATACTTATTTAAAATAGTTTATATGTACTTTATTTCTATGTGTAAAAACATTGATGATTTTATTATAGTTATTGCCATATGTATAGATCTTAAAATCACACAATTGTCAATTTTAAAGAGTACTGTGTTTGCGACGGTAGTCGCTTCGTCACCTTATTGGTTCGTTCCTATAAAACGGGTAGTGTAAAGCGAGTAGATTCACTTTCTGTCGGACCGCCGTGCCGAGCAGACCTCCAGTGCTGTTGAAATAGTGTTTGACGACGAAGTGCTGCTTGATTCAGTTTCGGTCGGACCGCCGTGCCGAGCAGAGCTCCGGGGGTGTCGAAATATATTTGGAAAGTAGTATTTAGTGACGAAGTGCTGCCAGATCAAGATGTTGTGAAGTTAAGTAATTTATTATTATCTTTTCTGATATTACATAACGACAAACTTCGTTTAAATGTAATGGTCCTTTTGGACCATAACATGGTTTGTTAAAGAGGTTATGACAATTATATATCGAATAAGAAAATATCTGTTTATGTAAACAATGACTTTATATGTTAATTAATAGTTGATAATCCAGTGAAAGTGTAAATAAAGTGTATATAGTAAGTATGTAACACATTGTTAAAAGACTTATAAAAGAATGGCCCCGAGTTTCTTGCCCGTTCTTCTCGCAGTGGCTCTATACAATTTTGTTTGCTGAACGTGGCAGTACAATGTAGAATCATTCAATATTAAAATTTCATCAAATTGAATAAATGGTTTTGACTATTGACTTTGTTGTTTAAATACAACTAACAAGCGCTTCAAATTAACACAAAACACTTCTAGTAGTAATGAAGACACAATTCACCTGAACAGCTTTTCCACCAGCTGCTTCCCCAGGAACCCAGTTCCTCCAGTGATGAACACGGTAGCGTTGTTGTAGAACTTCTGTATATCCGAGTCACCCATTGCCGTGGCTTCGATCATGGACTTCTGCCGCGAAAGTATCTCCACCTCCAAAGCCATTGCAGGGTCCATATCTAACAAATAAGATAAAAAAAAATTGTTTGAGCCCTGAAAAATACTACCGTTTCCTTGCCTATATATTTACGAAGTGTCCCTGTTCGTACGAAGAAACTTACACTTACGAATTTGGCCGGGGTACACAAAGTAGACATAAAATAAATTATATTAAGCACAGGACAGCATGTTTTAAAAAATGTGTATTTAGTATGGGTCCTTCGATTTAAAATCATTTACCAAAAAATATACTGGAATCGGAAAGCCTATCAACGTTTAAAGTAAATTTATTAATTTTTTTTAATAACGAAACAATATTCTAAAGTAAATAACTTTTTAAAAGACAAAATGAAATTGTTTGTGATATGATATATTATATATTAAATCTTGATAAAATTACTTCCTGTTGAATTTATACCAATTATTATTTATTGGAAATGAATTGGAATTATATTAATATTATTGTATTGTTGACTTATAATTTAAATTGTTATTTTTGAATGGAATTGTATTAATATTAATGTAATGTTGAATTATAATTTAATTTGTTACTATTAAATCTTAGTTTAGTTACTAATATTATTGTATGTTCAATATTATGGACCAAGCTGTTGTGACTAAATAATAATATGTAAGATCTTTCACGTAACACAGTTTTACAATAAATATATCTGAATCTGAATCTGAAAAATTGCATGATGGAAATAAATCTTGTGACTGGTTACCTGGGTAGTCACTTTTTCGTTACTTATAATACTGTCAATAATTTAAATAAAGTCTATGTGCCAATCAGACTTGCGCACGAAGAACTAACCTATTTTAAGTTTTCACGAAGGTTACGGAACCCTTTTAGTAAAGAACGATGGTTAAAGAACGATAGGAAAGATTTGAGTTATGACGTCATGCCATGTTAGCTCAATTGGTTAGAGCATACCTCGACTCAAAGGGGTGGATGGGCGCGGATTCGAATCCCGCACATGACTTAAATTTTTCCTATCGTATATTTGTGATTTTGTAATTAAATGTTTCTTTTTTGTATATCAGGTTTGGCCTTAGCCCTTGGTCTGTCCGGAAATTCTGGTGCAATTAGTGCAAAATTGCACCATAGAGAAATAGTCCTATTCATTTATCTATGATTGCTCTAACTGCACCAAAATTTATAAATGTCGTAAGGAAGCAGTACCTGTAGCAGGGTAACCGACCTTTAGTGGAGTAGCATGTTAAATCCGCCATTTTGGATTCGTCCTACGAGCTCCTCTCAATGTTCTTACAGGATTAGTAGAATTTTGCCTCAGATTTTCGGTATTTCTTATTTGATCAGCTGACTTGTCCACTGCTCTAGTCCTCTCCTATTAAAGGGGGAGTAATCCGCACGCTTGGCAGGCCTCTTGGGATCGCAGTTTAAGATATCAGTTTCTCAGAAGGCGCTGCTGCCTACCTTCCGGTATTTAAACCTTAGTCGCCTCTTACGACACCCACAGGTGGCAAAGGGTGACATTCTTGCCGGGGATGCCTACTACCTAGAGAGGCGACTAGGAGTTTTTATGGTATTTTGAATATGGAACTTTTTTTTATGTTATTGTGACGGAACAAGCTCGAGGCCCACCTGATGTTAAGCGGACTAACCACTGCCTAGAACAGATGCATTTCATCACAAGTGACGAATTGCACTGCGCCCGTCACCTTGAGACATAGTTGTTCGGTCTCATGTGCCTGTAATTTCACTGGCTCTCAAGGACTGCTGCCGGAACACACCGTTAGGTGCTTGGCGACAGTTTTTCTATTTGAGGGTGGTCGCTAGCCAGGCGGGCATTCTCAAAATGCCCTTCCACCATGCGGTGAGGCTCAAGCCTGGGGTGGGATTCGAACCATGGACCACTCAGTCCACCATCACTGCTTCAATGTCGTGATGATTCAATGATTACCTCCCTTTTAATAGGCGAGGTTATATTCAGCAGTGGAAAACCCGGCTGATCCAACGTATGTCACAGATAGGTACTTAAGAAAGCTGTCAAAGGCATCTGTCAAACGAGCACACATTCTACATTTCTGAACTTGAGTATTTACCGTATATTTTGATTGAAAGGAAAGTTTCTAGTAGGTATACCAAAATAGCGTACCGCCTAATTTTGTGTTGAAATGACAACATGAACGAAATGTCAATCTACACTGAGAAAGGCTTAAATCAAATTTGACCTTTTACCGTTGAATTGTAACTACGTAAGATGAATTCACAACTCTTAAGATGATTTTCACCAATCAATAAAAATGTACCATGTTTTATAATAAACACAACCGTCAAAAACGCCTTCCGTAAAGTATTTTCAGAATTGCAACTTGTTATACGATAATAATTGCAGTATTGACCATATAATATACCTTACTTTTACGGCGGTTTATATACGGTGATTATCACTATAACGTACGACTTAATCAGCCTTATCAAAAGTCAATATTTAAGTAAGACCACAAAATACACCTTAAATGAAGACGAAAAGAAACATTCGCCTTCACTGACCTCGTTTAACGCCTTCTAGTTGGAAGGCGTTTTTGTACGTATTTACGTTTGGTCGGTTTTTCGCCTTATACCATATAAATTGGCCGTCATTAGGGCGCTTTTGACTTTAGATTTTTCTCAGTGTATCTATCCATACTGTCAATATTTTTGAAGATACACTGGCTGAACAACTGAACGTCACTCTCCCACATTAATTTTTTTGAGATTTTTAAATATTAGGTCCTTACATATGAAATTGGCGTTTTGTATGGGAGGAACAAAAAGTCGAATATTTTTTAATATAATATATTTAATTAATCAAAGTATGAACCATTATTTTTTATGCACTTTTGCCATCTCATAGGTAGTTCATTGATCCCTTTACTAAAAAAACCAGTTGGACGGGAATCAATAAAATCTTTGAAGGCGATTTGGACTGCCCCATCGGAGTTGAATTTTTTCCCTTGCAAGAAGTTATCCAAATTTCGAAAAAAATGGTAATCTGTTGGAGCAAGGTCCGGGGAGTACGGAGGATGTCTTAGACTTTCCAATTGAAGCTCTTCTAATTTAGTAGCCGTCTGTAGCGCAGTGTGTGGTCTAGCGTTGTCGTGAAGCAGCAGTGGCGTGGAGCGATTGACCAGCCTAGGTTGTTTAGCCGCTAGCTTTTCCATCATGGTTTGCAATTCCTGACAATAGACATTAGCCGTAATAGTCTGGCCAGATTTGAAAAAACTGTAATGAACAATACCGACACTAGTCCACCAAACGCTTACAAGTAACTTTTTTGGGGTTAATTTTCGCTTGGGGCAGGATTTGGCTGGCTGGCCAGGATCTAACCATTGCGCTGAGCGCTTCCGATTATCGTAAAGAACCCATTTTTCATCACAGGTAATGATTCGGTTTAAAATACCTTCATTATTGTGCCGGTTTAGTAATGTAACGCAGCAGTCGAAGCGCGTTTGCTGGTTTGTTTCAGTCAATTCGTGAGGTACCCACCTTTCAAGCTTTTTAATCTTCCCAATTTGCTTCAAGTGAATTAAAACAGTTTTATCACTAACATCGCAGCCTGCAGCTAACTCGGACGTGGTTTGCGATGGATCCGCTTCCACAATAGCCTTCAACTCTTCATTATCAACTTGAGTCTCAGGCCGTCCACGGGGCTTGTTCTGCAGGTCGAAATTTCCAGAACGAAAACGTTGGAACCAAAAACGAACTGTGTTTTCTTTTGCAACACGACCGCCGTACACATCATTCACCCTTCGAGTTGTTTCCGCAGCACTAGTGCCACGGCGGAACTCGTACTCGTAAATAATGCGATATTTAAGGTTTTCCATTTTGTAAAATGAGTGACGCAAACAGAAAAAAACAGAAGAAAAAAAACAAATGAATGACGATCATCGAAGCACAAATACATGAGTCTATAGCTGTACAAATTTGAATTTGGAATTCCTTACCAAAGAGGAGAAATTCGTGATTAAAGTGGCCAGTACGAAAAACGCCAATTTCATATGTAAGGACCTAATATATGCTATTATTATTTTAAATAGTTGTTTATTCAAACCTTCTCTTCATAATAACGAGCATATAAAACAAAGATTTATTCAATTTGGTGCAGTCGTTTGGAAGTTATGTGCGTACAAACACTTCGGTGATTCATTTTTATTTACATACTAGCTGTAGCTGCGACTTCGTTCGCGATTGCCGTACGTGCAGACTAATTATTCACATTTGAGCACTGTTTATCTCATATTAAGTAACGCTGTGGTCTTCGGTGAAGCACTCTTAGTAAACCTTAGCTCAGAAAGGGGCTTTTTACTTTGGGTTTGAAAACTCCCGGGTTGTATTTCCCGGATTTTAAGACAGTAGTTAAGTTACTCAGAGAGTTCCTTCGCGGTTAGCCCATTAATTGTTGAAGTACTTTGTGCGTTTCTTTAGAATTTCGATTTTAAAACCGCGAATTTTACCGAGATTCCTTTGTTTGGCGGTAGAACGAAAATATATTAGATTGTGCACTTTCATTGTCTCCAAAATGTATCCAGCAAGAGATAGACAAAAAAAACTGATTGTGACGAATTTGGAACATTCGCTTGACACAACATTTTAGAGTTTTATATTAGCAAGCTTGCAAAACTAAATAAGGGTGCCGGGCTGCCCGTGGGGTGCCGGGCCGCCCTTGGGGTGCCCGGAAGCCTGAGGGGTACCAGGGTACCCGTGGGGTGCCGGGCTGTCTGTGTGGTCACTCATAAAAAAAGAATAATTGAAATCGGACTACGCGTTAATAAATTACAACTAAGTGTACATTTTAACTTTCGTCCCTTTTCCCGAGGGAACCATGCTGAATTTCTGGATAAAAAGTATACAATGACCTTCTTCGTAGTATGAACTCAATTGTTAAGTCTCATTGAATTCCATTCAATAGTTTTAGAGTGATACGCGGCCGGGATACAGACAGACAGACACACAAAAATAAAAAATATAATACAATTTTGGCACGGTCTTACAAAATAGTTTAAGAAATCACTTGTATAAGTTTCACTTCATATTATTATTATACTAAAGTAGAGGCTAGTAGCAGTCCAATATGAGGGGAGGAGCGCTGTGTGCTGAAGTACAGGTGATGAGCCTAGTTCAGCAGCAGATACTCTTGATTAAAATGTACAAATTTTCTAGCCAATTGATGTAATTGTATTATAACTAACCTGAAGAAATATTGTATGTGCAAATTATTTGAATAAAGTATTATTATTATTATTAAAGGGGTGTGTGGGCGCGGGTTCGAATCCCGCACATGACTTAAATTGATACTTTGATTATTGCATCAGCCGGGTTGTCCACTGCTGAATATAGCCTCTCCTATTAAAGGGGGGGGGGGGGGGGGGGGGGTAATCCGCACACTTGGCAGGCGTCTTTGGGTCGCAGTTTAAGATATCAGTTCCTCAGAAGGCGATGCTGCCCACCTTCCGGTATTATACCTTTAGTCGCCTCTTACGACACCAACAGGGGCCAAAGTGGGGGTGACATTCTTGCTCGTGGGATGCCTAGACTACCTAGAGAGGCAACTAGGAGTTTTTTAGGTATATACTTTTTTTGTTATTGTGACGGAACTAGCTCGAGGTCCACCTGATGTTAAGCGGACTAACCTCTACTTGTACTACACTATGAGAGTGAATTTTAAGGTACACTTAATTTAACTGGCTGTCAATTGCCGGAACACACCGTTAGGCCTATTTGAGGGTGGTCGCTAGCCAGGCGGGCATTCGCAAAATGCCCTTCCACCGTGCGGTGAAGCTCAAGCCCGCGGCGGGATTCGAACCATGGACCACTCATTCCACCATCACTGCTTCAATTTCGTAATGATTCAATGATTACCTCCCCTTTAATAGGCGAGGTTATATTCAGCAGTGGAAAACCCGGCTGATCCAACGTATGTCACAGATAGGTAATTAAGAATGCTGTCAAAGGATCTGTCAAACGAGCTAATATTCTAAATTTCTGAACTTTAGTACCTATTTCCCGTATATTTTGATTGAAAGGAAAGTTTCTAGTATAGTACCACCAACTTAACTGTGCAGTTTTCGAGGGCGCTACTGGTCATGGAAATCAACTACAAACTGTCACAATTTGAAGGAATGTTGTAGTTCTTTTTTCTGCCACCTGAACAGATAAGTTGGCGGGTCTGTATACTAAACTAGCTAACCCGGCGAACTTCGTACCGCCTATTTTTGTGTTGAAACATAGATAAATGTTTCTCTATGGTTGAAATGACAACTTGAATGAAATGTCAATCTATCGATCCATACTGTCAATATTTTTGAAGATACACTGGCTGAACAACTGAACGTCACTGTGTTCTCTGTGGAACTCCCACATTCACTTTTCTGAGATTTTTAAATATATGCTATCATTATTTTAATTTTATTTCTTATTCAAACCTTCTCTTGACAATAACGAGCATATAAAACAAATATTTATTCAATTTGGTGCAGTCGTTTGGAAGTTATGTGCGTACAAACACTTCGGTGATTCATTTTTATTTACATACTAGCTGTAGCTGCGACTTCGTTCACGATTGCCGTACCTGCAGACTAATTATTTACATTTGAGCACTGTTTATCTTATATTAAGCAACGCTGTGGTCTGCGGTGAAGCACACTTAGTAAACCTTAGCTCAGAAGGGGGCTTTTTACTTTGGGTTTGAAAATTCCCGGGTAGTATTTCCCAGAAGACAGTTGATAAGTAACTCAGAGAGTGCCTTCGCGGTTCGCACAGTAAATGTTGAAGCAAAGTACTTTGTGCGTTTCTTTAGAATTTCGATTTTAAAACAGCGAATTTCACCGAGATTCTTTTGTTTAGCGGTAGAACGAAAATATATTAGATTGTGCACTTTCATTGTCTCCAAAATGTATCCAGCAAGAGATAGACAAAAAAACTGATTGTGGCGAATTTGGAACATTCGCTTTACACCACATTTTAGAGTTTTATCTTAGCAAGCTTGCAAAACTAAATAAGGGTGCCGGGCTGCCCGTGGGGTGCCGGGCTGCCCTTGGGGTGCCCGGAAGCCTGTGGGGTACCAGGGTACCCGTGGGGTGACGGGCTGTCTGTGCACTCATAAAAAAAGAATAATTGAAATCGGACTACGCGTTAATAAATTACAACTAAGTGTACATTTTAACTTTCGTCCCCTTTCCCGAGGGAACCATGCTGAATTTCGGGATAAAAAGTATACAATGACCTTCTTCGTAGTAAGAACTCAATTGTTAAGTTTCATTGAATCCATTCAGTAGTTTTGGAGTCATGCGCGGCCGGGATACAGACAGACAGACATACAAAAATTAAAAAAAATACAATTTTGGCATCAGTGTCAGCTACAGAGGAATATCATTTTTTTTGCAAAATATATACCATGTACAGAAATAGTTTTGCAGTTATTGTCCTATTAGTAATGTAGTGAGCCTAAAGGGCGAGTATTGCAGTGCTGCCGAAGACTACTCCCGTGAGCACCACACACACTGCACTCTTAGTAAAGCCAGCACTGTTAAAAATATAGTACTTACCATCTTTAAGTTCGGCTTCTTGACTGCCTAACTGACGAATCCATTCCGTATACATTTTACAAATAAATTAATATTTACAATTAAAATACACAAGAAAGAACGACCTTAAAATATATGTGTAAATATATCTCGGTGTTAATAATCCAACGTCTGTAAAGTAAATTATACTGATGATTAGTTTACACGCAAAATTGCGCAGTCTGCAATAGTTGCAAGAGCAAAGATTATGAGACGTTCAGAAGGTACCTACAGTCCTAGCAATCTTTGATTTTTGCCTACGATGAGATTTTTATTTATGGTGACGTGAATTATTGCGGTAGATGTTTGTTTTTTGTGTGGCAAGCTGATAGATAGGCCAATTCAGTATGGTAACATTTACTATCGTTAGATCTTTGAATGGAATAAAAAAAAATGCCAAGAAAGATAAAATTACCCAGTATGCACATTTTTTAAGGGCCCTTGAAATTGTGAACATACTGGGTAATTTTATCTTTCTTGGCACTTAATTTTTTTTTATTCCATTCAAAGATCTAACGATAGTAAATGTTACCATACTGAATTGGCATATCTATCAGCTTAGCACAAAAAAAATCAAGCATCTACCGCAATAATTCGCGTCACAATAAATAAAAATCTCATCGTACTCGGCGATAGGTGAAAAATTAAAAACAGTCATAACTCTGAAGATACGAAAAATCGCGGAACATACATGGGGGTGATTCAGATAGCCCTCTAGGTCCTCTACCTGCCAGCTTCAGTATATCACTACTTCTTGGGACACCTGTATACAGAATTTTGTTAATTTACATCGTCAAAGGAAAATGAGAACATTATCAATGTAGTCGAAGCCAATTAAATACGCATTATTAATGACAACTCAAATGCTACTCGTCAGATCTTACCCAAGTTTAAATGAGACCAGATGACAATCACCAGCTTTCCAAAATAAAAATAAAAACAATCGATTCACACTGGTTGAACCGATTATTTAGGATGTATTGATTTTGATATATTGAGACCCACAAAAAAGTTTCAAACTTATTAGTTAACATTGTTTAGCTTTAGGGTTAATTTTTACATCCTTAGTTATTATTCCAAGCAACATCGCATATGATAGTGCTGTTATGTGATTGATAGTGTCACAGAAAAGTTTATATATCTATTCATAGTATAAGCATGATCAGCAATTTTTTTCTGTTGTTTTTACCTCATGTGGGAATTCAACCTACATCTTTTCGTTATATGCTCAAATGCTTTAACCACTTGGCCATTGAAATAGTAGAATGTAAGATAGAATTTTACGCTCTTTTTACCACTATAGGGAACGTTGTAGCTATTAACGAAGCTACACTTTTTTTTGTGTGTTTTTTTTATGTTATTGTGACGGAACAAGCTCGAGGCCCACCTTATGTTAAGTGGACTAACCTCTGCCTATAACAGATGCATTTCATCACAAGTCATGAATTGCACTGCGCCCGTCACTTTGAGACGCAGTTGGTAAGTCTCATGTACCTGTAATTTCACTGGCTCTCAAGGACAGCTGCCGGAACACACCATTAGGTGCTTGGCGACAGATTTTCTACTTGAGGGTGGTAGCTAGCCAGGCGGGCAATTGCAAAATGCCCTTCCACCATGCGGTGAAGCTCAAGCCGGCGGTGGGGATCGAACCAGGGACCTGCGGCGTGGCAGTCCACAGCTATTACCGCTCGGCCATCATTGCTTCATAAATTACTAATTAATCTTATTAGATTTTATACGATCTATATGTTTAGTTTCAAATAATGTGGTCAAAATAGCTACTTTTGAAGTAACGATACTTATTTTTGAAGTAATAGCTATGGTCTGCTGAGCCACAGGTCCAATGTTCGATTCCCACTGAGCTTGAGGTTCATCGCACGGTTTGAAAGGCATTTTGCGCATGTTCGTCTGGCTAGCTACAGCCCTCAAGTAGAAAATTGGTCGCTAATCATCTAACAGTGTGTTCCGGTCCTCGTGAGCCAGCAAATTAAAGGCATACGAGACTGAACAACTGTACGTCTCAGGGTAACGATCAATTTGATAGCTATGACGTAGTTTTACGTTCCCAACAAACATTTATACACTAACATTAAATTTACTAAAGTTAAAAATATTACTACCTAAGCGTAGACACAGTCGAGCTAGTCATTTCGTTTTGCCCAGTGTTAGGAAAAATTATGGCAAGAAAACTGTAACCTTTGAAGGAGCACAACTACAACGCATAAAATAATTGCACTCTTTTGAAGCAGTGATGGCTCAGTGGCATTGGCTATGGACTGCCGCGCAGCAGGTTCATGGTTCGAATCCCGCCCAGAGCTTGAGCTTCACCGTGTGGTGGAAGGGCATTTTGCGAATGCCCGCCTGGCTAGCGACCACCCTCAAGTAGAAAATCTGTCGCCAAGCACCTAACAGTGTGTTCCGGCAGCATTCCTTGAGAGCCAGTAAAATTACAGACATATGAGACCTAGCAACTGTACGTCTCAGTGTGACGGGCGCAGTGCGATTCGTCGTTGACGAAATGCGTTTGTTATAGGCAGAGGTTAGTCCACTTAACATCAGGTGGGGCTCGGGCTTGTTCCGTCACAATAACATAAAAAAAAAACATTCAGCGCCTTAAGAAAGCACCTCGCTTACTTTATCATATAGGACACCAAGCTGTAATAATTATGAATAAATTAAATGTGTGAGGGTAGTAGGTACCGATTTTTTATAAATTACAATTTATAATAGTACTTATTTGTTAAAAATGAAATGGCGAATAGATAGTTAAGTTCTCAAGTAAGTGTGACTATGTGTGTCTTATTGGGAATAAATGTCTATTAATCTATACCTAAGTTCACTAAATGACGCACAATGGCACAATTGGGCTTAAGGTTGAACTGGCCGGTCGCTTCTCCATACAAACGCTGTAGAGTGATCACTCCCTTATTTGAGATTTTAGGTCCAGAATTAAGCATAATACCAATTGATCTCGTCATTATCTAGGCTTGTATAAGACCGAAATTTTAAAAAGATAATTATGTTGAAAGTTATGTTATGAGCCTCGAAAATGTTGTATGAAAATGTTTCGAAGCTCATAACTCTCAAGTTAATTATCTTATTAAAATTTCAGCATCATACAAGCCTAGGTAATGACGAAATCAATCGGTATTATGCTTTGTTTTGGACCTTAATCCTCAAATAAGGGAGTGATCATCCTACCACGTTTGTATGGAGAACGGCCCGGCCAGTTCACCCTATATGTACATTCAAAACAATATTTGACACAGTGTATTCCAGCTGCAGTTCTTGAAAGCCAGTAAGTAATTATTAACGAAAGGCATATGCGACTTTACAACTTTATGGACAATCCCGCTGATACAGTACATAAAATTAGGTAAGTTAAAGCAAAAACCATATTGGTTGTTGGTGACACATGAATCTGCCTAATAATTTTTGAAGCAGTGATGGCTCAGTGGCATTAGCTATGGACTGCCGTGCAGCAGGTCTATGGTTCGAACCCGCCATGGGCTTGAGCTTCACCGCATGGTGGAAGGGCAATTTGCGAATGCCTGCCTAGCTAGCTACCACCCTCAAGTAGAAAATCTGTCGCCAAGCACCTAACAGTGTGTTCCGGCAGCTGTCCTTGAGAGCCAGTGAAATTACAGGCACATAAGACTTAACAACTATGTTTCAAGGTGACGGGCGCAGTGCAATTCGTGATTTGTGACGAAATCTGTTATAGGCAGAGGTTTGTCCGCTTAATATCAGATAGGCCTCAAGCTTGATCCGTCACAAGAACATAAAAAAAAAGTTTCAAGTATTTTTTTGTTATTTTTGTTTAGGAAATTGCCGAGCGTCACTTCTAAACGTAATACTCTTTGCCTCATGCGCCGGCGCAAATAAAAACGTTGGCTAAAATGCAGACGTGTCTTAAATTGCTGACACTATACAAATACTTCCGTACATTATTATAAATATCTAGCTCATCTGATGATGTCCTTTGTTTGTGTTTATAATATACTAGTTACTGCCTGCAACTACTTACAAGAAGCAGTGATGGCTCAGTGGCATTGGCTATGGACTGCCGTGCAGTAGGTCTATGTTTCGAATCCTGTCGCGGGCTTGAGCTTCACTGCATGGTGGAAGGGCTTTTTGCGAAAACCCGTCTGGCTAGCGACCACCCTCAAGTAGAAAATCTGTCGCCAAGCACCTAACGGTGTGGTCCGGCAGCAGTCCTTGAGAGCCAGTAAAATTACAGGCACATGAGACCTAACAACTGTACGTCTCAGTGTGACGGGCACAGTGCCATTCGTCGTTGACGAAATGCGTCTGTTATAGGCCGAGTTTAGTCCACTTAACATCAGGTGAGCCTCGGGCTTATTCCGTCACAATAACATAAAAAAAAACTCTACTCATATGCGATTATGTTTTAGGGTTCTGTATAAGGCCACGGGACTTAGTCTCCTAGTGAAAGAATATGACAGTTTTTTTTTCTTTTTTTTATATCTGATAGGTTAGCCTTTGAACAGTATCTCACCTCAAGTAGAAAATCTGTCACCAAGCACCTAACGGCGGTAATCCTTGAGAGCCTGTAAATTTACAGGCACATGCGACCTAACAACAGTACGTCTCAGTGTGACGGGCACAGTGCAATTCGTCGTTGACGAAATGCGTCTGTTATAAGCCGAGTTTAGTCCACTTAACATCAGGTGAGCCTCGGGCTTGTTCCATCACAATAACATTAAAAAAAATCTACTCATATGCGATTATGTTTTAGGGTTCTGTATAAGGCCACGGGACCTAGTCTCCTAGTGAAAGAATATGACAGTTTCTTTTATTTTTTTTATATCTGATAGGTTGTTTGAACAGTATCTCACCTGATGGTGAGTAATGATGTGGTCGAAGATGTTGTTCAGACTAATATATAATTATTGGCTCTCAAGGACAGCCCGAACACATCGTTATGTGCTTGGTGACAGGTTTTCTGCTTAACCCATTGGCATTGGCGATATTGATAACAATAGAATTTCATTCATAACTAGGACATAGTGGTCCAGGACGATGCCAACTTATTAAAGGTGGTAGCTAGCCAGGTAGGCATACGCAAAATGCCCTACCACCATGCGGTAACGACTGCCATCCTAAGACAACAACCGAGACTTCGAACCACATGCACCCTCAGTAGTAATGTCTATTGTATAGTAGTAATGAGTAATGGCTGTCAAGGACTGCTGATTTTCTACTTGAGGGTGGTAGCTAGCCAGGTGGGCATTCGCAAAATGCCCTTTCACCATGCGGTGAAGCTCAAACCGGCGGTGGGGATCAAACCAGAGACCTGAAACCTATTCCATGAAAATACCCCCAGGGTACTTACTATACAGCACATAATGTTGTCTTAAGTTTTCGCGATTATTACACATAGTAATTAAATAACTTTAAACGGTTTAAATCGCGTATATCTATCATTATTTTTGTCCCGACGACGTTTCAATCACTTTGCAGTGATCGTGGTCATGCACGGGTTGACTATTTGGTTTTATTTGTCACATGAGTTATTAAGAAATTATTTGTACTACTACCGCCAGATTTTTTTATATAATCATAACGTTCCCGATTCACGCAGTATTCGCTCACAGTGTCCAGGGGTCTTGCAGATTTGTGTCGGCCATGAGATTTTGTTAATTTTATAACAGGATCCCATGCAGGTGGTACTTGCCAATCATCATCTCTATTGAAATTTGGGTACTTTTTGATTTCAATAGCCTCACATAACATTCTTGGCATACACCGGGTCTCTCTGGCGAGGATTTGTGGATTGTCGAACCGAATGTAGTTGTTGAGTTTGTCTACTACTTGGTCGAGCATCTGTTCTTCATGTCAGCAATTTGTTCTTTTACCCGGATAATAATGATAAATATACGCGATATAAACCGTTTAAAGTTGTTTAATTACTACGAAGTATTACTGTTCGTTCGTTCAGTCATTCTTTAATTACGATAAAAACAATATTGTTTGATGCGATTGTAATTCAATGATAGTTCGTGTCTACGTATGATTATTTTATGCTTGAAAACAAAACGCTCCTTTTGATGGTTTCGTAAAAGGTAGGGTTGGCCCCCAGGAGGCGGCGAGTAAGGGAGCGGCAATTTTGAATAAGCCGAAGGCACCTAAATTATCTATATACGTTCTTTAAATGCAATTCTCATTCCAATCTCTTTTTCACTTATACCACACAGTAATAGGGATAGGGCTATAGTTGCCGCCCACTGACCAGGGGGCCAACTTCTATCTTTTACGAAACCATCATAAATAGGGAGCGTTTTGTTTCATGCTTAAAATAATTATTCGCAGACACGAACTATCACCGACCCACAATCGCGTCAAGCAATATTGGTTTGATCTTACTTTAAGAATGAATGAAATATTTATCAGGAATGTGCAAACAAGATACAAGATGTTTATAATATAGCGTTATCCCGCTTGCATTGTTCCGAACGGTTATGCAACGGTTTTATCATAGTTTTCCCGCCTGGATAGCTATCACCCCTAACTTGATAATCTGTTGCCGATCACTTAGCGGTGTTTCCCGCAGTTGTCCTTGATAGTCAGTTCTCCCAGCCAGTTTACCAATTCGACAACATCATAACTTACCACTTTTTTAAACTATCACGGTTTACTAGATAACTATTAATTTTACTTACGGGATAAGGTACCATTCGAACATCCCGGGGTGTATAAAATCAACTGCAGCTGCGGAGGTTCTTACATCGGACTAACCAAGCGAACTATCTCATGCCGCATCAAGGAGCACATAAAGGCAGTAAAAAACAACGAAGTGCACAAATCTGCCATTGCTGAACACCCGATATATAGACTCGGGCCCTAATCACTAGATCAAATTTCATAATCCACAGGTTCTATCTACGGAACGCCGCTAAATTCTCAGATGAAATAGCCAAGGAAGAGATTGAAATATCCAAATGTAAGGGTTTCAATAAGGAAGAAGGCTATAAACTGTCCGGCATGTAGAGTCCAGTATTAGGAGATTCGAAAAATGTTACACGTTCGCATGAAAGTGACTCTAATAACATGTGCAGTGATACTGTAAGTGTATTTTGTCGAAACTTTCAGTCGAGTGCGAGTTCCACTGGTACGCGTAGCAAAAGACAAAGAAAGAGGGTACACCGTTTCGTCTGCTCTTGATTTTTGTCAACCGCTCGTTACTCCAGTCACCCCGCGATCATGATGCATGCAACTGAGTCCAAATATCGGGAGCTCAAAAATAAAAATCACCACGGTACAAATCCCGTAAGTAATAATAATAGTTATCATCACTTAGAGTCTGGCTAACGAAAGTAGATACTGGATTTTTTTGCAAACTTTTTATATGACAACACTCAAGTGTTCCTACCATCGGATATTTACCCTGAAAATTGGGGTATTTTAAGCAGAAAGTACTTAGAAACAATGAATTCCAAAAAGGCATTTTTAAAACAAACTTATTTTAAACATATTATAAAATGAGTTTTAAAAATTCGTACGTTTGCTAAAATTGTATTCATCTAAAATAAGTATCGTATGTACGTGTTGGATCATTTCAAGAGCAACACTAAGCCTTAAGTTGGTCTAATAAATAGCTTAATTACTTAGGTACACTTATTTACTAGAGAAAAACTTGGCAATTTTATTTTAAAAAAATTAATTTTCGGCTGTTTTCCGAAAGATTTGGTAAAATCAAAATCAGTGTATAGTATCCCTATCTCAGACGCAACAAGATGGCGTGTTGTTGATTTATGTTTCGTTGTGGTTGACTTGCGTATAGTTTTGTTGTGATATATCCGTGTTAATGCTATAAAAACGAATAAAACTATAAAGAGTGAAGTGCGAAAACTATTGTTTTGTATGATTTCGAAATATGAAGAGAAAAAGCTTGTGAAACAAGCCGTATTGCGAGAAAAACAGGATTGTTTACGTACTGTGACTGATTTTTTTGGTTAGTACGGTCAAAATGTCTTGCTATTTTTTTATTTTAAATAAGTACGTATCAGTTTTAGTTACTTTATATAATGTTATTGTTCTTTTACAGATAGTCTTGAGGATAATGCACGAACTGCTGAATTAAAACAAGCAATTGAAAAGATCACAGATTTAGATCAAAAAGATATGATGAAATCGCAGAACCAGTACTTAGAAGAACTATCTTCACTCACCGGTAAGTTTTCACTCAACGTTATCTTAGACTAGTTTTGTAATACTTGTGTATTTTCTATTATTTCTTAGTTATGAGACTCACGATAATTGACATTTTATTTTATTATTTTTACAGATGTAAGTGTTATTACATTGAAGAGAATTAAAAAAGAAGGTGCGGTGAACGAAGGGGTCTGGAGGACTCCAGGTAAAAAACGACCTCACCCTTCAAAAGTGTCGAACTTAGATAGTTTCGATATGGATGTTATTCGTAATAAAGTAAACGAATTTTACATTGTGAGGAAACAAGTACCAACATTAAGATCTTTGTTGGTAGAGTTAAAAGAAAGTATAGAATTTGGTGGATGTCGTGAAACTCTCCGTCGCATATAATTAGCCAACGGTTATGAATTTAAGCAAAAAAAAATGAACGTTCATTATTAATTGAACGGTATGATATAGCTGCATGGAGACATCGCTTTTTGCGTACCATTGCATCGAAACGTGCAGAAGGCAAGCCAATAATCTACTTAGATGAAACTTATGTCCACAAAACCTATAAGCCTAAAAAAATGTTGGCAAGGTCCATCAACAAGTGGAATAATTGAAAATATATCGTCAGAAAAACGATATATTATTGTGCATGCAGGATCAAAGAAAGGCCCTGTTCCGAACTCATTGTTAGTATTTAGCACCAAATCGAATATGGCCGACTACCACCATGACATGAATTCCACAAACTTCAACAAATGGCTTTTATAGAAAAGCTTATGCCCAATTTGAATGAACCAAGTGTAATTGTAATGGACAATGCATCATACCATTCTGTCATAATAAATAAAGCGCCCACATCTCAAAATCGAAAGTTAGAGATACAGAATTGGCCTACATTGAATGGTATTTCATTTGAAACATACAATTCAAAAGCAGAGTTGCTCTGCTTAGTAAAACAGAACACACCAGAACCTATTTATGAAGCTGATGAACTTTAAGCCAAAACGGACATGAAGTGCTAAGACTTCCTCCATATCGTTGTGACCTAAATGCTATAGAACTCATATAGAGTCTAGCAAAAAGAAATGTGGGAAGCAAAAATGTAAGACGAACTCCAAAAGAGTTCGAGGATCTCATAAAACAATCTTTTGAGTGTATTACAGCAGATGATTGGAAAAAAATGACAGACCATGTCATTCATGTGGAAGACAAAAGAAGAGACCATATAACTGAAAATAATTTAGAAAGCTTCATCATCAATTTAAGAGACAGCAGCGACTCCAGTGATTCTGAGTGATTCACTCCATGTTGAATTTTTACATTCAGATTTTGATTATAGTGATTAAAAAACAGTAAAAATATATGGTCTTGTTTTCTTTGATACATACTCACATAGATTTACAAATATTTAAACTCATGATAATATTGATACTCATGATAGTGTTTGATAGCCTGTTTGTTCCTTTAATACGCCACAATGGAGTGACGTATCCGTGTGATGTTTGGTATGGAGTTAATAAAGAGTTAACAAGTGATATAAGCTACTTTTAATCTCGTCTTAACGCGGACAAAATTGCAAGCATCCACTAGTAAAATAAAAATAAATGTCAAAGTATCAAAGTGAGTTGTTCCAACTTTCCTTTTTACTTTAGGGCTGCCATGCTGATATTTTTTAAATCTGCCGCGCTTTTTCAGTATCAACTTTCGTTAGCCAGACTCTACCATCAGCTGAGGTAGTGGTCAAAGACTAGCCTACCAATAGATAAAATGTCGTTTTAATGATTATAAAATAATTTATTGTTCAAATATTTATTACAATATTTTCGATTAAACTTTAAAAACATCATTACCCATTTCAACAAAAACCAAATCCTTTTCATCACCAGCACATAATACAAGATCAGGTAAAGTTTTTGTTGTTTCGCTGCCAACTGCGCGCCTTGACCAATTTTGATGAACTTCGTGCACCAGATTTTCAAACATTCAGGTATGTGAAAAATGTTTAGCATAAATCTGTTATTATTTAACATTTTAATTAATAGTTTATTGATAATGATATATTCTTCACCGCGCTTCCATTTTTCAGTTGAAAATAAATTTTGAATTGTTGTGATTTTATTCAATTGCTGGTATTGTTTCATTGGACAACTGCAACAAAATATATAAAGTAATATACATAACAAAATATTTAACAAAAAACATCGACTTCACACATAAAATTTGCGTTCTTAGGGATAACTCAAAACTACTCGTAATATCATTCAAATATATATGGGACCACATGATAAGCACCAGCTTACGAATATAAAAAAGCATCCAATTCTACCCTCGTGTGTCGTAAGAGACGACTTAGGGTAACACCAGAAAGCAGTCGTTGAGAGCCATTCAAATTACAGGCACATGAGAACTAACAATTGTACGTCTCAGTGTGACGGGCACAGTGCAATTCGTCATTTTCGAAATGTATCTGTTATAGGAAGAGGTTAGTCCACTTAACATCAGGTGGGCCTCGGGCTTGTTCTGTAACAATAACATAAAATATATATATTTGAAGATAATTTCTTATTTAATTTAAGTAAGGGCCTGTTTCAGAATGCAAAGATAGTAGCAGCGCTTTCTGAGGAACTGATATCTTACACTGCGATCCCCAAGACGCCTGCCAAGCGTGATGATTATGGAATACCCCCCAAAATGACCGAGGCTGTGTTCAGCATTGGACAATCTAGCTGATACAGTTGGTGAAATTGTGCCTTAGTAATAAAATTGATCTGGAACGGAAAGCGCGGCACCCAGGTGAACTAAGCAGGTGGACCACGACCGAATCCCGCACATAAAGATATAAAGATTTTTTATTAGCCCTTCAGTAAATTTTTTTACAGGCATATGGCGAAAGTTCAGGAATAACGATGAATACGTTAATGTGCTAAGCGAACTTCGATTAGCAATATGTCAGCCATTTATCAGAATCAAATATAGATATAAATCAATGGTTATTAAAAAAAACTGTTAAGAATAGACTTCACGGAGCGTTTTCCATACAAACGTAGTTTATTGATATTTTAAATACAAAGTGTTCAAACTCGGTGAAACTTTGCATGTATATCCTTGAGCCTAATATCTATGCTTCTGGTTTGCCAGATTTACGTAATATTAAGTACTTACCTATTTTCAAAAATAATTCGAAATTGTTATTTTGATATTTAGGGATACAACAAATAAGAAATCGAAAAACCAGAAGCATAGATATTAGGCTCAAGGATACATATGCAAAGATTCACCGAGTTTGAACACTTTGTATTTAAAATATGACGAAACTGCGTTTGTTTGAAAAGCGCTCCGTGAACTCTACTCTTAAGAATTCGTGCTTATTCGAGTATTGAAGTACATAACTGTAATATACCATTACAAAATTACAAATATACGAGAGGAAATATTTAAGTCATGTGCATGATTCGAACCCGCGTCCATCCACCCCTTTAGCCGGGGTATGCTCTAACCAATTGAGCTAACATGACAATGAGTCATAACTCAAATTTTCCCATCGTTCTTTAAGCATCGTATCACTTGCGTTGTACTACAAACAAGACCAATTTTGCAATTGGTTATACACTTGTAAATGATGACGCAACCTTATAATTTTAATATTGTTATGTTTGCAATAACGTCTGCTCTGCGGATTACATTACAAAATTACAAATATACGATAGGAAAATCAATTGGTAAGATATACCATACCCCGGCTAAAGGGGTGGATGGACGTGGGTTAGAATCCCGCACATGACTTAAATTTTACCTCTTATATATTTGTAATTTTGTAATGTAATCCGCATAGCAGGCGTTATTGCAAACATAATAATAAAAATAATGAAATTTTACCAGCAGCAAAATGAGACATACATTTGTGAGCAGTGTGCCAATCTCATACTAAAATTTAAGATTGAACTTACCTGTTCATGTTTTTTCGCATACTCTTCCACAATAAAGTGTTGGGTATTACCTTCTCAGCTTCCTCACCCGTGGTTCTTTTGTTGCTAATCCAAGAAGTTGCCAGGGTACCTATGGACATAGACTAAGTCTTCGAACTCCTGGGCGTTCCTTGTAACAATTAAAAGTATTTATTACCTACCTAATCAACATCATCAACAGAATTAATTTCCACCGATGAACATAGCCAGCTTGGCAGGCGTTATAAGTTCTTCAGAAGGCGTTGATGTCCACCTTCTGCTATTTTTACCTTTGTCGCTTCTTACGACACCTATAGGAAGATAAGGGCTGTTACTTCGGCCTGACCCTACCGGAAGCTACATAACAAATATACCTTTAATGTGTGGTAAATTATCAAAGTGCATTTTTTATGTGATTGTGACGTAACAAGCATGAGGACCACCAGATGTTAAGCGGACTAACCTCTGCCTATAACAAATGCATTTCGTCACATGTCACGAATTGCACTGCGCCTGTCACCTGGAAACATAGTTGTTAAGTCTCATGTGCCTGTTATTTATCTGGCTCTAAAGGACTGCTGCCGGAACACATCGTTAGGTGCTTGGCGAAAGATTTTCTACTTGAGGTGGTAGCTAGCCAGGCGAGCATTCGCAAAACACCCATCCACTATGCGGTGTAGCTCAAGCTGGTGGTGAAGACCGAACCAAGGACCTGCAGCACGGCAGTCCATACCTATATATATGCTCGGCCATTATTGTTTCCTAGTCTACTGGCTATTGTTTACGTTTCTAGACTGTTCTTTGGGATACTTAACCGTCTTTTGGTAGGTTTTAAGTACTTAAGTTTTTTTTTTTACTACAGGCACATGGTCCGTACTCTTTTTGGATTAATAAAAATATTAAAATAAAATTTTCTTTTTTTTTATTTATTATCACACTCCATGCATCTTTAACTTATTTGCAACAAAGATGTTAATTATTGTTGACTTATGTTCTATCTTAAAAACTAAGCTAGACCATTTTTTTTTATATGATTTGATCTATTCTTCTCATATGTTATAGGTAATAAAGGTATTGGTCCCATTTATTTTACTCGCAACGTGAAGCGCTCGTAGCGAAGTTTTCTTAGCTGTTCTTAACCGATAAACAAAGTGAAGCAACGTCCGCCGCGGTCATGACTTGGATTGGTGACCGCTAGTGACATTACTACTGAGCACTTCCGTGCTACTTGTATTTTGCTAATGCCCGACTGACTAGCTACCACCCTCACGTAGAAAATCTGTCGCCAAGCACCTAACGCTGTATTCCGGCAGCTGTCCTTGAGAGCCAGTACGTCTAGGTTAGCCTGAACAACATCTTCGACCACATCATCACTTACCATCAGGTGAGATAATGGTCTAAGGCTAACCTACCAGGAATAAAAAAAGATGTTTACAAAATTTCAGATATAAGATTAGAATAACACATGATATACAGGAGACACAATATTTTAGACAACTTATTGACATATTGTGAACTTAAAATAATATAAGGTATCAATAATTAATACTTACAAGTTTTTTCTTAATAAACTGTTTCGTAGGCGATGTTATATTCCGACTACAGGGAATCTTAATTCCCGTTGGTCCGACTTGTCAAGTACCAATTTGACCACTGGGAAACACTTTTTATATTGGTTACAGACCCACCAACTTATCTGTTCAGGTGGCAGAAAAAAGAACTACAACATTCCTTGAAATTGTGACAGTTTGTAGTTGAATTCCTTGACCAGTAGCGCCCTCGAGAACTGCACAGTAAAGTTGGTGGTACTATATTTCAAAATCAAAAATGTCTACTATGATTGATCCAAACTAATTCCATGTTTCGTTGTTGAAAGCCTTTAGCGTGTTAAATGTTTAAAAATAATGTTGCTTTGATCGGTAACCATACTCGACAATTTACGTAATTGAATTTATTTAAATAGTCTTATAAGGTAATTTATTTAAATAATCTTTTTTGTATAAATAATTAATGATAATTACTATTGTTTTCAAAGGGCGTTAGCGAAAAGTAGGTACGCTTTAAATAAAATGGAATTGTATGTTCAATAGTTAATGGCAATATCAGATGGCTAAATAATATTTATTAATACATTACATATTTTGAAACTAAAATCAAAATAGTGAATAATAGGTGTCTTATCCCTGAGAACGATCTCGTCGGGATTTTAAAGAACAGATAAGGACTTTGATCTGTTTTTTTATGTTATTGTGTCGGAACAAGTACGAGACCCACCTGATGTCAAGCGGTAACCTCTGCCTATAACGGATACGTTTTGTCACAACTTCCAAATTGCACTGCGTCACCCTGAGACATACAGTTCTTGAGCCTCATGTGCCTGTAATTTTACTGGCTCTCAAGAACTGCTGCCGGAACACACTAAGTTGCTTGGCGACAGATTTCCTACTTAAGGGTCGTAGCTAGGTAGGTGGGCAATCGCAAAATGCCCTTCCACCATACAGTGAAGCTCAAGCCGGCGGTGGGAACCGAGCCAGGGACCTGCAGCACGGCAGTCCATAGCTATTACCGCTCGGCCATCATTGCTTCAAAAAGTAGGTACTTACTCATTGTTTTTAAAGAGCGAATAGTACGCTTTTAATTAAATTGTATGTTCAATAGCGAATGGCAATGTTATATATATAGATAGCACTTTATTAACACATTATAGATTTAATACTTAATAGTGAACAATATATGTAACAATGTGCGATCTTTGTTTTTTTTTTTTTTTTTTGTCTGATAGGATAGCCTTTGACCACAATCTCACCTGATGGTAAGTGATGATGTGGTCGAAGATGTTGTTCAGGCTAACCTAGAAGAACTGGCTCTCAAGGACAGCTGCCGGAACACATCGTTAGGTGCTTGGTGACAGATTTTTCTACTTGAGGGTGGTAGCTAGCCAGGCGGGCATTCGCAAAATGCCCTACCACCATGCTATAACGACTGCCATCCTAAGACGACAACCGGGACCGACGGCTTAACGTGCCCTCCGAAGCACGGAAAAACTTCTTATGGCTAAGAACGATGTCTTCCAGAACGCAGCATAGCATTTTTAAGAATAAAGACGGACGTTATCTCTGTAACAATATTAAGTCAATAAAGAGTACCTATTGTCCATTTCCGGATATGCGTGAACAAGGTGTCCGAAAATAAGTACATTTGTCAATAAATCAGATTGTATTTAAAATTAATTTTTGTGCTTTACCTTTGTAGCAACTTAAACCTAATCAAATAAGTAATAAAAGTATTTATCTGATAATATCCGCACATATCGGTCTTTCATAATACAGTGCTGCCAACAACTAAATACAGGAAAGCATACACTTTATACAAAAATAACGTTTTTGTGAAATATGACTTCGTAATGACGTGGCTAGACCCAAACGTGACTGTTGTGACTTGTCTCGACTATTTAGTAACATATTCAACACGATTCAACTGAATTGACTAATGGCGAGCGTACAAACCACACTAGTCCATTCATAGAAAAAAAAACTGTTATGAATAAATCAAACAATCTAGCTGTCACCGATGTCAAGTCGATTTCATTCATTTCACTTTGCTAATATTACCTGCTCAGTGCACTTTGCGTTTTCCTAATGGATTTCGGTGGTTCTTCCTCCCACGACGACCCAGGCCCGCTAATGGATACCGATTCTCCACCACACACATGCAAGTCTTGAAAACATATTAAGAAATAATATTTTATAATATATCTTAAACATGCTTTATTTACTGTTGTGGAGATCACTCTTGGCACATCATTGATTGAGCTGTAATTTTTTTTAATGTTATTTTGACAGAACAAGCATGAGGCCCACCTGATGTTTAGTGGTAACCACTGCCTATAACAGATACATTTCATCACAAGTGACGAACTGCACTGCGCCCATCACCCTGAGACATACAGTTGTTGAGTCTCATGTGCCTGTCATTTTACTGCCTCTCAAGGACTGCTGGCGGAACACACTGTTAGGTGCTTGTCGACAGATTTTCTACTTGAAGGTGTTAGCTAGCAAGGCAAAATGCCCTTCCATTATGTGGTGAAGCTCAAGTCGGCGGTGATAGGGAATCACGATGATTGGAAAATCACGATGACTTCGATTCTCTTACGAACACCGATATGTCTCCTCATGATGACCCTGGCCTGCCTTTGTATAATGAAACATCTCATGAACCAGGGGAGGCAATCAGTAAAACAATATTGCTGCAATTGCATTGTGGGCCGCAGGACAGTGTATTCGCTGCGCACATGTTATGACAATAATTTGGTTTTTGAGCTTGGCAAGGTATAATTAAGATATAAATCCACCTGCCCAGTTTCTAGATATAACATATTGTTAACTTATGATAGTAAGTAATAATAAAAAAGTAATAATGAAGTTTGTTTTTTTCCAAAAGCTATTTAAGTAGACCATGGTGAACAAGGGCTGTTCTACCATCCTGATACAATATATCTATGATATTATTATTTTAACAGGTATAAGCTATTGAACCTATATTATATTTATACCTATAGTGTCTGTTTATTGCTGGCCACAAGTGGACAATGTCCTTTACAAAAAAATATATTAAAATACAACACAAGGAATCGTTGCAAATAAAATAACATTAAACTTATTTTTTTTTAATTCAGTTTTTCTTTAGTTCAGTTGAAAATTAAATGTTAAAATCGTTTCGGACATTAGACTCAACTGCGATGCTCAATAAGTTGAGCCGTATAGGCTTTTATTCTCGTGGTCGCAACTGGCTGTGTAGACTAGAAAAATATAGTTCCAAGGCTCAATTTTTAAGTTAGGCTTCATTTATTAGGAGGCTCAATAATTAGTTGAGCCATTAGGGTTGGTTTTTTTTCAATTCTTCGGTAAACTTCGCTGATAGATATTCTGCGGGTATTAACCCGCAGAATATAGTGAAAGTTTTTTTATTACTCAATAAAGCCCATGGTACTTTTTATATTATGTGCACGTGGTCTATTTTGGTGCCGATCTGTTTGATGGGATCAGTTGAATATTATTTTCACTCCAAATTCATTTTGTTTCTTGTCAATTATTCCTTTGTATTATTTTAATTATTTTTCCTAGTATTGATGAAGCAGTTAATTTGGTTCCAACTCCAGTGCAGTGGGTGGAGAGGGAAACTTGAATTCCCTGTCCACCCCACCCGAGGGAAAGTCCAGGTGGACATTTCAGACTAACAACAGCCTGCTTGACAAACTGCGAGTATTAACTAATTGCAATTTAGATGAAGCTTGTTAGGCTTACAGTTACGAAACCATTAAATGTACCAATAGGGGTTCAGTAGGCATAAGTGGAACAGGTAACAGTATGGCAACCTAGTTATAGGCAGTAGCCCCTAAAAAACCTTTTCAATCTGACGAGATCCGTTAATTACTTGATTACTTTATTAATTACTTGGCATCTGCTAGGCATGACAAATGGTTTTGTGCCCACTCTAGTGCAGTGGGTGGAGGGGGAATCTTGAGTTCCCCGTCCACCCACCAGTGGGAAAGGCCAGTGGGTGGACATGGCATTATCCTCTTTGAAGTCGAATAAAAGAAAATATCTTTTATGCTATTAAAGGAAAATACTTAAAAAAAAATATAACCATTCCGCTTAATTTTCCTGCTGCGCCGACGCCATAAACGCCACTTAGCCAAACCGGAAGACGACACTTGCTTCTACACGAAGTATCCTCAGGAGGTCTTGACACTTAGCACGCACGATCGAGAATGATTTCTCTCGATAATTTCTCGAGCGTACGCTCGAAGACGGAAACGCTCGAAACCTCCAGAGGTAAGATAAAATATTTGTCTACCTAGTTAAGGTTTCAAATAAAAACAAACTTTCATAATAATGATTTTTATTATACCAAATTTTACCTTTTACAATTTTTATTTAATAACGAAATGAAAAAAAATAATAATAATAGAATAAAAATAATACTTACAATTTAAGACTTTTACATCGATACATCTAAGGGCTTTATCATTTACCAAGAACTTTCACACTATCGCATTAGCACCACCACAAAAACGTTTAAAACAAGGTCCCTACCTATGTATAACTCAAAGATACTATATAATATATCGGTATCAAAAGGTTGTAACTATCAGAAATACTACATACCTTTTTTCACTTCTCATCGTCACTGATTTTTATTAAAAGTTAGGACTTAGAACATTATTCTGGTTAAAACAACAAAAAGAATGCATGCCCCTTCCCTATTCTAATGCATGGTACCTAGTTATCATGTATAGTATACCAACTTAAGGTTTGAAACATTTTTTAACTTATATACGATTACAATAATACCTACGGGTTACAATATCAGGTACTTTTACAAGAAAGGCGGTAAGGGATCACAAAGAGCAATGTGGTCTATTAAACAGGACGTCACAGCTGCGTTTTCGTAGCATTAATCCTGCGCAAGTGTGAAAGGTACATAAATAAACACATTTAGACTGAATATTATATAAAACGACGTTTTACAACAAACCTGTAAGTTTTAATTAATGTTTAGTTCAAGAGTATATTTCCTTTTTATTTATTTATTTATATATATATAATATATTAAATGTGTTGATGATTTATAATGAATGCAAATTTCAATTTTAGTCCAAGGTAGTGTAGGCAACATTATTTTAGGTCAAACGTTAGTCCAGGATCAACATTTTGTCTAAGGTCAAAGTTAGTCAAGGGTCAATGTAAGTTCAGGGTCAACTATGTTTTTTTTTTAATAATTAAGCTGGGAACTACACCCTCTTGGTCCGTTCTCTCCGTCAACTATGGTTCATGGTCAGTACTAGTTCAGATATATGAATAAAGAACGGTACAGAATTAAAGCTTCACTACTACACGAACAGCTATGTGTGCGTAACTAATCACTGACAACACGCGCGGGGGTTGCAGCGGCTACAGCGGCGCTTGCTCGGTTACAGAACCGGTTTGAACCAGCTCAGTGAGCGGACAAAGTTTTAGTGTCTTTCATTCTGTTCCTTTCTTTATTCATGTGGTTCAGAGTCAAGATTGGTTCATAGTCAGTATTAGTCAAGGGTCAATATTAGTTCGGGGTCAACTTTAGTCCAGGGTTAACATTAGTCCTCGTTTAATTCCAGTGCAGATTTAAAGTTAAAACGCGTTTTACAACAGTGTGTATGTGTAAGATCAATCATTTCTCGTGTTGATTCAATCTACGAAGACTTGTGACGTCCATGCCGTATATCATAAACGTAGCAGGCTCTTCAAATCTCACCTGGAAAAACATAAAAATTAGCTACGCAAATATCATTTTAAATTCAAAGGCAACGAAAAAGGTCCTTCTTAGGTAACTGTGTGGTTTTATGTGCAATTCGAGCCATATATAAAATGGGTCCTTGGGAATCTCTGTGGGATCTTTTTAAAGAAATTGATATTTTAACTTTACCAAGTCTGTATATATTTGAAAATATTATGTATGTTCGTAAAAATTTGAGTAAATTTAAATTGAACAGTGACAATCAAGATAACAATACAAAGAATAAAGATAGCGATGCCAGGTTTTAGATTAGCAAAGACAAATAAAAGTTCCTTCTTAGGTAATTGTGTACGGTTTTATAATCAAGTTCCCAAACATATTACAACGCTCACAGAAGGAAAATTCAAGTCGCATGTGAAAAACATTTTGGTAAAGAAATCCTACTACACAGTTTGTGATAACTTAAACCACAAAAATGCTTGGACAATTCCGCCTCTGCCAAGCTATTGCCTGTCACCTACGTAACTTAAACAAATATTATAATAATTTAATATTATTTAAAACATTGTTAAAAGAAGTTTAGGAGAATGGCCCGTTCTTCTCGCAGTAGCTCTATACATATTTTGTTTTGCTGAACGTGGCAGTACAATGTTTTTGGTAGTCAGTTGTCATTTGAGAGTCCATTCATTGCATATTTTAGTATACCTTGTGCAGAAAAATACATTCAATGTAAAATATTTGTTTCATACAAGATAAGTTTTTGCTTATTTTACAAGTTTTTAAAGATTATTTTTTGTGATTTTAAATATATGTTATCGGTCGGGACTTCTAGTTACTCGTGAGTAACTCGATGCTCGTTCGGAAACGACTAAGTTAACACATTACATGACGTTTAATCTTGATTAACTGACAAGTGCTAGGTACACTTGTGATAAATCACTCGTTTCCGAACGTAGCCTTATTCGTCTCCTATGCGACGGTGTCAACATTGAAAATGAAACTAACCTCTTTGTCTTCTTGTCTGCTCTCCTTCCTCTCACCTTCAATCGCTTTGTCTGCTATTACCTTTACCTTAACAACGAGAGAGAAAAGTTAAATGACGTACTTATTGAAAAAGTTAGAGAGACTCAAAACTTAAAACAATAAGTATTTCTAGTACTGTGTGACAATGTTAAGTTCTGTGTCTCGTAGTAAAAGACCCGAACCAAGAGCGCCCGCCGCGGCTACACTGCACCGCGCCGCAATCCTTTTGAATAGAGTTTTGAATATTTACATTGAGCTAAGTAATAAAAAAATTAGAAATAATAAATTACAGGCACAAGAGACGACTTTCAACATAAAGTGGTCCTCGTCCATCAAAAAGTTTGTTAGGACTAGTAGAAGTCAACTCTAAGAAGTTAGCATTTTACTAATAACCCTGTATATAATATAAAATGTAGATTTTATTCCATAATATACATCTGTAAAAACAAGTTTAGTTCCAGAAGTTTTGTTATCTCAAAAAGTAGTCTATTTGATGATTCTTAAATCATTTTTGGTTAGGGCTCACTGTGTACCTTCCCAAGTTCTTCTTAAGTAGGTACCTGTACTTATATAAGCTGGATCATCAACTGCTGAACACAGCCTCTTCCATCAACATAGAGGTGTGCAATAATCCCTACACTTGGCAGGAGTCTTACTCGCAGTGAAAGATGATAGTTCTTCAGAAGGCACTGCTGCCGCCCACCTTTACCACTGCTATTTTTTCCTTTGTTGCTTACTACTTCCACAGGATGATATGGGGGTGCCAATCTAAGCCGGGCACACTAAGGGCCTTTGAGCCTGCTGCAGCATTTTATTGTAATTGAAAACATACCTCTTTGTCGGCTCCGTCTTCTCTGACAACAGGCGGTATGTTCGGACCGAGTCTCTCTACTAAACTCTTCACCTGCACAGACACAAACAGAATATATTAAACCAAAATGTAGAAAGTTTCAATAAAATTAAGCTAGATGAAGCGCTATTAGCTAAGATTGCCTAGGCATTCTTAAGACGAAGTGAGTCGTCAATAGGCAAATCTTGAATGATAATAGCTGACTAGCCACCACTCTTAAGTAGAAAATCTGTCCCCGCAAGCATCTAACAGAGTGTTCCGATCCCTGACTGTGTCTGACTAGGTTAGCCTGAACAAAATCTTCGATCACGTCATCACCATCATACTTGTAGCTTTGTACCTAAAGCGAGGAGTGCACCAGGCTTGCTGTTATTAAGTATATATATTACTCGTATTTACTAGTTACAAAACGGACCTACTATATAAAGCGTAACAATGTTATTACAAGTTAAACAACATGCAAATTAGGTTTAGAGTTCAATCTTCGAAAATAAATAATGGCGTCGATTCTATACAAATTATTTCAATTAAAAATTCATTAAAATACTCTAAACAATATTAGTTCTTATTTTATGCACAATAAAATCGAAATTCGTGTAACGCTTGCATATAATAGGTAGGTAGTTCTTATTTTATTCATGCTAAATTTCAGATTTAGACTGGCTTGGTTCATTTTAGGTACATCGTCGTATCCATCCGGACGGGACTATTGTACGTTCGTGCCGCGTCCGAAGAGATCAGAGCTATGCGTGCACATGCGATAGAAAGAGAGACGCCTTGTAGGTGAATATAAATATTAGGTACTCCGTGCTTTGGAGCTGAAGTGCACTTTAATACTTCGTAGCTAGAGTCGCTTATTTATTGGAATGGCTTTAGGGATTGATCCTTCTGATGTAAAGGTCAATATTTATAAGTACTTACGTTAGGATACTGTGAGAAGCAAGCCCTCGCCTTCCCGGTGCAAGGAGGCGCCACTGCGCGTCCGTACCGGTCTCTATCCGCCGGGTCGAATAGGTAGAACCCTAAAAAATATTTTTTTTACAACTAGTAATAACAGCTTACATTATGTGTTGCAGTAGCATTCATTAAAATCACCGGAATAACAACCAAATCGATTGAAAACTAGTAAATTCAACTTAATCAATGGAAAACTTCAGCGAATTGAACTTGTTCAATCGAAAACTTCAGTGATACGCACTTAATCAATCGGAAACTAACCTAACCGTCATCGCAACGAAAAAGTTCATGAGAAAAAGGTTCTTGACAGACAGACGGACAACAAAGTGATCCTATAAGGGTTCCGTTTTTTTTTTCAAAGTACGGAACCCTAAAAAACAAGCGTTGTAAAATTATTTTTGCTATACATGAATCGTGTCCGTACCTCTGGGGGTCCTGAACAGTGCGACAGCAAAATCTCCTTTACCAGCGACGAACACTCCCGATCTCTCTTCACGGAAGAATTCTGTCACCTAGAATTATAAATATAATAATCGGACGGACGGACGGACATTAGGAACAGACGTTTCAGCGTGAAACAGTAACAAAAATGCACACAACCATCCTCACACACTCATAAATAATATATTAAATTTAGGCGTTTACGACGCTCTTTTGAAGGTCAATCACAAATTTTAATATTGAATCATTCTACAATGTACTGCCGCGTTCAGTATTTGTATCCTCCTCGAAAATGATTTATTATAAACTAGCTGCGCCCCACGATTCCACCCGCATATACAGTAATGAAAAGTGATGATGATGAAAGTATCCTGTGTTTAATACTAAGCCTAGAATATCTATATTTCAAGTTTCATATAAATCTGTTCTGCCGTTCCAACTTGACGTAGTAACAAAAATACACACTCACATCCTCACACACTCAAAAACTTTCCCATTGTCTATGGACTGCCACGCAGCAGGTCTATGGCTCGGGCTTGAGCTTCATCGCGTGGTGGATGGGCATTTTGCGAATGCCCGCCTGGCTAGCGACCACCCTCAAGTAGAAAATCTGTCGCCAAGCACCTAAGGTTCCCGGTTGTTGTCTAAGGATGGCAGTCGTTATAGCATGGTGGTAGGTCATTTTGTTGTAGTCAGGCAGTAATTCTAGGTTAGCGTGAACAGCATCTTCGACCACATCATCACCTACCATCAGGTGAGATTGTGGTCAAAGGTTAACCTATCAAGCATAAAAAAACAAAAACCGACGACTGCAGCTCCTGCGGTGCCTATAGGTATACAGCATATAAGTATGTATATGACTATTACCGACCTGTTGCAATAGGTCAGTATCGACAGAGCCGCCCTGTCTGGGCTTGTACACCACCACGCGACACACGCAGTTACCAGGAGTGTAGAACTTGCGTAGCACCTGGAAACAAAATGCAAATTCAAACGTAAAATATTTTTTTTATAATCTCATTCGGTAATATTCTAATTATGAAATGAAATACAGACTTTTATTGGCATATTTTATTTACATACTTCTTTAAGAAAATTAAAAAGTTAAATTAAAGCATTATTCTCCAAACAAAACCATGCTTTAAAACATTTTTTTAATTATTAAAGTACAATGTGTCCCGACCATGGAGGTTTCAATTCAATTTAAGTACACGTTATCTGTGGTGAGCGCTGGTTCCGAACCATAGACCAATAACAGGCTTTTTCAATTTTGGCGTTATTTCGTACATACGAATTTGAGTAATATTTTGTTGGATAAAATTTTTATTTGATGTAGCTACCTATAGCCATGAGATTAAATAAAGTAGTGTATGCAACTGCATATAATTAGGTATTATATGACAGTTGCATAACTACTATTTTTGGCGTGATGATATTCTTTTACTATAATGATGTTCATGGGGAAGTGTTGGTTAGTGAAATAAATGTATTGTAGTGAAAGTTGGGTATGGCAGAAAAAGCATGAAAGTAGGATCCTTTATTCTCATAATATTATATTCGCAAAACATTACATTCGCTGAATATTACATTCTCAAAATACTAGATGTACAATAGAGAACAATTAAAAAAAATTGAAGTTGTTTCGTTGGTTTATATACCCAGATTAATTGAGTGAAAATGTTAATAATAGTTTGTTCCAAGTAGAATTAAGAGTTCGTCTGTAATAGGGTTCTGCCCTAGGCGTCTGCTCTAGAGGAGAGCACCATACAGGTTTGAGTGGACCTGTCCAGACAATGGTAGGTACGCACACAGGGGCACAGAGGTGAATTTTTAAATTGCTTAGTGGACTTTGTTAACAGCATACAACACGCCACAAACTAACCAAATTAAACTTGAAGTACCAGGAGATAAGAAATTTAGAGAAGGTTACCATACTCCTTTAGCCAAACAATACACCTGCATTGTTTGTACGTAGTAGTATGGTATTGTGCGGGTTGTCTCTCTAGCTCTATATAAATATGTGCTATGCACTGAGCTTTATGTTATTTCAGATTCTATGGTTACGCTAATAATTTCTTTATGATTCTTATCTCCTGGTACTCCAAGGTTTGATTCTGTATATAGTCTGTATATTTTTGAAAATATTATGTATGTTCGTAAAAATTTGAGTAAATTTAAATTAAACAGTGACAATCACGATTACAATACTAGGAATAAAGATAAAATAGTGGTGCCAGGTTTTAGATTAGCAAAGACAAATAAAAGGTCCTTCTTAGGTAATTGTGTGCGGTTTTATAATAAAGTTCCTAAACATATTACAACGCTCACAGAAGGGAAATTCAAGTTGCATGTGAAAAACATATTGATTAAAAAATCCTACTACACAGTTTCTGATTACATAAACGACAAAAATGCCTGGACAATTCCGCCTCCGCCAAGCTATTGCCTGTCACCTACATAATTTAAACAAATATTGTAATAACTCTATTATATAGTATGTATGTAACACATTGTTAAAAGATGTTTAAAAGAATGGCCCCGAGTTTCTTGCCCGTTCTTCTCGCAGTGGCTCTATACAATTTATTTGCTGAACGTGGCAGTACAATGTAGAATACTTCAATACTAAAATTTGTAATTGACCTTCATAAGAGCGTCGTAGACGCCTAAATTGAATAAATGATTTTGACTTTGACTTTGACTTTGATTTGGCTAGTTTGTAGCGCGTTATGTAAAAAAATCACATCTGTTTTTGCCTCGGCTGTTTTTACACCTTACAAAAATTTTACAAGTGCCTAAAATAATAATGTGTAACTATATAGTATATATATTCGACACTAAATTCATTATTTTCAGAATTTTTTAAAATCGAACGTTTATTACGTGACACCGCATTTACTCTAACCCTTCTGACTGTGATTGTCCAAAATGGAATCATTTGAGAATGTAATATTTTACGAATATAATTTTTCGAGAATATAATATTTTGCGAATGTAATATTTTGAGAATAAAGGAATAAGATAAATGCAGTGAAGATGAGAGACCATTGAGGAGCATGATTGGAGTCAAAACGGACAATAATAACGGAGTGACAGGATAAGGAATAGTGTGATAAGGGAACGATGTGGTGTGAATGAGGATGTAGTAACAAAAATCGAGAAAGGTATGTTAAGATGGTTTGGACATGTGAAGAGAATGAATGAAATTAGAATGACTAAACAGGTATACATGGGACAAGTGTACGGAAGTGTTGGAAGGGGAAGACCTAAGGCGAACGATCCAAAATCAGATTGAAGACGTTCTGATTCAGGTCAAGAGTACCCTAAACCGACGCTTATGTATGAAAGGATCGATGAGTGTAGATGAACCGAAAGAGATAGAGTAAGGATCGTAGTAAGTAGAAATTCGTGGTCTCGGTCTACCCCTACGGAAAAGAGTCGTGATTTTATGTATGTATATTTTTTTATTTATTATTGCTAATAGGCTAGCCGCATCTGGTAGTACGTGATTATGGAGTCGATTTTGTTCGGGTTATACCAAAACAGTTGGCTCTCAAGAACAGCTGCACACCGTTAGTAGCTTGGCTACAAATTTGAGACAGTAGTATTTACCAGGTATCTGGTTCTCCAACCAGGTGGGTATGTGCTTAATGATTTACAACCATGTTTTAAAGGTTTAACATGCCCTACGAAGCACGTACACGGTCAGTAGAAATGCTTCTAGCAGTCACCCATTTTGATCACCTTTGAGGGTTCATAAGAACGAGCTGCGCTGCGTGGCGTTTCAACTTCTTTTTACAATACATGTTTCTCCTCTATACAGTTCCCGGCTTAGGAAACATAACAACTGTTTTATATCCTATGGTTAAATGTCGTAAAAAGATACGAAAAAATCTAAAAGTAAAATGCTCCTAATGAGCACTATTCTACCACTCACGTCGATGTGAATGAGATGTTGCTGCACTTTTTGTTTTCTCTATCAACAAAATCCCTGTGGATTTTGTAGGTCAATTACAATAGGAGTATTATGACTCGACTTATTAAAATATAAATATATTTACCGAGCGAGAACTTAGTTCGAGCGAAGCGTCTCTGCTTCAACTTAGACAAAAATGCTTTCGTATGTCCGGTTGTTCTCCTCTACAGGTCGCATTTCTCAACCGATTATCATGAAATTTTGTGAGCAGGTTTGATAAGTCCATACAATTTTTCAAAATGACGGAGATATACATGATGAGATGTTGAAAGTATGGACGCCTGCGCTTAATTTAATGGCAATGTCCTGATACGCACGTCAGTTGCTAAAAGTGATAGGCTCTCTCTCTTCAATTTTATTGTAAGCTATGCAAGGGCAGACTCGCGAGGTCTACAGCTCGGGGAGCCACTAGTTATTTAATATTGTTAAACAAAAATATAAAAAAAATTACAAATAGCTACAGAAATGATAAAAGTGTATGTGTCTGGAAACGTGTGTGTTCGTGTATAAGGCAGGGTGTGTTTGTAAACGTAAGAAAATTAAATTGAAGTGTTCGTAAAATAATTATGATTCTACACTTTTTTGAGATTCCGAAGCAGAGCTAAAGCTTTGGTTCATTATCTCAAGAATATCACACCTAATAGTAGTTTATGCAACTGTCATATAATAGAGGGTATTAAAACATGAGTGTTGTTTTTTGAAACGAGTTTAAAAATAATATTACACGAGTGTTTTAATAATTACTTATATGCAGTTGCATACACTACTTTATTTAATCTCATGTCTATAGGTATTTACATTAAATAACATTTTTATCCAAGAAAATACTACTCGCATTCGTATGTACGAAATAGCGCCAAAATGGAAAAAGTCTGTTATTGGTCTATGGCTCGGAACCAGCGCAGCGCGCTCACCACAGATAATGTGTACTTAAATTGAATTGAAACCTCCTTGGTCGGGACACATTGTACTTTAATAATAAAAAAAATGTTTTAAAGCATTGTTTTGTTAGGAGAATAATGCTTTAATTTAACTTTTTAATTTTCTCAAAGAAGTATATAAATAAAATATGCCAATAAAAGTTTGTATTTCATTTCATAATTAGAATATTACCGAATGAGATTATATAAAATAATTATGAGATTCCGAAGCAGAGCTAAAGCTTTGGTTCATTATCTCAAATATAACACACCTATACATTATTTTGCTACTGAAGAAAAGTAGTACCCTAGCTCTGTAAACAATAGCTAGCCCAAACAAAAAGAAAGCAGCATACCTGTTCAATATTGAGTATGTTGGACTTGGGCTTGAAGTGCAGATAGCTGTCCTGGTGCAGCTGGTCTCCCGCCTCCAGGAGCTGGTCGAGCGTGGAGGCGCACCAGCGGCACACGTCCTGCACGCGGGACATAGCTACTGCCATCACCGCGCAGGATAGCGCCTGGGAAATACATTGTTTTTTTTTGTTTTTTTTTTTAATGTTATTGTGACGGTACAAGCTTGAGGCCCACCTGATGTTAAGTGGACTAACCTCTGCCTATAACAGTTGCAATTCATGACAACTCACGAATTGCACTGCGCCCATCACCTAAAGACATAGTTGTTAAGTCTCATTTTGCCTGTTATTTCACTGGCTCTCAAGGACTGCTGCCGGAACACACCGTTAGGTGCTTGGCGACAGATTTTCTACTTGAGGGTGGTCGCTAGCCAGGCGGGCATTCGCAAAATGCCCTTCCACCATGCGGTGAAGCTCAAGCTCTGGGCGGGATTCGAACCATGGACCTGCTGCGCGGCAGTCCATAGCCAATGCCACTGAGCCATCACTGCTTCAAAATACAGGTTATACGAGGGCATGAACGCTTGAATAAATTATAAGTTTTTTTGAAGCAATGATGGCCGAGCGGTAATAGCTATGGACTGCCGCGCCGCAGTAACCTGGTTCGATCCCCACCGCCGGCTTGAGCTTCACCGCATTGTGGAAGGGCTTTTTGCGATAGCCCGCCTGGCTGGCTACCACCCTCAAGTAGAAAGTCTGTCGCCAAGCACCTAACGGTTTGTTCCGGCAGTAGTCTTTGAGAGCCAGTGAAATTACAGGCATATGAGACTTAACAACTATGTCTCAAGGTGACGGGCGCAGTTCAATTCGTGACTTGTGACGAAATGCATCTGTTATAGGCAGAGGTTAGTCCGCTTAACATCAGGTGGAATTCAAGCTTGTTCCGTCACAATAAAAAAAAAACGTTTTCTTTATCTTTATTGGGCCATGTTAAATCCTTTGCTTCACACGTATGTACGGTTTTCGTAGTTAAAAGATTTTTTCCAAGATCATTCAGTCTACACATTCAGACCAAAATGGCAGGCGGGTAGCGCAGTGACCTGTATTTTTTGAGGTTTAGGTTTAAATACATTTATTCCTATTGTAATTGAACAACTTCAAACGGTTTAAGTCACTCCGTGACCACATTTACTGCAAAGTGTTTGAAACGTCGGGACAAAATAATGATAAATATACGCGATTAAACCGTTTAAAGTTGTTTAGTTAATAGTAAATAATTTTTTTATTAATAAATTTAAAGTTTTTTTTTTATGTTATTGTTACGGAACAAGCACGAGGCCTACCTGATGTTAAGCGGTATCCTCTGCCTATAACAGATGCATTTCATCACAAATGACGAACTGCACTGCGCCCGTCACCTTGAGACATACTTGTTAAGTCTCATTTTGCCTGTAATTTCCCTGGCTCTCAAGGACTGCTGTCGAAACACACCGTTAGGTGCTTGGCGACAGATTTTCTACTTGAGGGTGGCCGCTAGCCCGGCGGGAATTCGCAAAATGCCCTTCCACCACGCGGTGAAACTCAAGCTCTGGGCGGGATTCGAACCATGGACCTGCTGCGCGGCAGTCCATAGCCAATGCCACTGAGCCAGCACTGCTTCAAAAAAAAATATTATATCATATAGATGTAATAATTGCGAAAACCTAAGACAACATTACATTTATTCCCATTTAAGATATGTCGCTTCCATTTCAACACGGTTAGCAAATAAGTAGGTATATGTAAGTACAATGTTCGCAAGTACAAAAACATGAATATGCCTACCCGTCCAACGCATTCATTGACTTATTAGTGCCTTGCTTTGCTTGCCATTAATTGTGTTGTGCTAGTCTTTTTTTGAATACGTTAAACGAGGCAACATTTCTTATTTCTGGGGGTATTTTATTATTCAAGTGCGCATCCCTCATTCTCATAATATTACATTCGCAAAACATTACATTCGTAAAATATTACATTCGTAAAATATTACATTCGTAAAATATTACATTCGTAAAATATTACATTCTTAAAATATTACATTCGTAAAATATTACATTCGTAAAATATTACATTCGCAAAATATTACATTCGTAAAACATCACATGCGCCAAATATTAAATTCTCAAAGACTAAATGTTACAATCGAGCACAATGAAAAATTAAATTAAGTTGTTTCGTTGGTTTATTTCTCGCAGATAAACGTACAAGAAACAAAATTAGTAATTCAAATGTACAAGACAAGTTTGAAATACGCTTAGGGGCCGAGAGATACGTCTGTTCACCATAACGCAATACGATAAAAAGAGCTACATGTTCTTACCTGGTTTCCTCTAGAAGCGTATGGGAACTTCTTGCACGCCATCGAGTGTTGCGCCGATAGATATTGAGTACCATCGTTTAGTACCAGCCAACCGCTGGTGTTCCTCTGACCTGTGGGTTTTGTAAGGTTCTATGTTATCTGCTATCATGGCACACATCACCTATCAAGGTATAAACGTGCGCCCTTATATCTTCCATTATCCACAATATCTGCCTACGCAGGCAGCTCGAGTTCTCTGGCTAGAAAAGAGGGGCATAACCTGGAGCAGTTAATGGTGACTGGCAAGGTGGATGGCAAGCGCCCAAGGGGTCGTAGTCCGTTGAGATGGTCTGACCAAATCCGCACAGCTTTGGACTCCAATCTACACGACGCACTCCATGACGCCAAGGATAGGCATAAGAGACGGGACACGGTCAAGATAAAAGTGCTCCAGAAGCGGGGTAATCACGACTCTCAGTAATGAGGAGAACGACGCGAGGAGGAGAGGATTTCTTCCATATGTATATTCGTGATTGTCTACTGGGAAGGGTAAATTAAAGTACTACATTTAGGTGATTTATCTTTCTCTGTTTTTCAAGCAAGCAGATTGTATAACATTGCAAATAAAGTAGAGGCAATTTATTCTCGGACTAAAATTACGTTAATATTTTTATAATATAATATTATAATATATATTGTAATTATTATTACAATTTTGTAATTATAGGTACTTTTGAACTATCATGGTACCGACTTCAACAAGTTATTTCACACTTTTGAGCATTGAAGTCGTATAATTATATCACCGTTGTGATTTCACTGATTTTCGATAGTTCTATGTATGAATGTACTTTGTGGCATCAGAATGGGCTAATGATGGGCTGATGTTAATAATACTGATGATGACTAAATTAACCTTTAAATCTGTTATCTTCTTTGTCCTTTTTATCAGCAGCGCGTTGCGCGTCGAGACAGGTGGCACTGCCAGGAGGGTGCTTCCTGTCCTTCTCGTCAGCTTTTCTTCTAGTTCCGTCAATACCAACCTGATGAAATAAATGGGATTAAATATAATGACCACCATAAAATGCTTTGATACCTGTAGGGGTCCTTACGCTACGGGTCGTTCAAATAAAACACACTTCGATGCTTTAAACTTTGGTGGACTGTATTTCTTTCTTCTCCTGTTGTTACAATTTCTTCTTAGCTTATACTATGTAACAAGCTCTTATTTCTTCTTACTCGTTAGGTAGCTGGTGTAAGCACCATGAAACAAAGAATGTTGTCGACTCCGAGAGTCAGTTAAGAATGCATAATTACACAAAAACGCTCTAATATTTATATCAAAAGCGAGTGACGCTATGAGTGAAACAGAACATATCGCTGTCTCGTTCTACATGTATAAATATTAAAGATGGCGCTGGGCGCATTTGCTCTCCGCCTTGCGCCGCCACGCCGAGCGCACCTCTCCGCAGCTGCAAGTGACCCTCCAGTGAGACCGCAATAGTCCCCGCACTATTGCCGTCTCGCCTGGACCATCGTTCCGACGCTAGTTGCAACAGTGCGCATTGAAGAGCGTGATCCCGATTCAGCTTGTGTTTGTCTGTGCAGGAGCTGAGAGTTTCGTCGAACGCCATGCGACGCGAGCTTCGTGCTTGCTGAGGCGGCGCTCCACCGTCGAGCAACCACCGCCCCGGACAAGCCCGGGTCGGTGTTGCTGCGTTAAACTGCACTGAAAAGTGCAGTTTATCCTTGTTTCGCATCTTTGTTTCTGCACGTACAACGCCACCCGCTCAACAACACACTTTGTGTTGTTAAGCGGCATCGTTCAGGCAGGTGGAGCCCTACCGGGCTAAGCTCGCTCGAACGATCAAATCCGCCATTTGCTGCGGTCGCAGAGTGATCCCTAACGGTGCCAACTACCTCTGTTGATTTTTGGTTTAACCTTGTACCGCGGCCTTTTCCCGCCTCACGGGATCAGCCGAAACAAGCAGGTCTCCGGGGCAACTGGCCTTGGGGTCGCCCCTAGTCAATCCCGGAGTCGTTAGGACACCCCTTCGCCGCCCCAGAAAAAAAGTGCGGATAGGGACACACACCTAGGGATACACAGTAGGTACTCACTCCCTCTCACACAGTGAGCTCACAGGTTGTGTGAGGGAGACACTACCCTGGTTAGGGCATCCTGAGTGCACCCCTCAGGATGCAGCCCCGCCCTACCAATAGTGAGGTAGAGGTCCTTCAGACCTTTGCCTTACGGTACCCCGAACTCTATGCTGCTCATCAAGCAGCCCTCACCTCAGACGCAGAGAGTGCCCGCCTCACGGACACTCCCATTGCTCCCTCCGGGACCTCCGTCCCCACCTACGATGACCCTCCGGCGCCATCCTACTTACAGGAGAGCCCGGACTCCCCCGCCCCCGGCCCTGATAACAGGCGCGCGGTAGTAGCCCAACCCCGTTCTCGCTCTCGCTCACCGATCGGTCGGTTTGCGAGCATCGAACCTGCCTATGTCGTTGTCGAGTCAGTTTCAGACTCGGAAACGGACATGGAGGTCGACCAACCCCGCGCCTCACGCACAGACTCTGATGATTCCGACAACGACGGCTACACCGTCGTAGATCGAAAACGCAAGCGCGCCCCTAAGGCCGCTAACTCCGGGCCTTCCGCCCCGCCCGCTAAGGCAGCCGCCAAAGCACCTACCGCCGGCAATAGGCCGACCCCCGCCCCGCGCCCCGCGTCCCCGCCTTCCGCAACCGCTTCGGCTACAGCGCCCTCTCAGGACGCTAACGCACGCCGCGAAAAGCCGCCTCCGCCTTTGTTCATACAGGACAAAGGCAAATGGGATATGCTATCCCGCCTTCTCACGGATCGCAAGATCCACTATACTAACGCCCGCTCCACGCAGCAGGGCATTAAAGTCCAAGTCCCCTCAGTTAACGACCACAGAGCGTTAACCAAACTCCTCCGTAAAGAGAGCATAAGCTTCCACACTTATGCGCTCGAAGAGGAGAAAGTCCTACGCGTAGTCATACGCGGTGTCCCGAAGGAAGTCCGTACAGACGCTGTACTTGACGACCTTAAAAGACAGGACTTCCCTGTCATTGCCGTACATCGCATGTACAGTGGCAAAGACAAAAGCCCATACGACCTAGTACTCGTAGTACTAGACCGATCCCCGGAGGGCAAGACCATCTTCAACCTGAAGACGGTCTGCGGCCTCTCCGGACTAGATGTTCAGCCCCCATTCAGGAATGGCTCTCCTTCACAGTGCCATAACTGCCAACTATACGGGCACGCTGCCCGCTACTGCTTCGCTCGTCCTAGGTGCGTTAAGTGCCTAGGCGATCATGCCACAGAGAATTGTTCTCGCACGAGGGACTCACCCGACCCACCCAGCTGCGTTCTGTGCGGCACCCAGGGGCACACCGCCAACTACCGCGGTTGCCCGAGGGCGCCACGCACAAACCGCAGGGTGGCAACGGAAAGGAGACCTCCGCCACCTCCTCGTCCCACCTATGATAGATACCAGCGGGTCAGCCCTAAGCTGACAGTAGCACCTGCCTCACAGGTGACTCCCGCTCCTCTCCCAGCTAGGAACGCGTGGTCAAAGCCACCGAGCATGGTTAAAACCATCGCTCCCACCCGCGCCCCGGCCCGCGCACCCGTCCCCGCCCGTACCGCGGCCCCTGCCCGCGCACCGGCCCCGGTCCGCGCGGCACCCCCGGCACCTCCTGCCCTCATTCCACGCGCCGCACCTCGCGTCGCCCGGCCCGTGGCCCCACCCCCTATGCCACTGATGGACTCCTCTCTTCAAGAGGATATAGCGCTAGTCAGCGACCTTGCTATGTCCATCAATATAGATGAGGTCCGTGCTCTAGCACGCAAGATGCACTCCGCACAATCACCTGCGGAAGTCATCCAATATACGCTGGAACATGCCAGCCTCCTTAGCGCTCTAAAGCGCTTCGCCCCCCAAACTCCCCCTCAGTACACCCACTATGGGTAGTACAACCTTAAGGAATAAACCGCGCTCAGTTTCGTTAGCGTCCTTCAACGCTAACGGCCTCTTCAGACAACGTGACCTTGTACACGACTTTTGTAATACCCACCTGATCGACATTATATGCGTGCAGGAAACCCTACTAAAACCGGGGAAGGCGAACCCCAGGTTTGCCAATTTCAGAACGGTACGTAATGATAGAGTGACCGGTCGTGGAGGAGGCACTCTTATCTATTACAAAAGGTCCCTGCACTGCATCCCCATACCTACCCCGACTCTCACTACTATGGAAGCATCTTGTTGCATGCTAGCCATGACGGGTCATCAACCCCTAGTCATAGTTTCCTGTTACCTACCTTGTAAAAAGCGTGTCGCCCGCGCTGACTTAGTAGCACTTTTCTCACTAGGAAGCGCCGTCCTTCTGATCGGTGACTTCAACAGCAAACACGTCCTGTGGAATTGTAATGTCAACAATTCCAACGGTGTTGACCTTGAACGCCTAGTCGCTGACTTAAACTTTGACATAATAGCTCCACTCGAGCCCACTCACTACCCCTACTTCGACCACGGCCGTCCCGACTTACTCGATATGGCACTTTTCAAAGGCGTAACACTTCAGTTACGCTCTATGGAGGTGTGTCACGAATTACATTCTGACCACCGCCCCATAATACTGCGACTAGGCCCCGACCCAACATCTGACGTACCCTGCCCGACCAAGACGATAGTGAACTGGAAGCTCTTAGGTGAATCCCTAAAGGCTATCAGCTCACCCGACCTTGACAAAATCCCTGACGACATTGTGACTAAAGATGACGTATCCCTCGCTATCGACTCTTTCACTAATCACCTCTCCACCGTAGTAGGTGCATCCGCAAAGGAAGTCATAGTGCCGGACGACCGGCACCTTGTCATTCCAGCGGATGTGAGACGATTAGTGACTAAGAGTAAAGCAGTGACCCGACATTACGACTCCTACCCAAGCAAAGTAAACAAAACTCGGAAACGCCACTTTGAACGCATGGTTGAAAGTCGCATGTCCGAGTTGCGTGATCAGAGCTGGGGCGACAAACTTTCAAACCTCGTGCCGAGCCACCAGGCTTACTGGCATCTCGCTCGAGGTATGAAAGGTGTCGGACAAAGCGACATGCCCCCCCTATACAGACCTGTCCCCCTCGTCCCAGCGTTCTTTGACGAAGACAAAGCTGAGTGCCTAGCCGACAGCCTAGAGGCTCAATGCTCCCCCAATGTCGATCACGTAGACCAAGCTCACCTCGATACGGTGGACGCTGAAGTCGAACGTAAAAGCTCTGTGGTCATCTCTGAACTCCCCCCACTCACCCCAGTATCCTTCGCTGAGGTGACGAGACTGATCAAGGACCTCAAACAACGTAAAGCCCCCGGTGCCGACGGCATCTCTAACAAGGTTCTTAAAACCCTCTCCCCCCCTCTCATTCATCTCCTAGTCAGCATCTTCAATGCGGCTATGAACCATTGTGTGTTCCCTGACACCTGGAAATGTGCAAATGTCATTGGCATTCACAAACCAGGCAAGAACTCCTCTGATCCCACCAGCTACCGTCCCATCAGCCTCCTCAGCGCCCTGGGGAAGCTCTACGAACGGATCCTAGCGAACCGTCTTCAATCCCATGCTCGGGAACACCACCTTATTCCCGATGAGCAGTTTGGCTTTAGACCCAAACACTCATGCGTCCAACAGGTGCACCGCCTCACGGAGCACATCCTAGAGGGTTTCAATAAGAAACCCAAACCCCAATCGACGGTAGCAGTCTTCCTCGACGTAGCGAAAGCTTTTGACAAAGTCTGGCACAATGGCTTGATTTACAAGCTATACCACTTTGGCGTGCCAGAGCGTCTTGTGCTCACCTTACAAGACTTCCTAAGGGACAGAAGCTTTCGCTACCGCGTGGAAGGCACCCTTTCCACTCCTCATCCAGTCAGAGCCGGAGTCCCTCAGGGCTCCGTGCTATCACCCATCCTTTTCGCACTGTATACCAGTGACATCCCTCGCGCCCAACCCAAAGTTTTTATAGCCCAATACGCGGACGATACCGCCATTTATTCCACTGGCTGGCATGTAAATAGACAGACATATTTCGTCATTCAACGGGCCATCACCGAGATCGGTGACTGGTTCCGAAAATGGCGCATAGCGGTCAATCCAGTTAAAAGCACAGCTATGTGCTTTACTGAGAAAACCCGCCCCCGCTATCCGAAGCCACTAATTCTGTTCGATGAACCCATTCCCTGGGTGAGAACAACCAAATATCTTGGAGTAACCCTTGATCGGAATCTCACCTTCAAAGATCACATTAATACGGTCCGTAACAGGGCGGCCTTTGTCATGGGTCGCCTAAGTCCCTTAATCTGTAAAGAAAGTAAAATGTCTCTTAGTAACAAGAAGACACTTTACACTGCTTGTATCCGCCCCATCATGACGTACGCATCCGTAGTGTTCAGTCATGCTAGTGAGGCCCACCTACATAAGCTTCAAGCCCTCCAAAACCGGTTTCTTCGCAGGGCAACCGGCGCTCCCTGGTACGTCCGGAGCGCCGAGTTGCACTGCGACCTAAACCTTCCCTCTTTAGCGCAGTTCAATAAGGGCTGCGTCCGCCGACACTTTGATCGAGCCCCCCACCACCCGAACCCTCTGGTTGTCCAGGCAGCGAACTATTCGACTGCCTCATCCGACCACGGCAGGTATTGGACGACCCGGATGACCCCATCGCAGCCATTACGTTGGCAGCTTTAGCGTTGTCCGCAAGTCGTCCTGGTAACATCCCCAGGTGTGCGGTAATCAGAGGTTACACAATCAAACACCGAGCTCGCCGGCGAGCTCGAGGCAAAAATAAAAACCCGATTAGTGTCTCTCCAAATAGTCACAGAGCAATATTCAATAGGGCCCATTCTCAACGGTACAACACTGCAGTTGTACCGGGGCATTTAGTTCCGATTCCCCCTTTGTCTCTCGGCAGCGAGACAAGCCGAGGTCCGAACCACAGTGGTGCCCTTGAGCTCGCTGTCACCCCTCCCGATAGTAGCGTGGCGTTTTCGGCGCCCGCAGGAGACGGAGGTATAAGGCGCTTTTCGCCTTATACGCCCGTCTCAGAAGAAGTGCCCTCAGCGCTTCTTCCTCCTGGGCTATAAGAGGGCCTCCCCTCGCCCAAAGTCCGGTGGAGCTGTACGTCCGTATAGCGGTAGACAGCATCTATGTCCTCCCTAAAAAAAAAAAAAAAAAAAAAAAAAAAAAAAAAAAAAAAAAAAAAAAAAAAATGGGTGCATTTTCTCCCAGTCTGCCGTCGGCGCTCGCGCCGTCAACCTGTTAACACATTACATAGTACAATATTACACGTTCATTTATTCTTATATCTATACCATTGCTATTCCTTTATTTATACACTTATATACCTAGTAAATCACAAACAACTTAATTCTACAATAATAAATGAGAAATCGAAACATACACCTATGATATCTAGCTATTTACAGGCGGGGCAGTGAGAGGGCTCGTTCTGTCCGTAACATTCTCCCCCCGGCGTAGACCTTCGAAGCCATCATTATGAGGGAGGACGATGAGCCGTCTCACTGGCCTTCTGAAGATACCACCCCGCGTACGCACGTCTGCACTTCTTACTACGCCGTCTGGTCCCGTATGCACCTTTTCAATTAATCCGCGCGGCCACACGCCGCGTGGCAACATCCCGTCCGCGATAATAACAACGTCTCCTATTTTCACATTTCGCGCGTCTTTCCTTATATCACCACGGGGTGTTAACGTTGGTAGGTATTCCTTTATCCACCGAGACCAAAACGCGTTTGCTATTGCTTGCGCGGCTCGCCAAGTCCTTCTATCGGCGATGTCGCATTCCCCAACGTATGGCATACCTAAGGCCGTACCTAACAACAAATGATTAGGGGTTAGTGCTTCCGGATAGTCTTCACATACAGATACGTGCGTTAACGGTCGCGAGTTTACTGTGTATTCGATTTCTGTGAGCGCGGTAGCTAATACTTCCTCTTTTGGCGCGCGCTCAGTTAAAGTCACGGCTAATGACGATTTCACCGTTTTAATCATTCGTTCCCACGCCCCCCCTTCGTTCGGCCCCCCGGGGTTAGTAAATAACCATTTAGCCATTTTTCCGTTCGCGTAATTTTGGAGAGTGGGTAACCATTCGTCATAAGCTTTCCGCATTTCGACCGAACTACCATGAAAGTTCGTTCCATTATCGCTATAGAACACGGCGGGAAACCCTCGCCTTGCGGCCATTCGCCTAATTGCCATAATGGCAGAGTCCGTACTCAAACTGCTTAAGAGCTCCACGTGTATCGCGCGCGTCACTAGGCAAGTGAACAACAAACCCCATCGTTTTTCGCGCCGGCGACCTATCACGACCCACATTGGACCGAACCCATCTAAACCGCACCTAGAGAAAGGTCTGGTGTACGCACTCAGCCTTTCACGCGGTAGGTCACCCTTTACCGGCGTCGCGGGTGTCGCTCGTTTAATGCTACACCACGTACATGCGCGCGTTATCTTTCTCACGGACGGACGCATATGTAATATCCAATAACGCTGCCTAAGGTTGTTCACAACGTGTTCGCGCCCTATGTGCCCATTTTTCTCATGTTCGCGCCTAATAAGCAGCATCGTCAACGGATGCCTTCCGTCAAGTACGGGCGGTGTCTTCATTTCCTCCGGTACTAGCGCGGCGTTAATCCTTCCACGCAGGCATATTAGCCCGTCTTCCGTGTACATAGGGTCTAATTTCGCTAAGCGGCTCGTTCGTTCGACTGTTTTTCCGGCTTTCAATCTTGCCGTCTCGTTCGTAAAACAGTCATTCTGCGCTTGTCGTAGCAGTATTTTCTCGCTACGCCGTAGGCGGTCTACGTCGGTCACGTTCTCGACTTTTCTACATTTGTCGCAGAACGTCAGCACTCGCGCTACAGTCCGTATTAGACGATCGTATGACGAAAATCGGTTGACATCAATGAGTGGGGTCGAATCCGTCGTTCGTACGGTAAGCACTTCGACCTCGTCTTCTTCCTTCCCAGTGACCTCTTCTTGTGGCCAATGTTCCTCTGACTTTCTTAAGAACTTAGGACCGGTGAACCAACGATCGGTGCTTTTTAGGCGAGTGCTGCCCGTTCGCGTTGCGTCGTCGGCGACGTTATGCGCGGTAGGTACCCATCGCCACTCGTTCACTTTGGTTAGTTCCGCAATTTCTCCTAAGCGATGTGCTACGTAGGGCGTATAGCGTGCTGAGTCGTTACGTATCCAATGTAAGGTCGTTTTTGAGTCACTCCAATATGTGACACGGCCTGTGAAGTCGTGTTCGCGGATAATCTCAGCGGCTAATCTCGCACCAATTAGGCTAGCCTGTAGTTCCATGCGCGGTATACTTTGCGACTTCATAGGCGCTACTTTCGCTTTTCCAGCGATTAAGGTCACGTGTACGCTTTGATCGTCGTACAGATACCTCCAATAGGCCCCCGCTGCGTATGCCTGTTCGCTCGCGTCCGCGAATACATGCAACTGTCTTTCTACGGCTAGTCTCGTACTGTAACATCGCGGGATACGCAGTTTTTCGATGTATTCCATATCGCGTATCCATTCGTTGAAACTAGCGGCTTCTTCCGGTGGCAAGGGATCATCCCATCCCATTTTGTGTCTCCATAGGCTCTGCAGTATCATCTTTGCAGAGATGACGTAAGGGGATAGCTGACCCGATGGATCGAATATAGACATTACGGCCCCCAGTGCCTCTCTCTTAGTAGGCGTTCGCGTTCCCGTTTTCACTTCGGTCGGGATACGGGGCATCTCCGTGTTAAATGCTAGTTCGTCTGTAGACGCGATCCATTTTATGCCTAAGGTTTTTCCATACTCGTTCAACCCGGTACCTAATTCCTTGTGAGTGGTGGCGCGTTCCTCGTGCCCCACTCCCCCCAGTAAATGAGGACGGTTCGAGCTCCAGCCTGCGAGTTCGAATCCTGCTCTCTTGTGTACCTCAATTACTTCCTTTATCGTATGCGCGGCGGTTTTTTCGTCACTAAAGCTTTGCACCCAATCGTCCATGTAGTGACACTTAGTTATAGCTGTGTGCGCTAGCGCGTGCGATTCTCGCATTTCTTCTGCATTTCTATTCCGCACGCTGTGCGCTAGAAATGGTGAGCTCTTAGCGCCAAATATCATAGCTGTCATCACATAAGTGTCGGGTGGTTGTGACCGTTCATTTCCGCGCCATAGGAAATGTTGTGCGATGCGATCTTCGGGTCGGATTCTTACCCTTAAAAACATTTCCCTTATATCCGCTGTTACAGCGACCGGTCGCTCGCGGAAGCGATATAATATACCGTTTAGGTTTTTCAGCAAGTCCGGCCCTTCCAAGAGCGCATCGTTCATACATACGCCGTTTGATCGTGCCGCGGCGTCAAATACCAAACGTACCTTGTTTGGTTTATGCGGGTTGGTTACCGCGAAGTGAGGTAGGTACCACAGACGAGGGTTGCTACTGTGGTCGCGCTCACACCTGACTGCATATCCTTTCTCTAGCAGTTTGTTTATTTCATTCGTATACGCCTCTTTAAACTCGGATGACTTGTCCATTTTTCTCTCTAAGCTTTTTAAGCGTCGCGAAGCCATGTCGTAACTGGGTGGTAACCGTACATCCTCCGATTTCCATGGGAGGCCGACTTCAAACTGGCCGTTCACTCGTTGTATTGACTTATCAAATATCTCTACTGCCCTTTCGTCGGTTGCAACCGGTTTTCGTTTATTTGAGATACCAATCGAGTCCAGTTCAAAGTGGGTTTTCACCAACTCATGTAGCTCGCAGTCTCGTTCTCCTTGCAGTGTGTGTATATGCAGTGTGCGTTCATCATGAGACACAATTGAGCTTTGCGGTACGGTTCCGTGTATCACCCATCCGAGCTTGGTGAGGGATGCCGCTGGTTGCGACCTTCTTCCCGTGAGTAACTTTCTGGTTACTATTAAATGCCAGTTATCGGCGCCGATTAATATGCGCGGTTTTCCTCCGGAGTAGCACACGTCTTCGGCACACACACTTTGTAGGTATCGTTGGTCCATTATCTCGCTATTCACCGACTGACTACCTAGCTCTAAGTGTTGAACAGTGCGCGCCTTAATAGCGTGGTATACCGTCTGACGTCTTCCTTTTATCCCGATGTCTACGGCTTGGCTACCTGCTTCCCTTTGACTCGATGTGACTCCGTGGATGTTAAGCGCCCTTGTAGGCCCGTGCGCGCCGATTAGGTTGGCTATTTCTTGGTCGATTAAACTAATCGTCGACCCTTCGTCTAACAGACCGAACGTTTCTATTTCTCCTGTCGGTCCCTTAAGTGTGATCGGGCACACTTTTAACAAAACTTTGTTGTTACTTGTAGCCTGCGCGGAGGCGGTAATAGCGGTGTCTTCCTTTTGCGGTTTTGATTCCATTTTTATTCGTTTAACCGCATGCAGTAATGCGTGATGTGGCATTCTACATTCGTTGACTCCGCATTTCCTTGCTTTACAACTATAGCGACGATGTTTGCTATTCATGCACAAAAAACATGTACGCGTCTCTTTCACCCATTGCCATCTCTCTTCCACAGTCATTTCTTTGACTTTTTGGCATTGTGGGGTCGCGTGTTCGTTTCCACAACACAGGCAAACGTTCTTCTGTGTTTCGTTCGTTGCATAGACGTTAACTCGTTGGTTATTGCGGTTATTGGGTCGGAATTGCGGCGAATCCTTGTTCGCTTTTGTAGGCGGGTTATGCTGCGCAGACGAGTAGCAATGGCGTACTGCACGTTCGGCTTCACGCATGAAGAAACGTGATAACGTTACAATTTCCGCTTCTGTTTGTTGCTCTTGTTCTTCAGCATAATCGCACCAACGCGACCGTAGGTGTTCACTCATCTTGTCGGTGATATGTCGCGTTAACATTGGATTCTGTAGGTAACCGCGTTCGTCCAGACACGAAATTACCGTGACAATATTTTGCAGTTTTATTGCAAATTCGTTGAGCTCCGCTGCAGTTGACCCGATGCGCGGTAGCTTTTTTAAGTCGTCTAATGCTTGATCGATTATTATTTCCGGCTGGCCGTAACGCTGTTCTAACGTTTTCATTATTGCAGTCGGTTCCGTTGCGGTATATAACAGCGCGGCTACGCATTGCCGAGCTTCGCCTCGCAGGCACGCTCGTAGCCTAGCGAGGTTCTCGGTTGGCGTCAGCCCGTACACTGCCTTTGCTTCCTTGGCAGCAGCTTTGAACGGTAGCCATTCCCCGGCGGCTCCACTGAATATAGGTAAGTCCGGTGCGCTTCTATGCGGTTTGTTCCGTGCCATTTTCTCTAATATTTCCGCAAGCCTTTCCATGCCCCTGTCTCTGGATACAGGGCGGGCTGGTGACGGTTGGCGCCGCGATGAAGATTCGAACGTTACTTGGTTTGTTGTGGGCATGGGACATAGCTCCGTTTCCTTTGCTCTAATTACTTGACCTCGCTCGGTCTCTCTCACACGCGTAGTATGTTGGCATCGTTCCGTCTCTTTCGCTCTTTCCATGAGTACGGTAGCGTCGATATCTACGCCGTGCTCCCCCCGTCTCTGCGTGTGTTGAACCCAGTCTTTGACTCTCATGCTGGTTTCCATAGCTTCCTGTTCGCAGAGACTTTCCTGATCAGATTCTTCCCTTATAGCCGCTATGTCGGCGACTAATTTCTTCTTGATCAGATCGGCTTCAATTTGCAATTCTTTTCTTCTTATGTCGGCTAGTCGTTCTTCAGCCTCTATTTCCATTTGCCGTATTCTTGCGACGGCACTTGCGCTCGAACGTTGTGAACGAACCGATAATGCTTGCCCTTCGCGTCTCCTACCCGATACGGATCGCGGTCGCGTATTGTTATTTACATTCGGACACGACGCGGACTCTGTGAGCGGCTGCTCATTATTTACGATTGCGTGCTCGAACGCGGATGCAGACGGCGACGCGGGGTAGTCTTCATATACGCGTAGAGTCTTCCCATCGGCGACCTGGCTCCTGGTCGTCGGCATCTTCGGCTCTTCACGCCCCTAATTCCCTACCTGCCTAACGGTCCCTAACAATTCCTCAGGAGGGCCCGGCCCTAAGGCGCGAGATACGCTCCTTTGGAGATGGAAAAGGGGGATGGGTAAGGAAGGTGGGCCTGCCCGGCAGAGGGTCGCAAGCGGTGACGGAGTGCTCGACAGTCGGCTGGAATGTCCGACTGCCTTCCGCAGTGCCTACAGTCCGGCCTCCGCACCACAACTACAACCTTACCGACGTCAGGGGTACAACTTCGGTCCGTGGGGACCGGTGACACCGCACCAAATGTCACACCGCCAGTACTGGCGTTAACCTGGCCCTCTTGCCGACTTAGCACCGTGAGGGGGTTCGAGAGACCAGGCCGCGGCTAACCGCGTTAAAGTCTTCTCTTCTTTCTTCACTCGGGGTACCCGTTGCACGGCGCACGGCGAACGTCGCACCGTTGGGTGATCTTCCGACCCCGGTCCAAGGTCTCACGATGTCACGGCGATCGTCGCACCGTTGGGTGATCTTCGCCCAATGGCTCGCCGCTGTTGCTCCTTGGTAGCACGTTCCACACTCGTTCTGGTGGATCCACACTCGTTCTGGTGGATCTGGTTCCACACTCGTTCTGGTGGACCAGAGATATGTATTGCAATGTTGACACGCGTTCTACACACTGCGTGAGAGGTGCAGTGGGTGTAGACGTCACAGTGCCTCGCCAACGATGATGCTGATTCTTGACTTGATGACGACGACCCGGAGTTGACGAAGTTCTTCTTTCCCGCTTGCTTGAACCCGGCTTGCGGAGGACCAAAAACTGTAGGGGTCCTTACGCTACGGGTCGTTCAAATAAAACACACTTCGATGCTTTAAACTTTGGTGGACTGTATTTCTTTCTTCTCCTGTTGTTACAATTTCTTCTTAGCTTATACTATGTAACAAGCTCTTATTTCTTCTTACTCGTTAGGTAGCTGGTGTAAGCACCATGAAACAAAGAATGTTGTCGACTCCGAGAGTCAGTTAAGAATGCATAATTACACAAAAACGCTCTAATATTTATATCAAAAGCGAGTGACGCTATGAGTGAAACAGAACATATCGCTGTCTCGTTCTACATGTATAAATATTAAAGATGGCGCTGGGCGCATTTTCTCCCAGTCTGCCGTCGGCGCTCGCGCCGTCAACCTGTTAACACATTACATAGTACAATATTACACGTTCATTTATTCTTATATCTATACCATTGCTATTCCTTTATTTATACACTTATATACCTAGTAAATCACAAACAACTTAATTCTACAATAATAATGAGAAATCGAAACATACACCTATTTACAGGCGGGGCAGTGAGAGGGCTCGTTCTGTCCGTAACAATACCCTTATTTCTTTTACTTCAAATTGTATTCGAGCACCAAATGTAGTAAATTATCACCAAATGTAGTAAATTATCACTAAATCTCAAAGTCATATTTAGGTGCAACGACAAGCGAAGCGAGGAGGATCATTAGGTTACTTATGACTACAACAATGCGCGAGCCGAGCGAGAGAAGCGAGCGTGCCGCGGCAGCGGCCGGCGTTGCGTCAGAACAATTGTGACAAAATACAATATTGGTGATCATTGACTACTTTTGGTGATCATTTACTACTTTTGGGTTAGCAATGATTTATTTGGAGTCATTTTGAATAGGATAGCGAGTAGTTAAAACTTTGGTTATAAGTTTTACATTAACATGGGCATTAATTTTTTTATTACTTTATCTTGTGGTAAGTTAACCATAAGCCGAAATAAATTTTATTACTATGGCTATATTTTAAAGTCAAAGTCAAAGTCAAAATCATTTATTCAATTTAGGCGTCTACGACGCTCTTATGAAGGTCAATTACAAATGTTAGTATTGAAATATTCTACATTGTACTGCCACGTTCAGCAAATAAATTGTATAGAGCCACTGCGAGAAGAACGGGCAAGAAACTCGGGGCCATTCTTTTAAACATCTTTTAACAATGTGTTACATACATACTATATAATAGAGTTATTACAATATTTGTTTAAATTATGTAGGTGACAGGCAATAGCTTGGCGGAGGCGGAATTGTCCAGGCATTTTTGTCGTTTTTTTAATCAATATGTTTTTCACATGCAACTTGAATTTCCCTTCTGTGAGCGTTGTAATATGTTTGGGAACTTTATTCTAAAACCGCACACAATTACAAAGTTGACTCTAGTTAATCCTGTGGAAATCATACTAATTTCATTCTTAATCCAAAGGAATAATTGGCTTGACGTAGAGTTTTACGTTAGTAAGAGGTAATGCTATGTAAAAGCCACTTCACTTTAATATAATTATTGTGATCGGTTAACAGTCGTATCTCTGAACTTTGGAAAAATAGATTTGTAAAACAATGTATTGTATGCAATGTAATCATAATATGATGTCATCAGCCTGGGGTATATACAAGTCACGTAAAAAAATTGGCGTCAAGAACCTGACTGTATTTTCCAGCCGTTATCTACTGTAACAACTTCCCATTATATTTAGGCTTAGGCTGATCAACATCTTCAACCAAGCATGGCTGCCAGTTTGCAGCCTATTAATTTTGAATATATAAGGTTGAGATATCGTCATAGTACCTATATTGCTTTAGGGTCAATCAGATATCGGAAAGCAATTTACAGTCTATCAATTTATCAGTTTACAGTCTACTACTTTACAATTTATATGTTTACAATCTATCAGTTTACAATAAAATCTCTCAAATTATAATTTGTCAGTTTTGAATCTATCAGTCCTATCAGCCCCGTGGGGTGCCGGGTTAGAATTGCACCTCCCCATATCTTCCCGTGGGTGTCGTAAGAGGCGACTAACGGAAAAATACTGGAAGGTGGGCAGCAGCGCCTTCTACAGAACTGCCATCTTACACTGCGATCCCCAAGCCGCCTGCCAAGCGTGGGGATTATGGAAAATCCCCCCTAAATAGGGGAGGCTGTGTTCAGCAGTGGACGATCAGGCTGATACAGAATCTATCAGTTTGCTTTCTAGCAGTCTCAGTTGACAACCCCTCAGTTTATAGTCTATCACTTTACAGTCCATCAATTTACATATATCTGTCTGTAAACTTCGCAACGAGCGCTTCAACAGCGCACACTTCTCACCGAGGAGGTTGCAGTTTGTTTCATTAGTTTTTCATATAAAAACAAACCAAAGAGTTTTTTACCTACTGAAGTAGAACTTTAGAAGATTTAATTATAAACCTTCTTAAATCAGATTATTATTGCTATCAAAAAGATCAAGAAAATATTTTCGTGTCGAAAATTTTGTATTTGTTCCTCGCAAGTGTGTTGATAAACGTCGTATGACATACGTGCGCTTTGATAATTACAGCCTCTACTTTCTTGTAGCATTATCGCCTCGGCTGTAATTTTCAACTTACCGCACTTATATCAATTTACAGTCTATCAATTTACATATATTAAATTACAGTATCAGTTTAGTCTATTACGTTACAATCTTTAAGTTGTAGTCTAACAGGTTTTTATCAGTTTATAATATCAGTATACAGGTTTAATGCATCAGTTTGAACTTTTGAAGCGCTCGTAGCGAAGTGTACTTAGCTGTTCTCAACCGATCAGCAAAGTAAAGCAACGTCGCGCGCGGTCAGGAGTTGGATGGGTGACCGCTAGTGACATTACTACTGAGCGTGCACGTGCTTCGGAGGGCACCTTAAGCCGCCGGTCCCGGTTGTCGTCTTAGGATGGCAGTCGTTATTATTATTATTACCTATCAGAATAAAATAATAAAAAAAAAAGTCTATCAGTTATGGTCTATCAGTATACAATTATCAGTTTTCAGTATCAGTCTAGTCTATCAGTAACACCTGAAGTACATACCTTGCTAGTAGCGGGTACTAGTCTCCCCCCGACTCCGGGTGGTGCCCGTACTAAGGGTGGTTCTACACCACCCATCTTTTTGATGGGTTGGACTTTCACACATATAGCATACAATTGGAAATCATGTTTGGGACGCTCTAACACTGGCACGTTTTGGAGGTAACTGTGAAAAAAAAAAATTTGTTAACGATTATTATCTTATGAATAGCTTTTAGCTTAGTTATCACTCCGTTACACGCGCGGGGCACAAGTGTGCCCCAGGTATAATTATTTAATTGTTATTTCAAAATAAATGGACCCAAAATGTCATCTTCTAAAACAGCTATCCCCTATACCCTGATGTATTTGTTAGTGACTCGGTAACAACGACAGTGCACGGGTTTATTTTTTATCAACACATTAGTCATACTAGAGTACCCTTATTTCCTACGTTTTGAATAGAAAAAGCGATCATTCAACCAAAACAACACCACAAGTGAATGTGTGGAGTACTATACATTGTTGTATTTTTTTATATATTTTGCGACAAATCAGTAACTTTCTTTGTTACGGTTCTAAGCATTAATAAACACTGATTTTGAAAACACTAATATTTTTTATATTGTTATGATTGCAATAACGCCTGCTAAGCGGTAAATAATATTTGTAATTTTGTAACAGTAATAATATTTTTCATTTATATTCTATTATACAGGGTGCCCGGTAATGAATAGATAACCTTAAATTAGGTATTTGTATATCTAATGGCCATTCAGAAAAAAAAAACAGAACAAAAAAAATCAATTAGTACCAAAGTTATGGACTTTTTAATAAACAAACATATTCATTTTATATTCATTTAACCAAAGTTTGCATCCATAGCGTAAAAAAAAAGTATGAATACACATGTGACCAATCATTTTAAAACAAAGTGTGCCTAAAGCCGGTTTCAAATAGGTATTTGTTTTTTTTTCTGTTTTTTTTTTCTGAATGGCCATTAGATATACAAATACCTAATTTAAGGTTATCCATTCATTACCGGGCACCCTGTATAAGTAATCCTCATTTAGAAAAGGGGCACAGTTGTGCCCCGCGCGTTTATTGACGTGATAAATAAGACTGCGTGTAACGGAGTGTTATGACATTTGTATACCATTTGAACAGCTCTAAATAACTTATACCATTCGTTATGTTCTTCCTATCCCTTCAATGTAAGTAAAAAAATTATTCACAGTAATTAAATCTTATTTATTTTCTGTGTACACTTGATATACTAAACATAATTAAAAGAAAAGTCCTTTAATTATTACAAAAGTAAAATACAATAAGTAGTGCACACCATCAGCAGCTTTTAAAGAGCCATCTTGTACTGTGATCCCCAAGACGCCTGCCAAGCGTGTTAATCATGGTAAACTCCCCATAATATAGGAGACTTTTGTTCAACGGTGGACACTATGGCTTTCAATAATCAAAGAAAATAAAGATAAGAAAAATAAACAGGAAACCCATATTATTAATTAAAATTACCATAGAAAACTGCAAAACATTTGAAGGTTATTTTTACTAAGAAATTAGAGATTTTTTGCATGGTGGTGGGCATTTTGCGAATGCCCGCCTGGCTAGCTACCACCCTCAAGTAGAAAATCTGTCGCCAAGCACCTAACGGTGTGTTCCGGCAGCTGTCCTTGAGAGCCAGTAATTCTAGGTTATCCTGAACAACATCTGCGACCACATCTTCACTTACCATCAGGTGAGATAGTGGTCAAAGGCTAACATATCAGGCATAAAAAAAAATACATAAAAACTTTAAGTAGTTTTTTAATAGTTAGCTACTTACGCAAAAGCCATCAGCTTGGCAGATGTAAACGTTAAAACACAAGCAGCCCCGTCATCCTGGAACGAAAAATCATTTTAATGAGCAGTCAAATACCCAAAATGGCGGCTTTAAGATATAAAATTCTCAAAGCACCACCACTAAAGATTGACTAACAGACTAACTAACTAAGGGCCTGTTTCAGAATGTTCGAGTAAGTTCCGGTTATGCTACCCAGAACATAAAATAACTGAATGATAAAAATGACAGTTAACATGCAGCGCGTTTCAAGCATTAACCGATGGATAGGGTAAATCGATGACTGTGAAACGCAAAGATAGTGTTTTATTTATTAAATATGTTCTGGGTAGTATAACCGGAACTTCTCGAACATTCTGAAACAGGCCCTAAATTAATTAACTAACTTCAACAAGTTATTTCATTCTTTTGTATTAGAAGTCGGTTCCATTTTTTGTATATAAATATTTTTTTTGCCAAAACTGATAAGGGCTGGTTAAACGATCGATTTTCACTCACCTACATTACTGATCACCATCGACAAAACTTGCAACTACCAAGTCAACTAGGTATATGTCAAGCATTTTTCTGTTAGTTGAGTGTAACTTAAAAACTACTTGACCGATTTTGATGAAATTTATATAGAACGTTTCGTCCAGTGTGTTAAAGAAAACCTTTCGATGGCTATAGGCTTGCCCCCTATTACATGGGACCAAACCCCAATTGCGGTAACGTGGGTGTTTAAAAACCTCTGCCTACCCCTTCGGGGAATACATGCGTGATTATATGTATGTATTATATGGGATCACGTCAGAGGTATACACTTTTCAATTAAAAAAAAATATCAAAATCGGATTACTCTCAAAAAAGTTATGCGTGGTCATACATAAAAAAATGTGTCGAGTTGTGAACCTCCTCCTTTTTTGGAAGTCGGTTAAAAAATATGGTAACATATAGGACAAAGTTTTTATATCATTGGCATGCGGAATAAATAATGTAAGACTGTTATGATCAGTAGACACAGACCCATAACTCTGTATAGTAACAGGGTTATTGGTAAAACGCTAAATGGGCGCTCTTAGCTCGGAGTAGGCATTGTCTTTTACTACGAGACACAGAAGTTAAAGTGTCAGACAGTACTAGAAAAACTTATTTTTTTTCTAGTACTAGCCAAGAGCGCCCGCCGTGGCAAAACTAGACCGCGCCGCGCTCTCTTTGAAAAGAGTTTTGAATATTTACATCGAGCTAAGTAATATAAAATATGAAATAATAAATTACAGGCACAAGAGACTTTTAACATCAGGCGGTCCTCGTGCTTATTACCTCAAATACACATAAATAGACACAAAAAACTTTTTTGTTTTTCTATAATGTTCCTTAGGACTAAGCAGAAGTCAACCCTAAGAGGTTGTTAGCATTTTACCAATAACCCTGTATATGCACACCCTTGTGCCTCATTAAGAACAAAGCCGCATCATAAAATTCTTAGCAATGTGAGACACTCAGGGGCCTATGCCCCGCTCTTGAAATTGGTAGGAAAGGCGGGAATATTTCATACTACGCCTCCAATTAAATATTTTCAGTAAATGTGCTTGATGGCTCTTGCTTGACCCGTCACAATAACGTAAAGCAAAAAAATTAAATAATGCCTAATACCTACTGGCGAAATTAACGTGTAAGTTTCTATGAAATGTTATCTGATATCGTGGCGCACGTGACCTATCAAGGTTTATATGTGCGCCCTTATTTCTTCCTTATGCGTGTTCTTGTCTGTCTACTGGGAAGGGTAAATCAAAGTACTACATTTCGGTGATCACCGTTAATTATTATCCGGCAGAATTACTGTTTTAGTTACATAAAAGGTTATACTAATAAGTAGGCTGAAGTGCGGACGCTCGGTGCAAACGCGGTAGGGAAACTGAGCGCATGAGGCTACTTTTGCAATATCTGCAAATTGTGCTCACGTTGCGTGTGTCCCTACAAACGTAGTACATTACTTAGAAAAAGTGTAAATAATTATCTGTAAAAATAATGTTGTAGTACTGACACTGAAGATTACTTCACTATCCGTACTGTGATGGCTCAGTGGCATTGGCTATGGACTGCCGCGCAACAGGTCCATGGTTCGAATGCCGCCGCTGGCTTGAGCTTCACCGCATGGTGGTAAGGCATTTTGCGAATGCCCGCCTGGCTAGTTACCATCCTCAAGTAGAAAATCTCTCGCCAAGCACCTAACGGTGTGTTTCGGCAGCTGTCCTTGAGCGCTAGTAATTCTAGGTTAAGCCTGTTAGCACCTTCGACCACATCATCACTTACCATCAGGTGAGATTGCGGTCAAAGGCTTACCTATCAGCAATAAAATTACCTCATTGCTCGCGTCTATGTTTTGCGAACAGTGTAATTTGGGAGTCTTCAAGTCTAGAGTGAATAGGTATCTTCAAGGCAAATATGCTTCATCGTCGGCCGCATCGTCACTTTCCATGAGGTGAGATAGAGGCCAAAGGTTTGCCTATCTAACATAAATGCCATATTAATGAGGAAAGAATATGCTCTTTTCTTAACAACACACATAAGGTAGATAGGGTATAGTAGAATAGAGTAGAGTAGGGTAGGGTATAGTAGAATAGAGTAGAGTAGGGTAGAATATAGTAGTATAGAGTACCGTAGAGTAGGGTAGAATAGAGTAGAGTAGAATAGAGTAGGGTAGAATAGAGTAGAATAGTGTAGAGTAGGGTAGAATAGAGTAGAGTAGAATATAGTAGAGTAGAATAGAATAGAGTAGAGTAGAATAGAGTAGAGTAGGGTAGAACAGAGTAGAGTAGAGTCGAATAGATTTTTTTTTATGCCTGATAGGTTAGCTTTTGACCACTATCTCACCTGATGGTAAGTGATGATGTGGTCGCAGATGTTGTTCAGGATAACCTAGAATTACTGGCTCTCAAGGACAGCTGCCGGAACACACCGGTAGGTGCTTGGCGACATATTTTCTACTTGAGGGTGGTAGCTAGCCAGGCGGGCATTCGCAAAATGCCCTACCACCATGCTATAACGACTGCCATCCTAAGGCAACAACCGGGACCGACGGCTTAACGTGCCCTTCGAAGCACGGAAACGCTCAGTAGTAATGTCACTAGCGGTCACCCATCCAACTCTTGACCGCGGGCGACGTTGCTTAACTTTGCTGATTGGTTGAGAAGTAAACTTTGCTACGAGCGCTTTAAAAGAGTAGAGTAGGGAAGAGTAGAGTACTATAGAGTAGAGTAGAGTACTATAGAGTAGAGTAGGGTAGAGTAGGGTAGAATAGAGTAGGGTAGAATAGAGTAGAGTAGGGTAGAATAGAGTAGGGTAGAATAGAGTAGGGTAGAGTAGAGTAGGGTAGAGTAGGGTAGAGTAGAGTAGGGTAGAATAGAGTAGAGTAGGGTAGAATAGAGTAGAGTATAGAGACCTGCGCGTCGACCCTGAGGCCGGTGGGTCCGCACGCGTGGGGCTCCATCATGTAGAAGGGCGGAGCGCCCCGCACGCGCCACACGGCCGCCGCGTGCGGGGCCGACCACAGGATGCCGTGCGAGTGCTTCTCGAAGAAACGCTCCAGCGCGCATCTGACAATGAGAGACATAACTACTCATCCTTGAACTTACAGGCACATGAGACTTAACAACTATGTCTCAAGGTGACGGGCGCAGTGCAATTCGTGACTTGTGATGAAATGCATCTGTTATAGGCAGAGGTCAGTCGGTGGGCCTCGAGCTGGCTCCGACACAATAACATAAAAATAAAAAATAAAAAAGAACCCGTTGCCAGTGGAATGCCGGGCTAGAATGTGGTCGAAGATGTTGTTGTTCAGACTAGCCTAAAATTACTGGCTCTCAAGAACAACTGCCCGTATCCTTGGTGACATTTTCTGCTTGAGGGTGGTCGCTAGTCAGGCGGGCATTCACAAAATACCCTTCCACTATGCGGTGAAGCTCGGCGGGATTCAAACCATGGACCTGCTGCTCGGCAGTCCATAGCCAATTGCCACTGAGCCATCACTGCTTCAACGTAACGTTGTCGTAAGGGGCGGTAGGGGTAAAACACCAGAAGGTAGCGCCTTCTATAAGAACCTGCTTCTTATACTGTGTTCTTTAAGAGGTCTGCCACTTAGGTCTGAAGGCTTATGTTCAACGGTGGACTGTAAAACTGGTGATAATGATGATTAGGTAAGTAATAAGCATTTTTTGTTGTTATTACAGGGAACGCCTTGGAGTTCGAAGACTTATGAGAGCTGAAGAGCTTATGACCATAACCATCCTGGCAAGGTCTTGGTTTAACAGCATAAAGACACCACGGGTGAGGAATCTAAGAAGGTCCAACACTTCATTGTTGAAGACAATGCGTAAAGTATGGAAGAGACTGTGTTCAGCAGTGGACGTTCCTGATACAGTGATAACTCCGTTGCCAAGCATTTAATGGTGTGACTGCAGCTGTCATTGAGAATCAGTTCCCAAAGTAACTCACGTATTTAACGTACTCTCGCGAGAAATTCAAATAGTCTTCCAGAGAGGTCGTTTATATGATGACCCAACTGTATATTTGAATACATTTAAATACCCAAGAATACTGTTTCTTTATCAATTGCAAGTTTGACTTGATCAAGTTCAATGTTGGGCTCTACATAACTACCATCGGGTAAAGAAAACTTTAAGCATTTCATCTCTTTCAAATCAGAAAATTATTAACAAGGCTCTAAAGGAAATAAATCCTTACACTAAAATCATTGGATATAAAAATATATCAAATAGAATGACTATTTTTATACAGACGCAAGATGGCCGCCAAACAAAGTGCTTCGACCTTAACAGAACATTACCTGACAGTCATTTCGGAGGGCTCTCTCTGCTCTAGTTTGCCAGAGTACACTTGCGTCAGATCGTAGCGGACATAATTGACGCCTAACACGAATCTCTTCAACACCTGCAAGAAAACAGCAGATGGTAAGACGAGCGCAGTGCAGTTCCATAGTGTCAAGTAGAACATGAAAGATTACACTGCAATTGTAATAAATAGTTGTGACGCATTCCATCAGGCAGGTGCCGAGTCCGTCTAACCACTTCATAAGATTACACATGACATTAAAAAAACCGTCTGTTGAGAAGGATTGAACTGTATTATATTGCGATTTTTTCTAGAAGGTACAGTGTTCTCGATGGTATGTTAGTGAATAAAGAATACTGCCATACAATAGTACATTCTAAGGAGAAAACGATTTCTTTTCCTTAATTTCCTTTAATTTCATAATTTAACGTACTCTCGGACAGAAATAGAACTTTCTTCCGAGTGATACATAGTGCTTTATACTACACTTACAAGAAAATTAAATCATTATACATTTTTTCATATTTGTCCTGATACTTTACACTAGTTTTGTTAATTTAGATTTGTTTTGGTAATTAATTTACTTGGTTAATTGGTAGGTAATTAATTTTATTCACTAAATTAATTATATGGCTTTTAATTATTCTAAATAATTTTTCAAAATGTCATCTGATAGTGAAAGTGATATTTTATAATGATTACGCCACCAGAAATAAAAAACACAGCTCAAGAAGTCATAAAGAACTTACTACCTGATAAGTCTCGGGACATATACGAGAAAACTTTTAATCATTTTATTTTCTTCGTAGGTGTGGTATAAAGCACTATGTATCACTCGGAAGAAAGTTCTATTTCTGTTCTCGAATTTCTTGTAAACCCTCCGCTGCGAACCAGGCTTAAACATATACCCTCGGTGTACAATGCTAATACGCTTGTAGCGAATCAAATACAAACTTGCAATTCGCAGCTCCACAGTTGGTAGCTACAGCCGTAACATTGTTGACAGTGTTTACAAATATGATAGTCAGCAATTAGTTCAGTGTGTTAATGTCAATGGGTTGTATTATATATATATTGGTAACTTATATAAAATCTACAGCAAACATCAACTTCGTCCACTTTATAACACAGTATACGTCCCATAATCATTACATCGTCTACAATACAACTAGAACTTGCAGAGGTAAAAACACGTCTTCACCCGGTCTAAACTCATAACTAAGCAAGCTAAGCAATACAGTGAACAATTTGCTAGCGACGGCCATCACTTCGTCCACTGTGTTACATAATATGAGATCCACAATCATTACTTCGTCTACAATACAGCTAGAACTTACTTGCAGAGGTAAAAGCACGTCTTCCCCCGGTCTAAACTCGTAACCTAGCGAGCTAAGCGAAGCAGTGAACAGTTTGCAAGTGACGGCCATCACTTCGTCGACTGTATTACATAATATAAGATCTATCATCATTACTTCGTCTATGGTATAGCCAGAACTCACTTGCAGAGGTAAAAGCACGTCTTCCCCCGGTCTAAACTCATACCCAAGCGAGCTAAGCGATACAGTGAATAGTTTGAAAGCGACGGCCATCACTTCGTCGACTGTATTACATAATAAGAGAGCCACAATCATTACTTCGTCTACGGTATAGCTAGAACTTACTTGCAGAGGTAAAAGCACGTCTTCCCCCGGTCTAAACTCGTAACCTAGCGAGCTAAGCGAAGCAGTGAACAGTTTGCAAGCGACGGCCATTACTTCGTCGACTGTGTTACGCGTCCATAGATGTGGGCGACGAATGTGCGACATGCAAGCTGCTACGATGGCACCGCATGACGATTGAAGGAGGGCGTCGCGTGTGAATCTAAAAACAAGACAGGTGTTTAGGGCTACGTATCTAAAAGAGATATGCGGAGAAAATGTAAGTCTAAGAGGAAAATATCATCAATGACAATGACAAAGAAGCGACCCTGGCTATAGGGGTGGATGGATGCCGGTTCGAATCCTGCACATGACTAAATTTATTTTCCCTCGTAACCTTGTAATTTTGTAATGTCTGCGGATTACACTACCACAAACCAATTTTGGAATTGGTTTTAAACTTGTAAATGAGTAATTTTGTAATGTGATTCGCCAAGCAGGCGTTATTGCAAGCATCATAAAATATTAAAATTATAAGGTTGCGTCATCATTGACAAGTTTAAAACCAATTCCAAAATTTGTCTTGTTTGCAGGACAACGTAAGGGGAAATATAGGTGTCGCTCCATCCCTATACGATGGTTGATAAACGAGAGCAAGAATTAGAGTTATGAGTCAAACTGTCATGTTAGCTCAGTCGGTCAGCTCGGTTGGTCAGTCATACCCCGACTATAGGATGGATGGACGCGGGTTCGAATCCCACATATGACTATATTTTATTCTGTCGTAATATTTGTAATTTTGTAATGTAATCCGCAGAGCAGGCGTTATTGTAAACATAACAATATTAAAAATAGTATATTGTCCCTTTTTTTATGCTTAGTACTAAAATAAGACGAAAGTTTAAATAATGATGAGGGCCAGGATGAGAATTACGAGTACGTCGTAAAAGCTAGTAAAAAATAATCAGAGAGGTTCTTACTTGGTAAGATCGCAAGGCCTGCATCCTCGAAGAATCGTCCTCCCTTTTGCAGTTTCAACATAAGCCGTCAGCACCTAAAAATATGATGATGTGTAAAGTGCCCCCTAAACGATCAAACATGTTTGTCAAACTGTACATGTTTGTCAAACTTGCAACTTTGTTTGCACGTTTGTCTAAACTAATATTATAAAGAGGAAAGATTTGATTGTTTGTTTGCATTGAATAGGCTCTGAAACCACTGAACTGATTGGGATGAAATTTGTCAATCAAGATCATTAGGATAATGCGGCTGAAACAGCGGTGTAGTTTGACATATTTGTTTGATGTATTTTTTGATTGTTTACGCTCGATTGATAAAAACGTGTAGTTTGAGAAACGTGTTTGTCAAATATTTTTGGTCGTTTCCAGGGCACTTAAGCTAATACTTTATATAAAAACTAGCCCGCCCTGGCTTTGCACCCGTTGGGGCTGCAAGTTTATAACAAAAACTATAAATAGAAACACATAAAAAGTAGTTATTGTGACATAACTGTAACAATATGGTATTGCGTTTTTTTTGTTTGGTCTTACATAACATAGATTTTCTAATAACATAGCCCACGATAGTAGATGATGTAGATATTGTTATCCTATATAAAATTGTAGTATATCACTTTGCTCTATCGTCAACGATTTCCGCAGCGTACGCGATATTAAGTTTTTTTTGGTATATTGGTATATTAGGTCCTTACATATGAAATTGGCGTTTTGTATGGGAGGAACAAAAAGTCGAATATTTTTTAATATAATATATTTAATTAATCAAAGTATGAACCATTATTTTCTATGCACTTTTGCCATCTCATAGGTAGTTCATTGATCCCTTTACTAAAAAAACCAGTCGGACGGGAATCAATAAAATCTTTGAAGGCGATTTGGACTGCCCCATCGGAGTTGAATTTTTTCCCTTGCAAGAAGTTATCCAAATTTCGAAAAAAATGGTAATCTGTTGGAGCAATGTCCGGGGAGTACGGAGGATGTCTTAGACTTTCCAATTGAAGCTCTTCTAATTTAGTAGCCGTCTGTAGCGCAGTGTGTGGTCTAGCGTTGTCGTGAAGCAGCAGTGGCGTGGAGCGATTGACCAGCCTAGGTTGTTTAGCCGCTAGCTTTTCCATCATGGTTTGCAATTCCTGACAATATACATCAGCCGTAATAGTCTGGCCAGATTTGAAAAAACTGTAATGAACAATACCGGCACTAGTCCACCAAACGCTTACAAGTAACTTTTTTGGGGTTAATTTTCGCTTGGGGCAGGATTTGGCTGGCTGGCCAGGATCTAACCATTGCGCTGAGCGCTTCCGATTATCGTAAAGAACCCATTTTTCATCACAGGTAATGATTCGGTTTAAAATACCTTCATTATTGTGCCGGTTTAGTAATGTAACGCAGCAGTCGACGCGCGTTTGCCGGTTTGTTTCAGTCAATTCGTGAGGTACCCACCTTTCAAGCTTTTTAATCTTCCCAATTTGCTTCAAGTGAATTAAAACAGTTTTATCACTAACATCGCAGCCTGCAGCTAACTCGGACGTGGTTTGCGATGGATCCGCTTCCACAATAGCCTTCAACTCTTCATTATCAACTTGAGTCTCAGGCCGTCCACGGGGCTTGTTCTGCAGGTCGAAATTTCCAGAACGAAAACGTTGGAACCAAAAACGAACTGTGTTTTCTTTTGCAACACGACCGCCATACACATCATTCACCCTTCGAGTTGTTTCCGCAGCACTAGTGCCACGGCGGAACTCGTACTCGTAAATAATGCGACATTTAAGGTTTTCCATTTTGTAAAATGAGTGACGCAAACAGAAAAAAACAGAAGAAATAAAACAAATGAATGACGATCATCGAAGCACAAATACATGAGTCTATAGCTGTACAAATTTGAATTTGGAATTCCTTACCAAAGAGGAGAAATTCGTGATTAAAGTGGCCAGTACGAAAAACGCCAATTTCATATGTAAGGACCTAATATTTTCACACGTTGGGTTACATATTATTACAAGTTTTCATACGGATCCCTAAGTTTTTGAAAATATTCTATAGCCTATGTTCATCAGAGATAGTGTAAAAATCTAATGGTTTCCATTGCTTGACTCCGTATATACCGATAAACATTTGGAAGTCTATACCTACTTACATGTACAGAATGTGTGTGAGTGAATAAGTCAAATAAGTGATTTTCTAATGACCATTATTATAGTATTTTCCCATCGAGTAAGACTACGGTCAGATGTTGACTTATCAGTCATGAACGAGTAATTCAATTTTAAATTACAATAATATAGTAACTCCTCATTAATACTCGAAACTAGCATTTCCTTATACCAACAAACATTTTAGTTAAAATCCACATAATAGATAGCTATTCTATTCCCCGACATCCATTACAACAGCGCGTGGTGATAAAATCTAAATATCTTGGAAACGAATTTTCAGAATTCAATCAAACATGATTGAATTCTGAAATGAAGATGAAGCATCGCATAATACCTGATTTAGATCAAACTGCATCAAATAAGATACAAGCGTTTAAACTACCATGTCACGACACAGAATTACATACACAAACACAACCTAACACACACTGAAATAGGTAAACTTAAAAAGTACTGGACCGATTTGAAAACCTCTTAACCATAAGAATCCTACACTATCCCTGATGAACATAGGTTATAGAATATTTACAAAAATGTAGGGACCCGTATGAAAACTTAGATAACATAACCCAACGTGTGAAAAAAATACCAAAAAAGCCGTTATATCGCGTACGCTGCGGAAATTGTTGACAATAGAGCAAAGTGATTTGCTACAATTTTATAGAGGACATCAATATCTACAAAAAAAAATCATCATTTTATTTGTCTAACTATTACAGTTATATCACAATGACTACTTTTTATGCGTTTCAATTTATATATTTTTTGTTAAATGCGTGCGAAGTGGGGCAGGCCGCTAGTAAGTAATAACTTTAGATGTAATATATGTAACGAAAGTCATACCTTCCACTCGTACCCTTCATCAGGCACCGCACCTTGCTCCGTCACTCCTTGCGCCGTCTTCGAGAACTCCCAGAACACCTTGACAGGTGATATCGTAAACCTGTCAAAATTATACATGACATAACAAGCATTGTTCTTTTACTTTCGCCATGCAAAACTATTATTGAGAATTCGACTCGAAGATTCAGAGGCAGTAAGAGCAAAAAAAAAGTATTTGACCACGAACAAACGACACGTTGCTTTTGTTAATGAAGGGTTATCAACACAATTTAAATCCAAGCCTTACTCCATCTTAATTGGACTCTATTGATGGACACGTATTAAAACACTATAAAATTCCTGAGGATGTTTGTGTTTCGTCATCCAGACCAGATATATTTCTATACTCAAAAAAATCTAAAACACATAGTACTTCTGTGCCGTGGGAAACAAACATACCTAAAGACCACATAATAAAAACTAACAAATATTATGACTTCACAAATGAATTAACCAAAAACGGTTATGTGGTTAATTTATATGCTGTAGAAGCGAAATCCCTATATAACCTACTAAAAGACCTTGGTCTGTCAAAAATAACCGTAACTTCCATCCTAGAACGTGTATCCAAGGCGGCATTAGATCTTACCAAATGTTGGTTGGGCAGGGGAGGAGGCTCGAGCGGTGAAAGGGAGCATTGATGCATCATAAAGGGGCCCCTTAACCTTACTCACTGGGTTGCAAGTCCCAGGCACCTTGACTTGGGCCTCTTCCTCTGCAACGCTATGGACCCGGCACCCGCACGGTGAATCCATGGAATGTTAAGTAATTCGTCTCTCTACCCATGGAATTCTGGGCCAGAAATGCACACCAATCTTCCCGTTGAAATCTTTAGAGGCAACGAAGAACAATCGAAAAAAGAATGAGAAAAAAGTCTGTTTTAGCAGCTGTTCTTGAGAGCCAGATTCTATTTCAGATTTAGCCTGATGAATGCTGAGTCTCTACCAAACCAAAATTGGCAAATTTTGTGTTTCCCCCATGACTTGTTGGTGACAAAAGTTGCCGTTGTTTGGTGCAGATTCAGTTTTACATATTAAATATTTGTCAATCAAATAGGAACGCGACATCCATACATAGTCAACTTTGCATAAATACCCATGAAGCGGTTTCGTACCACCTCCATAATGCATAGGTACGGCTGAAGTATAGAACACCCTACCAGGGCCCCAATTCTCTTAGCTATTGACCACACGCCACACTACTGCGATGCTTCTCCGATCGAACTGCTCTTAATGTCAAATTCGGTAGTCTGCTAATTCTAGCTCCTGATCGCAGTTGTATAGCAATCGCGTCGCTATCATATGGCTTGCAAATAATGCCTTTGAAATAATAATGAAAACTTCTATCAATCAAGCTGTCGCGAACGCGAATATAAAATAATATCTAAAATATTATAATACATTAAAAGTACTAAATCGATCAAATAGGAAATTGAATATATACTTCCGTTAATAATTAAAACGTCAAATGACGGTAGTTAGTACTATGGGTGGGGGAACAAGATGGCGGCTGTCAGTGCACTTACAGCTAGCAAGAGGGACAGTCGAAGTGTGGATACCGGGTAAAACGTGCATAACTTTGGAGCTCTTGTAAGTCAGATTTTATCATTATATAGCTTTGTGATAAATGTGTAATTACCGATGCAAAGGTGATATGAAATGGTTCTGGTGGTAAGGGACGGCTATATGGGGAAGATGTGGAGGCCGTTTTCTTAGGGCGAAAGCCCTATGATATAACATTTCAAATCAGCTTGGCATAGATATATATATTGTGTACATTTCTCCCATAATAATATAGCGAAGCAGAATATTTAAAGTCATATAATTGCACTTTCGCAACACGGTGGAGATGCTGGGATATGAACCCTGGCGGGAGAAAGATTTTTAAAAAAGATATCGTGTTAATTTTCTCTATAAAGTACCACGTGTTAGTTTTCAGAAAGACAAAACTTTCGAAACTGATTTCTCAAAAAGAAATCCCGTGGTAATTTTTCAAAAGAGATAACTAGTGTATTGAGATTTCTAAAAAAGAATTCTTAATTTGAAAATCACGCTGAGTGTAATATATATAAATATATGCTGTAATTTTTAATATGTATGTCAATTCATATGATTTCAAGTAAAGAAATCGGAATTATGAACACGTTTTCAATAAAGGAAACGTAGATAAAATGTATGTCAGTTGATATGATTTCAAGTAAAGAAATCTGAATCATGAACACGTTTTCAAAAAGAAAACGCAGATAAGGTAGCTATATAGTGTGCATGTTGGTCGAAATAAAGTGTTATCGAGTAAAATTTAAAATAGCCGCCAACCTCGCATTTAAATTTCCCGCCCCTTCTGTCGGTAAAACATGACAGTGCGAAAAGAAAGTAGTGGAGCCACATTGGTGCCTGAGATGGCGCTATTACAAAATCTTTGTTCATGTAGTCAAATGAAAATTTTGTAAAATGTTCGATGGATTGTCTAAGGAATATGATAAAAAATCCTGGATTTATAAAATATCCTTATTTGAATAGCTGCCGTGTGCAAAATAGCACAGTAACTTTAAATTGTTGCGTATCGACTAGAAGTTTTTCAAAGACTCGATGAGGTGCATGGCGGTAAACAGTGCTGCCAACATTACGTAAATATTTCTTTCACGTTCTTTATCACGTAGAATAAAATAATACATAAAGACAATAATATTAAACGAGGGATACGAGAGATGAGCTATCGACAATTTTAATAGAATTTATCGCATTCCAATGTGTCACATGAGTCGAAACGTTCCATTACAGTCTGTCTCGTGTTTTGTCAATGTTGCTTCACCTGTCATTAGGATTATCATCATCACTTCCTTTACTGCACTTCACTCTGTCATTTGAGAAATATATTTTCTGTGATATATTGCGTCATTATAAAAATTCTCTAAATAAGCGTTAGTTAGAGTTCTTAGTGCAAATTAAGTGTGTAATAGATATCTAATAAAGTATTGCGGAGAATCCTGTACAACCGGTGAGTAATTTTTGGTAAATACGGGTTCATCGCATAAGGAAGCCAGGACGCCTCGCCGGCCGCTCTTACTAATCTACGAATTTGTAATCGTATTATTGATTTGATAAAATAAAGGTTCGTAGTTCATTGATTTCCATAGAAAGCTTGTTATTTCATTTGATTGAGCTACTTAAAGGCTATAAGTTCATAATTTTATTGGTACAAAGGCACGCACATGGCGTTATGACGTCGTGTGAACCCCTAATGTAAAAGTTTACTGGGTACCTCGTTTGTGATTTCCATATTAAGATTCACAAATCATTAAAGAGTAAATCTTTTTGAATGTACAGTCATAGGAAAAATAAGTAATTTGTTAATAAATACCTAACTTAATATTGGGGGCCGGCGAGAGCTAACCTGATATTTTCATGCACTTGTTTTCTGTGAGATATGATTTGGTTTGTACAACTGAATTTCACTTCTGCAGTATTCAGAATAAGATGGAGAATTCTACGAGTCACGCTTCAGTGTATAGGGTCAACCTGATTAGGGATCAATTAGAAACATTAGCAAATCAATGCCGGACATTCACTCAGGATAATCACTGTCCAATAAAAATTAATATATTTAGGAAAAAATTACAAACTTTTATAAAAGAAATTACATATTTCTTTACAATCTATGACTCTGAAGAAGTAGTTAATCATCTAACGCAATTCCAACTGGAATGCGAGGACTTGCTGGCTGAACTAGAGCTGTTTTCGTCTTCTCAGTCCTCTCGTGGGCCGGAACAGAAAGCAAGTAAGCTTCCAACCCTGGAGCTGACCAAGTTTGATGGGGACATATTGCGGTGGCAAGAATTTCATGATACGTTTTGTTCAAACATTGATAGCAGAGACTTGAGTGATGTCGACAAGATGTTATATTTGAAATCTGTTCTTGAGGGGAAAGCTAAAGAAGTTATCGAAGGTATTCAAGCAACAAATCTCAATTATCAGATAGCGCTCAAAGCACTAAGAGACCGCTATGGTAATAAATCTGTTCTGGTAGACTCTCACTACAATGCTTTATACAGTTTAAAAACATGCAGTCCGGACATAAGTGAATGCAGAAGGACTTACAATGAAATAGAACGCCACCTTAGAGTCCTTAATGCTCTAGGTGAGGATACATCGGGCAACCACCTACGGACTGTTATATTGAGCAAACTACCGGAAAACTTCAAGTATGAACTTAACCTTCGCCTTAAAGAAGATGAGAGGACAGTAGGTAATATACGGTCTCATCTGGAGCTACTCATCCGTGCTAATGAAATGTCTCATCGTGTAATGCCTGTTGAGCAATTTACAACCGAAGCTTTAGTATCTGCAACTGACACTTCAAAGTATTCTAGCACCTATCGCTACTTACCCAAAAGGGAACAAATTAATAAGAAAAGGAAAATTGAGTTTAATCGCGAACCTCCAAAGAAGAAAAGGACCCTCATGCCTTGTATATTCTGTCAAGAATTGCATTATAATGAAGAATGCCCTCTCTCCTTAGGCAGCAGAAAGGATAAACTTAAGGAGAAGAAAAAATGTTTCATCTGTTTAAAAGAGGGTCATTTTTCAAAAGTCTGTAAAAGTAAACGGAGATGCTTTCATTGTAAGAAGAACAGCCACAATAGGGCACTTTGTGATAAGTTCAAATATAATAAGAAGAACCCTACTACTACCCTGGTTAGTCATAACACTAGTTTACAAACCGCAATAATTTCAGCTCAAGGCCATGAAAAGGATAATTTTATAAAATGTCGTGCACTTTTTGATTCTGGTAGTCAGAGATCATATATAACTTGTAGTAAAGCTAAACAATTGAAACTTCAATGTGTAGAAGAAAATTGTTTAATGATTTACACTTTTGGGTCGAATAAACCAAAAGAAATGATTAGTCCTTTGGTTAACTTAAAGTTGCTTACACAATCGGGTATCTGTAAAGTTATAGAAGTTAATGTTATACCTTTAATTACAGAACGAGTAGGAGACAGCTATTCTTTGAAGTTATTAGTTAAATTAATAGAAAAAAAATTCAAAAATAATGTAGTTTTGGCAAATGATTACTCTATGGGTACTCAGATTGATCTTCTGATAGGTAATGATTTTTATTTTCAATTTGTACATAGTGAAAAGGTACAAGTAAATGAACACCTTTTCATAATTAAATCAGATTTTGGGTGGCTAACTGCGGGAAGGTACCGACCTGAGGAATCAAGTAAACTTACAATGAGTGTAGTGACTTACTCCCAAGAAGCTGTGCATGCCTTAAGCAACAATTTTGCTACACCGGACTTACCACTTAAAGAGAGTATTGTTAATCAGATATGGGAAATTGAGGCTCTCGGAATCACGGATTCACCAAAATCAAAGCGAGATGAGGAAGCTATAGAAAACTTCAACCACACTATTCAGATGAGAGATAGTAGATATTATGTCACATGGCCTTGGATTGAATTCCCACCAGATCTACCAACAAACTATAGCTTGGCATTAGGAAGACTGAAAAGTCTAATAAAAAGGTTACATCAGAAATCAATACAAGAGTATGAAACCATCCTAAATGAACAAATAAAAAATGATATTATTGAAGTAGTACCAACACTGGAACCAGTTCACCAAACATATCCACCTATTCATTATATTCCGCATCACATAGTCCACCAAGCTGGTAAAAATGGTCGTATTGTATATGATGCTTCGGCAAAAATTAAAGGACACCACAGCTTAAATGAATGTCTTTATAAGGGACCATTGATGTTGGAAGACCTTACTGCATTGTTGATAAATTTCAGGATACACAAAGTTGGTATAACAGCAGATATTGAAAAAGCGTTCTTGCAGATAGGGCTTCAGGAAAATGACAGAGATGTTACACGTTTTCTTTGGCTTAAAGACACTAAACGCGAGGTCACACCAGATAATATTATTCATATGAGGTTTTCCAGGATTCCGTTTGGGATAATTTCTAGTCCATTTTTATTAACTGCTACCATTAGGTATCATATAAAACAGAAGAATCCTGATCTACTACGGCTGATAGCAGACAAGTGCTACGCAGACAACTTGGTTTCCGGCGCAAAATCTACAGAAGAAGCTTATGAGCTCTTTGTGAAAACCAGAGACATATTTGATGAGCTTTCAATGAACATAAGGGATTGGTTATCGAATGATACTGACTTCATGAAGAAATTACCACCTGAACTGAAGTCAAAAGATATTAACCAATGTAAGGTTCTTGGTATGCTGTGGAATACTGTGGAAGATTCACTGCAGCTCAAATTTAATTCTACTGGTGCAGCAAATATTGCCATACGTACCAAAAGAGATGTACTTCGGATCCTTGGTTCAGTGTATGACCCATGTGGATTAGTTTCTCCTATACTAATCCCAATCAAGCTCTTCCTGCAAGATTTATGGAGACAGAAAATAAAATGGGACACATCATTATCTGAAGATATGATACAACTTTGGAAAATAGCTTCGGAAGGGTTGAAAGAGATTCCTGAAATTAAGATACCCCGCTATATTTGTCTCGCAGGAAGCAGGTTTGAACTGCATTGTTTCACGGATGCGGCAGAAAAGGCATATGTAGCTGTTGTTTATCTACGAGATATTGAAAGGAAATCACTTTACTTTGTCATGTCAAAAAGTAGAATAGCACCACTAAAGGAAAAAGAACACCTCAAGATCCCCAAGCTAGAACTTCTTGGTGTTTTGATTGGTTCCCGCTTAATGAAATACATAAATAAATCATTGCAACTCTCAATTAGTAGACAGGTACTATGGACTGACAGTCAAATTGTATTAAGCTGGATAAAAAGTAATAAGCTGCTCTCTCCTTTTGTTTCTAGAAGAATTACTGAGATAAAGCAAAATAAAGAAACAGAATTTCGATATGTGCCCTCTAAAGATAACCCAGCTGACATAGGAACTAGACCTCATGCAACACCTCTATTGCAAACTATATGGCAATGTGGACCACCTTTTTTGAAAAAAAATGAATCTGAATGGCCAGTGCAAATTGTCACAGATAGCACTTTCTTTGCTGGGGAGGTCCTTACTCTCGTAGGTGAACATGATGTATGTAATGAGGAAAATGATAATCAAGAGGAAGTACAGGAAATGGAACCCGTTTGTGATGAAGAGTCTGCCAGGATAAGGGACATCCAGAAGCGTTATTTCCCTCTGGAATATACCGGAAGGACAACCAATGTTTCCAGATCTTTACAGTTATATAAAGATGAGAAAGGCCTGTTAAGATGTAAAGGTAGATTCCAAAACGCAGAATGGTCACAGGAACAGAAATTTCCAATATTGTTACCAAAAGAAGCAGAGTTCACTCATTCAACAATAAAGAGTATTCATGAAACAAATTATCATGTAGGAGTCTCTCATACATTAGCTCTACTGAGGAAAAGGTTTTGGATTTCTAAAGGCAGGTCTACAGTACAAAAGGTCATCAGAAAATGTACACAGTGTCATAAGTATGCAGGGGGGCCTTTCAAACTACCACCGATGTCACCTTTACCCGAAGAAAGGGTGACATGTTGTCCAGCATTTTCATATACAGGCACAGATTATATGGGTGCTTTAAAGATATCTTCTGGAGAGAAACGGTGGATCTGTGTACTGACATGTTTATCATCACGAGCTTTACACATGGAAGTCGTGCATAATCTTACGGCCGAGGAATTTAACCTAGCTATTAGAAGATTTGTTGCTGTGAGAGGGCTGCCTTTGTTAATAACATCTGACAATGCTACACAGATGAAGTTGATGGCTGATGTTATGACTGGCAATCAATGCATAGAGAACCAGGTGAAATGGCGTTTCATTCCTGAACTAGCCCCCTGGTTTGGTGGCTTTTATGAACGGCTAATGAGTCTGATAAAGCACTGTATGAAGAGGACACTAGAAAAGCATCTACTTAATGATCAGCAGCTGTTAACAACAGTAAAAGAAATAGAGGCGGTTCTAAATACACGTCCACTGACATATGAAGCGGATGAAGTCGAACATGTGCTCTCTCTCCGATTGATTTCCTACGTGTTGGAGGCCCAGTAGTTTCTAAAAGCTCTGAAAGACAGATATTAGGACCATGTACTAGCACAAAGGAAAACCTAATCCAGGGATGGAAGATGGGTCAAAAAATCATAGAAGAGTTCTCAAAAATGTTTACTGGACAATACCTACCATACCTGAGACAAAGGAGCTCGCTTCATAAGGAGCCACGTGTAGTATGTAATAGAGAACCAAAAGTAGGTGAAGTAGTGCAGATAAAGAGTGACAGCAGTAACCGAGCCAATTGGAAAGTTGGAGGGATTACTCAACTGATTAGGAGCGGAGATGGTCATATTAGAGTAGCGAAAGTCCGTACTGATAATAGGCATATACTAACGCGTTCAATAGCTCACTTGTATCCCCTCGAACTTGATAATGAGTGCTTAGAAGATCACGAATCATCTCAGCCCCCAGTAAATGATAAAACCTCAGAGTCGATACGAGTAGATGTTGAAACGTCTAAGTCCCCAGCAAAGGAGACATCCACATTAGTAGACAATGAAATGTCTAAGTCTCCAGCAAAGGAGACATCCACATTAGTAGACAATGAAATGTCTAAGTCCCCAGTAAAGGAGACACGATCTCGACCACAAAGGAAAGCAGCTATCAAAGCAAGACAATTATTAAAAAAGTTAACAAAGCAACTTTTGGCAAGACAGTAATATGTTTCGCCGGCGGGTGTGTCGCGAACGCGAATATAAAATAATATCTAAAATATTATAATACATTAAAAGTACTAAATCGATCAAATAGGAAATTGAATATATACTTCCGTTAATAATTAAAACGTCAAATGACGGTAGTTAGTACTATGGGTGGGGGAACAAGATGGCGGCTGTCAGTGCACTTACAGCTAGCAAGAGGGACAGTCGAAGTGTGGATACCGGGTAAAACGTGCATAACTTTGGAGCTCTTGTAAGTCAGATTTTATCATTATATAGCTTTGTGATAAATGTGTAATTACCGATGCAAAGGTGATATGAAATGGTTCTGGTGGTAAGGGACGGCTATATGGGGAAGATGTGGAGGCCGTTTTCTTAGGGCGAAAGCCCTATGATATAACATTTCAAATCAGCTTGGCATAGATATATATATTGTGTACATTTCTCCCATAATAATATAGCGAAGCAGAATATTTAAAGTCATATAATTGCACTTTCGCAACACAAGCATCAGTTAAAAAATCAATACAGTGCTTTTCTAGCAAACAATACATTAAATAAATATATTTAAGTTATTTAGCTATTTTTCTACCTAAAATCCTCCGAAATATTTTATGCCTCTGTAGGAACGCAATCGCAACAAAATAGCTTACAGCATACCTATTAAACTATTGATAGCAACACACCGACTTGCGATCGAACCTAAATAGCGGGCAGACTACGGATACTGTCAAAAACTACAATTTTCATGCAATTAAGTTGCGTTAACGCCGTTCAATAGCTAAGAGAATCGTTGCTTCCCGATAGAATATACAGGGTTATTGTGAAAATGCTAACAACCTATTAGGGTTGACTTCTGCTGGCCCTAACAAACATTTTGAGATGTTTTTTTTTGTATTGAATTTTTTTTGTTATGCCTACTCCGAACCAAGAGCGCCCGCCGTGGCAACACTGGACCACGCCGCGTTCATTTTGAATAGTTTTGAATAATTACATCGAGCAAAGTAATAAAAAAATATGAAATAATACATTACAAGCTCAAGAGACTTTTGACATCAGGTGATCCTTGTCCTTATTCAGTCAAAAACATATAAAAAAAAATAAAAGAAAATTTGAAAAAAATAAAGAAAACATCTCAAAATGTGTTGTTAGGACTAGCAGAAGTCAACCCTAACCCTTGTTAGCATTTTACCAATAACCCTGTATAATCTAGGAGCTAAGGCAAGTGAGTGAATAGGCAAGCATGTTCCACCGTCAATCGCGTCGTCTTATTCCTTTCAGTCAAAAACTAGCTTATCAAATTTCAATATCCTTTGTACAAAAATGTAATTACTTGTTGCCGCCGGGTCTAGCCAATCCCTTAACGTTCTCCACAAAGGTGTCAGCCAGCAGCTCCGGCAACGAGAACAGCACGGCCGCGGCACCGCCGCCGCACGATGTGCGACCTGTGCATGACAATATATACAGTGTTCATACAATATACTTCCATGATAAGAGGCCAAGAGAAGTGGAGCAAAATTGTGACACGATGGTACTCTAGAGAAGGGAAAATGAAAAGGGGCAGACCACAGAAAAGGTGGGATGGTGACATTAGGCAAGTAGCAGGAGTAACGTGGAATAGAGTGGCCCTAGAGAGACAGGAAAGGAAAAGGTTGGAGGAGGCCTTTGCCGATTGGCAAACAGACCTACAAAAAATAATTAATTATTAGAATAGAACAGATCAAGACAAGTTTAGCTACAAAATATATCCATATATATGGATATATTTTATGGTCATAATGTCTGTTCTTAATACATTGTAAATAGAAATAAGTTCGTATGAATAAAGGGCTTTATTATTACTACAATATACTTCCATGAGTTATAATTTTACAAATTATTGGAACACAAAATTGTATGCCTCGGGTGGGAATAGAAAATCGGCTCGAAAGAGTGTACTCAGATGGCCAAATTGAGAATATACACTTAAATAATTAAAATTTTAACACAATCAAAATCGACTTCAAATATAAAGTACACATTATTAGGGTTAACTCTAATTGGACCACAAGACAAGCACTAGCTTATGAACATAAAAAAATCATCAAACTCTGTACAACTTGTAAAGAGTCAACGGCAATTTCATACTTTAACACCTATTATTTTTGTCACATAAGTATTCGAACTATCCACTAACCATCCTGAGTTCCAATCAAGGACCTCGAGATTCTTAATCGACCTTTATGCTACCGACCAATTTCCAGTATAAGACAAAAATATTAATGTCATTATTTCTTTTCGCATTCATAATAAGAACTAGGCGCAGTTAACTTCCAAAAACACACACCTGCAGGTCCAACATTGTGTGGCTCCCAAAGCACGTAGGATTTGCCGTCGGCACCTCTCCAAATTCCAACGCAATAGTTTTTAGCGCAAAGAACACCATATTTGTTCTGGAAGCACAAAAATCAACTTGTGACTTCATGAGTAAGAGAGGGTGGGTATTAGGGTGTGTGTTTTTATGGGAGTGTGTGTATATAAAAATAGGGGTGTACATGAAGGTATGCGTATATGACGGAGAGGTGTATATGAAAGTATGTGTATGTCGGAGAGGGTGTATATGAGAGTGTATTTGTTAGAGTGTGTATATATGTGTAACTTACCGTTTCGAAAAACTTCTTAAGTCCTCTGGTAAGGTCGAGGACAGCCCCGGTCTCACCAGCGTTCAAGTCCCCGCTCACGGCTTCGTCTTGAATCTCCACTTTGATCTGTAAGGTGATCATGTAACTTTGTTAGTAAAAATTTCTGAATGTTAGCATCATTCTGACAATGCTAATCAGCAACCGAACCCCACTGCGTTGGAAACATTACCTCCATACTGGAGCACAGGACATGATAGAAGTCAAAATAAAATAATTGATGGCAATGTTTTCCAGCCGATCGGGATTCGGGAATAAATTCAACATTAATATGACCTTATTTTAAGGAAATATTTTTATACTGTTCAAAATGATTGTTTCGACCTTTAGACCACATAGTACAAAAGTGAAGTCGATTGGCGTATTTTTTGCGTCCACCAAAGTAGTACTAATAGTAATAAGATGTACCCTATGTCCTTCTGTAGATTACAGGTTATCGTTCTGCAAGATTTTGTCAAAATCCATGCAATTGTCTAAGCGTCAAGAAGTTACTAAGTAACATAACAAACAAGTCCACTTTCGGTATCCATGTATTTGTAAATTATCACATCTGCTATCGGTGTTGATAGCGGAAATGGAAACACGTCCATGAAGAAGCGGGTTCAGTCACTGTCCTGGGCTAAAATACTTGACTATAAAATCAAAAAAAAATACAAAATTACAAATTTTAATATTGTTAGGTTTGCAATAACGCCTGCTATGCAGATTACATTACAAAATTACAAATATACGATAGGAAAAATTTAAGTCATGTGCGGGATCAAAAAAAAATTACTTACCTTGTGTATCAGCGCAGCAGGTCCATGGTTCGAATGCCGCCGCGGGCTTTAGCTTCACCGCATGGTGGAAGGATATTTTGCAAAGGCCTGCCTGCCTGGCCAGCGACCACCCTCAAGTAGAAAATCTGTCGTCAAGCATCTAACGGTGTAGTCCAGCAGCTGTCCTTGAGAGCCAGTTAAATTACAGGCATATGAGACTTAACAACTATGTCTCAAACTGACGGACGCAGTGCAATTCGTGAGTTATGATAGAGGTTAGTTCGCTTAACTTCAGGAGGGCCTCGAGCTTGTTCCGTCACAATAACATAAAAAAAGACGAAAACATCGAAAAAATTACTTACATTAAAGTTGGTAACGTGGAACTCCTCAGCTACCTCGGTGGGTTTCAAATATGGTGGATTTCTCGCTTTAGGTATTGAGAGGGTATACAATCTGTCACCGTATTTCAAAATGGCGTCGATGAGGGATGGCTTCCAATACGTGTAGGGTTCAACATGGTCCACCACTATGCCCATTACGACATTCGCCGCGTCCTGTTGGCCAAGAAAAATATACTAATATCATACGCCCATAAATGTACCATGTAAAAAGGCGCGAGCTTATCGCCGTCTAATAGACAGGGTTCTTGGCTCTGGACTTCCTTTGCGTTTTTTTTTTAATCCAATGATCTTTGACTATGTTAGGTCGTTGATATACGAAAGAAACATAAATGGTCCCAATATTGATCCTTGTGGAACTCCCATCTATTCTCTTTTTTATTTGTTAAAACACTGATATTTGATCTGTATTTTGTGCAATTTGTATTTAATTTTTATTTTTTGAATTTGTGTTTTATTTATTTATTTATTTTAAAAAATACAATGTGGCTTACAGACTATGATGTCCAAAACACCAACATGTCAAAGTCATGTGTTTGACTGTGTTTTGTAATTTATGTCTTCGTTTCTTGCGATTTTGATTTAATTGTAATTGTCTCATGACGTTATTAAATAAATAAATAAACTTAAAAAAAATAAGCGTATACTACCCAATGTCACTAACATGTCTGTAGTTACTCGCATTTTATGTCAACGCACACGTAAGAACAAGACAATGTATTCAACCATTAACAGGAAAGAGCGAGATGCCGTAATACAGTATTTTACTAGCACGGAGGGTAGTTGTTTCTTTGTCTCCAATACGTATACGACACCAGTTACATTACTGGCTGACAGCTACTATATTTTAACGTTTAATTGTTTCATATTATTCGTGTGTATTAACCAACTATATTTATTTGATCTAAAGAAAATAAATGTAGTGTATAATGAGCAAATTGCTCACGAGTTTCATACGCACTTTTTTAACACCCTTGCGAGGAAAAAAAAATATATTGCACAAAAACGACACAAACAACACACGAAAATTATGGAAAATAGTTTTTTTTTTTACGCGCGGCAAGTATGATTGTTGATTATATATAAACCTCTTTGATGTTACAAATCTGTATTACCCGGTTAAATTGAAAATTCTCTGTTTACTCGCATATAATTTGCAGTTAGGTACTAACTTAACTTTGTAGGGATAAATTACCCGATTAAATTGAAAATGCTCTGTGTACTTGCATAAAATTTGCAGTTAGGTACTAACTTAACTTTGTAGGGATAATTCTATTACGCACTAGTGTATAATATTATTATGCACGAGGGTTTTATAGTTCGGTTTATGGCCCTAAGAACGATATAATAAAGCTCACTTTACGAGCATGGGTGTTGAAAAAACCTTATCTCCTCTGAAGGTAAAACCTAAAGACTTATAAATATCTGCAAATATCTGCAATACTGTTCAAAAATGGTAATAAATAGGTAGGGCAGCTGCAGCCGTGCTAACCTGCAAATCACGCTGTGAATCCAAGAAGTAGTTCTCATTTTGGGCCACACGTCCCCTGACCGAGGCAGTGGCTCGATCCAAACGGATGAAGTTTTTACCGATCGCTGCATCATCCAAAGCCTCTATCAACGCTTCGTCATCACCTGAAACCATCGTTAACATACTGTATTTCAAACTAAACAGACTTTCTTGTAAGTTGAAGCATTGATGGCTCAGTGGCCCTAGGTTAGCCTGAACAACATCTTCGACCACATCATCACTTACCATCAGGTGAGATTGTGGTCAAAGGCTAACCTATCAGGCATAAAAAAAAGAAAAAAAAAAGTGGCATTGGCTATGGACTGCCGCGCAGCAGGTCCATGGTTCGAATCCCGCCACGGGCTTGAGCTTCACCGCATGGTGGAAGGGTATTTTGCGAATAGATAAGACCCCTGGGGCCTTGTCGTAACTAGATATATAGTAATGAAAATGAGCTTCATTATGACATTTGAACTCTGTGAGCTTTGTTTTTAAAAGAAATGTTAAATTGAAGTTCACCTCCATTATCATTCTAATTGGACAATAAGACCCTGGTCAGAATACGTTTGCCAAGGTTTGACCCTTCCAATAGTTCTCATTCAAACACCCACCGATGGTTTTTCTCAAATGCTTTGGGTATAAAGAACTTAATTTTTTTTCTCAGAAGAACTAGTGTTCACCTAAAATGAGACAAAATTTTAATTTAAATAATAATAATCCTACAGAATATATACAATGCTAGGGTAAATCTGTTATGTATTTTTTCAGTTTATTTCTATAACTAGTGATGCTACTAATTTGGCAATCTGTCAAATATCTTCTCTTTTTAAAAGTCTTCAGGCTGACTAATCACTAACCTTCCTCTCCCTCACCGCGGTCCCCACGGGCAGGTCCAGTCCGTTTCTCCTTCAGCACTGACGTGAGCTCGTTAGTGATAGTCACCGGGTACAGTTTGTACGGTGACAGGCATTGCTTGCGATCCAATCCGCCTTGGAGGGCTGTGGAAATATGAACAGTCATTAACAGGTATTTGAACACATGTCTTATTAACAAGTCATAAAAGCATTCGATGACAGGTGTCAAAACTCAAAGATGGCCGATTCAAGATGGCTGCCATAGAAACTGCTGATTATATTTTGAAGATATGTTACTTCATATGTCTTGTTAGCCCAGTAATTTCACTTGCACATAGCAGTAATTGCCCACTACTGCTTCAAGGCGGAATATCTGATACTGCGACGGTTTCCACCATAGACGAACTCTTGCAGAACAGTTTACGGATTTCGACCATAAGCATTGAAATGGTCGATATTGTAATTTAAAATATGCAGATACGTTCGTAGCAATAAAATAAATCGTAGTATCTGCAACATCTATGATAATATTATTATGTCTATTTGTTGCTAGGTACCCATTACATAAACGTGCGATAGAGATTGTAGCTGACACTAGTGCAGGCCATTAGAGCACAGATGGAAAAAAACTGGATTATTCTGAACAGTACTCACTCAGTTTGTCAATAAACTCCACCGGGCTGGCAAAGATCATAAGAACTGGACAGGAGTCAGGCGGGACCACTTCTGGTACTGGCTCCATCACTTCTTCACCCTCTGAAAAACCAAATTGTTTTAAAAAAACTTCAACCAAATTCCACAAGAAAAAAGATATGGAAAGGTCGATGTCCAGCCAATTGATGACACCCTTAGCTTGACTTGGATTTATCTCACCTCCGCCAGCTTCCTCGTCGTCTTCTTCGTCAGCGTCATCGCCTCCTTCTCCGGTCATCTCCTCTCTGAGCCGCTGGAGTCGAAGCTCATCACCTGGTAGGAAATAGTGTAGTCATATCACATTTCAAATTCTAGATTTCAAAGCGAAGAGTCCAAAATAACTCAAGTAATCGAAGCGCTCGTAGCGAAGTTTACTTAGCTGTTCTCAATCGATCAGCAAAGTTAAGCAACGTCGCCCGCGGTCATGAGTTGGATGGGTGACCGCTAGTGACATTACTACTGAGCGTTTCCGTGCTTCGGAGGGCACGTTAAGCCGTCGGTCCCGGTATCAGGCATAAAAAAAATAATAAAAAAGTAATTATAGCCGTAATAGGGATGGACTGTCGTGCCGCAGGTACATGGTTAGATCCCAACACCAGCTTGAGCTTCACTGCAAGGTGGAAGGGCATTTTGCAAATACTCGGCTAGCTAAATACCTAAATACCACCCTAATATAGAAAGTGTGTCACAAAATACCTAACAGTGTGTTCCAGCAACGTCAGCAGTCCTTGAGAGCCAGTAATTATGAAATTATAGCCACATGAGACTTAAAACTGTGTATCTCAAGGTGATGATCGCAGTTCAGTCCGTCACTTATGCATCTATTAAAGGAAAAGGTAACTGCTAAGCATCAGGTTGGCATCGTGCCTGTGCCGTCACAATTCCTTATAAAAAAACACAAGATTTATTTTTAACCTGAAATCTTCCTACAATGAGTAGGTAGATGATGCTAAGTTACCTTTATGCACCCTCTGCGCAGTAAGCCGTCCCTTGACGAGGGTGGGTGCGGGATCGAACACGACCACTTTACCTCCCGGCGACATCCACACGCCGAGCTGGTGGTAGTCTCCGTACAGGATCGACACCGTCGAAGGTTTCGTGTGGTCGAGCCACATCCTCACCAGGACGTCTTTCATTTCTGTTGAACAGTGTCTTATGAAGCGAGAAGACTATTAATTGGACTCATCTTGAGCCTAAAGAAGTAGATGTTTGGAATTTTCTTATTATAGTAGGATTGCCTAGCCTCACAAATAATTAAACATACAAAAAGGAACATAGTAATTAAACAACTTTAAACGGTTTAAATCGCGTATATTTATAATTATTTTTGTGCCGACGTTTCAAACAATCTGTAGTGATCGTTTACGGGGTGACTAATTGGTTTTATTTGTCATTAGAGTTATTAAAAAAATATTTCTACTACCGTCAGAATTTTTTACATTACCTAATCATGTTCCCTATTACGCAGTCTTAGCTCAGTGTCCAGAGGTCTTGCAGATTTGTATCGGCCATTGCATTTAATTGAATATTGATAAATATACGCGATTTAAACCGTTTAAATTTGTTTAATTACCATGTGTAATAATCGCGAAAACCTGAGACAAAATTATACTAAAAGGAAGTTTTGAACTGAAAACAGATGTTCTCGTGAATATAAAAAAAACATACAGAAGCCCACTAACACAGACTTCAGCACCACGTGAATGTTGAGGCAATCCAGCTCCTTGAGAACACAGACATAGTGAGAAGGCTAAAGAGGACAAAACCTATTGTTCTAGTGTAGTTGAGTGTCAGTGCTGCACTTTTTGCATCCAATAGGTATCTACATATTTTATAATTTAGGATTTCATGTATATGAGGACGTGACGATATCTTTTTGTAGAAGATGTTATTTTATAAAATTCTAGACTGATAATGTCCAATCGGAGGCATTTGAAAAAAATACCGCCCTTCAAACGTGCTCAATCAAACGAATGGGAACAAGTATTCCCGATCCTTCTATCAGTATGAGTACCGATTGGAGGACTGGGAATACTCTAAACTATTTTCGCCCTATTTCACTACTGGTCTTTCATGAGTTTCGTGGGTATTATATACGAGTGAGAAGGCTAAAAAGGACGAAACCTATTGAGCTAGTGTAGTTGCCTGTCAGTGCTAAGTATAGTGAAGTGAGTGCTACATATAAAGAACACAAGAACATAGGGTCTTCCCTTCATAACGACAATAGGATAGGTGTTAATGGACACTATTAAAATTTTACTCTATTTAGCAGTTTTAAGTTGGTATTAATGCATTTCAAAGTTGAAATCGATCTGAAGGTGCAGTTTTGGTAGATGTTACACAAATAAAACGTCAAAACTGCATATGAAAATGTCCATTATAACTTAAGATATAAGGGTCATATTCGGTGACGGCATACTTAGGCCCAAGTTGACCTAGCTGATCGCTCAACATATCGAGCTAGGACAACTTGAGTCTACCAACTTCAAAGGGTTAAGGTTGGTTTCAACTTTGAGATGCATCATAATCAAACTGAAATTACCCATTAGTGAGATTGTAATGCAAATGAGATGTAGGTACTCTCCTAGTCTCTCTAAGGTTGGTCAGTTGACTGGGTGCATACTGAACGCCGGTCGCATCATTGGCTACCATTGACCAATGAACTTTCCTTCAGTATATAGCCTGTCTTTTTTTATTGTTTTAAAGAGCTCTTGGTCCTAATTGTGGAACTTGCTGACCATGCTATAAAAGCTTCGATCTTTGGTCACGGCCTTTATTCCAACTTGTGCGTGCTGGACTGCAAGGCTGACCGCGCTATGATGACCTGGACCTGCAGTACGGTGCGCTATTAAGCCATCATCATCACTACCAGCATCGCAGTCAATCCAGACTGTGTCATTAATGTTGGTACTACTTTAAATTATGATAACGGATTTCCACGGGGTAACGCCCTGAATTTATTATTTTATTGTCTCTATAGCAAAACTTACGTTTCATGGTTTCAACGACTTCTTCGTCTCCTTCTTCGCCTACTTCCCTCTCATCTGATTCTTCTTCATCTCCACCTTCCTATAAATTTATAAAATAATATTTCTGCACAATTTTAATAAGGGTGTCCTATCATAAGTATTATAGGTAAGCCGCACGGTCCCCTGTGGTTAAAGTAATACAAGCAGAGCATGAAATTTCGGCTCGAAAGAGCGTGCCCGGACGGCCGAGTAGTTTGGCATCCGGCGCGTACTCGGAGGACGCGGGTTCGATTCCCGCCCGGGGCATAAAATTTTGTGATCCAATAATTAAGTTGTATGAGGTTACCAAGGGAAATATACTCAGTAAATGGACAGCAGCGCCTTCTAAAGAATTACAATCTTACACTGCGATCCCCAAAACTCCAGCCAAGCGTGGGTGTTATGGTAACATGCCCCTGAAGGGCAAGGGGAGGCTTTTGTTCAACGGTGGATATTATGGCTGTTGATGATGACTTACCCCCTCGGGTTCATCTGGTAGCCTCAGCGGAAGACGGATGGGCTCGCCGAGCTCTATAGAGAAAGTATTAGCTCCCATAGGAAACTTCTCCGTCAGGTCTTCTGGTAGGACCTCCTTGCGGCCGGTCTTCTTCACGTGGTTCAAATAGTACTCGGTGCCTGCGTCTGTTGAGATAATTTAGTATGTTAATAAATGGTGAATCAAGTAGGTTTTCTCCTGCTGTAAAGATACTCCTCCTATGCTTAAAAAGTAAAAAACCTTCAAGAACATGTAAATAATATGCTCCACGGCACAAAGATATAGCCGGTATTAGTCCTATTCGGAAGATGCCTTAATTTTAATATAAACTCTTTTTGCCTAACGACTTATTTTTAAATAGACCTGTTTGCTGAAATTTTGAAGCAGTCATGGTTCAGTGGCATTGGCTATGGACTCCGCGCAGCAGGTTCATGGTTCGAATCCCGCCCAGAGCTTGAGCTTCACCGCATGGTGGAAGGGCATTTTGCAAATGCCCGCCTGGCTAGCGACCACCCTCAAGTAGAAAATCTGTCGCCAAGCACCTAACGGTGTTCCGGCAGCTGTCCTTGAGAGCCAGTGAAATAACAGGCAAAATGAGACTTAACAGGTATGTCTCAAGGTGATGGGCGCAGTGCAGTTCGTCACTTGTGATGAAATGCATCTGCTATAGGCAGAGGTTAGTCCGCTTAACATCAGGTGGGCCTCGTGCTTGTTCCGTCACAATCTTCATACTAGGTGAAGCAACGTCCACTGCGGGCATTACATAAATAGCTGAAGCTACGCTAAGAGTTTTTAAAAAGATATGGTGGTGAAGCAGTAAAGAGTGCTAACGATATTCAATCTACATATCACAAATGTAGTATTCAATAGTATACCGGTGTTGAGAAGCACAACTCACCAAGGAAATTATACATGTGATCCTGATGCATGTACTGCGGCGGCACTGCATCTGTGGCGGCTGCAAATGCCGCTGCCGCCGGCAATGCCAGCTGCCGGCCTGCCTTGTCGTCTTCCTATACAAGCAGAATATAAAACAGGTACATAGTGCCTGTCGCCTCTTGGATTGCTTTAGTTTAGACCTATCTACAGTTCTAGGGTTTTTTTTATGTTATTGTGACGGATAAGCCCGAGCCCCACCTGATGTTAAGTGAACTAACCTCTGCCTATAACAGACGCATTTCGTCAACAACGAAATGCACTGCGCCCGTCACACTGAGACGTACAGTTGTTAGGTCTCATGGGCCTGTAATTTTACTGGCTCTCAAGGACTGCTGCCGGAACACACTGTTAGGTGCTTGGCGACAGACTTTCTACTTATTTTCTACTTGGGTCTAAAGTAGAATCCACTTCGTCAAACCTATGTACTTTTTTTTTGTATTAGGTATGCCTGATACGTTAGTCTTTGACCTTCATCTCACCACGGTAAGCGATGATGTGGTCGAAGGTGTTGTTCAGGCTAACCTAGAATTAAAGGATAAACGAAGCTGTATATGCATCCCCGTATCGTCTGTGTTAAAATCCTATGTAATATGAGGCGATTTGGCATCTTTCGAGCACAGGGCTAGAGAAGTCCACGACAAAAAAAAAATAGCACTTGACCAATCCAGTTTTCGAACCCGGATCTTCTTGTTTTTCTACGTGTTTCTCATCACCATAACACCAACGAGGCTTTGTATATCTTTTGCGATTCTACCATTTTGTGTGGCTTTATTGTCATTTTCCGTTGCTGACATTATGCGCCCAAAACATCAGGCTTACGCACAAAATGTCATATTAAAAATTACAATTAAGAAATAAGGTGCCCCAGGTCCCTGGTTCGATCCCCGCCGCGGGCTTGAGCTTCACCGCATGGTGGAAGGGCATTTTGCAAATGCTCGTCTAGCTAGCAACCACCTTCAAGTATATAGAAAGCCGCCAAGCACCTTACAGTGTGTTGCATCAGCAGTACTTGAGAGCCATAAAAACTACCGTCACATGTGACTTAACAACTGTATGTCTCAGTGTGACGGGTGCAGTGCAATTCGTTCGAAGGAAATGAATCTGTTATAGTCAGAGGTTAGTCCACTTCACATCTGGTGTGCTTCGAACTTGTTCCGTCAAAATCACAACAAAAAAAAATAAAAGCCTAGTGGCAATGACTGGGGACTGTCACGCAAAAGGTCCATAGTTCGAATCCCGCCGCGTGTTATTCCCAAGCGAAGAGGTTACCAAACAAAAAGTGATTGGTAAACTTCTGACCACAATCTCACCTCATGGTAAGTGATAATGTAGTCGAAGGTGTTAACAGGCTTAACCTAGAATTTCTGGCTTAAGGACAGCTGTCGGAACACACTGTTAAGTGTTTGGCGATATATTTTCTACTTGAGGGTAGTAGCTAGGCAGGCAGGCATTCGCAAAATGCCTTAATGTGGTGGTAGGTGGTGTGGTGGTGTGAAGCTCAAGCCCGCGGCGGGATTCGAACCATGGACCAGCTGCGCGGCAGTCCATAGCCAATACCACTAAGCCCTGACTGCTTCAAGAGGTTCACTTTTCAATTTGTTCAATAAGTGATGTGAAATGGTTCCTCGTCTAGTTGTAAGTACTTAATAATAATAATATATAATGTATCTCACCCCAATGCCTGCTTTAGTGGCCAACTTGCCGATGGCGGTGTTCTCTCCGCGAGGACCCATCAGTATAGCAGCAGTGCCTTTCGAGATCCATTCGAAGGCTTTGTTCTGAAACAAAAGCACATACGTATGATATGTATTTTTAACATTTCAAGGTCTTACTAGAGACAAGTATAGCACTATACCCCCGTGGGGTGCCGGGTTAGAATTACACCTCCCCATATCCTCCCGTGGGTTTCGTAAGAGGCGACTAAGGGAAAAAACACTGGAAGGTTGGGCAGCAGCACCTTCTAAAGAACTGCCATTTTACACTGCGATCCCCAAGCTGCCTACCAAGCGTGGGGATTATGGAAAATACTCCCTTAATAGGGGAGGTTGTGTTCAGCAGTGGACGAGTCAGCTGTTACAGTATAGCCCTATGCACTTCCATCACAGATTAATATTATGTTAATGTAGCCACCAGGTACATAAAAAAATGGATAGACGCGCAAAACATGCCCATAAAAAGTAATGCACAAGAACGGGTGATGCCGAATCCTACGACCAATTGTACGCCGCTTCCCTTGTCCCACGCACGCGTTACTCCGACGAAACGACCACTGACCGCCAAGATGTTTATATACTACATTTTTTTTATTGCCTAAGGTCACGTATCCAGCATAGATGTGCGTAAGAGATGAGCGATCTAAGAGTAAAAACTCACCAATAGCATCGCTGTGCTCAGCGAGAATAGGAAAAAGGAAGTGACCACTGGTGTGATTTTTATTTTGAACTTTTTTTTTTTTATTCTTGATAGGTTAGCCTTTGACCACTATCTCACCTGATGGTAAGTGATGATGTGGTCGAAGATGTTGTTCAGGCTAACCTAGAAGTATTGGCTCTCAAGGACAGATGCCGGAACACACCGTTAGGTGCTTAGCGACATATTTTCTACTTGAGGGTGGTAGCTAGCCAGGCGGCCATTCGCAAAATGCCCTACCACCATGTTGTAACGACTGCCATCCTAAGACAACAACCGGGACCGACGGCTTAACGTGCCCTCCGAAGCACGGAAGCGCTCAGTAGTAATGTCTCATGACCGCGGCGGTAGTTGCTTAACTTTGCTGATCGGTTAAGAACAGCTAAGTAAACTTCGCTACGAGCGCTTCAAACGATCTCTAAGAAACTCCCTTTTCGACGTCATATCGTAACGCAGATAGAAAAGTTCGGCGGGAAGTTCCTTTCAAATCTTTGCTGAATTAAAGTTTGAACCGTTGCGTGGTTGAGTTGATGGGGGTGAAAATCCCAATGATGGTGAGCGGTGCGGTAGTGATAATGAAGCATCTAATCAAAGTCCCTCAGATGTCCCTCCCCAATGAAATCTTAGAACAACCGGGTGTTCGGTGCACAACAGTCTATTTGCGCACTATGTATTTAAAATTTTAACTAACCTTGACGTTTTGATTGAGTTGCATTAACCGTGGTCTATGTATGAATATTATGACTTGTAAATTTTTCATCCTGCAACATTTTCGTCTATTTCCTACGGAACAACCATAGGACAGCAAAAAAGTGTCCAAGCACTTTTAATCTCTTCCGAAGCTGGCAATAGGACGCGAAGTAAAAACAAAGTTATAGTTAGATTTATTTATTATTGTTTTTATATAAAGGCAGGTCAGATATAGATAAAATAAATTATTGAAAAATTTCCCAGAGCATTGTTTCTATCTATATTTACAAAAGAAGTCATGAAATATGATTATTTTTTGTTGTGGTTAAAGAATAAACTTACCTCAAGTTTAGTCTCAGGAGCTGCCAACTCTGGATTTAAACGAGCATGCGAGATGGTAACAGGAGAGATGTTGAAGCTGTCATCGACTCCAGGCGCCAGGTTGCTCAGGATTGCATCAGCGAGTGCACTCACTCCACCCGAGATCTTAATCAGGCAAGCTGCTGAACGGGGCTCTTCCGATGGGTAGCCTAGATAAAGTATATATAAATAAATAAAGATAAAGTCAAACAATAACAAAAAACTTTAATTGTGTAAAACATGAAAATCGAGCGCGAAAGATTAATCATTCAAAACTAGCCTGTCCGGACAACTGGCTTTAGATTTTATAAGTATCATATAAAAGACTAATGCTACATTCTTACAACCAACAGAAAATATTAGATTGATTTAATTATCACGCAATGAAATTATATATAAGAGCTGTTGAAAGGCTACAAAATTGTAAAGTAGAGTTATTTCGTTTGAAGCGCTCGTAGCGAAGTTTACTTAGCTGTTCTCAACCGATCAGCAAAGTTAAGCAACGTCGCGCGCGGTCATGAGTTGGATGGGTGACCGCTAGTGACTTTACTACTGAGCGTTTCCGTGCTTCGGAGGGCATGTTAAGCCGTCGGTCCCGGTTGTTGTCTTAGGATGGCAGTCGTTATAGCATGGTGGTAGGGCATTTTGCGAATGCCCGCCTGGCTAGCTACCACCCTCAAGTAGAAAATCTGTCGCCAAGCACTTAACGGTGTGTTCCGGCAGCTGTCCTTGAGAGCCAGTACTTCTAGGTTAGCCTGAACAACATCTTCAACCACATCATCACCTACCATCAGGTGAGATAGTGGTCAAATGCTAACCTATCAAGCATAAAAAAAAAATCATGCGGCATGCTTGTACTTCGATTTAAAGAAATACATATATCATGAAGTAAATAGATGATTGCCATAGCATCTAATTTTCATATCAAATTATTTTCTGTAATGCTTTTAACACCGGTTAAAATTGAAATTTGTTTTTAAACTATAAAAAACAATAATGTTATGATTTGGAGGGTTACACAGCTAACGTGATATATATTTAATAAACTGGCATAGCAGTTTATATCAAAGATCACCAAAATAAATGTTGACAATGCACCTACGGAATACCACAAGGTAGCAGCCTTGGGCCTAAACTTACAGTGTCATACATTTTATTTTGATTATTTTGATAAATGTTCTGTGATAACAATTATAAAGACAACAGAAAAAAAATTAACAAAAAAATACTTACCATTTTCATCACATCCATGCGGTTCAAACAAGTACAACTGTTTGCCAACTTTCCATATACCGTGGGAACCACCCCGAGCTGTGATGATGCCGTGGGTGTGAGAATTAAACAATTGCTTCAGACTGTCTTTGAGAGACAGTATACCCGTACCGGGTTGAGGATTTAAGGAACCTGAAAACAATATATTTTATGGTATATGAAGCAAACGAGCATGTGGTTCACCTGGTGGTATGTGATCACCGTCACCGATGGAAATCCGCAACACGTAGAAGTCTCGAAGATACGTTGCCATCCTTTGCATATGATCTTTCCTTCTCAGTTCCTAAGTCTCTCCCAAGTGAAGTATTTCCAAACCCATACGAACGGAAATACTTCAAATTCCGTAAGAATCACGTGGACGTCCAGATCAAATAGATCCTCGGAACACTCTCCGTGATATCTACGGTACAAGATGTAGAGTGATCCAATATCTCTATGCAGTCCCAAAAGTTAGAGTCGGTTCGAAAGAGCTTGATCGTCGATAAAACAATAAATTATAAAAACAATAATGACTCCCGTAAGAAGTTGATGAATAAAGAATATTATCTAGAAATTCTTAGAACGGGTTCACAATTATTTTATGGGTTTGTGACGACGAGGCCCTCCTGGTGTTAAACAGAGAAACAAACGACGAAATGCAACTGTTATAGGCAGATGCCTATAACAGTTGCATTTCGTCAAAAGTAACGGATTTTACTACGCTCGTCACCCTGGGACATACAGTTGTTAAGTCTCATGTGATCCCATTTAAATTTCATCAAAACCGGATGAGTAGTATTTAAGTTATAGGCAATGAAATGAAAAATATATTTGCATACCTGAATGATTTAACGGTGATTACAACTATTGTCGATAATGAAATGGTATTTTAGGCGAACGATTTTGTAAGCGGTACGCATCACTAACGAGTAAAACATATATATATAATAAACTGAACCGAATTCTAACACTGAAAGTATAAAATAACTTGTGGAAGTCGAAACATGACAATGTGACTTCAGTGTTTTCTATTACCATGGTACCTTCCACAACGTATTTCATACTTTAAGTCGATTCGGTTATTTAAGAAATATTCTTTTACTAAGAACATTGCTTATACTTAATAAATATTCACGGCCGTTCGGTGAAAACTTTTACAAATGCGGCAAAGAATGTATTAGCAACTGTCAGATCGGGATGCTAAACAGTCCGGGTAAGTCAAAATCATTTATTCAATTTAGGCGTCTACGACGCTCTTATGAAGGTCAATTACAAATTTTAATATTTATATATTCTACATTGTACTGCCACGTTCAGCGAACAAATGTATAGAGCCACTGCGAGAAGAATGGGCAAGTAACTCAGGGCCATCTATTAAACGTTTTTAACATACTTACTATTTAATAATATTATTACAATATTTGTTTAAATTAGGTAGGTGACAGGCGACAGCTTGGCAGAGGCGGAATTGTCCAGGCATTTTTGTCGTTTAAGTAATCACAAACTGTGTAGTAGTATTTCTTGTAACTTGAATTTCCCTTCTGTGAGCGTTGTAATATGTTTGGGAACTTTATTATAAAACCGTACACAATTACCTAAAAAGATCTTTTTATTTGCCTTTGCTAATCTAAAACTTGGCACTGCTATTTTATCTATATTCTTAGCGTTGTAATGATGATTGTCACGGTTTAATTTGAATTTACCAAAATTTTTACGACTTATAATTGACTTACCATTATAAACACTGTCCAAAACATCCGTCTCGATACAATCCGTGTCCGTCACTTTGAACTTGTTCATCACATCTACTGCAGCTAGTGTACCGCTGGGACCTATAATAAACAACAATATTTTTAAAGTAAATATAATTATCACCAAAGTCAAAGTGATTTATGGGATTCATGAGTACGTAAGGTGACACAAACATTGTTAGAACATAAGTGAAACTCGTCCGAAATCAGATTGAAGACGTTCTGAAAACGGCCAGGTCAGGAGTACCCTAAACCGACTGCTTATGTATGAAAGGATTGATGAGTGTAGATGAAGCGAAAGAGATTTTTAAGGATCGTAGTAAGTGGAAATCTGTGGTGACGGCCTACCCCTATTGAAAGAGGCGTGATTTTATGTATGTATGTATGAAACCCATTTGCAATATTACCATGAGCAGCATGGTGTCATTAATAGGTACCTACATATTTCAGGATATATTTTTATTGAGCGTGTAACAGACATTGATTTTTAAACGGTGATGGTGGACAAATATTATTATTAGATTATTGTATAGTTTATACCTTGGGGTGCCGGGATAGAATGTCACCCCCCATCTCTACCCGTGGATGTCGTAAGAGGCGACATAGTGTAACACACTAGAACAGCAGCACTCTCTGAGGAATTGATTTCTCACACTGCGATCCCCAAGCCACCTGCCCAGCGTGGAGATTATGGCTACCCCCCATATTGTGGGAGGGTGTTTTCAGCAGCGGACTATCCGGTTGGTACAGCAGTATAGTATTTTATATCATTATTATTATCAAGAAGTACTACAATAAAATCGTATTACCATTCATGTCATTTTAAAACTCAATCTTGATTCAAGTTATCTTTAAAATATTCAATTCATCGTTAATAAGCATGCATTTAATATTATTTATAAATTCATTTCTAACAAAGCAGTAGAGTAATTGAAAATTGGACCTCTCGTATCCGTGCCACCGTTCGAAGCCGCAGTGGAAATTTAAACGATGTCATATTTCATAAATAAACGCATAAATAGGCCTTTAAAATAAAATACAAAATTTATACAGCTTGTTTTATGTAATTTCACATCGACCCGTCCTAGTTGAAAGACCCTTTATTATTGACATCCGTAATTACTTGAATGACGAAGTTATTTATCAAAAAAAAATATTTAAAAACCAAACTACTCAACCAAAGTTTTCATACATAATACAAGCACCATCGCGTCCTAAGCGAAAATCAGGTTTACAAATTGTAGAATACAATTTATTTCACTTCTTACCACTTCTACAGAGATATGGAGGGTGCAATACCAGCCCGGCACTCCACGGGTATGTCCCATATTTACCTTTTTCGAATTCTTCCTCGCCTTCAGTCTCATCGATGTCGTACTTAGGGTTGTCTATGCTGATTCCCATTTTTTCCAGATTTTCCATCGTGTTTTGATATAAAATATCACCTCTCACCAGCACCTGAAAAACAAGAAAACCTTACAAATTAAGTGATTTTGCAAAGAGATTCTAACTCAGAACTACTAAGAACTAAAGTCAGTCGGATTATTATTCGCATGGTACAGAGTTTTCGCTCGGGTTCGAAAACGAGGTCCCACTCGAATTCAAAAACTAGTTTTCACTCGGTTTAAAAAATAGTTTCAATTGGATTCGAAAACATTTTTAAGGGTATTATAAGATTTATCATTTTGATTGTGAACCCGAGTAAAAACTCGATTACTTACGTAATGATGTGGTCGAAGATGTTGTTCAGGCTAGCCTATAATTACTGGCTCTCAAGGACAGCTGCCGGAACATACCGTTAGATGCTTGGCGACAGATTTTCTACTTGAGGGTGGTCGCTAGCCAGGCGGGCATTCGCAAAATGCCCTACCACCATGCTATAACGACTGACATCATAAGACACCAACCAGGACCGACGACTTAACATGCCCTCCGAAGCACTTGCACGTTCAGTACTAGCGGTCACCCATCCAAATCATCACGACGGTGGACGTTGCTTAACTTAGCTGATCGATTAAGAACAGCTAAGGAAACGTCGCTACGAGCGTTTCAAAATGTTTAATGTGATTGTAACGGAACAAGCTCGAGGCACACCTGATGTTAAGCGGACTAACCTCTGCCTATAACAGATGCATTTAATCACAAGTGACGAATTGCACAACACCTGTCACACTGGGACATACAGTTAAGTGTCATGAGCCTGTAATTTCACTGGCTCTCAAGGACTGCAGCCGGAACTCACCGTCAGGTGCTTGGCGACAGATTTCGTATTTAAGGGTGGTCGCTAGCCAGGCGGGCATTTGCCAAATGCTTTTCCACCATGCGGTGAAGCTCACGCCCGCGGCGGGATTCGAACCATAGACCTGAAAACGTTTAATAATGTAATGTCGCTTACGTCGTCTATATCCTGCGGCGTCCACTCGTCAGTATCTCTAACTTGCGACATAGCCAGCGCCACGATGGACATGGGGGTGGCTTGCTTGTTCCTGTGATCTTCCGGAAACCTGCTGTCACCCTCGTGGAAACGACCGCGGACCACCCAGCGGCCCGGCGCCACCGCTGTGGAAACAAAAAAATATGCTCTCAATTTAATTCGCAGTCTTTAAACTTTAAAGTTAAGGTATATTCAAGTAATGAATAGATTCAGGCGTTACCTTGCGGAAATCCATATTTAATAATAATAAATATTTTATAAAACACTTAAGAGTGAACTGGCCGGGCCGTTCTCCATACAAACGTCGTAGGGTGATCACTCCCTTATTTGCGGATTTAGGTCCAAAACAAAGCATTATACCGATTGATCTCGTCATTACCTAGGCTTGTATGATGCCGAAATTTTAATAAGATACTTAACTTGAGAGTTATGAGCTTGAAACATTTCATATAACATTTTCAAGGCTCATAACCTTCAACTTAATTATCTTTTCAAAATTTCGGCATCATACAAGCCTAGATAATGACGAGATCAATCGGTATTTTGCTTAATTCTGGACCTAAAGTCTCAAATACGGGAGTGATCACCCTACGGCGTTTGTATGGAGAAGCGATCGGCCAGTTCAACCTAAAAAAGTTTAAAAAAATATATCTAGTGACATTTCCGCCTCAATATGTTTTGTTAAAACATTTTTAGAATATTTGTTATTATCAAAGTATATTTATCGCTGAATTACATATGTAATATGATTATACTAATTGACGAGAGGAAAAGTTATACTCATGTGCGGGATTCGCATTCCCGCGTTATTCACCCCTATAGCTGGAGTATGCTCTGACCGATTGAGCTTACATGACAATGACTCATACTTCTATTTTTTCTGTCGTTCTTTAACCATCGTTTGGGGATGGAGCGACACCTATAGTTCAACTAACGTTATACTACAAACAATTTTTTTTGTAATATGATGTTATAACTTCTAAAGGAATCAATGTAATCTACCTTTTAAGGGCGTGCAATATTTATCTTTCATACAGTAGCAAATAATGGAAGGAGATAATTAAATTTCACAATAAAATTAAATAAAAATATCAAATTAGAATTCCAATTCAATAAAAAAATAATATAAATATTGGTCAATATGAAGATATTGACCAATATATAATTACCATTACCAATTTAATTATAATATATATAGGCACCGGGAAGCGACCTTTTTTATAAGATGTGGTGAAGGTTTTGTACAGGGCCCCAATTCTCTTAGCTATTGACCAAACGCCACACTACTGCGATGCTTCTGCGATCGAACTGCTGTTAATGTCAAATTCGGTAGTCTGCTAACTCTAGCTCCTAATCGCAGTTGTATAGCAATCGTGATGCTATCGTATGGCTGTGATATGGCTAGCAAATGTTGCCACTAAAATAATATAGAAAGCTTCTATCAATCAAGCATCATTCAAAACATCAATGGAGTGGTTGTCTACCAAACAATACATTAAATAAATATATTGAAATCATTATGCTAATTTTCTATTTAAAATCCTCCAAAATATTTTATGCCACTGTAGCAACAAAATAGCTTCGAGCATACCAAATATGTCAAAACTATTGATAGCAAGCCACTGACTTGCGATCGAACCTAAATAGCGGGCAGACTACGGATACTGTCAAAAACTACAATGTTCATGCAATTAAGTTGCGTTAAGCGCCGTTCAGTAGCTAAGAGAATTGAGCCCCTGTTCATCTGCTATTGATATTCCTGCTTAGGTAAGCTCGTTATCACAGTGGCTCGATGTATAACGATATCTTCCTTAAAGTGAAGCAGTGATGGCTCAGTGGCATTGGTTATGGACTGCCGTGCAGCAGGTCCATGGTTCGAATCCCGCCGCGGGTTTGAACGTCACCGCATAATGGAAGGGCATATTGCGAATGCCCGCCTGGCTAGCGACCACTCTCAAGTAGAAAATCTATCGCCAAGCACCTAACAGTGTGTTCCGGCAGCAGTCCTTGAGAGCCAGAAAAATTACAGGCACATGAGATCTAACAACTGTTCGTCTCAATGTGACGGGCACAGTGCAATTCATCGTTGACGAAATGCATCTGTTATAGTCAGAGGTTAGCCCACTTAACATCAGGTGGTCCTCGGGCTTGTTCCGTCACAATAACATAAAAAAAGTCTACTCAAGATACTGCAGTCAACTGGCATCATCACAATCATAGTTGAAAACATGGTTCCAGAAAGAAGAATCCCCTTCCGCACATATAGGGTTTTTTTTATTTGATTTTTACTCTGGGAAACCGCCTTACGCGTACCACGCAGTTCCGGGGGGAAACCACGTGGTTATGTGGGACTTCCCGGGCAGAGTGCCCGGTATACTCACTGAAGCCCAGCGGCGGGCCTCTACGTCTCATGTGGAGTGAAGCGGGTTCGCTTGCGCATTCTACCTCAATCACCCTGACGCTAGGGCTCCCTGGAGCCTCCTGGCTTGGGCACCCCTCTCTCGGGGGCATTCTTCATGCTTGCCCTTCAATAGCGATGGGTCCCCCGACACACCAGGAGAGCATTTCCTCGAAGGGAGCCGCACGTATAGGCCTGTACTAATTTCTTCCAATCCACCTGAATCTATGTTAAACATAAAACTTACGTGTTAAATTGTTAACGGGCTCCGGCATGTCGGAGGCCCTCTTCGTGATGAGCACGTCGCTAATGGAGAACGGGCGGCGCGACAGGTCGGAGCAGCTCGCGAGGAGGTGTTCGCACATGTGGCCGATGCGGGTGAAGTAGAGGATGCAGGCTTTGCCGCCCTCACGAAGGCCGATCTAGAAGAACATCCTCTGTTACAAGTCCATTAAATTAAAAGTGGAAGAGGTCTGACTACCACGTTACGTCACGAAAGTTGAAAGGGGCGAGGCCAGACTACCACGTAACGTCACTTAAGTTGAAAGGGGCGAGGCCAGACTACCACGTAACGTCACTTAAGTTGAAAGGGGCGAGGCCAGACTACCACGTAACGTCACTTAAGTTGAAAGGGGCGAGGCCAGACTACCACGTAACGTCACTTAAGTTGAAAGGGGCGAGGCCAGACTACCACGTAACGTCACTTAAGTTGAAAGGGGCGAAGCCAGACTACCACGTAACGTGACTAAAGTTAAAAGGGTGCGAGGCCTGACTACCACGTAACGTGACTAAAGTTGAAAGGGGGCGAGGCCTGACTATCATGTTACGTTACTTCAGTTCAAAGGGCGCGAGGCCCGACTACCACGTAACGTGACTAAAGTTGAAAGGGGGCGAGGCCTGACTATCATGTTACGTTACTTCAGTTCAAAGGGCGCGAGGCCCGACTACCACGTAACGTGACTAAAGTTGAAAGGGGGCGAGGCCTGACTATCATGTTACGTTACTTAAGATAAAAGGGCGCAAGGCCCGACTACCACGTAACGTGACTAAAGTTGAAAGGGGGCGAGGCCTGACTATCATGTAACGTTACTTAAGATAAAAGGGCGCAAGGTCCGACTACCACGTAACGTGACTAAAGTTGAAAGGGGGCGAGGCCTGACTATCATGTAACGTTACTTAAGATAAAAGGGCGCAAGGCCCGACTACCACGTAACGTGACTAAAGTTGAAAGGGGGCGAGGCCTGACTATCATGTAACGTTACTTAAGATAAAAGGGCGCAAGGTCCGACTACCACGTAACGTGACTAAAGTTGAAAGGGGGCGAGGCCTGACTATCATGTAACGTTACTTAAGATAAAAGGGCGCAAGGCCCGACTACCACGTAACGTGACTAAAGTTGAAAGGGGGCGAGGCCTGACTATCATGTTACGTTACTTCAGTTCAAAGGGCGCGAGGCCCGACTACCACGTAACGTGACTAAAGTTGAAAGGGGGCGAGGCCTGACTATCATGTTACGTTACTTCAGTTCAAAGGGCGCGAGGCCCGACTACCACGTAACGTGACTAAAGTTGAAGGGGGCCAGGCCTCACTACCACATAACGTCACATAAGAGATAAACGTGGGATACCAATGGTCCTCCATTGATATCCCACGTTTATCCTTAAACCACGTTAATACTTTCCACGTTAATACCTTCTGTAGATATTCATCATACACTATAGGTAGCATTCTCTGTCTGTTTAGTAATAACTTGACTAATCCCTGAATTTGACACGGGCTACCAAACAGAACACAGTTTTTTAACTTTTATAATACCGCCTTCTTCTTAGTCGTTACATATAAAGAAGACGGTCGTCTCTACAATAAGGTTTTTTGGGGGATTTTTGATTTCTGTTGTACCGTGTTGCTTTTAACGTGTGATAGATGTTACTCGATGAATGAAATGCCGAAGATTGTAACACACTATTTAATACACAACTTAACACCAAAGTTACATGAAAAGTATTACAGATAATAAGTTGACACACAAGTTAATATAAACGTAAATTGTAACGGTTAAAATATCAATATGAAACTGTTTGCATAAAATATGCAGCGCAGATGTTTTGTATTTTTTTTTTTTATTTTTTTTTTTATGCTTTATAGGTTAGCCTTTGACCACTATCTCACCTGATGGTAAGTGATGATGTGGTCGAATATGTTGTTCAGGCTAACCTAGAAGTACTGGCTCTCAAGGACAGCTGCCGGAACACACCGTTAGGTGCTTGGCGACAGATTTTCTACTTGAGGGTGGTAGCTAGCCAGGCGGGCATTCGCAAAATGCCCTACCACCATGCTATAACGACTGCCATCTTAAGACAACAACCGGGACCGACGGCTTAACGTGCCCTCCGAAGCACGGAAACGCTCAGTAGTAATGTCACTAGCGGTCACCCATCCAACTCATGACCGCGCGCGACGTTGCTTAACTTTGCTGATCGGTTAAGAACAGCTAAGTAAGCTTCGCTACGAGCGCTTCAATGTATGTAACCGACCGAACGCGTCACTGGCTGGTATATAAGTGTTGCTAGTTGCCATAACTTAAATGTCATAGATAACTTAAAATGTTGCGTTCGGAAACGTATAAAAATAATACGATGTAAATGAAAACTCAAAAATGGTGGGTAATTATTCTAACTACTAATATAAAGTAATACAAAATAATAATATAAAAATAAGGTGCGTAATAAACGCCACAGTTTCTTGCATTGCTTCTCGCACTACGTTATTCCATGTTTCTGGCTGATCTTAAAGCTTCAGGGATTTGTAGGCTAGAGGGGAGTCTTAACTTTGCCTGTCCATTGTGTGGGAGATCTTTCGCGGAATCTTATAACATTGACCCATTTCACTACCACCATCTTTTCCAAGTTGTTGGGATTTATCCGGGCAATACTATACTGTACTGTATCCGCGAGATTGTCCACTGCCGAGCACAGCCTCTCCCATTAAAGGTATAAGTTGGTAACCGACTGCACGCAGCAGCAGCAGACGACTTGTCGTCGCTTCATGTCGACACGACACGTCGTTGCGTCATGTTGCTTCAGTCATTATTTCGAACCCGACTGCAGACGGCAATAGCAGATGGCAACGTGTTCAAGAATAGTGATCGCATTGTTTTATATATTTTATTAGAAGAGGAAGAAGACGATGATAACTTGTTTTTTTACACTAAAAACGACGAAAAGGTGTGGTTTTCGTCTTTTCTTCCTATGCTTAAATGCAGAGCAAGTGAGGGAACTTATTCAATACTGATCAAAAACAATTTTAAAAGAGATATGAAAGAAATCCATTTTGAAAAGAAACTTGCTCGACGTGTCGTTGCTCCGGCGTCAGCGGCACTACTGATCTGCGGTCGGACGACACTGCCGTCTGCCGCTTGATGACGCGTCGCTAGCTTCATGTCGCTAACTACGGAGGGAATTTCATAGAAATACGTAGAAACCAGTAGCGTCGCTGCGACACGTCGTTTGCTGCAGCTTCATGTCGTCCACTACCAACTTGTACCTTAAGCGTGGTTTGCCATAATCCCCACGCTTAGCAGGCGTCTTGTGGATCGCAGTTTAATACAAAAGCTCCTCAGAAAGCGCTGCTGCCCACCTTCAGATATTTTCTTCAGGTGCTTTAGTCGGCCCTTGCGACACCCACAAGTAGCAATGGGGGTGTGACAATTCTAACCCGGCACACCACGGCACTTTTGATTAATTACTACCTACTTATTACTCTATTATTCACTAAAGACTTACAAAGAGTTTGGAAGTGAACTTACCCTCTTTCCATAACGATCAGCCGGCCATGGATGGTACAGGTAGTATTTGCCACCTTCGTTCCAAATGGCCGCTTCGAATTCTCCAGGAATCTGTTACATCACAATATTACTTTAAATGTAGTGTGCTGTACAAGCAAGTGTAAGCTGCACAATTGAACTCTCCTTTCTCCTGCAAATGCAGTTTATGCACCTGCGGCATAAACTCACCAGTTCATGCAATCAACCATCCTCCTCGGTCTCTCAGTGCCTTTAAAGGGGTACCCCCCTGATGGGAAAAACAGTTTCATCAACCCCATTAGTCACGATGTTTGAGTTTAACGAGGAGGATAGCACACATTTATAATATACCCCGGTAGCGCGGATGGGGATGATGGCACTGATCAAGTTTTATTTGCCCCGGTATGGAAGGTAAGATGTAAATACCGATAAAAGGAATGCCTTATAAGTAAAAAAGTTTGAAACTAAAGGTGAGTATTTAATACATAAACAAACAATCAACGTCAGATAAAAATCTATTTAAAAAGATTCACTTAGACACAGCATCACTTAGTTCTGTTCGGAAATATCATAATATCATTCAAAATTCATCTTTTAATTAACCTCCAAGCTGTACGGCATTAAGAAACCGTACAATAGTATTTTTTATTACTGATAGGCTTTTGCCATAATTTCGTTGTAGTTGAAGAAACATAAAATATGAACCATGAACCTGTAAAATTTATTGTGCCATTTGTGGGCCACGCCAGTAACCTTGAGGCCCTGATAATGAATAGATACCGACGTTACTATGAATATATAAAATTTATATTTATATTTATAATAAAAACTATTATAAAAATGGACACTAAGCACTACATTAATATTACAGAAAAATATCAAGTTACATTTTCGCCTAATTTTCCTGTTGTCTACCGTTTTAAGGGGACAGCTTCGACAGACGTAAATGCAAAATTTATATTGTTAGTATATTATTTACCTGCAGAATCCCAGCGTCAGACTCCTTGAAGAAATGATCGAGACCTCTGCACACGTCAAACACTTTCGGGTTTGATGATATCATTTTACCCCATACAGCTATGCCGCGCTCCTACAATAAAAACAACAATCATGTCAGAATTACCCGTGAAAGTAACATTTATTAAGTTTCATGAACACCCGTACGTTGACAGTCGAACAAAGGTCTTCCGCGTCAGGAAGGTTTGCCATAAGGTTCCTCAAGGGAGCATTCTAGGGCCCCTTCTATTTCTTATCTACATAAATAATGTAGGTACCATTGGGGATGGAACATTTTTTTTTTATTTATTTAGTCAATTCGCACGATTACGTATACTAATTACACTAACGAAAAAAAAATTATTCAAAATGTACATATTCATTAAAATTACAAAAATTAAAATAAATTTCGTAAAATAATAGACACAATTTAAAAAAACAATAATAATGAAAATAAAATGACATCATTCACAGAGATTTCCGGCCGCGGCTATCAGCGCACAAACCATTAACCTCTTTTTGCACAGTGGGATAAAAACTATCCTAGTATGTCCTTTCCCGGTTTTCAAACTATTTCTATCCCAAATTTCATCCTAATCGGTCCAGTAGTTTCAGAGCCTATTCAATGCAAACAAACAAACAAACTATCAAATCTTTCCTCTTTATTATATTAGTTTAATTATTATATTACTTTAGATAAAGCTATTAAAATTGAACAGGCCAGTACAGTACAAATTTTAGGGTTGCATATGACGCACACTAAAGTCGCAAGACTGTTTGTTTGTTTATTTTTGTATCACACTTTGTTTGTGGTAATTTAAATAAATTTATAACACATTAGCTCCTAAAGGGTTATATAAGTCTCTTTATATAAGTGTTTCACCAATTTCAATATCGTATTTTTTAAGACAACAACCGGGACCAACGGCTTAAGCGCTCAGTAGTCATGTCACTAACGGTCACCCATCCAACTCATGAGCGCGGCGGACGTTGCTTAACTTTGCTGATCGGTTAAGAACAGCTAAGTACACTTCACTACGAGCGCTTCAAGATTGTATCTCATTACGTTCTTGTGCGTTATAGTAATGTAAAACGCACGAGTTTCTTTTTAATAATGTAAAACGCACGGTTTATCAAGATGCTCCGTCTAAAACGAACGGTTCTTTTTTTGTCTTAGCAAAGAGTTTTTATATCAGAAAAGAGGTCAACCAATTTAAAATAGCTATGAAGATTTTTCGATAGGCAAGTAATTATCATATATGCATGTTTGTTAATAATTTATATTTGATAAAATATATGTCTTATCAAATTATCTGATGGGCGAAGGTCGATCTCCCACGGCTCAATAATCACTATGTTTTTATCAAAGTCAAAATAATTTATTCAATTTAGGCGTCTACGACGCTCTTATGAAGGTCAATTATAAATTTTAGTATTGAAATATTCTACATTGTACTGCCACGTTCAGCTAATAAATTGTATAGAGCCACTGCGAGAAGAACGGGCAAGAAACTCGGGGCCATTCTTTTAAACATCTTTTAACAATGTGTTACAAACATACCATATAATAGAGTTTGTTAGTTTGTTTAGAGAATTACAATATTTGTTTAAATTATGTATGTAACAGGCAATAGCTTGGCAGAGGCGGAATTGTCCAGGCATTTTTGTCGTTTAGGTAATCAGAAACTGTGTAGTAGGATTTTTAAATCAATATGTATTTCACGTGCAACTTGAATTTCCCTTCTGTGAGCGTTGTAATATGTTTGGGAACTTTATTATAAAACCGTACACAATTACCTAAGAAGGACCCTTTATTTGTCTTTGCTAATCTAAAACCTGGCACCGCTATTGTATCTTTATTCCTAGTATTGTAATCTACCCACCTTATGTGAATATTCTTGATCACGAATCCGTAGAGTCTCCTTCATCTCGCCGAGCACCAGACGTCGAATAGGGCCACCCCTCTCAGCTAGAGACTCCTGTCAAAACATTAAAAAAATCCCAATGCGATGGTTAAAGAACGATAGGAAAGATTCAAGTTATGACGTCATGTCATGTTAGCTTAATTGGTTAGAGCATACCCCGGCTCAAGAGGTGGATGGACGCGGGTTCGAATCCCGCACATGACTTAAATTTTGCCATCGTATATTTGTGATTTTGTAAAAAAGATGAAGATAAGAACTGTCGTATCATCGTGGGTATGGATTTCCTAAATAACTGCCACAGGAGAGCGGCCATACATAATGCAGGATTAGACATTGTCTAGGCAACTTATGAACTTTGAAGCAATGATGGCCGAGCGGTAATAGCTGTGGACTGCCGTGCCGCAGGTCCATGGTTCGATACACACCGCATGGTGGAAGAGCATTTTGCGATTGCTCGTCTGGCTAGCCACCACCCTCAAGTAGAAAATCTGTCGCCAAGCACCTAACGGTGATTTCTGGCGTACATTTTACCTTCAATACAAGGAGGTACTATTATCGTCTGTTTTTTTTTATGTTTGTTACCTCAGAACTTTTGACTGGGAGAACCGATTACGATGATTCTTTTTTTTATTCGAAAGCTGATACTTGCCGCGTGGTCCCATTTAAATTTCATCAAAATCGGTCAAGCCATTTTTGAGTTGCACTCCAATAAAAGTATGTATTTTCCTATCTTGATGATATCATTGACAGTGAATGACAATCGATCCCTTAAGTAGCAAGCATCACTAAAATAGTGAACAATTTTTTTTACCAACAAATGGAACCGGCTTCCATACTCAAATGTGTGAAATAACTTGTCGAAGTCGTTGCCATGCGCAAAATATTGTGATATTAAATATTGTGATATACTATTGAATCATCATGGTACCGACTTCAACAAGTTATTTCACACATTTGAGTTTTAAATTCGGTTCCATTTTTGAGTAAACATTTTTTTTCACTTGTAACTAGTCCACTTAACATCAAGCCTCGCGCTTGTTCAGTCACAATAACATAAATAAACGTAGCCACGCAATCTCACAAAAATAAATACAAACCCTAAAGAAGTTATATCCAACGTCCAATGTCTCATCGACAGTGTCTTCATTCCACGCCCGAGAGCGCAGCTTGCCCAGCATCGCTAGGGCTGCCACGCAACACGCTACTCCGGCATACGACTTGAAAGTTTGGTATCTAGAATACACAATAGTTTCAATATTGAGTCATAATGTCATATGTTAGGATCTTATACAGGCTTATTGGTAAAATGATAACAACCTCTTACGGTTGACTTCTGCTAGTCCTAACAAACATTTTGAGATGAAATATTTTTTGTGTTTTTTTATGTGTATTTGACGGAATAAGCACGAGGACCACCTGGATGTTAAAAGTCTCTTGTGCCTGTAATTTATTATTTCATATTATTTATTAATTAGCTCGATGTAAACATTCAAAACTCTATTCAAAGGGAGCGCAGCGCGGTCCAGTGTTGCCGCGGCGGGCGCTCTTTGCTGGGAAGTAATAAAAAATATGAAATATTAAATTACAGGCACAAGAGACTTTTAAGATCAGGTGGTCCGCGGGCATATCAGTAAACAAAGTAAGCTTTTTAGAGGGGCAATGATCTTAAGATGAGATAGAAAAAAGGCAGTTGTAAAAGATAACCTGTTGTGCTAACTGCATATAGCATTATGAAGTAAGAAGAAGAACACAAACTAACCTGTAACTGGCGAAGTGCCTGGTCCCTCTCAGGATGAACTTCTCAGCGTCCAACTGGTGGTACTGCGAGTGATAGTTCTTGTCAGCTATTTCAACTGGACTGTGGAGGACCGTCTCAGACTTTGGAAGTGGTATCATGTCATCTCTGCAAAGATATTTATGGTTAAATAGTTTCTTTTTATTGGATTGTGACGGAACCCCACGACGACAACACAACGAGGCCCACTTGATGTTAAGGTTGAACTGGCCGGTCGCTTCTCCATACAAACGCCGTAGGGTGATAACTCCCTAATTTGAGACTTTAGGTCCAGAATTAATCATAACACCGATTGATCTCGACATTATCTAGGCTTGTATGATGCCGAAATTTTAAAAAGATAATTAAGTAGAAAGTTATGAGCCTCGAAAATGTTATATGAAAATGTTTCGAAGCTCATAACTCTCAAGTTAATTATCTTATTAAAATTTCGGCATCATACAAGCCTAGATAATGACGAGATCAATCGGTATTATGCTTTGTTTTGGACCTAAATCTTCAAATAAGGGAGTGATCACCCTACGGCGTTTGTATGGAGAACGGCCCGGCCAGTTCACCCTTTAACAGACAACTTATTAGGAACCGGCTAGGACCCGCGTTATATTTACCGGAATGATTCAGTAACGCGCTGAGGCCCGTGCTCGTCGCTTCGCGCAATCGTGACTCCCAGACGAAGGACTTCAAAACAGTCCGAAACTGGTCGGAATCTTTCCGGTAAATATAACGCGGGTCCCAGCCGGTTCCTAATAAGTTAATATGGATAAAACTCGTAATAGTTATAATAACATATGATTCGTGACAAGTGACGAAGTTCACTACGCCCGTCGTTCTGAGACAGTCTTTTGTACCTGTAATTTTATTGGCTCTCAAGAAATACTGTCAGCAGACACTGTTAGGGGCTTGTTGACTGATTTTCTACTTGTGGTAGGTAGCCAGGCGAGCTTTCGCAAAATGCCCTGCAGTATGCGGTGAAGCTCAAGCTGGCGGTGGGGATTGAACCATGGACCTGCAGGACGATAGTCCATAACAACCGCTCGGCCATCATTGCTTCAAAATTGTTATCTTGTGGTAATTGTTTCGCCGACTATCCTTCACACTCTGTAACGCTGTTGTGACGATTGAGAAATAACATTCCTTACCTTAATACTGTTTGTAAAGCAGTGTGAAGGTTTTGAAATTGGATTAAAACTTTCGTTAATAATACACATATTGAAACAATTTTCGAAACCAATTTCACTTACGTGTAGTCAGCCGAGTCCGGTTTCGCGACTTTCAGAGTCGCATTTCAGTACTTGCGCGGACGCGGTCGGGAGCGCACGTATCCATGATGAAGCGACTCTGAATGTCGCGAAACTGGTCGAGATCAAACTACTCGGTTGATTTAAAGTAAGTGCAATCGGTTTCAACAATTGGTAAGTACCTATATAAGTTTTGCAAATTATTTTCTCTTACTAATATAAAAAGTAATTTTTCTTTATTATAGTTATTTTAATAGTTCTTTTTATTCGCCACTGCTGGGTCCACGTGATACTACCATGTTTCATGGTTCCACTTCACAGAAACTCCTGAAATAATCTGTACAATATAGTATCTAATAATGCTACCTTCCATAGGCATGTCCATCACCGCGAGGGCAGTATAGGAAGAAGTCCTCTCCACGCATCGACATCACCTGTTCTGGAGTGAGAGGCGATGGAGCTGCCTCAGGGGGCACCGGAAGAGTTTGTGGTGGCTAAAGAGGTGAAATACCAGAGTTAATTAATTCAAAACCAGTAAAATATTTGTATGTATTTCTCCGTGTAAAATTGCAGCTCTCCCATATTTTTCTGTAGGTGTCATAAGTGTGGGGAATATGGCAAACTATGTCTTTATGGAGGAGGCTGTGTTTAGCAGTGGACGATCTGGCTGATACAGTAATTTGCTAGCAAGTTGGGTTTGGAACAGACCTAGAAGAATATTCTTCACTTCTGCCATGAATAGAACACAAGGGTAGGCATTCCACAGGAAGATATGGCTTTCCTGAGTGCCGGACCTTACGGGGAATCACGAGCACATATTGACCATCACCATCTGCATACCGAATTCTGAGTACATATATCTATATCTTTTCAACTGCTCCTTCGACATATGAATAAAGAACGGTACAGAAGGAAAGCTTCACTACTACATGCACAGCTATGTGTACGTAACTAGTCACTGACAAGACGTGCCGGGGCTGTAGCGGTCACAGCAGCGCCCACTCAGGTGTAGAACCGGTTTGAACCAGCTCTGTGAGTGGACAATGTTTTCTTAGCTTTCACTCTGTAACGTTCTTTATTCATGAGCGTAAGCTCAGATAACAAGCACACATGCACATACCCTCGCACACACATCACTATCTTCGCGCATACACGATCTCTTTCTCTATCTCTCTCTCTCTATCACATACACACACATACACGTACAAATGCATCCTTGCACACGGACACACCCACAAATTTCCGCTTATACTATACCAGTAGGAGTATTTACGATCGTAGGTGAAGAAATATAATTATATTTACTTACCTCCGGAGGGGATTTCTGGTAGAAATCCCTGACTTTCTTCCTGGAGGTAGCCCTCGATGTTGCCAGACTAACTGCGCTCAGCGAGCATAATGGGTATTTTCCCTGAAACATGAATATTCATGCAAGATCAATGCAGATGAAACGGTGACAGGTTTCTAGCACAATGTGTGATCGTTAGCCATATAATCTAAGGGAAACACGACAAGAACGTCGTAAGACCTGTTTTAAAGTATGGATCTGCAAGTTGGGTAACGAAAGAAGCGGATGAAAGTAGACTGCATGTGCCAGTGATGCAAATGACTATGGATATATGTTTGGTGTATCTAGAATGTACAAGACAAGAAGATGTGTATGTCTGAGGAAACCCCATAGCACCGGTCTCGAAGCTAATGAAGGCAAACTGGGGAACGCACTCCGGCCGACAGTTTCAGGAGGGCACCAAAATTATAGTATTATTAAAAACTTGCTCCACAAAGCACCTAGCATACGAAAGCTTGGCTCACTGTTGATTTGTAAGAATGGGGCTTCCCATGCCCACAAGTTAAGTACTGATTGGAGTTATGCCATGTCCACAATTGACGTCATTTTACTCTAAATTTATTAAAGGGTTAGGAACCCTTTCTTCTTTCTTTCCCATTCACGAAAAATTACAAACATTATAATATTATATGTGTCAGTTTTTATAAGTAAATTATCTCAAACTTCCGTAACAACTCGAAAAAATCTTATCACCAACGCTGGAAAGAGCAGTGCCACTATCAAGTTTCTGTCTTGGTTCGAAAAAATCCGGTCCGGGATTGAGTAACACTTACAACAGAACAATTGGATTAGCTAGATATAAAAATAATAGACAAATATAATATTTTGGACCGTTCGGGCTCAATGACAAGGGCCACTTTCAAAATGTCGAGCGTTAGGCGGTCAAAAGATTTTTTGGATATATAATATGTATAATGATCGACACGCATTTCATCAAGTACCCAGACATATAGTCCAGGCGTACTTGACGAAACGCGTGTGGACCAACAGCGAATTGGACTAAACATGTATCAGACCAATTTCATCTAGATACATTTCATCGTATCCATATATCATGTAGGTACAGTTACTTACAAAAATAGATATAAGTATTGTGTAAAGCGTAATCTTACCTCATTTTTCTTCTTCTCAATTAGTGCGTTGATGTTCAATGAATCATACTCGTTCCTGCAGTGTATCCTGAGCGCTTTCAAATCTATCTCGTACGTGGGTAGACGTTCTAAAGGCTCTTTTTGGACAACCTGAAATCATATCACCAGTGTGAAGTACGAAACAAGACGTCAACGAGGGTGGTCTGAGCTCTCCTTGAAATAGACCATCAGATGTGGTTTTAACTACGTATAGTGGTGGCTATCTGACTTACACACGATTTACTTATCCTTTATTATTTATTCCCCAATTCACCAATATGGGCTTTACTGTATTAACCGGGTTCTGCACTGCTGAACACAGGCTCCCCCATTTAGGGTGGGGTTTTCGATAATCTGTAGATTACCCTGCCACCCACTGTGATCTCCAAGACAAGGCAGTACACTGCTAGGATCTCTTGGAGATCGCAATTTAAGATATCAGTTCCTCAGAAGAGAGACGCTGCTGCCCACCTTCCGCTATTTTATATTAAGTCGCCTCTTACGACACCCACAGGTAGCAATAGGGGAGTGAAAATCTAGCCCGGCATCCCATGGGACAGGGGCATAAGACAGAATAAAGGGGATTAAGTAAAAATAATTAATATTTTAGAAAACATAAAATTATAAATCACTTAAAAAATATATCTAGTGACAATTCCGCCTAATTTTCCCGTACAGCCGAAATAAATGACTTCACATTTGTGAAGTCACCCGTCTAAAAAGGGCAAAACCGGAAGATTTTTCGAAGCGTTTCGCTTCAACACGATGCATCCTCAAGAGGTCTTGCCTCTACAAGCGCACGGTGGGTATGAAACATATGTAAATATGTAACATATAGGTGCGTATGAAACCTTATAAATATGTACAGCCCTGCGTATCCAGACTAGAGAATGTACGCATTTGAATCTCCATCATTTTTGCTATAAATAAAACTACTACTGAAATTTTCGCAATATGCAAGAAATTCAAACCTAATTTATCAGTGGCGGTGGCGTAGCGGTTTAGGCACCCGGTGCGCGGTTTTTATCCCAGACCGTCATGAAAATTTTGTGCTCTAAAAATTACCAAATTCGATATTCGCCTAGAATATGATACCGCTTGGAATTGGAATAATATCTAAAAAGTATAAATTATTAAAAATAAAAAGTAAAATACCCAACTGCAAACAGTTTTAACGTTAAACGTTTTAACGTCCTATTGAAATCATAAATACAAGTTAGAGTAAGATATATACAGAGTTATTGGTAAAATGCTAGCAACCTCTTAGGGTTGACGTCTGCTAGTCCGCGCCGTGGTCCCTTTGAATAGAGTTTTGAATATTTACATCGAGCAAATTAATCAAAATATGTAATAATACATTACAGGCACAAGAGACTTTTGACATCAGGTGGTCCTCGTGCTTATTCAGTCAAAAACATATAATAAAACAAAAAAGAAAATAAAAAAACATCTCAATACGTTTGTTAGGACTAGCATAAGTCAACCCTAAGAGGTTGTTAACATTTTACCAATAAAACGGTAATTATGAAATCGTTTTTTTAAGTCCTTTAGTGTGGTATACCACACTATACCTTGGTTTTTAATTCGAGATCAAAAATGTAAACAAAGGTGTTAACCGTGCAAAAAAATTACAAGTACTTGGTAATTTTTCTAATTTTGGCAACGGATGGAGCATTTAATGTAAAAAATATATTTAATGCTATAATTTATTGCATTATTATGAAACAATAAAACACTTTTATATGCGCGTACATATTTACGCATATATTCAAGCCTGAAAAAATTAGTGTAAGATTTTTTGTTTTTAATAGCCACACTTGTGAGAATATTTTTGAAGAAAAACTATTGAACACCCTAACCTATCAGTTTGACAATGACATATATTGACATTTCTTTGTTTACATTTTTGATCTCGAATTAAAAACCAGAGTATAGATAGGTTTTGGAAGAAAAAAAAATTATCCCACAATATGGCGTTTAAAATCTTAAGTTTGTTTCTTTATTTAATTTATGTATCTAACGTGACGTGGCGTCTCAATCGCCACGCCAAACCAGAACAGGTTTCGACGCGTGTCGCTTCTACACAAAGCATCCGCAGGCGGTCTTGACTTCTTCGAGCGCACGGTTGAGGAAGTGATCTCGAATGTATGCGATAGAGCCGAAACACGTCGAAAATTATTCTTCTACCAATACTAACTAATATTATAAAGAGGAAAGATTTGTATCTTTGTATGTAACAAATAAACTTAAAAACTACTGGACTGATTTGAAAAAAAGTTTCTTCATTAGAATCCAACAATATCCCTGATGAACATAGACTTTAGAATGTTTTCAAAAACTTAGGGATCCGTATGAAAACATTGATAATGTAACCCAACGTGTGAAAACAATACCAAAAAAATCTTTATATCCCTGCGGAAATTGTTGACAATAGAGCAAAGTGATGTACTACAATTTTATAGAGGACATCAATATCTACAAAAATAGTCCGCATTACCATATGTCTAACTATTACAGTTATGTTGCAATAACCACTTTTTATGTAGTAATTAAACAACTTTAAACGGTCTTAAATCGCGTATATATATTTATCAGGTCACCCCGAGACCACGATTACTGCAAAGTGTTTGAAACCTCAGGACTAAAATAATGATATGTAAATATACACGATTTAAACAGTTTAAAGTTGTTTAATTACTATGTGTAATAATCGTGAAAACCTAAGACAACATTACTTTTTATGTGTTTCAATTAATAATTTATGTAAAATACCTGTGCGAAGCCGGGGCGGTCAGCTAGTTATCATATATGGATTTCTGCAAAGTAATGCCTGAATGTATTAATTATCTATTTTTATAATTCTCCTATACAAATACAATATACCATAGAGAAATAATAAAGACTATTAATATACCTATGCATATACGAATTGATCATTGTGAAAACAATGGTGTGAAAGAGAGTCAGAGCATACCCCGGCTATAGGGGTGGATGACGCGGGTTCGAATCCGGCACATGGCTATATTTTTTTCTGTCGTAAATTAGTAATTTTGTAATTGTGAAATAGTTTTGTATTAAATTCATTCATATAAAAATAATGTTTTTGGTGGTAAATTTATAATTAAAAAACACTCGTGTTATACACTCGATATAAAATTAAATACTTAACGACTTCAGACTAAAAAAAAATATTAGATTCAGGCGTTACTTTGCGTAAAGCAATGTTTAATAATATGCTCGAACGTGCGCTCGATGAGTTAAGACCTACTGAGGATGCTTCGTGTAGAAGCGAAACACGTCGAAAATTCTTCCGCTTTGGCTGCGTGGCGGTCGGTTGAACAGGAAATTTAGGCGGAATTGTCACTAGATATATTTTTTTAAATATTTTTCGAAAATATTATTTTAATGTTTTCTAAAAATATATTTAAAATATTTGTTTTTATTTTAAAAAATATATATATATTTACCTCTATATCAGTCAACGTAATAGGGGGCTTAGGGGTCCCTTTCTTAGCCGCGTCGAGGTCTCCATAGTTAGTCAAAAAGTCGAGGACAAAAGAGGTTATACCGGCGTAGCGGAGAAATGCGCCCGCACCGTATCTAAAATGATTACAATATTATAAAAGGTATCATTTATTAATTATCACGCCATTTATTATTTAATTGATGAAACATCTGTTATATGCAGGTTACCGCTTAACATCAGATGATTCTCTTAGCTATTGAACGGCGTTAACGAATCTTATTTGCATGAAAATTGTAGTTATTGACAGTATCCGTAGTCTGCCCGCTATTTAGGTTCGATCGCAAGTCAGTGGCTTGCTATCAATAGTTTTGACATATTTGGTATGCTTTAAGCTATTTTGTTGCTACAGTAGCATAGATAACATAGTATAGATTTTAGATAGAAAAGCAGCTAAATGATTTAAATATATTTATTTAATGTATGGTTTTCTAAAAAAGCACTGTATTGATGTATTTACTGATGCTTGATTGATATAAGTTATCATTATTATTTCATTGGCAAAATTTGCAAGCCATAGCATAGCCATACGATAGCGACGCGCTTGCTATACAACTGCGATTAGGAGCTAGAATTAGCAGACTACCGAATTTGACATTAACAGCAGTTCGATCGCAGAAACATCACAGTAGTGTGGCGTTTGGTCAATAGCTAAGAGAATTGGGGCCCTGGTGGCCCTCGTGCATGTTCCGTTACGATCCCAAAGGAAAAGCATATTTATTACTTTCAGTGCGTACCATCAGCTAAATTAATGGTCAAATGCTTACCTACCTTCTAACACAGCATCAAAATAAATTAAATTACTTAAAAAGTAAATAAATTAAATTACTTTCTAACACAGCATCCTCTCGACATATCAAGGTTGCTAGGGCGTCCAACGTCGTCCAGCATGTGAGGGTCGAAAATGTATGCAACAGTCTTGACGTTACCTCCCTCTGCAGGGGGATGACCCCATATCAGGAAATGCCGGTCGTCCCCCAAAGATAAAATCATCGAATAGTTCTGCCCTGTGCGCTTCTCCATCAGTCTGAAAAACGGGGTCGAGTAAAATATATAGCTAAGTATTTTTTATTTATTTATTTTTGCAATATGCGTTATTGCAAAAATAAATACATTCTCTGCGGATTATATTACAAAATTACAAATTTACGAGACCAAAAATTATAGTTATGTACGGGATTCGAACCAGCGTCATCCACCCATATAGCCGGGGTATGCACTGAACGACTGAGCTAAAATGACATATGACTCATAGCTCTACATTTTCCTCTCGTTCTTTAACCATCATATGGAGAGGAGTGACACCTATAGTTCAATTACAAAATTACAAATATACGATAGGAAAAATTTAAGTCATGTGCGGGATTTTTCTATTATATTTGTAATTTTGTAATGTAATCCGCTTAGCAGGCGTTATTGCAATCATAACAATATAAAAAAAAACCTATAGTTCAACTTACGTTGTACTTAGACTACTTACAAATACACCCTGACCAATATTTGGACCAAATCCCTTACTGATGGGTTATCTGGAAGAGATCGCTCTAAGCGATAAGACCGCCCATTAATAGAATTGGTGATATGTTTTAGTAATAAGTTAATTGTTTTTATTATGGTGTTGTTAATAAAGAGTTATCTATCTATCTATGTACTACAAACAAGACTCATTTTGCAATTAGCTCTAAACTTCTTAGTGATGACGCAACCATATAATTTTAATGTATTTATTCTTGCAATAACGCATGCTCTGCAGATACAAAATAACAAATTTACGAGAGTTGTGTATAACTATACGTGTCTCTACATCCCCATACGATGTTTAAAGAACGAGAGGAAAAATTATTTACGAGTCATATTTATTGTCTTGTTAGCTCAGTCCGTCAGAGCATACCTCGGCTATAGGGCTGGATGACGCGGGTTTGAACCCGGCATATGACTAAACTTGTAACATAAGTAATTAAAAATCGTTGGGGCTGGAGCGAAGGCCTTTCTACGACGAATAGGGCTTCGAGTAAAACTATGTATCCACCAGAGATGTGCATAGATAATTAACGGTTTGCGTAGAAAAAAAATAGGTTTGCTGGGCTCTGCGAGGCTAGGAAATAAAGCGATTCTATTCGTGCATTTTTCCTCGCACGGCCTAGAGAATAAAGCAATTCTATTGGTGCATTTTTCCTCGCACATGCTAGGGAATAAAGCGATTCTATTGGTGTATTTTTCCTCGCACATGCTAGAAAATAAATCCTCGCACATGTCCTGAGGATAAGAAGCCTTATTGTCGAAAAAGAATGTTAATGCAGATCACTTGACCTTCAGCATAGAACATACAATAAATAATCCCTCAGACTAAGGGTGCGTTTCATTTGAGTGAGATTCGCTAAAAACGCTAAAAACGATCACACTCCCAAAAAGTTTTCCACATGGGTCTTGGCGTTATTTTCGCCTTAAACGCTACATCTAATGTCAAAAGTGACAGAAGTTGCAAGTTTTAGTGGCATTCTTAGCGTTCTTATCCAAAAATGGAACGGGGATGACAGTTACAAACGATCACGTGATCACAACCACAGACGCAGAATGTGATCAAAATTATCGAAATTTACGTTCTTAGCGACTAATGGAACAGGCCCTAAGCAATATGCATTTCGGCAATGCGATATAATATGGTGGTAATGAACTTGTAATGTAAATATAAGTCCTCTATGCATGGTTTTGTTGATGCATTGAAAAAATTTAAATGGCATAATAAATTTCATGCCCAGTTCAAGTTAGACAGTGAGGCAGCAGATTGGTCTATGAGGAACAACTGAACTTAATGTGAAATGACGCATGATATGAGATTATACCATCTTTTGAAGTACAGACATAGAACATACAATAATACTACGTATAGAATGGACACTCCTCACCCCCCACCAAAAAGAGCCTTCCTCACCCCGCCCCGATTCTGAGCTGTCGCTGAGCTGACTTGAGTACGGGACTCGCAACTCGCGCACGATGACGTGACGACGAAGCGTGACGATTGTGCGAGTATTTTAAAAGTTGAGAATCGGGTACTTTTGTGCTGTTTACGGTTGCTTATCAACTAAACGAGAATAGGATTGGAGTTTTTATAGATACCATAAAACGAGGTAAGTCATTCTTGGTAACCTACTCTAAGCACCTACCTATTTGTCGTTCTTCATTTATACAGTAGGTAACTTTTAAGGACCGTTAATTTACAGTAGGTATTGAAAAAATACAAACATAATACATTATCTTTGTATTTTATACAAATAATGATTAATTTAGACAATTTTCGTTTGACAAAAATATCCGTGGATATTGACTTCGTTTGCAGCGAAACAAGTGTCTTTGTAACCTATAACCATAGATAAAAGCAATACACATACCGACCTTCACCACGGTTGACACGCGGTTATTATACGAGAAGAACATAAATTATTATTGTGATTGTAATTATTATCATTACTTGTACAAAATGTGAACTTGGAATGATACTTTTTCTATAGTGTAGGTATCTATTATTGTATAAGTAATGTGAGTGAAATGTGAAGTAATGTTACCTACCTACTCGGTTGTGTGTTGCATTTTCTTACGTCGTACATGGAGTAGGATTTTTGTGATTGTAAATGTTTCTGAAGGTAGGTAAGGTAACCTACGAAGTCTAAATAAGTCATATTAACAGCATCAAAAGATTGTTTGGTAGGTAGGTAAGTACAACAACAATTATTCATACGATGACAACCTTAGAGTTCACGCACACATTTACGCGTGTACAATAACAACATTTGTGTAGTGTCTGTGTAATAGGTAGTTAGAACGCGGCTTTTGTATAGAGAATGAGTCGAGTGTCCAGGCTTTGATACAGATTTGACACACTTACTTAGATAATTAAACACTCTGTAAGACTGCCAGATTATTATTGTTATGCGACTTACGCCATGAGGTCAGGCTGTGACTGTATATTGTCAGGGTGCTTAGCAAGCAGCCCCCGGTCCACTTCAGACATCTTCACCGTGTACTTGGTGTCGTGGAGGAAGAAAGACGATAGAAGCTGGTTCAGCTGAAGTTGGGGCTTGCCTGTAACAAATTCCTGTTGATCAATTGATATTCTCAGGTCATGTCATCTCTTGTGGATGATCCTGAAAGGCAACTATGTAAAAATGACTCTTTCGTTACCAGAATCTCCAAAAATACCAGATACGCACCATATGCCTAACGCAAAACATAACAGTGCTCTAATCATGTATTTTTTATTAACAAACAAATTTGACTGAACCATAGAAAAATTAAATTACACTTATCAACCAAATGCGTTTCACACTTATCGATGACGTTTGACTAACCGCGACGCGGTCTGCACATTATTTGTAGAAATAAAGATAATGAATAGATTCAGGCGTTACTTTGCGGGGAAAAAATCTAGATCGTGCGCTCGTAGATTAGAGACATCCAGAGGATGCTTCGTGTAGAAGCGAAACGCGTCGATAATTATTTCAGTTTGGCTGCGTGGCGTTTGTGACGTCGAGTCGGCTGAACAGGAAAATTAGGCGGAATTTTTTCTAGATATATTTTTTTTAATATGTTTTAAGTGTTTTATTAAAATATGAATTTAATGTTTTTTTTAAATATTTGTTATTACTGTATAAATAACCTATATAGAACTTTTAGTTACAATAACGCTACATAATTAACCTTTATAGCACTTAAGCGCCAGCAAACAGCGCCTGTAGTAGTTGTCCCCGTAGGCTATACACTCATCCACGTCACTTTTAACGAGCTGAGACGGGGTCTTCTCGTCTAGGAGAGCTCTGCAGACTGCTGCTATACACGCAGTTTGGGATCCTGCAAACGGAAAGATATGAATATCTATCTTTTTACCAAATAACAGGGCTTCGTTGTTCTTTTCATCAGGTATATCCAGATATCTAGTGATTTCATCAAAGTATTGTTCTTCATGCATGTTTAACGTACCTATTATTCTATGCTATTTTCTAATGTTCATATTTTCTTGTAATAAAAAATATAATATGATTTCTTTTATTGGGACTAAAACATATTACAAAAATGTATTATATATTACATTTATTATACACTAGCTGACCCGGCAAACGTTGTTCTGCCATATAAGTAATTTAAAAAATAAGGGTTGATCGTAGAAGGGTGAAAATTGAGGATTGTATGTATTTTTGTATGTTGTATCATAAAATAATAGAAATTAAAAATTTTGTCTAAAAAATAAAAATAAAAATTTAAGGGTGGACTACCCCTAACATTTAGGGGGATGAAAAATAGATGTTGGCCGATTCTCATAGATACCGGATAAGCACAAAAATTTCATCAAAATCGGTCAAGCCGTTTCGGAGGAGTATGGCAACGAAAACTGTGACACGAGAATTTTATATATAAGATTATACATTGACCTCGGTGTGTGCGTGGGATTAGCACTTGGCCAGTTTTATATAAGTAACCAACATGTGTGTAAAACAACTGAAAGCTAACCAGAAGCTGTTGAGGAGTATCGTTTAGAATTGCATCCGATGTTTCCCTGCAGCATCATCTTGTTCTTCTCCACTTGGCTGAAATTGTGCCAGATCTAAACGAGAAATTTTAATCTTAATTATGTATATAAACTCAACCATAATACTGTTATATATTATATTAACAAGGCAAAATTTCTTGTATGTTCGTTGTACGTGGCTAGTTGTTTGTTGGTTATGTGATAAAAACAACGAGAGCAATTGTTTTTTTGAACATTAAAACCCTTCTTGTAACTATTTCACTGCACTACTTCACTACTTGAAAGCTTTCTTCTACATTTCATGTAGATTGAATCAACGAACCGAAAGTTTTCTCCGAAATACAAATACTGTATATTACACAAACATAAAAGTACTAAGGTGCTCTACCAGCCACAGAAATCTTTGCTTTGCAAAATTTTATTACAAATCACTTGCATATATTTTCAAAAGCGTCAAAATATCAACGCCAGTTTTTACACGACTGCCCAAAAAAGTGTGTTTTGTTTTCAGGTTTCATGTTATATGTATATGTATGCATGTTTTTGAGTTTCTTTGTTCCACCATTACTTCAAAACGGCCTAACCGATTGTAATGTATGAGATATATAGCAAGTCACAATAGATTCATAAAACAAATATCAACTGGCGAATTTTAAACGCCATTATAATATAGGGAGATGTTTTTTTCTTTTTTATACACATCTCGAAGAGTACCAAAATGAAGGACTTAAAATAAATCGGATTCATTACGTTTTTAAATTTATTTAAAAAGTTAAATTATACCTTAATGATACTTGTTAAAAGAATAAGTGCATATGGGTACATATATACAAGGAGTAAGAAAACAGCGTTTACTGCTCCAATTCACCTTTCTGAGTTTGGCAGACTCCGTTAAGGGCTGCGTCATCTCTTCGGGAGGAATGCGCAGTAGCTTAGGCCGGAGACGGCGTTTGCGCAGATACGGTGGCACCCACTTACGAGTCGTCAGCTCCGGTAAATCCACGGTCTAGAAAACAGTTTAAAAATCTGTTGATTACATACAACGTCATTCATACATTGCATTATTTTGTAGAACATTTAAGTACTGTACTGTATCAGCCGAATCGTTCACTTCTGAACACAGCCTCCCCTATAAAGGGGGTATTTGCCATAAGCCCCACGCTTGGCAGGCGGCTTGGGGATCGCAGTGTAGGATGGCAGTTCTCCAGAAAGCGCTGCTGCCCACCTTCCAATATTTTCCCTTAGTCGCCTCTTACGACACCCACGGGATGATATGGGGAGGTGCAATTCTAACCCGGCACCCCACGGGGAAAACATTTAAGTACCTTCCAAAATTACAACGACAGGAAAAATTATAGTTATGTGCGGGATTTGAACCCGCGCCATCCGTCCGTATAGCCGGGTTATACTCCGATCGCTGAGCTTACACGACATATGACTCATAACTACAATTTGTCGTCTCGTTCTTAAGCATCGTATCGGAATGGAGCGACACACACAGTTAAACTATATTTGCATGCATACACTGGCTATAGGGGTGGATGGGTTCGAATCCCGCACATGACTATAATAGTAATGCAATCCACGGAGCTATTTTATTATAGCTATTAGCTATTTTAATGCAAAAATAAAATATTTAATTACTTTATTATTTTTTTTATATTGTTTTGTTTGCAATAATGCTTGCTCTGTGGATTACATTACAAAATTACAAATTTACGAGTGAAAAACTACAGTCATGTGCGGGATTAGAACCCGCGTCCATCCACCCCTATAGCCGGGGTATGCTCTAACCAATTGAGCTAACATGACATGACGTCATGACTCAAATCTTTCCTACCGTTCATTAACCAACGTATTGGGATGGAGCGACTGACTGAGCTAACATGATTACTTTTCTCACGTTAATTTGTAATTTTGTAATGTAATCCGCAGAGCAGGCGTTATTGCAAACATAACGTACAAAAGTTATAAGGTTGCGTCATCATTTACAAGTATAAAACCAATTGCAAACATTGACCTATATATAATAGACGCGACATCTCAAACGAGGATAGTCGACCAGTGTAAGTATGCCGCCTGGTATACTCTCCCCCACACGCAGCTGGACACTCATAGAGATTACACGCGCTTTACGTTCGAAAATTGTCTATTATCAATGTGTATTTTGAATACACAATATTCGAACGTAAAGAACGTGTAATCTCTACGAGTGCCCAGTAGCGAGTGGGTGAGAAGATGCCGGCCGGCATAAAGAACGAAAGGAAAAATTGGAGTTATGAGTCATTTTCATGTTAGCTCAGTCAGAGTATACCCCGGCTATAGGAGTGGATGGACGCGGGTTCCAATCTGACTATAATTTTTTCTCTTGTATATTTGTAATGTTGTACCACTTAAGTACTTATTCGGAAGGGTCTAATGGATAAAAGGACTATTACAGATTGGTTTACTTACGATCGGTGGCATCCGCTGCGGGGGTGCTGGGGGTTGCCAAGGTGCGGTGGTGATCTTCACTTTAGTTACCTCTGGCCACTTACGCTTGAACCTTTGCTTTCTCATCATAGCGCGGGTGTCCGCTTCTCTGTGTTTATATTACATACAATCAATTATTTGGCATTTCGATACAGTTCAGTATCGAAATGCCAAATAATTGATTTAGTAAATAACAGTATGAAGATAATAATGATTCATATCAAAGTGATCGCGCCAAAACGCCACGTATGACCCCGCGGGGGGAGGGCCTTGTCCTTGCCGCGCCGCCCCTCTCCTGCGACCGCGCGCAGTGGCGTGGTCGAGCCTTGACCCAATCGTTCGCTGATATTTGACCGTGAACTACGTGTTGGTGCATCTATTAAACAGTGAATACAGTGCTAGATTAAGCCTACGACTCCGCCCTCAGCACAGTAACCAGTGTTCAACCTCAGCCGAGGACTCGGGAAACCACGCCGCCTTCATCCGCACACAATTAAGGCCGTGGCCAGCTCTCGAGCACCCCACAACATCCATCCCAGTAAGTACCCAAATTGCACAAAATTCCCTCATTGCCGATTTATGGTGGTGATCGCGCCACCACAAAGATATATTAACAAAAGTAATACAAGAATACGAGTCAAATAAACAATGGCTAGTAAATAGTCTTCTGCTATTTAGGTAGTTGTCGCCAATGGCAAAAAAAGATGAGCGTTCGAACGGATATAAAAATCGATAGAGCAGCACCCGCTCCCATAGCATAATTGGAAATGCACCAGGGTGGCATTCGGGATTTACAGATTCAAGTCCCACTGGAAGCTATGTATTGCCATCCGAAATAACTTTATATTTCAGACATTATTGTATGTATTTGTGTACGTATGCATTAGTGTATATGTAAGGGGACTCCTTAAGGAGCATATAAGGGCAGTCAAAAACAATGATATTGAAAAATCTGCCATAGCTCAACACCTTTTGGAGTCTGGTGCTAACCACTGGATTGAGTTACACAACCCACAGGTACTCTCGACAGAACGCCACTACATACCGAGAATGGTAAGAGAAGCAATCGAAATTACGAAATATCGAAACTTCAATAGGGAAGATGGGTTTCAACTGTCGAGAACTTGGAATCCAGTGGTTAACCTATGCAAGAGCCGAAGAAGTGTTCCAAATAGTTCACGATCTGATATCGTTAGTTTTGCATGTCGAAATTTAAATAGTGGTGTGAGTGACAGTGACAATAGTAGTATCGCCTTGCCGAAAAAACGTAAGGACTTACAAGGAAGAGGGTAGACCGGTTCGTCTGCTCTTAGTGCCTACCATCCACTCGCATAGACTTCAGTTTACTCGTGATCATGGCGCTTGCGACAGTGCCGAAATATCGAGAGCTCATAAACAATCAAAAACACGGTAAATATCCCGTTAGTTATAATAAGTATAGTGTTAATGACCGTGACAGTTTAAAAACTCATATTTCAGACATGTTTCGCTTATCAAGTGTCAATGCTCTTTATACTATTATTCGCGTGAATAAATCAGATATATCCAACCTCAGCCTTGTCCACATCTAGAGGTTTTTTGTTAGAACTCGGAACATAGAAGCCAATGGAAATGGCTGTTGTTATGGCCTGTGGCACAGTGGGTCCACCACCGTACTAATCACTTCGCTAGCTGAACTTCACCACATACTGGTAGGGCATTTTTCAAATGCTGACGGAGACACCATTATCAAATAAAAAATCCATCGCCAAGCACCTAACGGTGTGTTCGGCTATCGTTTCTCGAGAGTTTTAATTCTAGGTTAAACATTGTTATCATACTCAACCACACCATCACTTATCAACACGTGAGATAGGGAAATATGTAGAAAAACGCCTAGTAAAAAATTTTCAGTAAAACCTAGGTCAGCCTGAAAAATATCTTTAACCACATCATCACATACCATCCGGTAAGATCGTGGTCAAAGTCTATCCTATCAGTTATGAATAATTAAAAAAAACCAGGGTCATAGTGTTTTTAAGAATACTTACTCTTGAGCAAGCCGAGAAACAGTCTTCTCAGGCTGTTCTTCTGGCTCCGGGACCTCCACTTCTTTTGCTTTCTTATCTTCCTTTCCTTTCTTGTCATCTCTCCTATCATCTTTTTTCTCAATTTTCTTCTCATCTTTCTTATCGATTTTCTTTTCTTCTTTTTTTTCCTCTTTCTTGGCAGGTGCGTCGCCGCCAGCTGCCGCCGGCGTTCTGAAAAATATTAGATCTCGAGTATTATACTGTTGGATAGACCAACAAAAATGGCGTTGGACGGGCCATATGATTCGTAGCAAGTCCAAAAAATGGAGCAAACTAATAACGGATTGGTATTCAAGAGACGGAAAAAGAAGCAAGGGAAGGCAGATCAAAAGGATGAAATCAGGATGACAGCTGGTCCGTACTGGAAGAGAGCAGCTATGGACAGAATACATTGGAGAGAGCTAGAGGACGCCTTTGCCGAAAGGCACTCTGAATTGAGGGACATTATTTAGCATCTAACATATACTAAGATTTTAAACTGTTATTTAAGAAAATTCTGAAATAAAGGCTTATTATTATTATATTGTTACTAGAAAGTGATTATATATGTTTTCTTAGTAGATCAATGGCATTATCATTATCTTCCAACCATTATCACACAATTGTGGGGTCTAGCTAAAATGTTTTCTCTAACAACACACAGTATAACACAATTTATCACATTTTTTCGCTTCGGTTTTATGGCTGGTTGCCTGCCTTACGTCAGTACTCCTTCGAAATGCTCTTCTCGGTATCATGCCCAACACCTCTAGGTTATAATCAAAATGTATTTTTTTATGAAGCCACGTTCTTACGAGCGCTTTTGACTTTGATAAAGTTATTTAAGCATTATTCTTAAATTATGGAATAGATGATATAATGAATTCTGTATGTGTGCGCGCGGGCTCTTTTACGCCGGTGTCGGTCGGTTCTAGTGCTATTTAAAACTCCAAAAGCAAAACGCTCAAACATAAACGCTCGGCGCTCGAGCAAACGATGCTTACAATGCAATTTAATATGCAGAACGTACAGCACCGTAGGGAAAGAATGCCTATTTAAAAATCTGTAGGGACTTTAACTTCAATAGTGGATAGCTACTAAATAGGCATTCTTTCCCTTTAACTACTTTATCTATCATCTAACGGAAGGATAAGGAACAGCTGTTATAGGCAGAGGTTGTTTGACGAAATTCCATAAGGAATCAGCCGCATGACAAGTGTCAAAAAAAAATGCGGATCCAAGCGCTATACAAAGTATTCCAATCCTGCTGAAGCCAAGCCGTTCTAAGCCACGGGCAAAACACTTTCTCAAATTAATGCCGTTACTTATAAAAAATTACATAAAATGTAATAAAAATACTTTACTCAGTATTTTAGGCATTAGAAAAAAATTGTAATTTCAGGTCTTTTTATCGATTCTAGACAAAATCTTAAATCTTCATAAATATGTAAGAGCAAAAAACAGTACGCAGAAATTGTTGTTTTTATCTTCCTCTCAAACTATTTGCAATCAAAATTTGAATTATTGATAGAAAAATAATTTTAAATAATACGTTCCATTTGTATGCCATAATTGTTATAATTAAGGTATATAAATTGAACTTCTCATCGAAATAAAATTACAATAAAAAAACAATATAAAAATACTCACGCATTTGTGTTTTTTCTAGTCGCCATTTTTAATTTATCAGTAATTCTTATTCCACTTGAATCTTATTTTATAATCTACAAAAATAAAATAAAAAACAAACTTAAGAAAATAAATAAAAGTTGTAAGATTATGTTTTAAGTTTTATTTTCATTCATTCTATTGGCAGGAAAAAAAATAACCATGTGCGGCTTTTGAACCCGAGTTCATCCGTCTCTGAGGCCGAGATATTTGGCAATTTTAGCTACCTACTTTAATAAAGTGAGTCATGGTTTAAATTTATCCTTTAGGGATGATTTATATTAGACCGGGCCGTGTCCGGGCCGGGCCGTGGACGGGGCGGGCCCGGGGCGAAGCCCGTCCGTACGTTAGTAGGCGGGCCCGGACGGGACACGGATCAGGCACGGTCTTATATAAATTGCTTCATACAAAATGTATGTAACGTTTCAAATCCGTGCCCCGTACGGGCCACGTGCACGGCACGCCCCGGGCACGGCACGCTCTAATATAAATCTACCCTTAGTTATTATTGTTTAAAAGCGACATCTTTAGTCAATTTTTGATTGATTGCTCCCCAAGTAAGAAAAGTATATATACAGTACTGTATCAGCCGGATTTTCCACTGCTGAACACAGCCTATTAGCAGTGATAGCTCAGTGGCATCGGCTATGGACTGCCGCGCAGCAGGTCCATGTTTCGAATCCCGCCGCGGGCTTGAGCTTCACCGCATGGTGGAAGGGCATTTTGCGAATGCCCGCCTGGCTAGCGACCACCCTCAAGTAGAAAATCTGTCGCCAAGCACCTAACGGTGTGTTCCCGCAGCAGTCCTTGAGAGCCTGTGAAATTACAGGCACATGAGACTTAACAGCTATGTCTCAAGGTGACGGGCGCAGTGCAATTCGTGACTTGTGACGAAATGCATCTGTTATAGGCAGAGGTTAGTCCGCTTAGCATCAGGTGGGCCTCGAGCTTGTTCCGTCACAATATTATTAAAAAAAAGGGGGGATTTGCCATAATCCCCACGCTTAGCAGGCGTGTTGGGGATCGCAGTTGAAGATATCAGTTCCTCAGAAGGCGCTGCTGCCCACCTTCCGGTATTTTATCTTTAGTCGCCTCTTACGACACCCATAAGTAGCAATGGGAGTGTGACATTCTAGCCCGGCACCCCACGGGCTATACGTATACAAAGTATAAGAACAAACATTAACTTTTCTTTTTACTTATTTATTTATTTACAGGAAGACCTGCAGCTTTTAATTAAAGTTTTGATTGATTTTTAAAGATAAACACCAAGAAAGCCAATTACAGGTCCTCACGTTTAACAACTATTCAGTAATTAGGAAATTTACCGCGAGCATTCGCTTCCTTACAATTAAATTGGAGTGTAAATTTCCACCAAGTTTTTATAATTAACTATATAATGCTATGATAAATTTACATAAACCATTTTACAAAATTCTTACTAAATTTCTAAAAAAATCGCAGCTAAGCAGCCGCCTCGCCGAGTTCACGCCTGTGCAGAATAAATCTAATGACGTGATCTCTTTACTAAAATTGTTAAATTTGCTGCTAACGTATGTGTTTTTTTCTATAATTAGTATTAGCCACTGGGTAAGACGGGGTGGGTTGAATCTTACGCGTTACGCTTACTTTTAGCAAATAAGAATTTGTTTTGTATATGCCAAAGCTACCAAAGTTTATCTATCCATCTAATCTAAGTATTTATGACACATTTAGTACATTAAGCTGCGTTATTGATGTTTTCAAATAGACACTATGAGGAGTAAAGAGAGAGACCTGCTTGTTTAAACTTATAAAAATTAATAATTAGGTACTAAGACTAATGTTCCTTTACCGTCCATAAGTAAAGGTAATCAATTCAGTATTAAGTGTAAATTAGAGTTACTTAAGTGAGACTGATTATTGTGATAATTGTTCATAAGCCAGTTTGAAATAAATAATAACCTTGAATCATTGGCTTCATTGAAGCGCTCGTAGCAAAGTTTGGAATTAGTTGAGAGTTAAGGAACGTCCGCCGTGAGTTGGATGTGTGACCGCTATAGTGACATTTACTACTGAGCGCTTCCATGCTTCGGAGGGCACGTCAAGCCATCGGTCCCGGTTCTTGTCTTAGGATGACAGTCTTTATAGCATGGTGGAAGGGCATTTTGCGAATTCCTGCATGTCTAGCTACCACCCTCAAGTAGAAAATCTGTCGCCAAGCACTTAACGGTGTGTTCCGGCAGCTATACTTGAGAACCAGTAATTCTAGGTTAGCCTGAACAACATCTTCGACTACATCGTCACTTACCATCAGGTGAGACAGTGGTCAAAGCCTAAACTATGAAGCATTAAAAAAAAAACATGTATAGAAAATTTTAATAAAATATTTTAATACTCAACCCGGCTGGAACCGGCGGACCCGGCCGGGTTGGCGACGACTGCAACAGGGCCCGCTGGGGTTGAGAAATACAAATACCGGGTCGCAATCAATATAGTACCACCTACTTAACTGTGCAGTTTTCGAGGGCGCTACTAGTCATGGAAATCAACTACAAACTGTCACAATTTGAAGGTATGTTGTAGTTCTTTTTTCTGCCGCCTGAACAGATAAGTTGGTGGATCTGTAGCTGCGTTTCTTTACTGTTCTCATGGTATAGAGAAGTAGGTACTTACTTTCGTATCTTGGTCATAATCCTCGTAAACTGAATCAACTACCGCGACAAAATTGTGGTAGTATTTGCTTTACATGAAGCAAACAAAATATTTTTCTTTTCTCTGCAACAAAATTACCATTCAAAATAATAACGTGCTCTGTAGACTTCTACTGAATTTACAAAATTACAACGAATGTGTTACACTGATTAGGGCCTGTTTCAGAATGTCCGAATAAGTTCCGGTTATACTACCCAGAACATATTTAATAAATAAAACACTATCTTTGCGTTTCACAGTCATCGATTTAGCCTATCCAACGGTTAAAGCTTGAAACGCACTGTATGTGAACTGTCATTTTTATCATTCAGTTATTTTATGTTCTGGGTAGTACAACCGGAACTTACTCGAACATTCTGAAACAGGCCCCTAGGAAAATAAATTATGTGATTCTTTAGCTATCCAGTGGTGTAATTGAAATTTGTATGGGGATGATAGGTATGTAGCTGCTACAATAAAATGTCCCCACCGATTTTGTTATCATTCGTTTTTTTTAATTGCGTCCCTATAGAAGCAATTTTAAGGACATAATCACGTCAAAAAAATTTCAATATCTCAATTATACGCGTAATTTAAATTAAAGTAACATTATAGTTGTATTTGTTGTGCGGGTTTCAAATAAGTTATATTAAGGTCGTAAGATGTTACTTTTAGCAGTATGCATGCTGAACTAGAGTCATCTGTCAAACGGTTTCTAACTGAGTATTTAAGAGTAGTTCACGGAGCGCTTTCCATACAAACGTAGTTTTGTTATATGTTAAATATTAAGTAGAGTCAGTCACATTACAATTAAAGTCCTTGAGAACCAGTGAAATTACAGGCACATGAGACTTAACAACTATGTCTCAAAGTGATGGGCGCAGTGCAATTCGTGACTTGGGATGAAATGTATCGGTTATAGGCACACGAGACTTAGCAACTATGTCTCAAAGTGACGGGCGCAGTGCAATGCACAAAAAGTGCAAAAAATAACTGAGTGATAAAAATGACAGTTAACATGCAGCGCGTTTCAAGTAATTAACCGCTATCCATCGGTTAATTACTTGAAACGCGCTGCATGTTAACTGTCATTTTTATCATTCAGTTATTTTATGTTTATGAGTGAATTTTCGAAGATATGTCTATATGTTTTATGTTACATTGTTAAATTATAACACTGTTTTAAGTAATTGTTAGTTTTGTAATGTTAACCAGTAGATGTTAGCACTAAGATTGTTTAAGAAATTTACGTAAATTAATTATTTGTTACTTCCTACTAACTACACTATCGCATTAGGTATAACCTGTAATGGTAGATCTAAGTGTTTTTGAATAAATAAATAAAATGTTCTGGGTAGTATAACCGGAACTTACTCGAACATTCTGAAACAGGCCTTTAGTTAATTATCATTAGGACACCGGAGGACAATGAATAGTTAGACCCTTCGCTATGTGGACTGTCTACCTAAGGAAAGTCATGGGGTTCTATGTATATATATAAATATTTATGTTAATGTGACGGAACAAGCTTGAGGCCCACCTGATGTTAAGCGGACTAAGCTCTGCCTATAACAGATGCAATTCATCACAAGTCACCAACTGCACTGCGCCCGTCACTTTGAGACACAGTTGCTAAGTCTCATGTGCCTGTAACTTCACTGGCTCTTTAGGACTGCTGCCGGAACACACAGTTAGGTGCTTGGCGATAGATTTTCTACTTGAGGTTTTATACTATGTAGTGATAATCACCAAAGGTCATATTATCACTACATAGTTTATATTTATCAATGCCCATAAAATACTTAATTTTATATCTCTGTATCAGTCATCGTTGCAATGGCTCTTCGGTGAAACGTACGCTCGAACTAATAATAGCTAGTCGAAATTGTGGTACATCGATGATATGGAATTTCGGCAATTAGGACGCTCGAGCTAATGGTTTCGGGAAATCAGGAATCGGGCAAATGACATACGAAATCAAGTAGTAAACCCCTCACTCATTCCATCACAAACTTTACCATTTATAATACTAGCTGCACCCCGAGGTTACACCCGCGTGTTGGTTATGGCTGATGATGAAAAGTATCCTATGTATTTATACAGCGTCTTATCTACCTCCATACCAAATGTCATCAAAATCGCTTCAGCCATTTGAGCGTGAAGAAGTAGAAGGAACAAATGTTTGTTCCTTCTACTTCTTCAAACTTTCGCCTTTAAAATATTAGTCTGATTAGTGTAGTCCACAAAATCGAGGAGTCGCTTACCTTTTTTATTTCCAATTTTTTTGTAAATTTTTAATATTATTTTTTATGAAAACTTCAACCACATTTCGAGTGCGTCCATGGATTTTAATTGTCATTCATTTTGATGTTCGGAACTTGAAAGTTTGACATCCGGCCAGCGCTTGTAAAGGTTTAATATAAGTACTGCTATTTAAAAAGTTTCCAATCGTTTTGCGGGTACGGCTTTTAGCTCCACCTATGTTCCACCGAATAAATAATGATAATAATCATATTTATTCGTAGTGTTCCACCCACAGACCTAGGATTTTTTCGCTACGCTCAACACACATCATAAGCCATAATACATCCTAAGCCTATGGTTCCACCTATCAATATGCACTGTCTAGTGACAAAAATATTAAGGGCCTGTTTTAGAATGTTGGAGTAAGTTCCGGTTATACTACCCAGAACATATTTAATAAATAAAAAACCATCTTTGCATTTCACAGTCATCGATTTAGCCTATCCATATCGGTTAAATCTAGAAACGCGCTGCATGCCGTCATTTTTATCATTCAGTTATTTTATGTTCTGCATAACCGGAACTTACTCGAACATTCTGAAACAGGCCCTAAATGTCAATTTATTTACATTGTTATTTTATTTACGGCAATAACGTTATGTATTTTAGGGTTCCGTAACTCCAAAAGAAAAAATAACGGATCCCTTATAGGATCACTTTGTTGTACGTCTGTCTGTCCTTTGTCTCAGGAACGCGTGGAATTATCAAGCTGAAATTCATATCAAATTCTCAGGTCTAATGTCCCTTGGAGCTGTGACAAAATCAAACTTCTAAGCCAACGTAATCAAAATATACAGCGGTTTATGCCGCAAATTTTCGACATTCGCAAGGGAATCAAAACTTACAGGTTACTTCCCGTCCCGTGAACTCATAATCTTGAAATGTGGTACGAAGGAACGTCTTATAGCACAGATAAAGGAAAAGTTGCTAAAAGCATACATTTTTTGTTACATATTATAATTAAAATATTTTTTTATTAAGTTTAAAATGTTATGGATTTCATTTAGCCATAAAAATACTATAACTATTTACATATTATATTTACCTACAGGTTTGTACGGAACCCTCAGTGTGCGAGTCGCCGGTTTTTTTATGACGGGCTAGAATTCCCCCCCCCCCCCCCCCCCCCATCTCAGCCCGTGGGTGTCGTAAGAGTAAGGTACTAAGTATAGTACTAAGTACTAAGGGTAATACGCCAGAGGGTGGGCAGCAGCACTTTCTGAGGAATTGCTATCGCAAACTGCGATATCCAAACCGCCTGCGAAGCGTGGGGATTATGGTAAATCCCCCCATATTAGGGGAGGCTGCGTTCAGCAGTGAACTTTCCGGCTGATACAGTACAGTACCTGTCCTCAAATCTTCTTATTTGGTGAACCGATTTTGATGATTCTGTTTTATTTGAAAGCTGATTGATACTTGCCGTGTGGTCCCATTTAAATTTTATCAAAATCGGTCAAACCGTTTTGGAGATACACTCCATTAAATGAAAAGTATACCTATTCCTATCTTGATGATGTAGTCATTGACGTGAATGACAATCAATCCCATAAGTAGCAAGGGTTATTATAAGTGTGTTTTTTTTACCAAAAAATAAAACCGCCTTCATCCCTCATATGTGTAAAATAATGTGTCGAAGTGGGTACCATGCCTACAATATTTTGACAGGTACCTTAGAAATAGGTACTTTTGATATGGTACCGACTTCAACAAGTTATTTCACACATTTGGGTGCCACAGTCGATTCCATTTTTGGTAAAATTAAAATTGTCTACGCATTATAGTGATAGAGAGAAAGTCGAAATAGTTTGGCAGTAAAACTTCCGGTGTTGCGCTGCGATCTTCGGTGGGGATTGACGAGGTACGACTAAGTACTGTTAATATTTCTCCGCAAAGCAGTTCCATCCAATGTAGTCGCTCTAAACAGAACAAACATGTTAAGCAACGTCCGCTGCAGTCATGACTTGGAAGGTTGACCGGTAGTTGCATGACTACTGAGCGTGCACGTGCTTCGGATGGCTCGTTAAGCCGTGTCGGTCCCGTTTGGCGTCTTAGTATGGCAATATAGGTATATTCAGTGCAAATTTCCATCAGCCGGTGTACTTGACCCCTTCAAATAAAACTAATTGCACATGTGTAAATTTCCCATGAATTCGCAAAATGCCCTCCATCATGCTATAATGACTGCCATACTAAGACGCCAAACGGGACCGACACGGCTTAACGAGCCATCCGAAGCACGTGCACGCTCAGTAGTCATGCAACTACCGGTCAACCTTCCAAGTCATGACTGCAGCGGACGTTGCTTAACATGTTTGTTCTGTTTAGAGCGACTACATTGGATGGAACTGCTTTGCGGAGAAATATTAACAGTACTTAGTCGTACCTACTTAATGTCTAATGACACAGCTATTGATTCAACTCCTTTGTCTCAGTTTACTAGGTGCCTACATGCACCTAGCAAACGAAAGTATGCAAGGTTCGGCGCAAAACATACTTAACAGTATAGTTTCATATATTATGGCGTGTTGTTTATATAAATATGGAAACATGTAAGACGTAGAGGTACCTAACTACAATCGCAGCTAGGTAGTTAAATTTAAGGATCTCGGAAACTGTTTTTTAAAAACACGAAATTGGTTAAACATTTATTATACCTAATTAATTAAGATGTACGATACATCGAAGAGTCAACTTAGAGGCTCACACCTGCGTTATCTGTGATGCATCCTGTGAAATACTCAAAACCCAGATGCGAGCAGTGATGGCTCAGTGGCATTGGCTATGGACTGCCGCGCAGCAGGTCCATGGTTCGAATCCCGCCGCGGGCTTGAGCTCACCGCATGGTGGAAGGGCATTTTGCGAATGCCCGCCTGGCTAGCGACCACCCTCAAGTAGAAAATCTGTCGCTAAGCACCTAACGGTGTGTTCCGGCAGCAGTCCTTGAGAGCCAGAAAAATTACAGGCTAATGAGTCCTAACAACTGGACGTCTCAGTGTGACGGGCACAGTGCAATTCGTCGTTGACGAAATGCGTCTGTTATAGGCTGAGGTTAATCCACTTAACATCAGGTGGGCCTCGGGCATGTTCCGTCACAATAACATAAAAAAAAATTAAAAAAAATAAGTCAGCAATTTGTCTGTATGGTGACAATATCATGCCTTGTACCAGGATGCATAACTAGGTACTTTAATGGTGTTTTTTTGGGCCGTTATGTATTTAAGTTTCATGACCATGTTTTTCATAGTAGGTATTTCTTCGAAGTATGTACCTATGCAAACGTTAAGAGTTTTTCAACATTTTCCAGAACCACAGACAATCAATCAAACTTAAAAAAAAAAACTGTGTATGTCAAACTATCTGTCTATGGCCAATCTCGCGTCAATTTAATGGTTATGTCAGTGTCAAGTTCCTGTCCTGTCACTCAATCTATTCATTCTGGAGAGAGACCAGATTCAGCAGAATACTGCGATTTTAGTACAAAAGCAGTTAGAGCCTGAAACGGTCATGTCAAATCTGGCATTTAAGCATAATCTAATAAAAACATCAAAAATGTATTATAAAATAAAATAAAAACCGTAACTTTTAATAAAGCTTGTCAATTGACACATGGATTGTTCTATTTGGCAAGTAAAGCTTAAATACGTTATCTCTTCTTCTATGAATGACGCGATAAGAGCCATGGTATGGAGGTACCAAGGGTTTCCGTACCATATAATTGTTGCGAACGAAGACGTATTCACACATACTCAATTCCGTAGGAACAAATTATGTGAGTGAGTTCCGTGACTTTTGCGAAATAGGTTTTTTACATTATATTGTATCTTAACTTCTTCAAAAATGAATTCAAATAAAAAATTCGTCTATCTGAGATGTCGACCAAACGTTAAGAAATAGGTTCAGAGTGAGTTAGTAAAATCGAAAAATTTAGGCTATGCATCTGACTATCAAACATAGACAACCACGTCTACGGTCCGTGCATAATCACACTAATTGGCAACTTTGAAACAAAAACTTTGTTTTGAAAAACACATAGAAAGCATACCCTGTCGCTGTCAAACTGAGATTAGAGCTCATGATGGCCCACACATGTTACTCAAATCACTGAAGACGAATATTTAATCAATATTAGGATAATTTTTTGACGGTTCTTTTTCATCACCATTTAGTTTTTCACAAATAATGTATTTTATTTATTATAGATATACAAAATGAGTCTCTATTAATTGTATTAGCTAAAAAAATACCAATGATCAAATAAATACAATAAAAAAATTATATCAAACCTAATTTCAACAATGGAGAGGATCATTACCTTGTTCCTCTTATTGTTTTGACCAGTATATTAACTGCACTTTAATCGTTATAAGTAAACTAATTAATTATAGGTTAACTCATGAGCACTACTCTGTCACAATGTACCTGTGCGCCATCGAGGTGGAGAATCTAAATGGAGCACGGGCAAGCAATGACACTACCCCATATGTGTACGATCGCACGACATTGACTTTGAGGCAGCGCATTTAATTAATAAAAGAAAAAAATAAAGATACTCAAATAATATATAATATGCGCTGATAACGTACTAACGTAAAATGTACATTTAAAATGTACAATTGTTTTTTAAGGATGTGTGATATGAAATGCATAAAATATCATTTTTTTAAATACTTAAAATATACAAAAACTATTATATATTTAAAGTTCCATACCTCAATAAAAAATGGATACAAGAGTAACCTCCTGTTACAGAGGTATTTTTTATTAGTTAAACACCTAACCTAGCCAAGACTCAGCAAGTAAACTCCTTATATTAGAAGTGCATGTAGAGGCCCCATCCTACGCGCCACGGCGCGGCGCGGGGCCTACGCACCACCCGCGCCATTCTTCGCACTCACACATAACCACCAGCGTCTGTTCTTTACCTGTGTATATTTCCTGTGGCACGGGGATTCCATAAGAATATTAGTAGGTAAGTAGTTCCTTTTCATATATTTGTTCTACTTGAAATCTACTCAGTATGGTTTCGTCCATATATTTATTTGTTGAAATCATGGAGTAAAGTAGGGTTAAAATAATGTAGACCGGAAATGATTGGGAGGTTTTGGTGAGTATATAGGAAAAATCTAAAATCATTAAAATAACGACTGCTATAAGTTAATATGGATTACGTATCTCAAAACCAGGTTAAGTGCGAGTAGGACGCGCACGAAGGGTTCCGCACCATTATCTGTAACCTAAACTTGCAAGTTACAGATACTTTTCGCAGTGGCCGATTGAGCTGGGTAGGTACGGCGAAAATCTCTTTTATTGTTTCTCTTAATTATTTATTTATTATATTTTAATTATATATATTTAAAGAGACCATAAAGCTAAATATTCTGTGAATAGTTAAAGCGTCTGCCTGTCACCGTTATTAGTATCGAGCAAGAAATGGTAAAAAAATCAAGTTTGTTGTATGGGTATTTGTTGTTATAGCGGCAATTGAAATACATCATCTGTGAAAATTTCAACTGACTAGCTATCACCGTTCTTGAGATACAGCCTGGTGACAGACGGACGGACGGACAGCGGAGTCTAAATGATAGGGTCCCGTTTTTACCCATTGTAGGTTATTGATAGGTAGGGGGTGTTTAATAAACAAGTTTAAATCGACGTTCCCAAGCAATAACTCGTAAATCAGGTAATCCAAATTTTTTCACGTAAAAATAATTTACTGATTATATATTTTCAGGGAGTGGGACTATTGAAGTCATTGATGTTTATTGATGTTTCAAAAGAAAGCTATTTGTTGTGAAATATAAACGTGTAAAAAGACATTCCCGTTATTCAAACACAGTAATTTACGAAAACAAATAATACCTAAAAATGTAGACTTCAAATACTACATTAATTATGCCTACGGGATTCTTGCAGTAATATTAGAGGCTCGAGCGGTGAAAGGGAGCATTGATGCATCATAAAGGGGCCCCTTAACCTTACTCACTGGGTTGCAAGTCCCAGGCACCTTGACTGGAGCCTCTTCCTCTGCAACGCTATGGACCCGGCACCCGCACGGTGAATCCATGGAATGCTAAGTAATTCGTCTCAAATAAAATATTTTGTAACATTATAATATGGACTTGTACAACATTATTTTGTATCGTAGGGATGACATATAACGTAATTTTATGGAGTTACTTTGGTAATTTAAAATAATTTTAGGGACGGTATCTATATACAACATTATAACTACACGGATATTTACAATAACAGTGTGATTGTTACCGCTCAGTACCGATTTATTTTAAGGTAAATGTAATATTAGCAGGTATAAACGGAATATGTACAATAATTTGATTATTTATGTAATATTTATTGAACGTTTCAATTTAACGTGAAAATTTTACTTTAAATCAAATCCTGTAATAAATATTGAGTTACATAAACTTCATAATCTTAAAATTTTCAAGATTCATCTAAAATAATATTTTTGTTTTTGGGTTCAGAACAGGACAAGAATTGAAAGAAAGGATGGTCACTCCGAAGAATAGGTCCATTTTTACATAAACTCAAAATATATGTATGCAAAGCTTTGTATTAGTTTCTTGAGAATGGACCACGCTTACCTCCATGAAGTCAGCCCAGCGGATAATATTTCCGTCTTGATCGCATTGCCAATACTTGTCTTCTACGAGTAGTTTTAAATCGAAAACTTCGGACTGCTCTAATTCTTTGACACGATATTTTTCACCAGTAATCTTTCAATTAATAGCCCATGGGGTGCCAGGCTAGAATGTCACCTCCGATCTCTATCCATGGGTGTAGTAAGAGGCCACTAAGGGTACCACATCTGAAGGTGGGCAGCAGCGCTTTCTGAGAACTGAACACTGCGATCCCCAAGACGCCTGCCAATCGTGTTGATTATGAAAAACGCCCTCATAATGGGCTATGTTCAGCAGTGGATAATCCGGCTGATACAGAACTATCTTTTAATTTAAAAAGAAAAATACAGACAAATTGAGTACCTCCTCATTTTTATAAATCTGTAGATAATACTATAAAATCTACGGTCAGGAGTGTAGAAAACTATATTTTTTAAGTTGTTTTCTACGCAAGCATTCGTGGAATGTTCCTCGTTTAGGCTATGGCCAGTTTAAACAAAAATATGGGTATGGGATATGGCATAATCAAAAAGTTTGGCAGAATATATATTTTGAAGCAGTAATAGCTCAGTGGCATTGGCTATGGACTGCCATGCAGCAGGTCCATGGTTCAAATTCCGCCGCGGGCTTGAGCTTCACCGCATGGTGGGAGGGTATTTTGCGAGTGCCCGACTGGCTAGCGACCACACTCTAGTGGAAAGTCTGTCGTCTGTTGAATTTTCTTACGTTGAATGTCGAAGGAAAAAGTAACCAATAAGTTTATCTACCATTAGGTTCTAATTCTAATACGTGTATAAATTACGAAATACGTATTTTTAAATTAGTTCAACAAAACACCATGACGCTTACCAAAAATTTCATGAAAATTATTTACGCTGCTAATAACCCATAAACAACATACAAAAAAAAAATTTTGTAAAGACCCATAACAGGTTTGTTGCCAAAATATTTTTGTTGCTAAATTCCTATACACTGTAATGATATATTTGTAAATAACGTTATGAAAAATCTGAAAAAAATCGCTAAGGTGTATTCTAGTCCACAGGTGCCGAATTTGACATAACGACATAAAACTCATAATAGCACATTACCGAGTTTTTGGTTGGGAGGTTCGAAATATTCTAGTATCCTTTTACCGTTTTATTATTAAAGTTTTCCAGATTTTAGCAGGATTAATTTTTTGCCAAACAGAGCAGAATCCTAGACTTATAAATCTGGTCACCCTAAATGTGAATGTCAGTCAAGTCAAGTTCAATATGGGTAAGTACCATTTGGAGTTAAATTCTCGAAAAATGATAAAAACGATCACACTCCCAAAAAGTTGTTCCACTTGGGTCTTGGCATTATTTTCGTCATAAACGCTATGAAGCTACTGGAATAGTTTTAATTACCTACATATAATGTCAAAAGTGACAGAAGTGGCAAATTTTAGTGGCATTCTTAGCGTTCTTATCCTAAATGGAACAGGGGAGAACAGTTACAAACGATCACAGTGATCACAACCATAGACGCATGTGATCAAAATTTTCGAAAATAACGAAATCAGCGTCAAATGGAGTACGCCCTATTTGGTCTGTGTGTGTGATCTGTCATTATTTGGTTTGGAAAATATCTGCTCCAGTTTTCACTTTAAATTTTAAAGGAATAATTTGGATATTATTTACTCGATTCATTAACCATGGCGGATAATAAGGATGAGACTAAGAAGTCAGTAGATCCAGAATTGGATGACTTGCTGGACAGTAAGTAGCTAATTTTTTACTCAGAAAGTCATGGTCAGATTGTGTAACTAACCTATAAAAGACTCATTAAAAATGCTTATAACACCTTAAATCGTCGCATATCAGCTTTACTTATACAAGAAAAATTATAAATCCTATAAATTAGCTTCTAGCTCTAATAAAAATATGTTTAAAAAACAATGACTTGAAAGCATAGGATTATTGGACTTTGTATTCAACTCCTATTTTGAAGATAATATTCATATCTTACTTACATTAGCCAATATAAAAAAAAAAAAAAATTATCATGGGACAGAATTTATATAAGTACCTAAGTAAAACTTTTTAAAAGACCTATTCAAAGTGCGGTTTTAAATATGATCCATTAAGAAAATATTTTTTACTATTCATTCTCTTTAACTATGGTGTTACAATTATCATTTTACATATAGTTTTCTTAGATTTGAGAGACCTGTCTATTTTATGTTTGATGCTTCTCAAAGCACAGGTTCCTACTTTACTTGAGATACCTAAGAAAAAGTGATAAGAAATGTTGTCATGGTTCTAACATGTAATACAAACATTTGAGTTACAATAGAAAAGAAAAAATAGGACAGCTTTTATTAGTCATCCCAAAGCTCACACCCATGGCCTAGTAAAAAAAAAAAAGCTCTTAGACAGTATTTTATTGCCCCGACACATTTTTGTTTTAATGGGATTGTGACGGAAGAAGCACGAGGCCCACCTGATGTTAAACAGTCTCCCCTGCCTATATCAGTTGTATTTTGACACAAGTGACCGTACAGTTAACCTGAGGCATACAGTTGTTAAGTCTCATGTGTCTGTAATTTTACTGGCTCACAAAGACTGCTGCCGGAACACACTTTAGGAGCTTGGGGACAGATTTTCTACTTGAGGGTGGTATCTAGCCAGGCTTGCATTTGCAAAATGCCCTTCCAAGGTAAGGTGAAGCTCAGCCAGCGGTGGAGATCAAAGCATGTACTTGCGGCATGGCAGTCCATAGCTATTGTGGCTCGGCTATCACTGCTTCAGGCTTTCAATGATAAGTGCCAAGGCGAGGTACCACACATTTACAGGAATTGAAGTGAAGAGGAATAAGAAAGCGATTATCAGATGATGCTGTTAATGCTTTTGTATTATGTTATGATATCTATATCTCCATCCTGTCATTATAAAGTAGTTTAGACTATTTTTTGACCCAATATTAATATGCCATATTTTTAACTATAGGACTATTTTATGGTAGCACCATGTAGTGATATTTTTATTTAGAACTAGCAAGCCCGGCGAACTCCGTTTCGCCACCAGATGGCTTCGTTTTATGTAACATTTCGTTTGGTGATTAAAAAAAAAGATTTTTTTTTTTGTTTTATATTTGAAAAGGAAAAATTTTATTTCATTTCACAACAGTAATGAATTCATTTCGATTACAAAAATGAAGTGTTATATATTTGAACTTCTCTAATTAAATGAAAGTGAATCCAAAGTAAATACTGAATCGAAGCGTTATACGTGTCCGCAAATGAAGTGCTCTTTGGTAAACCACATTTTTTGTTTTTTCGTCTGACGTTAACACAAACAAAGCGGATGGTTTCCCAACTTGTGAACACGCATCGTATAACTGCCCATGTGAAAAACAATGATTTTCTAAATTTATCCCGCAAACACTAAGCGATTGGCCTTGCGACTTGTTAATTGTCATTGCGAACTCAAGGCGAACTGGAAATTGCAATCGTTTGAAGTCAAACGGAAGATCAGACGGAATCATCGGTATTCGAGGAATACATACATTTTCACCTGCGTACTTTCCGTTAATAATGGTTGCCTCAATCAAATTCGGCATAAGTCTTTTTACCGAAAGTCGAGTACCGTTGCAAAGTCGCGGTGGATTCAAATTACGCAATATGATAATAACTGTACCAACTTTGAGTTGCAAGTTATGTGGTGGAAATCCTGGTAACTCCAGAGAGTTCAAAAACTCCGTTGGATAATTTACTACATCATCGGGATTTGTTATGGAATCAACGGATTTGTATGTCACCAAATCGCCAGCAATTTTTAATTGAATGGTGAAATTCAGTGCGTGTACATCACTATTCGGCAAGAATTGCTCGTTGACTTAACCAAGCATAGTTCTGATAATTCTCACTAATGTTTGGGAAAACATTTTCAATAAGAGCTGATTGAGAGTCTACAAATTGGCAAAAGTCGTTGGTAAGAGTAATTAATCCAGATGTCGCATCAACTGGGACTTTTCCATTTCCAACAGCTAACAATTGTTTGGAAAATTGTGCAGCACTTTGATCATTTTGAAGTTGAACTCTCATATTAGTGGTTAGTGATAATGTTTTTACGTTATTCCATAAAGGTGATGCCTTCAGGCAAGCATTCAATTCATCTGCAGGCGTTCCACGGGGAATTACTGGCAACGTCTGCCTGAAATCGCCTGCCAACAATATCATCAAGCCGCCAAAGATGTTATTTCGCCGAAGATCCTTCAGTGTGAAGTTAAGTGCTTCAAGTGATTTCTTATGTGCCATTGTGCACTCATCCCAAACAATGAGCTTGCATTGCATCAACAATTTTCCCATTGCACTGGATCGGGAAATATTGCATGTTGGAGTATCAATTGTGTTTAAATTGAGTGGCAACTTAAGCGCAGAATGTGCAGTACGACTGCCATCTAGAAGAGTCGCCGCAATTCCAGATGATGCTAACGCCAAAGCTATGTCACATTTTGATCGAATAGTGGCCAAAATCAATGAAATGACAAATGTTTTCCCTGTTCCTCCAGGTGCGTCCAGGAAGAATAGTCCAGCTTGCATTAATGTTTCGTATACTTGTTTTTGCTGTTCATTCAGCAACGGCACTTTATTTCGAACGAATTCCTGCAATGTATCAACAATGTATTGCAGCTCTCGATTTAATTCTTGGTTGAATGCATCGTGCCATGATCGATTTGGCACAATCATTCCTACTTCAATAGTCAAGCATTGATCCTCAATCAGAATCAATCCTTCATTGTACATTTCATCGGTTATTTGGATGTCAGGATTATTCGTTTGAATGCGCAAGCGATGCCAGATATCTTCACATATGTCGTCTTTGTATTTGTTCCATAACTGAATTGGTTGTGAAGGAAAACATTTGGTGATGATAATTGCGAACAGCGTTCGTATTTGGTACGCATTTGATGAAACAACTGAATCCGCAAGTGTTAAATCCCAATGAGAATCGTTCTCCAGCAAACCCAATAGTTGACATGCTTCTCGATATGTTTGGCATTGGTGGCCTTTCACAGTTTTCAAATGCGCAAATGATTTTGGTCCACGTACATTTACCAACAGCAGCCGCAAATAAAAACATTAATCCATCTACTTAAAATATTGGTTTGTAGTACATGCTATGTATCAGAGATGGCGCTGTATGTGAAAAAAGATTTTCCCACTTTTCTGTTCAAACTTTTCCTGAATTTTCTTTGCTATAAACCTCACGGAGCCCGAGACCTTTCCAACAAATGCAAAACTGTGGAAATCGGTTTATGCGTTCTGGAGTTATAGCGTCAGGAAGGAAAACCCGACTTATTTTTATATAGTAGACTAAAGAAATATCTCTTACTCATTCAGAAAATCTTTTATGTTCATAGAGAAGAATCAATTCATTTTAAGAGCTATAAAACATTTCACTGCTAAAATGTGCATTCCAGATTTTGAGCAATTAACTCAGAAAGGACATAGATCTTCTAGAAAGAGCACTACTTGATGCTACAACAATAGTAGTAGTCCCATTGCATTGTAAAAAATATGGTATATAAATATTGTGTATTAAAATAGGCTTGACCAATGACAATGCAGTATTATTTCATATTGCAATCAACCTCAAAACTCCTTTGAAAATGTTTGTCATTAAACCAGTATTAAAAGTTCCAGCTGTGACGTTTTAACCCTTAGGTTACATATCACGCGCAACAGATATCGTCCATTTATGAATTAAATACAATTGTTATCATGATTTATGATGCGCATTTTCAGTGTCCACAACTAAAAAAACTATTTTAGTGATTATTCTTTTTCTGTGTAAAAGTGAAAGTTATCCTATACAATTAAATGTGATAACTTTCTATGCATTTTCCTTTCTACAATGCATTAGCTTTACTCACTAACGGTCAATTAAAATATACATTTTGCCCATGTGAAAATTCCAGGTGCTCTCCAAGACATGACAAAGAAACCAGAACAGGCGGTGAGCGTGCCTGCAGAAGGAGAGCCTGTTGAACAAAATATGTGGAGCGAGGAATTCATTAAAGAAGCAGCTGCTCAGTTTGAGAGCAATATGGCTGCTATTCTTGGCAGCTTTAGTGGAGTACCTGGTATTGCTTTTATTATTTTATTTATATAGGGTAGCAAAACCAAAAAGTGACCTTATTATTTCTGTTGCTGAACATAGCCTCCCCATTATGGGGGTGTTTGCCATAATCCTCACACTTGGCAGGCAGCTTGGAGATTGCAGTGCAAGATATCAGTTCCTCAGAAAGTGCTTCTGCTCACCTTCTGGTGTCTTAGTCGCCTCTTATGACACCCACAGGTATAGATGGGGGTTGACATTCGAGACTGTCAAACAACGGCAATTAAAAAAATTAAGAATTAAAGAAAGGAAGTTAATACTTGGTGTTTAAATATGACGAAACTGTGTGGTGGGATATTAAAAAATCAAATAGATTCATGCTTTTGTAGTTACGTTTGGCAACTGCTAAACACCATGGAATTTGCGACTGTAAGACTAGACAAATTTACTTAGCATTCCATGGATTCATCGTGCGGGTGCTGGGTCCATAGCGTTGCAGAGGAAGAGGCTCAAGTCAAGGTGCCTGGGACTTGCAACCCAGTGAGTAAGGTTAAGGGGCCCCTTTATGATATATTAATGCTCCCCTTCACCGCTCGAGCCTCCTCAAAGCCCTAACCAAATTTGGTAAGATCCTACTAATGTCGTCTTAGATACACGTTCTAGGATGGAAGTTACGGTTGTTCTGGGTAGGTATACATATAATTTACGAATTTTTGGACAACTAAATTTCTCAACTTGTGTGGGAATCTAACTGACGCTCCACAATTTTATGCATGGGGTGCCTTAACCATTCGGCTATAGGGTATCGCTCGACTGAGCTGAAATACATACATAAAATCACTCCTCTTTCCCGTAGGGGTAGGCAGAGACGACATATTTACACTTGCTACGATCCTTACATATCTCTTTCGCTTCATCTACGATCATCAATCCTTCCATACAAAATCGTGGTAGAAAACCTGACCTTTATGCTCTGCCTTTGGGAATATCTATCCTAGCCTGTGTTTAGGCCCCGATTTTGACCCTATACAGATTCGAATTTACGAGATATATTGTTTTACTGGGAGTATCTAGTAAGTCTCCCTTCCCGCATGGTGGAAGGGCATTTTGCGATTGCCCGCCTGGCTAGCTACCACCCTCAAGTAGAAAGTCTGTCGCCAAGCACCGAACGTTGTGTTCCGGCAGTAGTCCTTGAGAGTCAGTGAAATCACAGGCACAATGAGACTTAACAACTATGTCTCAATGTGACGGGCGCAGTGCAATTCGTGACTTGTGATGAATTGCAACTGTTATAGGCAGAGGTTATTTCACTTAAAAATAGGTGGGCCTCGAGCTTGTTCCGTCATAATACCATAAAAAAAAAACAAAAAACTTTCTAAAATATCGCATGTACCAACAATATTAATAAGTTGTATAATTAAAAATGTATTAGAAAATGTACTTGAAACTTCTTAAAACTGGCATTTTACATGAAAAAAGTTTATAGACCTAGATATAAAAATAATGTTTTAATTTTGAATTACCTGCCAAAGTCATCAGCCTTTACCCTAACCAAAATATGCTTAAATTCTATGTGACATCTTTAAAATGCATTGAACTAGATCTTCATATTATTTTACATTTATTTATTATTATTGTATATTTTAACATCAAAGGGGATAGAACCTTTGTGGCATATGAACCTTTTTTTAATTTTGTAGTTTCCACTCATGAAATTAGTATATTTGGCAAAGATAGAACCATACTGATCCAAGTGACATTTTTTCTATATTGGAGTTATATGCAACAAATGCAAGGAAAAAAATATTCATGCCACATTGATCCAAGTACAAAAAGCGCCTCATATTGCTAGATGACCTCAATTTTTCACTTTAGCATTACACTTACTTTCAAAAATATATCCTGCTTTACTGATCCAATTTTATTTTTTTATGTTTTTGTTTTTTTTTCTGCATGAACCAACATTTTGACTACTTTTAATCAAAAAATTTTATTATAGATTTTTTTTTATTTTGTCTGACATATTAGCCATCATTTCGATAAAGATTAAAGCATAATAAATCACGTATTTTTTAAAACAAGTTCAAACGCGTTTCCTTCTTTTTCTCAATATAATGAAAACGATACTTGGATCAGTATGGTTCTACCGTCGCCATTTCAGCACACTCATACGAACAATACATGTTACACAATATGGTACCCTAAAGTTTTACATTTCAGATATATTTCGAGGTTAAGATCCCAATCTCAGAACAATGAAAAACAGTTCAAATGTATGAATGACATGTGTTTATAAAATTCATATAAGTAGTTTTACCGTGAATTATTTGTACTGCTTTCTATTAAATAGTTAAATTGACCTAGGAACTATTATTTGAATACAATGGAATGTGTAAACACACTTGGTTAATTCTTTCTTTAATTGTTTTCATTGCTCTGCTATGGTGATCTTTACCTGAAAATATTTAGGAAAAATCTATTTTTTAATTACTCATTGATTTTAATTTTATCGTGCTTTATATAGGAAGATAGTGTATTATCTTAATGCAATTTTATTTGGTTGCTGGTTTAGGATGATAAATAAGTTAAAATGTTGTTTGTACTATATTTTCTTTTTATTTTCAGAGGACCAAATAACACAGGAGCAAATTGCATCCACATTTTCCAAAATGGCTGGTAAGTGAATCAATGACGAAGCAATGATGGCGGGTAATAGCTATGGACTGCCGTGCTGCAGGTCCATGGTTCGATTCCCCGCGGAAAGGTATATTGCGAATGCTCGCCTAGCTAGCTACCATCCTCAAGTGGAAAATCTGTCACTATGCTCCTAACAGTGTGTTCCGGCAGAGGTACAGGCACGGGTAGAGATGGGGGGGTGACATTCTAGCCCGGCAATGTGGGGGGCAATGCAAGATTAAAATTTATTATCTATATAATTATAATTTATTAAATATATCATTATAATTTATTATACCATTACATACTCTTTTTTTTGCCTAAAATTCGAACTAAAATAACAATCGTTTTTGTAAAACAGTCAATTCCTATCCAATATCATCACGACTGTATACCTACGAATGGGTAGGCAGAGGTATTTTAACACCCATGTTATCCCCTTCATAAGTGCAAATACAACTTCCAGAGGCGGCGGCGCACGTGTTAAAGCCTGGATCAGCGGAAGCTGCGCCTGATCCAGAACTCACCAATGATCCCGAGGTTCAGGGGAAAATAGATGAGGTATTTCATATAAATTATATAATTCTACTAGCTGGCCCGGCAAAAGTTGTTTTGCCATTTTTTTTTTTATTTTTTTTTTTTTATGTTAATGTGCGGAACAAGCCCGAGGCCCACCTGATGTTAAGTGGACTAACCTCTGCCTATAACAGACGCATTACGTCAGCGACGAATTGCACTGTGCCCGTCACACTGAGACGTCCAGTTGTAAAGTCTCATTAGCCTGTAATTTTTCTGGCTCTCAAGGACTGCTGCCGGAACACACCGTTAGGTGCTTGGCGACAGATTTTCTACTTGAGGGTGGTCGCTAGCCAGGCGGACATTCACAAAATGCCCTTCCACCTGTGAAGCTCAAGCTCTGGGCGGGATTCGAACCATGGACCTGCTGCGCGGCAGTCCATAGCCAATGCCACTGAGCCATCACTGCTTCAATATAAATTAATTCCATTAAATTGTATTTTATATGAAACGTTTGTACTTTTAACATAGCGCCATCTATTGAGTACTTACTCAATCCAATCAACAGATATAGCTATCTGTTAGAATATAATTGTTATATATCTGTTAGAATCGTTTGGAGCTAACAGATAATTGTGACGCTCTTAGGTGCTCCGTGCTTTGCGAGCTGAAGTTCCCTTTATTGTGTAAATGTTTGATGATTTGCATATCATGTTAGTGATAAGAAATGTGTGAATGAGCACTTGAAACATTATATAATAATTCGTGCTGTAAAGAACTGGATCTCCACGACACAGGGAATCCTAGTGTGGAGAACAGAGTCCAAACATCTAAAACAAAATTAAAGTAACACTTATATGTAGAAATATAGTTTTAAGATTGTAAAACAATTTGCTTGCTGAATAAAATTATTATTATTATTATTGTATCGTAGCTAAGGTCGCTTATTTATTGGAATGATTTTGCGGACTAATCCTTCTGATTCTTTTTATTCTGTGACAATGGTGATACTGTAACTGTAATGTCTTCGTTTAGGCACTTATTAAAATAAAATAAAAACATCCAACTGGAGAGTTATGGCATTATCCTGTTTTGAAAACATTATCCTGTTTTGAAAACATTATCCTGTTTTGAAAACATTATTCTGTTTTGAAAACATTATCCTGTTTTGAAAACATTATTCTGTTTTGAAAACATTATCCTGTTTTGAAAACATTATTCTGTTTTGAAAACATTATCCTGTTTTGAAAACATTATCCTGTTTTGTAAACAAAATCGTTTGTTTCAGGTGTCAGCTGCGATATCCCAGACGTTGCAGAACTTGAACACAAACACGGAAACTCTTCAAACGCCTTTCTCGGATGCAGACCTAGCTAACATGTTCAACAATTTCAACATGACTGAAGGAACGCAGGTAATTAGATAATTACCTGCTGATATTTAGGGTATCGTTCCGTAACTTTTCGAAGCATTGATGGCTCAGTGGCATTGGCTATGAATTGCCGCGCAGCAGGCCCATGATTCGATTCCCGCCGCGGGCTTGAGCTTCACCGCATGGTGGTAGGGCATTTTGCGATTGCCCGCCTGGCTAGCGACAACCCTCAAGTAGAAAAAACTGTCGCCAAGCACTTAACGGTGTGTTCCGGCAGCAGTCCTTGAGAGCCAGTGACATTACATGAGACTTAACAACTATATCTCAAGGTGACGGGCGCAGTGCAATTAGTGACTTGTGACGAAATGCATCTGTTATAGGCAGAGGTTAGTCCGCTTAACATCATGTGGGCCTTGAGCTTGTTCCGTAACAATAACATAAAAAAAACTTGTCTTCATAGTGCTTTACAAACGTACTGTACTAGCCTGATTGTCCACTGCTGAACACAGCCTCCCCATTAAGGGGGGTTTGCCATAATCACCGCGTTTGGCAGGCGTCTTGGGATCCAATTAAGATATCAGTTCCTCAGAAGGCGCTGCTGTCCACCGTCTGGCAATTAACCTTTAGTCACCTCTTACGACACCCACAGGTGCACACAGCAATGCGGGGGTGACATTCTAGCCCAGCACCCCACGGGCGAACGTAGTTTTATCAAATTTTAGATATTTACCAAGTGTTCAAACTCGGTGGAATTTTGCATGCATGGACTTGAGCTTAAAATCTATGGTTCTGGCTTGCCAGATTTTCTTTTTATTATTTATTATATATCATATTATAAAATGAGAATACACATTAAAATTATTTTTTCTGAATAATTAAGTTAATAAATAATTCTACGGTAAACTGGTAAACCAGAAGCATAGATAATTATGGTATAATATAATATAAATATAAGCTATATATTTGAAGAAATCTTTAAATTAATATTATTGAAAACGCTTAATAACATAGGAAAATATATCTTATTATTATCATGATTACATCACAAAGGTGTCACCTTCATAATGTAATCATGATAATAATAAGATATATTTTCCTATGTTTTTAAGCGTTTTCAAAAATTTTAATTTATGCAGTGAAGATGAGAGCATTGAGGAGCATGATTGGAGTCAAACGGAGTGACAGGATAAGGAATAGTGTGATAAGGGAACGATGTGGTGTGAATGAGAATGTAGTGACAAAAATCGAGAAAGGTATGTTAAGATGGCTTGGACATGTGGAGAGAATGAATGTAATGAGAATGACTAAACAGGTATACATGGGACAAGTGAACGGAAGTGTTGGAAGGGGAAGACCTAGGCGAACGTTCCGGAATCAGATTGAAAAGATTCTGAAAATAGGTCAGGTCTAGAGTAGGGGAGACCTAGGTGGGTTGACACAAAGGTGAGTTGAAACAATGTCAATATCTCAGAAACTATAACCGTTAGAAAATTGGAAACACCACACATTGAGACGCCACAAAATACGAATGAACTCGCCAGTACGCACCGACAGCGTCCGACGAGCGGTTGCGTCACTATAAAATATGTGCCCAAAAACCGAACCAAAGTAAATTTTCATTTGTTTTTTTGATGTTGATTAATACTAGGCAATTTTAAATATTTCGAGATATGTGATTGATGTTTACATTTATTAACTATTGAACTTTTACAAAGTCATATCATCAATTGTATTTTTTTTGTTTTTCTTGGTTATTTTTATGAATAAGTGCAGCGAGTCGTAAAAATATTAACCGAGGTAAGTTGACACAGCTTGTGTCAACTCACCTTGTTTGTTTCAACTCTCCTCGGTAGCACATTTATATATAACTAAATTAAATTCCTAACATTTTTTATTCAGAATGCCTAACAAATATACCCCAAAAACCAATAGAAAAGAAACTAGTATAGAAATATATGAGTTAGCACTGGGTGAGGTAAATCTAAGAAGCAATATAACATCTGGATTTTTTAATTTCTGAGATTTGGCCTTTCAACACCGATATCTTCCAGGAACAAGATTTTTAAGCATCTCAAGGTACAGACCAGCCCATAAATGTGCAACGAATAGAATCAACAGAAGCAGTTGCAAATGACAATCTCAGAAATAGCACTACAAACTTCTTCTTATGCTACAACTGCTTTTGTTGACATTTCAGTCGAGAATAAACCCAATGCTTCAAGCTGTCCACGAAAAGACCCCGTAGGTTCGACTTCTCGTGCATTTATACAAGAAGTGACTTCGTTAGCAGATACAGACAATACATTTTCGCCAGAACTGCTTAGACCTTTGCCTAACGCTTTTCCAAGAAGTAAAATCAGCTGAATTGACCGATACACCTGATAAAGAAACTCTTGAGGCAACATAAGCTGGCAGAAAATTAAAACAACTAAAAAGCATATTTTTGGTACAACAGTAAAACAAATAAAAGAAACAAACGATAATAATTTATTTACTATAGTTGTCACCCCTGCATCTCTACCCGTGGGTCTCATAATAGGTGACAAAGGGTAACACACCAGAAAGTGGGCAGCAGCGCTTTCTGAGGAACTGATATCTCACAATGCGATCTCCAAGATGCTTGCCAAGCGTGGGAATTACGGAAAAGTCCCCCATAATGGGGGTTCACCAGTGGACAATCCAGCTGATACAGTACAGTACTATAGTTGATTTAAGAAATAAGGGTGATACAATCTTACGATAATAGTAATAATAAGACATGTGCTTTAGTAATAATATAGCTATTAAAAAAATATTGTTTGATTTCAGAAAGCACCTCATTATTTTGTAACTTATCATGCAACAGATTATTTTTAATTAAAATGCTTTTATTGTGCTTAAAATTAACATTTTAATATGCGTTTCAATTCACCTCAGACGCTGTTTCAACTTACCTCGGTACTAGGAGAGTTGAAACACTGAGAGTTTGCGTGGTTTTAACGAAATATCTCCCAGATTAATTTCACTCGTGGTAATTTTGTGCTAGGATCAATTAGTTATTAGAACTAGTTAACTAAAAACACAAGTTTCACATGCGTAGGTGTATGTTGAGCTGAGATATGCCGGATAACGTAAAAATTGTGTCAACCCACCTAGGTCTCCCCTACCCTAATTGGACTGGTTATGTTTTTTTTTTTTTAACAAGCCCGAGGCCCACCTGATGTTAAGTGGACTAACCTCTGCCTATAACAGACGCATTTCGTCAGCGACGAATTGCACTGTGCCCGTCACACTGAGACGTCCAATTGTTAGGTCTCATTAGCCTGTAATTTTTCTGGCTCTCAAGGACTGCTGCCGGAACACACAGTTAGGTGCTTGGCGACAGATTTTCTACTTGAGGGTGGTCGCTAGCCAGGCGGGCATTCACAAAATGCCCTTCCACCATGCGGTGAAGCTCAAGCTCTGGGCGGGATTCGAACCATGGACCTGCTGCACGGCAGTCCATAGCCAATGCCACTGAGCCATCACTGCTTCAAAATTTTATTTCTTTATTTAAGGGAAAACCAACAGCTGAAGTAACTTATATGTAACACTTATAGTAACAGAAAGCTAATTATAGGTTTTCACGTATAGTAGTATGAAAGTATTGATGAGTGTAGATGAAGCGAAAGAGATATGTAAGGATCGTAGTAAGTGGAAATCTGTGGTCCCTGTCTACCCCTACGGGAAAGAGGCGTGATGTTATATATGTATGTAATATATAGGGTATACTTGTGACTATATCGCCTGACTTTATAAACGCCATGCAGGAGGAATTTTCGACGCATTTCGCTTATATCCTTTACTAATTGTGTCTTAATATTTCAGGAAAACAACATGTTCGTACCTTTTATGCAGGGGATGATGCAATCGCTGCTCTCCAAAGAAGTGTTATACCCTTCCCTTAAAGAGCTAGTTGACAAGTACCCGACTTGGCTCGCTGATAACAAAGGGAAGATCGAACAGAGTGAATATGACAGGTAAGGAAAGTATTTATTTTGCATGGTGGTAGCGGATTTTTCGAATGCCTGGCTAATTAAATTTAAATGGGACCACACGGCAAGCATCAGCTTTCAAATAAAAAAATAATCATGAAAATCGGTGCACCCAGCCAGAAGTTTTTAGGTAACAAACAAAAAATACAGACGAATTGATTACCTCCTCCTTTTTTGAAGTCGGTAAAAAATTGGCTATGGATGTGTTGACTACCACCTCTCTTGCATTAGCTACCTACCTACATGTTAATACTTTTTGGTTTGTTACTAATCTCGATTGTCAGATATTTAGGAGCTGAAATGAAAAAAAAACTTAAGCTGGTGTGATTCTAGCCCCCACAGGGGATATACTGTACAAAATAAAAACTTAATTTATTCAACAAAGATGCAAAGGAAAAAAGTACTTAATAAACACTAGGTTTCTGGCCGCGGCACCGTCCGCGGGAATATCGGTTATCGCGCAAAACCATTACCCTCTTTTTGCGCAGTTGGATAAAAACTATCCTATGTCCTTCCCCGGGTCTCAAACTATTTCCATACCAAATTTCATCCAAATCGGTCTAGTAGTTTCAGAGCCTATTCAATGCAAACGAACAAACAATCAAATCTACCCTCTTTACAAAATTACAAATATACGATTGGAAAAATTTAAGTCATGTGCGGGATTCGAACCCGCGTCCATCCACCCCTTGAGCCGGGGTATGCTCTAACCAATTGAGCTAACATGACATGACGTCATAACTCAAATCATTCCTATCGTTCTTTAACCATCGTATGGGGATGGAGCGACATCATCTATAAAACTTACGTTGAACTATAATATTTAACCTCTTAAGCGCAGTTGGATAAAAACTATCCTATGTCCTTCCCCGGGTCTCAAATTATTTCCATACCAAATTTCATTCAAATCGGTCTAGTAGTTTCAGAGCCTATTCAATGCAAACGAAGAATCAAATCTACCCTCTTTATTATCAAACATATCTTTATACAAATGTTATTTCTCCTCAGATTCGAGAAGCAGCAACAGCTGATGACGCAAGTGTGCGCGGAATTGGAGCCGGAGGAAGAATCTGACTCGGACGACGTCAAACGGAAGAGATTTGAAGTTGTACTCGAACTTATGCAAAAGGTAAGTGTTTTTTTTTGTAGTTTAAAGGCTAACCTTTGACCACTATCTCACCTGATGGTAAGTGATGATGTGGTCGAAGATGTTGTTCAGGCTAGCCTAGAATTACTGGCTCTCAAGGACAACTGCCGGAACACACCGTTAGGTGCTTGGCGACAGATTTTCTACTTGAGGGTGGTAGCTAGTCAGGCGGGCATTCGCAAATTGCCCTACCACCATGCTGTAACGACTGCCATAGTAAGAAAACAACCGGGACCAGCTTAACGTGCCCTCCGAAGCACGGAAGCGCTCAGTAGTAATGTCACTAGCGGTCACCCATCCAACTCCTGACCGCGGCGGACGTTGCTTAACTTAGCTGATCGATTAAGAACGGCTAAGCAAACTTCGCTACGAGCGCTTCAAAATTGTTGGGAAAAATAGAACGATAGTAAGGCTACCTGAAGCCCAACTACCACCTTTTAAAAACTATTATGGACAACATCATTATTACAAACTTAAAATATAGATACTAAAATTCGTGCCGTGGCCGTAACGAAACAATAATGTTTATATAGCGCTATCTCTATCGCACAAATGTGTTGATTCAATGCATGCAGCCCGAATTTCTAATGTAAGTTTACTATAGTGACCTGTGGTAGTGCAAATTAAAATTGTTAATGTAAGGTTAAAATAAGACTGAATTAAGACACAGGAGTCGACCCGCATGCTGGATATATGGCGAAACGTCTGCTACGTTCTTTGATTTTTTTATTTTTATTTTATTGTGACGTAACAAGCACTAGACCCACCTGATGTTAAGCGGTAACCACTGCCTGTAACACATGCATTTCATCACAAGTGACGAACTGCACTGCGCCCGTCACCTTTGAGACACAGTTATTAGGTCTCATGTGCCTGTAATTTTACTGGCTCTCAAGGACTGCTGCCGGAACACACTGTTAGGTGCTGGGGACAGATTTTTTACTTGAGGGTGGTAGCTAGTCAAGCGAGCATTCGCAAAATGCCCTTCCACCATGCAGTGAAGCTCATGCCGGCAGGAGGACCTTGACACAAGACAATTTTGCGGAATTCAACTATGCTAAATAACTGCGGATCATTTTGTAAGTCACACTAGATATATTTTGTAAGTGTTTTATTAAAATGTTGAATTAATTTTTTCTTAATATATTTGTTATTAGTAAATATGGAATTCCGCAAAGTAACACATGAATCTATTCAATATAGGCAAAGATAGAGTTTTCTATATTACTACAAAAATAGTGAAAATTGATGAAATGTTTGTTTCCGTTCCAGATGCAAGACCTAGGACAGCCCCCTACAGAGTTAGTAGGAGACATCGCGTCGCCCCCGCAGGGCTTCGCCCCTCCAGTCAATGACGGCGCGCAGTGCAATATAATGTAGTGCACACTTAGTTTTAAATAATGCATGAGCTGCTTCGCAACTGTAGGCTGGAACGTGAGGCAAAATGACTGTAATGTTGGACAAAGTGACTGTAATGTTGGACAAAGTGACTATAATGTTGGACAAAGTGGCCATAATGTTGGACAAAGAGACAGTAATGTTGGACAAAGTGACTGTAATATTGGACAAAGTGACCGTAATGTTGGACAAAGTGACTTTAAAGTGGGGCACAGAGTATAATATCAGACAAAATATATTTCTAATGTCAAGAAGTGTTTTTGTACTTTTATGCAATATTAGAGGTAAAATTTCAATTGAGTTGCAGTTGTTTTGAATATATTAAAAAACTTTTATATACAGTTATACTCCGAATTTCGAACAGAATTCGAAAACACGCAGATTTTATTCTTATTGCTAGCTGATAGCCATATGCTCATTCCCACTCCTTCCGCTTACAACATGATCGAACGTGTACCGCGTGGTATTGTTTCAAGTACGCAATTCGTTTTATTGATAATCTCTATATCATTCAGAAGAACAAAATTCGGTCATTTTAAACCTAACAAGAACAGAAAAACACTGTCATTGTTGAATTGAATTAGATTTACACGGTCATCGCTTGGTCACACTTATCTCGTAAGTCCGGGGTGTACTGTACCTATACATATTGGTATTACTGTACATATAGACTTATAGACTTCCTTGTAATGTTGGCTATGCCAAAGACATTTTGACATATCTGACATAGTATTTCATCTTTAAGCACCATCCGTAACTTATATAAGGTATATACCTTAGATACTTAGTTCTTGATTAATGCAGGGTCCGCTTCGCAACTCTAATCACCACTTTAGTTATTGGGTTATATAGATCAGAGTGTTTGTGTTGCGCTTACATTGCCCACATTACAAAGTGTCTTTGTACATTATTAAGTGTCTTAGTATATAATAAAGTGTATTTGTACATTACAAAATGTCTTTGTGCGTTATGTCTTTGTACATTACAGTGTCTTTGAACATCACGAAATGTATTTGTATATTACAAAGTGGCTTTGTACATCACAAAGTGTCTTTGTACATAACAAAGCGGCTTTGTATATTACAGTGTCTTTGTACAATACAAAGACACTTAACTGTTGCGCTTACATTGCCCACATTAAAAAGTGTCTTTGTACATTATTAAGTATCTTTGTAAATCACAGTGTCTTTGTACATAATAAAGTGTATTTGTACACTACAAAGTGCCTTTGTGCATTATGTATTTGTACATCACAGTGTCTTTGAACATCACAAAATGTCTTTGTACATTACGAAGTGTCTTTGTACATTACAAAATGTCTTTGTACATAAAAAAGTGGCTTTGAATATTACAGTGTCTTTGTACATTACAAATTGTCTTTGTACAATTAAGTAGCTTTGTATATTACGAAGTGTCTTTGTATATTACAAAGTGGCTTTGTATATTAAAGGGTGTCTTTGTACATAACAAAGTATCTTTGTACATCACAAAGTGTCTTTGTACATTACAAAATGGCATTGTATATTACAAAGTGCCTTTGTATATAACAAAGTGGCTTTGTATATTAAAGAGTGTTTTACAAAGGTTCTTTGAAATGTGGGCAAAGTATATTCTTGATGTAGTCTCAAAGTAAGTTACGAAAAGGGTAGAAACAGGCGACCTAGACTGACAATGTCCTGGCATACAATGTTCATAAGTATCAATTATGTGAGTAGCAGAGTACTTTGTCATTTAGAGCAAAGTGTGTTTGTAATGTAGGAAACAACGTAACAAGCGACTCGATATTTTAATGCCAATAGAATTTTTTCGAATGACATATATTACTCATGATTATTCGTCATCATCACATATATTTCTACGACAATTGATAATTAATCGCATAGCAGATACGAACATTTTGCAATAAGTACATATAAAATTGACAAAATCATTATGGTCAAACCAAAAAAAGCTCTAAAGTGCTCCGTAAACTATCAAACATTAGATCGTTCGAATTTGGAACGTCTGCAGTCTTGTTTGACACAGCTGTCAAAGAATATAGTGTTTGACGCGTTTGATCTTGCTTGTTGGAAATCTACGTGTTTGACAAATTTGTTTTATGGCGTGTTTGACGCGTATGGTGGTGTTTGGCAAAAGTGTTTGATCATTTACAGGGCACTAAATAGAGATTTGAACAGTAAAGTGTTTGGAATGCTGCGTTTTTCATAAAGTTTGCAAGTGTGTAAGACGAAGTCTTACAAAGTGTTGCAGTAACAGGTTGTGAAAACTCAAAGGTTATTAAGTGTTTTAATGGTTACAAAGTGTTTTAAGAGGCTACAAAGTATTTAAGTGGGTTACAAAGAAATTTAAGCATTTACAAATATTATCTGGTATTGCGAAGTTTCTTAATATAAATGTATGGAGCTTTTTTTTATTTCCGCCAAAACATCCTTATTATATAACTATGGTAAAGTTATTATGTCTCTATGGTCAATCTTGTCTTTTATTACTTATGTGGTGAGGGTTAAGTATTTGCAAAGATATAAATTATTGTGAGGGACTGCAGAGTCCTTTGAAACGTTACACACGCGTGTTTGATGAGCTATTGAATGTCTGGTAGAGTTACCATGTGTTTTAAAACGCCACAAATGGTTACGAAGTGTTTTATAGCCTTGAAAAAGGTTTTATAACTTTACAAAGTGTTTTAAGGAATAATGAAGTGTTGCGAAGCGCATTAATGACTATCTTGGTGCTCAGTGAACTATGTGAGATGTGACGATGAACTAATTATGGTAATATTGGTATAAAAAATACATAAAAGTATTAAAAAAAAATTTTAGCTTATTATTTAGACAAAAAAAATCTTTTAAAATACTGTCAAGTTTAACATTTCAAATGTATAATACATTTTTTGAAGTTTTGTTTTGCAAAAAAGGAGAATGGGCAAAAATGTATAGCGAATCGCCCCGCAAAAAAGACATATATCATTATTGTGTATGATTTATCAAAGTATAGCCACGGGATTATGTAATCGACGTTGTAATTCAAGGCGACGTTGAAACGTTTGAAACCTTTAGTAGGTATTTGAAATGGGCAGATTTTCCCACTCTCCTTTACAATTTTACAGACTCAATTTTATGGTAACATTCCATCTAAAATGCAATGTGCAATTGTGTAGACTCCATAGAAATCCGTCCAGGAAATTTTGATTAACACTAGCCGTACACATAGCTCTTAAAAGTATTCAAAAAATATATATATTTGAAGTGTCAAACTTTTCTAGCATTTAATTTTACTTTAATGTTTAATTGACTAGTAATCACGACTATTTCTGATCGTCATGTATTTCTTTTGTTGATATTAATCATAATATGTATATTTTTTTATTTATTCATGATATACGTATTTGAGTGTATTAATTTTTAAAATTGGTATTCAGTGTAAAGCCGCCGGAAATAAATCTTCAAACACCGCCATGTTGCGGAAATAATTGGAACTAATTTCTTATATAATCACGATTTGAATTAGACCTTATCTCGAAATGTAGTTGAAAATAAAAGTAATTAATTAGTCAACTTTTAAAAATCTAATTGCGAATGAAAAAACAAATTTGGTGAAAGTAAATAATTGTCACAGATAACATATTGTGAGAAAATACGAATGGCAGTCTATAGGCAACGCCGCCATTTTGTTTTATTGCTTTGGGTTTTTAATTTATTTTTATAAGTAATCAATATATTGTTAACGTTTTTTTCTGCTTTTCCTGTTTGAAAGTCGGTTAAAAACATGTGCCAAAGATGGTCAAAATGCATTTAGCTATATTTACGCATGGTCACATATAAATTAGCCAAATGTCAAGTGTAATTTGACTCCCAATTCAAATCGATTGATTGTGATTTAATAAAATGGGGTATATCAACGGGGCGGTAACAGACATATTGGCGCTGGATTAGCTTTCTTATAATAAATAAGATAAATTTATCATTAAATCATTTGACATTCGGCGTAATTCTAGAAATGGCAACGCAAGATGAAGAAGAAGAAGCTATGTAAGCGCCATCTGTATAGTACCACCAACTTAACTGTGCAGTTCGCGAGGGCGCTGCTGGTCAAGGAAATCAACTACAAACTGTCACAATTTGAAGGAATGTTGTAGTTCTTTTTTATGCCGCCTGAACAGATAAGTTGGTGGGACTGTAACTAGTATACTAAGGCTCAGCTGCCACTGTTGCAGAGTCGAAGTGATGTGAAATAATGGTGTCATTTCGTCAGTCAGTGATGTCAATTCGTTTGTTTTGTATAGTTTATTTTTAATATGTTACCTCAGAACTTTGACTGGTTCAACCGATTTTGATGATTCTTTTTTAATTGCTCGATGCTTGCCGTGTGATCCTATTTAAATTTCATAAAAATCGGTCAATTCGTTTTTGAGTTACACTCCAATAACTGAAAATATTTTCCTATCTTGATGATATAGTCATTGACAGTGACAATCGGTTCCATAAGTAGCAAGGGTCACTAAAAAGGCAGTTTTTTTTTTACCTAAAATGGAATCGACTTCAACATTCAAATGTGTGAAATAACTCGTCGAAGTCGCACAATATTGTGATATTAGGTACTTTTGAACCATCATGGTACCGATTTCGACAAGTTATTTTACATGTGTGTAGAAGTCGGTTCCATTTTTTGGTAAATTTGTATGATACGAAGATATAATTCAATATATACTATAAGTGTAAGCATATGTTGAGACCCTTTGCGTCGACTCTGCGCCAATGGCAGTTGTGCCTTACGACCAACCCTATTTCAAACTCAAAATACAAAACTACTATTTTATCACAATTCACATTAATTCAAGGCAAATTTACATTAATGTAAATTATTATATCAAATTTTATCACTGATTCAATTGTATCGATTTATTGTGTATAAACTATTATTATTATTTATTAGTTGTTTAGTTTCATTGTTTAAAAAAGATATTAATATATAAAAATATTTTAATGTTTTGTTTTATTTAAACTCATTATGAAAGTAGTTTTAGTATGAATAAAAAAGTGTTGGACTTAGATGCAGAAAGCGATGTGGTCAGGAGTACCCTAAACCGACGGTCATGTATGAAAGGATTGATGAGTGTAGATGAAGCGAAAGAGATCTGTAAGGATCGTAGCAACTGCAAATCTGTGGTCTCTGCCTACCCATACGGGAAAGAAGCGTGATGTTATGTTTGTATATATATATATATATATATGAGTGTAATATAACTAAGTGATGATTATTCGATAATTTATTGTAAATGGGCGAGCCTATTGTCATACACCGGTTAAATTTCCGTACTGCTATCTGAAACTATTTTTGTTAGAAGTCCCGAATGTCCGAGCCAGCGTTGAACCCGGGACCTCGTGATGCAGCTATACTCACTTCGTGATTTGAGAAGAGTGGCATTTACTACGTGCACGTTATTTATAGGGGTAATTTGCGTATGCTCGTCAGGCTGGTTGCCGACCTCAAGTAGAAAATCTGTTGCCAGGCGTCTAAAGGCGTGTTCAGCTGTCCTTGCAAGTCGTATATCTAAGATAACCTAAACACTTCTCCCGCATCATCACCTATGTGAGTTGTTAGAAGGGTAGCCTATCAGTAATAAACATAGTAATATTGTATACACGTGAACAAGTCGGATAGTTCCGACTATAGTTTCAACCACATCCGGTGGTCTTTTTCAAGGAGAGCTCGGGACGCCCGCGTTGTCTTCTCGCTTAGCACTGCGGGCGGTAGCTCGTATCACGCGTGACGTCATAGGTTGGTGCTAGGGGTGGGTTGCTGTTGGTCGTGTCGGCAAGTTCTGATGCGAGTCCTCTTCATCGCTGGAATCCCTGGCTGGCATGGAGAAATTCGCAGCAAAAAGAGCTCACTACGTCTCCACTAGACCCGTCCTTAGCATCCAGATCAGTTCCATAAAGACGCGATATGGTTCTTGTCAACTTCTTGGAAGCCGTGTCTGTCGTGCTATCTGACTTATTCACGTGAGTTATCCCGTATTATTTACTAAACAGTGAAAACCACGTTAGTTTTTATATAATAAAATAAACATAGTCATTTAGAATGATAGCGACATCAATAAGATTCAATTTTAAAATCATTTATTGAATGAGCGAAGTACATAAAATGGTAAGGATGTATATAAACTTTAATTGCTTTTACATTCAATCCAGTTAGGGTATGGATTTTAAAACGACTTCAAAAAATGGAGGAGGTTCTTAATTCGTCATTTTGTTTGTGTCATCCTAACTTTTAACAGGGTATACCGATTTTGTATTTTTTTTTCATATAATTACATATTTGTAACCGATTTCGATAGCTATTTTAATTGACATGTGCATTATTAGTGATTTCAATCCAATGTAGATAAATTAATTTCTTATGTAAGTACCTATAATAATACATCATTGTCAACTAATACATATGACATGCTGCCAGCATACTGGGCACGCTACCAACAGGCAACACCAGTTGGCCATACAATATATTCCTCGCGATAATAGATTGCATTATACTTTGCGAAAATCCATTCGTATAATAATCTATTAAATAATCTTATATAATTACACAAATATTAAGAAAATATGGAATTCATATTGTAGTCCATAAAAAATATGTTAGGTATAAGGTACAAGGTGGTATAAGGGATTGTTATAAACATTAATCATAGAGAAATATAAATTCTCTTTTCTGTGGACAATGTAAGTTGTCATTGAAATGTATGTTTCGATCGTTTTGACAAGCATTTATTAACTTAGATATTTTCCTTTAGGTATAATTCTTTCTAACATTTTAATTTACGATTATGTTTTAATAAATTATTCTTTATCTTAAATCAGATCCAGTAAGAATTTCAAAGTCTTCAAACTGTATCCACTTACTTGTAGTAAAAAAAAACATTATTTTCATAAAGTTATATTTAAAAATATTAACATCATTGGATGGCGCCAAAATTATTGGCGACTTTTAGAAAAAAATGTGGCTGTTGTCTCCCTTCAGTTAGCGCTATATCAGTTGTGTCAAATATTTTACTTTTTTAATTTATACAATCTTATTGGATAGGCACGGCTCTTTACTTGATAAATATTACTTAATTATCAATATTATTTATTATACATCCATAATACATTATTATATATTGAAAATTAAATGAAATACTTACCTAATATAAACGTTGATACATTCAATAGTGGATGAAATCAGTGTAGTAGGTATCCTAACATAGAGTTCAGAAGAGAAGAGGACTTGAGGTACATACTTTTATGAATATAGCCATTGTCCCGTTATTGTCGTCATATATTAATGTACAGGGTTATTGGAAGAATGACTACCAACTCATAAAGTTGACTTCTGTTAGCCGGAACAAGCATTTTGAGATTGTTTTATTGATGATATAAGCGCGAGGCTCACTTGATGTTAAATGTCTCTTGTGTCTGTAATTTATTATTTCATATTTTTTTATTACTCTTCTCGATGTAAATATTCAAAACTCTATTCAAAGGGAGCTTGTGGACTACCTCCGTTTAACAATATATACAACATTAGTTCTACGACTTTACTCAAACATCTGTCAGAAAAAAAACATTAAGTTTTTCCAGTAGGTAGGGTAATCTGTCCAGTGTACCGGCCTCCACCAATGTCCGTCCGCACGACACATTTTTAATTATATTAAGAATATTCAAACGATTTTGACTCTAAAAACAAACTCCCTAATACTTTAATGTTGTACCTATAACCTAGATGCAGCGGCATATTCCGTAAGTAATCAGCGGATGTTTAGTTTTAATTTAAACGGCGAGGTGAGTGCACGCGTGTCGAAAAGACAAGATTAATAAAAAAACTAATAGTGGACTGGTGTTTTCAAATGGGGAGTTCATATTCTTTTAATCATTATATCAAAAGAGGTTTATGTTATATGACATATACATACGTCTGTTTACTCTAATTAGGCGTAAAATATGCTTTATTTTGTACAGTCATTTAAAAAAATCGGGGGCCGGTGCACCGGATGAAAAAAAGGCTACTTCTAGTGTCCGGCCTACCCCGGCCGGACACTAGCTTTGAAAGGTTGAAGTATTTATTATATTTTATTGTAATCAGCTTGCTGTGAAGTATAAATGTATTACGACGGCGAAGTGCCAATACCTCCTATCTAACATTTTTTGTGAAAATCACTTTCTTATTGTAATCACCTTAAGGGTCAATGTTGCTTAGTTTAGTAAAACCTCCTTAGTGAATTTTTGCCTGCAACCATATAAAACTAAATACTAGAAATACCTCCTAAGTCCTAAGCGTATTTTTTGTATGGAAATATCTCCTATCTTTCAAAGTCGTTACACGTCTGCACGTGTCCCATATTCGAAGCCGACTAACCGTTTCGTGCAGCGCTCAGGGGGCGGCGGCGGCAAACCAGGCCCGGGAGAAGGGAGGGGTGTGTTCTCCATCGAAAAATCTAGTCTAGTTGCATTATTGTTAGTTGTGACTTGCTGTTGATCCGTTTCGTTGGTGTCGCGATCGTTTTAAAGAATACTTTTAGTTAAATGTTACATAACGTGCTTATTATTGTGTTTTTGGTGTAATAAACAATTGACAGAGGTAAGAAAATTATTTGATTGTTATTAAATCTTAATTAAAAGGTAAAATTTCACATTTTCTGAAAATTCAGTTGTAGTTAGGATATATTTTTTCTGCATAAATTTTGTACGTTATATATTGTACGTATTTAGGAGATATTTCTAATTATTGCTTTGCATTGTTATAGCGAAATGTCTCGAATGGCTAAACTTTACCAAGGGGTTCGGGCTCGTCAAATGTTAAACGTACTCGAGGAAGCAAGAAAACCGAAAAACACTACTTTTGACCCATGTAAGTTTTTGTTATTGATCATGAATCAATTAGCCAAATTTGATTTCATCTGTCAGTAAGTTGGTAAGTAATAACTAAAGAAAGTATATTCCTGAAAATTGCATCTGTGATCTAGTTACTTAAAATGTATATTTGTTGTCCATTTGGCTAGCTATTCTCATAATGTAAAATCTATCGCTGAGCACCTAATTTTGTTTCCCAACAACCTCGTTTAAGAGCACGTGTTCGAATGTCACTTCAGGTGAACTATGGTCAAGTACCTTACTGTTCTTTGGAAAAAAATTTTTGGTTCTAATTTTTTTTTATTTTTAATTAAGTCTTGTTGTATTTTTATATTTATTTCAGATCCGCCTGACGAAGAAGCTCCTGAAAAGGTGCTGCAAGACTGCATTGCTGATTCAGAAACAGGCATACTAAAGAAGAAACCAAATATTTCGAAATCGTATTCCTTTTCAAATCTACCGCATAAGATTATTTCCCCCATGAGACGCAGACGCTGTTCTTCAGCTCCACCTACACAAATTATGGAACAACTTCACCAAACAAACAGTTTTGATATTTGCAATGCGATGTCTTCAACAGATAAAGGCCTCAGTCTATCACTAACAGCACTGACGTCTGATGATACTCACGAGTATGGTATGAAAAGGAGCTGCTCGATTCCGCCAGAATTCCGTTTTCGTGATTTAGTAGAATCTCAAATTATACAAGACCATGATCTTTTTGATTTAATAGACGACACTTGTTCAAATGTTGAAAATTGCGACTATTCAGGTGATGACAGCGATAGTACTTACTGCCCGTCAGATGCTAACCTTGATTAAAATTTATCTCAAGATGAGCCTTCCACATCATCGGGAATATATCACGGTAATCAGAACGATGGGAGAAAACGCAAACTGAAGGCAAATCCAAAGACCTGGAAGAAAATAAAGAATCAAAAACTTCGTATGTTAGGACAAGAATATTTGGGATATACAAAACCAAAAAATACAAAACTAAAGCAAGATAAAATAAGGCCTGCAAGAAAGTTAGGCAGTGCATGTAATTCAGAGTTTTGCAGGAAGAGTCAAGTCAGAAATTGCCAAAAGTTCAACGATGAAAAACGACTAGAGATTCATGACAACTTTTGGAAACAAATGAACTGGGATCAGCGTAAGGTGTATGTTGCCGCATTGGTGTCCCGTAGAGGAACATCACGTAAAACAAGTGAGAACTCATCGCGACGCGAAGGCACATTTGACTATTACTTGCCAATTGATGAATCTCAAAAACTGCAGGTGTGTAGGACAACATTTTTGAATACTTTGTCTCTAGGATCGTACACAGTTCAATCTTGGGTCAAAAGGGCAAATTGTGGAATTATTCCGTGTCAAGAGATTCAAAATGTTGCTAGAGTTACTACACCAAGATCTGGAACACGACGAAAGCTTCTAACAGCACACAGCTTTTTGGACAATATTCCGAAGATGCCGTCTCACTACGCAAGAAAAGAATCGTCAAAATTATATTTAGAGCCTACTTTCCGTTCCCTGAGTGACTTGTACAGAAAATACAAAGAATATTGCACTCTTAACGAAGAACCTGATATTTCCCGGTTCACCTTTGAAAAACTGTTTCACGAAAAAAATCTTTCACTTTATACATTAAAAAAAGACATGTGCGATATTTGTAGCGGTCATAAAACAGGAAATATTAGTATTTCTGATTATGAAGAACACACGAAACGTAAAAACAGGGCCCGGCTAGAAAAAGAAACTGACAAAAAGAAAGCCACCTCTGGAGAATTCATTTTGCTGTCGATGGATCTGGAATCGGTAAAGGTGTGCCCTTGGTTAACAGCCAGTGCTCTTTACTTCAAGACAAAACTAACTTGCCATAATTTTACAGTTTACGATCTTGTATCACATCAAGCCACATGTTACTGGTTCGACGAGACCGCTGCGGATCTAACAGCTAGTACTTTTGCGTCCTTCGTAATTGATTATCTCGAAAGATATTGTTTGCCGAAGCATTTGCCCATTGTAATATATTCTGACGGTTGTACATACCAGAACCGCAACAATATAATGGCGAATGCATTGCTTAATTTCAGTATAAAACACAAAGTCACCATAACACAGAAGTACTTAGAGCCTGGTCATACTCAAATGGAGTGTGACTCTGTACATGCTGCCATTGAAAGACAGTTAAAAAACCGGGAAATACATTTACCGAGTGATTACATAACCGCAAGTAAAGAAGCACGACGAAACCCTACTCCGTATGAAGCTTTACAAATAAATTTCAGCTTCGTAAAGAATTACAATGATAAGTCGACATGGATATACCAAAGCATTAGACCGGGCCGTAAAGCAGGTGATCCAGTCGTTGTTGATTTACGAGTCATTGAATACACAAAAAATGGCATTATAAACTTCAAGACAAACTTCGATGATGATTGGAATGAGATGCCAGGAAGACCACAAAAATTGGTTCAATAAACTACTCACCTTTGCGTACTGCTCCGATCGCCATTGCTGCTACCAAATTTAATCATCTTCAACAGCTTAAGGAGGTTTTGCCAAGAGATTGTCACCTGTTTTATGACAACTTAGCTCACGATTGATCATTTTCAATTACCAAGTTAACCTATTGTTGTGTACCTACATCGCGTTGATTGATCTAAGTTTAAGCTTTTCTAAATTCATTAAGTCTGATTATTTTTCGTTTCTAATCTGCAGTATCTACATTTAAATAGCCAATGTGTTAGTAAAGTTTGATTATTTGACTACATCTAATAAACATACCATTTATCATGTATTTTTTATTTTTTATTCAAACGATTTCCTCCTATCTATATTTTAAATATAATAAATTAATTATTTAATTTCCATACAATACCTCCTAACTAACGATATACTTACTAAATCTATTTATAAATCTATAAATGTATTGCTACAATAATTGTGCTATTTTATACAAAATATTGATGTATATAAATTAATATATATTATATCTTACAAGGAGATAATCATTTTTTTCATCTAGTGTAAAGTTTTGGTTTTGTCAGTTAGAAGATATTGGCACTTCGCCGTCGATTAGTAATGTCTCTCTTAACTTTTAGCTAACCTCACATCCAGTCTCCGGCCGCAAAAATAGGCTGTATAAACATTATATATAAAAGATTTTGTATGAGAATATGGTGGCCGGACTACTAGTAGTATTGTCTAGTTCACCGGCCTTAAACAGACTTAGTGGTCGAAAAACTGGCTCTAATTCCAGTCTCCGGCCACTATCTATACATAAATAAATCTGTAGTATCAGCGTGTCTGTCTGCACATTGAACATATTTAATAAAAAGTGATTGGATGAAGTTCAATAAAATTCTTGTATCTACGCCACATTAACCTTTTATTATTAGCGGATCCTTAGTCAACGCTAAGAGGCCCTTTATATATTAATATTTTAACTTTAATGGAGCTAAAATTGTATATTATGTATATACTTGTAAATATTTGAGATCTTTGGTTTGATTTGATTTGGAAATGGTTCTAATGATTTCAAATTGTTGGTAAAATTATAAAATCAAGGCTAAACGTAGCAATAAAAACGCACTTAAATTCAAACAAATTCGCATTCGTTTCAATTTTATGAAAAAACAAAAACATAATCGAAAAGTTTTTTTTTACATCCAGCCAGTATGTCATCAAAAACAAAAAGTTTACCTTCCTTGAGTGAGTGAAGACTTAAAAGTTTATTAATATAATTGGTAAAATTTGTAACATGATGCATGTTTTGATGTGGTGCTGTTGTGAAGCCTTTTAGATGTGTGTACTTATAATTATAATATCAACGTATATTATATTGAAATACCTACCTACCTACCTCTATATGACTATTTCACAATAAATGACTTAAATGATAAACAATTTTATACCTATATCTTTTACGTTGAGTAAAGCCGTAGGGCATAACTAGTTAAGAATCAGTAATTTTTTTTATTTACATTCAAAAACAGCTCTTATTTCAACATAGCAAGAGCCTAATGGCCATTCACTAGCCATCTAGAGATGTTAGTACCTAGTATCCAGCCTCTAAGTTTCTGTTAGGTGGCCGGCCACTAGGCATGATGTGGTCGGGCACTGGATTGGGCCGGCCGGATACTGGAGAAAACATACTTTTCCAAAAAACTATTTTTTATATTTAAACTGACTGTCTATATATTTTTATTCAGTATTAAATGTATTATAAATTATATTTACGACTTCATAAACATATACTTATTCACTGATGCCTCTAAGGAATTTAGTTCTAAGTGAAATAAGTTACCTAACGTCTTAAAGGCCGGACACTGGCCATGTTACCCTACCTACTGTCTGACACTCTAAAGTTCTTTGTCTCGTAGTAATAGATAATGCCTACTCCGAGCAAGAACGCCCTGGAAAAAGCACTGGCTCGCGTAGCGCTCTCTTTGAATATAATCTACAATTTTGACCGGTAGAGAATTCAAATGATATCGACCCCACATAAAAAGAATAAGAGTAGGAAGACGATGCTGATAAGCACTACCTAAGCAGCAGTATCGTTTTCCTTCCCTCAACAAACCAGAACGAATACCTTCATGGGAGCATCATGTAACCACACAAGTCGAAGAAGCGGGCGATAACTAAGTTTTTGCCCTTAGGTAGTAGGCATAGTAACTCAAATCGATCAATTCAATAGCAAAAATCCGTCAATTAATCAAGTCTAAACTCCGTGACGTGTTCAGAATGACACACTGGTCACATCCTCACAAAAAATATTTAAATCGTTACAAATGGTAGTTTTTACATAATGTCGGTTTCGGCAGCTGTCTATATCCAGGTATATTCAACGAGGCGATAAATCAAATAAATTCTTTACGATTTACAAAAGGTGGAGGAGGTTTTGTGTAAAAAGGTTCCGTATACAGAAAGTTTGAATTCGTCTTCCGAAGTATTATTAGTTTACGGACACGTGTAAAACCGAAAAGCTTGACATTTACGTTTTTAAGAAAATTTTGACTTTTTAGTTAATAATAAATTCATTGCAAAGTTATTTCGGCACTTTCCCGATTCAATAGGTTCGGGGCGCGATTCCCGATTCCTGCTTGTTTAAGCGCAAGCGGTGCCATGCGTTTGGTCAAAGTTTTAGTAAAATAATGCTAAAACAAAAAATAAACACTCATACATTCGAAACAAAGGGGTGCATAAATAGTTCACATTGACCGGTGCGGAAAGCATACCAAAATGTTGATGGTATTTAAATAAAGGTCTAGTCCTTAAATTAAGACTTATCTTCCAAGTTCACATACTGTGAACCACTCGTAATAACTTGCTTAGTTTTACTTAAACGATCAAAACATCCGCTGCGGTGATTACTGCGGAACGCAGAACTGTAGACCGCTGGCTGTGTGCTCGGCGCCTAAACGTTCAAAGCTTGAATAAGTATAGAGAAAAGTAATACACGGAGGATCTATTTGATTTTAAGTTTTTCGAAGTTTGTTGCCACTGTATCACCTTTTATTTTTTGTGCTGGGAAAACGTATCACAGAGTTCCGGGGTGAAGTGCGTGGTTACGTGGGACTCCCCGGGCAGAGTGCTGTGGTATACTCACTTAAAACCCAGCGATGGGCCTCTACGTGTTATGTGGGGTGGAGCGGGGTTACCTGCGCATTGTAACGCAATCAGAAGCTAGGCTCGGTTCTGTGAGCCACCTGACTTTGGAAACCTATCTGCGGGCATTCTTCCTACTTACCCTACATTAGGTAGTGGTCCAGCGAAGCACACCAGGTGGGTATTTCTTCTAACGGGGCGGAAGTTGTTGTGCACAGCGGTGCCTTCTCCGCCCTGGTCTCTTTCGGATTGGGTCAGTCAGTTCACTTTCCTCCCAGACCCAGCTTGTTGCCAAGCATGGCTTGACGGCGAAAGGTTTTTTCCAACCTCTGCTATAAGAGCGTGCCTTTGGGATCCCCATGTGACACACCACCACAGTGTGACGACGGGCTCCCGTCTCGCAATCCGGTGCAGGTACTCGCCGAAGCATCCGTGTAGCACCTGCAGCATTCGAGAACGAGGGGGAGCTATGCCGCCTTTTTAGCCGGCGTCCTAGGTGGGGACGAACTGCCTCCACAGTCAGATCCTCGAAGTACTATGAGCTGCCCCGCGATCTCATTCTTACACGGTAAGCGTACACCTACACGAGCACCTCCGTCTGGAGTTCCCAGGAAGAGTCGCAAGGCCCCTGTATCACATTTTTTAACCCCAACTATAACGTATTTAACTAACCTCCACACAAAAATATTCTGCGGAATCCTAACAAAAATTGCATTGTAACCGCTCGCCGATCAATCAATACACGTGGATCGGTAGCGAATGTCATTTCACGCGGTGGTAGGGCACCTGGAATGAATTCCTTTTATTCCTCATTCCATTTATTCTTACTTATATCTCACTATCACAATGTACTATGGCTTGAAGGTAACAAAACTTTGGTAGTATTGTAAGCTAGGTAAAAATGTTTTTTATAGCCATCCTGACCTGATTGACCACTATCTCACCTGATGAAAATTAACGACGTCGAAGAGGTTGTTCATGGTAATGTCACAATAAAGTTTCAACAGTCTGCCTATTGCGAGTGTTCAATAATTTATAGTATCACTACTACATTTAGTTAAACTTAACTAGGGTACAATAAAATAAACCTAGTTTTTCCTTATTGACATCCTATTTTTAAGTTAGTGCCAACCGCGTTCTGGGTTCATCTGAAAACCAGCGTCGAATGTCTATGACACTCGGCATTATGCTGAGATGAGTCCATTTTGACACATTATGCTTTCAAGTATAACAACTTATCAACTAATGAATATTTTCAAAAATTTGTCGTAATTGTTATATAAAATTCTCGTGTCACAGTTTTCGTTGCCATACTCCTCCGAAACGGCTTGACCGATTTTGATGAAATTTTTTGTGCTTATCCGGTATCTATTAGAATCGGCCAACATCTATTTTTCATCCCCCTAAATGTTAGGGGTAGTCCACCCTAAATTTATTTTTTATTTTTTACACAAAATTTTTAATTTCTATTTTTTTATGATACCACATACAAAAATACATACAATCCTCAATTTTCACCCTTCTACGATCAACCCTTATTTTTTAATAGCCAAAATTATTTATATGGCAAAGCAACGTTTGCCGGGTCAGAAATCAGAAATCAGAAATCAGAAATCAGAATTTTTTATTGAATAACTGTGTAGTGTGTAGGTACATAGAGATGGTTATGTCATAATTTAGTATCAACAGTCTGCCCATTGCGAGCGTTCAATAATTTATAGTATCACTACTACATTTAGTTAAACTTAACTAGGAGATAAAAATCTAGTGTACAATAAAATAACAATATAGATAAATGTATTAATTACTTAACTAGAATTGCACGATTTACAGTTGCACCGGGAGTAATCGTTGAAATATTCTTTCATATCATAATACACCTTTGATATAAGCCATGCTTTTAATTTATACTTAAATGTGTTGTTTTTTAATATTTTTATTTCAGTAGGTAGTTTATTATACACATATAGAGCCATTACATATGGGCTATTGCGAAACATGCTATTATTAATTTGTGGCATACATATATTATGTTTATGTTTGGATCTTAATATATCGGAACGGCTTGACTTAGTCTCAAAGAAATTATTTTCATTACGCTTAACATACATACAGATTTCATATATATAAATACAGGTAATAGTGAGGATATCATTATTTTTAAAAACCTCACGTAAACTGTCCATATGTTCAAGTCTAAAAATAATTCTTAAACATCTCTTTTGTAAAATAAATGATGATTCAATTTCGACTGAATTTCCCCAGAATATTACTCCATAACTTAATTGAGGATAAACATAACCGTAATAGGCGTTCATTGCTATTTTTTTAGATGAAATGTTGCTAAGTATCGATAACACGTAACAGTACTGTGATAGTTTATTATTTACTTTCTTAATGTGTGATTTCCAGTTTAAATGATTATCTATACTAACACCCAGAAAGTTAGCTTCTTCTACAATGTTAACTTTACTGCCATTATAGAAAATGTCCAGTTGTAATGGGTGTTGTTTATAATTTCTAAATTGAATAGCTTTAGTTTTCTCTACGTTAAGTTTAAGATTTATGTTCCGTAACCAAGTACCTATGTTATTTAATGTTTTATTAATTTCCATTTCGAATTCTTGTCTATTTTTATTGTTTTTTGGGATATATATAGTGGCATCATCGGCAAACATTATACATAAATGGTCAGTTATTTGAGGTAGTTCGTTTATATATATGAGGAATAATAATGGCCCAAGAATACTACCTTGAGGCACACCTATAGACATAACTTCAGATTTTGAAAGTACTTGTTCGATAGTTTTTGTAGATTTATTATAAACATCCAAGATTACAGCTTGATGTCTATTTTGTAGATATGATTCGATGAGTTTAAAGGCCTCTCCTCTAATTCCAACATGTTCGAGCTTACTTAATAGTATACTATGTACTACGCAATCAAAAGCCTTTGATAAATCAATGAAAACTGCAACGCCGGGTGTTTTTAAATTTATATCCTCACTTATTCGCCTAAGCATTTTAAAAATAGCGGAGGAAGTATTTTTTTGCTTTTGAAAGCCGTATTGATTAATGTTGATTGTATTGTTTGAGCTAAAAAATGATGAGAGTCTATTGTAGATAACTTTTTCAAAGATTTTTGAAAAGCAGGACAGAAGCGCTATTGGTCTGTAGTTATTTATATCACATTTAGGGCCTTTTTTATAAATTGGCTTGATTAGAGCTATTTTGAGATGTTCCGGAAAGCAAGCGGTCGATAGTGACAGATTTATTAAATAAATAAGGGGGTCAAGGATAATATGTAGGCATTGTTTAATTACTTGCGTTGATATCATATCATGGCCAGTAGTCTTTTTATTATGTAAGCTATGAACAATCTTTATAATTTCAGAGTGGTCAACAGGAGTTAAAAAAATTGATTTATGATGTTGCTGATTGATATTCTTGTTGGCATTATTTACGCATTGCTGACTATTTGAATTTGTGAAATGATTTAACAATAAATTTGTTATGCGAGTAGGATCCACTATTTCTTCGTTGTTTACTTTTAAACAATTTACGGTCGTTCGTATTGTATTTGTTGAAGTTGTGTATTGTTTTATAAGTCCCCAAGTTGCTTTCGTTTTGTTTGTGCTTTTATTTATATATCTTATGTTTGCTATCTTTCTTGACAGATTTATTATTTTTTTTAATCGTTTGGAGTATCTTTTGTAAGTATATATATATTTCTCATTGTTAGTCATAATGGAATTAAGATACATTTGTCTCTTCTTTTTACTGCATAATATAATACCTTTGGTTTTCCAATTTGGTTTTTTCAAGTGACTAATTTTAATTTTTTCTTTGGGAACACATAATTCAAATATTAAAGTAAGTATCTCCATAAATTTATTAAAAGCCTCGTTTATGTTATTTTTATCATACACTTCTGAAAAACTAATTTGATACAGATATTTTAAAAATATATCTAAGTATCTGTCAACTCTCCTTTTGACAACATACCAGTATTTTTCATTAAAGCTTATACTTGTTTGAATTTGTAGTTTTAGAGCAGTATGATCAGATATACCAACATTTAATATTTCTGCTTTATATTGTTTTACGTTCGTTAAAATATTATCTAAACAGGTTTGACTATGTGAAGTATATCTTGTGGGATCAGTAAAGGTAGGATGCAGTTTAAAAGATTTTAAAGTGGTTAGAAATTCTTCAGACCGCCTATTTTTGTCTAAAATATTTATATTAAAATCACCAAGTAAAAATATTTTTTTTGTGTTATATCTTTTCCGCATTAATTTAATTAATAAGGTTTCAAGGGTGTTAATAAAAAGTGAAAAGTTGCTTTTGGGTGCTCGATATATGCATATGATAATAAAATTTAGTTCAGGTATTATTATACCGCAGCTTTCAAAGTGACTTTCCAAGGCCATATCAGATACCCAATCTAATTTTGTAAAGTGAATGTTGGGTTTAATATATATGCTAACACCACCCTGTTTTTTAAGTTTTCTTGAATAGTGAGCAGCTTTTTGAAACCATCAAGTTGTATAACATCTGCTTGTATATCTCGCAAGTGTGTTTCAGAAAAGCAGCAAATATCGAATTTATGTTCGTCATTTAAAATTTCTAGTTTGTCTATTTTAGATTTAAGGCTTCGAACATTCAAATGCAAAATGCTAAATAAGTTTTTGGATTTATGGATTAAGGGGCTGTTTAGGTTTTGGGTAGGATTTATTGCGTCAGTCAAGAAAAAGTTGCTTGCATGATGACGAGTTCACAGCATTAACCTTATTGAAATAAAATGGTATTGTACCCCGTTTATATTTGGTATCATTTTCACACTTAGTACTAGTATTCTGTAATACTATTTTTTCGTTTATTTTCTTAAAATAGTATGGTATCGTTCCACGCTTCAAACATGAGCTACCTTGTTTCTTAATTGTTTTAGTAATGTTTTTTCCCAGGAAACTTGTTTTATAGTCGTGGGTATTAATCAAATCATTAAGAAGTTTGCTAAATGTTTTGCTTAGATAAGGTATTTTATTATTTTGTGATATATACATGTGCAAATAGTGGCACTTTTTAAAGTTACTCGAAATCATTTTAAGATTTTGATTTAGTTTATCCTCATTTAAGTGTGAATTTTTTGCTACATTTGTTAAAATTACGTTTTGTTTGCTAAATCTTTTTAAAAATGATGATAACTCGATCAGAAGTTTAGTAGGGTTGGTATCATTTGCTCCCAGAGACAGAATTATCCAATCATCTTCGTGTAACTGCTGATCGTCTATATTAACATTTTTAAATATGTAATCTACAGGTGCGTTGGGGTAGCTGTATGTGATAACTCGATAATTCTTAGTATTACGGTGTTTATCACGCAGATGAATAAGCATAGAAGATAAGTCAGTGCAACTTTGATCTCCAATAATAGTGATGCTAGGTGTGATATGCACTTTTTGATTATTTTCCTTTCGTTCTTTGATTGTTGACTGAGTATCTTGCATCCAGCGTCCATTTGTCTTGCATTTTTGGTTAATTTCATATTCCTCATTTATTTTTCCAGTTGTAGTTGAAGATCGAACCTCGGCTGGTAACGTATTTTCTATGATGTTTTTATTTAAGTTTGATACATTTGCGCTAGTGGTTGCGGACTTGTTTTTATTTTGTTTTCTTTTCCTTTTCGTTACCTCTATAAAATTTTCTGTTGTTTTTGCCAATATGGGAGTAGAAGTTACACTGAGTTCATAGAAACTGTTATTGCGTAGGTTTATATCAGTTAGGATTGTTTCACAGTTTTCAGTAGTTTTATTTGTTAGTGAATCAATTGTTTGCTTAAGTTCAGTATTTTCACGCAGTAAAATATTTATTTCTGCTTTGGCTTTCGCTAGATGATTAGTCATCTCTTTGAGTTCACATTCAATTTTTAAAGAATAATTGTGCTCATTTTCAGTTTTATTCAATATAGTGGTATCATTGCCGCGTAAAGTATCGTTTAATAGGTAGCTGCTGTTCTCCATGGAGTCACTAAAGGATGATATTTTTTTTATGTTAGTTATGACTTTTCCTCGTGGTTTTCGTAAAGTAATATTATCGGCATCGCTGTGATAGTGGACACCCACTGGAGTATTTGTATTATCACTCTTTGGCTTTTTTGTAATACACGGTGTACATCGCCATGCAAGTTTGTGCTCTGGTGTCATCCTTAGAAATCGGGCATCTGATACGTTTCCGCAAATCAAGTCGTAGATTACTTTACATTGAGCACATTTAAGGTATTCTCTGTTGGTTATTATGTTAGGACATCCTCCGCAGGTCAAGGTCAGGTTTCCTTGTTTTGCACAACTCTCCATTATAAAATAAAAATATATTCAATGTGTCATGTATGTCAATATGCAAGTTATATTATTGTATTTAAATTCCAATACCTTTCTAGCTTCGCGTCACAGAATACGCGAGAGTACTGCAGGCAATTGCGTTCAATGTCACAGTTTACGCAAGAGTACTGCAGGGATTTACGTTAATCAAATCAAATCAAATCAAATCAATCATTTATTTACAAGAATACATAGTCATAAAAAGATCTTAAACACTATGGCGATTCGTTCTTGTATTCTGCCTGCATGCAGGCGTGCAAATATTAAAAAGTATTTTTGTCACTTAGGTCTATAAACTCTTTTAAACTATAAAAACATTTACATAATAGCCAGTCACATAATCTATTTTTAAATAAATCACCTTTCATAATTTTAATTTCTTCGGGAATCCTATTATAAATATTAATACAATTATTATATACATTTTTTTTGTAGATATCTTTACGACATGGAGGTTGATATAATAAGTTTGCGAACTTGGCTCGTTTTTGCCGTGAATATACTTCGCTTCGCATTTTGAAGTGTTCTGGATGGTCTTTAACAAATAGACAAACGTCTCTGATGTACATGCACGGTAGAGGGAGAATGTTACATGCTTTGAATAACGGCCGACAACTATCCAGAAACCAAGCTTTATTTATTGCGCGGATGCAACGTTTCTGGATTTTGAAAATTCTAATAATGTCAACCGAGTTTCCCCACATTATTAATCCATAGTTAAGGATCGATGCCACATAGCCATGGTAAGCCGTTAGTGCAGCTTCCATCGAGACTGTATGCCTAAGTTTTTTTAATGCAAAAACATATCTATCCAATCTCTGACGTTCAAGACGTCACAGAGCGACACAGGACACCGACGGTTTCCAACTAAAGATACAGTAAACACAGTGCACGACCGTTACAGAAATTACCGTTAGAATCAATATGATTATCTGATGATAACTTTTTTTGCAGGCTATATAACTTTATGCAAACCTCACTAATGCGTCTCACATATACACTGATCAACATTAAGAACTTATTTTACACTTAAAACCAACTTTAACCTAATTTAAGCAATTAATTTGTTGCGAGCAAGAATAAAAACGATCAGCTAGTATAGATATAGATTAGGTCATGATTTTTTTTTATCGGCCGTATGACTTTATTAACCAAATACTACAAACTAAATACAACACTACAGCTACCTACAATAAAAGCATTTGGACTCATAGGCAGTCCAAATGCTCTATAGCCCTCTATCAGTTGGCAGCGTGCCCAGCATGCTGGCAGCATTCTCCCGTTGAATTGCAATATTGTATTATTATTACTCTGTCAAATAAATAACTTTTCATACCATTTCATATATATTATTTTTTTTAATTACTTAACTAGAATTGCACGGTTTACAGTTGCACCGGGAGTAATCGTTGAAATATTCTCATATCATAATACACTTCATAATACCCACCGCCGGCTTGAGCTTCACCGCATGTTGGAATGGCTTTTTGCGATTGCCCGCCTGGCTAGCTACCACCCTCAAGTAGAAAATCTGTCGCCAAACACCTAACGGTGTGTTCCGACAATAGTCCTTGAGAGCCAGTGAAATTACAGGCACATGAGACTTAACAACTATGTCTCAAGGTGACGGGCGCAGTGCAATTCGTGCCTTGTGACGAAATGCATCTATTATAGGCAGATGTTAGTCCGCTTAACATCAGGTGGGCCTCGAACTTGTTCCGTCATAATAACATATAAAACAAAAACAAAAAAACGTTGAACTGGTTTTTTTTCCGTGAGCGTTGCAATATATTTAGGAACTTTATTATAAAAATGTACACAATTCCTTGCTTTGCTAATCTAAAACCTAGTACTGTTACCTTATCTTAAATTTTAATTAAATTTACTCAAGGGAAGAAAACTTTTTATCATGTAGAAAATTGTCCAAATAACGAAAAAATGGTTAAATAGTTTAATGGGAAGAAATGGACTAACATTGAAGCAAGGTCTGGCGATTACAGAGGGTGACAAATGGTTTCTAATGACAGTGAATGACAATCGATCCCGTAAGTAGCAAAGGTCACTAAAAAGGGTAGATTTCTTTTTTACCTAAAAATGGAACCGACTTTAACACTCAAAAACTTGTTGAAGCTGGGCGAAATAACTTGTCGAAGTCAGTACCATGATAGTTCAAAAGTAACTATTATCACAATATTGTGCGCATGGTACGGACTTCGACAAGTTATTTCACACATTTGAGTATTGAAGTCGGTTCCATTTTTAGTTAAACTACTTTTTTGTTGACCTTTGCTACTTACGGGATCGTAACGTATAATAAAGATATAACATAATAAAGACGTACTTCTATCATATTATGTTCGAGTAAGTTCCTGTTATACACCCCGAAAATATTTCATAAATACACTATCTTTGCGTTTCACAGTCACCGATTTAGCCTATCCATCGGTTAAAGCTTGAAACTACGATCACTGCAAAGTGTTTGAAACGTCGGGACAAAAATAATGATAGATATACGCGATTAAAACCGTTCAAAGTTGTTTAATTACTATCTACATATTTTGTTTATGTCACGGTCACGTTACGATCCATGATACGTTATAATATGATAGAAGTGATGGCGGTACTTACCAAGACATTGAACCAACGAAATCCACCGAAAGAATCAACAAATTGGCAAAAACGAGAGTGGCTTTGTACATAATAATTAGCAGGCATTTCGTTGGATTATCGACTGAAGAGGACATCTCGACTATTCTTCTTCTTCCGACCTCTTCAGTCTAAAAATGACCGAAGCTATTCCAGTAACTATTTGATGGTTTTGATTTAAAAAACATAATAATGAATATAAAATATAACCAACTACATAATGCTGGGACTTATTTAGCTCAATGAATACTTAAGCATCCAACGGAGCAACGCTGCCAGCTGACAGCATGCTGGGCACACAGCCAACTGGGAGGGGGCTAGTAGTATTTGAGCTACTTGAAGGCCTGCAATAGCCTTTGGGTTGCATAAATGCTTTCGATGTAGTAGCTGTAGTATTGTATATAGTTTAAGAGTTGTGTGATTTAATAAAAGATAATGTGAATTTTCAATATTTCCTACGTGCGGCATATTCACTTAATTATATTTTTATTTTTTTATTGCTGATAGGCCTTTGACCACTATCTCACCTGATGGTAAGTGATGATGTGGTCGAAGATGTAGTTCAGGCTAACCTAGAAGTACTGGTACTCCAGGACAGCTGCCGGAACACACAGTAAGGTGCTTGGCGACAGATTTTCCACTTGAGGGTGGTAGCTAGCAAGGCGGGCAATCACAAAATGCCCTAACACAATGCTATAACGACTGCTATCCTTAGACAACAACCGGGACCGACGGCTTATCGTGCCCTCCGATGCACGGAAGCGCTAAGTAGTAATGTCACTAGCGGTCACCCATCCAACTCATGACCGTGGGTGACGTTGCTTAACTTTGCCAATCGGTTAAGAACAGCTAAGTAAACTTCGCTATGTTTAATACCAAATTAATAATTTATATTTATATAATTTAATACACATTATACATTTTTTATACGTTTTTTGGTTTCCTACTAATTTGTCCTAATAGTAGTACCACGAGGAAGAATTTCCACTGTTTGTCCTACTCTTGAATCGAAGCAAAAATTTACCTCCTGATTTATTCTGTGCTCCTGTACAAAAAAATATAAATGGTTTTCAAGTAAAAAGTACCAGGTAAACATGACTACAAAGGATATTACCTAAATGCCAGGATACATCGGTTACATACAAGAAAGTAATGAGGTTGTACGATTTATATTACGTAATATTTATATGGCTGAATTTGCGCGTCCTCTTCACGCGAGTACCACATTAGTGGCCCGCCATTTTAAGCTCCGAATTTTTAATTACAGTTTTTCTACTGCGCGGCCATTGGCGAGCCTCATGTTCAGTTTTTACAATGAAACCTTCCTCGAACAGAATTAACTAAATATATTTAATTTGCAACGTTTCAATTCTTTTGTTGGTATGAAGATTACTTGGGAAAGAGACAGATGGTATGTCATATACCTTGTCTGTCGGCTAAAACATTACCCGGAAAAGAATTATTATGTCTAATGGACATACATGTTTGGCATAAGTGATGTTAGCTTATAAAGCTTTTGAAGCAGTGATGGCTCAGTGGCATAGGCTATGGACTGCCGCGCAGCAGGTCCATGGTTCGAATCCCACCGCGGGCTTGAGCTTCACCGCATGGTGGAAGCGCATTTTGTGAATGGCTGGCTACCGACCACTTTCAAGTAGAAAATTTGTTGCCAAGCACCTAATGGTGTGTTCCGACAGCAGTCCTTGAGAGCCAGTGAAATTACAAGCACATGAGACTTAATAACTATGTCTCAAGGTGACGGGCGCAGTGCGATTCGTGACTTGTGACGAAATGCATCTGTTATAGGCAGAGGTTAGTCCGCTTAACATCAGGTGGGTCTCGAGCTTGTTCCGTCTGAATATCATTAAAAAAAAAAACAAAATACAGTTTGCAACAGGCTCCCCGAGCTGTCATCGGTTTTTTTTATTACTGGTAGGTAAGCCTTTGACCACAATCTCACCTGGTGGTAAGTGATGATGTGGTCGAAGGTGTTAACAGGCTTAACCTAGAATTACTGGCTCTCAAGGACAGCTGCCGGAACACACCGTAAAAGTGCTTGACATTCAATGGCATTCAATAATGACCTCCAAACACTTAACTCTCGGAATGATGTCGCTACCATCTATATTTACTAAAGTTGAGCGGTTTAGGCATCTGGCGCGAAATCAGAGGACGCGGGTTCGATTCCCGGACGGGGCATAACATTTTATTCTCCAATAATTTTTAAAATATAATATAATCTAATTCATAAATGGACGATATCGTCCACTTGGATGCTTCTTGCTTAGGAGTAAAAGCTTGGAATGGAAATAAAACAAACAGAGTTCAATATCAACGCGCGCTGTGCGTGGTACCCTTGTTTAACTTGACCCGTTTATCCTAGATCTTTTGTTTATACAAAAAACGCAAAAATTAGAGAAAAATAACTATCCAAACGAGTGCGGTTATCCAATTTAAAAAAAAAATGTTATGTTTGCAATAACGCCTGCTTGGTGAAAAGTTGGGAGTCATTGTGTCATGTTAGCTCAATTGGTTAGAGCATACCCCGGCTAAAGGAATGAATGGACGCGGGTTCGAATCCCGCACATTACTATATTATTTTCTCTAGTAAATTTGCAATTTAAATATGTTTGGAGGATATAATTGTTCATATTTTAGCGTGAGTAATATGTGAAAATACACCATCGCATCGTTGAAAAATTACGTTTTTTATTTTTTATTGATGAATGGTAAGCCTTTTGACCACAATCTCACCTGATGGTAAGTGATGATGAGGTCGAAGATGTTAACTAGCTTAAGCTAGAATGAACTATAACAAAATAACTTGAAAACAGCTGCATTATGCTCTATACTGCATATATATACTGTACCTATTAATTAAGCAGGTATGGAATAGATACTGTTCAGCACGGATTTTGTCAATATGTCCGTACGTATATATTTTTTGTAAATCCACACTATAATACTCTGAGTTCACTAAACTTTCAATTTGACTAATATCAGGGATTAATCCATTAGTAAAATATTTTTAATATTATACAAAACTGGTTGCATAATATAAAAAAAGTACAATGTGGCATGTAAAATGGCACATAATATATCTTGCGATAAAACCGCCCTTTGTAACACTTACTTTTAAGATTTATGTCTAATATTATGGTGTTTTAAAAAGAGTTCTATCTATTTTTGACTTTAATTCGATTTCAGTTAATAAACAATTTTATTACAATGTTATATAATGTATACCTCTCGTATATTTGTAATTTTTAAGGGACCACTCCCTTACAAAATTACAAATATACGAGAGGAAAATTTTAGTATGCTATAACTAATTGAGCTAACATGACAATGAAGTCATAACTAATTTTTTTCCTATCGTTCTTTAACCTTCGTATTGGGATGGAGCGACATCTATAGTACAACTTACGTTGTACTACAAACAAGAACACTCCATCCCAATACGATGGTTAAAGAACGAAAGGAAAAATTTGATATATGACTTCATTGTTAGTGTAGTGAGTTAGCAAATAGTTATTGGACCTGTTAGAGTTTTATTATAAGTATAGATAAAAATAAAAACAGTATCTCATATTCGGCATCTTCACCCTACGCACAATTCAACATGCACACCAAGATTTCAGCAGTAGGGGAGGTGGGCCTAAAACGGGTACCCCGCCTAAAGCGGGTAGGCTTTTAAATTTGCGCGCCGTAAGCAAAATTGCAAATGTGTGAGTGCAGTGTGGTGTCTCGAGCATCAACCAATCACATGCAGTGGGCTCGCAACAGTGACACAAGCGCTTTCAAGGTAAGATAAAAAAATGTTTTTTTGCTATTTACACTAAAAAATATTGGTTTGGAGTAGTTGTGTTTACTTAAAAATTGTGTATGATATATTCTCAAAAGTTTGACGTTATGATTTTACTAGTATTGTGCTAGTCTGTCTTCGAAAACTTGTGGCTACCTTTGTTTACATTTTAAGGTTATGAAGTGTTAAAACTAAAACGTGCTCTTGGGCAGAACGAGTAGTGGTAAATCGGGTACCTGCTTTGCGTTGATTTATGATGAATGATGAATATGATGATCCAAGAAAGTACAATAAGTTTAGTAATGAAGACTGCAATGAAAATAAAGACTTATTAGTATTAATATAGAATTAGTTAATTAACACAATTTCATTGTAATGTCCATTGATCTCGATAATTACCCTTTACCCGTTTTGCCCAAACGCCGTACCCGTTTTAGGCACCCCATGGGGGTAAAACGGGTAGTTTAAAGGTCTTCTTTTGTTATTGTTTTTGTTCAAATTATGAAGAAAATGTTTAGGTTTTGTTCTTATTTTAGATTCTTAATTAATTAAATATTTGAAAAATAAAAATAGTAGTTTAATTTTCTTTTCTAGAACTTTTTTATTGAACATATCCCTTAGCGTACCCGTTTTGGGCCCGCCTCCCCTAAACTAATTGTACACAAGTAAAAATCAACCTGTCAAGGTACTTCTTGGTGACATTGATAACAAATAAATTGTTTATGAAGCAAGACTGTCTACTTTTCAATTCGAGTTGAGACAGACCAGGCTCACTCTACACTTTAGGTACGTCGCTACAGGTACATCGGTGTACCCGTCCGGAAGGGGCTATTGTACATGCGTGCCGCGTCAGAAGAGATCAGAGCTATGTGTGCACATGCGATAGAAAGAGAGACGCCTTGTACGTGAATATAAATATTAGGTACTCCGTGCTTCACAAGCTAAAATGGACTTTATTGTTTCGTTGCTAGAGTCGCTTATTCATTGGAATGGCTTTGCAGAGTGGTCCTTCTGGTCTTTTTTACTCTTTGCTAAACACAGTATAGTTTGCACTACCCAAACAGTAATTACAGGTAAGTAGTCACCACCAGATATCCACACCAGAGGTATCAATGACATTTGCGGATGGAATATGCTCGTTTCTTGAAGGTTCCTAAGTCGTATCGATTTGGAAATACTTCAGATGCAAGCAGGTTCCACTGAGTAACAGTGCGGGGCAGAAAATGCAGTGATCATCGACTATTTATGGAAATCCAGACATCGACTGGTAATAAGTGATATTGTGTTTTAAAAAGCATTCATTCAGACTAATTCCAGTATTTTAACAATGATGGCCGAGTAGTTATAACTGCCGTGCCACAGGTCCCTGGTTCGATCACCACCGCTTCAGCTTCACCGCACGGTGGAAGGACATTTTGCTATTGCCTTCAGGTGAGATAGTGGTCAAAGGCTAACCTATCAGGCATTAAAAAAGCGTTAATCCAGGGGGGGTTCGATTTCTACACTATAAGAAAATGTGTTTTAAAATTTTGTAAATGCAAATACTTCATAGTGTTGACCTTTAATTAGATTGGGACATGGTTAAGAAGATGTTTACGTAAACAGATGTTCTTCGTTGAACGTTTATGACTCGTTCATATTTATTGTAGATAGGTCCATGGTATTGTAGATAAATTCATGGTATTGTAGATAGGTCTAAGGTATGGTAGGTAGATCCATCGTATTGTAGATATGTCTTTGGTATCGTAAGTAGATCCATGTTGTTGTAGATAGGTCGATGTTATTGTTGGTAGGTCCATTGTATCGTAGGTAGGTTCATGGTAGTGTAGGTAGGTCCATAGTATTGTAGATAGGTCTATAGTATTGTAGATAAGTCCATGGTAAAGTAGATAGGCCAATGGTGGCCGTTCACGTTCTATTTAGCAAGAGTTCATCTGTTTGCATTATGGATACTGGAGTGGGTACCACGGCAGTGTCAAATATCATACCTCAAAGCATAAAGGAAGTAAGGCGCAATCACTGATTCAAATGAATTTACTGGGCACACGAGACATAAGAACAAAAAGACTTGGATTGAAAATTGTGCAGTGGGTTACTTGTTGGTCCCGTTGAGTCATACATTAAAAAAAAAGTTACACTGCCTGCCCGTCCGTCTATACGTATAGCATGATTATAGATGGATGTTTAGGTTAACAGATTTAATAACAAAACACTACAAACTATGTACAACACTTTATCTGCTACAACGAAATATTTTAAGCAACCTTAAGGCCATTGCAGGCTCACAGGCAGTCCTAATGCTACCCGACTGCTAGTTGGCAGCGTGCCCAGCATGCTGGCAACATTGCCCCGTTGGATTACAATGCATAAGTTTTTGATCACTCGTCGCATCGAACAAGCGCTCTGATAATCTTTGGAAAATACGATGAGCCCCCGGTCCACGGACCCAACGTTTCCACAAACGTCTCAAATATGTAATTACTATCGAGATTAGCATTCTTGCGCCGCTTGTGTTGCTCAGCCTCAGTAAGATTGCTATTATAAAATGTTTCTTTCTTTCTTTATTATATTGATAGTTGCCGCTTCAGTAAGATGTGACGGCGCTAAAGTGTCAACGACTACGAGCGTTGACACTTTAGCGCGTCCCACACTAAAGCCCGCCCTAACATTTTAATAAATATAATTACTAACCTACGATTCTATCATCGTACCTCTCGTCAACGGTTGAAAGCTCATCCACACATAATCGAGTCCTGGAAGTCTCACACAGCTCGATTTATGCGCTCCTTCTTACCGCATACCTGCAAAATGTGGAATGATCTTCTATGTAACGTTTTTCCGCAGAGCTACAGTATGGATTCCTTCAAAAAGGGTGTTAAAAGAGTACTACAGGGTCGGCAACGCATTGGTAACGCCCCTGGTGTTGCAAATGTCCATAGGCAACGGTAACCGCTTACCATCAGGTGGGCCATCTGCTTGTTTGCCACTCAATAACATTAAAAAATAACACGGTGAGAGACAAAACTTACACGGAGCCGGAGTCATGCTGTCAGGTCTTTTACCATCGTCACGCATCAAACAGTTCGGTTCGGCGCTGGTAAAAGCCCGGCGAATGATATCGTTAAGGCTGGCGTGGCGGGAAATTCGACCAGCTCTTCGAGAGCAGGAGAGGCCATGGTGACTTGATTTATCAACTGGAGTACCACACTGGCAGTGATGGGCAACACAACATTTAATAATTAATATCCTTGCTAGGTGAAGACAGAGACTTCTCTCATATGAAGAATCTTACAAAGTTCGTCAGTTACAGGATAATGACTATACCTTAAATAATAGTTCGTTTGAAAAGTAAACAATCATTTCGTTTTATTTTCTACTCAAAAATAAAACTATAAGATTCGTAATTCTCAATTATTAACTAAACCAAACGACGCAGCGGTCTTATCGCCTTTTCTCCCAGGCACACACACCCACAATGGGGCTTGTTCTAAACGCTGTATGGTGTGTTAGTCATGGATTTTCAAAGGGATGGAAAGATAACGTAAAATACTTATCGATAATTTCGATAAACAAAAAGTATGTATGAATTTACGTATAGTCACCATAATAATCCTTGTCACACTAATAAAACGAATGCGAATTCATGGTGGAAGGGAATTTTGCGAATGCCCGCCTGGCTAGCGACCAAGACATCAAGAAGAAAATCTATCACCAAGCACCTAACAGTGTGTTCCGGCAGCAGTCCTTAAGAAATTACAGGTACATGAGACCTAACAACTGTACGTCACAGTGAAACGGGCACGGTGCAATTCGTCGTTGACGAAATGCATCTGTTATAGGCAGAGGTTAGTCCACTTAACATCAGGTGGGCTTCAGGCTTGTTCCGTCACAATAACATAAAAAAAAATGCGAAAGTAAGTCTCAACTCCGAAGCAGCAGATTAATTTTAGTGAAATTTTGTACGTACTTATCTCCGAAACGGCTGAACTAAATTAGAAGTATTTTGGTAAGTTTTTTTTTATATTGATAGGTGCTCAACCTTCATTACGAGCGCTTAAAAATTTTTTTGGTCTTGAATAGAGGATAATATTTATCTCGGATTATGGAGTATTTTTATTTGAACGGGATATAATAACCGTATTTAACGCAGGCGGATTTTTACAATCTTACTGTTGTTTTATAGATTTTGACCACTATCTCACGTGTTTGTTAGTGATTATGTGGTCGAGGATGGTGAACAGTATTTCCTTAGTGAAGGAAGATTCTGAAAGAAAGTATTGCCATTAGGTATTTAGTGATGTCGGCTTGCCAGGCGAGCATTCGCAAAATTCCATCACATAATATAGTGAAGCTTAAGCCCGCGGAGACTTCGAAACACACATTGAACTATCACTTCAGAAACTATAATCTAAATTAATGAAAACCATCTCCAAGAATGAATACGAATAAAATATTTTTAATGTCTTTGAGTATAGCGGGGTACTCTAATTTTAACTTTCATCAGATTCGTAGTTTTTGAGTTACTTTAGTCTTACCATACTCAATGACAGAATATACAATAGTTACCATACATTATCATAGTTAAGAATAATTGATCGTTATCATCTTTCCTTTACCAAATATGATACAATATGTAAAATAATATAGTCAAAACAAGAGATCATTAGGAAATTGTAAAATTTCCAGCTTAATTTTTAAATCAGCCGTATTTCTGTCGGCTTCTCGCTTAACAACTGCACTCGTATCTTTTGGATATAGGTACTTAGTTAAGAAATGCTTCTTAAAGTAATTATCTTCAAATCCAGTAACGCTTACTTCTTGGTTAGCCTGAACAACATCTTCGACCATATCATCACTTACCATCAGGTGAGATAGTGGTCAAAGGGTACAAGGTACAAACTCTCAGGAATAAAAAAAAAGTAAGCAATTTGTAACATATTTTACAGTATTTTTTTTAATATTGTTATGTTTGCTTTCACGCCTGCTATGCGGATTACATTACAAAAATACGTAAATATTTTTTCTATCGTATATTTGTAATTTTGTAATATAATTCAGTATTTATTATTTTTTAGAAATTTATAATCTTTACTAATCTATTAGCTACATCTATCGATATCCGTTTATAGATGTCCCTTCACTATTTATTTTATTCTTGATGCAACTCCAACGCTCAGGTTATTCCAAGAAGGGCATTTGTTATACCAAGGTTGTTTATTTTCACTGACATTTGAGCAAATGCTTTAACGACAGCGCTAAATTATATTTCATAATATTAACTATCGACTTAACTCGCTTAAAAATTATTTTGTGCAAATGTGACTTATATTTTTGCTCTTCGGTCGAGTTAAACACCTCTTTGGAATAAAAAAAAGTGTTTTAAAAGTATTCTAAGAAAAAACTAAATAAATGTTTTAAAAGTCTATCTAGTGACAATCCCGCCTAATTTTCCTGTTAAGAAAACGTGACGTCACAAAAACTCAGCCAAACCGAAAGAATTTTCGACGCGTTTCGCTGCTACACGAAGCATCCTCAGGAGGTCTTGACTCTACGAGCGCCGTAGAGGAAAATTAGGCGCAATTGTGACTACATATATTTTTAAGTATTTTATTGAAATATTTATTTTCTTTATTCTTATAATACTTTTAAAATATTTAAAGTTAAGTAACGCCTGAATCTATTCATTACCCCTTTGGAACCATAGGTACTGGGTTTTGTTCCTGGGCAGAGCCAATTATTGTACAGTGTATTTTCTGTATTTTTTTTCATTAGTTGTCCGGATATGACCAAAACGCCCGGTAGATGGCAATGAGCTCGCTCCCTAATCCATGGGACGAAAACATGTTTGACATAATATGGGTGACACCAATCTATTACATATATATATTTTTTCTATGTTATTGTCACGGAATAAGCTCGAGGCCCACCTGATGTTAAGCGGACTAACCTCTGTCTATAACAGTTGCTATTCATCACAAGTCACGAATTGCACTGCGCCCGTCACATTGAGACATATCAGACCACCTATAACAGATGCATTTCATTGCGGGCGTATCTGTTATATTCAAGTCATGAATTGCACTGCGCCCGTCACCTTGAGACATAGTTGTTAAGTCTTATGGGCCTATAATTATTATTTTTTAATTTATACCGGTAATATATATGGTTTATGATTTTATTGTAAGGAAAAATAGCCACAGATCCCCGTGGGGTGCCGGGTTAGAATTGCACCTCCCCATATCATCTCGTGGGTGTCGTAAGAGGCGACTAAGGGAAAAATACTGGAATGTGGGCAGCAGCGCTTTCTAAGGAACTGCCATCTTACACTGCGATCGACAAGACGCCTGCCAAGCGTGAGGATTATGGGAAATACTTCCTAAATAGAAGGCTGTGTTCAGCAGTGGATGATCCGGCTGATACAGTACAGTACAGTATGGTGGTAGGGAATTTTGCAAATGCTCACTTAGCTAGGTACCACCCTCACACAAATAAAAGAGAGGAAAATCTTCAGTCTGGTGTGGGATGATGGAATATATCTGTCAAGCACCAAATGCGGCGTTTTTCCTAAGTGGGGCAAATGGTGTTGTGAGGTGTTTTTTGTAAAAGTTTTTATTTTTTATTTTTATTATAGGTTAGCTCTTGACCACTATCTCACCTGATGGTAAGTGATGATGTGGTCGAAGATGTTGTTCAGGCTAACCTAGAAGTACTTGCTCTCAAGGACAGCTGCCGGAACACAACGTTAGGTGCTTGGCGACATATTTTCTACTAGAGGGTGGTAGCTAGCCAGGCGGGCATTCGCAAAATGCCCTACCACCATGCTGTAACGACTGCCATCCTAAGACGACAACCGGGACCGACGGCGTAACGTGCCCTCCGAAGCACATGCACGCTCAGTAGTAATGTCACTAGCGGTCACCCATCCAACTCATGACTGCGCGCGACGTTGCTTAACGTTGCTGATCGGTTGAGAACAGCTAAGTAAACTTCGCTACGAGCGCTTCAAAGAAAGTCTAAATAATATTAAAAAACATTAAGAAAATATTGGGACTGGCGCTGTGAGTTTTATATTCATTTGTGACCTTTGATTGGTTATTACCTATAGCCCTTAAATATTTAATATCACACCGCGTATCGCGGCTGATTGTCGAAAACGATTTAGATTTAATACAGTACACAAAATATAACTACTTTGTTTATAATATGTTTGGGTACATTGTTTTTTATTGCTTTTTTATGTTATTGGGACGGAACAAGCTCGAGGCCCACCTGATGCTAAGCGGACTAACCTCTGCCTATAACAGATACATTTCATCACTAGTCGAATTGCACTGCACCCGTTACTTTGAGACATAGTTGTTAAGACTCATGTGCCTGTAATTTCACTGGCTTTCAAGGACAACTGCCGGAACACACTGTTAGGAGCTTGGAGACAGATTTTCTACTTGAGAGTGGTAGCTAGCCAGGTGGACAATCTCAAAATGCCCTCCCGCCACTTGATTATGGTTCAGTACTAATAAATGATGAGTGATCCTTCGCGGCTAACAATATATGATGTGTTCCGATTGGTTGGTTATATGTGCACAAAGAATACTAAAATGCTTTTTGTTAAAAATTAAAATGTCGATAATTAAAATACCGCCGCCAAAATTCGACTTGAGTGGTGTTGTTTGCTAAGTGACGGAATGATAATTATATTCTCGAGCATTATTTTTTGTTATGAAAATTTTATTGATTATTAGTCAAACTCGGATCGGAACGTAAGTATTTATTTATAATTTGTTTAGTAAAAAGATTGTGGGAAGCGCTACGTCCTTTTCCGTTTGCTTACCTTTGCCTATGTTTTTTTTTATTTTCCAAGATGGCCGCCCCTCATTTGCGCTGTATTGTTACGCGTTTGTTTGGATAGATGCCCGCGAGTAAAGCGGACATTTGAATGAGAAGAAATTTTTATAGATGGTTTTGAACACGATATCGCTCGCTTGATGAAAAGTGAGGATGCGGTCGTAGATTTGAAACAGTGACGGGTCAGTGGCAAAATCACCTATAATATACTGCTATGCAGTGATTTCGCTATAGGTGATTTTTGAAGACCTCCTGGTACTGTACTGTATCAGCCGGATTGTCCACTGCTGAACACAGCCTTCCCATTAAAGGGGGTTTGCCATAATCCCCACGCTTGGCAGACATCTTGGAGATCGCAGTTTAAGATATCAGTACCTCAGAAGGTGCTGCTGCCAACCTTCCGGTATTTTCTTTTTTTTTGGACTACCAGAAGTCAATCCTAAGAGATTGTTAGCATTTTACTATTAACCCTGTATAAGAATAAGTATTTTCATGTAAAATTGATTGAATGATTTTTTTGCCGTAAAATGTTCTTAACATCTTTCTCGATCGTACGCTCGTAGAGTCAAGACCTCCTGAGGATGCTTCGTGTAGAAGCGAAACGCTTCGAAAATTCTTCCGGTTTGGCTGCGTGGCGTTTGTGACGTCACGTCGGCTTAACAGGAAAATTAGGCGGAATTGTCACTAGATATATTTTTATATTTTTTAAGAGTTTTATTAATATATTAATTTGATGTTTTCTTAAAATATTTTAAAAATATTTATTATTATTAAATATGGATTTCCGCAAAGTAACGCCTGAATCTATTTATGTTTTTCTCTCATATTTGTAAAAATATGGGAGAAAAGATCTGATTTTGAAATAAGGTACACTATCCATAGGTACCAAATCTTCAAAATTTATGCTGTTCATATTTTGGACACTGTCTATCCCTATAGAGTAGCGGTGCTCAAAGAGAAATTGCAATTTATAGCACTACTGTATTAATTTTCCCCGTTGGGTGCCGGGTTAGAATTGCACCTCCCCATATCATCCCGTGGGTGTCGTAAGAGGCGGCTAAGGGAAAAACACTGGAAGGTGGGCAGCAGCACCTTCTAAAGAACTGCCATCTTACACTGCGATCCCCAAGCCGCCTGCCAAGCGTGGGGATTATGGCAAATACCCCCTTAATAGGCTAGGGGAGGCTGTGTTCAGCAGTGGACGAGTCGGCTGTTACAGAAGAATATAATTAAATGCAATTTTTATACACAAGTGTTTTATTTACAAGCTTGCTTCTGCTTTGTAAAGGGAGATGACCGTTTCGCTCGACAGCGCGCTGTACAAACAGTCGGACCTACGTATGATTATAACATTGTGTTGTGGCAGACACCACCTCTGCCTCTGCGCTTTGTGACTTTATATCACCGTGTTCAATGTAAACGAAAGCTAACTTACTTAGCGTTACAGTCCCCGGATTAATCATATTACTGTTCTATATACTCCTGTTAGATTTCGTTATAGACGAGGTGGAAAACAATACGCCTAATGTGCAGTATGCCACCACTAATGTTGGTAGTGAATTTGAAGCGATGATAGCCTAGCGGTAATAGGTTTGGACTGCCGTGCTGCACGTCCATGGTACGATCCTATAGCATGGTAGAAGAGCGTTTTTCGAATGCTGATCTAGCTACCACGCTCAAGTAGAAAATCTGTCACCAAGCACCTTGCAGTGTGGCACCTTCCGGCAGCAGTCCTTGAGATCCAGTAAAATTACAGGCACATGTACATGCACAGCGACAAGACTTAACAATTACTGTAATAATAACAAATATTTCTCGATAGAGTCAAGACCTGCTGAGGATGCTCCGTGTAGAAGCGAAACTCGTCGTAAATTCTTACGGTTTGGCTGCATGGCATTTGTGACGTCACGTTGGCTTAACAAGAAAATATGGCGGAATTGTCACTAGATAAGTGTTTTATTAAAATATTAATTTAATGGTTTCTTAAAATATTTGTTATTATTAAACATGGTATTCCGCAAAGTAACGCTTGAATCAATTCATTATCTTAACAACTGTACGTCTCAAGGTGTGACGAGCGCAGTGGGATTCGTCACTAACATCAGGTGGACCTCGTGCTTATTCCGTCACAATCGCACATGAAACAGAATATTCTAGTCCAAACATTCATTAGTGTATTACATTTCATCCACCATGTCCATCATCAAAATGACCCTAATTAGGAGCAATCAAAACTTTTGTAAAGTAAAAACTAGACATTCTTATGAGGACATTTTGTAACTTGAATACCCCGCGCGCCTCGGGTCGGTTAAGGACATTATAGCGTAGGGGCCACGAAATAAACGGTTCTAGAACTAGAAAAAAAATAGTAATTACCAGAGTTGCGTGTGTGTGTTGTTTGTTTAATGTTAACAATGTTATTTTTACACGAATGCACAAAAAAGGTAGTTATGTTTTCATGGTTAATGTTACGTTATGGTTTTTCCTTTTACGATAGGAAAAAATTGAGTTATTTCGTCATTGTCATGTTAGCTCTATTGGTTAGAGCATACCCCGGCTCAAGGGATGGATGGACGCGGGTTCAAATCCCGCACATGATTTAAATTTTTCTTTTCTTATATTTGTAGTTTTTTTAATGTAATCTACATAGCAGGCATTATGGCAAATAAATATTTAAAAAATAAATACTAAAATTAATGTTTGTATGTTTGTGAGTTTTTTAATTCCACCATAACTTCTAAACGGCTTACATCCTATTATAATAAAATATGCGATATCGTTAAATTCGTTTTGATAGCGCTAGTGACACTAAGTATATACAAAAATATTAAAAACAAACTGGCGGATATTAGACGCCATATTGTGAGTTAAAACCTTTTTTTGTTCCAAACCCATCGATTGGGTTATCAAAATGAAGGGCTTTAAAACAATTACACAAATATGTTTGCAGTTTTAATTTCAATAGAACGATAAAACGTCTAACAAAAATAATTAGCTGTCGGGTTTTTTACATTTTTAATACATATATACTTTTCTGTATGAAATCCTTAGTACTAAGGCAACATGGATTTTATTTGAATCGAAGCATCTCTATTTCAGCAGCTTTCCTGGAGACCCAGTTTCGTTTATGCCAGGCTAAGCTTGTTGTAACATCTGCGACCATATCATCAATTACCAAAGGTTTTTGAAGCTAATGTTTTTATCCCAAATTTCATGCTATATGTGTTAACAGAATCTTATCTGTGCTTTATTATAAAATAATATGATTGACCGAGCGTGCACGCAGTGCGAGCGAAGCTCTGCTTCAGCTTACACAAAATGCTTTCGTATTTGCGGTTGTTCTCCTCTGACGCATTTCTCAGCCGATTCTCGCGTAATTTTGTGACCATATTTGAATATTTGATAATTCCATAGAATATTATGTCGATTGAGTTTATGGAAATTATAAAATGACGTACATTTTTTGTTACCCTTATCAAGAAGTAACTTTTTTGTCAGAATAACTTATACATCCGATGAATTAAAAAAGGCTGGGATGGAAAATAATAAAAAAAAAAACGCAAATTATAATTACCTACTTATTATTTAAAAAGTGTCATATCAAATTATTTTACCGCTATTTGGAATATAACTATGGTTTTTGGATTTTGTGACCCTGATGGGGGAATCATCATCATGCGCAGTGAATCTTTATTCAATTGTAAGCTATGCAAGGGCAGACTACATGTAGGCAACGCCTGAATATAATATTGAATGTAACTATTTATATTTTTTCATACTTCAACTATATTATAGTATTTTCCAAAATTTATAAGAGCGCTTGGTCGATGCGACGCGTGATCAAAATGCTGGCACCTATTTGGCTCAAAGAATAAGCATTGCAATTCAACGGGGCAATGCTGCCAGCATGCTGGGCACGCTGCCAACTGATAGTGGGCTAGAGCATTTGGACTGCCTATGAGTCCAAATGCTTTTATTGTAGTGTTGTATATAGGTTAATAAAGGCATACCGCCGGTTGAAAAAGCTTTCCAGCTTTCCGGCCGCAGTTCCGCCCGCGGGTATATAGATTATCTTATTTTTTTATGCGGGTATATGATTATAGACTTAATGCTACACCATTAACCTCTTTTTGCGCAGTTGGATAATAACTATCCTATGTCCTTTCTTGGGTCTCAAACTATTGTCATACCAAATTTCATTCAAATCGGTCCAGTAGTTACAGAGCCTATTCAATGCAAACAAACAAACAATCAAATCTTTCCTCTTAATTATATTAGTTTAGATTAAGGACTAAAAGTGAGTAAGTAATCAAAAAAGTAAATCTCACTCTATATATGGAATCGAAACATACCTGTGTGTAGTAAACCGTATATAAATACACAGCAAGCGATTGTTTAATGGCCCAAGTATGAAACAGCACAGCGATATGTGATATGTCATTGCTATGGTTAAAACCATTATAAACAAACAAAGCTTTCGGTTTGTTAATTACTTGCTTGTATTTGTTACTTGGCAAATATGTCATTGGTTGCGGGATACTTAAGGTACAGTTTCTGGCTTAATCGGTGGCCATATTGTCTACAAATACATTGTTTAACGGATATTATCTAACAAGAATGGTATTGGTAATAACTTCGTTTTGACGTTTTAACTTCTTTTAGCATTGCGGGATACTTAAGGTACAGTTCGTGGCTTAAGAATCGGTGGCCATATTGTCAATGAAAAAATTGTTTAACGGTTATTGTCTTAAATCCGTTCGTTCTACAATACCATTTTTCTTACACAAATATTCCTCCGAAAACAATGCCATTGTAAAATGACAAAATTAAGTTGATATAATAACAGCATAAGTACTGTTCAGTAACAAAATTGATTGAGCCCAAAAGAAATTTCTGCGCTGCATTTCTTTTATATGTAATCACAGAATTATGCCCTATGAAGAATTACTACGAGAATATAAGTTATTAAGTTTAAAATCTAGAAGGAAACAACTAGATGTAATGTTATTTCGTGATATTTGTAATAATCGATACGTTCTGAATTAGTCAATAATAGTAGATGATACAAGTGAGCTAAGTTGCTCATTACACACGAGGCTGTATGTTGCAGCCCGAGCCGTAGGCGAGGGCGTAAATCAGCCGAGTGTATAATGAGCTAGATGCTCACGAGTTTCATACGCACTTTTTCAACACCCTTGGGAGGAAAAAATATATATTGCACAAATGCGATACAAACAACATACGAAAATTATGGAAAATAGCGAGCAAGTTTTTTTTTTGCGCAGTTATAATTTGCAGTTAGGTAGTAACTTAAATTTGTAGGTATAATTCCATTACGCACTAGTGTATAATATAATTATGCACGAGGGTGTTATAGTTCGGTTTATAGCCCTAAAAACGATAAAATAAAGCTCACTTTAATGCAGCAAGGGTGTTGAAAACTTAGCTATAATGTAATTAGGGCCTTTTCACGTAATCATAAAAAAATATTTCCTACATTTTGTCGTACCAATGCTGGCAAACGATCTCCCTTGTACTTTATGGCAAAATCTTATACTTAATGAAAATTTTAATTCTATAGATATATTTTATGAGACATTAGGATGTTTTGAAGTTGTAACATATAAATAATTCTCAGCACGTGTGAATATGAAAAGTACATTGTACATCGACTCATCGAGGGGAGAATACGATATATTTCTGTTGCGGAGGGCTTAAATATGAATATTTAATACGAACGAGAACAGAAATAGAACTATATCCCGAGTGATACATAGTGCTTTATACTACACCTGTGAGAAAAATAAAATCATTATACGTTTTCTCGTACTTATCTCGACACTTCTCAGGCAGTAAGTTATTGGACTTCTTGAGCTGCATTTCTTATTTCTGGTGGCATCATCATTATAAAATCGTCACTTTCACAATCAGATGACATTTTGGGAAATTATTTATAGAACAATTAATTTAAGCGAACTGTTAATATGTCAATTTAATAAAAAACAAAATTTAACCAAACATAACAAATTGCCGCGCTTTTTTTTCTCGTGATGCAAATAAGTTTGCCGACCTCCTTTCATTGAATATCGAATACAATTAAAAATCACACCGCTCTTTTCTAATTTGATATAAAACCTTTTTTAGATTGTATTTTTTATGTAAGCAGCTAAAAAAACAAAAAAACGCTACCAGGGCAGGTATGGATTTTCATACAACATTCCTTCACTGCTACGGAGTGAAGGAATGAAAATCCATATAACTTTCCCCGTCGTACATTTATAAGGGAGAAATAACGAACTTTATAATATGTTTTTCAACGAGTAATGAGACGCTTTCTGAGTGGGTGTAGTATAAATGCATATTTGTGGCCAACGTCGTTGATATCCATATTACTTATATGTTTTGTCTTTTAAAAAGTTGCACATTTTGTATTGTGTGTACCTACTTTTTATTAATCCATGAAAATGTGAAAAAAAACATAGTATACCAAGTTTGGCACAAGGATAGCTGAGCGTTAATAGCCATGAACTGTCGTGCTGCACGTCCATGGTCTGATCCCGACCGCTAGCTTGAACTTCACATGGTGGAAGAACATTTTGCGAATGCTCACATAGCTACCACTCTCACGTAGAAAATCTGTCGCCATTCACCTAACGGTGTGTTCTGGCAGCAGTCTTTGAGATCCAGTGAAATTACAGGCACATGAGACTTAACAATTATGTATCAAGTTAACGGGCGCAGTGCAATTCGTTTTAAAGAAATGCATCTGTTATAGTCCACTTAACATCAGGTGGGCCTCGGGCTTGGTCCGTCACAATAACATACAAAAAATAAACATCATTCTCCAAACATGGTTGGTTCGATAAATGCATGTGTTGGTAAGTGATGTTGTGGTCGAGGATGGTAAACAGACTCAAACTAGGATAGATGCTCTCGGACAGCAGCCAAAACATACTGTTCAGGTGATGATATCTTCAAAATGACGCGGTCGTCAAAATACAAGTTATGAACTAGTCCTAACAAACATTTTTAGATAGTTAAAAAATAATATAAAATGGTTTTTGGTGTTTGTATATTGTGTATGACGATGAAGTTTCTTGTGCCTGTAATTTGTTATTTCATATTTTTTATTACTAAGCTCGATGTAAATATTCACAACTCTAACAGGAGCGCGGCGCGGTCCAGTGTTGCCGCCGGGCGGGCGGAGGACTAGCAGAAGTCAACCCTAAGAGGTTGTTAGCATTTTACCAATAACCCTGTATTTATCTAATACAGGGTTATTGGTAAAATGCTAACAACCTCTTATCGGTAGATAAAAACATGAACGCAGCTGTTAAATTTATCTTTCAAGTTTTATGCTATAAAAGATAGTTTCAATTAAAATTTTACTTCTATTTGTTATGTAACAACCATGTCACACAGTACTAGAAGGATTTTTCCGATGTTAAATGCCTCAATATTTACGACTGCTCAATTATTTTGACTGCCCAAAAATAGGCTGTTATGTTTTCAGGGTTCATGTATGTTTGTGAGTTTCTTTATTCCACCCTAACTTCTAAACGGCTTATATATAACCAAAATATCATTCGATTAGTCTTGAAATCGCAAATAACACTAGATAAATTAAAAAAAAGCGAACTGGTGGAATTTAGACTTCATATTGGGAGATAAAAATATTATTTTTTTCCAAACCCATCGATTGGGGTATCAGCATGAAGGGCTTTATAATAATAACAAGTATTTTGAATGTATTGTGAGAAACCATCAAAATAATACATTAATAAAACACTTAAATTATTTTTATAAAATATATATTATATCTAGTGACAATTTCGCCTCATTTTCCTGTTAAACCGACGTAACGTTACAAACGCCACGCAGCCAAATCGGAAGAGTATTCGACGCGTTTCGCTTCTAAAAGAAGAATCCTCAGAAGATCTTGACTCTACGAGTGCACGATCGATACATTAACGCTGCACATAATTATATCATACGAGTTGTCAAAACACTTGGGTAACTACCGAAAATGTATCCGTATCTAGCGAAACATATAGGTAACGTTTAGCTAAACCTTTGGTTCTGCGTTATAGGGGATAAAGTTATAGCCATGTATTAAAACTATCCGATCCTGGGATCGAACTCAAGGTTTCAAGATTGCAAAGAGACGCTGATAACCTACAAAAGTATAACGGCAGCTGTCAGCAAAAGACAGAAAAACTATTATTTTATACAATACATCTACAAATGTGTTAACCATGTTTCACACTAATTTGGCTACTGACTAAAGCTTTTTTTTCTGTGCAAAACAGCATAAGAACTGTATGCTTGAATCCTTATAAAATTCAATTTTAAATCTTTAGAATTTCAAAAGTATTGAATTACTTTGAGGTAACGCGAAATCTTCAATGCCAGTAAAAAAAGTTATTCTCTATGGATTAGCGACGACAAAAGAATTCCCGCCAAATTCTATACCCAATTACAAATTTCTCTTTTGTATTGGTATGTACATAAAATGGAATTCAAATTTCGGTTTTAGCCAATTGAAATAAGGTTTACAATTTATTTAATAAAATATTAAACCTTTTTGGTGTTATTTAGGAGTTGTGGCACAGATATTAAAATAGTTTCTACATGTTTTGAGCTTAATAAAAGAAGGTTTACCAAACAAAGGTTTCAAGTCTTGTATTTTTTATAATTTTAAGTCGTACCTAAAGATTTTCACACGAAATTTGAAACTAATGTCGGATTTGTCCCAGTTTGGATATGGGATTTAAAAACGGGGCAATCATAATGGCTTGGAACAGATGCATACGCCGATTGTTTTTTTTTTTAATGCTATTGGCAGATGTTTCAAAATTGACACCTTTTCAAATGATATCAATTTTGTGACATACAAAATGTCGTTCAAGGCTAATGGTAAGAAACACAAAGACGAAGTGTTTTTAGACACGTTTCCTGGCAAAAGTATTCCGTGTTAAGCTTTGAAATAAATATATCCTGTAACACGTATTTTGAAGTTTGCTGTCAAATGCGTTTTGTTAGTTATAGTAAGATAAAATTAGCACCCAGAACTATGAATTGTGAAAATTTTGAAGTACCGAGTTTTCACTCAATTTTTCATTTGGTACCAAACTTGGGTCTTCTTCATGAATTTTAATATTGTTATGTTTGCAATAACGCCTGCTATGCGGATTACATTACAAAATTACAAATATACGATAGGAAAAAATAATCATCATTAAAAAATTTAATCCCGCACATAACTTAAATTTTTCCTATCGTATATTTGTAATTTTGTAATCTTCTTTTTAATTTAAATAATAACTTCTTTAAGTTCGTACGAATGTTTTCGTGGTCCATTTCTTCGAACAGTAAATAAAAATGAGCATTATAAGAGTAAAAGCTATTTACGCCTACTAAAACGCTACTACTAATTGGGCTGAAAACCAACTTCGTTTCCTAATAAATATCAAGCAAAATAGTAAGGAAGCGGGCAATCTATTGATTCGAACTCTTGCATTTCTTGCCAAATAGATGGCACGTGTTAGAATCAGATATTTGTTAAGCTTAGATTATCTTAAGTAAATAAGTTACGAGAAGTTATACTCATTATGTAATTGTAGAATATTGTAAAACTTGTTGATATTTGTCATTTTTAAATAACCGCCACACTGAAATCCTATATAATCTGTATTAATTCTGGACTAGCCAATGACCAACCATCCTATCTTATTTCGGGTTGGCTGATACGTTGTGGTGGGAACGTTCATGTCTCTGATCGGTAAGTTCAGTCATCCATGAAGAGCATTAATATATTTGGGAACATTATTATAAACTCGCACACATTTAATTACCTAAGAAGGACCTTTTATTTGTCTTTTTTTATCTAAAACCTCTTTTATCAAGCATGTTTTCATTATAGAGATCTGTGTCACCCTTTAGTTTCTATGATCTGTGGAAGGTACAGCCAGTAAGCAATAAAAGGCAGGTTTTTTTTTATTGTGACTGAACAAGCTTGAGGCCCACCTGATGTTAAGCGAACTAACCTCTGCCTAGAGATGCATTTGCGTCACAAGTCACGAATTGCACTGCGCCTGTCACCTTGAGACATAGTTATTAAGTCTCATGTGCCTGTAATTTCACTGGCTCTCAAGGACTATTACCGGAACACACCGTAAGGTGCTTGGCGACAGATTTTCTACTTGAGGGTGGCTAGCCAGGCGGGCATTCGCAAAATGCCCTTCCACTCGAATTTGATTTGAACCGTAGACCTGTAGTCCATAGCCAATGCCACTGAGCCATCATTGCTTGAAAGGGTATCAGAAAGAAGGTACTTGAGGTTTCTATCTAATTCTTCATAAACTAATTTCCCAGTACCCCGTTAAATAATACAGTGTGACCACGCTCAGCGTTTGACAAACAAGCGCGCTGTTTGACAATCGTATTAACGCGTGTGATTTCTGGGAGCGAACCCTCGATGTTTGACGACGAATGTCGCACGTCGTGTGGTGTTGCGTGGGTAAATACGCATATACAGTTATACAGGCTGTAGAAAAGAACAAAGCATTCCCTAGTTCTGTACAAAATAATAGATCTATAGTTTTTTATTACAAAATCACAAATATACGAAAGGAAAAATTAAAGTCATGTACGGGATTCGAACCCGCGTCCATCCACCCCTTGGGTATGCTCTAACCAATTGAGCTAACACGGCATGACGTCATAACTCAAATCTTTCCTATCGTTCTTTAATCGTATTGGGATGGAGCGACATCTGTAGTACCACTTGCGTTGTACTACAAACAAGACCAATTTTGCAATTGGTTTTATACTTGTAATGTAATCCGCATAGCAGGCGTTAATGCAAACATAACAATATTAAAAAAAAGACCTACATTTTCTTTTTTTTATGCCTGATAGGTTAGCCTTTGACCACTATCTCACCTGATGGTAAGTGATGATGTGGTCGAAGATTTTGTTCAGGCTAACCTAGAAGTACTGGCTCTCAAGGACAGCTGCCGGAACACACCGTTAGGTGCTTGGCGACAGACTTTCTACTTGAGGGTGGTAGCTAGCCAGGCAGGCATTCGCAAAATGCCCTACCACCATGCAAAATACTACTTTACTATAAAGAAAAAATCAGCTATAATATTACAAACACTTGCAAATAAAGACTTAACTTAAACTTAAAGTAACCGTGGGCGGTCTTACCGCCTAGCGCGATATAGTTAGTTTCGTTTATTTGCCAGAACTTTGGTTACAATCTTTCCCCAGTTCTATATAAAATAAATAACATAGACTAGAAAGCACGCCCGTGGAGTGCCGGGTTAGAATTGCACCCCATATCATCCCGTGGGTGTCGTAAGAGGCGACTAAGGGAAAAATACTGGAAGGTGGGCAGCAGCACCTTCTAAAGAACTGCCATCTTACACTGCGATCCCTAAGCCGCCTGCCAAGCGTGGGGATTATGGCAAATACCCCCTTAATAGGGGAGGCTGTGTTCAGCATTGGACGAGTCGGTTAATACTGTTACAGTACAGTACAGACTAGAAAAATAAAATATAGACCTACATATAAGATATCCCAGTAGATTCAAGCAATGATGGCCGAGCGGTAATAGCTATGGACTGCCCTGCGAACCCTAGTTCGATCACCACCGCGGGCTTGAGGTTCACCGCATCGTGGAAGGACATTTTGCGATTGCCCGCCCGGCTAGCTACCACCCTCAAGTAGGAAATCTGTCGCAAAGCACCTAACGGTGTGTTCCGGCAGCAGTCCTTGAGAGCCAGTGAAATTACAGGCACATGAGACTTAACAACTGTCTCAAAGTGACGGGCGCGGTGCATGTCGTGACTTGTGATGAAATGCATCTGTCGGTTTATAGGCAGAGGTAAGTCCGCTTAACATCGGTAGGGCCTTGAACTTGTTCCGTCACAATAACACAAAAAAAACTTGCCTGTATAACTGAGGCTGCCTTTTGCAACACAGTTTTTACTAAAGCAAAAGCAGATTTTCAACAACTTAGATAGATAGATAGATAACTCTTTATTGACAACAACAATAAACTAAAACATAAAACCAAGTGCATAAATGGGCGGTCTTAATGCTCACAGCGATATCTTCCAGACAACCTATCAATAAGAGATATGGTCCAAATATTGGTCGGGGGTCTAATAGTTGATGTTATCAAATTATTAATTAATTAACCAAAAAGTACCTAACTAAATAATAAATGAGGTTCTCATTTTTTTATGTTTATTACCTCTGAACTTTGGACTGGGTGAACCGATTGTGACGTTTTTTTTTTTGAACTGATGCCTGCCGTGTCGTACCATCTACATTTCATCAAAATCGGTTTTTGAGATACACTCCAATAACTGAAAAGTGTTTTACTATCATACCATTATAAATCAAATGTACCTATTATCCCAATATTGTGCGCATGGTACCGACTTCGACAAGTTATTTTACACTTTTGAGTGTTGAAGTCGGTTCCATTTTGAGGTTAAAAATGTTTTTCACCCTTCATAGTGACTCTTGCTACTTCGTGGATCAATTATCATCCACTGTCAATGACTATTATTTTCATTGTTTTCATCAAGACAGGAAACATTTGTCAAATTGACAAATGTCACACGCGCGAGCGAACGCTAATTGAACAAAATTAACTGGCCTAATTAAAATTCAAATTCAAATATATTTATTCATAAGAATATTGTACGTTATGTTCTTACATTAATTTCTTAGATTTAAATATTCTACCGTTGCCGGTGTACAAGTACTTACTTTATATTAAACTCTAAAATAAGGACAGAACAATTACTATAACAATAATTGTAAATGCTATTTATAGATTACTATTACTACAACTTTTATATAATATGTCAAAGATAATAATTACAATATAAATATTTGAATGTCACAGGTAATATAAAAATAGATTAATCAAGTATGTCAAGTATATAGTTATTGCACTGTACGAGTAACTCAAAAACGGCTTGACCGATAATGAATTTAATTTAAATGAATTTCATTCAAAATCGGACTCAACTATCATCGGTCTAAACTATAATCTAGTATAATTTATTACATAAAGAGATTTTATTATATCGAATATTTGGATAATTAATATCATAATATTTACATCTCAAATAATATAAAAATACCTATATTGAACTTGCCGAGTATAACTTTCAAGGTTATATGGTTAGTAAATATTTATATTCTTTTCAAGTTCATCGCGAATAAACAAACAATAAACTTAATCAAAAACGTATCAAAGTACTTTCCTACGATGAAAATATCACTAGAAGATAATACCATCATAAATAACTACTCGCCAAACCCGATTGTGATAGTGTACTATATATGAGGAAATATAAAAGCATTGATGGAGTCCAATACCGGTGATAATTAATTAAGTTTTTACTGTGATACTACTGTTATTTTATTGCGTTTAGTGACTATTATCTGTGTTACTTACCGGGTTAAGAGATAGATGACAGTGTATAGTGCCACTCCTTTAATATTAGTAGGTAAATAGAAAATATAACTTCACAGAGTAAAAATACACTATAGTACCACCAACTTAACCGTGCAGTTTTCGAGGGCGCTACTGGTCATGGAAATCAACTACAAACTGTCACAATTTGAAGGAATGTTGTAGTTCTTTTTTCTGCCACCTGAACGGATAAGTTGGCGGGTCTGTACTATTTATAGTCAGAGTTTTAAGGGCCGGCACTGTAGAAAAAGATGTTATATTTCGTCTCCACTTCTCGCGTTTTTAGTTCGCGCCATGTACCCCATGGCGCCATGTTCGCAAGTCAATGGCAATATATTATTTTATTCGAAATTTAGAGCGCTCTCTAGTAGAACTAGTAGAAACTATCTTGTCACACACGAATGATATATGAATGAATGAATAAAGCGCCATCTAGCACGCATATATGATACCAACACATTAGTAGGCTCATGAATTGTTTTTAAGCTGTCAATTTAGTGTGGCACAGTTAATAAATTTACCATACCTACAGTAGAACAAGTTTAATCTTGATGAATACCAGCTTTTTCTTGCATGTTTTTGTGTATGCAAATTTTCAACTTGCCGATTTTGATGAACTAATTGCTTTGATGTAAGGCGTAACCCATTACAAAAAATATAGTTTATTTATTACAAAAACAAGTATATAGTGTAAAATTTGCGCTGAAAATAATGAATAAGCTTTTGTACCCCATGATCAAAAGACAGATAGCGGGTATACTATTAGGTATTATTCTCAAGTAGCTTGGTTTTTAAACAAGATTTTATCTTGTTTAAAAACTAAGTATAAGTCATACGACTTGCTCGTGTCATTACTTCAAGTCCTATTAAGGTCACATAAACAAAAAATCACATGGAGAAGGTAGTAAGTACAGTTATTGTTTCAATTTGTTAATAATAATTCATACATTTCGTGAATGCTATTGCGTAGATGGGTGGCACAACAAAACTTTTAAGAAAATAATATCCTTATTCAGATTACCCACTTAGGAAGATAGGTATTTTGTTTATAAATTTTACCATTAAATATTATTTGTACCCGTACGTAAATATTACTATTTGTACTACTATTCGTACGTATTACCACAATATTATATATCGATAGTAAAACTGTGGTATAACTTAATGTAGTCTTAGGTTTTCGCGATTGTCACACATAGTAATTAAACCACTTTAAACGGTTTAAATCGCGTATATTTATCATTATTTTGTCCCGACGTTTTAAACACTTTGCAGTAATCGTGGTCACGGGTAACTAAAAAAAATTGATAAATATACGCGATTTAAACCGTTTAAAGTTGTTTAATTACTATATGGTATAACTGTATTGGTAGTACTAAGATACTATCTTATTCATATGTCATCATATACGAGTTCGTAGAAAGAAGTAAATATACTTATACTATATATACTTATTACCTAAAGCCAAGTAAAAAAAGGCAGTGCAATGCATACCTTTTATTTTAGCTGATTTTTACGTGCGCTCCGTAACCACCACCGGGCAAAACGGAGCACTTATCTATCATCTGTCTATCCGTCCGTTTTAATGTCAAACAAATCTTGAGCTCGTAAACGGGATATAGGTGACAAAGCGCTCGTAGCGTGGCTGGCTTAGGCATTCTTTACAGATCAACTAAGTAATTCAACGTCAGCTGCGTCATGACTTGGATGGGTGACCGCTAGTGGCATTACAACTAAGCGCTTCCGTACATCAAATGGCACATAAAACCATTGATCTCGGTTGTTGTCTTAGGATTGCAGTCGTTATAGAAAGGTGGTAGGGCAATGCCTGCACGGCTAGCTACCACCTTCTGTCATCAAGAACCAAGCAGTGTGTTCCGGCAGCACTCCTTAACCCTAGTGATACTATATCCTAACATACCCTAGATATAATCCTAGTGTTCATATGATGGGTTGCTTTTCTGGGCTATAATTACTATGAAATTATGAATACTTATTTCAATAACTTTTATGTTTGATAGTTTGTGTGTGTTCCATTATTTGTGGAAAGAAGAGTCTGTGTTTATTGCATGACAGCTTTGTATGGTACCGTAAGGCCTACTGTTACTGTTACGCTGTGGCCTCAAAATATTTTTTATTCCATCAGCATGTTCATATTTATGAAAAGTCTTTCGTTTGTCTGGTGTCCATCCAGGGTATAAAATATAATTTTCCTAGATCTACGAAAAAATATGGTAGATACTTAAGATTTACATACATTACGTATTACTCACTATATTCAGCATACTAAACTTTTCTGAGTGAATAATAGGAAAAAAAATGGAATCTAGGTAATAAAATTACAAGCAGAATGCATAAAGCATATTGTAAATAAACTTAGAAGTAAATACGTATCAATTTATATTATTAAATAAAAAAAATATAAAAATAAATTTTGCTTAGGATTTAAACCTTGCACCTTCAGTTTTCTGGTCCGACCTTAGAAGATGAGCTACTCAAACAATGTTTTATCGATGAAAATGACAGACCTATGTAACATTTGTGATTGTGTTTCCTGGATCAAAATGTGGCAACGTAAAAACTAAAGAGTTGTCAACGTAGGTTAACTACGAAATCAAGGTAAAAATGTACAAGATTTACATTAAAGAATTGAAAAGTCGTTAGATAACTAAATTATATTATGTAAATGAGTATCAAATTTTAATAAAAAAAAATAAAGACAAAAAGATCAATGCGTCAGATTCGAACTCCGCTCTTCCAGATTATGGTCTGCCCTTGCTAAGAATGCGCCACTTAGACATAGCGAAGGAGGTCGAAAATAAGAGATACGTACAAATTTTTGTGCCTTACTGTCAGAAGTAAACGCAGTATGATTCTTATCGTATTGTGTAAATTTATGTAAAAGTTCATATTATAAAAAATTCAGAATAATCCTCATAATGACTTTAGGTAGCTCAAGTACTTCCTACGTCTTATAAAATCTTGCATGTTTATTTTATTGTGATAGTGTCACAGTAATATGATGAATTAATTAAAATTAGAAAATTACATTCATGACAGTAAACATAAATGGAGGAAAAAGTACAGATGCCTGCCTTATTATGTCCACGATGCGTTTTTGGCAATTTGTATAAACCTTTTTTGTACCTACAAAGCGTTTATTTGTATGTTTAACCATATTTTTATTTAATCGAGATCGCTGAGAAAAGCGACATAGGTCCAACGCTCAACGCGGCTGGCCGCGGTTTGAACGATAATGATAGCGCTATACGTGGATCGCTGGAGAAAATAGTGCGGCATGATGTTAACGCTTCTCGGAATGAAAGGGCGTATGCGACATTTTAGAAACAGACTTATTACACATTAACCATGCTTTTTTGTAAAAAATTAAATAACAAACTTTATTGCACTTAAAAATTCAATATTTTAGAACATAAATCATATCTTAATACATTAAAATCTAGCGGAAAAAGTAGAAAACCTTTATTTTCAGAGGGGTTTTTGTCAATTTTTTGTATCGAGCCAATTATTAGGAAACATGTTTTGAGTGCTATGAGCACACTACCTATATCCTTGAGTATTGTGTATATAAATTGCAGTACCATGCGGTATCTGGTTTATGAGATTTTCTACATATTGGTAGCATTATTTCTTATATACTGGGCCTTAATCAGACGGAGTAAAGTGACATTACGAGTGTTGCTACTTTTTGATGATACAAAATAGTGCTGTGGTAAAATGATTTAGTTCTTTCGCTTCGTCACTTCAGTGAGCTGTATAATTTTACGGAATTCACAATTTAACAAAAACAAAAGATTTGCATTACAAAATTACAAAAATAGTAATAATAGTAATAATAATAGTAATCCGCATAGCTGGCGTTAATGCAATCATAACAATATAAAAAAAAGGTTTGCAGTCGGGATTTTTACTTTTTTAATTAATGTTTACTTATTAAACAGTTGAATACTTTAACTTTTTAATATGTTAGGTACGAAGTTCAAACAAATGTTTTATTAAATGTCCAACATACTCAGTTCCGCTCATAAAAACTGAACTAGAAACATCACTATGATTTGAAGTTGGCAACTTTATTTTGAAATGTGACATATCGATCTGTCAGTTTACTACGTCTGATTAAAAATTCGACTGTAGATTGATTTCAGTATGGTTTTGATCATATTTATTGGACTTAAAGATTATATAAAGAATCAAAATAATATAAAAATAAACCCCTCTACCGCACTCAGTAACGTCAATTTACTTAAAGGGTCGTTTAAGTGTTCCAAATCTCGCAGCAAAAATCAATTTTAAGGAGAATGATTCGAATTTCAAATATAAATTATCAGAAATAAATGAATTGTGCCTAGAAAATCAGAGAAATTCAAATCAGAGAACAATCAAGAACAACGCAATGCCTATATATATTTCTACCTGAGAGTGGTATCTAGCCAGGCGGGCATTCGCAAAACGCCCTTCCACCATGCGGTGAAGCTCAAGCCTGCGGTGGGATTCGAACAATGGACCTGCTGCGCAGTCCATAGCCAATGCCACTGAGCCTTCACTGCTTCATATACCCCGAATTCTGAAGCCGAGAACTGTATAATATTTACAAATTTAGAGCACGCTGTATAATTTGTCACTTATGTGTCGGGTGGTCTGTTTTTTGTTTTACAACCGCGCTGTTATCTGATCGTGGCGTTTTTTATAAGCTGCGCTCTGTCTATAGACGAACTTAGTTAAACAATAATTAAATTATATAATGACTTAGATAATCTAAAAGAATCTAATCTAAGTTTCTGCAGATGTCGAAAGAAGTACAGATCTTTGTTATAAAATTATAAATACCAACTTAATATCACACATGTCTACTATAAGCATACTAAGCACCTATATTTTTTCAGATGTACATATTTTGTTCCCATGTAATAGGAGACGACCCTAGTGTGCCGGTCGCAGTTTGATGTTGAAATTTTAGTTATTAGAAAAGTTTCATAACTGTCAGTGGTCAAAGCCATTTAAGTGAGTACTAATTTATTAAGTAAATATTACTGATTATCACTAAATACTACGTAATAGCACTGTATATCACTGATTATCAATTATTATTACGGAATAAAAGCGCTCGTAGTGAAGTTTACTTAGCTGTTCTCAACCCATCAGCAAAGTTAAGCAACATCGCCCGCGGTCATGAGTTGGATGGGTGACCGCTAGTGACATTACTACTGAGCGTTCACGTGCTACGGAGGGCACGTTATGCCGTCGGTCCCGGTTGTTGTTTTAGGATGGCAGTCGTTATAGCATGGTGGTAGGGCATTTTGCGAATGCCCGCCTGGCTAGCTACCACCCTCAAGTAGAAAATCTGTCGCCAAGCACCTAATGGTGTGTTCCGGCAGCTGTCCTTGAGAGCCAGTACTTCTAGGTTAGCCTGAACAACATCTTCGACCACATCATCACTTACCATCAGGTGAGATAGTGGTCAAAGGCTAACCTATCAGGCATAAAAAAAAAAAACACTCATTATAATTGAGTAACACCGATTAGTACGGCATATCACTGATTATCAATGATTATCTAAACTTATATAATAAAGAGGAAAGATTCGATTGTTTGTTTGTTTGCATTGAATAGGCTCTGAAACTACTGGACCGATTCAGATGAAATTTGGTGTGGAAATAATTTGAGACACGGGGAAGGACATAGGATAGTTTTTATCCAACTGCGCAAAAAGAGGAGCCGCGGGCGGAGCCGCGGCCAGAAAGCTAGTCATTAATAATTTGATTAATTATCTCTAATTACCACAAAACATCACTCTACATCACTGATTAATCAATCATTATCATTGATTATCATTGGATACCACGGCATATCACTTATTATCAATATTTTTATTGATTATCTCTAATTACCACAAAATATAACTATACATCAATGATTACCGAGGATAATCAATCATTACCCTTAATTATCACTGATAACCTAGGAATGTCACTCTGTATTACTGATTATCATCGATTATTATTATCACAATTCACCACGAAATTACTGATTTTCATTATCACAATTCACCACGGAATTACTGATTATCATTATCACAATTCACCACGGAATTACTGATTATCATTATCACAATTCACCACGGAATTACTGATTATCATTATCACTAATCACCACGGAATCACTAAATATTACTGATTATCATCGATAATCATTATCACTGTTCACCACGGAATCACTTAATATTACTGATTATCATTATCACTATTCACCACGGAATCACTAAATATTTCTGATTATGACCGTTTTTCATTGTTTACATTGTTATGATTACTTATAATTACACTATTTAACTATTCAATAATATTTCAGACGCGCTCGTAGCGAAGTTTGCTTAGCCATTCTTAATACCTCCGCTGTGGTCGTGACTTGAGTGGGTGACCGCTAGTGGCATTACCACTATGTGCTTCCGTCCTTCGGAGGGCACGGTAAGCTGTCATTCCCGGTTGTTGTATGGTAGTCGTTATAGCGTGGTGGTAGGGCATTTTGTGAATGCCCGCCTGGCTAGCTACCACCCTCAAATAGAAAAATCCGTCGCCAAGCACCTAACAGCTTGTTCCGGTAGCCGTCGTTGGCAGTCAGCTAGTGAGATAGTGGTCAAAGGCTAGCCTGTCAGCTATGAAATCAAAACTCGATGTACGAAAAATCAATTGAATATTTTGAATTACGAGTGAATATTTTTTAAAATAATTTATGACCATAAAGTTATTCATTATCTTATAGCTCATCTCTTACGTGTGTGGGGTTTTTTTTTTTTTTGTTGCGTAACAACCTCAAATCCCACCTGATGTGAAGCGGACTAACTTCTGCCTATAACAGATGCATTTCGTCACAAGTCACGAATTACCCTGCGCCCGTCACCTTGAGACATAGTTGTTAGGTCTCATGTGCCTGTAATTTCACTGGCTCCCAAGGACTGCTGCCGGTGGTATCGCTGGTGCTTGGCGACAGATTTTCTACTTGAGGGTGGTCGCTAGCCAGGCGAGTATTCGCATAATGCCCTTCCACAATGCGATAAAGCTCAATCCCGCGGCGGGATTTGAACCATGGACCTGCTGCGCGTCAGTCCATAGCCAATGTCACTGAGCCATCACTGCTTTAATATTTGCACGTATGTAGACTATATTGTATATACAAGGACATATTCGAAGCGCAACATGATGGATGACATGTGAAGAAATTGTAAAGTTTTACGATATTGTTGTTTTGCCAGTCGTCTACCTGACATAACTTTCTTTAGAAATTATATCATTGGTATTATATTGTTTGAGTCGTAAAAAAATATTCAAAAATTAAAACTATACAGTTACCTACATTAATACGTTGGCATCGTCAGGACAACTATGTCCTAGTTATGAATGAATTGTTATCATTATCGCCAATGCCAATGGGTTTAGAAAACAAAAATGAAAATCTGCCACAGATAACATAATATGCCTGCGTGCATGTGCATTACAATAACGCGTACAGGGTTCTGACTTCTGATGAAGCTGCTCCGTTTTAGCAGCGTATCGGGAATGTTTGCGCATGGTCAAGTGGTTAATTTTGCAGCGATACTTTGTAAACGAACAGCATCCTTGATGCGGTGAGTAGCGCGGGGCAGAGCTTTGAAGCAGGGATGGCTCAGTGGCTATGGACTGCCGCACAGCAGATCCATCGTTCGTATCCCGCCGCGGGCTTGATCGTCACCGCATGTTGGAAGGGCATTTTGCGAATGTCCGCCTAGCAAACACACACAAGTAGAAAAACTGTCGCCAAGCATTTTACGGTGTGTTCCGGTAGCTGTCCTTGAGAACCAGTAATTCTAGGTCTAGGTTAAGCCTGTTAATGCCTTCGACCACATCATCACTCACCATCAGGTGAGATTGTGGCCAAAAACTCTTACCTATATCAGCAACAAAAAAATATAAAACATATTTAAAGTATTGAAAAAAATAAAAATCAATGTGTCATAAAACCAAAAATCAAATCAAAATAAAAAGCTAACTCCTTGCTCTCGCCAAAACATAGCATGTCTAAAATTTTGTTGGTCTACTATTAGGCGTATTCTACACAAAGACACGGTTATTTAAACAATGCTTGAATATTAAAAAAGTAAGTCAAAGGGACGCAATATAATGGTGTTTGTTTAGGATATTTGTTCTTTCTTGTTATACAATTTTGATGCGAGCATGTTTGTTTTATTTTGTTAAGGTTTTAATTTGAAATGATGGTGGATGAAAGGTTTGGCGTACACGGCCATTAGTTACTGTTTATTTTTAATTAATGAATGACTATTTGACGAAGCAATGATGGCCGAGCGGTAATATGGCCGTGCCGCAGTAACCTGGTTCGATCCCCACCGGCGGCTTGAGCTTCACCGCATGGTGGAAGGGCTTTTTGCGAATGCCCGCCTGGCTAGCGACCACCCTCAAGTAGAAAGTCTGCCGCCAAGCACCGAAAGGTGTGTTCCGGCAATAGTCCTTGAGAGCCAGTGAAATTTCAGGCACAATGAGACTTAACAACTATGTCTCAATGTGACGGGCGCAGTGCAATTCGTTACTTGTGATGAATTGCAACTGTTATAGGCAGAGGTTAGTCCACTTAACATCAGGTGGGCTTCGAGATTGTTTCATCACGATAACATAAAAAAAATGGTTAAGTAGGTAATGTTAAATTGTGTGATTAACTGGTCTTATGTCGGTTTTAATTATTGATAAATAAATAAATTGTAGGTAGTAGGTTCGTGTCTGGTTTTTCAAAGGAAGTGTATTAATTGCGCTTTCCATACAAAACTGTTATTATCATCATTATTTGAATACCAAGTGTTCAAGATCGTTGAAATGTAGCTTGCACGTCTTTTAGCTTACTATATCTATGCTTCTGATTTTTTAATTTTCCGTAAAATTATGTAAGTACTAGCTGCACCCCGCGGTTACACCCTTCATAGTATCATACGAGTATGTGTTAATTTAGCGCCTCATCTACCTCTATACCAAATTTTACCAAAATTGGTCCAGCTGTTTGAACGTGAAGAAGTAACAAACATACAAACATACTCTCAAACGTTCGCCTTTATAATATTATATAGTTTGATAATGCCGGGCTAGAATGTCACACCCCATCTTTACCCGTACGTGTCGTAAGACGAGACTCAGGGTAACACACTAGAAGGTAGGCAAGGCAGCAGCACTTCAAAGGAACCGATATCTCACACCCCAAGTGATCCCCAAGACGCCTGCCAAGCGTGGGGATTATGGCAAACCCCTCCTCAAATATTCCTCAAATATTAGGGGAGGCTGTGTTCAGCAGTGGACGATCCGGCTGATACAAAAAAATAAATTGTTGGTTACCTTTTTTTAAGACTGGAGGGAAGTCTCGAATTTTCATACAAAAAGAGAAAACGTTTCTATCCCCTTAACAATCACCGAAATGATGATGATGATTTATGGAAAGGTTTTAGATGTTATCAATATCCAAGTTTATAAGTTTTGATTTTTATCATTATATTAAAGGAATTTGAATTAATGGGTATTAAAATACCAATATTTTATCAAAACTTGTATCTCTAGTTTGTGAATTATTTATACGAAGAAAGAAAGAAATATTTATATAAATAAAGAAAAAGGAAAACCTATAAACCTAGTTTATTCTGTTAGTTATAAAATAAGACCAACATTTTTAAATTTGATACAGGAGAAAAGTTTTCTCCCAGAACGCAAATTATGCGTAAGTAAAAACTTGAAGAAGCTGCAATTGTCTTTATCGCACTATTCTGTTCGGGCGTTTAGCGGCGAGACAGCATCACTTTGCTAAAATACCTATTTTCCTGTAGGAGCTTTTCTTCCCGTCCCTCTTAAAGGGAAGTGTAATAATCGCGCTTTCCATGCAAACTTGTAAATATTGTTATTATTATAATACAAAGTGTTCAAGCACGTTGAAGTTTTGCAAAAATGTCCTTGCGCATATTATACCTACATCTAGTTTGACAATTTTCCGTAAAAATATGTACATAATTATTTTCAAAATTATTAAGAAAACTTGTTACTTATGGAATTTCTTATAAGCACGATAAAAAAACTTATAATTAAATGTTCCCAAAACAGAAGCGTAGATGTTAGGCTCATGGACTTGCATATGCATAATTTCAACGAGTCTGAGAAAGCGCAATGTATAGTACTTTTTTTAACTGGTCACAAGATTGACGTAAATTCACTTTGAAAACTATCGCGAGTTTTATGCATATTAACTTATTAGAATTTAGTTATAGGAAGTTTATAACTTACTAACTTATTAGCATTAGTAATTAGGAAAGTAATTTAGTTACTGTATACTGTAACAGCTGACTCGCCCACTGCTGAACACAGCCTCCCCATTATAATGGGGTAATTGCCATAATCCCTATGCTTTGCAGGCGACTTGGGAATCGCAGTGTAAGATGGCAGTTCTTTAGGCGCTGCTGATCACCTTCCAGTATAGTTCTCTTACGACACCCACGGGAAGATATGGGGAGGTGCAATAGGGTAGTTGACACAGTCTAAAATAAAATACAATGTAACATTAACATGATAGTAGTTGGAGCACATAACTCGATGAAATTAACAAATTATTTATTCTGCATTGGATTAATTTTATTTTGAATAAACAAAATGTGCTTAAATTTTCTGTAAGTCACGTGATCTCAAACGGAAGTAAAGGCGGAAATGATGTCATAAGGACAAAAACAAAGCCACATAATAGGTAATAGTAATTGAAGGTTTGCTTGCAAAGGTTTTGACAGTGACAGTTGACATTAGTCATTGCTAATAGCAAATAACCCACAAAATGTCGCATCACTATCGATTTACTATTTGGGCCCCTATTACACTATCAAATCTATTGGATCCCATATATTTAATAGTGTAGTACGTACATTTGACTCACTTATCTTTCATCATATTTCGTCGTGAAATTTGATTAAAGATCAGCATAGATAATAAAACCACTCCAAACTCGGAACAAGAATCTATGGAAACATTTTGCAATCATTAATCATAGTAATACAACAACTTTAAAAAGTTGGAAAAGCGTATGTTTATCATTATTTTTATTCCGATGTCACTGCACGCCATTGTCTCGATCACTTGAAAGTGTTTACATTTCGGGATTACAATGATGTTCGATAAAATAGTGATTTAAAGTTCTTTAATTACCATGTATTAAAAAAAACGATAATGCTGCCACTCATGTATCCGTCCGTGCTTCAAACTGTGTTTGTTTCTGTCGTTGTTTTATTCGTTGGTGCTTTATTTTAGTAAGTCTACATACCCCCCACACTATGGTACACGTTCTGCCGAACAACCTGTATAATCGATTCTAAAATCGATTACGCACGACACAACAAGCAAGCAAAACGTATTATATTACAGCACTATTTGTTTTTGTACTTGTGACGTCATAAGCATACAGGCCGCCATTGAATAATATTTTAGCGCCAATTTTAAAAGTTGAAATAAAAAGATATAAGTATTTCTAGTAGTTAAGGACTCCTAAATAAAATTATTGAAAATGTTAGGTGTATATTTCAGTGTCCTAAATAATTTAACATACTTTAAAAAATCAAGTCAACAACCCTATTCTAACCCAGCACCCCACGGGGCTTTAGTTACTGGTAAATTTAGTTACTGGTGCCAAATTGTCAAGATTTTTAACCTATATTTCAAGTTTTCTCTGCTGACTATAGCTACGAGTATTTGCAAGAAGAATGTGCTGAGGCTGTGAGATCAGTGTTATAAGTGTACGCTCACAGGTTTTATAAAAACGTACAAAAATACTTTACAATTAAATTTTACACATTTCTATTCCGTACATCCATGGCTATATATCTGATAGATTGTTTGTCTGTAGCACTGAAATTATACGATGTAGTTTTGCATGGTATTAGGGCATCTTGCGAATGGCCGTCTAGCTACTACTCTCAAGTAGAAAATCTGTCGCCAAGCATCCAACTGTGTGTTCCTTAGCTATCCTTCAACCAACACTTCGATCACATCACCATTTACCGTCAGGTGAGATAGTGTTCATATGCTAGATTTTCTACTTGAGGGTGGCTAGCCAGGCGAGCAATCGCAAAATATCCTCCACCATGTGGTGAAGATTAAACAGGCGGTGGGGATCAAACCATGGACCTGCACGGTAGTCCGTAGAGCTATTACAGCTGGGCCATCACTGCTTCAAAGTCGTAAAACACAACGAAGGAAAAATACTACAAGCTGGGTAGCAGGACACTGACTGCATGCCCATTGCCTAAGCACCTGTACCTTGAAGATTATGGTAACACCCAAAGGGCAAGGTCTTTGTTCAATGGTGAATGGACTGTGGTGATATGGCTCTTGTTGTGTCAAAAATATACAAAAAAATCATTAAATTGAAATCACCCGCATAGTACGTAGATATCTTGTGAAATAATCTTATTTATATTTCATTACAATTTTGTTTATCAAACTACCCTTTCGGCATTATAAAATAAATAAAATTATATGCTTTGGGTAGTAAGTACTTTGTCGCAAAGAATGCTTCTATCATTTTGGCTTGGCATTGAATAAGTTCTCTAAAATATTTACTGTCTCTCAGTCCTAAGCCGCTCACGTACTTTTACACAAAGATGCCAGGATAATAAGAAAAAAAAAGAAAAAAGCGCATCTGAGTGGCCTTAACTAACCGAATTCAAACTCTTTTGTCAAATATCGAACACAAAAAGTTCGAAATTTGAAAAGAAGCCTGGCTTTAGTGATGGGCGCATCAAATTTTATTACTTAACTGCTAAGCTGAATTATTATTAATAATACAGAATTATTATAAAATATTTTGGTCGCCACCGAATCGTTACAGTATACTCTTATTTATGGTTATGATTAGTGCTTTTATTTGATTTTGATATATATACAAAATTAACATTTTAAATTTTATGTAAGGCCAAAGAATAAAATTTAATTGCGCTACAAATTACGTTATGAAGACATCAACTAAGTAATAAAAAAACTAAATAATACATTCGACTATTATTATTTCTAGAGTTACGGTCATTGGTGTATATTAAAGACTTTAAATACCTAAGGATATTGAACGCGCAGCTTTTTCTACACAAACAATATGATAAAATATCACGTCTTGAAAAAATCATTGTATTTTGAGTGCCAAAACACATTTTACCGATATAATGGTTTACAGAATGCGCACTCTTTGTTGAAGGTTGCTTTTACGAAAATATCTTTCACCGATCGAAATATTATGGATTATTCAGGTTTCAGAGTAATTGCCATTTTACGATAATTTCATTTCAGATATAGTATAAGTAAAAAAAGGCTTGTGTACAGGTACCTAAACATACTTCTGTTGATCCTTTTGCTGAATACAGACGCGACGTGATGGTTTTTAAGGTTTTCGTTCTTCTCGCAGTGGCTCTATACATTTTTTTTGCTGAACGTGGCAGTACTATTTTGAATATTTCAATATTATAATTTGTAATTGACCTTCATAAGAGCGTCGTAGACGCCTAAATTGAATAAATGATTTTGACTATGACCTTGACTTTTTTTTCATTTATTTTAAGTAGATAGTAATTTGTAGTAGTAGAGTAGTAGATATATATGATAATAGTAATTATAATAAAAAAAATATTTACGCAAAACAAAAGTGTTGGTACCAAATGACAAAAGTACGGATATACATTGTTAGTAGGTAGATATGTAAGGTTTTTCATGTCTAAAGCTCCCTGTGGATCTCTGTTCCCGGCACATGTTCTAGAATGAGCCAGTATAATTGATAATAACAAATATTTATCCTCAGGAGGTCTTGACTCTACGAGTGCACGATCGAGAAAATTCATTCTCGATGCTTCGTGTAGAATCGAAACGCGTCGAAAATTCTTCCGGTTTGGCTGCGTGGCGTTTGTGACGTCACGTCGGCTTAACAGGAAAATTAGTCGGAATTGTCACTAAATATATTTTTTGTATTTTTTAAGTGTTTTATTGAAATATTAATTTGATGTTTTTCTTAAAATATTTTAAAAATATTTGTTATTATTAAGTATGGATTTCCGCAAAGTAACGCCTGAATCTATTGATTGCCAGTATAATTGGGTTACAGCGACCATCAACGGTCACTCTATGTATTATATTTTTGTCATAGTACCTAATCTACCTAATCTATTCTTATTTGTAGTAGGTCATCATCATCATCACATCAACCCGAACGTCCACCGATGAACAGGATTTGTCATAATCCCCACGCTTGGCAAGCGTCTGGGGATCGCAGTTGAAGTTGTCACTCCTTCAGGAGGCGCTGTTTGCCACCGTGAGGTACTTTTCTCTTGGTCGCCTCTTATGACACCCACGGGGTGAAATGGAGGGGTGACTTTCCAACCCGAAACCTCACGGGGTTTGTAGTGGGTACGGTAAGTTAATTCTTTAAACAAGTTATACAAAAATTATTTAGTGTTTTGATAATATGTATTGGATTTTATTTGTGTGGCTATACCTACCTCCCGAAAGAGCGTCATATAATTGAACTATATTTCAATCTGAATAGACTACAGCTAGAATCTTCTTATGAATCTTTTTATATAAAATATATAAACAAAATACTGCGAACTATATACAACACTAAAGCTACTACAATAAAAGCATTTGAATTCACAGGTAGTCCAAATGCTCTAGCCCACTATCAGTTGGCAACGTGCCCAGCATGCTGGCAGCATTGCTCCGTTGAATTGCAATGCTTATTCGTTGAGCCAAATAAAAAATAAAATATATGAAATATAAAATATATTATATTTTTATATATACCTTCTCATATATCTATAATATATATATTTTTTTCCCAACACTACGATTCACATTCACTTATAGAACCTTCGCTACCAGATCTTATTGACCTCTTAAACTAAACAACATGGAAAGATTTGCAGTTCAGTTAACAGTGGCGATTTATGATCTTTAATAATAATAACCCAATACCAAATTCTTAATACTATCAATAAAAATGGAAAATGTGATTTTTTTTTCCATTTATTCTAGTTTCTTTAAGTGATGACGTTTAAATACTGTGCAGTATGACGTCATAGATACCTAATTAGGAAAAATAATCTTTATTTAGTATACCTGGTAAGATAGCCTTTGTTTAGGTACTATATCACTGATGGTGAGTGGAAAATTTTATTTAGCAAACCTAGATTACTAGCTCTCAAGGACAGCTCCTGGAATATACCGTTGGGTGCTTGACATTCGCAAAATGTCCTAGCACCATGTGGTGGAAGCTCAAGCCCGAGACGGGAATCGTACCGTGGACCTTATATGTATATATTGTATGATCAAATTATATATACATATATATATTTATTTATTAATTTATATATGTATAAATATTTATGTATGTAGTTATAAAGTATTATAATGCAGATTGAATGAACTATGTTAAATGTTTATTGATTTAATTGAGTTGGTTTCCTTTTTTATAATTGTACATATTTCAGATGCTTTATATGTAATTATTTCGTTTGTAATATGAAGGCCACCGTCTGTGTATTTTTGCTTAAAAAATGTATATAGATCTTTATAATAAGTATATGTAGTTTGTAGCATATTGTGAAAATACGTTTAAAAGAATGGCCCAGAGTTTCTTGCTCATTCTCCTCGTAGAGAATCTATAATTTTTAAGCCTGAACCAGTAAGAAAGCCATCCTGGCCTCGTATATAACCGGACCTCACCTGCCGTTCGGTCCGGTTAACTCATACTTGGCCAGGAAGGCTTACTTACTGGATTCTGCAGTAATGTACTATTAACACCTAAAAATGTTCTTTAAAGAAGCGCAAGTATTGAGCTTTTCAAAGAAACCTATTCTATTAAACACATTCAGTGCGAAAAACCATCACAAAAATTATAAATCACCTATGATTTCAATACGAACATGGGTAAACGTTGACTAAAAGAATTTAAACTTTGAAAGAGAAGCCGCATCCGGCTGCGTTCCTCACCAATAAATCACTCTATTAGTCAACATGTACAATAGTGTCGCATACTTATTTAAAGTAATCTATAGTTGTGCATTATTCAAAGATACGCTCAGAAGAACTTTTAGTTATAACACGCGAATCTCAAATGGCGTGAATAAAATAACATTTTTTTTTTTTTTTTTTTTTGTTTTTGTGAAGGATCAAGCGCGAGGCCCACCTGATGTTAAGCGCTATCCTCTGCCTATAACAGATGCATTTCATCACAAGTTACGAACTGCACTGCGCCCAACATCTTGAGACATACCTGTTAAGTGTCATTTTGCCAGTTATTTTACTGGCTCTCAAGGACTGCTGCCGGAACACACCGATAGGTGCTTGGCGACAGTTTTTCTACTTGAGTGTGGTCGCTAGCCAGGCGGGCATTCGCAAAATGCCCTTCCAGCATGCGGTGAAGCTCAAGCTCTGGGCGGGATTCGAACCATGGACCTGCTGCGTGGCAGTCCATAGCCAATGCCACTGAGCCATCACTGCTTCAAATATAACATAAAGACTCGCTTTATCTTTAATTTTTATATAACAGGCATTATGCTAAGCCACTATCATCTTCTTACCTTTATGCCACTCATGTGGGGTAAATATAATATAGTTGTCTTAGGACGGCTGTCTTTATAGCATGGTGGTAGGGTATTTTGCAAATAACCGCCTGGCTAGCTATCACCCTCATATGGAAAATCTGTCGTCAAACAGGTTTCAGTAGCTGTCCAGTAATTCTAGGTTAGCCTGAACATCTTCAGCTACTTCATGACTTACCATCAGATGATGAGGCAGTGGTCAAATATAAATACATATAAGTAATTTAAAAAAATGGATTTTCAAACAATACTTACGAAAACTATACCATGTTAGTTTTTTATTTGTAACAATGAACGTCCTACATCGTTAGCAAAAAAAACAAGCATTATATATTTGAACATCAACAACACAAGAACATATTAAAAAGTTTATTATTGTTATTAAGACAAGACAATGGCATATTTAATGTAAAAATTTGGCTTCGATTCGAGTATGTACGAGTACACGACACATAGGTACTACAAGCTTTGACTACGTTTTGGAAATATGTTATGGAAACCAATACAATAAAAGTATGCTTCATTTAATATAATTATCAATGACAATATCATGATTTCTTCCAAGTTTACGAAAGCATAAATACAAAAGACAATTATGACTGTAGTTCCATGTCACTAAATTGGTACCAACATTTGTAACCAATTTCACAGTATTGTAGGCCATCCCTTTATAAATACTAAGTCCCTATGCTGTTTCTTTTATCACCACGTAAAAGCACAGGAAATAGCATTGCATTTTGTCAAAGCTACCCATTCCTACCTTTTGTGAACTTGTGATAAAAGTTTTAGTGGCAAAAATATGACACAGTTTTGTCCCTTTCAAAAATAATCTGTCGAAACCCTTTTTTTATGAATTCTTTGAACGAAGGTGTGATTCATAAAACTAACAATGAAGACCGAATTAGAGGTAAGTTACTCGTAAATGAAAGTTTCTAAATGCAGAATGACTAACATTTTATTGTGAAATATTAACGAATAACTTATATATTGTTATTCGTAGTGAAATATAGAATAGAATAATTATATAATGAGTTATCCATACAATCGTCGGCCTTCACACTTGTCTACTAGTGACTATTAACATATGAATTTGATAAAAGTAAAGAAATTTTGAAGCAGTGATGGCTCAGTGGCATTGGCTATGGACTGCCGCGCAGCAGTTCCATGGTTCGAACCCGCCGCGGGCTTGAGCTTCTTCGCATGGTTTTTCGAATGCCCGCCTGGCTAGCAACCACCATTAAGTAGAAAATCTGTCGCCAAGCACTGTTCCGGCAGCTGTCCTTCATCACTGCAAGCATGACAGAATTGATATGTTCTTAAAGTAAAATTGTAATTAAAATACGTTAAAATGTTATGAATCGGTTATATGCATAACGTTTAAATATGTTTAAATAACAACTTTAATATATAATGTATTAACAATAAGGACACTGATCGTGTTACTAGCATATATATTTGATAACAGTTAATTACAAACTCAAGGTTGGTGCCGTCTTAAGGTTTCGATACGAAAATGAGTCGCTCCGCTCGTCGCATTAGTATCTAACACCGTTACCGAATTCCCTCCAAAACCGTCTTCTTGAGTTGTCCGCCTAGGCCGCCAGGTGGCGCTGGTAGTTTGCAACTCGCCCACCAAAGGCAACACCTCGTAACCTCCTTTGAAAAATCAGCAATGTTGCCAACAAATGTGTCGCTAAGACCAAAAATTAAAAAAATTAACAAGCTCTATCGCGGGTTAAGCGGAGATGAGAGGTGAGAAATTTTGTACTCCAAAAATTTGTAAAGGAGATAATACACTTTTCTAAACACTACTTCCTTTTCATCCCGAACATATTACTAGCAGAGTCAGTATTGTTATGTTAGGATTTATTTTGATTTTTTAGACCGGTTCACTGACGTAGGCGCGCCCCTCCATAGTAACCCCCCCCCCCCCCCCCCCCGTACCTGAGGGCCAGTAAAATGACAGGCGCAGTGCAATTCGTGACTTGTGACACATTGCATGCTATTGCCAGAGGTTACTGCTTAACATCAGATTCGCCTTACATACCAGTTAGCCAGTCACAATAGATTCAAAAAAAAAAAAACAGATAATGGAACCGACTTCAACATTCTTGTGTGAAGCTTCAATGTGTGAAATATCTTGTTGAAGTCGGTACCACGATGGTTCAAAAGTACCTTTTATCACAGTATTGTGTGCATGGTACTGACTTCGACAAGTTATTTCACACATTTGAGTGTTGAAGTGACGGAAAAACTTGTCGTTTGATTACCAGAAAAAAACTTGTCGTTATGTTACAAAAAATTTTTTGGTAAAATCATTTTTTTCTCCCTTTTTAGTGACCCTTGATTCTTATGGGATCGATTGTCATTCACTGTCAATGACTATATCATCAAGATATGTCATTGACTATACTTTTCAGTTATTGGAGTGTAACTTAACGGCTTGAATGGTTTTGATGAAATTTAAATGTAATCACACGGCAAGCATCAGCATTCAAATAAAAAAAGAATCATCAAAATTGGTTTAATAAGTAAAAACTTCTGAGGTAACAAACATAATATATTTATATATACAGGCGTACATAGATTGAGTACCACCTCCTTTTTTGAAGTAGGTAAAAATTAGGAATATAAAAAGTAAGACGATTCAGTTCTGCTCGCAAAAACACAAAAAGAAATCGAATTTCCATTCAAATCACCAAGTTTCAGCTGAAAGAATCATATTTAGACTTTTTGAGGGACATTTTAATGACATTTTAATGACATTAATGACTAGTGAATAGATTCAGGCGTTCCATATTTAACAATATAAGTAAGCTTAGTAACTAGCCAGAGCTTTAACACAATATATTTTATTTCTTAGGTTCTTGGCTGAAAATCAGCGCTTTTGTCTTAGACAATAAGCATTATGCTGAAACAAGGCTCATTCAATACTACTGGACATCTCACTACCGAATATATATTTCAGAAAATTGTTAACATTTTAAAACTTTATAGGATTCAGTTTAACATGGTTTATAATATTTTTGTTGTAGTATTGAATAAACTTCTTTTCTTTCTTTCTTTCTAACAATAACAAATATTTTAAGGAAAAACTAAACCAATATTTAATAAAACAACTACAACATACTTTAATTTTTTTTATTATTAGACATATTGAAAGTGAAATGTTCTGTAAGATAAACAATGCGGACGCAACCGGGATGCAACCAACTAGCTTTAGAAATTAAAAGATTTAAACTAAATACGTATACACAATTGACATTGTTTGTCTGCGTTTAAGTGGGGCTGTATAATCCGTAACTTAATCCATAGTTAAAAAAAAATTGGTAAAGTGAGACCTCTTTTATAAAGCGGGTTCCATTTACCTACGTAATTTACCAAAGAGTCTGTGTTCATATAGGTTAGTAATCGTTATCACATAGCCTAAGGTCTGAACTCAAGTTGAATTTCTATGATAGTTTATGGTGCTTATGTTCTCTCGTTTTTTTACTTAATAATGAAAAGCTAATTATAAAACATAATGAAATTCGATTGTACCACAGATTAGCTAAAGTACAGAAACAAGGTCGTTATTCGAAAATACTAATGTATAATTATTACCAAAAAGCTTGACCAACTTAAAATATAGTTTGTTCAAACTAAAACTTAAGAATTTTTTTGAAAGCAATCCCTTCTACACATTAAAATAATTCATGTCAATGCAACTTTTAGAATCTTAGTTCTTAGGACAAGTGCAAACACGATAACTGTAAATTCTATTTAACTGTATTATGTATAAAAATATTATGATTATTACATTTTAATCAATTATTTACATAGACGTAATTAGAATTAATATATTTAAGTAGTATAAATATGTATTAAATGTACTTTGACTTGTTTGTAAAAAAATTACAAAAGGGGTAATAAAACTTCTTTATATCTCTTTATATCTTTAAATCTCTTTACCCCTATCTCGGGATTTGGGCTCGCTGTTAACTCTTTGCAATAATATTTTATTGCCGAAAAAACGTACAAGAAAGAGGGTAGACCGGTTCGTGTGCTCTTAGTGCCTACCATCCACTCGCATAGACTTCAGTTTACTCGTGATCACGGCGCTTGCAACAGTGCCCAAATATCGAGAGCTCAAAACTAATCAAAAACACGGTAAATATCCCGTTGGTTATAATAATTATAATAATATTTTTTATAGAAAACTCTCGGGTTACTACGAACTCTAGGGCAAAATATACAGACCCAACGAGGTTAATGATGCCTATATGGAAAACTCCATTTGCTAGTAAGAGCTGTGTGACAGTAAAAATATTTATTAAGATTCCTAGAGATATTAGAGAATTACCAATTAGACAATTTAAAACTAAACTTTTTAAGTGGCTAAAAGAAAAATGCTTTTACAGTAATGAATTATTCGGTGTAAATTGAGGATGACATGTTTATTTAATATAATAATTTAGTAATCATGTTGCTAGCTACCACCCTGAAAATCTGTCACCAAGCACTGAAATATATATTCTGGCAGCTGTCTTTGAGAGCCAGTAATTCTAGGTTAGCCTGAACAACATCATCGACCACATCATCACTTACCAACCGGTCAGATAGTGGTCAAAGTCTATCAGCTATAAATAAAGAAGTAATGTAATTGTATATAATAAAGAAGTAAAGTAAATTTATAAATAAAGAAGTAAAGTAAATTTCTTTTTATTTGTATATTTTTTAAGATACTATATGTTATAACAAACTAGTTAATATTTGCATGCCTTATATAGGTGAGAATGTACCTGGGACTTACCTTTTTAACCATGTTACAACTTTATAACCTGCATTCTGACAAATAAATGAATTTGAATTTGAAATTTGTAAATTAGTTTGCATTTATCATATTGGATGATTTCCAACGATAAAACTGTATTAGATCTTTATATATTAATTGTGGAACCCTAAATCCTAAACAAATAGTTGCGCCGGCGCAGCCCGCTGCGACGTCTAGCTGATGCGTGTTATTCCACTAATACAATGTTATTAATCAATATAAATAATCACCGAGAGCTACGAACTAGGATCACATGGTTTTGATACTTTGTCGCTACTCGGTGAACTATACAAGAATATTTGATGCTTATATTTAAATAATTATGTATAGTGCATGGTTATTTAGAGATACCCCCATGGCTAGCTGGCAACCAAAGTAGGAAAACTATCGCAAAGTACCTAACTGTGCTTAAGCTTGTTCACCATCTTTGATCACATAATCACTTATCATGAGGCGCGATTGTGCTAATATAATAATTAATTGATAATAAAAGGATACTAATTTTAGCGATATGTATGGGACGAAGGTAGGAAGACCATTTACATAATTATTTTTTATCGTTGTCTGTGAGACAAATCATGGGTTGAAGCGCTATTAATCAATTATTATTGTAAATACTGCCTTAATTGTTCATATTTCGATAAAATTATCAATTTTAGTTTTTTACACTGTCCTTTTTTTAATGTAGCTTAATTTTTTTTATTATATATTATATAACTGATAGATCCATTTGAAGATGTTAGCAAGGTAAATCTAGAACGGACTCTCAATGGTTTTAGTTACAAAAAACATTGCCAGTTAAGTTAGACCACAATAATAATTTCTAGTGGATCATCTCCCGTGAATTGTGTAATTATTTTCCAGCTCTTAGCACTTACCATACAGTATATCGAACGCAGCAGTAAAATCCTTTCCCATATCTGAATAGTCAAGACGGCCAGATGGAATAAGAGGAATAAGCTATAAGATAACATCTGGATGGGAATAACGATCCTGCCTGCTCTTGTTATGCTAAAATGTTTGTTTGGTGGTGAAGTGGCCTGAGGTCCCGCTTTAGGATCCCGAAGTCATGCGTTCGACCCTTGGGTTAAAACAGCTATATTGTATTTCCGACAAAAAACACTTCTAGTACCGATCCGTAGTTTGAAAATATAAATAGAGTGATGGTTCACCCACTATTTCATTCACTTATACCTTGACCTTCTGAAATGCAATAGTGAAAGAATTCTAAAGAGTGAATTTTCCAAACATAAAATCTTAGAGATAAAAATCTTAGATAAAATTACGACTTATTGAAATTTACCTTAATGTTTTTAATAGTATGAGTGAGTCTGTGCTAATACAAAAAGGACATAGCAAAAAGATGAACAATGCGATGTCTTTATACCAAATTTTAAGAAAATCACATAAAAAAAAACATGATATATACCCATATAAAATGAACTGCCAAAAAAGTATTAAACGATCGCTAAAAAAACTAACAACGCTATATTGAATTGCAATTGGCCGTATTAACCACACGCAATAATACAAAAAACATACAAAGACAAGAGAGGTCCCACGTTTAGTAACAATAAAAAGTATCAAGAACTACCAGTCCAAATAATATCCATGTCAGATTATTGAAGCGTTCAGAATCATAAACGTTTATGAGATCAAGAGATATAAATACATACATATCATACATGTAGGTACAGATATATCTGTACCTACATGTACCGAGTTTTTTAATTGTTACAAAAAAAACAAGCCATAGTAAGTAATTATCCATAATTGAAATACTATTTTATTTCTTAAGGTTGAATATATTTTTATTTTTACTGACATGTATATATTTAATATAATTAATTAATGTTTTTTTTTATTGTTTTTAAAAATTTGCTACTTTGGAAAATAAATGTAATTATAACTATTTTTAATATAATTATGATGATAAATTATTGTAAGCTAAGTAAGGTAGCATAACATTATTTGTGTTACTTAAAAAAATAAAAATAAAAAATGTAGGTATGCTAGATAATGGTGAAACATGTATAGATCTGTTAATTGTATTACTAAGACCACCTTGTTACAACCATGTTTCTTGCAATAAATTTCATTTCATTTCTGTTTAGTTTGAACTAAATTAGTTACTCAACAACTTTAAAGTTTTACTATCGGCCGTTACAGGCCTATAGGGAGCAGAACTGATACAACCCACTACTAGTTGTCCGCGTCTCAAACAACTAGCAGTGCCAGGTTTAAGATTAGCAAAGACGATGGGTGGGCAATGTGTGCCAAGCACGTGAGTGAGGAGTGTGTGAAGGACGTGAGTGCGGAAAGTGTGTGAAGGACGTGAGTGGGGAATATGTGCGAGGGACTTGAGTGAGGAGTGTTGTGAAAGACGTGAGCAACGAACATTTACGAGGGATGTAAGCGGATGACATCGTTTCACGGCTTCGCTAATACTCATCTTCCATGCACATTTCTAGTCGATACTGCACTGCGTTCGTCTCTCTGAGTTCACCCAGTCATTGCACTTACAACAGTGCCCTAATAATGAATACAAAGTATATTACAAAATCACAAATATACGATAGAAAAAATTTAAGTCATGTGTGGGATTCGAACCCGCGTCCATCCCGGGTACCTAAAAAAATTTTTCCTATCGTATATTTGTGATTTTGTAATGTAATCCGCATAGCAGGCGTTATTGCAAACCTAACAATATTAAAATTATAAGGTTGCGTCATCATTTACAAGTATAAAACCAATTGAAAAATTGGTCTTGTTTGTAGTACAACGCAAGTGGTACTATAGATGTCGCTCCATCCCAATACGATGGTTAAAGAACGATAGGAAAAATTCGAGTTATGACGTCATGTTATGTTAGCTCAATTGGTCAGAGCGTACCCCGGCTCAAGGGGTGGATGGACGCGGGTTCGAATCCCACACATGACTTAAATTTTTCCTATCGTATATTTGTGATTTTGTAATGTAATCCGCATAGCAGGCGTTATTGCAAACCTAACAATATTACAATACAAAGTATATTTTAATGTTCAATAAGATTTGTCATGAAAAGGGTATGTTTTCTTGAGTATTAAAATAATACATAAATATGTTTAGAATTGAATCGGTATCAAAAAGTTTATATTTTATGTCACGTATAACTGAGGATTGCATCAACTTAACTCGTTGTTTTTTTTTTATTTCTAAAAATCGGCAAAAATATTTTTATTTCGCTGTAGTTTACTCGAAACAAATATGTGCAAATATTACTAACGTATGTATATATAGATATTAATTATAAAATATAATATATATAATGCAAGGACATGCATGCGAAATTTCACCGAGTTTGAACACTTTGTTTGGTATTTAAAATATGACGAAACTACGTTTGTATATAAAGCGCTACGAGCACTCTAGCCTTAAGCAATCTTTATTGCAACTAACGAGAATACCTAAGAAAGTTCACGCCATTAAACTGTATTTTTTAGCAATGAAGCAAGCAGCACACTTGTGTATTACCTACATAACTTTTTTGCATGGTTGTAGGGCATTTTGCGAATTCCAGCATGGATAGCTACAACCCTCAAGTTGAAAATGTGTACCCAAGCAACTAACGATGTGTTCTGGCAGCTGTCCTTGAGAACCAGTAATTCTAGGTAAGCCTGAACAATATCTTCGACCACATCATTACCTACCATCAGGGCCTCAATTCTCTTAGCTATTGACCAAACGCCACGCTACTGCGATGTTTCTGCGATCGAACTGCTGTTAATGTCAAATTCGATAGTCTACTAATTCTAGCTCCTAATCGCAGTGGTATAGCAATCGCGTCGCTATCGTATGGCTTGCAAATTTTGTTACTGATATAATAATGAAAACTTACATCAATCACGCAACATTCAAAACATCAATACAGTGGTTTCCTAGCAAACAATACATTAAATAAATATTTTTATATCATTATGGTAATTTTCTGTCTTAAATCCTCCAAAATATTTTATGCCACTGTAGCAACGCAATCGCAACAAAATAGCTTACAGCATACCAAATATGCCAAATACTATTGATAGCAAGCCACTGACTTGCGATCGAACCTAAATAGCGGGCAAACTACGGATACTGCAATTTTCATGCAATTGAGTTGCGTTAACGCCGTTCAATAGCTAAGAGAATCGGGCCTCTGGTGACATTGAGGTCAAAAGCTAGCCTATCAGCTATAAAAAGAATAAAAAAAGAACTTTGTTTTGATACAGGATACATACATATATTGTGCCAATTCATATAATATGTAAGTATGATTATAAGAGTCAGATGACTTTAATGTTGCCATTATCATAATTAAATAAACCATAACTAATTCATAATAAATAATCATAACTGTATAATTTTATGGTCATCTAACACGGTTGTATAGTAAGTAGTCAATACATAATTATGTATGAGAATTTCACAATAGGTATAGGTAGTCTCTTAAACATGAATTCGTCTTGATGGGTATCACTGCTTCAGATATATAGGCATGATGGGCACTGTACTCGAAGCAGTGATGGCTCAGTGGCATTGGCTATGGACTGCCGTGCAGCAGGTCCATGGTTCGAATCCCGCCCAGAGCTTGAGCTTCACCGCATGGTGGAAGGGCATTTTGCGAATGCCCACCTGGCTAGCGACCACCCTCAAGTAGAAAATCTGACGCCAAGCACCTAACGGTGTTTTCCGGCAGCTATCCTTGAGAGCCAGTAATTCTAGGTTAAGCCTGTTAACACCTTCGACCACGTCATCACTTACCATCAGGTGAGATTGTGGTCAAAGACTTACCTACCTATCAGCAATAAAAAAGACCCCTAATGTCTGAGTTATGAGCGCAGTGCTGTTTTAAGCACAACGCAACCTGTGACACTGCAACTGTAATGGACAGGCGTGGCCCTTACTGTCAAGCGGGCGGCCTGACCGTCTCATCACTTGATAGAATGGGTAGTAATATAGTATTTAGTAGTTTATCTATTTTCCTGTGATGATTTAGCTTACCTATTCTACTCCTTTGGGAATATCGTAGTACATTGGGATAAACACTGTTGTTCTGCTTGTTATTCCTTCCAGTATTTTAGGGTATAAATTATAATATGTATTTTCAATGAACTCGAGCTAATGAAATACGCATTTTCACATAGAACTCAAATACTCGTCAGATCTAATACCAGCTTTCATTTATTAAAAAGAACATTTCAATCGGTACGCCCAGTTAAAAGAACAACACACACAAAAAAAACAGTTGCATTGAGAACCTCCTTTTTTGAAGTTGGTTAAAAGCAGCAAAACCTTATCAAGAGGGATAAATTATATTGTCGATTAAGTTACAAATTTTGTGTTAAACAAATAAAAAAAAAATTTAAGCAATGATGGCCGAGCGGTAATAGCTATGGACTGCCGTGCCGCAGTACCCTGGTTCGATCCCCACCGCCAGCTTGAGCTTCACCGCATGGTGGAAGGGTATTTTGCGATTGCCCGCCTGGCTAGCTACCACCCTCAAGTAGAAAGTCTGTCGCCAAGCACCGAAATGTGTGTTCCGGCAGTAGTCCTTGAGAGCCAGTGAAATTACAGGCACAATTAGACTTAACAACTATGTTCCAATGTGACGGGCGCAGTGCAATACGTGACTTGTGATGAATTGCAACTGCTATATGCAGAGGTATGCCTTTATTAAACAAATACTACAAACTATAAACAACAGTACAGCTACTACAATACTACAGCTACTACAGTAAAAGCATTTGGACTCATAGGGAGTCCAAATGCTCTAACCCACTGTCAGTTGGCAGCGTGCCCAGCATGCTGGCAGCATTGCCCCGTTGAATTGCAATGCTTATTCTTTGAGCCAAATAGGTGCCAGCATTTTGATCACGCGTCGCATCGACCAAGCGCTCTGATAGATTTTGGAAAATACGATGAGCTCCCGGTCCCCACGGACCCAACGTCTCTACACCAAACGGCTCAAATATGTAACCCATACCCAGGTTAGCATATTTGCGCCGCTTGAGTTGCTCCGCCGAAGTAGCCGCGGCGCCAGCCCTCACGTGGGTTTCAGAAAGGTGTGACGGCGCTAAAGTGTCTACGCATGTAGCGTCCCACACTAAGGGCCGTCCTAACTTCCATGGAACCAGAGTCATGCCGTCAGGTCTTTTACCATCGTCACGCATCAGACCGTTCGGTTCGAGAACAGCTGGAACATTGGCGCTGGTAAAAGCCCGGCGAATGATATCGTTAAGGCTGGCGTGGCGGGAAATTCGACCAGCACTTCGAGAGCAGGAGAGGCCATGGTGACCGAGTTGGTCAACTGCAGTACCACACTGGCAGTGATGTGCAACACAACACCTTGCACCCAAGCGTAAGCTAATAGCGAGACGAAAAGCGGAAGGATCTATAAGGCTACCAGTTTTGTAAGAAGGAATGGCTTGTAACCAAAGACCTGATTCCCACACAGAAACAGCGAGAATACGAGCACGATCTGCGATACTAGGGCACGTATTTAAAAGATCTTTCCGTGCTAGCTCGCATAGGGGCCGATCCCACTGTTTCTGAGATGACAACATTTTTGGGAACTCAGTATTTGGACAAGCCAGTCCCCATGTGGTTTTGGCCTCAGCCAGATATGCTACATCAAAAGAGCCTAAAGATTGTGCAAGAATTTTTTCTACTAATTTGTGTGTACTGTGTACAGAAGACAAAAAAGCTGGTAATGCCACACTAGAAATTTTGCGTATCCCTATGCCCCCCAACCTCACAGGGAGGGAAGCTTGCACCCAAGCCCTATCATCCATCTCAACATTCAAAACCGAAATTAACGTATCTTTTAATAAATTGTCTAAGCTTAAAAGAAGCTCACTGTGCTTCCACAGCTGACAACATCTCAAAAAGTATGTAAATTTAGGAACGAAAAGGCAAAATCTAATAATAGTAAAAGCCATATGGGCGTTAATTTTGAATAATCTGCTAGAAGCATTTCTAAACTTTTGAATTTGTTCTTCGACAAATGGTGACAAAGATTCGTCAAAAATCGGTGAACCCAAAAGACGGAGCGAACGTTTTTCTACTAATTTTATATTAGGCGCAAGTAAGTTGAATTTTTCAATAATCGAAATTTTATCCGGACAAGTATCACAAACAAAAAGTTCACATTTGGAAAAATTTAGTTCAAGGCCAATAAGACGAAAATCGTCTATAAGTACTCGCAAGTCATTCAATACCGTGTTCGCATCGCCACCTAAGGTTCCGTCATCCAAATACCAAACGTTAAGTTTTGATTGGAGACGTTGAATTATTGAGTGGATGGCAAGGCTAAAGATGGCTGGTCCCAGAGGATCACCCTGTTGACATCCTACGGAAGATAATATAACGTTGTTTTGGTATGTTAATTTTGATGGTTTGCCGTAACATTGCCAAAGAAAAGGGTATAATTCCGGAATTTTATCTTTCACTTCGGTCAAAAGGGTGCCTCTATCTAATGAGTTGAATGCATTTTTAACATCCACCTTCAAAAGCACATCTCCACAATTTTGATCAAGAAATGTGCGTAGTGAATGTACAGCAGCCTCACAACCACCCTGAGAACCAAAACCGAGTTGTAGTGGTTGAAAAAGATTACTTAAAAAAGCAACCTTTTTCCTACAACCACATTTGGCTGTGAGGCGACGATTAGTGGTGCCTACTGCTTTAGGCCTAATACCACCATCTTTTTTATTAAGGGCACATAAATTTGCACCGTACAGAATTTCGGTAATTTCATTGTTGACCTGACCCGACAACATCAAATTAACCAAAGCCGTGACATCCTTTAGAAGTGTCTCGCCTACCTCACCAGAACTAAAAGATAAAATATCTTTTAAGTGCTGAGGCGTCAGGCCATCTAGACCACCGGCTGAGCCACTTCGAAAAGATGCCACGGCTGCAGAAACATCCTGTGGGGTCACCTCAACAATGTCATTATTTTGTTCAGGAGAGTCGGGAAGGTGGAGACCTGCAGTTGCAGGCGGATGCTTTTCTATTAGGGAATTCAACGTGTCAGATGTGAAAGGGGCGATTGTATCACTCGAAAACAAGATGCGTGCCGCGTTTTTGATGTCACCATCATTAATTTTGTTTTCTACTATTTTAATAGTAGCTGAATCGACATTATTTGTTTTTGTATTCCGCCGCAGTGGCGGAATTATTAAAGTTGAGCCAAAAGATTGCTCTTCCCGTGCCTTGTATTTCACGCAGTTTTCCTTTACTCTAGTTGTAAGGGATTTTTTGTTAGAAGGATCAAAATTTACGTGAAATACGTGGTACGGGAATGCTAGAAGATGCTCCCAGGCTTGCCTAGTATTAGTAGCCAAAACTTTTTTAATTGAAGAAGATAACGATTGGGCAACAGAAATTCTCGCACCCCGAGGTATGCGTTTTATAACAGGAATATTATTTTTGTACGAGCTTAAAACCTCCCAAAACGGTTTGGCAGGGGTAGCAGGGCTCGCAACACTGCTACCACTTACTGTTTGATTATTTATTGGTGCCGAAAGGGGAATTTCCGAACTTTTATGACACCTCTTTTGGTGAATTTTGAGGCCTTTTTGACCTTTAAAATATCGAGCCTGGGGGCACTGCGGACACAACATCTGGCTGTCTTGCGATACAAAGGTCCCAACTACTGCATTCATTGTTTGGGTACAAAGCATTGTTTACAAAATAGATCAAAGCTTATCTTAGAATCTCTAGGGTGACGTCTCGACCCGGATGAAGTCTCGCGTCTCTGCAGAGGTAAGTCCACTTAACATCAGGTGGGCCTCGAACTTGTTCCGTCACAATAACATAAACAAATCAGTTCTTTCCGAAATCATCCATATTACAACCTGCAAGGCCTACAAGGACGCAGCGGTACAAAATAACAACTCTAAAATATACGAAATCTATTGCCATGCTATTTGGCACTGACTATAGTATACTTAATAAATAATAATGAGCTTTCTTTCGTTTTTCATCAAAACTGATGGCGATTTCACCTTTCTCTTTCACTCCTAGGCAGTCCGATAGTGATAGAATTTTGGCGTTTGTCAGTGCCTGTAATTTGAATTATGTATTAAGCTTCTACTGTAGAAAAAAGATTTATTACAAAATTACAAATATACGATAGAAAAAATTTTGGTCATGTGCGGGATTCGAACCCGCGTCCATCCACCCCTTTAGCCGGGGCACGCTCTAACCAATTAAGCTAACATGACATGACGTCATAACTCAAATCCCTCCTATCGTTCTTTAACCCACGTATTGGGATGGAACTTTCTATCGTACATTTGTAATGTAATCCGCATAGCAGGCGTTATTGCAAACATAACAGTATTAAAAATATACTATTTCTATAAATTTTGGGCCAAAAGTTATTCTATCGGTTTAGTAATTTTTTATGCCTGATAGGTCAGCCTTTGACCACTATCTCACCTGATGGTAAGTGATGATGTGGTCGAAGATGTTGTACAGACTAACCTAGATGTACTGGCTCTCAAGGACCGCTGCCGGAACACACCGTTAGGTGCTTGGCGACAGATTTTCTACTTGAGGGTGGTAGCTATCCAGGCGGGCATTCGCAAAATGTCCTACCACCATGCTATAACGACTGCCATCCTAAGACAACAACCGGGACCGACGGCTAAACGTGCCCTCCGAAGCACGTGCACGCTCAGTAGTAATGAAAATCACTAACGGTCACCCATCCAACTCATGACCGCGGGCGACGTTGCTTAACTTTGCTGATCGGTTAAGAACAGCTAAGTGAACTTCGCTACGAGTGCTTCAACATTTATATACAACATTAGTATTATTTTGTTTTTTTTTTTAAATCTTTTTAGTGTGTCACAAACGCCACGCAGCTAAAACGGAACAATTTTCAACGCGTTTCGTGGTTACACGAAGCATCCTCAGGTCCGGTCTTGACTCTTCGAACTTGACGCTCGAATTGAGATTGAGAAATTATATTATATTTTTAAACTGTTTTTCTAGAATAATTTTAAAATTTTAAATATGACATATAATATAATAATTATTCAATATGGATTACCGCAAAGTAACGCCTGAATCTTTACATTTCATTCCTATTGTATACTAATAAGAAAATGTAAAATGTGGTTGAGGTTTTTTTAGACTGCCGACTTTACTGACTCTAACTCACATGTCATGCAGAAAATAACTCGGAGAGTTATACAGGAAATGTGCATCTACCCTACCAACAAATGGTGCCAGACTACCAAGAGAGCATTTCTCTACAGACCCGCCAACTTATCTGTTCAGGTGGCAGAAAAAAGAACTACAACATTTCTTCAAATTGTGACAGTTTGTAGTTGATTTCCATGACCAGTAGCGCCCTCGAAAACTGCACAGTTAAGTTGGTGGTACTACAATTGCATTCTCCCAAGATACGAATTAACCAAACAGTCCGAGTCTAAAACAAGCAGAAAAAAAGTAAGTAAAATACCAAATAGATTTTCACGGCTAATTTAGATATTTTAACACGCCTTCGTACAAATATCATGTAATAAATTATGTCTATCCGGTTTGACAACATTCAGACGTTTGGTTTTGGTTATATTGCAAAAATATATATTTAGTGTCGAGTTGTCCGAGAGTGTAGCAAGAATTTTATGATTTTAGGGAGGGAGAAGTGCCTTCGGCACTGAGACGGGCGCATAAGGCGAAAAGCGCTTTATACCTCCGTCTCCTGCGAGCGCCGAAAACGCTACGCTACTATCGGGAGGGGTGACAGCGAGCTCAAGGGCACCACTTTGGTTCGGACCTCGGCTTGTCTCGCTGCCGAGAGACATTGGGGGAATCGGATCTAAATGCCCCGGTACAACTGCAGTGTTGTACCGTTGAGAATGGGCCCTATTGAATAAAACTCTGTGACTATTTGGAGATACACTAATCAGGATTTTATTATTGCCTCGAGCTCGCCGGCGAGCTCGGTGTTTGACTGTGTAACCTCTGATTACCGCAAACCTGGGGATGTTACCGGGACGACTTGCGGATAACGCTAAAGCTGCCAACGTAATGGCTGCGATGGGGTCATCCGGGTCGTCCAATACCTGCCGTGGTCGGCGACGGGGGGGGTTTAAACCATGGATCGGATGAGAAAGTCTCGTCGGCCCGGACCCGACCCTATTTATACCCAAAAGTCAAAGCTTCCAGAATATTCTATACTAGTCTAGATAGAAAAACAATAGGGGCCATAAATCACTCGTTTAACGTAAACAACTTTTGTATGCAATTCAATGGAAAATAACTACTACTTATACTGTGGTTGTTTACTATTTGCCTGAGAACAAAAGGCGACCCTTTTTTATAACATTTTTTTTTTGTGAATAGTATGTACATTCTTTGTTTTCTTTTACTTGTTTATCGACCTTGAATTATTCTAGATTCTTCGAGTCCATGCGCCGTAACAATACTTTAGTGTTACTGACTACATCTTGCATAACACCATTCCTCCTAAAACACACAACACTCTAGTCGATCTCTGCATACTATAAATTACTTGTAATTCGAATAATTTCTCGCTTACACAGACACTTCACTAATAAATGGTTCATGGAGGTGAGAAGCCGTGACGGTTTGGATATGGCATAATTATATTATTAGGAAAATCCCGTAGCGTTCGTATGTTTTAAACAAAAAGAACACCCTACCAGCGTCTCTATTTCCCGATATATATAATCTGGAAGTCTTCAAGTACAGAGTAAACAGGTATTTGCTAGGCAAGCATGCTCCACCGTCGACCGCGTCGTCACTTTCCATTAGGTGAGGCTGTGGTCAAATGCTTGCTTATCATAACAAAAAAAAAAAAAAAACTGGGTATAATAACTGCATTATTCTTCAGGGAGTGCTCTCATGGACATTTCGTGTTGCATACATACTTGACTAATGAGTTATTTGTCTTGACGCGAATCAGTTTTTGTAAATATATATTTATATTTACTTATTAAAAGAAATCAATTGAAGTCAAACTGTAAGTTATTTTTATATCAACTTGTAGTTGTTATAGTTATTATGGTCAGGTGTTTGTATTAGATAGAAGATAAGACATTTAAGATTTACGATTTACGTGTGTTTATAATCTTACTATATCTTCTTTTTTAATCTATACATAGTATAATGAAGAGGAAAGTTTTGATTATTATTTTGTTTGTTTGCATTGAATAGGCTCTGAAACTACTGGACTGATTTGAAGAATTATGAAAAAAAACATTTCCCACTGTCTGTCCCTATGTATGCTTAGATCTTTAAAACTACGCAACGGATTTTGATGCTGTTTTTTTAATAGATAGAGTGATTCAAGAGGAAGGTTTGTATGTATAATACATGCATAATATGGTAGAGAAACACTGATAATTTTAGTGGTTTCTAATGTGATGTTGTATGCATTGCACCCGTCCGAAGCCGGGGTGGGTCGCTGTGATAAATATATGATTAAACTTGGTAGTGATCTATATATATATATATATATATACATAAGATATATCTTTATATATATATATATATTTGAAGCAATGATGGCCGAGCGGTAATAGCTATGGACTGCCGTGCCGCAGGTCCCTTTCTTTATATATATATATATATATTTGAAGCTATGATGGCCGAGCGGTAATAGCTATGGACTGCCGCGCCGCAGGTCCCTGGTTCGATCCCAACCGCCGGCTTGAGCTTCACCGCCTGGCTAGCGACCACCCTCAAGTAGAAAATCTGTCGCCAAACACCTAACGGTGTGTTCCGGCAGCAGTCCTTGAGAGCCAGTGAAATTACAGGCACATGAGACTTACCAACTGCGTCTCAAAGTGACGGGCGCAGTGCAATTCAGGACTTCTGATGCAATTTTCATGCATCTGTTATAGGCAGAAGTTAGTCCACTTACCATCAGGTGGGCCTCGAGCTTGTTCCGTCACAATAACATTATAAAAAATATATAGAGAAAAACTAGGGAAAAAAACTACTACTTGTTCCGTCACAAATGTATAAAAATGAGAGAAATTAAAAAATGCCGCATCCAAACTATAAAAAAATATCTAACATCAACATAAAACCATTTGTCACAACTGCGTTAGACCAAACGCTTATATGAATAATGCGAATTATCCACAGTTTTGACTATTCTTATTGATTATATTCACTAACATATTCCTAAGAAGACATGCTATATTGGCTTTTATAGTTTAATACGTAGAGGCTATATCAAATATCATGACGTTGTTAAAAGTAGGTTGGCGATTTGAATATTATTATACGTAATTCATTTTTATTAGCGATATGTTTTTTGGACGGATTTAGGGTATTGGTTTTCAACTTTGTTGCTATAGCGGTTAAATTCTCTTGGAATGTGCAAACCGCAAAGTGCGAGTGTGACTCGCGCACGAAGGGTTCCGTACCATTATCTGTAACCTAATCTTGCAAGTTACAGACACTTTTCGCAGTGTCCGATTGAGCTGGGTAGGTACGGCGAAAACCTCCTTTATTATATGGGAGCCCCCTTAATTATTTATTTTGTTTTAATTAATTATATTTAAAGAGAACATAAAACTAAATATTCTGTGAAAAGTTAAAGCCCTGTCACCGTTATTAGTATCGAGCAAGAAACGGTAAAAAAATCAAGTTTGTAGTATGTGAGTCCCTTTTAAATATTAATTTTATTTTATTTTTAGTATTTGTTGTTATAGCGGCAATAGAAATACATCATCTGTGAAATTTTCAACTGTCTAGCTATCACCGTTCTTGAGATACAGCCTGGTGACAGACGCACGGACGGACAGCGAAGTCTCAGTAATAGGATCCCGTTTTTACCCTTTGTGTACGGAACCCTAAAAATTGTAGCATAAATGTAGGCCTGACTCACTCCACACTTTAGGTACGTCGCTACAGGTACATCGGTGTACCCGTCCGGACGGGACTATTGTACGGTGCGTGCCGCGGCAGAAGAGGACAGAGCTATGCGTGCACATGCGATAGAAAAAGAGACGCCTTGTAGGTGAATATAGGTACTCCGTGCTTTGCAAGCTGAAGTGCACTTTATCGCTTCGTAGCTAGAGTCGCTTATTTATTGGAATGACTTTGCGGAGTGGTCCTTCTATTATTTTTTATTACAAGACCTGATCTAGCAATGTATTTTTGTTGTTTTTTATGATATGAAAAGGTTAAACGAAAATTTGTTACTGACAGGGATTTTTTACTTATAATCATTTAAGAAATCCAAGTGCATTTGAAGTTATATGCACATCAGTTGGCAGCGTGCCCAGCATGCTGGCAGCATTGCCCATTGAATTGCAATGCTTGTTCATTGAGCCAAATACGTACCTACCTACATTTTGGTCACGGGTCACATCGATTGTGTGATCTGCTAATTTTTATTTTTATGTAATTGTGACGGAACACGCTCGAGGCCCACCTGATGTTAAGCGGTGCCTATAACGGATGCAATTCGTCACAAGTAACGAAATGGGCTAAATACCACATATAATGTTGTGTTTCTTAAGATACATTCAGGTTGGGTAATTTATAAATCATATTTTTTCTAATTTTCTGTTTGAATGCGGTTAAAATTTTTCGTAATATTTGAATCGGGTAAGATTAAAATCTTATTTTGAATTATAAAACTGAGATCTGTAAGACACAATCATTGAACTTGTCATATTGCACATGATATTTATATCTACGAAATGTTATCTATCGAGTAGGATACTAAAAAGATTGATAACTGTAAATTAATAAACAATATCTAAAAAGAGTATGGACCACGTGTCTGCGCGTAGGTTTTATTATAAAAAAATGTGTTATCTATCAGGTAGAACAAAAAGTTTACAACCATGCTTTTTGACTGGTTAGCATCGTACTGTAATAATACTCATTACTTTAAATATTTATTTGACACCTGTCAATTTTATACTCCTTTTGATAGAATGAACTGGCGTTTTAGAGATTTTATGGATTTTGATAGCAAATCTTTTGAAAAATTAAAGAATCACCAAAGAATTTGGAAACAATGGGCCTATTCCATTTGACGCTTATTTCGTTATTTTCGATAATTTTGACCACATTCTGCGTCTATGGTTGTGATCACTGTGATGTTTGTAACTGTTCTCCCCTGTTCCATTTAGGATAAGAACGCTAAGAATGCTACTAAAATTTGCCACTTCTGTCACTTTTGACATAAGATGCAGGGAATTCAAACTGTTCCAGTAGCCTGATAGCGTTTATGGCGAAAATAATGCCAATACCCAAGTGGAACAACTTTTTGGGAGTGTGATCGTTTTTAGCGTTTTTGGTGAATTTAACTGCAAATGGTCCGCACCCAATGTTAGCCGTTAGTAATAGCTATGGACTGCCGTGCCGCATGTCCTAGGTTCGATCCCCACCGCCGGCTTGAGCTTCACCACATGGTGGAAGGGCATTTTGCGATTGCCCGCCTGGCTAGCTACCACCCTCAAGTCGATGAATCTGTCGCCAACCACCTAGCGGTATATTCCGGCATCAGTCCTTGAAAGCCAATGAAATTACAGTCACATGAGACTTAACGGCTATGTCTCAGTGTGATGGGCACAGTGCAATTCGTCGCGTGTGATGAAATGCATCTGTTATAGGCAGAGGTTAGTCCACTTGGCATCAGATGAACCTCGAGCATGTTCCGTCACAAAAAACAAAATTGAAGCACTTCAGGTCGTTTAAGTCAATGTATAACATGTATTAAAATAATTTTATAAATTTACATTATGTTCAATCCATTTGATCGAATTGAACAAATATAACTATCATTATAAATTTAAAATGTTTTATCTTTAGTCGATTTACGCACATCACTATAATGTGCTCACAAGAAGCAGCACGAAGCAGTGATGGCTCAGTGGCATTGGCTATGGACTGCCGTGCAGCAGGTCCATGGTTCGAATCCCGCCCAGAGCTTGAGCTTCACCGCATGGTGGAAGGGCATTTTGTGAATGCCCGACTGGCTAGCGACCACCCTCAAGTAGAAAATCTGTCGCCAAGCACCTAACAGTGTGTTCCGGCAGCAGTCCTTGAGAGCCAGAAAAATTACAGGCTAATGAGACCTAACAACTGGACGTCTCAGTGTGACGAGCACAGTGCAATTCGTCGCTGACAAAATGCGTCTGTTATAGGCAGAGGTTAGTCCACTTAACATCAGGTGGGCCTCGGGCTTGTTCCGACACAATTAAATATAAAAAAAAAAAAACAACAACACTAGCGATAAACGATTTTTCTCTCTTCCATTTTGTACGCTGTTCTATATAGCAGTCGTAACCATTGCAAAAGTGAAATAAAATAGTAATTGCTATTCAAAAGTATTTTTGGCCTTTTTAAATAACATTAGGATACCTATTTGCTATCTTATTTCTATCTGTACTGTACTGTATCAGCCGGATAGTCCACTGCTGAACACACACTGAGAAAAATGACTTAAAGGCTTAACTCGAATTTGACCTTTTACCGTTGAATTGTAAATACGTAAGATGAATTCACAACTCTTAAAATGATTTTCACCAATCAATAAAAATGTACCATGTTTTATAATAAACAAAACCGTCAAAAACACCTTCCGTAAAGTATTTTCAGAAATGAACTTTTTAATACCATAATAATTGCAGTATTGACCATAAAATATACCTTACTTTTACGGCGGTTTATATACGGTGATGAAGTCAATATTTAAGACAGACCACAAAATACACCTTAAATGAAGACGAAAATAAACATTCGCCTTCACTGACCTCGTTTAACGCCTTCTCAGGAAGGCGTTTTTGTACGTATTTACGTTTGGTCGGTTTTTCGCCTTATACCATATAAATTGAACGTCATTAGCGCGCTTTTGACTTTAGATTTTTCTCAATGCAGCCTCCCCCAATATGGGACGCTACGCTTGGCAGACGGCTTGGGTATCGCAGTGTGAGATATCAGTTCCTCAGAAAGCGCTGCTGCCCACCTAGTGTGTTACCCTTAGTCGCCTCTTACGACACCCACAGGTAGAGATGGGGGGTGACATACTAGCCCGGCAAGCCACGCGCTCGGTTTGTGCCTAACATGTCAAAATGAAATCTGACATGGGAATAGTATAAATTTCTGTGCTTAATACGATAAAAATACATATATATTATTCATCATCATCATCAGCTGGAAGACGTCCCCTGTTGAACAAAGGCCTCCCCCATAGAACGCCACACAGAACGGCTATTAGCCGCTTGTAACCATTGGCTACCCGCGACTTTAACGATGTCGTCAGTCCACCTAGTGGGGGGCCTACCAACTCTACGTCTTCCGGTGTAGTGTGGTAACCACTCGAGACCCTTTCTTTTTTCCACTTCAACTTGCTAATTCTGAGAGCTATGTCGGTGACTTTGGTTCTCTGGAATGGTAGTTTCGAATATCCACGTTCCGGATTTTATCGCGCAAAGAAACTCCGAGCATAGCTCTCTCCATAGCTCGTTGAGCGACTTTGAGCTTGTCCATAAGGGCCACAGTCAGGACCACGTTTCAGTGCCATATGTTACCCCGTGGGGTGCCGGGTTGGAATTGCACGTCCCCATATCATCCCGTGGGTGTCGTAAGAGGCGACAAAGGCAAAAATATTGGAAGGTGGGCAGCAGCGCCTTCTATAGAACTGCCATCTTACACTGCGATCCCTAAGTCGCCTGCCAAGCGTGGGGATTATGCAAATACCCCCTTAATAGGGGAGGCTGTGTTCAGCAGTGGACGAGTCGGCTGTTACAGTAATGGGAATAGTATGTCAGTGCAAAATACGACAAAAATATATAAAGGCAAAACTTGGGTGGCAAAACATGCTTCTAGTGAAACCAGAATGTCATAAATATTGTATAATTCGCTCGATATAATCTATAATTCGAATAATCAGTCCATTGTATCAATTTGCGATACATTAGAGACACTTATTAAATCAGATCGAAATATCGGAATATGGTTCGAACGAATTTTAATTCAATAATTTACATATTTAAGTAATTCACATGTTTATACGAGTCTACGACACTATTATTTATTTATTTATATGTTTCTAAGTATCATAACGAGCACTGTACCGTACTGTAACAGCCGAATCGTCTACTGCTGAACACAGCCTCCCCTATCAAGGGGGTATTTGCCATAATTCCAACGATTGGCAGGCGGCTTGGGGATCGCAGTGTAAGATGCCAGTTCTTAAGAAGGCGCTGCTGCCTACCTTCCAGTATTTTTTTCCCTTAGTCGCCTCTTACGATACCCATGGGATGATATAGGGAGGTGCAATTGTAACCCGGCACCCCACGTGGGGTGTGAAAAAGCATTACCGCGTGCAAAAAAAAAATTTTTAGATCTTAAAGTTTTTCACTATAGTAGAATCGAACTCTTGTCACATTGCTTTACGCACCGGTTCAGTAGCCTAAGCACGAATAACTTGCGAAATCGTAACCGTTTCGTAAACATATCGAAATGTCACCATTTTGTATGGGATTTGATCAACGCCTCTACAGTGCGTAAAATGTACTAAATTATGACAGAAAAAAGGGTTTTGACAAATAGCGTGTCGAGATTTTAACATGAACGCTTTGTCACGTAAAAAATTTTGTATGAAATCGCGAGCACGAACCTAATACTAACGTAAGCTCGAATGCTGGCTATCGAGGGTCTGTCAAAAATCTACGAATGTCATGTCATTATGTCACTGAGAAATTTTCAGTGAGATGGCTGACGTAACGTATTCAATTGTGATAAAACTTCGAAAATTCAGGTTATTAATGTGTTTGTTCATTCATAATTTACCTATGAAAAAAGTTACAAACATGGCAGCAAGATTAGAAGTAGTATTGTACCATGTCGTTTACCAGGCGCAAAGTAGGTATTTATTAATTTATGGCACTGGAGGGAAGTGATGCAAATGTACGATGAACCCAATTCAGGACATTTTCCAAAACTCTGCATCAAACAGCGTCCATATTCCACCGTTCCAGCCCACATTTACACCAATTTCGCTCGTTGGATATGTCTTGCGGCGCAATAATGTTGCTATGAAATTCTTCATTGTGCATGGTCAAATTGAAAACAATAAGGCTCAAAGAAGATCACCTATGCATTCAAGATCAACCAAAGCTGTCAACAAATGCACCAGAATAACACAGGCAGCGACACGAAAGGAATACCAACGGATTGTCAGACTAACTACCTACGAACTCTGAGGTGATGACCATGCTCACGCCAACATTCTAACCACTACGAAGAAGAAGATTTTAATGTGTAACGTAGAAGCTGTGTTATTGGACTTTTGGTTCTTAATAAAAATAAACGAAGTGCAATTGTGCGTTTCATTTATTGGTACCTATATACCGAACAGTTCGTGGGTTAGGGATAATAGGATATCTCGTTGGATGTTGTGAAACGCGACTAAGACAAAATTCGTGGCAGCATGCAACTAAGGTCGGTGTGAGTGGGATGTTGCCACGCATTGAGCATACAACAGTGATGATGAGATGGATCAGTGTGTGCTTCTATTGGTGGCGCATAAAAGACTATTGGGTGGCGAACTCATAGCAGGGCCGTGAGAAGCATTTTTCTTCCCCCTCTGATCTTATAGGCTAGGTAAGTTCGATATCATGCTCGTTTGCCACACAATTCCATAAATATAAAGGAAAGTAGATGAATATAGGACAAAACTACACAACAGTTAAGTAATTTCTTTATTTTTGGTAATGTATAACAGACACAATCATAATCCAAAAAAAAAACCAACCATAAGCTGACTAATACAAAATAAACGCTTTAATTATCCTAAAATTAATATGAACTTAAAACAACACTAAGCCTAGACGGTTACAAGTCACAGCACTCTCGATTTGTAGTAACGGCGCATTCATGAAATGCTACGTGGTTTGTCTTTGCAAAACTGTTAGGTAGGTACATTACTACGCACTCCAGGTTTTCACAGAATTCTTCTTTCCTAGGACAGACGGTAAAATACCGCTGGAGACGAAAGTTCTGTCGGGAATCGCCTTTAGTGAACAATTAGAACTTATAGAATGCACTGCTTGAACTCAATAGCCTATTTTTTTGCTGAAACACCATAAAATTTAGCGCAAAATACACTTCACGCCGGCTGGCGGCCCTTCAGGGTTTCTTGAAACTCCTCCCTCTGTTTAAAGGTGTAATGGTAGCTGTTTGTAATTCATATAGTAAATTATCAGTGGCGTAGATTCTTGGCTTGAGAATTTATAGCTCATAATTTATATATGATGTTTTATTTTAATACCTCTAATGATGTTACAATAAAATTTGGTTCACTGAGCAAGTAACGCATAGAGAAAAGTAACATACCGGAAAAAAATATGTTTGGTTTTCACCAAATAAAAAGCTAAATTTGACGAATATCAATCATAGAGGAACCAGTCCAGCGTCACCAACCTTAAAATAAGGTAAAGTATTGCAGGTGTACCGATTTCTGTCCAAAATTACCAAATACGATACGAGTCATTGTCACCTTGACAACTCAACTGGACTGTCATGGCTATAGACTAATCATATTGTTCCCGGTATATTACATTTCTCTATGTCATAATGTATGTCATGGCACTTAGTAAACCTCACCTCAAATACATTTTATTCAAAAATTTTAATATTTCATAGTGAACATCAATACAATACGGAAATCGCAAAGAAAATGCGAAGTCTGTGGTGTCGAAACACAAATAAAAATGTTTAAACAATAGATTTCCATGAGATCCAGAACCGGTGAGTTGATGAAAATATGTCATTGAAATTACATTATTGTTTCAGAGCGTAATGATCGCTTGGTTTTTATTGTAATTTAAGTAGGTATGTGTTATCATGCGAATTGCTGTACTTACATATATTTGTATATAAATTACAAATATTTACGTAACGTAAAGTAAGTTTAGTGTTGCTCAAGGAAAGTATCGATACCTTTGTAGTATAGATTTTTTATAATGTCAGTGGTATGGGTACATATACTTTTTCATAGTGTCAATAAGTTAGGAAATATCATATTCGAAGCTGGTGATCATAAACCATCACGCGGAATGTTTTATTATGCCACGAAACTTAACATATGTATTTTAGGGACTGTTTACAGTTTACTTGTTTACATCTTTAGCTCAAAAGCATTTTGAAACACCAGGTATTATCAATTTTTCTCTACATAACTGGCACAGTACTTGCTAACTGAACGGCTAGAGCAATATTTAGTATCTAACATATGAAAATCGACCTATATATTATACAATTAATAATAAATAGCGTAAATAACGTCATATCTATGCTTGTGATAATAATCTGAGTTGTTTTTTTTCAGTTCATTTAAACAAAACTCCGTCGCTTATATACTTTCAAAGTAAATGCTGAATCGATAGAGCTATGGCATGAAATTTAAGGTACTATGTCACCTCAATACTATATAAAAATCAACATGTGTATCAACATACAATCCCAATTATTTAAATACTTATAATACTATACATTGTTTGATTTTAAAATTAAACAACTTTCGAGTGCAGTTAAATAAACTATTTTTGTAATTTCAGATATGTATTATGTTACGCAGAAAAATATTAATTGAATCGATAAATAAAACAAATCAGTGCAGAGGAAGCTTCTTGCAATACAAATGAAATAGATCAGCTGCAAGATTAAATTTAATATCTAAATAATTCAACTACCTACACCAAAAAAGTTTTTAAAAGTCAACAGTCTATATATAATTAAAAAAGGTGCGTCAGAAATACTACATTTTATGATGGAACTACAAATAATAATAATTGTTAACAGTTGATGACAAGTTTACTAGTGCAACTTACGTGCAGTATTTTTTACTTTTACATATACGACAGTTAGAAAATAAGTATTATATATTGAAAACTGTTATGTACAATGAAAAATATGTATGGTAAAGATGTTCTAGTACACAAATTACTTTGGAACTATGTATACATACCCCAATAATACGGTTTTCGATACTAGCGAAGATATATCGCAAATTAAAATATTTTGATGATTTTGAATAAATTAATAAATCTGTGTGAAATATTTGTTTTACTTTATATTTCCTTAACATATATTTTATAAACCTAACCTTCTTACCATTTTTTCCTATATTGATTATAATGGAATCGATTTCATTGTAACTAATCGATTTTAGGGAATCAGTAGTACAACACTCACAAATGTCACTATTATTGTGTTGGAAATATAGTTTTCATTTGTAATGGTTGGTATAAAATAACTACAAATCTGAGTTTCAAAGCAACAAGGTCCGTGCCAACTCTTAATATTACTTGCTCAGTGAGAGGAACTTTTATAGGCAAAATAAGACTTACAACCTCTTTTCGAATGAGTTGTTAGGTCTTAGAAAAAAGGTATGATTGTTGTGATTTACGCTGGATGACGTCACTTTTGTAATCCTATCGAGTTCACGTTAGCCAGCAAACGATGCGGCGTACTGTCAACCATTGCCTCCTGCGTAAACGGGCGGTGAACTCGATACGATAACGTTACGGACTATCGAAATGTTTGTGCTTGGGCTACAGGGCTTTTAACCACTACGCTATCGAGGACCAAGATTTTTTTACCTGTAGATTAGTTGTGAACTCCCCATATTTACTAGAAGCACGCAAGGTAATTGCCGTAGTCGCTACCAGTCTTGCACTTCCCAGCGTCCGGTAAATACGTTGCCGCTAATCGTGTTTTTTAGGAAAATGTTACAAGCCGCTAAAAACGGCATACAAGTCCCAGATACCAATTTCAAGGCTAAGAAAAAAGATTTGACGACTCTGTTACAGGATGAAGTGATCCCACAATTATTTCACTAAAATTCCTTCTATTGACGAAGAAAATATAATACACGATTCTTCGGATTCAGCGTCGGATGACTGACTAAGTATTTAGTAACATAATAGAGTTTTAATACTTATAATTAATGTTTGATTTGTTTGATAATAAAGAAAATTATAAAATTGTTCATTGTTAATACATCAGCAATAAACTCTTCTAAAAACCTAAGTTAATATACAATACACGGAAGTGTCAAGTGAACAATAATAATTTTTAGTTAGTGTGCAAACGTACTAAGTGAAGCTCTTTTTTACTAGTTTTATATTTTGATGGAATATGTTTATTATAGATTATCAAATTTACGATAAATAGTCATAAAGATAAATACCCTTACTAGGTATAGGCAGTATATACATGATTCCTATATTCAGTTTTAAGTTATGGTATCTACAAATTTCGAATTCATAAAAACAGTGCTCCTGTAAAATTGCTACATCTTTAATTAGCGTGTTTGTCTTCTAGACCATCGATATGCCTTCCTGTGTCTTTAGACACTGCACTAATTATACAGGCACTGTGAGAGATAACAAGAATGATTCATTTCACGCTTAAGTATTGCTATTATTATTGAAATAGAAAATAGAGATTGTTTTTTATGTTTCTGTTGCTAACGAGATTACAAATTATTCATACCATGTCTTTTTTTTTGCTTTATAGGTTATCCTTTGACCACTATCGCACCTGATGGTAAGTCGAAGATGTTATTCAGGCTTACCTGGAAGTACTGGCTCTCAAGGACAGCTGCCGGAAGACACCGTTAGGTGCTTGGTGACAGATTTTCTACTTGAAGGTGGTAGCTAGCCAGGCGGGTATTCGCAAAATGCCCTACCACCATGCTATAACGACTGCCATCCTAAGACAACGGCCCTGCGAAGCACGTGCACGCTCAGTAGTAATGTCACTAGCAGTGACCCATCCAACTCATGACCGCGCGCGACGTTGCTTAACTTTGCTGATCGGTGGAGAACTGCTAAGTAAACTTCGTTACGAGCGCGTCAGGATTGATTGTGTTCTTTGTTCTTCTATTCCTATTTAAGCTCCTATTAGGTAAGTCACGAGTTGATTACTATTACCAGTGCTAGAATAGATGTATTAACCTTCTGGAACTTTCTGTTTTTCTTTATAGGGGCACCTGTTAGTTTTGTGCGTACCATTATTTTTTAAGGAAAATTTAGATTAAGTACGGCGGCTACGTTCTGAATGATCTTGGGATTGTTAGACATTAAAAAGACAATTTCATTTATATAACGTCCATTTGGAGACATCCATGTCCAGGTTTTGTGTCCTTTTTCTTAAAGAAACAATTTTTTTTTTTTTTTTTTTTATATGTTATAATATGCACTACATACACTTGGTCAGTACTCTTTTTAGATTAGTATATATATATATATATATATATATTTAATATATATACTTTATCACACTCCATGCATCTTTGACTTATTACGACTTAGATGTTAATTGTTGTTGACTAATTTTCTATCTTAAAAACAAACTAAACTCAAAATATTGGATGGTAACAAATTTAAAAGCTCTTTGACTCACTGGCTTCTTGACAACTGTTACAGTGTGAAAGAATTTAAAGAATTTTGTAAAACATTAATTATAAGTACTTAATAAATACTACACAAAAATTTGCACGTCTGCTTGCAGACTAAATACATTGTATCCTTAACCATTTTTATACGATCTTATGTGACATGTATTTTAGCAATTTATTTGATTTGATTAAATTGAGTCCATTTTTTTTACAATAGATTTGATCTATTCTTCTATTATGTCATAATTCTAATGTTAGTCGGTTATAAAGAAACTATTAAGGATCCTTAGTTTGTTCTCTAATGCAATAGTGACTAACCTGACTCCATTTCTGCTTCTTTTACCACATCCGTATTTTCCAACCGTAAATTCTTCGCCGTGGCCCTTACGGACAAGCTCAAAGTCGCTCAACGAGCTATGGAGAGAGCTATGCTCGGAGTTTCTTTGCGCGATAAAATCCGGAACGTGGATATTCGCCAAAGAACCAAAGTCAGCGACATAGCTCTCAGAATTAGCAAGTTGAAGCGGCAATGGGCGGGCCACATTGCTCGACGAACTGATAACCGATGGGGAAGAAAGGTTCTCGTGGTTACCACACTACACCGGAAGACGTAGAGTTGGTAGGTGCCCCACTAGGTGGGCTGACGACATCGTGAAAGTCGCGGGTAGCCAATGGTTACAAGCGGCTAATAGACGTTCTTTGTGGCGTTCTATGTGGGAGGCCTTTGTTCAACAGTGGACGTCTTGCGGCTGATGATGATGATGATGATGAAATTCTTCGCCAACAATGTTATAACATCCCATTTGTCTATTAAAATCACCCATGACTATTATATTTTTATTGGAGTTCTGAATAGTCGTTCGTGATAGTTCCTAAAATATTACAATTTCCAGTATATCTTATTTTTTGTTTGATTCGATTGGCGCGAATTCTTGTATGATGGACCTATTGTACTTTAAGAACTGGAATTTTTTCGAAACGTTCGCCTAGATCTTCCCTTTCAATAATGTCAATAAGTAAACTGTATATTAATAGTATTTATAACTACATATTTTTATACTAATAAATACTATGAACTCTGAAAATGTCTTTGGAAAAAAACCTTTTACTTATCCAATTTGAGGTTAGAACCGAGGATCCAAGGATTTCAAAATGGAGCTTTTACACACGTCAACAAAGCAGTCGAAATGTTATGAAGATTATGACAAGTATTCTATGTGTTCGTCTAGGATCTAATTATGTATATTTCAAGTTTTATCCAAATTAGTTCAGCCGTTTCAGTGTGAAAGAGTAAGAAATATTCACACCCACGATTGTTATTATTCAATCTTAGTTAGTTGCTAATATTATTGAATGTTCAATACGATGGACCAAGTTGTGACTATATAATTTATATTATATAATTTATATCATATAATTCATATTATATTAAAGATCTTACATCTTTAATATAACACAGTTTTACATTAAATATATCTGAATCTGAATCAACCGATTTTTTTTTATTGCCTGATAGGTTAGCCTTTGACCACTATATCACCTGATGGTAAGTGATGATGGGGTCGAAGATGTTGTTCAGGCTAACCTAGAATTACTAGCTCTGAAGGACAGCTGCCGTAACACACCGTTAGGTGCTTGGCGACCGATTTACTACTTGAGGGTGGTAGCTAGCTAGTAATCTATACTAATAAAATAAAGAGGAAATATTTGATTGTGTGTTTGTATTGAATAGGCTCTGAAACTACTGGACCGATTAGGATGAAATTTAGTATGGCAATAGTTTGAGACACGGTTAAGGACATGGAATAGTTTTAATCCAACTGCGCAAAAAGAGGTTAATGGTTTTGCGCGATAACCAATATACCCGCGGGCGGAGCCGTGGCCGGAAAGCATAATCACACTTTTTTATTAAATTTAAAAAAACATTATCGAAATACTATTAAGTCATTGGAATTTTAAAAGCTCAGTCGTTTTCGCACACATGACATATTTACAGATAAAACGTGTATATATGTGTGTGTGTGTGTGTGTGTGTGTGTGTAATGTATGTTGTGACGGACTCAGTGGACCCACTTAAAGCAAAGTGCCGGGTTATGACCGATTATACTAAAGTCGTTTAAAGTGTGTTAAGGAAAAGAAAACAAGGGTTCCGTGTGTTAGGAATTATAAGAAAATACTAAATGTTTTAAGATTATTGATATAATGTGTGACATACAGTTAAAAGTATATATATTGACTTTGCCTAGTCAAGTGCACCGTACCATAAACGTAGGGGGGGAGGCGTTCTGTTAACGCCAGTTACATTTTACAGTCAGTCTTGCCCCGGCAGTCGATTCAAACGGACTACAAATTGTGACGTAGTGAAAAAGTAGGAAGAGATAAGTAAAATAGAAAATATTTATTTGTAATGTTTTAAAATCAGTCATCATCATCATCATACATATGTTTTACAACATACATATGTTTGTAAAACATACATATGTTTATAAAACATATGTATTACTCTCATTTTCATCATCTTCATCTCAGAGAGTTATAGTAAATGTTTGTAAATCATTGTTAAAATTAAAAATAATAAAAATAAAGTATCACATTTAAAAATAAAAGCCCCAAGTTTCTTATCCATTCTTCTTGCAGAGGCTCTATAACACTTTATTTGCTGAACGTGACAGTATAAAGAAAAAATATATGCGTGAAGATAAATTTTGATGTACACTTATATAATTTAGTATGTCGCTTTCACGTAGTATTAATAATATTTATAACGGACTAGTTTCAATCACCTAGACAATGATGAAAAGTGATAAAAATGATGATAGCAATGAAAAGTATCATCATCTAGAACCTAAACTTTTTTTTTATTTTTTTTTATGTTATTTTGACGGAAAAAGCCCGAGGCCCACCTGATGTTAAGTGGACTAACCTTTGCCTATAACAGACGCATTTCGTCAACGACGAATTGCACTGTGCCCGTCCCGCTGAGACGTCCAGTTGTTAGGTCTCATTAGCCTGTAATTTTTCTGGCTCTCAAGGACTGCTGCCGGAACACACCGTTAGGTGCTTGGCGACAGATTTTCTACTTGAGGGTGGTCGCTAGCCAGGCGGGCATTCGCAAAATGCCCTTCTACCATGCGGTGAAGCTCAAGCTCTGGGCAGGATTCGAACCATGGACCTGCAGCGCGGCAGTCCATAGCCAATGCCACTGAGCCATCACTGCTTCGAAATCTATATTCTCATGAAGTATTATCAACTTCAAGTTGTCTGGAAGTCCATAAACTTGCGAATCTCACGGCTTTTTCTGCCTTGCTTTGCTACAATGTGGAACCGGCTGCCACGTGGTGTTATTCGTAGCTGGTACGCCTTAGAAGCCTTTAGTAAGGCATATTCTCTCCTCAAAGGCTGAAAACGCATCCTCGAGACCTCTGGTGTGCCATGTCTGTGGGCAACAATGATTACTAACCGTCAGATGAAGGGCAAGAAACGGTTCTGCCGTTTCAGCGTGAAGGATTATCATACACTCACACACACTTATATCCTCACATCCTTTTACAAACTTTTAATTCATAAGACAGGTTTTTGTGCAATAGGGGTTTGGCCAATTACCATCTGCCGGGAACAGCTACTGATAAAGATTGCTGAGAAGCTATTTTTAATTAAAAAAAATGATGTGTTTATCTCGGTGACAAAAACTTTAAGATTAGTTCAAAGCGACACACACACACAAAACTTTCATACGTTTTATCTGACTTTAAAAAAATAGTAGACAGTTCATTGTCATAAATATTTGTTATGTATGTATAGTGTATATTTTTTACTGGATTATTTAATCTCGATGATTATTTTTTGTCGGGGGTCTCACTTGGTTTAATTTAAATTTCATCACAATCGGTTTAGACGTTTTTAGGTTACACTCAATTTGAATTAGAAAGATAATTATACCCTGAAATTATACCATAATTATTATTTGGCGCGTAAAATTTACAATTGTATACATGTATAGCACAGTTTATAAAAAAAACTAAAGTGACGCTAAAAATAGTTTTTTACTTATTGCACCTATCCGAGAGATAGTGGTCAATGGCTATAAAAAAAGCAAGTGTATTATTGTTATCCTAAATTGTCATCTTCTAATCACGCATAGTTAAGTCCATGAACTAAAACGGCTAGACCGATTTGATGAAATTTAAATGGGACTACACGGCAAGCATCAGCTTTTAAAGAATCATCAAAATCGGTTTACCCACTCAAAAGTCGAGGTAACAAAGATAAAAAAAACACAGACGAATTGGGTACCTCCTCCTTTTTTTAGATAAATAAATAGATTAACTCTTTATTGAAACACCATAATTTAGACAACTGTAACAAACAAACAATAAGACTTAGTGTTACAGTGGGCGGTCTTATCGCTCAAAGCGATCTCTTCCAGACAACCCCTTATTTTAAGTCGGTAACAAGAAGTGTACGCACCTCTTTCTGTGTCTGGTAAAAAGTTTTAACGGCGATTCTATACAGTTTTTAATCAATTAGATAGAGGTTATAAAAAACTAACACGTCATTAACAAGGAGTCCATATAGGTAACGAGGCATAACCTGGCCGTTTCAAATTGACCATAAAATCATTACCTGTTATTTATTCTATGCTTTTACGTTGATTTCTTCGTTTGTAGTTTAGTTTTATACGTTTTATTTTTACTTTTGCGGTGTAAAAATGTTAAGCACTTTTTAACTGACTTCAAAAATGGAATGCAACTCTTTCTGACACGACTGCCCAAAAAAGGTAGTGTTATGTTTTCAGGGTGCATGTATGCATGTTTGTGAGTTTCTTTATTCCACCATAACTGCTAAACGGCTTTACCGATTTTACATAAAAAAATAAAAAACAAACTGGCAGATACGCCATATTGATAGTAGAATTTTTTTCTTCTTTAATACATGTTGTTGGTGGTTGTTAACAAAATGAAGGGCTTTAAAAACGATCCATAAATATATTAATTTCAATGGATTTGTTCAATTTAATTTATAGGTCATACTTCAGAGGTGGCACTATTTAAATTTCATCAGCATCGGTTTAGTAGTTCTAGGGTTAAAAAAAAAAAACAAAAAAAATAAAATGTTTCAAATAACTGAAAAAATTAATAGCCTATATTATTAATCCATAATTGCAAGGTGACAGTTTTGTGTGCTTTGTGAGTGAATGAAAAAAGACAAGAATATAAGATATACCTAGTTATTTTATTTAAAAACGGAGCTGACTTCTCACACTGAGAAGTATAAAATAACTTGTGGAAGACTATACCGGAAGGTAGGCATCAGTGCCTCCTGAGGAATTGACATCTTATGGGATATGGATGGGGTTTTGCTAAGGCCTCCTTGATGAGGAGGCCATGTTCAGCAGTGGACAATCTAGCTGTTACTGTAATAACACAGTAGGTCAACTTCACAACTCAACTTCATCCGGGACCCGGTTAGTTTTTACCAACTTCAAAAAAAGGTGGAGGTACTCAATTCACGTGCATTTTTTTTATGTTTATCATCTCAGGACTTGAGATTGTGTGAACCGATTTTGATGATTCTAATCCATATAAATTTCATTAAATTCGGTCAAGGCGTTTATGAGTTACACTCCAATAACAAAGTATTTTCCTTTCTTGATGATATAGTCATTGACTGTGAATTACAATCGATCCCATAAGTAGCAAGGGTCACTAAAAGGGTCAACATTTTTTTTACCAAAATATTGAACCGAGTTCAACATTCGTAATGTGTGAAATAACTTGTCGAAGTCGGTACCATGTGCGCAATATTATGATAATAGGTACATTAGAACCATTAAGGTGAGTGCTGAAGTCGGTTAAATTTTTTGCAAAACATTTTTTACCTGACAAGTAGGTATTCTTTTATCCTCGATTGTTACTGGTATTCAAATACTTGTTCTTAAGTCGAACATTACAGTTATTTCCCCTACTGCTCACTGGGTAGAAGACCACAAATACCTAAGTACATTACCACCACAATTACTGCCCCATAGTTATGGGGTATACGCCTAAGCAAGAGGGCAGATGCCTTGAATCTTTGTCTCCCATATGTAACAAAAACTCCGGCTTACCATGTTACAGCTGCTATATTTCATACTTATTTTATATTCCACTATTCGGGTAAGCTCACTGTCAGTACACACTGTATAGCTTTAGTACTGTCGTATATTATACATGGCACTTTGCGTATTTAGTACAGTAACGTCCTTACACTACAAGAATCTATTGAAGACTGCCTCGAATTCTCCCTGCAACTGGCCATGTTTACTCTCCCCTCCAAGTATTACGTCACGAGTCAAATCAATGTCTAATGGACTACGTAATTATCAAATAACATACTAACGAGTCAAATAAAATACTTTCAAGTAAATTGTAAGGCTTTAAATTAGGTACAAATAAAATTGAAACTAAACATATAACATCTTTCGACCAAATACGTTATCTTTCGGTCAAACGCTAGTCAATTAGGGCTCCGATTCTTTTAGCTATTGAACAGCGTAAACGCAACTTAATTGCATGAAAATTGTAGTTTTTGACAGTATCCGTAGTCTGCCCGCTATTTAGGTTCGATCGCAAGTCAGCGGCTTGCTATCAATAGTTTTTGACATATTTGGTATGCTGTAAGCTATTTTGTTGCGATTGCGTTGCTACAGTAGCATACAATATTTTGGAGGATTTTAGATAGAAAAATAGCTAAAAGTTTTGAATTGTTTGCTAGAAAACCATTGTATTTTGACTGATGCTTGATTGATAGTTTTCATTATTATTTCAGTGGCATCATTCGCAAGCCATAGCACAGCCATACGATAGCGACGCGATTGCTATACAACTGCGATTAGGAGCTAGAATTAGCAGACTACCGAATTTGACATTAACAGCAGTTCGATCGCAGAAGCATCGCAGTAGTGTGGCGTTTGGTCAATAGCTAAGAGAATTGGGGCCCTGATGTAAAAAATACCGTAACGTATTACCACGGAATCACACGACCCCATGCTGCCCCATTGCCGTAGAATTTATTGACATATGTTTACTAATGATCAATGGATGGAGAATTACTAAGCAGATTTTGAGCTACCTGAAATTGGAATGTAACTCTTTGATTGGACAGTCCCACCAACTTATCTGTTCAGGTGGCAGAAAAAAGAACTACAACATTCCTTCAAATTGTGACAGTTTGTAGTTGATTTCCATGACTAGTAGCGCCCTCGAAAACTGCACAGTTAAGTTGGTGGTACTATACTACATATCACTTTGATGTGTATACTGTTTCGTTGGTGTGTGTGTGTAAAAGGCACCCTTCTTCTTTTTTTATGCTTTATCTCTATATACCACTATCTCACCTGATGGTAAATGATGATGTGGTCGAAGATGTTGTTCAGGCTAACCAGTACTTCTAGTACTGGCTCTCAAGGATAGCTGCCGGAACACACGGTTAGATCTTGGCGACAGATTTTTTTTCTTGCGTGTGGTAGCTAGCCAGGTGGGCATTCGCAAATGCCCACCTGGCTTGCTACCACATGCTAGAACGACTGCCATCGTAAGATGACAACCGGGACCGACGGCTTAACGTGCCCTCCGAAGCACGTGCACACTCAGTAGTAATGTCACTAGCGTTCACCCATCCAACTCATGACCGCGCGCGACGTTGCTTTACTTTGCTGATCGGTTAAGAACAGCTAAGTAAACTTCGCTACGAGCGGTTCTTTCTTCTTTGTGTGCCCTGTCCTCATCGGATGCGACCATCTCTCGGAACTTACTCCTGTCTTGTGATACTCGGATTGTACAAATTATACGGTTTTGATGAGGAAATTTTAGTAGCAGTTTGGAATCTTTTGTAGCCTAGAACTGCGGATGGTAGGTAGCAGGTTCGCCCCTTATTACATTGGAGCTGAGCCGATTTGCCGCAACGTGGGTGTTTACGTGAACAGTCGTGAAGATATGTTGAAGCAATGATGGCCGAGCGGTTATATCTATGGACTGCCGTGCCGCAGGTCCATGGTTCAATCCCTACCGCCGACTTGAGCCTCACCGCATGTTGGAAGGGCATTATGTGAATGCTCTGGCTAGCTACCACCCTCAAGTAGAAAATTTGTCGTCAAGCAAATAAAAAGTGTGTTCCGGCAGCAGTCCTTGAAAGCCAGTAAAATTACAGGCACATGATATGTAACAACTGTATCACTTAGGGTGGCAAGCGCAGTCCAATTCGTCACTTCTGACGATATACTCGTACATCTGTTATGAGATTAGTCAACTTAACATCAGGTGGGCCTCGTGCAAATTCCGTCAAAAATACATAAAATAAAAATGTTTTTAAAGCACAATCCGTGGCTTCTAGTTTTCTTTACGGAACTCTAAATCCTTAGCTCCAGTGACAGCTAGGACACTACTTAAGGGCAGGCACATTAAAGGATACAAAATAAACGGAATGAATCATACCCGCTATCGCGCCTTAAGCCTTTAGATAAAGGGGGAATGGGCCAAAGAGTAGAAGGGACATACATATGATGGAAGTTTTAAAATACCTACGCAAATGTACAAGTATTTTTTATTCTAGCCATATGGTTTGAATGTCTTGGATTAGTGTCGCTTATAAATAAGAGATATAGTGGACAAAGGCTAGCCTATTAGTAATAAAAAACCCTAACGTAATATAAGTCTCTAGCAATAAAAAATAATTTATTATTATAGAGCTATAAGCAGTCATGTTGACTTAGCGATCAGAGCATAGCCCGACTATAAGGGTGGTTAGCGCGGGTTCGAATCCCACACATAACTATATTTTTTTCTCTCATAAATTTGTAATTTTGTAATGTAATTCACCAAGCAGGCGTTATTGCAAACATAACAATATTAAAACTAAAAAAGTTGTATTGGTGAATCCAGGTTTATTTTGTTGATATCATCATCACCAACTGCTAGACCTTAATTTGACCTGCAGCTGCATCATATTGTTGTCAATCTCACTGTAGGCAAAAATCTCTTTTTACCGACTTAAAAAAACGGAGGAGGTACTTAATTCGTTTATATATTTATTATAATATATAATTATTTATAATATATAAAGCTCGATTACCACTGACTGACTCACTGACTGACTGACTGACATAAATGTTCTCCTAGAAGGAGACGAGTAGGAACAAGGTGATGTATGGCAAAAATGTTCGGGTGGTTTTGGTGAGTATGAGAAAAATCGAAAATCATAAAAAAGACGCCTGCCAAGTGAAGATGGATGAGGTATCTCAAAAACGGTAAGAGATAGGTAGGGGGTGTTTGAACAAATGTCATAGGGAATCGGAAGTTTAGTCGAATGACACCTGTCAAAAATCCAAAATGGCGGATTTCAAGATGGCCGCCATACAAAGTGATCCGAGCCTGCTGAAGCGAGGCCGTTAGGCCGTGCTTCAGTAGGGGCGGAGCAGTTTGTATGGTGGCCGTCTTGAAATCCGACATTTTGGATGTGTCTTACGTGCTCCTATCATTCTTTATACTGCATTTGGAGTGTTTTTCCTTAATTTTCGAATATATTAGGAGTTTTAGTGGGATTTTTGACTAAATTTGGAGTTACTGTCCAACATTAGTGTAGTAGCGAGCCCGAAGGGCGAGCTCCTGGTGAGGCCGAAGGCCGAACTTTCGGTCCGCGAGGCCGAAGGCCGAGCGTATGATGCGCGAGCCCGAAGGGCGAGCGCTTGGCGAGGCCGCAGGCCGAGCCGTGTTAGTAACTTGCGAGGCCGAAGGCCGAGCTCCGACTTGAGAGTATTTTCCACGTCACCGACTGGTCTCCATGGCAACTGCCTGCGGTAACCGAAGCACCTACGAGTGGGGTTCCTTAACAAAAGTGACTCAGAACCTTGGTCCCATTCTGCCCGTATCACCTTTTTATCGTAGTAGGGTGAATTTGTTTTTTGTGGCTACAGTATGGTTCTTTATTGTATTGAGAGTTTATATGGGATTTCATACTTCTATTGGAGTTTTGAACATACTTTTTTCCAACGTATCAGGAGTTTTGATATAGTTTAGTACTGTATAACGATAAATGCGGGCCGCATGCGGCCCGCACACTGCCCGAAAAACTAGTTAATAATATATAAAGCTCGATTACCACTCACTGACTGACTGACTGACTGATTGACATAAATGTTCTCCTAGAAGGAGACGAGTAGGGCTAAAATGATGTATGGCAAAAATGTTCGGGGGGTTTAGGTGAGTATGGGAAAAATCGAAAATCATTAAAAAGACGCCTGCCAAGTAAAGATGGATGACGTATCTCGAAAACGGTGCAAGATAGGTAGGGGGTGTTTGACCAAATGTCATAGGGAATCGGGAGAGCAGTCGAATGACACCTGTCAAAAATCCAAAATGGCGTATTTCAAGATGGCCGCCATACAAAGTGATCCGAGCCTGCTGAAGCGAGGCCGTTAGGCCGAGCTTCAGTAGGGGCGGAGCAGTTTGTATGGTGGCCGTCTTGAAATCCGACATTTTGGATGTGTCTTACGTGCTCCTATCATTCTTTATACTGCATTTGGAGTTTTTTATCTTTATTTTCGACTGTATTAGGAGTTTTTGTGGGATTTTTGACTGAATTTGGAGTAACTGTCCTACATTAGTGTAGTAGCGAGCCCGAAGGGCGAGCTTCTGGTGAGGCCGAAGGCCGAATTTTCGGCTCGCGAGGCCGAAGGCCGAGCGTTTGGTGCGTGAGCCCGAAGGGCGAACGCTTGGCGAGGCCGTAGGCCGAGCCGTGTTAGTAACTTGCGAGGCCGAAGGCCGAGCTCCGAATCGAGAGTATTTTCCACATCTCTGACTGGTCTCCATGGCAACTGCCCGCGGTAACCGAAGCACCTACGAGTTGGGTTCCTTAACAAAAGTGATTCAGAACCTTGGTACCATTCTGCCCGTACCACCTTTTTATGGCAGTAGGGTGATTTTGCTTTTGTGGCTACAGTATGGTTCTTTATTGTATTGAGAGTTTATATGGGATTTCATACTTCTAATGGAGTTTTGAACATACTTTTTTTAATGTATAAGGTGTTTTGATATTGTTCAAACTTGCACAACGATAAATGCGGGCCGCATGCGGCCCGCACACTGCCCGAAAAACTAGTATTATTTATAATATATAAAGCTCGATTACCACTCACTGACTGACTGACTGACTGACTGATTGACATAAATGTTCTCCTAGAAGGAGCAGAGTAGGGTTAAAATGATGTATGGCAAAAATGTTCGGGGGGTTTTGGTGAGTATGAGAAAAATCGAAAATCATAAAAATGACGCCTGCCAAGTGATGATGGATGACGTATCTCGAAAACGGTAAGAGATAGGTAGGGGGTGTTTGAACAAATGTCATAGGGAATCGGGAGAGCAGTCGAATGACATCTGTCAAAAATCCAAATTGGCGGATTTCAAGATGGCCGCCATACAAAATGTTCCGAGCCTGCTGAAGCGAGGCCTTTAGGCCGAGCTTCAGTAGGGGCGGAGCAGTTTGTATGGTGGCCGTCTTGAAATCCGTTATTTTGGATGTGCCCCACGTGCTCCTATCATTCTTTATACTGCATTTGGAGTGTTTTACCTTATATTTTCGACTGTATGAGGAGTTTTTGTGGGATTTTTGACTGAATTTGTAGTTACTGTCCTACATAAGTGTAGTAGCGAGCCCGAAGGGCGAGCTCCTGGTGAGGCCGAAGGCCGAACTTTCGGGCCGCGAGGCCGAAGGCCGAGCGTATGTTGCGCGAGCCCGAAGGGCGAGCGCCTTGCGAGGCCGTAGGCCGAGCTGTATTTGTAACTTGCGAGGCCGAAGGCCGAGCTCCGACTTGAGAGTATTTTCCACGTCTCCGACTGGTCTCCATGGCAACTGCCTGCGGTAACCGAAGCACCTACGAGTGGGGTTCCTTAACAAAAGTGACTCAGAACCTTCGTACCATTCTGCCCGTACCACCTTTTTATGGCAGTAGGGTGAATCTGATTTGGTGGCTACAGTTTGGTTCCATATTGTATATAGAGTTTATATAGTATTTCATACTTCTATTGGAGTTTTGGATATTACTTTTTTTTAATGTATAACGTGCTTTTATGACAGTTCCTACTGACTCAAGATAGATGCGGGCCGCATGCGGCCCGCACACTGCCCGAAAAACTAGTTTATAATATATAAAGCTCGATTACCACTCACTGACTGACTGACTGATTGACATAAATGTTCTCCTAGAAGGAGCAGAGTAGGGCTAAAATGATGTATGGCAAAAATGTTTGGGGGGTTTTGGTGAGTATGAGAAAAATCGAAAATCATTAAAAAGACGCCTGCCAAGTGATGATGGATGACGTATCTCGAAAACGGTAAGAGATAGGTAGGGGGTGTTTGAACAAATGTCATAGAGAATCGGGAGAGCAGTCGAATGACACCTGTCAAAAATCCAAAATGGCGGATTTCAAGATGGCCGCCATACAAAATGCTCCGAGCCTGCTGAAGCGAGGCCTTTAGGCCGAGCTTCAGTAGGGGCGGAGCAGTTTGTATGGTGGCCTTCTTGAAATCCGCCATTTTGGATTTGTCCCAGGTGCTCCTCTCATTCTTCATACTGCATTTGGAGTGTTTTACCTTATATTTTCGACTGTATTAGGAGTTTTTGTGGGTTTTTTGACTGAATTTGGAGTAACTGTTCTACATTAGTGTATAGCGAGCCCAAAGGGCAACCACCTGGTGAGGCCGAAGGCCGAACTTTCGGTCCGCGAGGCCGAAGGCCGAGCGAATGGTGCGCGAGCCCGAAGGGCGAGCGCTTGGCGAGGCCGCAGGCCGAGCCGTATTAGTAACTTGCGAGGCCGAAGGCCGAGCTCCGACTTGAGAGTATTTTCCACGTCACCGACTGGTCTCCATGGCAACTGCCTGCGGTAACCGAAGCACCTACGAGTGGGGTTCCTTAACAAAAGTGATTCAGAACCTTGGTACCATTCTGCCCGTACCACCTTTTTATGGCAGTAGGGTGAATTTGGTTTGGTGATAACAGTACGGTTCTCTATTGTATTAAGGGTTTGTATGGGAAATCGTACATCTTTAGGTGTTTTGAAATAATTTTTTTTAATGTATAAGGTGTTTTGATATTGTTCAAACTTGCACAACGATAAATGCGGGCCGCATGCGGCCCGCACACTGCCCGAAAAACTAGTTATAATATATAAAGCTCGATTACCACTCACTGACTGACTGACTGACTGATTGACATAAATGTTCTCCTAGAAGGAGACGAGTAGGGCTAAAATGATGTATGGCAAAAATGTTCGGGGGGTTTTGGTGAGTATGAGAAAAATCGAAAATCATAAAAAAGACGCCTGCCAAGTAAAGATGGATAACGTATCTCGAAAACGGTAAGAGATGGGTTAGAGGTGTTTGAACAAATGTCATAGGGAATCGGGAGAGCAGTCGAATGACACCTGTCAAAAATCCAAAATGGCGGATTTCAAGATGGCCGCCATACAAAGTGATCCGAGCCTGCTGAAGCGAGGCCGTTAGGCCGAGCTTCAGTAGGGGCGGAGCAGTTTGTATGGCGGCCGTCTTGAAATCCGACATTTTGGATGTGTCACACGTGCTCCTATCATTCTTTATACTGCATTTGGAGTGTTTTACCTACATTTTCGACTGTATTAGGAGTTTTTGTGGGATTTTTGACTGAATTTGGAGTTACTGTCCAACATTAGTGTATAGCGAGCCCGAAGGGCGAGCTCCTGGTGAGGCCGAAGGCCGAACTTTCGGTCCGCGAGGCCGAAGGCCGAGCGTATGGTGCGTGAGCCCGAAGGGCGAACGCTTGGCGAGGCCGTAGGCCGAGCCGTATTAGTAACTTGCGAGGCCGAAGGCCGAGCTCCGACTTGAGAGTTTTTTTCACGTCTCCGACTGGTCTCCATGGCAACTGCCCGCGGTAACCGAAGCACCTACGAGTGGGGTTTCTTAACAAAAGTGACTCAGAACCTTGGTACCATTCTGCCCGTACCACCTTTTTATGGCAGTAGGGTGAATTTGCTTTAGTGGCTACAGTATGGATCTTTATTGTATGGAGAGTTTATTTGGGATTTCATACTTCTATTGGAATTTTGAACTTATTTTTTTTAAATGTATAATGGGTTAAGGTATAGTTTAGTACTGCATAACGATAAATGCGGGCCGCATGCGGCCCGCACACTGCCCGAAAAACTAGTTATAATATATAAAGCTCGATTACCACTGACTGACTGACTGACATAAATGTTCTCCTAGAAGGAGCAGAGTAGGGTTAAAATGAAGTATGGCAAAAATGTTCGGGAGGTTTTGGTGAGTATGAGAAAAATCGAAAATCATAAAAATGACGCCTGCCAAGTTAAGATGGATAACGTATCTCAAAAACGGTACAAGAAAGGTAGGGGGTGTTTGAACAAATGTCATAGGGAATTGGGAGAGCAGTCGAATGACACCTGTCAAAAATCCAAAATGGCGGATTTCAAGATGGCCGCTATACAAAATGGTCCGAGCCTGCTGAAGCGAGGCCGTTAGGCCGAGCTTCAGTAGGGGCGCAGCAGTTTGTATGGTGGCCGTCTTGAAATCCGACATTTTGGATGTGTCTTACGTGCTCCTATCATTCTTTATACTGCATTTGGAGTGTTTTACCTTCATTTCGACTGTATTAGGAGTTTTTGTGGGATTTTTGACTGAATTTGGAGTTACTGTCCAACATTAGTGTATAGTGAGCCCGAAGGGCGAGCTCCTGGTGAGGCCGAAGGCCGAACTTTCGGCTCGCGAGGCCGAAGGCCGAGCGTAGGGTGCGTGAGCCCGAAGGGCGAGCGCTTGGCGAGGCCGCAGGCCGAGCCGTGTTAGTAACTTGCGAGGCCGAAGGCCGAGCTCCGACTTGAGAGTATTTTCCACGTCTCAGACTGGTCTCCATGGCAACAGCCCGCGATAACCGAAGCACCTACGATAACCGAAGCACCTACCTATTAAGAGTTTGTATGGGATTTAATACTTCTATTGGAGTTTTGTTTTTTTTTTTAATGTCAATGTTTTTTGAAATAGTTTAGTACTGCATAACGATAAATGCGGGCCGCATGCGGCCCGCACACTGCCCGAAAAACTAGTTATTTATAATATATAAAGCTCGATTACCACTGACTGACTGACTGACTCACTGACATAAATGTTCTCCTAGAAGGAGCAGAGTAGGGTAAAAATGAAGTATGGCAAAAATGTTCGGGTGGTTTTGGTGAGTATGAGAAAAATCGAAAATCATTAAAATGACGCCTGCCAATTAAAGATGGATGGTATATCTCAAAAACGGTACAATATAGGTAGGGGGTGTTTGAACAAATGTCATAGGGAATCGGAAGAGCAGTCGAATGACACCTGTCAAAAATCCAAAATGGCGGATTTCAAGATGGCCGCCATACAAATTGATCCGAGCCTGCTGAAGCGAGGCCGTTAGGCCGAGGTTCAGTAGGGGCGGAGCAGTTTGTATGGGGGCCTTCTTGAAATCCGCCATTTTGGATTTGTCCCAGGTGCTCCTATCATTCTTTATACTGCATTTGAAGTGTATTACCTTATATTTTCGACTGTATTAGGAGTTTTTGTGGGATTTTTGACTGAATTTGGAGTTACTGTCCTACATAAGTGTAGTAGCGAGCCCGAAGGGCGAGCTCCTGGTGAGGCCGAAGGCCGAACTTTCGGTCCGCGAGGCCGAAGGCCGAGCGTATGATGCGCGAGCCCGAAGGGCGAGCGCTTGGCGAGGCCGCAGGCCGAGCCGTGTTGGTAACTTGCGAGGCCGAAGGCCGAGCTCCGACTTGAGAGTTTTTTCCACGTCTCCGACTGGTCTCCATGGCAACTGCCCGCGGTAAGCGAAGCACCTACGATTGGGGTTCCTTAACAAAAGTGACTCAGAACTTTGGTCCCATTCTGCCCGTACCACCTTTTTATGGCAGTAGGGTGAATCTGTTTTAGTGGCTACAGTATTATTCTTTATTGTATTGAGAGTTAATATGGGATTTCATACTTCTAATGGAGTTTTGAACATACTTTTTTTTAATGTATAAGGTGTTTTGATATTGTTCACACTTGCACAACGATAAATGCGGGCCGCATGCGGCCCGCACACTGCCCGAAAAACTAGTTTATAATATATAAAGCTCGATTACCACTGACTGATTGACATAAATGTTCTCCTAGAAGGAGACGAGTAGGAGCAACGTGATGTATGGCAAAAATGTTCGGGGGGTTTTGGTGAGTATGGGAAAAATCGAAAATCATTAAATTGACGCCTGCCAAGTGAAGATGTATGGCGTATCTCAAAAACGGTAAGAGATAGGTAGGGGGTGTTTGACCAAATGTCATAGGGAATCGGGAGAGCAGTCGAATGACACCTGTCAAAAATCCAAAATGGCGGATTTCAAGATGGCCGCCATACAAAGTGATCCGAGCCTGCTGAAGCGAGGCCGTGAGGCCGAGCTTCAGTAGGGGCGGAGCAGTTTGTATGGTGGCCGTCTTGAAATCCGACATTTTGGATGTGTCTTACGTGCTCCTATCATTCTTTATACTGCATTTGGAGTTTTTTATCTTTATTTTCGACTGTATTAGGAGTTTTTGTGGGATTTTTGACTGAATTTGGAGTAACTGTCCTACATTAGTGTAGTAGCGAGCCCGAAGGGCGAGCTTCTGGTGAGGCCGAAGGCCGAACTTTCGGCCCGCGAGGCCGAAGGCCGAGCGTATGGGGCGTGAGCCCGAAGGGCGAGCGCATGGCGAGGCCGGAGGCCGAGCCGTGTTAGTAACTTGCGAGGCCGAAGGCCGAGCTCCGACTTGAGAGTATTTTCCACGTCTCCGAATGGTCTCCATGGCAACTGCCCGTGGTAAGCGAAGCACCTACGAGTGGGGTTCTTTAACAAAAGTGACTCAGAATCTTGGTACCATTCTGCCCGTTCCACTTTTTTATGGCAGTAGGGTGAATCTGGTTTGGTGGCTACAGTATGGTTCGTTGTTGTATTGAGAGTTTATATGGGATTTCATAATGTTATGGAATTTGTTTTTATTATTTTTTATATGTATAAGGTGTTGATGTATTGTTTAGTACTGCATAACGATAAATGCGGGCCGCATGCGGCCCGCACACTGTCCGAAAAACTAGTTATTAATAATATATAAAGCTCGATTACCACTCACTGACTGACTGACTGACTGATTGACATAAATGTTCTCCTAGAAGGAGCAGAGTAGGGTAAAAATGAAGTATGGCAAAAATGTTCGGGGGGTTTTGGTGAGTATGGGAAAAATCGAAAATCATTAAATTGACGCCTGCCAAGTGAAGATGTATGGCGTATCTCAAAAACGGTAAGAGATAGGTAGGGGGTGTTTGACCAAATGTCATAGGGAATCGGGAGAGCAGTCGAATGACACCTGTCAAAAATCCAAAATGGCGGATTTCAAGATGGCCGCCATACAAAGTGATCCGAGCCTGCTGAAGCGAGGCCGTTAGGCCGAGCTTCAGTAGGGGCGGAGCAGTTTGTATGGTGGCCATCTTGAAATCCGACAATTTGGATGTGACCCACGTGCTCCTATCATTCTTTATACTGCATTTGGAGTGATTTACCCTATATTTTCGACTGTATTAGGAGTTTTTGTGGGATTTTTGACTAAATTTGGAGTTACTGTCATACATAAGTGAAGTAGCGAGCCCGAAGGGCGAGCTCCTGGTGAGGCCGAAGGCCGAACTTTCGGTCCGCGAGGCCGAAGGCCGAGCGTATGATGCGCGAGCCCGAAGGGCGAGTGCCTGGCGAGGCCGCAGGCCGAGCCGTATTAGTAACTTGCGAGGCCGAAGGCCGAGCTCCGACTTGAGAGTTTTTTCCACGTTTCCGACTGGTCTCCATGGCAACTGTCCGCGTTAACCGAAGCACCTACGAGTGGGGTTCCTTAACAAAAGTGACTCAGAACCTTGGTCCCATTCTGCCCGTACCACCTTTTTATGGCAGTAGGGTAAATTTGGTTTGGTGGCTGCTGTACGGTTTTCTAATGTATTAAGTGTTTGTATGGGAAATCGTACATCTTTTGGTGTTTTGAAATATTTTTTTTTAATGTACAAGGTGTTTTGATATTGTTCAAACTTGCACAACGATAAATGCGGGCCGCATGCGGCCCGCACACTGCCCGAAATACTAGTTTATAATATATAAGGCTCGATTACCACTGACTGACTCACTGACTCACTGACATAAATGTTCTCCTAGAAGGAGCAGAGTAGGGTAAAAATGAAGTATGGCAAAAATGTTCGGCGGGTTTAGGTGAGTATGAGAAAAATCGAAAATCATTAAAAAGACGCCTGCCAAGTGATGATGGATGACGTATCTCAAAAACGGAAAGAGATAGGTAGGGGGTGTTTGAACAAATGTCATAGGGAATCGGGAGAGCAGTCGAATGACATCTGTCAAAAATCCAAAATGGCGGATTTCAAGATGGCCGCCATACAAAATGCTCCGAGCCTGCTGAAGCGAGGCCTTAAGGCCGAGCTTCAGTAGGGGCGGAGCAGTTTGTATGGTGGCCGTCTTGCAATCCGACATTTTGTATGTGTCTTACGTGCTCCTATCATTCTTTATACTGCATTTGGAGTTTTTTATCTTTATTTTCGACTGTATTAGGAGTTTTTGTGGGATTTTTGACTGAATTTGGAGTAACTGTCCTACATTAGTGTAGTAGCGAGCCCGAAGGGCGAGCTTCTGGTGAGGCCGAAGGCCGAACTTTCGGTCCGCGAGGCCGAAGGCCGAGCGTTTGATGCGCGAGCCCGAAGGGCGAGCGCCTGGCGAGGCCGTAGGCCGAGCCGTATTAGTAACTTGCGAGGCCGAAGGCCGAGCTCCGACTTGAGAGTATTTTCCACATCTCCGACTGGTCTCCATGGCAACTGCCTGCGGTAACCGCAGCACCTACGAGTGGGGTTCCTTAACAAAAGTGACTCAGAACCTTGGTACTATTCTGCCCGTACAACCTTTTTATGGCAGTAGGGTGAATCTGCTTTAGTGGCTGCAGTATGGTTCTTTATTGTATTGAGAGTTTATATGGGATTTCGTACTTCTATTGGAGTTTTGAACATACTTTTTTCCAACGTATCAGGAGTTTTGATATAGTTTAGTACTGCATAACGATAAATGCGGGCCGCATGCGGCCCGCACACTGCCCGAAAAACTAGTTATTTATAATATATAAGGCTCGATTACCACTCACTGACTGACTGACTGACTGACTGACATAAATGTTCTCCTAGAAGGAGCAGAGTAGGGTAAAAATGAAGTATGGCAAAAATGTTCGGGGGGTTTTGGTGAGTATGAGAAAAATCGAAAATCATTAAAAAGACGCCTGCCAAGGAAAGATGTATGTCGTATCTCGAAAACGGTAAGAGATAGGTAGGGGGTGTTTGAACAAATGTCATAGGGAATCGGGAGACCAGTTGAATGACACCTGTCAAAAATCCAAAATGGCGGATTTCAAGATGGCCGCCATACAAATTGATCCGAGCCTGCTAAAGCGAGGCCGTTAGGCCGAGCTTCAGTAGGGGCGGAGCAGTTTGTATGGTGGCCTTCTTGAAATCCGCCATTTTGGATTTGTCCCAGGTGCTCCTCTCATTCTTCATACTGCATTTGGAGTGATTTACCCTATATATTCGACTGTATTAGGAGTTTTTGTGGGATTTTCGACTGAATTTGGAGTTACTGTCCTACATTAGTGAAGTTGCGAGCCCGAAGGGCGAGCTCCTGGTGAGGCCGAAGGCCGAACTTTCGGTCCGCGAGGCCGAAGGCCGAGCGCATGATGCGCGAGCCCGAAGGGCGAGCGCTTTGCGAGGCCGCAGGCCGAGCCGTGTTAGTAACTTGCGAGGCCGGAGGCCGAGCTCCGACTTGAGAGTATTTTCCACATCTCCGACTGGTCTCCATGGCAACTGCCCGCGGTAACCGAAGCACCTACGAGTGGGGTTCTTTAACAAAATTGACTCAGAACCTTGGTACCATTCTGCCCGTACCACCTTTTTATGGCAGTAGGGTGAATCTGCTGTAGTGGCTACGGTATGGTTCTTTATTGTATTGAGAGTTTATATGGGATTTCATACTTCTATTGGTGTTTTGAAATATTTTTTTTTAAAGTATAAGGTGTTTTGATATTGTTCAAACTTGCACAACGATAAATGCGGGCCGCATGCGGCCCGCACACTGCCCGAAAAACTAGTTATTAATAATATATAAAGCTCGATTACCACTCACTGACTGACTGACTGACTGATTGACATAAATGTTCTCCTAGAAGGAGACGAGTAGGGCTAAAATGATGTATGGCAAAAATGTTCGGGGGGTTTTGGTGAGTATGAGAAAAATCGAAAATCATAAAAAAGACGCCTGCCAAGTAAAGATGGATAACGTATCTCGAAAACGGTAAGAGATGGGTTAGAGGTGTTTGAACAAATGTCATAGGGAATCGGGAGAGCAGTCGAATGACACCTGTCAAAAATCCAAAATGGCGGATTTCAAGATGGCCGCCATACAAAATGCTCCGAGCCTGCTGAAGCGAGGCCTTTAGGCCGAGCTTCAGTAGGGGCGGAGCAGTTTGTATGGCGGCCGTCTTGAAATCCGACATTTTGGATGTGTCTTACGTGCTCCTATCATTCTTTATACTGCATTTGGAGTTTTTTATCTTTATTTTCGACTGTATTAGGAGTTTTTGTGGGATTTTTGACTGAATTTGGAGTAACTGTCCTACATTAGTGTAGTAGCGAGCCCGAAGGGCGAGCTTCTGGTGAGGCCGAAGGCCGAACTTTCGGCCCGCGAGGCCGAAGGCCGAGCGTATGGGGCGTGAGCCCGAAGGGCGAGCGCCTGGCGAGGCCGTAGGCCGAGCCGTATTAGTAACTTGCGAGGCCGAAGGCCGAGCTCCGACTTGAGAGTATTTTCCACGTCTCCAACTGGTCTCCATGGCAACTGCCCGCGATAACCAAAGCACCTACGAGTAGGGTTCCTTAACAAATGTGACTCAAAACCTTGGTACCATTCTGCCGGAACCACCTTTTTATGGCAGTAGGGTGAATCTGGTTTTGGAGGCTACAGTTTGTTTCTTTATTGTATTGAGAGTTTTAATGGGATTTCATACTTCTATTGGAGTTTTGAAATATTTTTTTTTAATGTTAAAGGTGTATTGTTATAGTTTAGTACTGCATAACGATAAATGCGGGCCGCATGCGGCCCGCACACTGCCCGAAAAACTAGTTTATAATATATAAGGCTCGATTACCACTGACTCACTGACTGACTGATTGACATAAATGTTCTCCTAGAAGGAGCATAGTAGGGCTAAAATGATGTATGGCAGAAATGTTCGAGGGGTTTTGATGAGTATGAGAAAAATCGAAAATCATTAAAAAGACGCCTGCCAAGTGAAGATGGATGACGTATCTCAAAAACGGTAAGAGATAGGTAGGGGGTGTTTGAACAAATGTCATAGGGAATAAGGAGAGCAGTCGAATGACATCTGTCAAAAATCCAAAATGGCGGATTTCAAGATGGCCGCCATACAAATTGATCCGAGCCTGCTGAAGCGAGGCCGTTAGGCCGAGCTTCAGTAGGGGCGGAGCAGTTTGTATGGTGGCCGTCTTGAAATCCGACATTTTGGATGTGTCTTACATGCTCCTATCATTCTTTATACTGCATATGGAGTGTTTTACCTTTATTTTCAACTGTATTAGGAGTTTTTGTGGGAGTTTTGACTGAATTTGGAGTTACTGTCCTACGTTAGTGTAGTAGCGAGCCCGAAGGGCGAGCTCCTGGTAAGGCCGAAGGCCGAACTTTCGGTCCGCGAGGCCGAAGGCCAAGCGTATGATGCGTGAGCCCGAAGGGCGAGCGCTTGGCGAGGCCGTAGGCAAAGCCGTATTAGTAACTTGCGAGGCCGAAGGCCGAGCTCCGACTTGAGAGTATTTTCCACGTCACTGACTGGTCTCCATGGCAACTGCCCGCGGTAACCGAAGCACCTACGAGTGGGGTTCTTTAACAAAATTGACTCAGAACCTTGGTACCATTCTGCCCGTACCACCTTTTTATGGCAGTAGGGTGAATCTGCTGTAGTGGCTACGGTATGGTTCTTTATTGTATTGAGAGTTTATATGGGATTTCATACTTCTATTGGTGTTTTGAAATATTTTTTTTTAAAGTATAAGGTGTTTTGATATTGTTCAAACTTGCACAACGATAAATGCGGGCCGCATGCGGCCCGCACACTGCCCGAAAAACTAGTTATTATAATATATAAAGCTCGATTACCATTGACTCACTGACTGACATAAATGTTCTCCTAGAAGGAGACGAGTAGGAGAAAAGTGATGTATGGCAAAAATGTTCGGAGGGTTTTGGTTAGTATGAGAAAAATCGAAAATCATTAAAAAGACGCCTGACAAGTAAAGATGGATGACATATCTCGAAAACGGTAAGAGATAGGTAGGAGGTGTTTGAACAAATGTCATAGGGAATCGGGAGAGCAGTCGAATGACATCTGTCAAAAATCCAAAATGGCGGATTTCAAGATGGCCGCCATACAAAATGCTCCGAGCCTGCTGAAGCGAGGCCTTTAGGCCGAGCTTCAGTAGGGGCGGAGCAGTTTGTATGGGGGCCATCTTGAAATCCGACATTTTGGATGTGTCACACGTGCTCCTATCATTCTTTATACTGCATTTGGAGTGTTTTACCTACATTTTCGACTGTATTAGGAGTTTTTGTGGGAATTTGGACTGAATTTGGAGTAACTGTCCTACATTAGTGTATAGCGAGCCCAAAGGGCAATTACCTGTTGAGGCCAAAGGCCGAACTTTCGGTCCGCGAGGCCGAAGGCCGAGCGTATGGTGCGTGAGCCCGAAGGGCGAGCGCTTGGCGAGGCCGCAGGCCGAGCCGTGTTAGTAACTTGCGAGGCCGAAGGCCGAGCTCCGACTTGAGAGTTTTTTTCACGTCTCCGACTGGTCTCCATGGCAACTGCCCGCGGTATCCGAAGCACCTACGAGTGGGGTTCCTTAACAAAAGTGACTCAGAACCTTGGTACCATTCTGTCCGTACCACCTTTTTATGGCAGTAGGGTGAATCTGCTTTAGTGGCTACAGTATGGTTCTTTATTGTATTAAGAGTTTATATGGAATTTCATACTTCTATTGGAGTTTTGAAATATTTTTTTTTAATGTATAAGGTGTTTTGATATTGTTCAAACTTGCACAACGATAAATGCGGGCCGCATGCGGCCCGCACACTGCCCGAAATACTAGTTTATTTATAATATATAAAGCTCGATTACCACTGACTGACTGACTGACTCACTGACATAAATGTTCTCCTAGAAGGAGCAGAGTAGGGTAAAAATGAAGAATAGCAAAAATGTTCGGAGGGTTTTGGTGAGTATGAGAAAAATCGAAAATCATTAAAAAGACGCCTGCCAAGTAAAGATGGATGACGTATCTCAAAAACGGTACGAGATAGGTAGGGGGTGTTTGAACAAATGTCATAGGGAATCGGGAGAGCAGTCGAATGACACCTGTCAAAAATCCAAAATGGCGGATTTCAAGATGGCCGCCATACAAAGTGATCCGAGCCTGCTGAAGCGAGGCCTTTAGGCCGAGCTTCAGTAGGGGCGGAGCAGTTTGTATGGTGGCCGTCTTGAAATCCGACAATTTGGATGTGACCCACGTGCTCCTATCATTCTTTATACTGCATTTGGAGTGATTTACCCTATATTTTCGACTGTATTAGGAGTTTTTGTGGGATTTTCGACTGAATTTGGAGTAACTGTCCTACATTAGTGAAGTTGCGAGCCCGAAGGGCGAGCTTCTGGTGAGGCCGAAGGCCGAACTTTCGGTCCGCGAGGCCGAAGGCCGAGCGTATGATGCGCGAGCCCGAAGGGCGAGTGCTTTGCGAGGCCGCAGGCCGAGCCGTGTTAGTAACTTGCGAGGCCGAAGGCCGAGCTCCGACTTGAGATTATTTTCCACATCTCCGACTGGTCTCCATAGCAAATGCCCGCGGTAACCGAAGCACCTACGAGTGGGGTTCCTTCACAAAAGTGACTCAGAACCTTGGCACCATTCTGCCCGTACCACCTTTTTATGGCAGTAGGGTGCATCTGCTTTAGTGGCTACAGTATGGTTCTTTAGTGTATGAAGAGTTTGTATAAGATTTCATTTTTCTAATGGAGTTTTGAACACACTTTTTTAACGTATTAGGTGTTTCTGTGAAATTTCCAAATGAGTAAAGATAGATGCGGGCCGCATGCGGCCCGCACACTGCCCGAAATACTAGTTATTTATAATATATAAAGCTCGATTACCACTGACTGACTGACTGACTCACTGACATAAATGTTCTCCTAGAAGGAGCAGAGTAGGGTAAAAATGAAGTATGGCAAAAATGTTCGGGTGGTTTTGGTGAGTATGAGAAAAATCGAAAATCATTAAAAAGACGCCTGCCAAGTGATGATGGATGACGTATCTCGAAAACGGTAAGAGATAGGTAGGGGGTGTTTGAACAAATGTCATAGGGAATCGGGAGAGCAGTCGAATGACATCTGTCAAAAATCCAAAATGGCGGATTTCAAGATGGCCGCCATACAAAATGATCCGAGCCTGATGAAGCGAGGCCTTTAGGCCGAGCTTCAGTAGGGGCGGAGCAGTTTGTATGGTGGCCGTCTTGAAATCCGACATTTTGGATGTGTCTTACGTGCTCCTATCATTCTTTATACTGCATTTGGAGTGTTTTTCCTTAATTTTCGAATATATTAGGAGTTTTTGTGGGATTTTTGACTAAATTTGGAGTTACTGTCCAACATTAGTGTAGTAGCGAGCCCGAAGGGCGAGCTCCTGGTGAGGCCGAAGGCCGAACTTTCGGTCCGCGAGGCCGAAGGCCGAGCGTATGATGCGCGAGCCCGAAGGGCGAGCGCTTGGCGAGGCCGCAGGCCGAGCCGTGTTAGTAACTTGCGAGGCCGAAGGCCGAGCTCCGACTTGAGAGTATTTTCCACGTCACCGACTGGTCTCCATGGCAACTGCCTGCGGTAACCGAAGCACCTACGAGTGGGGTTCCTTAACAAAAGTGACTCAGAACCTTGGTTCCATTCTGCCCGTACCACCTTTTTATGGCAGTAGGGTGAATTTGCTTTAGTGGCTACAGTATGGTTCTTTATTGTATGGAGAGTTTATTTGGGATTTCATACTTCTATTGGAGTTTTGAACTTATTTTTTTTAAATGTATAAGGGGTTAAGGTAAAGTTAAGTACTGCACAACGAAAAATGCGGGCCGCATGCGGCCCGCACACTGCCCGAAATACTAGTTATAATATATAAGGCTCGATTACCACTGACTCACTGACTGACTGATTGACATAAATGTTCTCCTAGAAGGAGCATAGTAGGGCTAAAATGATGTATGGCAGAAATGTTCGAGGGGTTTTGATGAGTATGAGAAAAATCGAAAATCATTAAAAAGACGCCTGCCAAGTGAAGATGGATGACGTATCTCAAAAACGGTAAGAGATAGGTAGGGGGTGTTTGAACAAATGTCATAGGGAATAAGGAGAGCAGTCGAATGACATCTGTCAAAAATCCAAAATGGCGGATTTCAAGATGGCCGCCATACAAATTGATCCGAGCCTGCTGAAGCGAGGCCGTTAGGCCGAGCTTCAGTAGGGGCGGAGCAGTTTGTATGGTGGCCGTCTTGAAATCCGACATTTTGGATGTGTCTTACATGCTCCTATCATTCTTTATACTGCATATGGAGTGTTTTACCTTTATTTTCAACTGTATTAGGAGTTTTTGTGGGAGTTTTGACTGAATTTGGAGTTACTGTCCTACGTTAGTGTAGTAGCGAGCCCGAAGGGCGAGCTCCTGGTAAGGCCGAAGGCCGAACTTTCGGTCCGCGAGGCCGAAGGCCAAGCGTATGATGCGTGAGCCCGAAGGGCGAGCGCTTGGCGAGGCCGTAGGCAAAGCCGTATTAGTAACTTGCGAGGCCGAAGGCCGAGCTCCGACTTGAGAGTATTTTCCACGTCACTGACTGGTCTCCATGGCAACTGCCTGCGGTAACCGAAGCACCTACGAGTGGGTATCCTTAACAAAAGTGACTCAGAACCTTGGTACTATTCTGCCCGTACCACCTTTTTATGGCAGTAGGGTGAATCTGGTTTGGTGGCTACAGTTTGGTTCCTTATTGCATTAAGAGTTTGTATGGGAAATCGTACATCTTTTGGTGTTTTGAAATATTTTTTTTTAATGTACAAGGTGTTTTGATATTGTTCAAACTTGCACAACGATAAATGCGGGCCGCATGCGGCCCGCACACTGCCCGAAAAACTAGTTTATAATATATAAGGCTCGATTACCACTGACTCACTGACTGACTGATTGACATAAATGTTCTCCTAGAAGGAGCATAGTAGGGCTAAAATGATGTATGGCAGAAATGTTCGAGGGGTTTTGATGAGTATGAGAAAAATCGAAAATCATTAAAAAGACGCCTGCCAAGTGAAGATGGATGACGTATCTCAAAAACGGTAAGAGATAGGTAGGGGGTGTTTGAACAAATGTCATAGGGAATAAGGAGAGCAGTCGAATGACATCTGTCAAAAATCCAAAATGGCGGATTTCAAGATGGCCGCCATACAAATTGATCCGAGCCTGCTGAAGCGAGGCCGTTAGGCCGAGCTTCAGTAGGGGCGGAGCAGTTTGTATGGTGGCCGTCTTGAAATCCGACATTTTGGATGTGTCTTACATGCTCCTATCATTCTTTATACTGCATATGGAGTGTTTTACCTTTATTTTCAACTGTATTAGGAGTTTTTGTGGGAGTTTTGACTGAATTTGGAGTTACTGTCCTACGTTAGTGTAGTAGCGAGCCCGAAGGGCGAGCTCCTGGTAAGGCCGAAGGCCGAACTTTCGGTCCGCGAGGCCGAAGGCCAAGCGTATGATGCGTGAGCCCGAAGGGCGAGCGCTTGGCGAGGCCGTAGGCAAAGCCGTATTAGTAACTTGCGAGGCCGAAGGCCGAGCTCCGACTTGAGAGTATTTTCCACGTCACTGACTGGTCTCCATGGCAACTGCCTGCGGTAACCGAAGCACCTACGAGTGGGTATCCTTAACAAAAGTGACTCAGAACCTTGGTACTATTCTGCCCGTACCACCTTTTTATGGCAGTAGGGTGAATCTGGTTTGGTGGCTACAGTTTGGTTCCTTATTGCATTAAGAGTTTGTATGGGAAATCGTACATCTTTTGGTGTTTTGAAATATTTTTTTTTAATGTACAAGGTATTTTGATATTGTTCAAACTTGCACAACGATAAATGCGGGCCGCATGCGGCCCGCACACTGCCCGAAAAACTAGTTTATAATATATAAGGCTCGATTACCACTGACTCACTGACTGACTGATTGACATAAATGTTCTCCTAGAAGGAGCATAGTAGGGCTAAAATGATGTATGGCAGAAATGTTCGAGGGGTTTTGATGAGTATGAGAAAAATCGAAAATCATTAAAAAGACGCCTGCCAAGTGAAGATGGATGACGTATCTCAAAAACGGTAAGAGATAGGTAGGGGGTGTTTGAACAAATGTCATAGGGAATAAGGAGAGCAGTCGAATGACATCTGTCAAAAATCCAAAATGGCGGATTTCAAGATGGCCGCCATACAAATTGATCCGAGCCTGCTGAAGCGAGGCCGTTAGGCCGAGCTTCAGTAGGGGCGGAGCAGTTTGTATGGTGGCCGTCTTGAAATCCGACATTTTGGATGTGTCTTACATGCTCCTATCATTCTTTATACTGCATATGGAGTGTTTTACCTTTATTTTCAACTGTATTAGGAGTTTTTGTGGGAGTTTTGACTGAATTTGGAGTTACTGTCCTACGTTAGTGTAGTAGCGAGCCCGAAGGGCGAGCTCCTGGTAAGGCCGAAGGCCGAACTTTCGGTCCGCGAGGCCGAAGGCCAAGCGTATGATGCGTGAGCCCGAAGGGCGAGCGCTTGGCGAGGCCGTAGGCAAAGCCGTATTAGTAACTTGCGAGGCCGAAGGCCGAGCTCCGACTTGAGAGTATTTTCCACGTCACTGACTGGTCTCCATGGCAACTGCCTGCGGTAACCGAAGCACCTACGAGTGGGTATCCTTAACAAAAGTGACTCAGAACCTTGGTACTATTCTGCCCGTACCACCTTTTTATGGCAGTAGGGTGAATCTGGTTTGGTGGCTACAGTTTGGTTCCTTATTGCATTAAGAGTTTGTATGGGAAATCGTACATCTTTTGGTGTTTTGAAATATTTTTTTTTAATGTACAAGGTGTTTTGATATTGTTCAAACTTGCACAACGATAAATGCGGGCCGCATGCGGCCCGCACACTGCCCGAAAAACTAGTATATATATAAAGCTCGATTACCACTGACTGATTGACATAAATGTTCTCCTAGAAGGAGACGAGTAGGAGCAACGTGATGTATGGCAAAAATGTTCGGGTGGTTTTGGTGAGTATGAGAAAAATCGAAAATTATTAAAAAGACGCCTGCCAAGTGATGATGGATGACGTATCTCGAAAACGGTAAGAGATAGGTAGGGGGTGTTTGACCAAATGTCATAGGGAATCGGGAGTGCAGTCGAATGACAGCTGTCAAAAATTCAAAATGGCGGATTTCAAGATGGCCGCCATACAAAATGACCCGAGCCTGCTGAAGCGAGGCCTTTAGGCCGAGCTTCAGTAGGGGCGGAGCAGTTTGTATGGCGGCCGTCTTGAAATCCGACATTTTGGATGTGACTCACGTGCTCCTATCATTCTTTATACTGCATTTGGAGTGTATTACCTTATATTTTCGACTGTATTAGGAGTTTTTGTGGGATTTTGGACTGAATTTGGAGTAACTGTCCTACATTAGTGTATAGCGAGCCCAAAGGGCAATTACCTGGTGAGGCCGAAGGCCGAACTTTCGGTCCGCGAGGCCGAAGGCCGAGCGTATGGTGCGTGAGCCCGAAGGGCGAACGCTTGGCGAGGCCGTAGGCCGAGCCGTATTAGTAACTTGCGAGGCCGAAGGCCGAGCTCCGACTTGAGAGTATTTTCCACGTCTCCGACTGGTCTCCATGGCAACTGCCCGCGGTAAGCAAAGCACCTACGAGTGGGGTTCCTTAACAAAAGTGACTCAGAACCTTGGTCCCATTCTGCCCGTACTACCTTTTTATGCCAGTAGGGTGAATTTGCTTTAGTGGCTACAGTATGGTTCTTTATTGTATGGAGACTTTATTTGGGATTTCATACTTCTATTGGAGTTTTGAACTTTTTTTTTTTAAATGTATAAGCGGTTAAGGTAAAGTTTACTACTGCATAACGATAAATGCGGGCCGCATGCGGCCCGCACACTGCCCGAAAAACTAGTTATTATTATTATTATTTATAATATATAAAGCTCGATTACCACTCACTGACTGACTGACTGATTGACATAAATGTTCTCCTAGAAGGAGCAGAGTAGGGCTAAAATGATGTATGGCAAAAATGTTTGGGGGGTTTTGGTGAGTATGAGAAAAATCGAAAATCATTAAAAAGACGCCTGCCAAGTGATGATGGATGACGTATCTCGAAAACGGTAAGAGATAGGTAGGGGGTGTTTGAACAAATGTCATAGAGAATCGGGAGAGCAGTCGAATGACACCTGTCAAAAATCCAAAATGGCGGATTTCAAGATGGCCGCCATACAAAATGCTCCGAGCCTGCTGAAGCGAGGCCTTTAGGCCGAGCTTCAGTAGGGGCGGAGCAGTTTGTATGGTGGCCTTCTTGAAATCCGCCATTTTGGATTTGTCCCAGGTGCTCCTCTCATTCTTCATACTGCATTTGGAGTGTTTTACCTTATATTTTCGACTGTATTAGGAGTTTTTGTGGGTTTTTTGACTGAATTTGGAGTAACTGTTCTACATTAGTGTATAGCGAGCCCAAAGGGCAACCACCTGGTGAGGCCGAAGGCCGAACTTTCGGTCCGCGAGGCCGAAGGCCGAGCGAATGGTGCGCGAGCCCGAAGGGCGAGCGCTTGGCGAGGCCGCAGGCCGAGCCGTATTAGTAACTTGCGAGGCCGAAGGCCGAGCTCCGACTTGAGAGTATTTTCCACGTCACCGACTGGTCTCCATGGCAACTGCCTGCGGTAACCGAAGCACCTACGAGTGGGGTTCCTTAACAAAAGTGATTCAGAACCTTGGTACCATTCTGCCCGTACCACCTTTTTATGGCAGTAGGGTGAATTTGGTTTGGTGATAACAGTACGGTTCTCTATTGTATTAAGGGTTTGTATGGGAAATCGTACATCTTTAGGTGTTTTGAAATAATTTTTTTTAATGTATAAGGTGTTTTGATATTGTTCAAACTTGCACAACGATAAATGCGGGCCGCATGCGGCCCGCACACTGCCCGAAATACTAGTTATAATATATAAAGCTCGATTACCACTGACTGACATAAATGTTCTCCTAGAAGGAGACGAGTAGGAGCAACGTGATGTATGGCAAAAATGTTCGGGGGGTTTTGGTGAGTATGAGAAAAATCGAAAATCATTAAAAAGACGCCTGCCAAGTGAAGATGGATGACGTATCTCGAAAACGGTAAGAGGTAGGTACGGGGTGTTTGAACAAATGTCATAGGGAATCGGGAGAGCAGTCGGATGACATATGTCAAAAATCCAAAATGGCGGATTTCAAGATGGCCGCCATACAAAGTGATCCGAGCCTGCTGAAGCGAGGCCGTTAGGCCGAGCTTCAGTAGGGGCGGAGCAGTTTGTATGGGGGCCATCTTGAAATCCGACATTTTGGATGTGTCACACGTGCTCCTATCATTCTTTATACTGCATTTGGAGTGTTTTACCTACATTTTCGACTGTATTAGGAGTTTTTGTGGGAATTTGGACTGAATTTGGAGTAACTGTCCTACATTAGTGTATAGCGAGCCCAAAGGGCAATTACCTGTTGAGGCCAAAGGCCGAACTTTCGGTCCGCGAGGCCGAAGGCCGAGCGTATGGTGCGTGAGCCCGAAGGGCGAACGCTTGGCGAGGCCGTAGGCCGAGCCGTATTAGTAACTTGCGAGGCCGAAGGCCGAGCTCCGACTTGAGAGTTTTTTTCACGTCTCCGACTGGTCTCCATGGCAACTGCCCGCGGTATCCGAAGCACCTACGAGTGGGGTTCCTTAACAAAAGTGACTCAGAACCTTGGTACCATTCTGCCCGTACCACCTTTTTATGGCAGTAGGGTGAATCTGCTTTAGTGGCTACAGTATGGTTCTTTATTGTATGGAGAGTTTATTTGGGATTTCATCCTTCTATTGGAGTTTTGAACTTATTTTTTTTAAATGTACAGGGTGTTAACGTATTGTTTAGTTCTGCATAACGATAAATGCGGGCCGCATGCGGCCCGCACACTGCCCGAAAAACTATTTATATTATATAAAGCTCGATTACCACTGACTGATTGACATAAATGTTCTCCTAGAAGGAGACGAGTAGGAACAACGTGATGTATGGCAAAAGTGTTTGGGTGGTTTCGGTGAGTATGAGAAAAATCGAAAATCATAAAAATGACGCCTGCCAAGTAAAGATGGATGACGTATCTCGAAAACGGTGCAAGATGGGTAGGGGGTGTTTGAACAAATGTCATAGGGAATAGGGAGAGCAGTCGAATGACACCTGTCAAAAATCCAAAATGGCGGATTTCAAGATGGCCGCCATACAAAATGATCCGAGCCTGCTGAAGCGAGGCCGTTAGGCCGAGCTTCAGTAGGGGCGGAGCAGTTTGTATGGTGGCTGTCTTGAAATCCGACATTTTGGATGTGACCCACATGCTCCTATCATTCTTTATACTGCATTTGGAGTGTTTTACCTTATATTTTCGACTGTATTAGGAGTTTTTGTGGGATTTTTGACTGAATTTGGAGTAACTGTCCTACATTAGTGTAGTAGCGAGCCCGAAGGGCGAGCTTCTGGTGAGGCCGCAGGCCGAACTTTCGGCCCGCGAGGCCGAAGGCCGAGCGTATGGGGCGTGAGCCCGAAGGGCGAGCGCATGGCGAGGCCGGAGGCCGAGCCGTGTTAGTAACTTGCGAGGCCGAAGGCCGAGCTCCGACTTGAGAGTATTTTCCACGTCTCCGAATGGTCTCCATGGCAACTGCCCGTGGTAAGCGAAGCACCTACGAGTGGGGTTCTTTAACAAAAGTGACTCAGAATCTTGGTACCATTCTGCCCGTACCACTTTTTTATGGCAGTAGGGTGAATCTGGTTTGGTGGCTACAGTTTGGTTCTCTACTGTATAAGGAGTTTATATGGGATTTCATACTGTTATAGAATATTGTTTTTTTTTCTAAATATATAAGGTGTTTTGATATTGTTTCAAATTGCATAACGATAAATGCGGGCCGCATGCGGCCCGCACACTGCCCGAAAAACTAGTTATTATAATATATAAAGCTCGATTACCATTGACTCACTGACTGACATAAATGTTCTCCTAGAAGGAGACGAGTAGGAGCAACGTGATGTATAGCAAAAATGTTCGGGGGGTTTTGGTGAGTATGAGAAAAATCGAAAATCATTAAAAAGACGCCTGCCAACTGAAGATGGATGACGTATCTCAAAAACGGTAAGAGATAGGTAGGGGGTGTTTGAACAAATGTCATAGGGAATTGGGAAAGCAGTCGAATGACACCTGTCAAAAATCCAAAATGGCGGATTTCAAGATGGCCGCCATACAAATTGATCCGAGCCTGCTGAAGCGAGGCCTTTAGGCCGAGCTTCAGTAGGGGCGGAGCAGTTTGTATGGTGGCCATCTTGAAATCCGACATTTTGGATGTGTCCCACGTGCTCCTATCATTCTTTATACTGCATTTGGAGCGTTTTACCTTTATATTAGACTGTATTAGGAGTTTTTGTGGGATTTTTGACTGAATTTGGAGTAACTGTCCTACATTAGTGCAGTTGCGAGCCCGAAGGGCGAGCTCCTGGTGAGGCCGAAGGCCGAACTTTCAGTCCGCGAGGCCGAAGGCCGAGCGTATGATGCGCAAGCCCGAAGGGCGAGCGCTTGGCGAGGCCGCAGGCCGAGCCGTGTTAGTAACTTGCGAGGCTGAAGGCCGAGCTCCGACTTTAGAATATTTTCTACATCTTCGACTGGTCTCCATGGCAACTGACCGCGGTAACCGAAGCACCTACGAGTGGGGTTCCTTAACAAAAGTGACTCAGAACCTTGGTACCATTCTGCCCGTACCACCTTTTTATGGCAGTAGGGTGAATTTGGTTTGGTGGCTACAGTTTGTTTCTTTATTGTATTGAGAGTTTATATGGGATTTCATACTTCTATTGGAGTTTTGAACACACTTTTTTTTACGTATTAGGTGTCTTGATATAAGTTAAAATTGCACAACGATAAATGCGGGCCGCATGCGGCCCGCACACTGCCCGAAAAACTAGTTTATATTTATAATATATAAAGCTGGATTACCGTACACTGACTGATTCACTGACTCACTGACTGACTGACATCATTGTTCTCCCAGAAGGAGTCGAGTAGGAAGAATGTGATGTATGAAAAAAGTGTAGAAGGGGTTTGTGTGAGTATGGGAAAAATCCGAAAACTCAAAGATGACGTCTGCCAAGTAAAATTGGATGGCGTATCTCTGAAACGGTAAGAGATAGGTAGGGGGTGCTTGACCAAATGTCATAGGGAATCAGGAGAGCAGTCGGATGACATTTGTCAAAAATCCAAAATGGCGGATTTCAAAATGGCCGCCATACAAAATCCTTCGATCCCTCAAAAAAGTAGCTGGTTCTACCAGAATGAATTGAGTACGGTTATAGTAATGTATTACGAAAATGACTAAGGGGTTTAGCTGAGTAGGGGAAAAATTAAAAACCCTAGAAATGACGCCTGCCAAGTAAAGCTGGACTACGTATCTCGAAAACAGTAAGAGATAGGTTGGGGGTGTTTGAACAAATGTCATAGGGAATCGGGAGAGCAGTCGAATGACACCTGTCAAATGTGCTACTCTCATTCTGCATACATTATTTGGAGTATTTAACCTTACAATTAAAACTGTATTAGGAGTGTTTGTGGGAATTTCAACTCAATTTAGAGTAATTGTCCTACTGTCAGTGTAGCGAGCCCGAAGGGCGAGCTTTTGGTGAGGCCGAAGGCCGAACTTTCGGGCCGCGAGGCCGTAGGCCGAGTGGACGGTGCGCGAGCCCGCAGGGCGAGCGCTAGGCGAGGCCGCAGGTCGAGCCGTCTTAGTAACTTGCGAGGCCGAAGGCCGAGCTTAGACTTGCACCGATTTGGCTGAAAATCGATATATAGGTTGTTCTCGTCATCCTTATTCCAAATATGAAATTTTTATTTTGATGACGTCTGCCAAGTAAAAAAAGTTACTCCGATTTGGCTGAAACTCGATATTTATGTGGTTCTGGACGTCCTTATTCTAAATCAAAAATTTTTGTTTCGATGACGTCTGCCAAGTAAAAAAAGTTACTCCGATTTGGCTGAAACTCGATATTTAGGGGGTTCTGGGTGTCCTTATTCCAAATCTAAAATTTTTTTTTCGATGACGTCTGCCAAGTAAAACAAGTTACTCCGATTTGGCTGAAACTCGATATTTAGGTGGTTCTGGGTGTCCTTATTCCAAATCAAAATTTTTTTTTTCGATGACGTCTGCCAAGTAAAAAAAAGTACTCCGATTTGGCTTAAATTTTATATCTAGGTTGTTCTGGACGTCCTTATTCCAAATATGAAATTTTTTTTTCGATGACGTCTGCCAAGTGCAGATAAATCACGTATCTCGAAAACGGTAATAGATAGGTAGGGGGTTTTTGAAAATATGTCATAGGGAATAAGGAGAGCAGTCGAATGACATTTTGGATGTGTCTTACGTGCTCCTATCATTCTTTATACTGCATTTGGAACGTTTTTCCTTAATTTTCGACTGTATTAGGAGTTTTTGTCGGATTTTTGACTGAATTTGGAGTTACTGTCCATCTTTTGTGTATAGCGAGCCCGAAGGGCGAGCTCCCGGTGAGGCCGAAGGCCGAACTTTCGGCTCGCGAGGCCGAAGGCCGAGCGTAGGGTGCGTGAGCCCGAAGGGCGAGCGCTTGGCGAGGCCGCAGGCCGAGCCGTGTTAGTAACTTGCGAGGCCGAAGGCCGAGCTCCGACTTGAGAGTATTTTCCACGTCACAGACTGGTCTCCATGGCAACTGCCTGCGGTAACCGAAGCACCTACGAGTGGGGTTCCTTAACAAAAGTGACTCAGAACCTTGGTACCATTCTGCCCGTACCACCTTTTTATGGCGGTAGGGTGAATTTGTTATAGTGGCTACAGTATGGTTCTTTATTATATTGAGTTTATATGGGATTTCATACTTCTATTGGAGTTTTGAACACACTTTTTTTCACGTATTAGGTGTTTCTGTGAAATTTTCAAATGACTAAAGATAGATGCGGGCCGCATGCGGCCCGCACACTGCCCGAAAAACTAGTTTATAATATATAAAGCTCGATTACCACTCACTGACTGACTGACTGATTGACATAAATGTTCTCCTAGAAGGAGCAGAGTAGGGCTAAAATGATGTATGGCAAAAATGTTTGGGGGGTTTTGGTGAGTATGAGAAAAATCGAAAATCATTAAAAAGACGCCTGCCAAGTGATGATGGATGACGTATCTCGAAAACGGTAAGAGATAGGTAGGGGGTGTTTGAACAAATGTCATAGAGAATCGGGAGAGCAGTCGAATGACACCTGTCAAAAATCCAAAATGGCGGATTTCAAGATGGCCGCCATACAAAATGCTCCGAGCCTGCTGAAGCGAGGCCTTTAGGCCGAGCTTCAGTAGGGGCGGAGCAGTTTGTATGGTGGCCTTCTTGAAATCCGCCATTTTGGATTTGTCCCAGGTGCTCCTCTCATTCTTCATACTGCATTTGGAGTGTTTTACCTTATATTTTCGACTGTATTAGGAGTTTTTGTGGGTTTTTTGACTGAATTTGGAGTAACTGTTCTACATTAGTGTATAGCGAGCCCAAAGGGCAACCACCTGGTGAGGCCGAAGGCCGAACTTTCGGTCCGCGAGGCCGAAGGCCGAGCGAATGGTGCGCGAGCCCGAAGGGCGAGCGCTTGGCGAGGCCGCAGGCCGAGCCGTATTAGTAACTTGCGAGGCCGAAGGCCGAGCTCCGACTTGAGAGTATTTTCCACGTCACCGACTGGTCTCCATGGCAACTGCCTGCGGTAACCGAAGCACCTACGAGTGGGGTTCCTTAACAAAAGTGATTCAGAACCTTGGTACCATTCTGCCCGTACCACCTTTTTATGGCAGTAGGGTGAATTTGGTTTGGTGATAACAGTACGGTTCTCTATTGTATTAAGGGTTTGTATGGGAAATCGTACATCTTTAGGTGTTTTGAAATAATTTTTTTTAATGTATAAGGTGTTTTGATATTGTTCAAACTTGCACAACGAAAAATGCGGGCCGCATGCGGCCCGCACACTGCCCGAAAAACTAGTTATTTATATATATATTTATAATATATAAAGCTCGATTACCACTGACTGACTCACTGACTGACTGACTGACATAAATGTTCTCCTAGAAGGAGTAGAGTAGGGTTAAAATGATGTATGGCAAAAATGTTCGGGGGGTTTTGGTGAGTATGAGAAAAATCGAAAATCATAAAAAGACGCCTGCCAAGTAAAGATGGATGACATATCTCAAAAACGGTACAAGATAGGTAGGGGGTGTTTGAACAAATGTCATAGGGAATCGGGAGAGCAGTCGGATGACATCTGTCAAAAATCCAAAATGGCGGATTTCAAGATGGCCGCCATACAAAATGATCCGAGCCTGCTGAAGCGAGGCCTTTAGGCCGAGCTTCAGTAGGGGCGGAGCAGTTTGTATGGTGGCCGTCTTGAAATCCGACATTTTGGATGTGACCCACGTGCTCCTATCATTCTTTATACTGCATTTGGAGTGTTTTGCCTTCATTTTCGACTGAATTGGGAGTTTTTGTGGGATTTTTTACTGAATTTGGAGTAACTGTTCTACGTTAATGTAGTAGCGAGCCCGAAGGGCGAGCTCCTGGTGAGGCCGAAGGCCGAACTTTCGGCTCGCGAGGCCGAAGGCCGAGCGTATGGTGCGTGAGCCCGAAGGGCGAGCGCTTGGCGAGGCCGCAGGCCGAGCCGTATTAGTAACTTGCGAGGCCGAAGGCCGAGCTCCGACTTGAGAGTTTTTTCCACGTCTCCGACTGGTCTCCATGGCAACTGCCCGCGGTAACCGAAGCACCTACGAGTGGGGTTCCTTAACAAAAGTGATTAAGAACCTGGGTACCATTGTGCCCGTACCTCCTTTTTAAGGCAGTAGGGTGAATCTGCTATAGTAGCTACAGTATGGTTCTCTACTGTATTACAAGTTTATATGGGATTTCATACTTCTATTGAAGTTTTGAACATATTTTTAATATGTATGAGGTGTTTTTGTGACAGTTCCTACTGACTCAAGATAGATGCGGGCCGCATGCGGCCCGCACACTGCCCGAAAAACTAGTATATATATATTATAATATATAAAGCTCGATTACCACTGACTGACTGACTGACTCACTGACATAAATGTTCTCCTAGAAGGAGCAGAGTAGGGTAAAAATGAAGTATAGCAAAAATGTTTGGGGGGTTTTGGTGAGTATGAGAAAAATCGAAAATCATTAAAAAGACGCCTGCCAAGTGATGATGGATGACGTATCTCGAAAACGGTAAGAGATAGGTAGGGGGTGTTTGAACAAATGTCATAGAGAATCGGGAGAGCAGTCGAATGACACCTGTCAAAAATCCAAAATGGCGGATTTCAAGATGGCCGCCATACAAAATGCTCCGAGCCTGCTGAAGCGAGGCCTTTAGGCCGAGCTTCAGTAGGGGCGGAGCAGTTTGTATGGTGGCCTTCTTGAAATCCGCCATTTTGGATTTGTCCCAGGTGCTCCTCTCATTCTTCATACTGCATTTGGAGTGTTTTACCTTATATTTTCGACTGTATTAGGAGTTTTTGTGGGTTTTTTGACTGAATTTGGAGTAACTGTTCTACATTAGTGTATAGCGAGCCCAAAGGGCAACCACCTGGTGAGGCCGAAGGCCGAACTTTCGGTCCGCGAGGCCGAAGGCCGAGCGAATGGTGCGCGAGCCCGAAGGGCGAGCGCTTGGCGAGGCCGCAGGCCGAGCCGTATTAGTAACTTGCGAGGCCGAAGGCCGAGCTCCGACTTGAGAGTATTTTCCACGTCACCGACTGGTCTCCATGGCAACTGCCTGCGGTAACCGAAGCACCTACGAGTGGGGTTCCTTAACAAAAGTGATTCAGAACCTTGGTACCATTCTGCCCGTACCACCTTTTTATGGCAGTAGGGTGAATTTGGTTTGGTGATAACAGTACGGTTCTCTATTGTATTAAGGGTTTGTATGGGAAATCGTACATCTTTAGGTGTTTTGAAATAATTTTTTTTAATGTATAAGGTGTTTTGATATTGTTCAAACTTGCACAACGATAAATGCGGGCCGCATGCGGCCCGCACACTGCCCGAAATACTAGTATAATATATAAAGCTCGATTACCACTGACTGACTGACTGACTCACTGACATAAATGTTCTCCTAGAAGGAGCAGAGTAGGGTAAAAATGAAGTATGGCAAAAATGTTCGGGTGGTTTTGGTGAGTATGAGAAAAATCGAAAATCATTAAAAAGACGCCTGCCAAGTGATGATGGATGACGTATCTCGAAAACAGTAAGAGATAGGTAGGGGGTGTTTGAACAAATGTCATAGGGAATCGGGAGAGCAGTCGAATGACACCTGTCAAAAATCCAAAATGGCGGATTTCAAGATGGCCGCCATACAAAATGCTCCGAGCCTGCTGAAGCGAGGCCTTTAGGCCGAGCTTCAGTAGGGGAGGAGCAGTTTGTATGGTGGCCGTCTTGAAATTCGACATTTTGGATATGACCCACGTGCTCCTATCATTCTTTAACTGCATTTGGAGTGTTTTACTTTATATTTTCGACTGTATTAGGAGTTTTGTGGGATTTTCGACTGAATTTGGAGTTACTGTCCTACATTATAGTAGTAGCGAGCCCGAACATTCGGCCCGCGAGGCCGAAGGCCGAGCATATGGTGCGTGAGCCCGAAGGGCGAGCGCTTGGCGAGGCCGGAGGCCGAGCCGTGTTGGTAACTTGCGAGGCCGAAGGCCGAGCTCCGACTTGAGAGTATTTTCCACGTCTCCGACTGGTCTCCATGGCAACTGCCCGCGATAACCAAAGCACCTACGAGTGGGGTTCCTTAACAAATGTGACTCAGAACCTTGGTACCATTCTGCCGGTACCACCTTTTTATGGCAGTAGGGTGAATTTGCTTTTGTGGCTACAGTATGGTTCTTTATTGTATTGAGAGTTTATATGGGATTTCATACTTCTATTGTAGTTTTGAACACATTTTTTTTAATGTATCAGGAGTTTTTTTGACAGTTCCTACTGACTCAAGATAGATGCGGGCCGCATGCGGCCCGCACACTGCCCGAAAAACTAGTTATTTATAATATATAAGGCTCGATTACCACTGACTGACTCACTGACTCACTGACATAAATGTTCTCCTAGAAGGAGCAGAGTAGGGTAAAAATGAAGTATGGCAAAAATGTTCGGCGGGTTTAGGTGAGTATGAGAAAAATCGAAAATCATTAAAAAGACGCCTGCCAAGTAAAGATGAATGACATATCTCAAAAACGGTACAAGATAGGTAGAGGGTGTTTGAACAAATGTCATAGGGAATTGGGAGAGCAGTCGGATGACATCTGTCAAAAATCCAAAATGGTGGATTTCAAGATGGCCGCCATACAAAGTGATCCGAGCCTGCTGAAGCGAGGCCGTTAGGCCGAGCTTCAGTAGAGGCGGAGCAGTTTGTATGGTGGCTGTCTTGAAATCCGACATTTTGGATGTGACCCACGTGCTCCTATCATTCTTTATACTGCATTTGGAGTGTTTTACCTAATATTTTCGACTGTATTAGGAGTTTTTGTGGGATTTTTGACTAAATTTGGAGTTACTGTCCTACATAAGTGAAGTAGCGAGCCCGAAGGGCGAGCTTCTGGTGAGGCCGAAGGCCGAACTTTCGGTCCGCGAGGCCGAAGGCCGAGCGTATGATGCGTGAGCCCGAAGGGCGAGCGCCTGGCGAGGCCGTAGGCCGAGCCGTATTAGTAACTTGCGAGGCCGAAGGCCGAGCTCCGACTTGAGAGTATTTTCCACATCTCCGACTGGTCTCCATGGCAACTGCCTGCGGTAACCGCAGCAACTACGAGTGGGGTTCCTTAACAAAAGTGACTCAGAACCTTGGTACCATTCTGCCCGTACCACCTTTTTATGGCAGTAGGGTGAATCTGCTTTAGTGGCTACAGTATGGTTCTTTATTGTATTGAGAGTTTATATGGGATTTCATTCTTCTATTGGAGTTTTGAACATACTTTTTTACAACGTATCATGAGTTTTGATATAGTTTAGTACTGCATAACGATAAATGCGGGCCGCATGCGGCCCGCACACTGCCCGAAAAACTAGTTATAATATATAAAGCTCGATTACCATTGACTCACTGACTGACATAAATGTTCTCCTAGAAGGAGACGAGTAGGAGCAACGTGATGTATAGCAAAAATGTTCGGGGGGTTTTGGTGAGTATGAGAAAAATCGAAAATCATTAAAAAGACGCCTGCCAACTGAAGATGGATGACGTATCTCAAAAACGGTAAGAGATAGGTAGGGGGTGTTTGAACAAATGTCATAGGGAATTGGGAAAGCAGTCGAATGACACCTGTCAAAAATCCAAAATGGCGGATTTCAAGATGGCCGCCATACAAATTGATCCGAGCCTGCTGAAGCGAGGCCTTTAGGCCGAGCTTCAGTAGGGGCGGAGCAGTTTGTATGGTGGCCATCTTGAAATCCGACATTTTGGATGTGTCCCACGTGCTCCTATCATTCTTTATACTGCATTTGGAGCGTTTTACCTTTATATTAGACTGTATTAGGAGTTTTTGTGGGATTTTTGACTGAATTTGGAGTAACTGTCCTACATTAGTGCAGTTGCGAGCCCGAAGGGCGAGCTCCTGGTGAGGCCGAAGGCCGAACTTTCAGTCCGCGAGGCCGAAGGCCGAGCGTATGATGCGCGAGCCCGAAGGGCGAGCGCTGGGCGAGGCCGCAGGCCGAGCCGTGTTAGTAACTTGCGAGGCTGAAGGCCGAGCTCCGACTTTAGAATATTTTCTACATCTTCGACTGGTCTCCATGGCAACTGACCGCGGTAACCGAAGCACCTACGAGTGGGGTTCCTTAACAAAAGTGACTCAGAACCTTGGTACCATTCTGCCCGTACCACCTTTTTATGGCAGTAGGGTGAATCTGCTTTAGTAGCTATAGTATGTTTCTCTACTGTATTACAAGTTTATTTGGGATTTCATATTTCTATTGGAGTTTTGAACATTTTTTTTATGTATTAGGTGTTTTGATATAATTTAAAATAGCATAACGATAAATGCGGGCCGCATGCGGCCCGCACACTGCCCGAAATACTAGTTTATAATATATAAAGCTCGATTACCACTGACTGACTGACTGACTCACTGACATAAATGTTCTCCTAGAAGGAGCAGAGTAGGGTAAAAATGAAGAATAGCAAAAATGTTCGGAGGGTTTTGGTGAGTATGAGAAAAATCGAAAATCATTAAAAAGACGCCTGCCAAGTAAAGATGGATGACGTATCTCAAAAACGGTACGAGATAGGTAGGGGGTGTTTGAACAAATGTCATAGGGAATCGGGAGAGCAGTCGAATGACACCTGTCAAAAATCCAAAATGGCGGATTTCAAGATGGCCGCCATACAAAGTGATCCGAGCCTGCTGAAGCGAGGCCTTTAGGCCGAGCTTCAGTAGGGGCGGAGCAGTTTGTATGGTGGCCGTCTTGAAATCCGACAATTTGGATGTGACCCACGTGCTCCTATCATTCTTTATACTGCATTTGGAGTGATTTACCCTATATTTTCGACTGTATTAGGAGTTTTTGTGGGATTTTCGACTGAATTTGGAGTAACTGTCCTACATTAGTGAAGTTGCGAGCCCGAAGGGCGAGCTTCTGGTGAGGCCGAAGGCCGAACTTTCGGTCCGCGAGGCCGAAGGCCGAGCGTATGATGCGCGAGCCCGAAGGGCGAGTGCTTTGCGAGGCCGCAGGCCGAGCCGTGTTAGTAACTTGCGAGGCCGAAGGCCGAGCTCCGACTTGAGATTATTTTCCACATCTCCGACTGGTCTCCATAGCAACTGCCCGCGGTAACCGAAGCACCTACGAGTGGGGTTCCTTCACAAAAGTGACTCAGAACCTTGGTCCCATTCTGCCCGTACCACCTTTTTGTGGCAGTAGGGTGAATTTGCTTTAGTGGCTGCAGTATGGTTCTTTATTGTATTGAGAGTTTTTATGGGATTTCATACTTCCATTGGAGTTTTGAACATTCTTTTTCTTAAAGTATTAGGGGTTTATGTGAAATTTCCAAATGACTCAAGATAGATGCGGGCCGCATGCGGCCCGCACACTGCCCGAAAAACTAGTTTATAATATATAAAGCTCGATTACCACTGACTGACTGACTGACTCACTGACATAAATGTTCTCCTAGAAGGAGCAGAGTAGGGTAAAAATGAAGTATAGCAAAAATGTTCGGAGGGTTTTGGTGAGTATGAGAAAAATGGAAAATCATTAAAAAGACGCCTGCCAAGTGATGATGGATGACGTATCTCGAAAACGGTAAGAGATAGGTAGGGGGTGTTTGAACAAATGTCATAGGGAATCGGTAGAGCAGTCGAATGACATCTGTCAAAAATCCAAAATGGCGGATTTCAAGATGGCCGCCATACAAAATGCTCCGAGCCTGCTGAAGCGAGGCCTTTAGGCCGAGCTTCAGTAGGGGCGGAGCAGTTTGTATGGTGGCCGTCTTGAAATCCGTTATTTTGGATGTACCCCACGTGCTCCTATCATTCTTTATACTGCATTTGGAGTGTTTTACCTTATATTTTCGACTGTATTAGGAGTTTTTGTGGGATTTTTGACTAAATTTGGAGTTACTGTCCTACATAAGTGAAGTAGCGAGCCCGAAGGGCGAGCTCCTGGTGAGGCCGAAGGCCGAACTTTCGATCCGCGAGGCCGAAGGCCGAGCGTATGATGCGTGAGCCCGAAGGGCGAGCGCCGAGCGAGGCCGCAGGCCGAGCCGTTTTAGTAACTTGCGAGGCCGAAGGCCGAGCTCCAACTTGAGAGTATTTTCCACGTTTCCGACTGGTCTCCATGGCAACTGCCCGCGGTAACCGAAGAACCTACGAGTGGGGTTCCTTTACAAAAGTGACTCAGAACCCTGGTCTCATTTTGCCCGTACCACCTTTTTATGGCAGTAGGGTGAATTTGGTTTGGTGGCTACAGTTTGGTTCTTTATTGTATTGAGAGTTTATATGGGATTTCATACTTTTATTGGAGTTTTGAACACATTTTTTTTAAAGTATTAGGTGTTTCTGTGGAATTTTCAAATGACTAAAGATAGATGCGGGCCGCATGCGGCCCGCACACTGCCCGAAAAACTAGTTTATAATATATAAGGCTCGATTACCACTGACTCACTGACTGACTGATTGACATAAATGTTCTCCTAGAAGGAGCATAGTAGGGCTAAAATGATGTATGGCAGAAATGTTCGAGGGGTTTTGATGAGTATGAGAAAAATCGAAAATCATTAAAAAGACGCCTGCCAAGTGAAGATGGATGACGTATCTCAAAAACGGTAAGAGATAGGTAGGGGGTGTTTGAACAAATGTCATAGGGAATAAGGAGAGCAGTCGAATGACATCTGTCAAAAATCCAAAATGGCGGATTTCAAGATGGCCGCCATACAAATTGATCCGAGCCTGCTGAAGCGAGGCCGTTAGGCCGAGCTTCAGTAGGGGCGGAGCAGTTTGTATGGTGGCCGTCTTGAAATCCGACATTTTGGATGTGTCTTACATGCTCCTATCATTCTTTATACTGCATATGGAGTGTTTTACCTTTATTTTCAACTGTATTAGGAGTTTTTGTGGGAGTTTTGACTGAATTTGGAGTTACTGTCCTACGTTAGTGTAGTAGCGAGCCCGAAGGGCGAGCTCCTGGTAAGGCCGAAGGCCGAACTTTCGGTCCGCGAGGCCGAAGGCCAAGCGTATGATGCGTGAGCCCGAAGGGCGAGCGCTTGGCGAGGCCGTAGGCAAAGCCGTATTAGTAACTTGCGAGGCCGAAGGCCGAGCTCCGACTTGAGAGTATTTTCCACGTCACTGACTGGTCTCCATGGCAACTGCCTGCGGTAACCGAAGCACCTACGAGTGGGTATCCTTAACAAAAGTGACTCAGAACCTTGGTACTATTCTGCCCGTACCACCTTTTTATGGCAGTAGGGTGAATCTGGTTTGGTGGCTACAGTTTGGTTCCTTATTGCATTAAGAGTTTGTATGGGAAATCGTACATCTTTTGGTGTTTTGAAATATTTTTTTTTAATGTACAAGGTGTTTTGATATTGTTCAAACTTGCACAACGATAAATGCGGGCCGCATGCGGCCCGCACACTGCCCGAAAAACTAGTTATTTATAATATATAAGGCTCGATTACCACTGACTCACTGACTGACTGATTGACATAAATGTTCTCCTAGAAGGAGCATAGTAGGGCTAAAATGATGTATGGCAGAAATGTTCGAGGGGTTTTGATGAGTATGAGAAAAATCGAAAATCATTAAAAAGACGCCTGCCAAGTGAAGATGGATGACGTATCTCAAAAACGGTAAGAGATAGGTAGGGGGTGTTTGAACAAATGTCATAGGGAATAAGGAGAGCAGTCGAATGACATCTGTCAAAAATCCAAAATGGCGGATTTCAAGATGGCCGCCATACAAATTGATCCGAGCCTGCTGAAGCGAGGCCGTTAGGCCGAGCTTCAGTAGGGGCGGAGCAGTTTGTATGGTGGCCGTCTTGAAATCCGACATTTTGGATGTGTCTTACATGCTCCTATCATTCTTTATACTGCATATGGAGTGTTTTACCTTTATTTTCAACTGTATTAGGAGTTTTTGTGGGAGTTTTGACTGAATTTGGAGTTACTGTCCTACGTTAGTGTAGTAGCGAGCCCGAAGGGCGAGCTCCTGGTAAGGCCGAAGGCCGAACTTTCGGTCCGCGAGGCCGAAGGCCAAGCGTATGATGCGTGAGCCCGAAGGGCGAGCGCTTGGCGAGGCCGTAGGCAAAGCCGTATTAGTAACTTGCGAGGCCGAAGGCCGAGCTCCGACTTGAGAGTATTTTCCACGTCACTGACTGGTCTCCATGGCAACTGCCTGCGGTAACCGAAGCACCTACGAGTGGGTATCCTTAACAAAAGTGACTCAGAACCTTGGTACTATTCTGCCCGTACCACCTTTTTATGGCAGTAGGGTGAATCTGGTTTGGTGGCTACAGTTTGGTTCCTTATTGCATTAAGAGTTTGTATGGGAAATCGTACATCTTTTGGTGTTTTGAAATATTTTTTTTTAATGTACAAGGTGTTTTGATATTGTTCAAACTTGCACAACGATAAATGCGGGCCGCATGCGGCCCGCACACTGCCCGAAAAACTAGTTATTTATAATATATAAAGCTGGATTACCGTACACTGACTGACTGACTGACTGACTGACTGATTCACTGACTGACATCATTGTTCTCCCAGAAGGAGTCGAGAAGGAAGAAAGTGATGTATGGGAAAAGTGTAGAGGAGGTTTAGGGGAGTATGGGAAAAATCCGAAAACTCAAAGATGACGTCTGCCAAGTAAAATTGGATGGCGTATCTCTGAAACGGTAAGAGATAGGTAGGGGGTGCTTGACCAAATGTCATAGGGAATCGGGAGAGCAGTCGGATGACATCTGTCAAAAATCCAAAATGGCGGATTTCAAAATGGCCGCCATACAAAATCCTTCGATCCCTCAAAAAAGTAGCTGGTTCTACCAGAAAGAGTTGAGTACGGTTATAGTAATGTATTACGAAAATGACAAAGGGGCTTAGCTGAGTAGGGAAAAAATTAAAAACCCTAGAAATGACGCCTGCCAAGTAAAGCTGGACTACGTATCTCGAAAATGGTAAGAGATAGGTTGGGGGTGTTTGAACAAATGTCATAGGGAATCGGGAGAGCAGTCGAATGACACCTGTCAAACGTGCTCCTCTCATTCTTTATACTGCATTTGGAGTGTTTTACCTCATATTTTCGACTGTATTAGGAGTTTTTGTAGGTTTTTTGACTGAATTTGGAGTTACTGTTCTACGTTATTGTAGAAGCGAGCCCGAAGGGCGACCTCCTGGTGAGGCCGAAGGCCGAACTTTCGGCTCGTGAGGCCGAAGGCCGAGCGTATGGTGCGTGAGCCCGAAGGGCGAGCGCTTGGCGAGGCCGCAGGCCGAGCCGTGTTAGTAACTTGCGAGGCCGAAGGCCGAGCTCCGAATTGGGAGTAATTGCCTTGTCTCCGACTGGTCTCCATGGCAACTGCCCGCGGTATCCGAAGCACCTACGAGTGGGGTTCCTTAACAAAAGTGACTCAGAACCTTGGTACCATTCTGCCCGTACCACCTTTTTATGGCAGTAGGGTGAATCTGCTTTAGTGGCTACAGTATGGATCTTTATTGTATAGAGAGTTTATTTGGGATTTCATACTTCTATTGGAGTTTTGAACTTATTTTTTTTAAATGTATAAGGGGTTAAGGTTAAGTTTAGTACTGTATAACGATAAATGCGGGCCGCATGCGGCCCGCACACTGCCCGAAAAACTAGTTATTTATAATATATAAAGCTGGATTACCGTACACTGACTGACTGACTGACTGACTGATTCACTGACTGACATCATTGTTCTCCCAGAAGGAGTCGAGAAGGAAGAAAGTGATGTATGGGAAAAGTGTAGAGGAGGTTTAGGGGAGTATGGGAAAAATCCGAAAACTCAAAGATGACGTCTGCCAAGTAAAATTGGATGGCGTATCTCTGAAACGGTAAGAGATAGGTAGGGGGTGCTTGACCAAATGTCATAGGGAATCGGGAGAGCAGTCGGATGACATCTGTCAAAAATCCAAAATGGCGGATTTCAAAATGGCCGCCATACAAAATCCTTCGATCCCTCAAAAAAGTAGCTGGTTCTACCAGAAAGAGTTGAGTACGGTTATAGTAATGTATTACGAAAATGACAAAGGGGCTTAGCTGAGTAGGGAAAAAATTAAAAACCCTAGAAATGACGCCTGCCAAGTAAAGCTGGACTACGTATCTCGAAAATGGTAAGAGATAGGTTGGGGGTGTTTGAACAAATGTCATAGGGAATCGGGAGAGCAGTCGAATGACACCTGTCAAACGTGCTCCTCTCATTCTTTATACTGCATTTGGAGTGTTTTACCTCATATTTTCGACTGTATTAGGAGTTTTTGTAGGTTTTTTGACTGAATTTGGAGTTACTGTTCTACGTTATTGTAGAAGCGAGCCCGAAGGGCGACCTCCTGGTGAGGCCGAAGGCCGAACTTTCGGCTCGTGAGGCCGAAGGCCGAGCGTATGGTGCGTGAGCCCGAAGGGCGAGCGCTTGGCGAGGCCGCAGGCCGAGCCGTGTTAGTAACTTGCGAGGCCGAAGGCCGAGCTCCGAATTGGGAGTAATTGCCTTGTCTCCGACTGGTCTCCATGGCAACTGCCCGCGGTATCCGAAGCACCTACGAGTGGGGTTCCTTAACAAAAGTGACTCAGAACCTTGGTACCATTCTGCCCGTACCACCTTTTTATGGCAGTAGGGTGAATCTGCTTTAGTGGCTACAGTATGGATCTTTATTGTATAGAGAGTTTATTTGGGATTTCATACTTCTATTGGAGTTTTGAACTTATTTTTTTTAAATGTATAAGGGGTTAAGGTTAAGTTTAGTACTGTATAACGATAAATGCGGGCCGCATGCGGCCCGCACACTGCCCGAAAAACTAGTTATTTATAATATATAAAGCTGGATTACCGTACACTGACTGACTGACTGACTGACTGATTCACTGACTGACATCATTGTTCTCCCAGAAGGAGTCGAGAAGGAAGAAAGTGATGTATGGGAAAAGTGTAGAGGAGGTTTAGGGGAGTATGGGAAAAATCCGAAAACTCAAAGATGACGTCTGCCAAGTAAAATTGGATGGCGTATCTCTGAAACGGTAAGAGATAGGTAGGGGGTGCTTGACCAAATGTCATAGGGAATCGGGAGAGCAGTCGGATGACATCTGTCAAAAATCCAAAATGGCGGATTTCAAAATGGCCGCCATACAAAATCCTTCGATCCCTCAAAAAAGTAGCTGGTTCTACCAGAAAGAGTTGAGTACGGTTATAGTAATGTATTACGAAAATGACAAAGGGGCTTAGCTGAGTAGGGAAAAAATTAAAAACCCTAGAAATGACGCCTGCCAAGTAAAGCTGGACTACGTATCTCGAAAATGGTAAGAGATAGGTTGGGGGTGTTTGAACAAATGTCATAGGGAATCGGGAGAGCAGTCGAATGACACCTGTCAAACGTGCTCCTCTCATTCTTTATACTGCATTTGGAGTGTTTTACCTCATATTTTCGACTGTATTAGGAGTTTTTGTAGGTTTTTTGACTGAATTTGGAGTTACTGTTCTACGTTATTGTAGAAGCGAGCCCGAAGGGCGACCTCCTGGTGAGGCCGAAGGCCGAACTTTCGGCTCGTGAGGCCGAAGGCCGAGCGTATGGTGCGTGAGCCCGAAGGGCGAGCGCTTGGCGAGGCCGCAGGCCGAGCCGTGTTAGTAACTTGCGAGGCCGAAGGCCGAGCTCCGAATTGGGAGTAATTGCCTTGTCTCCGACTGGTCTCCATGGCAACTGCCCGCGGTATCCGAAGCACCTACGAGTGGGGTTCCTTAACAAAAGTGACTCAGAACCTTGGTACCATTCTGCCCGTACCACCTTTTTATGGCAGTAGGGTGAATCTGCTTTAGTGGCTACAGTATGGATCTTTATTGTATAGAGAGTTTATTTGGGATTTCATACTTCTATTGGAGTTTTGAACTTATTTTTTTTAAATGTATAAGGGGTTAAGGTTAAGTTTAGTACTGTATAACGATAAATGCGGGCCGCATGCGGCCCGCACACTGCCCGAAATACTAGTTATAATATATAAAGCTCGATTACCACTGACTGACTCACTGACTCACTGACATAAATGTTCTCCTAGAAGGAGACGAGAAGGGTTAAAATGATGTATGGCAAAAATGTTCGGGGGGTTTAGGTGAGTATGGGAAAAATCGAAAATCATTAAAATGACGCCTGCCAAGTAAAGATGCATGACATATCTCTGAAACGGTAAGAGATAGGTAGGGGGTGCTTGACCAAATGTCATAGGGAATCGGGAGAGCAGTCGGATGACATCTGTCAAAAATCCAAAATGGCGGATTTCAAAATGGCCGCCATACAAAATCCTTCGATCCCTCAAAAAAGTAGCTGGTTCTACCAGAAAGAGTTGAGTACGGTTATAGTAATGTATTACGAAAATGACAAAGGGGCTTAGCTGAGTAGGGAAAAAATTAAAAACCCTAGAAATGACGCCTGCCAAGTAAAGCTGGACTACGTATCTCGAAAACGGTAAGAGATAGGTTTGGGGTGTTTGAACAAATGTCATAGGGAATTGGGAGAGCAGTCGAATGACACCTGTCAAATGTGCTACTCTCATTCTTCATACATTATTTGGAGTATTTGACCTTACAATGTCGACTGTATTAGGAGTTTTTGTGGGATTTTCAACTGAATTTGGAGTAATTGTCCTACTGGCCGTGTAGCGAGCCCGAAGGGCGAGCTTCTGGTGAGGCCGAAGGCCGAACTTTCGGGCCGCGAGGCCGTAGGCCGAGTGGACGGTGCGCGAGCCCGCAGGGCGAGCGCTAGGCGAGGCCGCAGGCCGAGCCATGTTAGTAACTTGCGAGGCCGAAGGCCGAGCTCAGACATGCACCGATTTGGCTGAAAATCGATATATAGGTTGTTCTCGTCATCCTTATTTCAAATATGAAATTTTTATTTCGATGACGTCTGCCAAGTAAAAAAAGGTACTCCGATTTGGCTGAAACTCGATATTTAAGTGGTTCTAGACGTCCTTATTCCAAATCAAAAAAAAATTTTTCGATGACGCCTGCCAAGTAAAAAAAGTTACTCCGATTTGGCTAAAACTCGATATTTAGGTGGTTCTGGGTGTCCTTATTCCAAATCTAAAATTTTTTTTTCGATGACGTCTGTCAAGTAAAAAAAGTTACTCCGATTTGGCTGAAACTCGATATCTAGGTTGTTCTGGACGTCCTTATTCCAAATATGAATTTTTTTTTTCGATGACGTCTGCCAAGTGCAGATAAATCACGTATCTCGAAAACGGTAATAGATAGGTAGGGGGTTTTTGAAAAAATGTCATAGGGAATAAGGAGAGCAGTCGAATGACATTTCGGATGTGTCAAACAAGCTCCTCTCATTCTTTATACTGCATTTGGAGTGTTTTACCTCATATTTTCGACTGTATTAGGAGTTTTTGTAGGTTTTTTGACTGAATTTGGAGTTACTGTTTTACGTTATTGTAGTAGCGAGCCCGAAGGGCGAGCTCCTGGTGAGGCCGAAGGCCGAACTTTCGGTCCGTGAGGCCGAAGGCCGAGCGATTAGTGCGTGAGCCCGAAGGGCGAGCGCTTGGCGAGGCCGGAGGCCGAGCCGTGTTGGTAACTTGCGAGGCCGAAGGCCGAGCTCCGACTTGAGAGTATTTTCCACGTCTCCGACTGGTCTCCATGGCAACTGCCCGCGATAACCAAAGCACCTACGAGTGGGGTTCCTTAACAAAAGTGACTCAGAACCTTGGTACCATTCTGCCCGTACCACCTTTTTATGGCAGTAGGGTGAATCTGGTTTGGTGGCTACAGTTTGATTCCTTATTGTATTAAGAGTTTATATGGGATTTCATACTTCTATTAGAGTTTTGAACTTATTTTTTTTTTATGTATGAGGTGTTTTTTTGACAGTTCCTACTGACTCAAGATAGATGCGGGCCGCATGCGGCCCGCACACTGCCCGAAATACTAGTTATTTATTATTTATTTATTTATTATAATATATAAAGCTGGATTACCGTACACTGACTGATTCACTGACTCACTGACTGACTGACATCATTGTTCTCCCAGAAGGAGTCGAGAAGGAAGAATATGATGTATGGGAAAAGTGTAGAGGGGGTTTGTGTGAGTATGGGAAAAATCCGAAAACTCAAAGATGACGTCTGCCAAGTAAAATTGGATGGCGTATCTCGGAAACGGTAAGAGATAGGTAGGGGGTGCTTGACCAAATGTCATAGGGAATCGGGAGAGCAGTCGGATGACATCTGTCAAAAATCCAAAATGGCGGATTTCAAAATGGCCGCCATACAAAATCCTTCGATCCCTCAAAAAAGTAGCTGGTTCTACCAGAAAGAGTTGAGTACGGTTAAAGTAATGTATTACGAAAATGACTAAGGGGTTCAGATTAGTAGGGAAAAATTAAAAACCCTAAAAATGACGCCTGCCAAGTAAAGGTGGACTACGTATCTCGAAAACGGTAAGAGATAGGTTGGGGGTGTTTGAACAAATGTCATAGGGAATCGGGAGAGCAGTCGAATGACACCTGTCAAATGTACTACTCTCATTCTTCATACATTATTTGGAGTATTTGACCTTACAATGTCGACTGTATTAGGAGTTTTTGTGGGATTTTCAACTGAATTTGGAGTAATTGGCCTACTGGCCGTGTAGCGAGCCCGAAGGGCGAGCTTCTGGTGAGGCCGAAGGCCGAACTTTAAGGCCGCGAGGCCGTAGGCCGAGCGGATGGTGCGCGAGCCCGTAGGGCGAGCGCTAGGCGAGGCCGCAGGCCGAGCCATGTTAGTAACTTGCGAGGCCGAAGGCCGAGCTCAGACTTGCACCGATTCGGCTGAAAATCGATATATAGGTTGTTCTCGTCATCCTTATTCTATATATGAAATTTTGATTTTGATGACGTCTGCCAAGTAAAAATAGTTACTTCGATTTGGCTGAAACTCGATATTTATGTGGTTCTGGACGTCCTTATTCTAAATCAAAAATTTTTGTTTCGATGACGTCTGCCAAGTAAAAAAAGTTACTCCGATTTGGTTGAAACTCGATATTTAGGTGGTTCTGGGTGTCCTTATTCCAAATCTTAAAATTTTTTTTCGATGACGTCTGCCAAGTAAAACAAGTTACTCCGATTTGGCTGAAACTCGATATTTAGGTGGTTCTGGGTGTCCTTATTCCAAATCAAAATTTTTTTTTTCGATGACGTCTGCCAAGTAAAAAAAAGTACTCCGATTTGGCTTAAATTTTATATCTAGGTTGTTCTGGACGTCCTTATTCCAAATATGAAATTTTTTTTTCGATGACGTCTGCCAAGTGCAGGTAAATCACGTATCTCGAAAACGGTAATAGATAGGTAGGGGGTTTTTGAAAATATGTCATAGGGAATAAGGAGAGCAGTCGAATGACATTTTGGATGTGTCTTACGTGCTCCTATCATTCTTTATACTGCATTTGGAGTGTTTTTCCTTAATTTTCGACTGTATTAGGAGTTTTTGTGGGATTTTTGACTGAATTTGGAGTTACTGTCCAACTTTAGTGTATAGCGAGCCCGAAGGGCGAGCTCCCGGTGAGGCCGAAGGCCGAACCTTCGGCTCGCGAGGCCGAAGGCCGAGCGTAGGGTGAGTGAGCCCGAAGGGCGAGCGCATGGCGAGGCCGCAGGCCGAGCCGTGTTAGTAACTTGATGAGGCCGAAGGCCGAGCTCCGATTTGAGAGTATTTTCCACGTCTCCGACTGATCTCCATGGCACTGCCCGCGATAACAGAAGCACCTACGAGTGGGGTTCCTTAACAAAAGAGACTGAGAACCTTGGTACCATTCTGCCCGTACAACCTTTTTATGGCAGTAGGGTGAATCTGGTTTGGTGGCTACAGTATGGTTCTCTACTCTATTACAAGTTTATATGGGATTTCATACTTCTAATGGAGTTTTGAACACACTTTTTTTTAATGTTTCAGGTGTTTTCATATAGTTTAGTACTGCATAACGATAAATGCGGGCCGCATGCGGCCCGCACACTGCCCGAAATACTAGTTTATAATATATAAAGCTCGATTACCACTGACTGACTCACTGACTGACTGACTGACATAAATGTTCGCCTAGAAGGAGTAGAGTAGGGTTAAAATGATGTATGGCAAAAATGTTCGGGGGGTTTTGGTGAGTATGAGAAAAATCGAAAATCATAAAAAGACGCCTGCCAAGTAAAGATGGATGACATATCTCAAAAACGGTACAAGATAGGTAGGGGGTGTTTGAACAAATGTCATAGGGAATCGGGAGAGCAGTCGGATGACACCTGTCAAAAATCCAAAATGGCGGATTTCAAGATGGCCGCCATACAAAATGATCCGAGCCTGCTGAAGCGAGGCCTTTAGGCCGAGCTTCAGTAGGGGCGGAGCAGTTTGTATGGTGGCCGTCTTGAAATCCGACATTTTGGATGTGACCCACGTGCTCCTATCATTCTTTATACTGCATTTGGAGTGTTTTGCCTTCATTTTCGACTGAATTGGGAGTTTTTGTGGGATTTTTTACTGAATTTGGAGTAACTGTTCTACGTTAATGTAGTAGCGAGCCCGAAGGGCGAGCTCCTGGTGAGGCCGAAGGCCGAACTTTCGGCCCGCGAGGCCGAAGGCCGAGCGTATGGGGCGTGAGCCCGAAGGGCGAGCGCTTGGCGAGGCCGCAGGCCGAGCCGTATTAGTAACATGCGAGCCCGAAGGCCGAGCTCCGACTTGAGAGTATTTTCCACGTCTCCGAATGGTCTCCATGGCAACTGCCCGTGGTAAGCGAAGCACCTACGAGTGGGGTTCTTTAATAAAAGTGACTCAGAATCTTGGTACCATTCTGCCCGTACCACTTTTTTATGGCAGTAGGGTGAATCTGGTTTGGTGGCTACAGTTTGGTTCTCTACTGTATAAGGAGTTTATATGGGATTTCATACTGTTATAGAATATTGTTTTTTTTTTAAATGTATAAGGTGTTTTGATATTGTTCAAACTTGCACAACGATAAATGCGGGCCGCATGCGGCCCGCACACTGCCCGAAAAACTAGTTTATAATATATAAGGCTCGATTACCACTGACTGACTCACTGACTCACTGACATAAATGTTCTCCTAGAAGGAGCAGAGTAGGGTAAAAATGAAGTATGGCAAAAATGTTCGGCGGGTTTAGGTGAGTATGAGAAAAATCGAAAATCATTAAAAAGACGCCTGCCAAGTAAAGATGAATGACATATCTCAAAAACGGTACAAGATAGGTAGAGGGTGTTTGAACAAATGTCATAGGGAATTGGGAGAGCAGTCGGATGACATCTGTCAAAAATCCAAAATGGTGGATTTCAAGATGGCCGCCATACAAAGTGATCCGAGCCTGCTGAAGCGAGGCCGTTAGGCCGAGCTTCAGTAGAGGCGGAGCAGTTTGTATGGTGGCTGTCTTGAAATCCGACATTTTGGATGTGACCCACGTGCTCCTATCATTCTTTATACTGCATTTGGAGTGTTTTACCTAATATTTTCGACTGTATTAGGAGTTTTTGTGGGATTTTTGACTAAATTTGGAGTTACTGTCCTACATAAGTGAAGTAGCGAGCCCGAAGGGCGAGCTTCTGGTGAGGCCGAAGGCCGAACTTTCGGTCCGCGAGGCCGAAGGCCGAGCGTATGATGCGTGAGCCCGAAGGGCGAGCGCCTGGCGAGGCCGTAGGCCGAGCCGTATTAGTAACTTGCGAGGCCGAAGGCCGAGCTCCGACTTGAGAGTATTTTCCACATCTCCGACTGGTCTCCATGGCAACTGCCTGCGGTAACCGCAGCAACTACGAGTGGGGTTCCTTAACAAAAGTGACTCAGAACCTTGGTACCATTCTGCCCGTACCACCTTTTTATGGCAGTAGGGTGAATCTGCTTTAGTGGCTACAGTATGGTTCTTTATTGTATTGAGAGTTTATATGGGATTTCATTCTTCTATTGGAGTTTTGAACATACTTTTTTACAACGTATCATGAGTTTTGATATAGTTTAGTACTGCATAACGATAAATGCGGGCCGCATGCGGCCCGCACACTGCCCGAAAAACTAGTTATTATTATAATATATAAAGCTGGATTACCGTACACTGACTGACTCACTGACTCACTGACTGACATAATTGTTCTCCCAGAAGGAGTCGAGTAGGAAGAAAGTAATGTATAGCAAAAATGTTCTGGGGGTTTGTGTGAGTATGGGAAAAATCCGAAAACTCAAAGATGACGTCTGCCAAGTAAAGCTGGACTACGTATCTCAAAAACGGTAAGAGATAGGTTGGGGGTGTTTGAACAAATGTCATAGGGAATCAGGAGAGCAGTCGAATGACACCTGTCAAATGTACTACTCTCATTCTTCATACATTATTTGGAGTATTTAACCTTACAATGTCGACTGTATTAGGAGTGTTTGTGGGAATTTCAACTCAATTTAGAGTAACTCTGTCCTACTGTCAGTGTAGCGAGCCCGAAGGGCGAGCGCTTGGCGAGGCCGCAGGCCAAGCCGTGTTAGTACCTTGCGAGGCCGAAGGCCGAGCTCCGACTTGAGAGTATTTTCCACGTCACCGACTGGTCTCCATGGCAACTGCCCGCGGTAACCGAAGCACCTACGAATGGGGTTCCTTAACAAAAGTGACTCAGAACCTTGGTTCCATTCTGCCCGTACCACCTTTTTATGGCAGTAGGGTGAATCTGCTTTAGTGGCTACAGTATGGTTCATTATTGTATTGAGAGTTTATATGGGATTTCATACTTCTATTGGAGTTTTGGACACTTTTTTTTTATGTATAACGTTTTTTTATGACAGTTCCTACTGACTTAAGATAGATGCGGGCCGCATGCGGCCCGCACACTGCCCGAAAAACTAGTTATAATATATAAAGCTCGATTACCATTGACTCACTGACTGACATAAATGTTCTCCTAGAAGGAGACGAGTAGGAGCAACGTGATGTATGGCAAAAATGTTCGGGGGGTTTTGGTGAGTATGAGAAAAATCGAAAATCATAAAAATGACGCCTGACAAGTAAAGGTGGATGACGTAACTCAAAAACGGTACAAGATAGGTAGGGGGTGTTTGAACAAATGTCATAGGGAATCGGGAGAGCAGTCGAATGACATCTGTCAAAAATCCAAAATGGCGGATTTCAAGATGGCCGCCATACAAAATGCTCCGAGCCTGCTGAAGCGAGGCCTTTAGGCCGAGCTTCAGTAGGGGCGGAGCAGTTTGTATGGTGGCCGTCTTGAAATCCGTTATTTTGGATGTGCCCCACGTGCTCCTATCATTCTTTATACTGCATTTGGAGTGTTTTACCTTATATTTTCGACTGTATTAGGAGTTTTTGTGGGTTTTTTGGCTAAATTTGGAGTTACTGTCCTACATAAGTGAAGCGAGCCCGAAGGGCGAGCTCCTGGTGAGGCCGAAGGCCGAACTTTCGGTCCGCGAGGCCGAAGGCCGAGCGTATGATGCGCGAGCCCGAAGGGCGAGCGCCTTGCGAGGCCGTAGGCCGAGCCGTATTAGTAACTTGCGAGGCCGAAGGCCGAGCTCCGACTTGAGAGTTTTTTCCACGTCTCCGACTGGTCTCCATGGCAACTGCCCGCGGTAAGCGAAGCACCTACGAGTGGGGTTCCTTAACAAAAGTGACTCAGAACCTTGGTCCCATTCTGCCCGTACCACCTTTTTATGGCAGTAGGGTGAATCTGTTTTAGTGGCTTCAGTATTGTTCTTTATTGTATTGAGAGTTAATATGGGATTTCATACTTCTAATGGAGTTTTGAACATACTTTTTTTAATGTATAATGTGTTTTGATATTGTTCAAACTTGCACAACGATAAATGCGGGCCGCATGCGGCCCGCACACTGCCCGAAAAACTAGTTTATAATATATAAAGCTCGATTACCACTGACTGACTGACTGACTCACTGACATAAATGTTCTCCTAGAAGGAGCAGAGTAGGGTAAAAATGAAGTATAGCAAAAATGTTCGGAGGGTTTTGGTGAGTATGAGAAAAATCGAAAATCATTAAAAAGACGCCTGCCAAGTGATGATGGATGACGTATCTCGAAAACGGTAAGAGATAGGTAGGGGGTGTTTGAACAAATGTCATAGGGAATCGGTAGAGCAGTCGAATGACATCTGTCAAAAATCCAAAATGGCGGATTTCAAGATGGCCGCCATACAAAATGCTCCGAGCCTGCTGAAGCGAGGCCTTTAGGCCGAGCTTCAGTAGGGGCGGAGCAGTTTGTATGGTGGCCGTCTTGAAATCCGTTATTTTGGATGTACCCCACGTGCTCCTATCATTCTTTATACTGCATTTGGAGTGTTTTACCTTATATTTTCGACTGTATTAGGAGTTTTTGTGGGATTTTTGACTAAATTTGGAGTTACTGTCCTACATAAGTGAAGTAGCGAGCCCGAAGGGCGAGCTCCTGGTGAGGCCGAAGGCCGAACTTTCGATCCGCGAGGCCGAAGGCCGAGCGTATGATGCGTGAGCCCGAAGGGCGAGCGCCGAGCGAGGCCGCAGGCCGAGCCGTTTTAGTAACTTGCGAGGCCGAAGGCCGAGCTCCAACTTGAGAGTATTTTCCACGTTTCCGACTGGTCTCCATGGCAACTGCCCGCGGTAACCGAAGAACCTACGAGTGGGGTTCCTTTACAAAAGTAACTCAGAACCTTGGTACCATTCTGCCCGTACCACCTTTTTATGGCAGTAGGGTGAATCTGCTTTAGTGGCTACAGTATGTTTCTCTACTGTATTACAAGTTTATTTGGGATTTCATGTTTCTATTGGAGTTTTGAACATATTTTTTTTATGTATTAGGTGTTTTGATATAGTCTAAAATTTCATAACGATAAATGCGGGCCGCATGCGGCCCGCACACTGCCCGAATAACTAGTTAATAATATATAAAGCTCGATTACCACTCACTGACTGACTCACTGACTGACATAAATGTTCTCCTAGAAGGAGACGAGTAGGAGCAAAGTGATGTATGGCAAAAATGTTCGGAGGGTTTTGGTAAGTATGAGAAAAATCGAAAATCATTAAAATGACGCCTGCCAAGTAAAGATGGATGACATATCTCAAAAACGGTAAGAGATAGGTAGGGGGTGTTTGAACAAATGTCATAGGGAATCGGGAGAGCAGTCGAATGACACCTGTCAAAAATCCAAAATGGCGGATTTCAAGATGGCCGCCATACAAAATGCTCCGAGCCTGCTGAAGCGAGGCCTTTAGGCCGAGCTTCAGTAGGGGCGGAGCAGTTTGTATGGTGGCCGTCTTGAAATCCGTTATTTTGGATGTACCCCACGTGCTCCTATCATTCTTTATACTGCATTTGGAGTGTTTTACCTTATATTTTCGACTGTATTAGGAGTTTTTGTGGGATTTTTGACTAAATTTGGAGTTACTGTCCTACATTAGTGAAGTAGCGAGCCCGAAGGGCGAGCTTCTGGTGAGGCCGAAGGCCGAACTTTCGGTCCGCGAGGCCGAAGGCCGAGCGTTTGATGCGTGAGCCCGAAGGGCGAGCGCCTGGCGAGGCCGTAGGCCGAGCCGTATTAGTAACTTGCGAGGCCGAAGGCCGAGCTCCGACTTGAGAGTATTTTCCACATCTCCGACTGGTCTCCATGGCAACTGCCTGCGGTAACCGCAGCAACTACGAGTGGGGTTCCTTAACAAAAGTGACTCAGAACCTTGGTACCATTCTGCCCGTACCACCTTTTTATGGCAGTAGGGTGAATCTGCTTTAGTGGCTACAGTATGGTTCTTTATTGTTTTGAGAGTTTATATGGGATTTCATACTTCTATTGGAGTTTTGAACATACTTTTTTCCAACGTATCAGGAGTTTTGATATAGTTTAGTACTGCATAACGATAAATGCGGGCCGCATGCGGCCCGCACACTGCCCGAAAAACTAGTTTATAATATATAAAGCTCGATTACCACTGACTGACTCACTGACTGACTGACTGACATAAATGTTCTCCTAGAAGGAGCAGAGTAGGGTTAAAATCATGTATGGCAAAAATGTTCGGGGGGTTTTGGTGAGTATGAGAAAAATCGAAAATCATAAAAAAGACGCCTGCCAAGTAAAGATGGATGACATATCTCAAAAACGGTACAAGATAGGTAGGGGGTGTTTGAACAAATGTCATAGGGAATCGGGAGAGCAGTCGAATGACACCTGTCAAAAATCCAAAATGGCGGATTTCAAGATGGCCGCCATACAAAATGCTCCGAGCCTGCTGAAGCGAGGCCGTTAGGCCGAGGTTCAGTAGGGGCGGAGCAGTTTGTATGGGGGCCTTCTTGAAATCCGCCATTTTGGAGTTGTCCCAGGTGCTCCTATCATTCTTTATACTGCATTTGGAGTGTATTACCTTATATTTTCGACTGTATGAGGAGTTTTTGTGGGATTTTTGACTGAATTTGGAGTTACTGTCCTACATAAGTGTAGTAGCGAGCCCGAAGGGCGAGCTCCTGGTGAGGCCGAAGGCCGAACTTTCGGTCCGCGAGGCCGAAGGCCGAGCGTATGGTGCGTGAGCCCGAAGGGCGAGCGCTCGGCGAGGCCGCAGGCCGAGCCGTGTTAGTAACTTGCGAGGCCGAAGGCCGAGCTCCAACTTGAGAGTATATTCCACGCCTCCAACTGGTGTCCATGGCAACTGCCCGCGAAAACCGAAGCACCTACGAGTGGGGTTCCTTAACAAAAGTGACTCTGAATCTTGGTACGATTCTGCCCGTACCACCTTTTTATGGCAGTAGGGTGAATCTGCTTTAGTGGCTACAGTATGATTCATTATTGTATTGAGAGTTTATATGGGATTTCAAACTTCTATTAGATTTTTGAACTTATTTTTTTTTAACGTATTAGGTTTTTTTTGACAGTTCCTACTGACTCAAGATAGATGCGGGCCGCATGCGGCCCGCACACTGCCCGAAAAACTAGTTTATAATATATAAAGCTCGATTACCACTGACTCACTGACTCACTGACATAAATGTTCTCCTAGAAGGAGCAGAGTAGGGTAAAAATGAAGTATAGCAAAAATGTTCGGGATGTTTTGGTTAGTATGAGAAAAATCGAAAATCATTAAAAAGACGCCTGCCAAGTGAAGTTGGATGACGTATCTCGAAAACGGTAAGAGATAGGTAGGGGGTGTTTGAACAAATGTCATAGGGAATCGGGAGAGCAGTCGAATGACACCTGTCAAAAATCCAAAATGGCGGATTTCAAGATGGCCGCCATACAAAATGCTCCGAGCCTGCTGAAGCGAGGCCTTTAGGCCGAGCTTCAGTAGGGGCGGAGCAGTTTGTATGGTGGCCGTCTTGAAATCCGTCATTTTGGATGTGCCCCACGTGCTCCTATCATTCTTTATACTGCATTTGGAGTGTTTTACCTTATATTTTCGACTGTATTAGGAGTTTTTGTGGGATTTTTGACTGAATTTGGAGTTAATGTCCTATGATAGCGTATAGCGAGCCCGAAGGGCGAGCTCCGGGTGAGGCCGAAGGCCGAACTTTCGGCTTGCGAGGCCGAAGGCCGAGCGTATGGTGCGTGAGCCCGAAGGGCGAGCGCTTGGCGAGGCCGCAGGCCGAGCCATGTTAGTAACTTGCGAGGCCGGAGGCCGAGCTCCGACTCGAGAGTATTTTCCACGTCATCGACTGGTCTCCATGGCAACTGCCCGCGGTAACCGAAGCACCTACGAGTGGGGTTCCTTAACATAAGTAACTCAGAACCTTGGTACCATTCTGCCCGTACCACCTTTTTATGGCAGTAGGGTGAATTTGGTTTGGTGGGTACAGTACGGTTCTCTAATGTATAAAGTGTTAGTATGGGAAATCGTACATCTTTTGGTGTTTTGAAAATTTTTTTGTTAATGTATAAGGTGTTTTGATATTGTTCAAACTTGCACAACGATAAATGCGGGCCGCATGCGGCCCGCACATTGCCCGAAAAACTAGTTATAATATATAAAGCTCGATTACCACTGACTGACTGACATAAATGTTCTCCTAGAAGGAGCAGAGTAGGGTAAAAATGAAGTATGGCAAAAATGTTCGGGGGGTTTTGGTGAGTATGAGAAAAATCGAAAATCATAAAAATGACGCCTGCCAAGTGAAGATGGATGACGTATCTCGAAAACTGTAAGAGATAGGTAGGGGTTGTTTGAACAAATGTCATAGGGAATCGGGAGAACAGTCAAATGACACCTGTCAAAAATCCAAAATGGCGGATTTCAAGATGGCCGCCATACAAATTGATCCGAGCCTGCTGAAGCGAGGCCGTTAGGCCGAGGTTCAGTAGGGGCGGAGCAGTTTGTATGGGGGCCTTCTTGAAATCCGCCATTTTGGATTTGTCTAAGGTGCTCCTATCATTCTTTATACTGCATTTGGAGTGTTTTACCTTTATTTTCGACTGTATTAGGAGTTTTTGTGGGATTTTCGACTGAATTTGGAGTTACTGTCCTACATAAGTGTAGTAGCGAGCCCGAAGGGCGAGCTCCTGGTGAGGCCGAAGGCCGAACTTTCGGTCCGCGAGGCCGAAGGCCGAGCGTATGATGCGCGAGCCCGAAGGGCGAGCGCTTGGCGAGGCCGCAGGCCGAGCCGTGTTGGTAACTTGCGAGGCCGAAGGCCGAGCTCCGACTTGAGAGTATTTTCCACGTCTCCGACTGGTCTCCATGGCAACTGCCCGCGGTAAGCGAAGCACCTACGAGTGGGGTTCCTTAACAAAAGTGACTCAGAACCTTGGTCACATTCTGCCCGTACCACCTTTTTATGGCAGTAGGGTGAATCTGTTTTAGTGGCTACAGTATTGTTCTTTATTGTATTGAGAGTTAATATGGGATTTCATTCTTCTAATGGAGTTTTGAACATACTTTTTTTAATGTATAAGGTGTTTTGATATTGTTCAAACTTGCACAACGATAAATGCGGGCCGCATGCGGCCCGCACACTGCCCGAAAAACTAGTTATTATTATTATTTATAATATATAAAGCTCGATTACCACTGACTGACTCACTGACTGACTGACTGACATAAATGTTCTCCTAGAAGGAGTAGAGTAGGGTTAAAATGATGTAGGACAAAAATGTTCGGGGGGTTTTGGTGAGTATGAGAAAAATCGAAAATCATTAAAAAGACGCCTGCCAAGTAAAGATGGATGACATATCTCAAAAACGGTAAGAGATAGGTAGGGGGTGTTTGAACAAATGTCATAGGGAATCTGGAGAGCAGTCGAATGACACTTGTCAAAAATCCAAAATGGCGGATTTCAAGATGGCCGCCATACAAATTGATCCGAGCCTGCTGAAGCGAGGCCGTTAGGCCGAGGTTCAGTAGGGGCGGAGCAGTTTGTATGATGGCCTTCTTGAAATCCGCCATTTTGGATTTGTCCCAGGTGCTCCTATCATTCTTTATACTGCATTTGGAGTGTATTACCTTATATTTTCGACTGTATTAGGAGTTTTTGTGGGATTTTTGACTGAATTTGGAGTTACTGTCCTACATAAGTGTAGTAGCGAGCCCGAAGGGCGAGCTCCTGGTGAGGCCGAAGGCCGAACTTTCAGTCCGCGAGGCCGAAGGCCGAGCGTATGACGCGCGAGCCCGAAGGGCGAGCTCTTGGCGAGGCCGCAGGCCGAGCCATGTTGGTAACTTGCGAGGCCGAAGGCCGAGCTCCGACTTGAGAGTTTTTTCCACGTCTCCGACTGGTCTCCATGGCAACTGCCCGCGGTAAGCGAAGCACCTACGAGTGGGGTTCCTTAACAAAAGTGACTCAGAACCTTGGTACCTTTCTGCCCGTACCACCTTTTTATGGCAGTAGGGTGAATCTGTTTTAGTGGCTACAGTATTGTTCTTTATTGTATTGAGTATTAATATGGGATTTCATACTTCTAATGGAGTTTTGAACATACTTTTTTTAATGTATAAGGTGTTTTGATATTGTTCAAACTTGCACAACGATAAATGCGGGCCGCATGCGGCCCGCACACTGCCCGAAATACTAGTTATAATATATAAAGCTGGATTACCGTACACTGACTGATTCACTGACTCACTGACTGACATCATTGTTCTCCCAGAAGGAGTCGAGAAGGAAGAAAGTGATGTATGGGAAAAGTGTAGAGGAGGTTTAGGGGAGTATGGGAAAAATCCGAAAACTCAAAGATGACGTCTGCCAAGTAAAATTGGATGGCGTATCTCTGAAACGGTAAGAGATAGGTAGGGGGTGCTTGACCAAATGTCATAGGGAATCGGGAGAGCAGTCGGATGACATCTGTCAAAAATCCAAAATGGCGGATTTCAAAATGGCCGCCATACAAAATCCTTCGATCCCTCAAAAAAGTAGCTGGTTCTACCAGAAAGAGTTGAGTACGGTTATAGTAATGTATTACGAAAATGACAAAGGGGCTTAGCTGAGTAGGGAAAAAATTAAAAACCCTAGAAATGACGCCTGCCAAGTAAAGCTGGACTACGTATCTCGAAAATGGTAAGAGATAGGTTGGGGGTGTTTGAACAAATGTCATAGGGAATCGGGAGAGCAGTCGAATGACACCTGTCAAACGTGCTCCTCTCATTCTTTATACTGCATTTGGAGTATTTAACCTTACAATGTCGACTGTATTAGGAGTGTTTGTGGGAATTTCAACTCAATTTAGAGCAATTGTTCTACTGTCAGTGTAGCGAGCCCGAAGGGCGAGCTTTTGGTGAGGCCGAAGGCCGAACTTTCGGGCCGCGAGGCCGTAGGCCGAGTGGACGGTGCGCGAGCCCGCAGGGCGAGCGCTAGGCGAGGCCGCAGGTCGAGCCGTCTTAGTAACTTGCGAGGCCGAAGGCCGAGCTCAGACTTGCACCGATTTGGCTGAAAATCGATATATAGGTTGTTCTCGTCATCCTTATTCCAAATATGAAATTTTTATTTCGATGACGTCTGCCAAGTAAAAAAAGTTACTCCGATTTGGCTGAAACTCGATATTTATGTGTTTCTGGACGTCGTTATCCTAAATCAAAATTTTTTTTTTCGATGACGTCTGCCAAGTATAAAAAGTTACTCCGATTTGGCTGAAACTCGATATTTAGGTGGTTCTGGGTGTCCTTATTCCAAATCTAAATTTTTTTTTCGATGACGTCTGCCAAGTAAAACAAGTTACTCCGATTTAGCTGAAACTCGATATTTAGGTGGTTCTGGGTGTCCTTATTCCAAATAAAAAAATTTTTTTTCGATGACGTCTGCCAAGTAAAAAAAAGTACTCCGATTTGGCTTAAATTTAATATCTAGGTTGTTCTGGACGTCCTTATTCCAAATATGAAATTTTTTTTTCGATGACGTCTGCCAAGTGCAGATAAATCACGTATCTCGAAAACGGTAATAGATAGGTAGGGGGTTTTTGATAATATGTCATAGGGAATAAGGAGAGCAGTCGAATGACATTTTGGATGTGTCTTACGTGCTCCTATCATTCTTTATACTGCATTTGGAGTGTTTTTTCTTAATTTTCGACTGTATTAGGAGTTTTTGTGGGATTTTTGACTGAATTTGGAGTTACTGTCCAACTTTAGTGTATAGCGAGCCCGAAGGGCGAGCTCCCGGTGAGGCCGAAGGCCGAACTTTCGGCTCGCGAGGCCGAAGGCCGAGCGTAGGGTGCGTGAGCCCGAAGGGCGAGCGCTTGGCGAGGCCGCAGGCCGAGCCGTGTTGGTAACTTGCGAGGCCGAAGGCCGAGCTCCGACTCGAGAGTATTTTCCACATCTCCGACTGGTCTCCATGGCAACTGCCCGCTGTAACCGAAGCACCTACGAGTGGGGTTCCTTAAGAAAAGTGACTTAGAACCTTGGTACCATTCTGCCCGTACCACCTTTTTATAGCAGTAGGGTAAATTTGCTTTAGTGGCTACAGTATGGTTCTTTATTGTATTGAGAGTTTATATGGGATTTCATGCTTCTATTGGAGTTTTGAACACACTTTTTTTTTAATGTATCAGGTGTTTTTGTGACAGTTCCTCTTGACTAAAGATAGATGCGGGCCGCATGCGGCCCGCACACTGCCCGAAAAACTAGTTATAATATATAAAGCTGGATTACCGTACACTGACTGACTGACTGACTGACATCATTGTTCTCCCAGAAGGAGTCCAGTAGGAAGAATGTGATGTATGGGAAAAGTGTAGAGGGGGTTTGTGTGAGTATGGGAAAAATCCGAAAACTCAAAGATGACGTCTGCCAAGTAAAATTGGATGGCGTATCTCTGAAACGGTACAAGATAGGTAGGGGGTGCTTGACCAAATGTCATAGGGAATCGGGAGAGCAGTCGGATGACATTTGTCAAAAATCCAAAATGGCGGATTTCAAAATGGCCGCCATACAAAATCCTTCGATCCCTCAAAAAAGTAGCTGGTTCTACCAGAAAGAGTTGAGTACGGTTAAAGTAATGTATTACGAAAATGACTAAGGGGTTTAAGTAAGTAGGGAAAAAAATAAAAACCCTAGAAATGACGCCTGCCAAGTAAAGCTGGACAACGTATCTCGAAAACGGTAAGAGATAGGTTGGGGGTGTTTTTACAAATGTCATAGGGAATCGGGAGAGCAGTCTATTGACACCTGTCAAATGTGCTACTCTCATTCTTCATACATTATTTGGAGTATTTAACCTTACAATGTCGACTGTATTAGGAGTGTTTGTGGGAATTTCAACTCAATTTGGAGTAATTGTCCTACTGTCAGTGTAGCAAGCCCGAAGGGCGAGCTTTTGGTGAGGCCGAAGGCCGAACGTTCGGGCCGCGAGGCCGTAGGCCGAGCGGATGGTGCGCGAGCCCGCAGGGCGAGCGTCAGGCGAGGCCGCAGGCCGAGCCGTGTTAGTAACTTGCGAGGCCGAAGGCCGAGCTCAGACTTGCACCGATTTGGCTGAAAATCGATACATAGGTTGTTCTTGTTATCCTTATTCCAAATATGAAATTTTTATTTCGATGACGTCTGCCAAGTAAAAAAAGTTACTCCGATTTGGCTGAAACTTGATATTTAGGTGGTTCTGGGTGTCCTTATTCCAAATCTAAAATTTCTTTTATGATGACGTCTGCCAAGTAAAACAAGTTACCCCGATTTGGCTGAAACTCGATATTTAGGTGGTTCTGGGTGTCCTTATTCCAAATCTAAAATTTTTTTTTCGATGACGTCTGTCAAGTAAAACAAGTTACTCCGATTTGGCTGAAACTCGATATTTAGGTGGTTCTGGGTGTCCTTATTCCAAATCAAAAATTTTTTTTTCGATGACGTCTGCCAAATAAAAAAAAGTACTCCTATTTGGCTGAAACTCGATATCTAGGTTGTTCTGGACGTCTTTATTACAAATATGTTTTTTTATTTCGATGACGTCTGCCAAGTGCAGATAAATCACGTATCTCGAAAACGGTAATAGATAGGTAGGGGGTTTTTGAAAATATGTCATAGGGAATAAGGAGAGCAGTCGAATGACGTTTTGGATGTGTCTTACGTGCTCCTATCATTCTTTATACTGTATTTGGAGTGTTTTTCCTTAATTTTCGACTGTATTAGGAGTTTTTGTGGGATTTTTGACTGACTTTGGAGTTACTGTCCAACTTTAGTGTATAGCGAGCCCGAAGGGCGAGCTCCCGGTGAGGCCGTAGGCCGAACTTTCGGCTCGCGAGGCCGAAGGCCGAGCGTAGGGTGCGTGAGCCCGAAGGGCGAGCGCTTGGCGAGGCCGTAGGCCGAACCGTATTAGTAACTTGCGAGGCCGAAGGCCGAGCTCCGACTTAAGAGTTTTTTCCTCGTCTCCGACTGGTCTCCATGGCAACTGCCCGCGATAACCGAAGCACCTACGAGTGGGGTTCCTTATCAAAAGTGACTCAGAACCTTGGTACCATTCTGCCCGTACCACCTTTTTATGGCAGTAGGGTGAAACTGCTTTAGTAGCTACAGTATGGTTCTTTATTGTATTAAGAGTCTATATGGGATTTCATACTTCTATTGGAGTTTTGAACATACTTTTTTCGAACGTATCAGGAGTTTTGATATAGTTTAGTACTGCATAACGATAAATGCGGGCCGCATGCGGCCCGCACACTGCCCGAAAAACTAGTTATAATATATAAAGCTCGATTACCACTGACTGATTGACATAAATGTTCTCCTAGAAGGAGATGAGTAGGAACAACGTGATGTATGGCAAAAATGTTTGGGTGGTTTTGGTGAGTATGAGAAAAATCGAAAATCATAAAAATGACGCCTGCCAAGTAAAGACGGATGACATATCTCGAAAACGGTGCAAGATAGGTAGGAGGTGTTTGAACAAATGTCATAGGGAATTGAGAGAGCAGTCGAATGACACCTGTCAAAAATCCAAAATGGCGGATTTCAAGATGGCCGCCATACAAAGTGATCCGAGCCTGATGAAGCGAGGCCGTTAGGCCGAGCTTCAGTAGGGGCGGAGCAGTTTGTATGGTGGCCGTCTTGAAATCCGACATTTTGGATCTGACCCACGTGCTCCTATCATTCTTTATACTGGATTTGGAGTGTTTTACCTTATATTTTCGACTGTATTAAGAGTTTTTGTGGGATTTTTGACTAAATTTGGAGTTACTGACCTACGATAATGTATAGCGAGCCCGAAGGGCGAGCTTTTGGTGAGGCCGAAGGCCGAACTTTCGGCTCGCGAGGCCGAAGGCCGAGCGTATGGTGCGTGAGCCCGAAGGGCGAGCGCTTGGCGAGGCCGCAGGCCGAGCCGTGTTAGTAACTTGCGAGGCTGAAGGCCGAGCTCCGACTCGAGAGTATTTTCCACATCTTCGACTGGTCTCCATGGCAACTGCCCGCGGTAACCGAAGCACCTACGAGTGGGGTTCCTTAAGAAAAGTGACTTAGAACCTTGGTACCATTCTGCCCGTACCACCTTTTTATGGCAGTAGGGTGAATTTGCTTTAGTGGCTACTGTATGGTTCTTTATTGTATTGAGAGTTTATATGGGATTTCATACTTCTATTGGAGTTTTGAACACACCTTTTTTTTTAATGTATCAGGTGTTTTTTTGACAGTTCCTACTGACTCAAGATAGATGCGGGCCGCATGCGGCCCGCACACTGCCCGAAATACTAGTTAATAATATATAAAGCTCGATTACCACTCACTGACTGACTGACTGACTGATTGACATAAATGTTCTCCTAGAAGGAGCAGAGTAGGGTAAAAATGAAGTATGGCAAAAATGTTCGGGTGGTTTTGGTGAGTATGAGAAAAATCGAAAATCATTAAAAAGACGCCTGCCAAGTGATGATGGATGACGTATCTCAAAAACGGTAAGAGATAGGTAGGGGGTGTTTGAACAAATGTCATAGGGAATTGGGAGAGCAGTCGAATGACATCTGTCAAAAATCCAAAATGGCGGATTTCAAGATGGCCGCCATACAAAGTGGTCCGATCCTGCTGAAGCGAGGCCTTTAGGCCGAGCTTCAGTAGGGGCGGAGCAGTTTGTATGGTGGCCGTCTTGAAATCCGTTATTTTGGATGTGCCCCACGTGCTCCTATCATTCTTTATACTGCATTTGGAGTGTTTTACCTTATATTTTCGACTGTATTAGGAGTTTTTGTGGGATTTTTGACTAAATTTGGAGTTACTGTCCTACATAAGTGAAGTAGCGAGCCCGAAGGGCGAGCTCCTGGTGAGGCCGAAGGCCGAATTTTCGGCTCGCGAGGCCGAAGGCCGAGCGTATGGTGCGTGAGCCCGAAGGGCGAGCGCTTGGCGAGGCCGCAGGCCGAGCCGTATTAGTAACTTGCGAGGCCGAAGGCCGAGCTCCGACTCGAGGGTATTTTCCACGTCACCGACTGGTCTCCATGGCAACTGCCTGCGGTAACCGAAGCACCTACGAGTGGGATTCCTAAACAAAAGTGATTAAGAACCTTGGTACCATTCTGCCCGTACCAACTTTTTATGGCAGTAGGGTGAATCTGCTTTAGTGGCTACAGTATGGTTCTTTATTGTATGGACAGTATATTTGGGATTTCATACTTCTATTGGAGTTTTGAACTTATTTTTTTTTAATGTAAAAGGGGTCAAGGTATAGTTTAGTACTGTATAACGATAAATGCGGGCCGCATGCGGCCCGCACACTGCCCGAAAAACTAGTTAATAATATATAAAGCTCGATTACCACTCACTGACTGACTGACTGACTGATTGACATAAATGTTCTCCTAGAAGGAGACGAGTAGGGCTAAAATGATGTATGGCAAAAATGTTCGGGGGGTTTTGGTGAGTATGAGAAAAATCGAAAATCATAAAAAAGACGCCTGCCAAGTAAAGATGGATAACGTATCTCGAAAACGGTAAGAGATGGGTTAGAGGTGTTTGAACAAATGTCATAGGGAATCGGGAGAGCAGTCGAATGACACCTGTCAAAAATCCAAAATGGCGGATTTCAAGATGGCCGCCATACAAATTGATCCGAGCCTGCTGAAGCGAGGCCGCCAGGCCGAGCTTCAGTAGGGGCGGAGCAGTTTGTATGGTGGCCGTCTTGAAATCCGACATTTTGGATGTGTCTTACGTGCTCCTATCATTCTTTATACTGCATTTGGAGTGTTTTACCTTAATTTTCGACTGAATTAGAAGTTTTTGTGGGATTTTTGACTGAATTTGGAGTTACTGTCCTACATTAGTGAAGTAGCGAGCCCGAAGGGCGAGCTCCTGGTGAGGCCGAAGGCCGAACTTTCGGTCCGCGAGGCCGAAGGCCGAGCGTATGATGCGCGAGCCCGAAGGGCGAGCGTTGGCGAGGCCGTAGGCCGAGCCGTATTAGTAACTTGCGAGGCCGAAGGCCGAGCTCCGACTTGAGAGTTTTTTCCACGTCTCCGACTGGTCTCCATGGCAACTGCCCGCGATAACCAAAGCACCTACGAGTAGGGTTCCTTTACAAAAGTGACTCAGAACCTTGGTCCCATTCTGCCCGTACCACCTTTTTATGGCAGTAGGGTGAATTTGCTTTAGTGGCTACAGTATGGTTCTTTTGTATTGTATTAAGAGTTTATGTAGGATTTCATACTTCTAATGGAGTTTTGAACATTCTTTTTCTTAAAGTATTAGGGGTTTATGTGAAATTTCCAAATGACTCAAGATAGATGCGGGCCGCATGCGGCCCGCACACTGCCCGAAAAACTAGTTATTAATTAATAATATATAAGGCTCGATTACCACTGACTCACTGACTGACTGATTGACATAAATGTTCTCCTAGAAGGAGCATAGTAGGGCTAAAATGATGTATGGCAGAAATGTTCGAGGGGTTTTGATGAGTATGAGAAAAATCGAAAATCATTAAAAAGACGCCTGCCAAGTGAAGATGGATGACGTATCTCAAAAACGGTAAGAGATAGGTAGGGGGTGTTTGAACAAATGTCATAGGGAATAAGGAGAGCAGTCGAATGACATCTGTCAAAAATCCAAAATGGCGGATTTCAAGATGGCCGCCATACAAATTGATCCGAGCCTGCTGAAGCGAGGCCGTTAGGCCGAGCTTCAGTAGGGGCGGAGCAGTTTGTATGGTGGCCGTCTTGAAATCCGACATTTTGGATGTGTCTTACATGCTCCTATCATTCTTTATACTGCATATGGAGTGTTTTACCTTTATTTTCAACTGTATTAGGAGTTTTTGTGGGAGTTTTGACTGAATTTGGAGTTACTGTCCTACGTTAGTGTAGTAGCGAGCCCGAAGGGCGAGCTCCTGGTAAGGCCGAAGGCCGAACTTTCGGTCCGCGAGGCCGAAGGCCAAGCGTATGATGCGTGAGCCCGAAGGGCGAGCGCTTGGCGAGGCCGTAGGCAAAGCCGTATTAGTAACTTGCGAGGCCGAAGGCCGAGCTCCGACTTGAGAGTATTTTCCACGTCACTGACTGGTCTCCATGGCAACTGCCTGCGGTAACCGAAGCACCTACGAGTGGGTATCCTTAACAAAAGTGACTCAGAACCTTGGTACTATTCTGCCCGTACCACCTTTTTATGGCAGTAGGGTGAATCTGGTTTGGTGGCTACAGTTTGGTTCCTTATTGCATTAAGAGTTTGTATGGGAAATCGTACATCTTTTGGTGTTTTGAAATATTTTTTTTTAATGTACAAGGTGTTTTGATATTGTTCAAACTTGCACAACGATAAATGCGGGCCGCATGCGGCCCGCACACTGCCCGAAAAACTAGTTTATAATATATAAAGCTCGATTACCACTGACTGATTGACATAAATGTTCTCCTAGAAGGAGACGAGTAGGAGCAACGTGATGTATGGCAAAAATGTTCGGGGGGTTTTGGTTAGTATGAGAAAAATCGAAAATCATAAAAATGACGCCTGCCAAGTAAAGATGGATAAAATATCTCGAAAACGGTACAAGATAGGTAGAGGGTGTTTGAACAAATGTCATAGGGAATCGGGAGTTTAGTCGAATGACACCTGTCAAAAATCCAAAATGGCGGATTTCAAAATGGCCGCCATACAAATTGATCCGAGCCTGCTGAAGCGAGGCCGTTAGGCCGAGGTTCAGTAGGGGCGGAGCAGTTTGTATGGTGGCCTTCTTGAAATCCGCCATTTTGGATTTGTCCCAGGTGCTCCTATCATTCTTTATACTGCATTTGGTGTGTATTACCTTATATTTTCGACTGTATTAGGAGTTTTGTGGGATTTTTGACTGATTTTGGAGTTACTGTCCTACATTAGTATAGTAGCGAGCCCGAAGGGCGAGCTCCTGGTGAGGCCGAAGGCCGAACTTTCGGTTCGCGAGGCCGAAGGCCGAGCGTATGATGCGCGAGCCCGAAGGGCGAGCACTTGGCGAGGCCGCAGGCCGAGCCGTGTTGGTAACTTGCGAGGCCGAAGGCCGAGCTCCGACTTGAGAGTTTTTTCCACGTCTCCGACTGGTCTCCATGGCAACTGCCCGAGGTAAGCGAAGCACCTACGAGTGGGGTTCCTTAACAAAAGTGACTCAGAACCTTGGTCCCATTCTGCCCGTACCACCTTTTTATGGCAGTAGGGTGAATCTGGTTTGGTGGCTACAGTTTGATTCTCTACTGTATTAATAGTTTGTATGGGACGTCGTACATCTTTTGGAGTTTTGAATCATTTTTATTAACATTTATAAATGTTTGATATAGTTTAAAATTGCACAACGATAAATGCGGGCCGCATGCGGCCCGCACACTGCCCGAAAAACTAGTTATAATATATAAAGCTCGATTACCACTGACTCACTCACTGACATAAATGTTCTCCTAGAAGGAGACGAGTAGGAGCGACGTGATGTATGGCAAAAATGTTCGGGGGGTTTTGGTTAGTATGAGAAAAATCGAAAATCATAAAAATGACGCCTGCCAAGTAAAGATGGATGACGTATCTCGAAAACGGTACAAGATAGGTAGGGGGTGTTTGAACAAATGTCATAGGGAATCGGGAGAGCAGTCGAATGACACCTAACAAAAATCCAAAATGGCGGATTTCAAGATGGCTGCCATACAAAGTGATCCGAGCCTGCTGAAGCGAGGCCTTTAGGCCGAGCTTCAGTAGGGGCGGAGCAGTTTGTATGGTGGCCGTCTTGAAATCCGACATTTTGGATGTTACCCACGTGCTCCTATCATTCTTTATACTGCATTTGGAGTGTTTTACCTTATATTTTCGACTGTATTATGAGTTTTTGTGAGATTTTCGACTGAATTTGGAGTTACTGTCCTACATTAGTGAAGTCGCGAGCCCGAAGGGCGAGCTCCTGGTGAGGCCGAAGGCCGAACTTTCGGTCCGCGAGGCCGAAGGCCGAGCGTACGATGCGCGAGCCCGAAGGGCGAGCGCTTGGCGAGGCCGTAGGCCGAGCCGTATTAGTAACTTGCGAGGCCGAAGGCCGAGCTCCGACTTAAGAGTATTTTCCACATCTCCTACTGGTCTCCATGGCAACTGCCCGCGATAACCGAAGCACCTACGAGTGGGGTTCCTTAACAAAAGTGACTTAGAACCTTGGTACCATTCTGCTCGTACCACCTTTTTATGGCAGTAGGGTGAATCTGGTTTGGTGGCAACAGTTTGTTTCTTTAGTGTATTGAGAGTTTATATGGGATTTCATACTTCTATTGGAGTTTTGAACACACTTTTTTTTACGTATTAGGTGTTTCTGTGAAATTTTCAAATGACTAAAGATAGATGCGGGCCGCATGCGGCCCGCACACTGCCCGAAAAACTAGTACATATATATATTTGTATGTTTGTTACCTCAGAGCTTGACATGGTGAACCGATTTTGATGATTTTTTTTGATTTGATAGCTGATGCTTGCTATGTAGTCCCATTTAAATTTCATCATATGCATACTTAATCTATTTATTCACCCCTTGATGCACATTCACCTTCTGAAACACTCTCGCTGGATGACTGGTAGATAATGCCTTAGCATTAAGTCCTCCTTTTGAAATTTTTTTTTTGTGCCATAAAGTAATGCAATAAATAATAGGTTTTGAACCATCATGGTACCGACTTCAACAAGTTATTTCACACATTTGAGTGTTGTAGATAGTTAAATTTGTTGGTAAATAAACATCTGCAAACAACGTTCCCATCTGCACAGTTGTATATTCTATGTCCGCCGACAAAACACGGTGGTCTTTCATTTGACGCGTCCGTGGCAACAGATAGCTCACTTAAGTGCCAACACAACAGTGTCTACCTACTAGTGGTTCGCCACCAACTAAAAACTTAATATATATCGATATATCAACTCCACGCCCATTTACTTAAGAGGCCTTTTACATTTTGCAGCCCTCTCACTCGCACTTTTAAAGATTATTTCAAATAGCAACAATATGGTTTATATTTTTTAAAATGTAGTCAATCATTATTTCGCTGCATGCAACTATAGATGTTCTCAACATATTTTTACTTTGTTACATGTTGAGTCCAATTAGAATTAGAGGCCCAAAATATAAAATAACTAAATTACGCGTTTTGGATCCCCCATAACAGATATCAAAATGAAAATTAGTAGAGAACATCTATAGTTGCATGCAGCAAAATAATGATTGACTACATTTTTAAAAATATAAACCATATTGTTGCTATTTGAAATTATCTTTAAAAGTGCGAGTGAGAAGGCTGCAAAATGTAAAAGGGCTCTTAAACTAACTTATTTATTTTATTTATGCATGATAGGTTAGCCTTTGACCACTATCTCACCTGATGGTAAGTGATGGTGTAATCGAAGATGTTGATCAGGCTAACCTAGAAGTACTGGCTCTCAAGGAAAGCTGCCGGAACACACTGTTAGGTACTTGGCGACAGATTTTCTACTTGAGGGTGGTAGCTAGCCAGGCAGGCATTCCCTACCACCATGCTATAACGACTGCCATCCTAAGACGACAACCGGGACCGACGGCTTAACGTGCCCTCCGAAGCACGGAAACGCTCAGTAGTAATGTCACTAGCGGTCACCCATCCAACTCATGACCGCGGGCGACGTTGCTTAACTTTGCTGATCGGTTGAGAACAGCTAAGTAAACTTCGCTACGAGCGCTTCAAACTGTTACTCAATCTGGGACATTTTTTGATTTAATAATTAGACATATTTTTATTATTATTTATAATAATAATAAGAACGCTTATTATTCAATTACACTTATCAGTTTGTGATTACTTAAACGACAAAAATGTCTACACAATTCTGCCTCTGCCAAGCTATCGCCTATCACCTACATAATTTAAACAAATATTGTAATAACTTTATTATATAGTAAGTTTAATTAGTAAGTTAACACATTGTTAAAAGAAGCTTAAAATAATGGCCCCGAGTTTCTTGCCGTTTCTTCTCGGAGTGGCTCCATACAATTTTTTTTTGCTGAAAGTGGCAGTACTATGTTGAATATTTCAATACTAAATTTTTTAATTGACCTTCATAAAAGCGTCGTAGACGCCTAAATTGAAGTAATGTAATCCGCATAGCAGGCGTTATTGCAATTGCAATCACAAATATACGATAGGAAACATTTTAAGTCATGTGCGGGATTCGAACCCGCGTCCATCCACCCCTTGAGCCGGGGTATGCTCTAACCAATTGAGCTAACATGACATGACGTCATAACTCGAATCTTTCATATCGTTCTTAAACCATCGTAATAACATATATTTTGTAATGTAATCCGCATAGCAGGCGTTATTGCAAACCTAACAATATTAAAATTATAAGGTTAAGTCATCATTTACAAGTATAAAACCTATTGCAAAATTGGTCTTGTTTGTAGTACAACGCAAGTGGTAATATAGATGTAGCTCCATCCCAATACTATGGTTAAAGAACGATAGGAAAGATTCGAGTTATGATGTCATGTCATGTTAGCTCATTTGGTTAGAGCATACCCCGGCTCAAGGGGTGGATGGACGCGGGTTCGAATCCCGCACGTGACTTAAATTTGTCCTATAGTATATTTGTGATTTTGTAATGTAATCCGCATAGCAGGCGTTATTGCAAACATAACAATATTAAAATCATAATTATTAATAAAACAAATGTAAAATATTAATGAGGTACAATATAAACATTACTATTATAAATTACAGTATCACAATTACACATAAATATGTCAAATATATAATAATAAAATTGAAATAACTGTTTTTTTCATGGCGGGTACACCGCCATGAACAGTTAACAAAACACGAGGTAGGTACATAATTATCTCTATATAATTATCTAGAATATAATAATTACAAATATTTTAAAAGTATTTTAAGAAAACATTTAATTAATTATTTAATAAAACACTTAAAAAATCTTTATAAAAATGATATATATCTAGTGACAATTCCGCCTAATTTCCTATTAAGCCGACGTGACGTCACAAACGCCACGCAGCCAAACCGTCACGTCGGCTTAACAGTAAATTGGGCGGAATTGTCACTAGATTTTCATAACGATTTTTTAAGTGTTGTATTAAATAATTAATTATAAGTATGTTTTCTTAAAATACTTTTAAAATATTTGTTATTATTAAAAATGGATTTCCGCAAAGTAACGCCTGAATCTATTCATTATCTAGAATATGTATTAATTATGGTGAACGCTGATGTCAATGGCGGGAAAGTTTGATTTTTTCTAATGTTTGCTTCTGATTTTTGTTTTGTATTGATGCTGTATATAAGAGATAAAGGTGCTCCAATCCTGCAGAACTTCGGATTGAGAACCGTTAGGCGAAGCTTCAGTGGGGTTGGAGTTTTTAGATGCATATAAAATCATAGAACAGTAGGCTGTTCTATTGTATTTTGTCGCATAATAGGTACCTACGTAAGATTCTAAGAATGTTTACTGGTATGTAATTATATTTTTAATGCTTTATAAACCGATTACATTTGTTACGTGTAAACCATTTTTGTTATATTTTTGGCGATTTTATATCAGTTATCGTATCACATGATTCCAATCCAATTATAGTAGATTATGATACAAGTGAGCTAAGTTGCTCATTATACACGAGGCTGTGTGTTGCAGCCCGAGCCGTAGGCGAGGGCGTAAATCGGCCGAGTGTATAATGAGCAAGTTGCTCACGAGTTTCCTACGCACTTTTTCAACACCCTGGCGAGGAAAAAATATATATTGCACAAATGCGATACAAACAACATACAATAATTATGGAATATAGCGCGCTTATTATAGTACCTATATATTTTACGCGCGGCAAATGTATATGTTTGATTACATATAAACCTCTTTGATGTTACAAATCTGTATTACCCGGTTAAATTGAAAATGCTCTGTTTACTCGCATACAATTTGTAGTTAGGTACTAACTTAACTTTGTAGGGATAATTCTATTACGCACTAGTGTATAATATTATTATGCACGAGGGTGTTATAGTTCGGTTTATGGCCCTAAGAACGATATAATAAAGCTCACATGAAGAGCAAGGGTGTTGAAACATTATTTTTCAGGGCAGCTCCAATACGTGAAAGGTAGTAAGTAAAAAAATATCTTTGCAATGTAACATATGGTTTATCTTATATAGCTTATCCTATGTTCTATTGATAGATTCAAAGTTTAAATTGGTCGATTATAGACTATTATTGTTGCCGCCATTGCTGTTAGGTACATAGACCCATGTAAAAATATTTTTATCAATATACACTATAATTTGCTTTACAGATATTTTGGAGCTGCATATTATAGTGTATTTTAGTCTTTTTTATATTAATTAATAGTTATAAGATTAAATTTTACTTTTAAATCTACTCTTTAAAGTTTTGGATTCTAAATTTCGGTGTCATATGTACCGAAATTTAACCAGCAATGAAAATGACGATTTATCACTTAGTTTCTGAGCTGTAATCAAAAACTACACACATTTTCAGCTAACATGACAATGACCAATAACACCATTTTTTCCTCTCGTTCTTTATTTAACCATCGTATTGGGGTCCGCACATGACTATATTTTTTATCTCGTAAATTTGTAATTATGTTAAGTAATCCGCCAAGCAGGCGTTATTGCAAACATAACGATATTAAAATTAATTGTATATGCGTGATCGAAATATTCTGCACCCTGCCAACATGTAATGGGTTGGAGCATTTGGACTGGCCTGCGTTGGGCTTTAGGTGGCTTATATTCTTTCGTTGCAGTAGCTGTAATGTTGTTAAGAGTTTATAGCTGATAGGCTAGCTTTTGGCCACTATCTCACCTGATGCTAAGTGATGATGTGGTCGACCACATCATCACTTGATATTGTTCATGCTAACCTAGAATTACTGGCTCTCAAGGACAGCTGCCAGAACACTCTGTTTTGTGCTTGGTGACAGATTTTCTACTTGGTAGCTAGCCAGGTGGGCATTTGCAAAATGCCCTACCACCTCGTTGTAGCGACTGCCATCCTACGACGACAACCGGGACCGACGGCTTAACGTGCCCTACCAAGCACGTGCACCCTCAGTAGTAATGTCACTAGCGGTCACCCATCCAACTTATGACCGCGGACATTGCTTAACTTTGCTGATCGGTTAACATCAATCGATAACGGCTAAGCAAACTTCGCTTCAAGCGCTTTAAATAATATTCGTTTTTTTTACTGGTATAGTGCCATACATTGGCACATAATATTGCAATTATACTTTTATAATAAAAGTTTTAAGGCTTTACTCTTGGCGGCATGTAATAAATATTCTATAATACTATTTTTTAGAAGCATAGAAGCATACTATACAGGAATATTACATTTATATTAAGTATATAGAGAATAATACAGTCCCACCAACTTATCTGTTCAGGCGGCAAAAAGAAGAACTACAACATACCTTCAAATTCTGACAGTTTGTAGTTGATTTCCATGACCAGTAGCGCCCTCGAAAACTGCACAGTTAAATTGGTGGTACTATAAGCTACAAAGTATTTGAAGCCTATACTCTCACATATAGTAAGGCCGTATTCCACTTGACGACAATTTCGTTATTTTCGATAATTTTGACCACATTACATCTATGAACAATAGACACAAAATGTGATCTAAATTATCGCCCTAATTCGACTTTCTGCAAATCATTTGAATTCGAATGCTGGCACCTATTTGGCTCAAAGAATAAGCACTGCAATTCAACGGGGCAATGCTGCCAGCATGCTGGGCACGCTGCCAACTGGTAGTGGGCTAGAGCATTGGACTGCCTATGAGTCCAAATGCTTTTATTGTAGTAGCTGTAGTGTTGTATATAGTTCGTAGTATTTTGTTAATATTTGAATTCAAAAACCGGTATCGCTACATTAATTGCTCAGTCGATAACAAACGCTTAGCTTCTGAGAACCGGATATTTTAGGATTCACATTCCCTTCATTATGACAATGCAATGATCCACGACAATGCATATGTATGTACACGCATAGTTAAGTAGTGTTCCGTACATTATTTAGTCATAATGATTGACGTTTACTACTAGAGAAGTGAGTACCTTAGAGTACTAGTGTTGTACAACAGTCAATTTGTAATGTATCGATAGTCTTCGCCCTTGATATTGTTCGATATTTCGAAAAGTTAGCAAAATAGCTGACTTAAGAGGAACGGGAAGAGAAGCTCCTACGGAAAAATAGGTGTTTTAACAAAGTGGTGCTGTGACAATTGCAGCTTCTTCATGTTTTGTCTTAGAATTTGCGCATAATTTGCGTTCTGGGAGAAAACTTTTCGCCTACAGTAAACATTAATGAAATCTAAAAACTTTGGTCTTATTTTATAACTGACAGAAAAAACTTGATTTATAGGTTTTCCTTTTTCTTTAATTATCATTATTTTTCCTATAAATAATTAACAAACTAGAGATACAAGTTTTGAGAAAATATGTGTATTTAAATACCCATTCATTTAAATTCCTTTAATAAAATGATAAAAATCAAAAACTATAAACCTGGATGTTGATAACATGTATAACATATCCAAAAATCATCAAAATAGGTGATTGTTTAGGAGGGTAAAAACGTTTTCTCTTTTTGTATGAAAATTCGAGACTTTATTTATTTATTTAATTCTTTATTGCACTATAGTACAAATGGAGGACTTAATGCTAAAGCATTTTCTACCAGACATCCACATATTAGTTATAGAGAAAAGGACGTAGGCGTGCAACAAAAATATATTTAAATACTCTAGAACAGAAAACGCAAAGAATATTACAGATATAAAATATTATATATACCTTTATGCATAAATACTATACAATACATGCTATACATAATAACAAAAATAATACTAAATATATATAATAAATATAATATACTAATGGTAAATAAAAACAATTTAATAATTTATATAACATTTGAGAACAGTGATAAAAGTGACAGAATTTATGAAATGTTATATAAATGCTCACGGACCCGTTGTTTGAAGACTTCCTTAGAAGGAGATTGTCTGATGGATAACGGTAACTCATTCCACAGACGAGGTGCAACCACACACCAGGATTTAGCCACAAAAGAGGTGCTGTGCAAAGGGATATCAAGGAGTAAATTATTACTTGATCTAAGTTCAAGGTTATTTAAGTCGGAGAGAAGACTGATAGAGTTTCTAAGATAGGAAGGGGAGTAAGGATTGTTGAGAATTGAGTATAACAAGCCAAGGATCCTCACTTTTTTCCTTTCTCGGATTTTAAGCCATTTTAACTTCAGCCTATATTCAGACACGTGGTCATACTTCCGAAGGCAGAATATGAACCTAATGCAAGCATTGAGAAGCCGATCTAGTTTATTTAGATGTCCTTCAGAAAGATCCAGGTAACAAATGTCTGCATAATCGATAATGGGTAACAATATGGTGTTCACAAGAGTAATTTTTGTGTCAGTAGGTAGAAATCTTTTATGGCGGATAATAGAATGGAGTGCTGCATAAAACTTACGAGAAACCTCATTTATCTGAGGCACCCAACACAAGTTGGCATCAATGATCAAACCAAGATCTTTCACAGTATCAGAGAATGGGATAACACAATCGTTATACTTCAGCGGTGATAGGTTACAATGATCAATCTTGCGAAGTTGATGTGTACTTCCAACAATGATAGCTTGACACTTGTCTGGGTTGACTTTTATGCAAAACGTTGCGACCAAGACAATAAATGTAGGAGATCATTATTGAGCAGATTGATTACATAGTGCAGATCGTCAATGCTAGAATGATGGTATAGCTGAAGATCATCTGCATAGAAATGATACTTGCAACAGAAATCTGTGGAGAGCATGTTTATGAATACTGAGAAGAGTAATGGAGAGAGAATTCCTCCCTGAGGAACACCGGCTACTAGCTCACGCCATTCAGAAAATCTCTGACCATCGCGAATGATCTGCTTACGCCCCTTCAAATAAGATGAAAACCATTTGTGAGCAATTGGGGAAAAGTTTAAGGATTCCAGTATTGCCAACAGCACATCATGATCAACAACGTTGAAGGCGTTGCTAAAATCAATAAGGACCAAGATTGTTACGTGAGTGTTCTGCATATTGGTTCTGATGTCCTCAGTGACTCTAAGCAATGCTGTTGTTGTACTGTGTCCCGCCCGAAATCCGGATTGATATGTATTGAAAAGCTCAGCTGTTGTGAGATAATCAGTGACCTGTTTGTGGACAATTGATTCAATCACCTTGGATAGAAAAGGTAAAATAGAAATAGGACGAAATTGATTTGGTAGGGCAGGGTTTGGGCATTTGGGAAGAGGCAAAACATGGGCTTTACGCCAAGAATCGGGAAATTGACCACAAGAGAGTGAGAAATTAATAATATGCGTAAGTGCAGGAAGGACATGCTTAAAAATATACATCAGCATAATACGACCAATTTCGTCATTACCCGTAGCTTTGGATTTAATATTTTGTACAATTTTACTAACAGAGTCTTCACTAACGGGTGAAAAATCAAAATGAGCTAGAACATTGCGACGAGGTTTATGAAAAATTGCGTTGATAGTGTTTAGTTTGGTACTGGGATCTAAAATTGTTCCAGTAGTAAAATGTTTGTTGAGTAAATTTAGATCTAAAGGGATTTTAGAATCCAGTATCTTGGGTTTACCTATGCCAATTGATCTCAAGAACTTCCAGATGCCTGCGGGGGTTGAGAGTTCTATTTGCTCTGCAATATATCGCCGTTTAGCAGTTCGACACAACTGATTGCACCTGTTTCTCAATCTTTTATACTCAGCCCAGTTTTCTTCGTTTCGATAATGTTTATATTTAGGAAAAGCACTGTTACGTCTAGACATTGCCTTACGGATCAAATTGTTCATCCACGGAGAAGGTTTGTGTTTAAGTTTAACAGGATGGATGGGAGCATGACAATCAAATAACTCTAAGATTTTACCTGTCAAGAAGTCAATCTTGTCCTCAATGGTTGGAATACTATACACTGTAGACCATTTAATAGCAAAGGCATCTGCATTCAAGCGTTCCAAACTCATGCGAGCAAAATTCCTCTGGTGTAATGTAATAGGTTTAGGTTTAGGTAATCTATGCTTTATAGATGCATAAATTAAATCATGGTGTGATATACCAGGGGCATCAAATTGCCCATGCAAAGTGATTAGATCTGTATCAGAAGTAATAATTAAATCAAGCAGAGTGTCACCCGTGTGAGAATGATGGGTGGCAGATAGGGGCAAGACATTTAAGTTTGAAGAACCAATCAGTGATTTAAGCCTTAAGGAGCGGTTATCCTGTTGAATTAAGCAAGTATTAAAATCACCCATGATATATATTTTGTTATAATCAACAAGTAAGTTCTCCAGTGCAGATTCTAGTTTAGAAAAATAATCAATTTTAGGAGGGCAGTACACTACACCAAGTACAAATTTGATACCTATATTTACCTCAATAAATAGGTATTCTGGAGAAGCACTGTAGACTGATGGGGACTGTAATATGATTTTGTAAGGAATATGACTCTTTAAATAAATTGCGACTCCACCGCCACCAGCACCAACACGATCATTGCGAATAAGTATACAATTTCTTATTGGAAACGTGGAAGAGGGGAGAGAAGGCTTCAGCCAAGTTTCAGAGACCAGAATGGCATGTATAGTATCAGAGGTAAGATAATCAAGCATTGCATCATAATGAGCAGAGATGCTTTGGGCATTAATATGACATATATTAAAATTTTTGGGGTAGGGAGAAAAAGCCTTGTTAAGCAGGATATCAAGAGTAGGTATTGAATCATCAATACTTAAGTAGGAGCTATCCGAATCTGCAGTATAAAAAGAATTGTCACTTGAATTCATTTACAATTGCTAATACTAAGGTGTTTTCATATGATAAATACTAAACTATATAACTTAAACAGAGATAAAATATGTAATAAATAAACTGATATATATAATTTTAATAGTATAAATATATATATATATATACCTATATATATAAAATATACAATATATATAAATATAATATAGTCTAACTTAATACCGGTAAAAAATAAAAATTATGAATAGAGGTAATTTTAAGTGTTTACTTAAAACTTGTCTATTTTTGTTGCAAACCTTCCGGCCATAGTAATACAATTTTACAAGACAATCTTATATCATTGATTCTGATGTTGTAAGGAACTAAATTCAAAAATTCAGAGAAATTAATTAAAAACAACCAAACTACGTAACTACAGAGATTGTTGGTTAGATTAGCACCAACAAACAAACAAAAATAAGAACATAGGTTAAAAATAAAAATATATGCAAGAAATTTACCTCAAAAACTGACTAACAGACATACATTATGATACAGTTATGGGTAAGCTATGAGAAAAACATGAAATAATAGCCCTAGTGTGTCTGCTACTTGACAAAAAATATGAAAAACAATAAAAAGAGATAAAAAATAAAAGCATAATTATACCATACTTGATACTCAGTAATCAGTACATAGTGAATAAGTACTACAAATGACAGACCAATAAAACATGAAATAATACCAATTCTACATTGTAACTCATGGGAGAACCAAAGAAATATGTATGTACATGTATATAAACTAATTGCAGTTTGCACATATAGTAAAGGCATAAATTTTTGCAATTGTCAAGGAATCTACTAACAACAAATTGAACGGGTAAATTTCTAAAATAAAGAGAAAAATACTTAAAAGAAAACAGGTACATACCTAACATTCTATTACCAGAAATAACAGTTAATAGGCACATATTATACAACACCAGACATCATTTCATAAACCAATTCACTTGATCCGTTTGCTTTGAGATCTATGTCTCCTAGAAATTGGCATTGTGGCTAAAGAAGAGGATGATGCAGGTTTCACAGCAGACTGAGGCTCAATGCTACATTCTTCAAGAACTGGTGCGGGGAATTTGGACATATATAGATCCAGCTCCCGAGAAGATGAAATCCGTTTTCTGTCATTGTCAGGCAGCTTGACAAAGACTTGCCCCCATTGTGTCCAACAACATTTCATGCCAAAATGTTTACGTGCTGAGCTGAAGATATCTTGCTTGGATTTTGTTAGAAATTCACTGACCACAGCAGAACTTCCTTTCAGCTTTTTCTTTTCCCTCCAAATTAAGTCCCGAGCAGAGCAGCTTGTAAAGCGAACCAGTATAGGGCGGTTTGCCTTGTCCCTTTTAGATCCTAAGCGATGGCAGACCAGAAAAGAGGATGAATCAATGCTCGTTAAGTTCATTTGGCTGTGAATAACATCTATAAGGAGTGCCATGCAGTTTTCTTCACTCTCACTTTCTTTGATTCCATTGAACAATAGAGCGTTTTGTCGGCTCTGAGTATCTAGGTCATCCACTCTAAGAAGAAGAGAGTGGACCAGAGAGCGAAGATTGGTTAATACAGACCACACTGAGTTTTTGAATTCCCCAAACTCACGAGTTAACTTCTCGAGGGTAGGCTTATTATCCGAAGAGGAAGCCTTCAACTGCTTCTCGAATTCAGTCATTCTCGATAGCAAACGATCCTCAATCTGCCTTTGCGAGTCTAAAACTTCTTGAACGTTAGACATATCTCCCTCTGTCAGTCACCAAATAAGATTGTCTTAGAAATATAGTAAAGACGCCGGCTGGTAGGCACTACAGCGTTAGTTCATCAAAACAAGTTTTATCCACAGATTTTATTATCTAGGTTGAAAAATTATTATTATTGCAATTTCTGTACTGATGAAATTCACTAATTTATGATAAATAATTAATTATTGCAAAAAAATATCGAGATCGTAATAGTGACAGATGTTACCGCCATCACGCCCACAGATCAAAAAGAGACTTTCCTCCAGTCTTAACAATGACCCAAATGCACGTCGAGGAATCCGCACTCCGCCGTAGTACTCTAGCAGCAGCGAGTTCGCATCATCATTTTAGCATCTATTTAGGAATAGTTCAGTATCTTTTAGTAACTTAGCGTTAAATCGTGTATATAGCAAAAACTATAGTTTCACTTCACGTCCAGAGTTCATCTGTCCGAATCTCCCACAGATATTATCGATTGTATTTTTCTAAGTTACTAATTTATCGTATCGATACTGTATATTTTTGAAAATATAATATTATAATTTATAATAATTTTATTGCAACTCAACGAGGCAATGCTGCCAGCATGCTGTGCACGCTGCCAACTGGTAGTGGGCTGGAGCATTTGGACTGCCTATGAGTCTGCAATGACTTATAGAGATCTAAATGCTTATATTATAGTAGCTATAGTATTGTATATAGTTCGTAGTATTTTGTTGATACGTATTTGTTGTACCTCATATATTGTAAAATTATACGTTACGTCAAATAAGATATAGAACAAGCTACCCCAACCAAAACCATTTTAACTCATATTGCAATATATTATTGATTCAAGAAAATGCAGTACCACTATTTACATTTATATGTATTATCGATAGTACCTTACATATTGTAGTGATTTGAGACTATCGATATACTCGTAACAATCAATTTTTTAGCAACACTATCGAGTACTTCTATTCAGGAATTCTAGTATGATAATGTGAGATTGCTCAAGCGCATTGTAATCTGTCCATTTTTCATTTACTCAGTAACTCTTTCCCGTGAGAAATAATTACTTGCGGAAATGGAAGAAAACATAACGGCAGCTTATAGTTGGTGGTAACTTCACTGTGAAAACTATTGCGAGATTTATTCATATTAATTTTTTGGGAACCGGCTAAAGCCCCGGTATATTTACCGGAAAGATTCCGACCAGTTTCGGACTATTTTGAGTCACAGAGGTCGCTTCGCGCAATCTTGACTCCCAGATGAAGTTTTTTTTTTGTTTAGCCGTTCTGAACCAATCAGCTAAGTTAAGCAACGACCGCCGCGGTCATGACTTGGATGGATGACCGCTAGTACCATTACTTCTGAGCGCTTCCGTGCTTCGGAGGGCACGTTAAGCCGTCGGTCCCGGTTATTGTCTTAGGATGGCAGTCGTTACAGCATGGTGTTAGGGCATTTTGAGAATGCCCGCCTGGCTAGCTACCACCCTCTAGTTGAAAGTCTGTTTCGAAGTACTTAACGGTGTGTTCCGGCAGCTGTCCTTGAGAGCCAATAATTCTAGGTTAGCCTGAACAACATCTTCGACCACAACTTACCATCATGTGAGGTAGTAATCAAAGACTAGCCTAACAGATGTAAAAAAAATGTTCACTAATGTAGCTTGTCTAGTTATTCGTAACCAATTAATTAGGTGAAGCAACGTCTGCTGCATACTTGGATGGGTGACCGCTATTGGCATTTACCTACTAGGTATTGAGCCTGCACGTACTTCGGAGGGCACACTTAGCTGTAGGTTTGGTGTAGAGACGTTGGGTCCGTGGGGACCGGGAGCTCATCGTATTTTACAAAACTTATCAGAGCGCTTGGTCGATGCGACGCGTGATCAAAATACTGGCACCTATTTAGCTCGACGAATAAGCATTGCAGTTCAACGAGGCAATGCTGCCAGCATGCTGGGCACGCTGCCAACTAGTAGTGGGCTGGAGCATTTGGACTTCCTGTGAGTCTGCAATGACTTGTGGGCTGTCTAAACTTGTGGCTTTTATTGTAGTAGCTGTAGTGTTGTATATAGTTCGTAGTTTTTGGTTGATAAAGTAGTTAAGAATTTTAAGATTCTCGTTCAGCGTGCGTAAATGCACATATAAATAATTCTAATATGTTTTTGCTGAGTCTGGAATATGCCAGATAAAATTTCATATGGTAGATATTAGGGGTTGTATTGCAGATTTCCCAGTTAGATGTAATTAATTGCTATTTTCATCTTAACTTAACCTTTTCCGTGGGTGCCGGGCTAGAGTTTCTCCCTCCCCATTTCTACCCGTGGGTGTCGCAAGATGGGACTAAGGGTAACACATCAGAAGGTGGGCAGAAGCGCTTACTAAAGAACTGATATCTCACACTGCGATCCCCAGGACGCGTGCTAAGCGTAGGAATATGACCCCCCCCCCCCCCATAATATAATGAGGAGGGTGGCCGTGTTCAGCAGTGGACAATCCAGCTGATACAGTACAGTACTTAAACTTATTTAATGGAATATGTAACAAGCCTACCCACCATTACAATCATTATCCTGCGTGAGAACCTGTTACGAAGAGCCTATATACCATTTTCGACCACATCTTCACTTCCCATCAGGTGAGATTGTGGTAAAAGGCTTACCAAACGGCAATAAAAACAAAAAATATATTTATTAGTACTAAATCCCAATTAATCATAACGATACGATCAACTTTGGGAGTACGTTAGATTGTGTGGCCTTTGTGCGGGATCCCACGACGTGACGCGGCATACTTCAGCATGTCACAGAATTCTTCAGGCTGTCAACCATGCCCTGAGCTTGGCCTTAGGCGGCAACTGTGGCAACCCTACCTAGTAAGAATAAGAACCAAACCTAGAAATCTAAACAATAAAGCACTTGTGTCATCTATTTATATTCAGGGTTTTCTAATATTGTTAGGTTTGCAATAACGCCTGCTATGCGGTATTTGTACAAAATTACAAATATCTCCATCCCAATACGATGGTTAAGGAACGATAGGAAAGATTTGAGTTATGACGTCATGTCGTGTTAGCTCAATTGGTTAGAGCATACCCTGGCTCAAGGTTTGGATGGACGCGGGTTCGAATCCCGCACATGACTTAAATTTTTCCTGTCGTATATTTGTGATTTTGTGATATACAGGGTTAGTGGTAAAATGCTAACATCCTCTCAGGGTTAACTTCTGCCAGTCCTAAGAAACATTTTGAGATGTTTTTTTTGGTTTTGAAAAAATATATATTTATATTTTTTTATTTTGTTTTGTGTTTTTATATGTTTTTGACTGAATAAGCACGAGGACCACCTGATGTCAAAAGTCGCTGGTGCCTATAATGTATTATTTCATATTTTTTATTACTTTGCTCGATGTAAATATTCAAAACTCTATTCAAAGGGACCACTGCGCGTTCCGGTGCGGCGGGCGCTCTTGGCTCGGAGTAGGCATTAAAACAAAAAAAAATATACAATATATTTTTTTAAGCAAATGAAAACATCTCAAATTGTTTTTTAGGAGTCAACCCTAAGAGGTTACCATAATTTTACCAATAACCCTGTAAAGGTATCTAATATAGAATATATATATATAATAAGTATCCGGTTGACTATAGAAAAAACTATAGAAACTATGATAGTTATAAAATTAGTAATTTACGAGAGAAAAAAGTATAGTCATGTGCGTCATGTGACTTTATCTTTTTCTTTCATAAATTTCTAATATTGTAATATATTTATAATCATAACATCAAAAGCTTACAGTAGTAATGTAATTTGCCAAGAGGCGTTATTGCAAACATAACAATATTAAAATTATAAGGTTGCGTCATCATTTACAATTGTAAACCAATTGCAAAATTGGTCTTGTTTGTAGTACAAAGTAAGTTGTACTATAGATGTCGCTCCATCCCAATACTATGGTTGAAGAACGAGAGCAAAAATTAGAGTTATGAGTCATTGTGTCATGTTAGCTTAATTGGTTAGAGCAGACCCCGGCTAAAGGGGTGGATGGACGCGGGTTCGAATCGCACATGACTATATTTTTTTCTTTCGTAAATTTGTAATTTTGTAATGTAATTCGCCAAGCAGGCGTTATTGCAAACATAACAATATTAAAACTATGATGGTTTGGAATGATTTACAAAAAAAAATAACAGCATTATGGTATATTCATTTATTTTCAATAATGTTATATATATACTTTTTTACATTTATTTACACATTTTAAAGCTTTTTCGTCCAATGTAACAAATAGGTTGTTATGAGTTGTAACATTATTTGAGATAAAATAAAATGTTGAAATAATTACAACAAGTTTTTCACATTTATGTATAGTTTTCGGACGAGTTCTATAGCATATTTACAAAATATTTAACTTAAATACATAATTATTACAATTAATAATATCACTTGCAATAAAGATCACAAAACAATCAAACATTATTTTATCACAAAAATATGTGTTTGTTATTTCATTTCTTACCACTGGCACAATTTTTTACAATAAATAATAATTTATTTGGTATCGAAAAAATGCTAATATATCACTTTTTGGGGCGTTAAAAAGGTCAAATAGATGCTGAAAATAAATAACTACAGGCGATGTTAACAAACCAAAATCAGTTGTGAAATTATACGGATAAACAAGGTCCTATTATTCGGTATTTTAAAAAAGGTTTTGAAGTAAACACGAAAATAATCGAAGATGATAGCGTTATAAATCATTGCATCTCGCCTGCAAACAAAAAAACCTTATTATACATTATTTTCAGCGATTATTTGACCTCCTTTTCGTTAACAATCGATAGCTACCTAAAGTTCGTGGCACACTTATCAACCTGACTCAAAACTTTACCAATCCTTTCATGTAATACTTTAGCATTTTTCTCAGGCAAAGGAGGAAGAATATCTCTTATTACTGCATTGTTTTTACTATGAAAAATCTCACTTAGCTTTGCGCCTACTGACTGACTTTCATACAATTGTTTTAGTCTATCAACAGTCCTTTTTCTAAACACACACAGATTATCTAGCATCAAACTGTGGTACACATTATATTTTTTTAATAGTCTGTATCCATGTAGAAGTCCAGATTCATTATCGAGAAATACAAGAAGACCACTGTCCATTTTCCTGGCTAAGTTATGCGCAGGTCCATCCATAATGTTAATGTTCCATTGATAGTTAAATAAATTGTTTACAATTCTATCCAAATTTGCTGTCAAATAATCGAATATAATCAAATCAGACCATTGAGCTAGTTCCAAAAACTGCTTCACAGTCTTCCTGCTCAATTTCATGTCTATATGATCGAAATTAACAACGGCTTTTTCAATTTTCTTAACAGTTTTCATTCTCAACTTGTTCAGTAGAATTTCTTTTGAAACATCCACTGTATCGTTTTCTTTCGAAGAAATGTTAAGTACATCGTTCTTATTCAAATGTCTATCTGAAGGTTTGAAAATATCAGGAATCGTTGCAGATTCAAGACTGGGTATATATTGAGTCAATACTACAGCTCGATTGGTGCTCCACTGAGCAGCAGCTATATCATTAGCAACATTCCTCCACAGCTTATCTTTTAAATCTACAACTTTTACTACAGAAGGTGCTAAATTCGTCAAGTTTAGTAATCTTCCTACGTAAAAACTAAAGATTTCTCCTTGAATTTGGTCCGTGTTTTGTCTGTATCGGACACAAGCTTGAATTCCGTCTCTAAAAGTGACTAGTCGATTTTGCATTCTGCCACAGCCCGCTTCCATCTTGACAATCTCACTTTGATCTACGTAACTCTCCCAAATTTCAGCTGTGTTTTCTCCATAACCTTGTGGAATAGCATTTTCAACTTCAGGCCCCCAATATATGTTATCATATAGTACTGTCAAATCATTAGGAACAAATGATATATTAACATTCGTAATTGTATGCCTGTGATGACTCTCTTTGTTATCTTTTAATATTTCTTTCATGTCTTCAGTCAACCCTTTCGGGTATACTTCTTTGTCATACTTCTTATGTTCTACACCAGTAAATGAGACAGCTGAATATCTTTCATCTCCTTCTTTCTCGGTGATTTTATCATCAGTCTTTATAGAGTTAGGGTTTATAGAATTCAAAGTTCTCATGATGACTTCATGGGAATGATTTCTTCTAGATGTTTCTTCGATTGGTCTAGGATTTGATCCCATTAATATTATACCAATAGATAGACCTAATATAAAACTAAGAAGAACACTTAAGAAACAGTATGTGTATAAGCTTCTGTCCCGTCTTAAGTTTCTCTTTATTTCATCTCTATATATATTGTCGTACACGATATAATTTGATTTCTTGCAGAATCTCTTTAGGTCTATAGAAGTCATGTTGTTTTTATCTTGTTTAGTTGCTGCGTTCAGTTCTTGTATAGTGGGTATTCTAGTGTTTTTAGTACTGTGGAGCCGCTCTTCTAGTGACTCCATTTTGCAGGATGAATTCATCTATTCAGTGGCGGCCATTTCGGATTCCTGTAACAAAGAGAAGTGATGTTAGCAATCAGATAGTTAAAAGTACACTGTTTAGGGGGTACTCCTACATATTTCTGAAAATGGTCAGATTTTGAATTGAGAATATACGAGCTTACGTAGGTACGTAAAGTCGTATTTTTTTAACCGTATTTCAGGTAGCCAGTTGAAAAGCTTTCATAGAATTTGTATTCCTTGTTACGGAGATTACCTAAAAATAGTAATAAAGACAAGGTGTTAAATTTCTGAGGGTCTCTCATACAGGAAACGAGTTATTGAATATTTTACTTCTAAGTTGGTACTCTCTAAAATAGAAACGAAAGATTATAAAAATCAGCTAAATGCGATTCTGCCTCTCTACAAGGATTCATACTTTTATTAATAAATAAAGATTTTAGTTGCAGTATAACTCTTTTTGCGAGTTCGTCCAGGGAATAACTGCTACTATACCTATTTCCACGGCCAAGCAGTAATGTTCGCATTACTGTGTTACAGTTTGAAGGGTATGGTGCCGGTGTAATTACAGGCACATGAGACTTAACAACTTTATGCCTCAGGGTGATGGTGCAGTGCAGTTCTCCACTTGTGTGATAAACCCATCGGTTAAATCCAGAGGACTCCAGGTGGACTAGTAAACTAGATACATAACAATATCATAAAAAAAAACAGTTTTTTTTTGTGAAATATGTATTGCTACGGAGCTCATGGAGTGCAAATCCGACTCGTAATGCCGGTTATTTTATCTCTTAAAAAATAAAGGTCAGTTATTTTAGATATTAAATTTTCATATACTAAACAAGTGCTCATAAACTAGCATATTAGATAAAAAAACAGCAATAATCCGTAAGTAATTGTTCAATACACATAGCAGTTTATTAATCAAATATTTTTACAAGTCTTCAATCTGACATATTGTGACAGGCGGCCATATTGGAAAAAACATTGTTTTCGAAAGATCTTGGAGATATTTTGACAGTTGCCTTTCTCCGCGTGATTATAAGCAATGACAAATCATATTTTTTAACCCGTACAATATGGAAAGTCGACGCGGTCGTAGATAAGTAGGCGAGTAGGTAGGTACTTGAGTCGTGGTAAGAATGTAATACTTCGTAAGCAGCCTCACAATGGCCACTTTGGTTTTTCGATTTCCTAGAATGTCTGTAATGTACCTTTTTTTTAATGTAATTATGACGGATCAAGCACGAGGCCCACCTGATGTTAAGCGGTATCCTCTGCCTATAACAGATGCATTTCATCACAAGTGACGAACTGCACTGCGCCCATCACCTTGAAATATACTTGTTCAGCCTCATTTTGCCTGTAATTTCACTGGCTCTCAAGGACTGCTGCCGGAACACACCGTTAGGTGCTTGGCGACAGATTTTCTAATTGAGGGTGGTCGCTAGCCAGGCGGGCATTTGCAAAATGCCCTTCCACCATGCGGTGAAGCTCAAGCTCTGGGCGGGATTCGAACCATGGACCTGCTGTGCGGCAGTCCATAGCCAATGCCACTGAGCCATCGCTGCTTCAACCTAGATTTTATTTTAAAATTATCATCCATATCAGATTTATTCAATATAGATTTAAAAAAAAAAATGTGGCATTCCCACTCCCACTTTTTAAATATTGGTTCTTCAGGGTTTTATAACAATATTTTTTTACACAACTTCAGCTCAAGCCTGCGATGGGATTCGAACCTGCTGCCTGACCTGGTGCGCGGCAGTCCATAGTCAATGCCACAGAGCCATCACTGCTTCATATAACTAACCAAAAAAGGAGTGTTAAATTTTCAGGGTTCATGGTATGTATGTTTGTGAGTTTCTTTATTCCAACATAACTTTTAAACGACTTAACCGATTTTAATGTATGAGATATCGTTAGATTCTTTTTATAGCGCAGGTGACACTAGGTACATAAAAAAACAAATTAACGTATTTATACGCCATATTGTGAGAAAAAAACTATACCCAGCGCTTGGTGTATCAAAATTACGATTCCATAAATAATTTGCAGTTTTAAGTTTAATGGAACGAAATAACGTTTATCGAAAATAAATAATTTGCTGTCTGGTTTTTTACTTTTTTAATTTATACATGTTAGTGTAGTTGAAAAGCTATCCTATGGCCTTTATCTCAACTGATGGTAAGTGATGATATGGTTGAAGATGTTGTTCAGTCTAACCTAGAATTACTGGCCCTCAAGGATAGCTGCCGGAACACGCCGTTAGGTGCTTGGCGACAGATTTTCAAAATAATACCAAGAATGGCTAATGCATTAGGTACCGTTTTAGCATAAACTACTAAAGTCTAGATCTCGTTATCACCATAAGTAATTTGACCGTAAGTTAATGAGTAGATTCAGGCGTTACTTTGCGGTAATCCACATTTAAATTATAACCAATATTTTTAAAATATTTTAAGAAAACATTAAAGTAATATTTTAATAAAACACTTAAAAATAAATCTAGTGACAATTCCGCCTAATTTCCTGTTAAACCGACGTGACGTCACAAACGCCACGCAGCCAAACCGGAAGAATTTTGGACGCGTTTCGATTCTACACAACTGGTCCGAACTCGAATCCCGCCACGGGCTTGAGCTTCACCGCAAGGTAGTAGGACATTTTGCGAATGTCCGCCTGGCTAGCGACCACCCTCAAGTAGAAAATCTGTCGTCAAGCACCTAACGGTGTATTCCGGCAGTTGAGAGCCAGTAATTCTAGATTACACTGAACAACATCTTCTACCACATCATCACTTACCATCAGGTGAGATTGTGGTCAAAGGCAAACCTATTAGCAATAAAAAACACTTTATTTAAAATGAAACATTACCATACCCACTTAGCAAAGTCGAAGCAACACTTCAAGAAATTAAATTAAAAAACCGAAACGAACAACTTTGTTCGACAAAATATCTACAAGGAGGTCCGAATGGGCAAAAACATTCCAAAAAAATCTAAAAAGGTCGAGACAAAAAGTGATTAGTAAGATGTTTATAGAGATGATGATACCTCTTTAGTGTTCTTTTTTTATTTGACTACTATTTTTTTTTATTTTCGGCTTTGGTGAATAACTTTATAAACAATTGTTACTTCAATTATACGATTATTTCAAAATATATATGTTTACAAGATTAAAAATATATCAGAGGAAAAATTTAAGTCATGTGTGGGATTCGAACCCGCGTCCATCCACCCCTTAGCCGGGGTATGGACGCGGGGGATCGAAACCAGCACAAAACTTTAAAAAGAAAAACCTCTCGTATATTTGCAATTTTGTAATGTAGGTAAGCCATATCAAGCGTTATTGCAAACAACAATATTAAATATATATATATATATATACATATAATAAATATAATATATATATTTAATATTATATGTATATAGATGTTTGTTTCACCACTCGACTCCGTAACGGTTGAGTAATTTAGATAAATTTTGTGCCGAATAAATGAATAAATAAATGAAAATGAATCACTTTGCTGATGGTTAAGCCGGAAATGTAATCCAGAACACGAAATAACATTTCTGCTGTCATATCTGCATACAGATACAGTAGAGTATCACCGTCTCGTCTATTCGCGAGGCTGTGATTAGAGCGTAAGGCTTGAATTTAGATTTAGTAGATGACCCTTCTTTTAAAAAATTTACCGAGAGACTCGCGGCTTCACGTATGATTTCAAGGACTCTATCAATCTTAGTTGTGCCAAATATCCATACGAACTATGGTCCGAAAACAATAACATACGATGGAGCAAAATTCCGCAATAAAACCCAAATTTACATAAAAATTGTACACTCATTCAACGTATTTAAATCATTCTATCCTAACCCCATGATATTAGTTCACAGTAATGACATAAACTGATAAAAACAAAGTCCAATCTATAAAAAAAAGATCCGGCCCCAATTCAATGGTTTTGGCTCAATAAATATAATAAGCTGTCTAATACACTAAAATACATAGATGAGGTAGAATGTTTTATTAAAAACCTAAAATCCTTACTTGAATCTAAAGTTTATTATACCTTAGACGGTTTTTTTTCTCTTACCCCGTTAATTTTCCTCGCACTTGTCTAGTGGGTACGCCTAAGGTCCCAGGTCAGTCGAGATATAACGACCGTACTTTCAAATAAAATTAAACAAAACCTTCTTAGAGTCTACCCAATATTGTAATACTAACCTTCAACCTATCCCTGAAGTAACTACTTCATAAACTGTACAACAGCATCGTTAAATCCATGTATAAGTTCTTAAAATCTGGGCCTCTACTACAATTCGACGAAGTATCGAACTTCGGGTCCGAAAGTAAGGTATCCGCAAAACACGTATTGGCTTACTTTTGTTTAACTTCGTTCGTAGCATAGACTTGCAAGTAGTTTCTGAATTATTATTTTTATTGGATTCGTATGGTTTGTACATTTTTCAAATATGAAATTATAATTTATTCGTTTGCTTATATGTAGTCAGTCGAGTTCTAAATATGCAGAGAGAAGACAAATACTAAGGAGGATATAAATACCTATGGAGAACAAAGGCATTATCGCTAATTCTAAATACCTAACCTGTATTTTCTAGAAAAGTAGCGACACCTCTCGCTCCATAACTAGGATTCTCAGCCTTACCATGGGAAAATGTTCTTTAATGTCTCTTCTTTAAGACTTAAAATTGATTGAAGAATAATAGCTTCGCAGAGTAGTATGGGAGATTCCATAGCGGGCAAGATTTGTGATGAACGATGCGATCCATAGACAATATCAAACAACGAACTTCGTACTGCAAATTCAATGTTCGTTGTCTAAAAGGTCGCTCGAACACGAAAAACGAAACTTCGTTGAATTGTGGTAGCGGCCCTGAATCGTCAACTCTATAAAAGGGAATATTGAATGTCATAAACTGCTACATTCATAATAGAATAGGACATTTTATTAGACGTTTAGTGTCTGCGAATTTCCGACATATAAAATAGGCAAATTAAAAAATGTTATTTTTGCCATGCTCTGATAGTAGGTCGTATTTAACTTGAAATGCGGGAAGCGAAATAAATCAACATGTTACAAATACTATTTCTTGCAAAAATCACATTTACAAATGATTAGAGTACAAAATTCACTTTTGTTTCTAGTTACTTCACATTTATCGTTATATTTTGGACAATTCACAAAATATTGTTATAAATTATAGCCTATGTAAGTACGTGTTATTCTGATGTGTAAGTTATAAAATTGTAAAGCATATTGAAAGGTTACATTAAAATCCATTCAGTAGATTTTTCGTGAAAGAGTGACAAGCATCCATACCAACAAACTTTCGCGTTTATAATAACAGTAAATAATAATAAGTAAGTATACATAGCCCCATGGGGTGCCGGGTTAGAATTGCACCTCCCCATATCATCCCGTGGGTGTCGTAAGAGGAGACTAAGGGAAAAATACTGAAAGGTGGGCAGCAGCGCCTTCTAAAGAACTGCCATTTTACACTGCGATCCCCAAGCCGCCTGCCAAGCGTGGGGATTATGCGTGATTATTATATATTATGATTAAAAACACCCCCGTAATAGGGGAGGCTGTGTTCAGCAGTGGACGATCCGGCTGATACAATAAAAAAATAATACAATAAATAAAAGTATACATCATTAATATTATTGAAAAAAAAAACTGTTTTGTGTCGATACCTTGGTGGAAGGGCATTTAGCGAGTGCCCGTCTGGCTAGCGAACACCCTCAAGTAAAAAAACTGTCGCCAAGCACCTAACGGTGTGTTTCGACTGCAGTCCTTGAGAGCCAGAGAAATTACAGGCGCATGAGACTTAACAATTATGTCTCCAGGTGACAGGCGCAGTGCATTTCGTGACTTGTGACGAAATGCATCTGTTATAGGCAGAGGTACGCTTAACATCAGGAGGGCCGCGAGCTTATTCTATTACAGTTATTAAAAAAAAAAGTTTCATTAAAATCCATTCAGTAGTTTTTGCGTGAAAGAGTAACAAGTCCAAATCCAAATCCATACCTACAAACTTTCGCGTTTATAATAATAAGTAAGGATACATAATTATTAATATAGAAAAAAAACTGTTTTGTATCCATACCTGATCCTTACATTGTTTATTATCAATTTCCAGAAACTTAGGAAACAAATCTGTTAACATAAAGCAACAAAAGAAAAAATAGTTAAAACAATCAAAGAAAAAAAACGCTAACGCGCCATGACCGTAAAAAACGTGCCAGGCGTGTCCAGCGAGGATCATAGCAATTATGGAGCAACACTAATAGATATATTAGTAACTGGATAATTGAGGGGTTGTTACAACACTATATCATTACCTTTATTTGATGATATGGTAGGTTGACTTGTTGTGGTATTTTTTATGGGAGTAACTTTGTAGGTTAAGGTTTTTTAAAGAGGTTTTATACTTTGCTCTATGGCTCTCTCATCATGGAGCTAGACGGAAAGGAAAGAGGATTCAGATAATAAATAGATTCAGGCGTTACTTTTCGGAAATCCATATTTAATAATAACAAATATTTTTTAAATATTTTATTAAAACATCAAATTAATATTTTAATAAAACACTTAAAAAATACAAAAATATATCTAGTGACAATCCCGCATAATTTTCCTGTTAAAACAGTTAGTCCACAAAACAGTTTCATTTTTTGTATTTTTTAAGTGTTTTATTAAAATATTAATTTGATGTTTTCATAAAATATTTTAAAAATATTTGTTGTTATTATGAAAGAGGATTCAGTTATTGGTAAGTGATGATATGGTCTAAAATAGTAGTATGATAGCCTTTTTTTTATGTCATTGTGACAGAACAAGCGCGAGGCCCACCTGATGTTAAGTGGTATCCTCTGCCTATAACAGATACAGTTCGTCTCAAGTCACGAATTGCACTGCGCCTGTCACCTTGAGACATAGTTTTTAAGTCTCATTTTGCCTGTAATTTCACTGGCTCTCGAGGACTGCTGCCAGAACACACCGTTAGGTGCTTGGCGACAGATTTTCTACTTGAGGGTGGTCGCTAGCCATGCGTGCATTCGCAAAATGCCCTTCCACCATGCACCAGTCTAGAAATGTTCACAAGGACAGCCGCCAAAATACAGCTTTAGCAGCCAGCGTTTACTTATACAAAAGCGTTGCAATTCGAGCCATATATGAAATGGATAGGGAATCTCTGAGGGATCTTTTTAAAGAAATTGATATTTGGACTTTACCGAGACATTATATTTAAGAAAATATTTTGTATGTCCGTAAAAAATTTAGTCAATTTAAATTAAACAGTGACAATCACGATTACAACACTAGGAATAAAGATAAAATAGCGGTGCCAAGATTAAGATTAGCAAAGACAAATATAAGGTCCTTCTTAGGTAATAGTTTCCACACATATTACAACGCTCACAGAAAGTAAATTCAAGTTACACGCTATCGCCTGTCATCTACGTAATTTAAACAAATACTGTAATAACTAATACAAGGAATATTCAAAATAGAACCTAAGTTTATGCTTAGGGGAGTGGTGAAATTCTGTCCTGGCACGCCCCAACAGTCAAGTAATGTGTAGCTATTAATTATTCAAAATAACCTGCTGAATACAGCCTCCCCATCAAGGGGAGAATTGCCATACTCCCCAGGCTTGGCAGGAGTCTTAGTAGGCGCTGCTGTCCATCTTCCGATATTTTACCTTTAGCCGCCTTACGACACCCACAGATAGAAATGGGGGGACACTCTAGCCCGGCACCCCACGGTCAAGTTAGAGGTAGCTATTCATTAGTTCAGTAGCCTAGGAGTGGAGACAGAGTGCGAGCCCGATTGGCTCGTCTCCGTGTCCACGCTCTACGGATCGGAAGAGAGCTAGCTACTCATCATAAGTAGCCTTGAAAACCAGACCCCATCCTAATTCCAGTCTTCACCTTCTACCACAGCATCACTTCTCATGTAAGATAACAATCAAAAGTAAGCCTATCATTTATGAAAATGTACTAAACACTGTCCATCATAAGAAGTCACCTGGGCGTATGGGACGTTCATCACAATGCCAAGGGCTTAGAGCACATCTTTGCTTGCAGCCAAGTGGCTGTTGAGATGAACAGACTTATAACGAAGTTGACAGCAACGTCGGCGAACAAACAAAGTGCTCACGCTCCTCGATTGGCACTGATATCGATTCTATAACCTTTGTCCCGATTTATCAGTCATCGGATCGCTGACTGATCTACTCAATGCAATCGTTGAATCGATTGACTTTTGAAAATTATGTTATGACTTTAAGTTCAAGCTGTTTTAGGGTTCCGTATGTAAAGGGCAAAGCGGAGCCTGTCTTTCTGTCCGTCTGTATCTCTAGATCGGAAGCGGAAATTGTTACAAAACTAATATTTTGACATTGAGCTAATGATGATTATTTTATGCAGGGGTGCCGGGCATTAACAATCGTTGTTTCTGAGCATCCCACGCGACAGAAGAGAGGAGCGATGCCCACAGGTTGGGCCTGTGGCTGAATGCATGAGCGGTTTGGCACCTGCCACCTATCGATGACTGCGGAACACCATGGAGTTTTTAGACAGTAGTGGGGTCTCTATTGACCCTGAGGCCGGCATAATGCCTACCTGCCTGCCTGCGGTTGAGTATACGTATATGCATTTTCATTGTAAAAAATGGAGTGCTCAACCATATCTTAAGAACCACGATGACGTAAGTCAACACGCCCCACCAACAAAAACTGGTAATGGTAATTTTCCCCTCAAAAACCTGTTCAGTCATAAATGTTCTAAACATAGATGTTTTTGATCTTAGACATTAAAATTTGCCACAATCTAATAAAATCAATGTTATTCTAATTAATTTGTATTTTAATCAAATCTTATGTTACTCGAAAATATTTTTTTGCAACTAAGAAAAGATATTATAATCCTATACAGAGCACTAGGTGGACTGACGACTTCGTTAAAGTCGCGGGTAGCCAATGGTTACAAGCGACTAATAGCCGTTCTTTGTGGCGTGCTATGGGGGAGGACTTTGTTCAACAGTGGACGTCTTCCGGCTGATGATGATGATGATGATACAGAGCGGAGACGTGGACTCTAAAAACCGCTGATCGCAGAAGCATTGAGGCCTTTGAAATATGGTGCTACAGAAGGATTCTGCATATTTCGTGGGCGGCACACAGGACGAACATCTCGATACTGCAGAAGCTTAAAATTGAGAAAAGGCCATCCTTATCGAATGTGTGCCTCCGCAAGATATTTGACTTATATGGCAATATCGCCCGCAAACCTGGTGACAACCTACTTAAAGTGATTGTCACGGGAAAAGTCGAGGGAAAACGACCGAGAGCTAGAAACCCTATGCGCTGGGCGGACCAAATCCGACCCTCACTGAACATCAAAGCCTCAGATGCCATGCACGTTACTGTAGTGGGAGCAAGTGGAGGAAAATATTAAAGGAGAAAGTTTTGAAACCATGATGTGGTCACGACCCCCAGCATTGAGGAAACGACTCAAGGGAAGGAAGAAAAGATACCCTTTAATTATTTTTTTATTGTCACAATGTCACTTTAATTGTAGAAGTTGTCATTCAGGCGCAACCCAGAATTCAAACGGGTTCTCAAAAGCTACTGCTGCTAGACACTTTTAGGGGCTCGGCAACCGATTTTCTAGTTGAGGGCTGGGCGAGCATTCGCTAAATTTCCTAACAACCATACAAGGCTCACCTACAGGCTTTATCTATCTTTTTTTCTGAAACACGGTGAGTCAATTACTTTGTCGGTTCCGTACCCTTAAGGCAAAACAGAAACATAATAATGATGCCTGTCTGTTTATCAGTATGTCACGGTTTTCTAGCTCCAAAACAAAATTAGTTTCTAAACTAAGATTAAGATAAAACTTTTACCTTTGGCTGTTTGGATTAGACTCAATTCAAGAAGCGTTCCATATCCTGAGAGGATTCTTGACAAGAAGATGCTTTTGAGGCAATGATGGCCAAGCGGTAATGGTTATGGACTGCCGAACCGCAGGTCTATGGTTCGATCGTGGAGATTCTTCGGCTTGAGCTTCAACGCATGGTGGAGCGGCATTTTGCGAATGCTCGCTTAGCTAGCTACCACCCTCAAGTAGAAAATCTGTCGCCAAGCACATAACAATGTGTTCCGGCAGCAAGCCTTGAGAGCCTAAAGCCTAAAGGGCCCTAGATCTACTGATATTAAACCCATAACATCAAACAACATGATGAAATAATAGGTTATGAGGAGGACACCTAGAAACAAATGCACATTTTTCCTGATCCCTAACATTTTGGCTTGTCTATGCCTTCAACTAAGTATCTCTATTATGCTTTTTTTATAGGTATCATGGGTATATTTGTAGATTTCATGAGATCTCACAGATCTGCCACCATATAGTCTAGTAAAATCAAACATCAACCTATAAAATTAGGCGCATTATTTACTGCCTTTTTCTTACTATCGTAAAAGACGTCCATAGAGATAAGTATTGTTATGGTCAATGAATGAAACCGACAATTTTATATCCCTCATAACTTAGGCTATTAAGCATAAACTTAGGTTCTATTTTGAATATTCCTTATTCAAACAAGGAACGAACCCGCCACTTCGGATAATGTGTCGCCCACTCAACCGCTACGCTTCTCAATACTGAAATATAATACTAAGTAATATCCTACCAAATACAGACTTATTGTGAAATTTCATACTGTCATATTTACAGTGTAATAAACGAGACAGTAAGGGTAGTAGGTACAAACAATTATCGCTTGTACTGTCGTGATGTAAAAGCAAAATATTGGGCCACAGAAGGAACATTCCAGTTGCACGTGAGAAATATTTTGATTTAGAAATCCTACTTCACATATTGTGATTACTTACACGACAAAAATGCTTGGACAATTCCCCCTCTGCCAAGCTATCGCCTTTCACCTACGTAATTTAGCAAATATTGTAGTAATTTCATAATTTTAAAGAATGGTCCCGAGTTTCTTGACCGTTCTGGCAAATAACAGTTGAATTTGAAATCAAACAAATTAGTTTACTGTACGGCATGCTAATGCATATTGTAACAAATTTACAAAACAACACAAAAGCTCTTACTGCTTTTACTGTGACAGATTTGAAAGCAGTATATCATGTGACCAATATTGAATTCAAATATAGAATCTTATCCTACTGCAACCGACATTATTATTGTCCTTCCTTGCTACCCACAGTATGGAGTTATGTCGTAAATAAGTTTGCTTGGCGCCTGGATTTCTCTGTTTATTTATTGAAGGTGACGATGACTGCGACTTTGAGGATAGACTGCTGTCAAGAGTGTCCACGGTTCCTACTTCAGCATCATGGTTCAAGTTCAATTTAAAATTGCAAATGTTCATCTAGCTATAATATGAGAGTAGAAAATCTTTCGCCAAGCATCTAACGGTAATTCCTATTTTAGATTAAACCTGTTCAATATTTTCACATCATCACTTACTTTCATGTCATCAGAAAAATAAAATCTTGCATTGGTACCTATCTTCATTGCGACTAATATATAGGTTGCTGGTTTATCATTTATCAATAATTAAAATTATCATCATCTTGGTATATCATGGTAATGCAATTCTATCCCGGTCAAAATTATTCGGACAATTAATTTTGTTCCAATACAAATAATTTTGACCGGTTTTCTTAACGAGTTTAAACATGCCATATAAAATGTCAAAACTACGTATGTACGGAAAGCGCTCTGGGTTTCCTTAAGGTTGAAATGCACGATTGTGACGAGAAAATAAAATCAGATCTTTTTAATTTAATAACTAGGTTTGTGGTAACTATTGTATAAGCATCTACGCATCTTTTTTCCTAGTGGTAGTGCCATGCTGTAGCTCTATGGGTTACAGCTGCATGGGCCGGCACGACCGGGGAAGTACCACTCTCCCACATGATATCGACGTGAAGTAGTGGCTTTACCATTGCGTTTCGATCGATTTGTGGGAGACCCGGAGGCCCAATCCCCCCCCCCCCCTAAGGAATATGGCGGCACAGTTTCAAGAGACAGTACTCCAGGAGGGTACCAGCCGCGACAGCGCTGGAGAATCCCTCTCCGGGCATCCACCTCCAGGACCTGAACCTGAAGGTGGATGCTCGGGCTGCCATGCGTATTCTGGAGGGGGCAAAACCGTGCTCAAATCAGTCATCAGGTGCAGTATTTCCGAACGGATACGACTTAGGGGCCTTCAAGAAGAGAGCATATTCCCTCCTCAAAGGCCGGCAACGCATCCTCGATACCTCTGGTGTTGCGGATGTTCGTGGGCGACGGTGATCACTTACCACCAGGTGAGACGCCTGCTCGTTTGCCCTCCTATCCCATAAAAAAAAACTAGGTTTCACGAGAAAAAAAAGGGATATTGCTCTTACAGTATTTAATAAAGGTTAGAACACTGATAAACGATTTTTTCGTCGTCGATATGTCTTTTTATTTGTAAGCTCTAAACTATATACAATACTACACTTATTAAAACGAAAGCTTTTAGGTAATCTAAAGCTCGTCGCAGGCAGTCCAAATGCTCTAGCCTATAACTAGCTACCAGTATGCCCACCATACTAGCAGCAATGCCCCATTCGATAGCAATTCTTATTAGTTGAGCCAAATAAGTGCCAGGAATTAGGTCACGCGTTGCATGGACCAAGAGCTCTGATGATAAGTTTTGGGAATTAAGATGAGCTCTCAGCCCCCACAGAAATGTTCTAGCGAGAATTAGCATCCTAGCGCTTCAGTCGCTCCGCTGAAGTAGCCACGAATAAAATGACTGGCCTGTCAGTTTTCCATACAAACGTGGTAGGATGATCACTCCCTTATTTGAGGATTTAGGTCCAAACTAAACCATGATATCGATTGAACTCGTCATTATCTAGGTTTGTATCATAACGAAATTTTAAAAAGATAATTATGTTAAGAGTTATCAGTCTAAAACATTTTCAAATAAAGTTTTCAAGGCTTATAAAACTTTTTAAAATTTCGTTACTATACAAACCTAGATAATGACGAGTTCAATCGATATCATGCTTAATTCTATACCTAAAATCTCAAATGAGGGAGTGATCACCCTACGGCGGCGTTTTTATGGAGAACTGCACGGCCAGTTCAACCTTAAGTATTGAACATGATTAATTAAATCATTCCTATAACCATATTAAAAACTACAGTTACCCGTAACAAATATGTTTATTATGAAATATTTTTTATATTAAGAATGGTAACTTTTTTCTTATAATATTTTACAAGTTTAGAGTGATTAATTTTTATTATAAAAAAATATATGCTGTACTATAGATGACAAGTGTAATAAGTATAAGTGATTAAACTTGTCATCTATAATCAAATGTCATGTGTCACATACTATGGCTGCGTTCAGAAACGAGTGCTCCCACCGGTGTCATTCTTGTCAACAATGTTAAACGTCGTATTATATGTTAACTTAATCGTTTCCGAACAAGCGTCAAGTATCTCACTATTTATTTCCCAACCCTTAGCATATTTTTTCAATAATATAAATTAATCACTAAAAACTTGTAAAATATTATACGCAAAAAAATTCCCATTCTTAATATATATTTTTTTATGTTATTGTGACGGATCAAGCACGAGGCCCACCTGATGTTAAGCGGACTAACCTCTGCCTATAACAGATGCATTTCGTCACAAGTCACGAATTGCACTGCGCCCGTCACCTTGAGATATAGTTGTTAAGTCTCATGTGCTTGTAGTTTCACTAGCTCTTAAGGACTGCTGCCGGAACACTCGGTAGGCCGTGTGTTGTCCAAATGCTCTAGCCTATAACTAGCTACCAGTATGCCCACCATACTAGCAGCAATGCCCCATTCGATAGCAATTCTTATTAGTTGAGCCAAATAAGTGCCAGGAATTAGGTCACGCGTTGCATGGACCAAGAGCTCTGATGATAAGTTTTGGGAATTAAGATGAGCTCTCAGCCCCCACAGAAATGTTCTAGCGAGAATTAGCATCCTAGCGCTTCAGTCGCTCCGCTGAAGTAGCCACGAATAAAATGACTGGCCTGTCAGTTTTCCATACAAACGTGGTAGGATGATCACTCCCTTATTTGAGGATTTAGGTCCAAACTAAACCATGATATCGATTGAACTCGTCATTATCTAGGTTTGTATCATAACGAAATTTTAAAAAGATAATTATGTTAAGAGTTATCAGTCTAAAACATTTTCAAATAAAGTTTTCAAGGCTTATAAAACTTTTTAAAATTTCGTTACTATACAAACCTAGATAATGACGAGTTCAATCGATATCATGCTTAATTCTATACCTAAAATCTCAAATGAGGGAGTGATCACCCTACGGCGGCGTTTTTATGGAGAACTGCACGGCCAGTTCAACCTTAAGTATTGAACATGATTAATTAAATCATTCCTATAACCATATTAAAAACTACAGTTACCCGTAACAAATATGTTTATTATGAAATATTTTTTATATTAAGAATGGTAACTTTTTTCTTATAATATTTTACAAGTTTAGAGTGATTAATTTTTATTATAAAAAAATATATGCTGTACTATAGATGACAAGTGTAATAAGTATAAGTGATTAAACTTGTCATCTATAATCAAATGTCATGTGTCACATACTATGGCTGCGTTCAGAAACGAGTGCTCCCACCGGTGTCATTCTTGTCAGCAATGTTAAACGTCGTATTTTATGTTAACTTAATCGTTTCCGAACAAGCGTCAAGTATCTCACTATTTATTTCCCAACCCTTAGCATATTTTTTCAATAATATAAATTAATCACTAAAAACTTGTAAAATATTATACGCAAAAAAATTCCCATTCTTAATATATATTTTTTTATGTTATTGTGACGGATCAAGCACGAGGCCCACCTGATGTTAAGCGGACTAACCTCTGCCTATAACAGATGCATTTCGTCACAAGTCACGAATTGCACTGCGCCCGTCACCTTGAGATATAGTTGTTAAGTCTCATGTGCTTGTAGTTTCACTAGCTCTTAAGGACTGCTGCCGGAACACTCGGTAGGCCGTGTGTTCCGGCAGCTGTCCTTAAGAGCCAGTGAAATTACAAGCACATGATCTGTCAAACGGCGACAAATCTGTCGTGTAATCTCAAGTAGATTTTCTACTTGAGGGTGGTCGCTAGCAAGGCGGGCATTCGCAAAACTCCTTTCTACCATGCGGTGAAGGTCAAGCCCGGGGCAGGATTCGATCTATGGACCTGCGGCACGGCAGTCCATAGTCAATACCACTGAGCCATCACTACTTCAAAAAAATATTTCATAATTAATATATTTTTTTATAAAAAAATGCTTTTAATAGTCTCTCAAATGACAACTGACTACCATTCACCGGAAAGGAAGAAAATATTCGCGCTATTTTGCATCGGGTAACATATTCATTCAACTGGCCAGTGAATTTTTACTCGTTTTTCGAAAGTGATTTCCGGCCAGCCCTTGGATAACTTTTACATTCACCCAATGATTTCCAAACGCATCCGTACAAAAAGTTACATGACATAGATAAAAAATCAGAATAAACATGTTTAAATTTAGTATCTCCCGCCAAAGTCTCCCGTCAATATTAACCATTCCGGAAATGCATCAGTAACAATAGACACCCGGCAGCTCTCAGCCCCCACAGAAATGTTCTAGCGAGAATTAGCATCCTAGCGCTTCAGTCGCTCCGCTGAAGTAGCCACGAATAAAATGACTGGCCTGTCAGTTTTCCATACAAACGTGGTAGGATGATCACTCCCTTATTTGAGGATTTAGGTCCAAACTAAACCATGATATCGATTGAACTCGTCATTATCTAGGTTTGTATCATAACGAAATTTTAAAAAGATAATTATGTTAAGAGTTATCAGTCTAAAACATTTTCAAATAAAGTTTTCAAGGCTTATAAAACTTTTTAAAATTTCGTTACTATACAAACCTAGATAATGACGAGTTCAATCGATATCATGCTTAATTCTATACCTAAAATCTCAAATGAGGGAGTGATCACCCTACGGCGGCGTTTTTATGGAGAACTGCACGGCCAGTTCAACCTTAAGTATTGAACATGATTAATTAAATCATTCCTATAACCATATTAAAAACTACAGTTACCCGTAACAAATATGTTTATTATGAAATATTTTTTATATTAAGAATGGTAACTTTTTTCTTATAATATTTTACAAGTTTAGAGTGATTAATTTTTATTATAAAAAAATATATGCTGTACTATAGATGACAAGTGTAATAAGTATAAGTGATTAAACTTGTCATCTATAATCAAATGTCATGTGTCACATACTATGGCTGCGTTCAGAAACGAGTGCTCCCACCGGTGTCATTCTTGTCAGCAATGTTAAACGTCGTATTATATGTTAACTTAATCGTTTCCGAACAAGCGTCAAGTATCTCACTATTTATTTCCCAACCCTTAGCATATTTTTTCAATAATATAAATTAATCACTAAAAACTTGTAAAATATTATACGCAAAAAAATTCCCATTCTTAAAATATATATTTTTTTATGTTATTGTGACGGATCAAGCACGAGGCCCACCTGATGTTAAGCGGACTAACCTCTGCCTATAACAGATGCATTTCGTCACAAGTCACGAATTGCACTGCGCCCGTCACCTTGAGATATAGTTGTTAAGTCTCATGTGCTTGTAGTTTCACTAGCTCTTAAGGACTGCTGCCGGAACACTCGGTAGGCCGTGTGTTCCGGCAGCTGTCCTTAAGAGCCAGTGAAATTACAAGCACATGATCTGTCAAACGGCGACAAATCTGTCGTGTAATCTCAAGTAGATTTTCTACTTGAGGGTGGTCGCTAGCAAGGCGGGCATTCGCAAAACTCCTTTCTACCATGCGGTGAAGGTCAAGCCCGGGGCAGGATTCGATCTATGGACCTGCGGCACGGCAGTCCATAGTCAATACCACTGAGCCATCACTACTTCAAAAAAATATTTCATAATTAATATATTTTTTTATAAAAAAATGCTTTTAATAGTCTCTCAAATGACAACTGACTACCATTCACCGGAAAGGAAGAAAATATTCGCGCTATTTTGCATCGGGTAACATATTCATTCAACTGGCCAGTGAATTTTTACTCGTTTTTCGAAATTGATTTCCGGCCAGCCCTTGGATAACTTTTACATTCACCCAATGATTTCCAAACGCATCCGTACAAAAAGTTACATGACATAGATAAAAAATCAGAATAAACATGTTTAAATTTAGTATCTCCCGCCAAAGTCTCCCGTCAATATTAACCATTCCGGAAATGCATCAGTAACAATAGACACCCGGTTAATTTCCCGCCAAGAAAAGGCTATTAAGTTAAACCTCCTTTAGGCTTTCACAAACAAATATGAAATCATAATACCCGTACATGATTAATTAGTCACTTCCCCCTAGAACCAGGCGTTTTGTGAAATAACTAGATTTAGTAAAACGCGGCGGAGTAAGTCATTAAAACTAACGTGAATATAACTAGACGTTTCGAGAAACGCCCCATTAATCATTACTGCAAGGTATGGGGTGTGGTCCGGCCAGCTTATTATTTTTGCCGATTGCCGGAAGTTTACCAATTGTGAATTTATGTTTCTTGATATTCTAGACAGTTATTGTTTGTTCTTGCTGAATGTATGCATGATGGTTAAGTATTTTGCGTAGCCCGCCTGGCTAGCTACCATCTTCAAGTAGAATATCTATCGTCAAGCACCAAATAGTGTGTTCGGGCACCTATGCTTAAGATCCTCAGCCTGGACAGATCTTCAACCACCACGTGAGATGGTGATCAAAGGTTAAAGAATATTAATTAACTATGTTGTTAGTTTTTCCCGTTAATTGCCTTGCTATTTATTACTGTACAATTGTTTTGTTTTAATAAGAAGAGTATACTTACTCTACTTATGAAAACAAATACTCTATATGGAGTTTGGGTATATTTTCGGGATACATTTAATTTGGAATAAAATGTATTCTAACAATACTAACTATGCTATATCTATAATCTTTTACAAAAACTAACCTAAATGCAAAAATAACATATTACATGTTATTTTTGCTGGGATAACAATTTACGTTGTAAATTCAAAATATTATCATAATTTTGATACATAATATAGACAACTTCAACAAAAAAATCCTATGTAAAAAAAGAAAAACACGCTAGAAGTGACATACATGTTAAGTACATTATCTTATACACGGTCATTCTATGATTATTTCCGGCTACGAAACTAATATTTGCGAATAGGAGCGTCTGACTTATACTTTGACATATACTTAACATGCATTTTTAATTTATGGTCTCTGAGCTATGCTTAGCTCTTGAAGGCCCGTAGAGCAGTTGCGCGACTCAGGTCATACTAAAGTAGAGATGACTATCCGGCCAAACCACCCGACTCCGCATTTCTAATTAGCGCATGCAACGAGATCCTCGAATGGTTGAAACTTTATGGCAAGTCATAAAATTACTGGTTTTGCAAAGCTATGTGCATACTGGAAAGAGCTTAGCAGTTTTATAATACTGCAAGCTGTCAACTTCGTAGGCGACTCGCTTGGAACTCTCCCCGAGGGAATAAAATGGCATGTTTAATAGCTCCTAAACAAAAGAAAACAATGTTTTTGTCATCTTATCTTTATCTTATCCACGTAAATGCGGTTAGTTAAATATATATTCTCTAGCAAGTAAGCGGCCGTTACAAGAATATAATATATCGGCTTCAGTTACTTGGCCGGCTTCTTAGGATTGCTCTTGTTTTCGTAATTTTGCTTCATTTAGCTTATAGAGTGCAAGTGTGTCTACATAGCGCTTTTCATAAACGTAGTTTCGTCATATTTTATACCAAGTGTTCATGAAATTTTGCATGCATTGGTATCCATGAGCATTTCCTTTAGAATCTAGATCTATGGTTTGCCAGTTTTCCGTAATGTCAAAATTATCCGAAATAATTTTGTCAAATAATTTTTAACCCCTACACTCAGAACTATTTCACTCAAAATTTTGGACCCCGAATTGTAACCCCTATATTTTCAAATTTATAAATATCTTAATTATATTTATATATATTAATATTTTCCCTTTTTTTTTCAAATATATGTGTATTGTAACGCAAATAGTTGAAATATGCCATGCATTCAATACACATGTGATTATGTGTTTCGTGGACAAATAGAAAGCTTTTAATTGAAGTGGCAAAAACTGTGAAGTGTATTTTTGAGTGTGGGAGTTCCTGAGCACATTGTAGTACTCTTGCGAAAATCATATAAAGCTGACTACGGCACTGTTAAGCAAGGCCACATCTAGTACCTTTAATTTTTGGAAAGGATAAAAAAAATAAAAAATAAAAACCGTATTCAATATCTATAGCGAATATATAGTACGGAAAGCTTTGGATGGTTGGAGTGGCGTTAAGATTGCAGGAATTGACATCGAGAACCTTAGTTATTCTGATGATACAACCCTATTCAGTCAGCAAATGTCAGCAAAAAATGGACCTGTACCAATAACCACCAAAAAGACTATAATTATGTACGTCGATCGGTTTGGATCAATTAATTCCGACACTTTAAAAGACTACGATGCTGTCGAAGAGTTTGTATGTATTGGTTCCCTTATAGACAACAAAGTTGATTGCGAGCCAAAAATCCATCGACGCATAGGGATGGCTAAAACACTCATGACGCAACTGCGTAAGATATGGAAGGCCAGAAACATACGCCGACAAACTAAGATTCACGTTACTGGGACACTTATCTTTTCCAGCTTCTTATGTGGCTCCAAAGCCTGGACAATGAAGTCATCAGACAGGGGTAAAATTTACGCTTTTGATATGTGGGTGTGACGACGATTACTCAGAATTCCATGGACAGCACGAAATACGAACCTATTTTGAAAGACCAAGGAATTGAAGACGAGAAAAGGCTATCTACTGGCTGTCTCCACAGAGTGTTGCAGCATTTTGATCACATAGTACGGAAAAACCCTGATAACTTGAAAATACTCATGACAGTAAAAATAGAAGGCAAAAGACCAAGAACTGTAGCCCTAAACGTTGGTCTGACCAGGTCTCACAGCATCTTGACATGTCAGCCAATGTATCACTCCATGTAGCCGAAGATCGCGGCAGGTGGAGATAGACAATTAGAGGATGGAGTCACTATCCTATATAATGAGGGAACGATTGAAAACAGTATTGTCAAAATTATCCGAAATGTAATGAGGGAACCATTGAAGACAGTATTGTCAAAATTATCCGAAATGTAATGAGGGAACCATTGAAGACAGTATTGTCAAAATTATCCGAAATGTAATGAGGGAACCATTGAAGACAGTATTGTCAAAATTATCCGAAAAAATATCTGTATGTAAATATTTTTTTCAGTTAATTGGCTATAACTTAAAAACTATTGAACCGATTTTGTTGAAATTTAAATGGATCTGACTTGTAGGTATATTCTACCCAAAAAAATTAAATCAGTTCATAATGAGCAGAGTAATTTGGTAACAAACATTAAACAAATACAGTCGTATTAAGAAGGTCCTCCTTTTTTGGAAGTTGACAGAAGCGTATGGACAAGTTCAAACAGTAAGGAAAGCAAGGAATATGTGGCAAGATCAAAGGCATATGTGGATTTGCCAAGAAAAATCTGTGGCTTACAGCACCTCTACAGGAGGTTTCCAGAGCATAAACAAACTTCAACGCAAACCTATCGCAAAGGTCAACGCAAACCTATTGCAAAGGTCAACGCAAACCTATTGCAAAGGTCAACGGAAACCAATCGCATAGGCCCTGTAGCAACGTCCTCGCCTCGTTTTTACAGCTTCTCGTAAGCTCACTGAAAGTCAAGGCGATGCCTTTACGTCGCGTCGTAGATTAGTGTTTTATCTCAACAAGTCAATCAAATTCAAATTCAAATTCAAATTATTTATTTGTCAGAACACGGTGAGTACATATAATACAATAGCATACTAGGTGGTATAGTAACTTAAATTTCGTAACTCATGTCCTTGCCACATGTGGCGTACAAATTTTTTAAAAAATAATCTAAGTCTATTAATATTGAATACTATTATTTTACAAACAAATGAAATAATTAAAATTGATGTATCAAAATATTAATGTCAATGCGTTAAAATTAAGTCAAGAATTATGTGTGGTTGTTGGTTTTCATAGTCTTATTTCGTCTATATTTATACCGATTATTTCAAAATTACATATTATGTCAGAAAAAGCAATGTCAAAATTTACAATTAGTCATTTTATTTTAGTCATTATTAACACAAATCGATACATTCTTGTCAATCAGGAATTCATTAATTGTATAGTAACATTTTTGGGCTAATATTCTTTTAAGTTTTCGTTTAAACACTGCAATATCGAGATCTCTTATTTGTTTAGGAATTTTAGTATATAATAAGGGAGCCATACAAAATATACTCTTTAACATAAGTGTCGTCTTAGCGTCACGTGGGCAAAGTTTCATCTTGTCTTGCGTACGAGTTCGAACGCCAGCATCGGTCCACTCTCCGAACAGATGTTGATTTGATTTAACAAAACATGCTACTTCCAATATATAAAGACACGGTAAAGTCAAAATGTTATATTTTAGGAAATACGGCTTACAACTATCAGTTTTATGAAGATGAAACATTGCCCGGATACATCTTTTTTGAGCCTTGAAAGCAACATCTTTATCATTTGAGTTTCCCCAGAAAATGATGCCGTACCGCAGTACTGACATGGCCATTCCATAATACGCTGTCAGTAGAGCCTCTGTGTTAATAGCTGTTGACAGCTTGTATAACGCATATGCCGTTGAATTCATTCTTTTAGATAGAATCTGTATGTGGGGTCTCCACTTAAGCTCATTGTCTATGGTTAACCCGAGAAATTTGGTTGTGTCTACTTCCTGTATAACTCTACCTTTGTACTGTACTACTATATCTTCCTGCACAACCCGCTGCCGGAAGTGGATAATGTTTGTTTTATCTAGATTTATTTGAAGATTGTTGTCATTCATCCATTCTATTATTGACTTAAGAGCATTATTTATATCAGATACGTAATCGTCGTTATTGTTATAGCTAATTGTCACTGTACTATCGTCAGCAAAGAGAGTCATTGGGTGGTTAAGGGCATTTGGCATGTCATTAATGTACGTTAAAAATAGCAAAGGTCCTACTACGCTACCTTGTGGGGTACCATAGCTTGGAGAGCGCATGTTGGATTTATAGATTATTTCACGTTTATGTAAAATGCTCACTTCTCGTATCTCAGTATAATTTTTTCTGTTAGTCAAATATGATTTAATTAGGTCTCGTGTATTACCTCTTACGCCATATGCCTCTAATTTCTGTAAAAGTATATCGTGTCGAACGTAGTCAAATGCTTGGGTCATGTCGCAAAAAATACCACAAATAGGAACAGTTTTGTCTACATTTGTCATTACATTATCCAAAAAATCATATATAGCCATATTTATTGATTTATTTTCTCTAAATCCTTTCTGTTCATTACAAAGAATATGTTTCTTTTCTAAGTAACTATAGAGCTGTGCAGAAATATATTTTTCTAAAACTTTTGAGAATATAGGGATAAGGGAAATTGGCCTATAGTTATCAATACATTCCCTACAATTTTTTTTTATATATTGGTTTGATAATAGAGACCTTGAGTGCTTCTGGGAAGATACCTGTACTGATACACAAATTCATAATGTAACTGATATGTTCACATATGTATTGAGCCACTGTTTTAATAATATTAGTCGAAATATCGTCGTACCCTACACTATTCGTGTTTTTTAGTGCATTAATTATTTTGTAAATGTCATGGGCTGTGCTTGGAGGGAAAAACATTGAATTGGGCCTGCTCATAATTGATGAGCTTATTCCCTGTTTGCTCAAGGTTTTTGGAGGTTTAATTTTATCAACAAAATGATTATTAAATGCATCGCAAATTTTCCTCGGGTCGGTTATAATATTACCATTTATATTTAAACGACGGACAGGCTCATTAGGTATTTTATATTTTTTACTATTAATTATATTCCAGGTACACTTAGATTTGTTTGCTGCTGTTTTGATAGCATAGTCATTTTGTGCTTTTTGAGTAAGCTTAGTGATTTTTCTAAATAATTTGGAATAATTTAATAAGGCAGTTTTATTATTTAGATTAGAGTGCCGTCTATATTGCCATAATAGGTTCCGTTTCTTTTTACTACATAGTTTGATTCCCCGTGATATCCATTTAGGCTTTTTTGTAAGCTTTACTGTTCTTTGAACGTAAGGGAAACATAAGTCATAAAATAATTTAAACATGTCAATAAAGTAATTATATGCATCATTTGGATCGTCAATATTGTAGAGGTCAGAGAAAGAGAGATTTTTTATACATGATACAAATTTAGCTATATTATCTTGACAATAGTCACGTCGCATTATGCGCCATCTATCGATAGCATATTTTTTCTCTACTGGGCACATCAGCAGTTGAGATGTGTGATCAGAGAGTGCATATTCAAGTATCTTACCTTTACAATTATTTCTAAAATCGTGAGCAATATTATCAATACACGTTTGGCTCCTTAATCGTGTCGGCTCATTAAATGTTAATTTCAGATTAAAATTTGCTAGCAGACGTTCTAGTTTCCGGGTATTATTGTCTGGTTTTAGCCTATTAATATTGTAGTCACCTGCAACGATCATTTGTTTATATTGTTTTTTATACAAGATTTGAAGTACATTATCTAATTCAGCAAAGAATATTTTAAAGTATTTCGCCTTCTGTTTCTGTTTAGGTACTCTATAAATACAAACAATTAAAATCTTATACGGAATCAACTCAACGGCACAGCACTCGAAGACCCCAGAAACAGACATGGTTTTTATTTTTGGGATTTCTTTATACTGAAGTCCATTTTTAATAAGAATGCATGCTCCGCCTCGTGAAATATCCGATCTACAAAAAATGGAAGCTAATTGGTAATTCGGTAAGATAAGATTACTTTCAAAGCCCAATCAATTTAAGCAAGTCAATATACACCAGATGTAACATACCATACAATCCGTGCATTTTCTATTAATCAATCGTTTAAGAACAATATAAAACTTTTAAAAGGTTTATAGGTCAACACAGTGACGCAAGAACTGAATAAGTTAACTTAAAAGTTCGTATAATTTTTGTAAGGTCATGGGCATAATTTTAAAACGGCAGGGTTTTACACATTTTTTAGGAAATCGGGCGAAATATTGGACAAATAATCACCAACAAATTAAGCCATTTTTTACCCGTTTCCAACTCTTTCTTGACTATCTTATTGACTAGAACTTAATGCAATTATTATCTATTTATATATTTTTATGATTACCAATATGGCCAGCCCCTTGCCTAATCCTCTAATTAAATTATGAGTCAGTGCTATAAAATAAACGGGAATTCTTTGGCGTGAACTTAAATAACAACGTCAATAATATTATATTATGGGTTCTGGTCGTAGGTTATTTAACGTTAGTTCTTTAGTTGAAAGCATTCACATACGAGGTTTACCGACACAAATTTTGTTTTTCTTAATTTGGCTTCGCACGGTTTGTGCACTCAAGCGATCAGTGTCAAGTGAATAAAATATGTATCAATAAAAATTTTATGATGCAAAAAATATCGGTACGTGGCCTCACAACTTATAAATACTACCTTATAATATTTATGGTTGATATGAAAAACGAGATGAGCATCTTTAATTATAAAAAATAATAATTAAGACTAAACACTTATTGACTAATTAGAATGCTACTGTAGACTAACTTTATTTGACATTTGAACAGAATACAGATTGGGAATTGTTTTTGGAAAAATTGCTTAAGAATTTGGCGGTAATAGAATTGGTGAACGAACTAATGCAACCGAATGTAAATATACTCTATGCATGCTATGCTGACATTTATGGCGTAAAATATAAAATTTTAAAAATGGAGCTATCCCTATTTTGGGATATGGTCTTGCACGTCTCGTGTATTTGCCAGTGTTATTTTATATATGTTTCTTTTGTTAGTATTAATTAATACGCGACATGAAACAAATTATACGATAAATTAACATAACGCCCGTGGGGTGCCGGGCTAGAATGTCACCCCCCCATCTCAACCCGTGGCTGTCGTAAGAGGCGACTAAGGGAACACTAGAAGGTGGGCAGAAGCGCTTTCTGAGGAACTGATATCTCACACTGCGATCCCCAAGACGCCTGCCAAGCGTGGGGATTATGGCAAACCACCCTTTAATGGGGGAGGCTGTGTTCAGCAGTGGACAATCTGGCTGATACAGTACAGTACAGTACCTACAGTTAGATCCATATGAGAGTCTTACATTTGACATGTTTCACAGTTTTGTAATATACATTTTATTTTATTTTATGTTAGTGTGACGGAACAAGCCCGAGGTCCACCTGATGTTACGTAGTCTAACCTCTGCCTATAACAGACGCATTTCGTCAACGACGAATTGCACTGTGCCCGTCACACTGAGACGTACAGTTGTTAGGTCTCATGTGTCTGTAATTTTTCTGGCTCTCAAAGACTGCTGCCGGAACACACTGTTAGGTGCTTATTTATATGCAAAATGTATTGTTTAAGTAAATGCTGTTTGAAGCAGTAACATTTTGTTTTGACATTCTAAATGTAGGTCACTTTAACTGTTACAGGACATATAAAATTCGCCTAGAAATAGTTTCTGTTATAACGAAACCTAAATCGATTACAAATTAAAGATAAAGAGATAAAGATGTATTCATTGTTCAAAACTTGGGTAAATTATACATAATATCATGGTTATGCACAGTGTTGTTGGGTTTAAAATTAACGTATGAAAAGAGATGGAGCAACCGCATATCGATATTGAGAAAAATAAGAATTAAACAATCATAATATTATTATAAGGGCGCTGTATGCTGAAATACAGGCCACAAGCCTAGTTCGGCAGCAGATACCCAAGAAGCAAAATGTTAAATTTCTCTGGCGTAACAATATTTAAGTTTGTAAATTTGTGCTTTTTCTTGAATAAATGCTTATTCAAGAAAAAGCATTATATTATTATTATTACACCTATTAAAAATGTATAATTATTATTTCGTACTGAACACAAATTACAATAATTATCACGAATTTATATGTCATATCTTAAAATTATATTTCAATTAAATTTAACAAATATATTAATTGTGTCAAAGGTTAATTGTTATTTATTATGTCATTGTTAATTTAAAATTATTATTTAAAAAAGTCATTGATATTATAATATTTATCAACTAATAAACGAAACGCAATGGACGCACGGCGTTTAAACTTAAAAACAAAAGAAGTTTTAAGTTGAATGGTGACATATTTAGTTAGTAAAAGGCAAGACTACGGAACGTATTTGAACTAATTCACACAAAATACATCGATTCTGACATGTCCTATGTTTGAATACTGGTCTCACAAGACAAATGAATCGGAAAGCAAAAAAATAAACAAACACGATGCACTTTTTACAAAAATCAACTTTACGTATTAAGACATAAGACCTAATTCCATTTGAAGGATATTGAGGTATTTTTCAATCTAAAAGACAAATCTTGAGGCTTTACGATTGATGGGAAAGTGTACTCTATATCTGAAGCTCAAAGTGCAGTTTCCTTTGTGAAACAATCTTATTGTGACTGAAAATACGTCAAGCGTGATCGATTGAGCCTTTTCTTTTTTTTCTTTTTTATGCATGACGTTAACGATTGCGAATTTTGTTATTCAGCCTTTGACAGACACGCTTTGACATTTCTTTAATAAGTAAAAGGATTGAGATTGAAGGATAGCAGCGATGTGGATCTTAACATAAAAATTGACATGAAGAGAATTAAAGATACCCGTAAATCTTCTACTGGTTAAGAGGTTGTAAAGTTTTTATGTCATAAATAATATATAAGGTAGTGCGCGCAAATATATGTAAAAATAATAAATACATATACATAGGTACCACCACCGGGTTGAGTTTCACCGCATAGTGTAAGGACATTTTGCGAATGCTCGCCTGGCTAGCTACCACCTTCAAGTAGAAAATCTGTCGCCAAGCACCTAACAGTGTGTTCCGGCAGCAGTCCTTGAGAGCTAGAAAAATTACAGGCACATGAGACTTAACAAATATATGTATCAGTATGATGGACGAAGTGCAATTGACTTGGACAAATGCATCTGTTATAGGTAGAGGTTTGCCCGCTTAAGATTAGGTGGGCCTCGAGCTTGTTCATTCACAATTACATAAAAAAAACATTGTCGTCACGCCAAACTAGTTTGACAATATGGGCGTGTACCATTCGACGCTAAATTCGTTATTTTCGATAATTTTGATCACATTTGTGTCTATGGTTCATATTAAATGTGGATCCATAGACGCAACCTGTGGTCAAAATTATGGAACATAACTCTTTTTTTATGCCTAATAGGTTAACCTTTGACCACTGTCTCACCTGAAGGTAAGTGATGATGTGGTTGAAGATGTTGTTCAAGTTAACCTAGAAGTACTGGCTCTCAAGGACAGCTGCCGGAACATTCTGTTAGATGCTTGGCGACAGATTTTCTACTTGAGGGTGGTAGCTAGCCAGGCGGGCATTCGCATAATGCCCTACAACCATGCTATTACGACTGCCATCCTAAGATAACAACCGGGACCGACAGCTTAACGTGCCCTCCGAAGCACCAGCGCTCAGTAGTAATGTCACTAACGGTCACCCATCCAACTTATAACCGCGCACGACGTTGCTTAACTTTGCTGATCGGTTGAGAACACCTAAGTAAACTTCGCTACGAGCGCTTCAAACTCAAATGGAATACGGCCTAAAATAGCAGAACTTGATGTAGACTATAAATCTAACGAACCCATAGACAATAAAGGAAGACTAGTAACAATGAGTAAGCTGATATCTAAGGATTGGTTTACGTCCTGTGCCGTGCGGTTGCCGGGCGGTTTGTGTGCGTTTTGTCTCTGGCAATAGCGAACTGAACTGTTTGCAAACTGCCTTTAGAGTATTTTGTTACTTGTGTCTTTCGTCAAGTATACGAAATCAGCATCAGCCTATCCTTATCCATTACGTGGAGTCCTTTGAGGTCTATTTTCCTTACAAATATAGTGGACACAGGTGCCTCATTGCAGCAGTCATTATATTTTAAAATATACAATATTGTATGTAAATATATATATATATATATATATATATATATATATTTGTTTGTTTTTTCCAGACGTCAACTTATTTATTGAATCATATTATTATGTATGTATTGTTAGTTATATTTATTATTGTTATTATTCTCATGTATGTAATGTTTACGTAGTACGTACTCATTAACCTATAATCGGATATTTAATCAGACGGAGTAAAGTGACACAGGTGTTGCTACTTTTAGGCGATACAAAAATAGTGCTGTGGTAAAATGATTTAGTTCTTTTACTTTGTCACTAGCTGTATAATTTTTTCATACTCTTTTTAAAAGTCATAATTAATGTTCTAAGAGTGATTTTACTATACCTACAAGCGATTTATATTACTATAAGATGGGTTGTTTATGAGACTGCAGCACCGCAATAAATTGTACAATTTAGGGATTACAGTTATTATAATATGTCCAACACACTTAGGTAACACACGTTAACACTTAACACACAACAATATCTTAAACCACGTCATCACTTACCATCAGGTGAGGTATTTTCAACAATAAAAATAACTTCGATAATTTTAAAATTCATAAAATTACTGTTTTTTTTTTGTTGTATAAGAGTTACGAGAATAGAGACGATTTACATATGTTTATATGTAGCATACTCTATGATAATGACATTTAGGGCCTGTTTCAGAATGTTCGAGTAAGTTCCGGTTATACTACCCAGAACATAAAATAACTGAATGATAAAAATTACAGTTAACATGCAGCGCGTTTCAAGCTTCAACCGATGGATAGGCTAAATCGATGACTGTGAAACGCAAAGATAGTGTTTTATTTATTAAATATGTTCTGGGTAGTGTAACCGGCACTTACTCGTACATTCTGAAACAGGCCCTTAATACCTATGCTAATATCCACGTATAATTATATCCTAGATTGGTGAACAAAGCCCTAAATCATTTATTTTTTTAAATATTGCGCGTAAAAGGTGAAATGTTTTTAAAAACGTAAAAATGTTACAAGTATAGCATTTAAAACTTTATTGACATAACTTTAAAGCATGTTTTAGAAAATGCAATACATTCTAATCAGTTTGTATTACAAAACGTAAAAAGTCATTCGACTTCATTTTACAATTATCGCTTTTATTTATTAACAGTTATAGTATGTTTCTCTATCTTTAGCGTTATAAAATAGTAAACTACAGTCCCACCAACTTATCTGTTCAGGTGGCAGAAAAAAGAACTACAACATTCCTTCAAATTGTGACAATTTGTAGTTGATTTCCTTGACCAGCAGCGCCCTCGCGAACTGCACAGTTAAGTTGGTGGTACTATATACGGGTAGATGACATGGCTATCTGTCATAAACTTTATTATGACAGTGAAGTAAGGGAACGTTCAGAAACAAAACGGATTTATTTGAAGTTGTCTAGAAGATAATGCTATGACTTGGAAATGTTTAAACTTGAGTATTTTCTGCAAAAAGGCACAAATTGTGTTAGAATACTCGTATATTATTGTTGAAAAACGTCGAATGGGGTGTCATCATCAGCCGGAAGACGTCCACTGCTGAACAAATGCCTCCCCCATAGGAGGCCACAAAGAACGTCTATTGGCCGCTTGTAACTATTAGCTACCCGCGAATCGTCTCGTCTGCGGCTTCAGACCACATAGAGGGGCGCCAACCACCAACCTACCAACTCTATGTCTTCCGCTGTAATGGGGTATCACCGTGGCATTTTTATCCGTCCCTACATGGTAAATGGCCGTATAAATTAGACTCAGCCGTCTGTCTGTCTGTTCGTATAGCACGGGTCTCTAGCTCGTAAACGGAGTGAGATATATACCTGAAATTTTGAAGATTTGAGTAAAATTTTTACCCAAAAACGACTGCTTGACTAAAAATTCTATTAAGTTATTTTTAAAATTCTATTATATTATTTTTAATTATTAATTATTTGTTTGCACTCAAGCATGTAGAGCGTTATCGTTTAGAGCTCATAGAGTAGATTATAATTGTTTTTTTGGAAAATAAATAACTAAGTTTTTTTTTATTTTTTATTGTGAAAGTTCAAGCCTGTATGTGGTATGTTCGTGTAGTGGTCCAATTTAGACTATTTTTTGAATTGGACTAATTCTCAAAAACTAAACTAGTTTGTAATCTTTTTTTATATCATATTATAGGCTAGCCGTTGACCAGGGCCCCAATTCTCTTAGCTATTGACCAAACGCCACACTAGTGCGATGCTTCTGCAATCGAACTTGTGTTAATGTCAAATTCGGTAGTCTGCTAATTCTAGCTCCTAATCGCAGTTGTATAGCAATCGCGTCGCTATCGTATGGCTGCGTTATGGCTTGCAAATTTTGCCACTAAAATAATAATGAAAACTTCTATCAATCAAGCATCAGTCAAAATATTAAAACAGTGGTTTTCTAGCAAACAATTCATTATATAAATATATGCAAATCATTTAGCTATTTTTCTATTTAAAATCCTCCATTATATGCCACTGTAGCAACTCAATCGCAACAAAATAGCTTACAGCATACCAAATATGTCAAAAACTATTGATAGCAAGCCACTGACTTGCGATCTTACCTAAATAGCGTGCAGACTACGGATACTGTCAAAAACTACAATTTTACTTTTTGAATTACTTAACCCACAGACATTCACGTAAATTTTTTGTAAGTCCCTTTTTTCTACCCTATGACGTCATTAGAATAGAGACGTCTATCCACAACCGGTCCTGGAATCGAACCGGCGACTGATAGCATCGGCCGGTCGGAGCCCGTCTACACGGTATTCCAAAAATTTTCGGAGCAGATATCGGGTACGATCGGCAAAAAAAACGATTTGCATATTTCGAGCGATAATTTTTTGTTGATTTTAAAGTTTGGTACGGTTGGGTAGGTTCTTTAATGGTTTTTGGTTAATTCATGTTAAGTTTTCTTTTCGTAGGGGAGTTATTTAATTTGCTTACGGGGTTTTGGTTATGTCGATACATCCTGATACTTCAGAATTCTTATGGCAAGAGAATATTAAATTTATGTTGTGCAAACAAAGATAGCTTATTTGTCCTTAATTTTGTCAAAACTGATCTAGTAGTGTAAATATAATACCTAACAGACAGTCTGACTCGCGAGTATAATATTAGTAGGGTATTATTAGTATCCTACATGAAAAATGTTTCGAAAAATTTAACAAAACAAACGAGTTTTCTTTTACAAAAATATTTGTTTCTTTAAATATGGCTTTGAATGTGTGACATTTATTATTAGGAATAGTAAATTTCTAATGATTGAAAATTTAGAACCTTGGAAAACAAGACTACTGTGAATTGCACAAAACCACAACGAAAAAAAAAACAATCACAAGAAAGTTTAAAACTTGTTGTCCCTGGGACCGAGACATGGTCTGTAATGTCTGCAATGATAATAATAATCTATATTCATAAAAAAATAAAATAATATGTAGGTAATCAATATTACAAATTTAAAAGTCGTATATCGTATACCAGGAAATAAACAACCTGTACGATTTGCAACTTTTTATCTTCTGCCCTATTTATATTATATACTAACTAAAACCATTCTTAGAGTAGGTTCTTTTATACAAACTTAAAAATATTAACAACTAAAACAAACAAAGTAAATTCACTTAATTTAATTGATTTCTTAAATAGAAATTAAATAAACATTTTTCTGTGGTAAAAACAATCTCAACATCCGTAAAAACGTCAAGCTAGAAAAAAAGGTTGGTTTTATTTCTTCTGCTAACCGTACACAAAACCGTCAGGCGCTATCATTCATGCTTACATGCTATACCTGTGTTCCTTTTCTTTCTTTTTTTTTCCGCTGCGGGGCAAGGGAGAACGCTAATGTGCGTATGTATTTTATATTTTTTAAAAGCTGCCAGTGTTTTATCGATTGAACGTTGCCAATATTAAAATTAACTTTTTTTAAATTATGCCTTTTTGCTGATTTCCTGAAGAGAAAGTTCTTGGAATATATAATTATAGATAATATGATTTTACATATAACTGGTTAATGTGGTGTGGTATTTTTTATGACTGGTTTGACTTTATGAATCACAACTGTTCTGGCTTAAGGAAGGATCCGAAGCAAAGAAATACTGTATTAAAAAAAATACAATACTGTTCTATGTCCAGCCATTGGACGATTGAAATTGTATTTTTTTTATAATACACTGGCTTTCCGGCCGCTCGCGCGTGTGTCGGTTATCGCGCAAAACCATTAACCTCTTTTTGCGCAGTTGGATAAAAACTATCTTATGTCCTTCCCCAAGTCTCAAACTATTTCCATACCAAATTTCATCCAAATCAGTCCAGTAGTTTTTAAGTTTATTCGTTGCATACAAAAATACAAATCTTTCCTCTGTATAGTATTAGTGAAGATAGGTACAGACATACAAACTTATCTGTTCAGGCGGCAAAACAAAGAACTACAACATTCCTTCAAATTGTGACAGTTTGTAGTTGATTTCCTTGACCAGTAGCGCCCTCGAAAACTGCACAGTTAAGTTGGTGGTACTATATGCAAGCGTTTGACGGTAATCTCGCCGGTTAGAAAGTTGCGACACGCTGATAAAGATGATACAACAAGAAATGTGCTGTATTTCAGCAAGATTAATACCGTAGCTTTCTGGGGAAGCTTTCGGTATCACGCAACCAACTGTTGGAACAAAATCCCTTCACCTATGTTAGAAATATTTTTTACTATATTATATTTTCATACCTTTCTTTATCATATATCATTGTGGTTTTGTCATATCATAGCCTAATTACTTGTTGTAAAAGTATTATGAATGATAATGAAAAATATATATGTCTGTGTACATCTAAGGCATTATAAGATATTTATTATTCACTCTGTACAAGAAGACTTTCAAATTTAGTGCAGTTTTTTCTCCGAATGATCAGCATGCCACTATCCACGTTTGTGTCCACGTGTTAGTTGTGGTGATGATGCACAATAACAACAGATTAATAAGTATTTCTGCATCTTTATTATCCCAAGCATGGTATAGTACCACCAACTTAACTATGCAGTTGGCGAGGGCGCTGCTGATCAAGGAAATTAACTACAAACTGTCACAATTTGAAGGAATGTTGTAGTTCTTTTTTCTGCCACCTGAACAGATAAGTTGGTGGGTCTGTAGACAGTAATGACAAATGACAATGCGTTTGACATTGACAACTTTTTTATGAGAGAATCATGTCTCACTCAACAGAAGTCGTAAGTAGGTATTATTAAATCAAAATTATCGCCAAGTCATGTTTTAGATAGGTCGTGGCTACATTACTATAACTTTATAGGGAAAGTGGTCGACAACAAATATTTGTCAAATATTTGACGTTTCAGATTTTCCCTCTAAAACTCTACTTCTTACTTATATATGGTTAAGGTAAGTGTTTTAATTACAAACGTAACAGTGTCATATTTTAAACACACAATGGCTTCAGACTTGGTGAAATTTTGCAGGCATGAACTTGTGCCACATACCTACGCCTCTAGTTGGCTAACTTTAAAATTATTTTGCAAATAAATCATTATGCCTAACTTATGTATGAATTAGCAACTTAACTTATTCACAATATTATTCGGTTGAAGATGAAAATAGCTATTCGGTAGATTGACAAACCGGAACCATGGATCAATAACATGCATGCACGTTTGGAATGAAGACCCTATTCTCCAAAAAGTTTTTAATAAATACCATAGATTCTTAGAGGCGTCATTTGTTATGCATATAAGACCTATATTGACCAAAATGCCTACAAGTTATTTTCAATAATAAAGCCATAGAATCAATTCCGTCAATCTAACATAGAAACGAATGACTAGCTAATCATAAATACCACATTTCACACATACAAGTGCCGATAACGGCTCTTGGATTCCATTAATATTTATCAATAAACTAATTTAAATTAAATATAGATTGACCGTGTGACATATGTGTATGTTTTTAGATAGTATCTTAGTGGCATATCGTAAATAGACAGCTTTATTCTTGTGAAAACTTTGTTACATCCGCTGTTTTGGATATAAATTTGATGTTTTTATTGAAGAAGAAATAATTGAAATTGGTTTATTCAATAAGAGTAACTCGTTATTTGGGAGGATAAGCCGTCACTTTTGAATCTTAGTTTGTGGTTCGTTCCCGTGTCTGCTGAAAGTTATTGGGATTTCCGACAGAGAATTTATTAACAGCAGTCCGGTGTCTATATCTGTGCCGATAAATAGGCATTAAGTATTACTTCGGGATATTTTGAAGCAGTGATGGCTCAGTGGCTTTGGCTATGGACTGCCGCGCAGCAGGTCCATGGTTCGTGTCCCGCCGCGGGCTTGAGTTTCACCGCATGGTGGAAGGGCATTTTGCGATCGCCCGCCTGGATAACGACCACCCTCAAGTAGAAAATCTGTCGCCAAGCACCTAACGGTGTGTTCCGGCAGCAGTCCTTGAGAGCCAGTGAAATTACAGGCATATGAGACTTAATAACTCTGTCTCAAAGTGATGGACGCAGTGCAATAGAGCAATTCGTGACTTGTGATGAAATGCATCTGTTATAGGCAGAGGTTAGTCGGCTTAACATCAGGTGGAACTCGAGCTTGTTTCGTCATATGAACATAAAAAAAAAGCTTTACGAATTGTTTAAATGCACGTTATTTATATCACTTCTCTTGCGCCCAAACTAAAAGCGCTCGTGCGAACAAAACCTTACTGTCTATCTAGAATCAAATGAAAATGAAGATAAATTTTATTTTGACATATGACCTTTGTACTGGTCATTGCTTGCGGAGGTATTGTCTATGAGTTTGGTGGTGATGGCCTTGGAGAACGATCGAGTATTTGCAAATGTAAATATACTCTATGCATGGCTTAAAGAGAATGCTATAGCTTTGTTTTTAAATTATTTCAAAGAAGGATGTAAGTACTCCATACTATGTGTATGTTTTTTCTTTGTATGGTATGGGAGGGCAAGCGACCAGGCATTTCACCTGTTGGTAAGTGATTACAGTTGCACATGGACATCCCCAAAACCAGAGGTCTCGATGATGCGTTGCCTTCCTTTAATTTTTTATTTGTTTGTTACGCGGTTACTCCACCAATTATGATTAGATTTTGAAGATTCTTTCTTTGTTAAGGAGATCATACTTCAAATGTAATTTTATCTAAATTTCATCAACATTAGTTCAGTAGTTGTTAAGTTACACTCAAATAAATAATATAAAAAATTGCCTATTTATTTTTAATGTTTGCAATAACGCTTGGTTGGCAATTTTTTTTGTTACTTCAAATTTAAGTCCCTATATATGCCTCGATGTCATGGTAATTGCAAGTCTTATCGATGGTGACATTGTGCATAGTGGGTGAGTGAAAATCGATTATGGAAGCAGTATGTATCACTAAAAGGAAATTGAGAAAACATTTATGAACCATAGACTTTCCAACAGGAGTCTGCACCTTGTCACAAGGAATGAACTACCCAAGCCTGGCTTGAAACCAACGTTCTGGACTTTATAAGAGCTGAAGACTGGCCCTCATCTAGCCCAGACCACAACATTTAGACTACAAATTATGGTCAGTTTTAGAGGACATATGGCTTGCTCTAAATGCCACTGCGACATTGAGTTATTTTGAAGCAATGATGGCCGAGCGGTAATAGCTATGGGCTGCCGCGCCGCAGTACCCTGGTTCAATCCCCACCGCCGGCTTGAGCTTCACCGCATGGTGGAAGGATATTTTGCGAATGCCCGCCTGGGTAGCGACCACCCTCAAGTAGAAAATCTGTCGTCAAGCCCCTAACGGTGTGTTCCGGCAGTAGTCCTTAGGAGCCAGTGAAATTACAGGCACAATAAGACTTAACAACTATGTCTCAATATGAGCAAGCAGTAGCGAAATTTCCCATGGAAACCGTGCATAGTGCATAGATTCGTGGACAGACAGATTATAGGCCTGTATAAAAACCAAAGGTGGCCATTTCGAATATTGTTCATATTTTTTGCTGAGACTTTAATGAATATGTACATATAAGTTTTAGTCATATTACATTACTTCATTAAAAAATTGCATTTTCTTTTGTAAAAGAACTTATGGCTAGACTAGGTACATACATACCTTTGCTCTGCATGTGAATGGTCACTTAGTTTCCGTTTTTACAATTACCGTATACAGAACCCTAGGTGTTTAAGATTCCAGATTGCCTAGATGGGTATGGTAAGCAAATAAACACACGCGGGGGTACAACAAAGCGGTTTTTCCCAAAAATCAAGCAATTAATTTATTTTAAACACCGCTGACCCCAAATCGCTATTTTCACAAACTCAAAATTGTCCATAGACCAACGAGTAGGTAGACTACGCTAGGGAGGCGTCCAGAACCTTGCCCGCGCTAAGGTGCCGTTCCAGGCCTCATCGTTTCGAACACTAGGTATGCCCGATATCCAGCTCAAAGTTAAAAACAAAAATATGTCACCAATTCTAGAGTTACGCATTTCAAAATTGTCATTCCCCAGTCTCTGGTGTTCACAAAAAGCTGGTATAGTCGCCCGTCCACCTAATGATTGAAGAATCCCTTTGTCCGATTCATTCCGAGAACGGCCGCGGGACAATTATCGATTTTATTATCGTTTTTAATTGTTCCAAGGTACGCGTTTTTCGATCGGACGTGCTTTTGCGCTGTGAAATGGAAAGTTTTTGAAAGAGATAGTTATTGATTGCGCATATTTCTCTATTATGCTTCAATTGTAAACGAGAAAGTAAGTTTGTCTCTATTCAGGTATTGACCAACAAGCGAAATACCGCGTCGCGAATCTAGTCACATGAGAACATTGAACCAAGATTTTAATATTGTTATGTTTCCAATAACGCCAGCTATGCGGATTACATTACAAAATCACAAATATACGATAGGAAAATTTAAGTCATGTGCGGGATTCGAACCCGCGTCCATCCACCCCTTGAGCCGGGGTATGCTCTAACCAATTGAGCTAACATGACATGACGTCATAACTCAAATCTTTCCTATCGTTCTTTAACCATCGTATTGGGATGGAGAGACATCTATAGTACCACTTGAGTTGTACTACAAACAAGACCAATTTTGCAATTGGTTTTATACTTGTAAATGATGACGCAACCTTATAATTTTAATATTGTTAGGTTTGCAATAACGCCTATGCGGATTAAATTACAAAATCACAAATATACGATAGGAAAATTTAAGTCATGTGCGGGATCCATCCCAATACGATGGTTAAAGACGATAGGAAAGATTTGAGTTATGACGTCATGTCAGCTCAATTGGTTAGAGCATACCCCGGCTCAAGAGGTGGATGGACGCGGGTTCGAATCCCGCACATGACTTAAATTTTTCCTATCGTATATTTGTGATTTTGTAATTGAACTAAGAGTCTATATTACTGAAACAAAAATCTCGTGAGTTCCAAACATATTTAGATATAATATATAAATATGTTTGGAACTCACGAGATTTTTGTTTACCGGCTTCAACACTCACATTAAGAGTGAGTAAGTAATTCAATTAACTATTTTAATTAATTATTAATTTTTGTGTTATTCATAAGGGGGGGTTAGCCAAAATCCCCACGCTTGGCAGGCGTCTTGGATCGCAGTTATTGGTGTAAATTTCTCAGAAGGTGCTGCTGCACACCTTCCGGTATTTTTCCCTTAGTCGCCTTTTACGACACCCACAGGAAGAGTTCGGGGAGTGACATTCTAGCCCGGCACCCCACGGGCATTGCTCGACGAACTGATAACCGATGGGGAAGAAAGGTTCTCGAGTGGTTACCACACTACCCCGGAAGACGTAGAGTAGGTAAGCCCCCCACCAGGTGGACTGACGACATCGTGAAAACGCGGGTAGCCAATGGTTACAAGCGGCTAATAGCCGTTCTTTGTGGCGCTCTATGGGGGAGGCCTTTGTTCAACAGTGGACGTCTTCCGGCTGATGATGAATTATTAATTAATTACTTGTGAGTCTCCAATGACTTATACGTTGTCTAAATGCTTTTATTGTAGTAGCTGTAGTGTTGTATATAGTTAGTAGTATTATGTTAATAAATGCATACCGCCGGTAAAAAAACCTCACATTAAGGATCGACATATTCGATCCCTAACGGGAGTGCTATAGCCAGTTAATTGGTAGTACAAAAACAAGAGTCTTAGATACCACCAAGCTCTCCCCAATTGGGGATTTGCCATCACTCCCACACTTGTCAGGCGTCTCGGGTATTTCTGATATTTTTCCCTTAGTCGCCTCTTACGACACCCACGGGTAGAAATGGGGTGACATTCCAGCCCGTCACGCCACGGGGTAAAGTCTAAGGTAATATCTACAATATATAACGAAAACGCTTCGCCGGGCATTCCTTATACTGCGATCTGCAAAAAGGCTTTCAAGAAGGCTCGCTTCGACCACATACGCCGAACAGGGAACTAACTTGCTTCTTACCCCTCGGGTAGCAAAGCGTTCTGGTCCCTGGCGAGGTCGATCGAAGAGAACTTCTGCCGTCCCTCACTGCCTCCACTGTTGAAACCTGACGGCTCACTAGCGCACACTGCTGAAGAGAAAGTAAATTTATTTGCTTCTCTGTTTGCAGAGTCTTCACGTTTAGATGCTGGCAATACTTTACCCTCTAGTCTGCCAAATTGCGGGACGTTAATGTCAGAAATCCGCATTCGACAGTCTGAAGTACGCAAAGCGTTGCGCGATCTGGACGTGAACAAAGCTAGTGGTCCAGACGGTATACCGGCTGTAGTCTTGAGGATGTGTGCGCCTGAGTTGACTCCAATATTGACTCACCTCTTTCGCTTGTCTATGACGACTGGTCAAGTGCCTAAGTCTTGAAAGCTTGCAAACGTGCAGCCCGTGCCCAAAAAGGGTAGTCGCGCAGACCCTGCCAATTACAGGCCTATTTCAGTCACTTCCATACTTTGTAAGACGATGGAACGTGTACTGAACCACAGGCTCCTGGCATATCTAGAAGTGAATGATCTCCTCAGTGACCACCAATACGGGTTTTGCCGAAACCGGTCTACTGGGGATCTTCTAGTGTATGCCACTCACATCTTGAGCGAGGCCATCGAGAACCACGGAGAGGCGCTTGCTGTCTCTCTCGACATCTCGAAGGCATTCGACAGGGTTTGGTACGATAGCCTTATTAGCAAGCTTCCTTCATACGGCCTTCCCACTGGTTTGTGTGTTTGGATTTCAGATTTCTTGAGGGATCGGTCGATTCGAGTGGTCATCGATGGCTGTTCTTCCGACCAATTGGCTATAAACGCCGGAGTCCCTCAAGGATCAGTACTCTCTGCAACGCTGTTTCTGCTGCATATTAATGATCTGCTTAAACCCGGTACTTTTGGGTACGCAGACGACAGCACCGTTGTGGAGAGTTATACATCTAACGCACGAACCAGTGCATTACAAATCCAGTCTCATAGGGAAGCAATGGTTCAGCGCATGAACTTTTCCTTGAAGGCAGTCTCCGATTGGGGCAATGCCAATCTGGTCAAGTTCAATGCTGCTAAAACCCAGGCGTGTCTTTTCTCCGCCAAACGGAGCCCTTTTCACCTGGCTCCTACTTTCAGGGATGTATCCGTACCGATAAGTAACCATCTCGAGCTTCTCTTTAACACCGACTCTCAACTTCGGCTCCTATATTGAGTCTAAAGCCCAGATAGCTTCAAAAAAACATGGTGTATTGGCCAAGGTGAGACATTATTTCACACCGGGACCGATGCTCAATCTTTATCAAGCTCAAGTCCGGACGTGTATGGAGTACTGTTCTCACCTTTGGGATGGTTCTGCCAAATACCAGCTGGAGACACTGGAAGCTATTGAGAGGAGAGCCAAGAGACTCATTAAAGACGACCAACTTATAAGCAAGAGACTCCAAAGTCTCGAGCATTGCCGCAAAGTCGCTTGTTTATCGGTTTTTTATCGGATGCATTTCGGGGAGTGTGCCACGGAACTGCATGATTTGATTCCGCCATCCCCATTCTATAACCGGACATCCTGGGACACTCAAAAGCGCCACCGCTATATGGTTGATGTTCCATTTGCCCGAACGAAGCGATTTGCGTCTTCATTCATCATACCGCCAGGGAATGGAACACCCTGCCTGAGTCTGTGTTTCCGGTTAAGTACAATATGGGGGTCTTCAAAACGCGAGTGAATAGATACCTTCTAGGTAAGCACGCTCCACCATTGATCGCATCTTCACTTACCATCAGGTGAGATAGAGCTCAAGTGCTACCCAGTCCTGAATAAAAAAAAAACACCAAGACGCCTGTCAATCGTGGGGATTATGGGAAACCCATTTTATGGTGATCTCGGCAAGAGCTGGGACAACGGCAGGAAGCAGTAAAAACAAATATCGAGATATCCCCGATATAATCTTTGCTCCGCGAAAACCCCATAACGTACCAATCTCAATATATTATACAACCGCAAAATATATTTAAATTATGTACAGAAATAACAAATGCCTTTCATTAATGTTAATCACTAATAAATAAATTCGTATCGGAGATAAGCGGAAAAAAATTATCGTGACAAATTGATTTGATTGTTTCTTTTTAAATCAGCTACGTATTTTATTGCCGTTGTGATATTGGAAGAGCGAGGTGAGGTTTCTGTGGAAGTTGGGGGCGTTATTTAAATCGTATGTTTATATGTCGAGTCAAATTGCCTACAAATGGATGGCTGTGCAAATGTGTTTGCTTACTTAATCTTCTAATATATAAAATTCTCGTGTCACAGTTTTCGTTGCCATACTCCTCCGAAACGGCTTGACCGATTTTGATGAAATTTTTTGTGCTTATTCGGTATCTATGAGAATCGGCCAACATCTATTTTTCATCCCCCTAAATGTTAGGGGTAGTCCACCCCTAAATTTTATTTTTTATTTTTTAGACAAAATTTTCAATTTCTATTTTTTTATGATACAACATACAAAAATACATACAATCCTCAATTTTCACCCTTCTACGATCAACCCTTATATGGCAAAACAACGTTTGCCGGGTCAGCTAGTGATATACACCGTGTCCCAAAATTCAACGATAAGCCGGCATCGGTGCATGGACCTACTCATGACTCCTCGGAACAAAAAAAAAAAAATTATAACTGTTTTTTTTTTATTAATTACAGAGACTTTTATAAATTTCATCGATATTCGATTCCCATTATGCTATTTTCAACTACCATGACCACAATTTTTGACATATTTTTGATATATTTTGTGCATTAGCAACCTAAGAAGGACGGCTATCTACCACAATCCTTTAAAATTACAGAAAGTCTGTAGTTATTTTACAAAAATCAGAAAAAAAAATTTTTTTTCTTATATTTTTCATAGATTTTAACATTCTATGCACTTTCTATAGTCTGGGTTAAAAAAAAAAGTATGGACACTACCATGGCAAGTTTTATTAAAAGTTGGCGCAACTTTATAAAAGTCTCTGTAATTAAAAAAAAAAGAGTTATAATTTTTTTTTTTTTTTTTCCCGAGTAGTCATGAGTAGGTCCATGCACCGATGCCGGCTTATCGTTGAATTTTGGGACACGGTGTATATACACATTGTGTAAAGTAAATTGTATTCGGAAATGGAAGAAGGGACTCTGAAATTCCTTTTACATATCATACTCAGGTCCATTTGTAATTTTGATGTATTGATCTCCACTACTGTAAATATTACTGTATGATACGAACCTCTAAATTGTTGTCCCGACTATAATATAACTACATTATTTCAGTCTTTTCGCAATTGTTGTACCTATGTTATGATCATTTACAACATTCTGCCAGCCACTGTTTTGACGCTTTTTTTAATTTAAATTTACTATTAAATTACCTAGTCAAAGGTTCTGAGGTAAATATAAAATAAACATACAAATTGAGTACCTCCTCCTTTATTTGAAGTCAGTCAAAATATAGTTATCCTAATATAATTTCTTATTAACTTAAACTATTATTCAAAGACGTCTCAAAACGTCTGGGCGACGCTACTTGTTACCAAAATGCTGGCATATACTCTACACAGAGGATAAGCATTGCCATACAACGTGGCAATGCGGCCAGCATTTTGGGAACACTGCCTAATGGTAGCGGAATATTGGATTCGTTTTGTAGTTTAAGTTTTTTTAGTTAATTATGTTAATTTTAGTCAGAAATAAATTTATTTCTAGGTACTTCGATACAAAAACAACGCGAAATTAAAACTAAATAGTCTTACTTTGTTTAGAAAAAGTCTTCGCCTTTCACGTGTCAATAATAATAAATAAATAACACTAATAAAATATATATTTCCAAATCAATTTAAAACATATTTTATTATTATATTATATATTTTATTAAACATATTCCACTAATAATCAGGTGATTTATAATCTGTAAGAATTGCTTTTTTAAAGTCAAATATTGTTAATTGACAACTTTGTCTGCTAAATAGTGACACTGATTTATTTATTCTATGCGTTTTAGAGGAGAGTGGGGTAGGTTGGTGGTGTAATGTCGAATGTTTTTATTTATTTTATTTTTTTCCTGGTAGGTTAGCCTTTAACCACTATCTCACCTGATGGTAAGTGATGATGTGGTCGAAGATGTGGTTCAGGCTAACCTAGAAGTACTGGCTCTCAAGGACAGCTGCTGGAACCCCGTTAGGATTTTCTACTTGAGGGTTATAGCTCGCCAAGCGGGCATTCGCAAAATGCCCTACCACCAAGCTATAACGACTGCTATCGTTAGACAACAACCGGGACCAACGGCTTAACGTGTCCTCCGAAGCAGGGAAGCGCTCAGTAGTAATGTCGCTAGAGGTCACCCATCCAACTCATGACCACGGGCGACGTTGCTTAACTTTGCTGATTGATTAAGAACAGCTTAGTAAAGTTCGCTACGAGCGCTTCGCAGAAATCTACTGTAGCCGAGTTAACATCCACATTTTTACGTAGAAAATAATAAGTTTATTCAAAGTCTTAATTGCTTATATTGAAATAATGTTTATTATTTTAACTATAAGGCTTGCGTCAACATTGTAACAAAAGTACGTTTAGAACTAGAAAACTATTTATAGTCATGACTCAAGAGTACATCTCGAGATAAATGCCACAAGCCCAACCAAGATATACGAAGACACATTGTGTCTTAATGGAGTTGCAGTGCCAAACCTAATTTAACTACGTTTCATCAATAGAGCAACTATTATTCAATGTAGTAAGGCATATTATTGTACCCCGTGGGTTGTCGGGCTACAAATATTTAGAAAACATTTTCTAGGTTATATGGAAGTTTGTATTTCACCTAAGTAACTTTAACATTTTCCATACATGTATGTTAAGACGATATCCACACATATACTACTTAATTTGATTGAAGTAACTATTTAACTCTTTTTTTATAATGAGTGAAAGACATGGCAGTTGCTGATTTTAATAATTTTTTGCATTAACTTGTTTATAAATAGTCATCCTAAAATACAAAATATTGATAAAACAAGCTCTCAAATTAACCAGTCAGTCAAATGTTAAGAAACATTTTTTTATGCCTGATATGTTAGCTTTTAACCACTATCTCACTTGATGGTAAGTGATGATGTGGTGGAAGGTGTTGTTCAGACTAACCTTGAATTACTGGCTCTCAATAATACTTAATTAGGTGAACAGTAAAAAAAATCCTGGTACAATTGAGGCCGTTTGCCTCTTAACCACAATTTAATATAAAAGTAGACAAATTTGTTGTAGATATCGATTTAACAATTTATGACTACACCCAAAAAAGCAACTAGTTCTAAATGTTTGCATTCGCATAATCGTATAACGATTTTAATGCAAAATAATGGTATTTTCGTGACCAAGGCTATATATTAGGATTAATAAACGTATATTATAACATAAGTACTTATTTATAAGCACAGAAACTAATATATATGATAAAATTTGTAGTATTAATAGAAAAGTCTGTTGTAGAAGATATTTTTAATACGGTAGCCGCATGTGTGAATATCTTCTTTCTTATATATAAAATTCTCGTGTCACAGTTTTCGTTGCCATACTCCTCCGAAACGGCTTGACCGATATTGATGAAATTTTTTGTGCTTATCTGGTATCTATGAGAATCGGCCAACATCTATTTTTCATCCCCCTAAATGTTAGGGGTAGTCCACCCCAAAATTTTTTTTTTTGACAAAATTTTTAATTTCTATTTTTTTATGATACAACATACAAAAATACATACAATCCTCAATTTTCACCCTTCTACGATCAACCCTTATGTGGCAAAACAACGTTTGCCGGGTCAGCTAGAACTTCTATAAAGATATAGTACCACCAACTTAACTGTGCAGTTTTCGAGGGCGCTACTGGTCAAGGAAATCAACTACAAACTGTCACAATTTGAGGGAAAGTTTTAGTTCATTTTTCTGCCACCTGAACAGATAATGGTGGGACTGTAAAAGGAAAAAGGAAGAGGTACCCAATTCGTCAGTTTTTTTGTTACCTTAGAACTTTTGACTGATTGAACCGATTTTGATAGTTCTTTTTTTTAGTTGAAAGTTGATGCTTGCCGTTTTATTCCATTTAAATTTCATCAAAATCGGTCAAGCTGTGTTTGAGTTGGAGTGACTTGACTTGGAGTGTACTCCAAGAACTGAAAAGTATTTTCCTATCTTGATGATATAGTCAATGACAATCGGTCCCATAAGTAGCAACGGTCACTATAAAGGCTGAATTTTTGTTAACCAAAAAATGCAACCGACTTCAACACTCAAATACACATATTTGAGTGTTGAAGTCGGTTACATTATAACTTGTCTAGAAGTCAACTATGACAACATTTGTAGTATCAAGAGAAAAATCTGTTATAGAAGATATTTTGAATACGGTAGTCACAGGCCTGAATAAACGTCTCAAATTATAGTTTTTTTTTTTGTAATATTTTTAAATAGATGCAGTACATCTACATTCACATCGCACACATCAAGAGGCTGGAAGACCACTGTTGAACAAAGGCCTCCTCCAAGTGAGTAATAAGTAGTATGAAACATAATGAAAGGGTGAAAATTATTTTAATATAAATATGGAACCGACCTCTACTTCTACTTTCTCTATGGTCCCATTTAAATTTGAGTGAGATCTGTCTAGTATGCGAGTTATATCTGATAATGCTTATTTATATAGTCACATTAAGGGTGAACTGGCCGGGCCGGTCTCCATACAAACGCCGTAGGGTGATCACTCCCTCATTTGCGGATTTAGGTCCAAAACAAAGCATAATACCGATTGATCTCGTCATTACCTAGGCTTGTATGATGCCGAAATTTTAATAAGATAATTAACTTGAGAATTATGAGCATCGAAACATTTTCAAGGCTCATAACTTTCAAATTAATTATCTTTTTAAAATTTCGGCATCATACAAGCCTAGACAATGACGAGATCAATCGGTATTATGCGTAAGTCTGGAACTAAAGTCTCAAATACGGAAGTGATCACCCTACGGCGTTTGTATGGAGAAGCGACCGGCAAGTTCAACCTTAACATGTCCTCATTTTAAATTTTCGATGTAAAATTATCAAAAACACTATGTACGATGGTTTGGTTATTTACTTTTCAGTGCATTTTGGTTTCATAATATTTTTTATTATAGTCGGTTTTATATTTTTTTCAAATGTCGATGCATCCGAACAAAACCGCGGGCATGTCAACTAGTTCAAAAATTATTGCAGATTCTTATGACCACGTCAAAATAATAGGATTAACATTTTGAATACATGTATATTATACGCGATATAAAATTCTAAATGGGATATATATCGAATTTAAATAATTTATTGATAATAGCGCCATTTAAAATTCTGAGTATTGGATTTCTATAATGTATTTGACATTTCATAGAAGTGTAGAAGTTGTTTGTTGCTTAATTTATTACATAAATAGATTTTATCTTGTATCTTCAACTCCTCATCTAGTCTATCTTTATTGGTTTTTGAAAATCTGTCGCTAAGCACCTAACGGTGTGTTCCGGCTGCTGTCCTTGAGAACCAGTAATTCTAGGTTAGCCTGAATAGCATCTTCGACCACATCATCACTTACCATCAAGTGAGACAGTGGTCAAAGGCTAACCTATCAGGCAAAAAAATATATATTAATTCTCTCAGTTTGAAGCGCTCGTAGCTTAGCATGCGTCGTTCTTAACTGATCAAATAGATTAGGTTCTCTGTGGTCATAAGTTGGTAGGGTGACCGCTAGTGGCATTACTACTGAGCGTGCACGTGCTTCGGAAGGCACGTTGCAACAATAGTTCCAGAGTATTTTGCGCATACCCAGTTAGCTACCATCAAAGTACAAAATCTGTCGCCAAGCTCCCAACAGTGTGTTCCCACAGATGCCGTGGGAGCTAACACAGGTTATTCTAGTTTATAGTTGTTTACCATCTAGGTACTCTTTCATCATCAATAAACAACATATATAAGTATGCTAACTTCGGTACTGGTTACATATTTGAGCCGTTTGGTGTAGAGACGTTGGGTCCGTGGGGACCGAGAGTGAATCTTATTTTCCAAAACTTATCAGAGCGCTTGGTCGATGCGACGCGTGATCAACTTGTCGCACACGCAACGTGCTGGCACATATTTGGCTCAAAGAATAAGCATTGCAATTCAACGGGGCAAGGCTGCCAGCATGCTGGGCACGCTGCCAACTGGTAGTGGGCTAGAGCATTTGGACTGCCTATGAGCCTGCAATGACTTATAGGGATCTAAATGCTTTTATTGTAGTAGCTGTAGTGTTGTATATAGTTCGTAGTATTTTGTTAATAAAGGCATACCGCCGGTATAAAAAAACAACATATATATAAGATATAAAAGTATATTTGTGTTTTCTGTTTATTGTGTATCTACTTTAATGAATAGATTCAGGCGTTACTTTGCGGAAATCCATATTTAATAATAACAAATATTTTAAAAATATTTTAAGAAAACACAATTTAATATTTTAATTAAACACTTAAAAAATATAAAAATACGATCACGACCGAGAAAGATTTCTCGATCTTGCGCTCGTGGAGTCAAGAGATGGACTTCACGAAGCTCCTGAGGATGCTTCGTGAAGAAGCGAAACGCGTAGAAAATTCTTCCGGTTTGGCTGCGTGGCGTTTGTGAAGTCACGTCGGCTAAGCAGGAAAATTAGGCGGAATGGTCACTAGATATATTTTTTTATATTTTTTAAGTGTTTTATGATAATCTTAATTTTGTGTTTTCTTAAAATATTTTAAAATTATTTGTCTCTACTTTGGTCACAACCTCACCTGATGGTAAGTGATTATTTGGTCAAATGAAGTACAATATTCAGTGAACTAGATCTCGAGTGCTGCTGCCAGATAACACTGTCAACTGCTTGGTTACAGATTTAAGGATAATCTCTAAGCACCAGGCTATTACGACCGCCATCGCAAGACAACAACCGGGACCGACAGCTTAACGTTCCCTCCGAAGCACGTGCACGCTCAGTAGCGGTCACCCATCCGTGTAATGGCCTCATTAATTGTTTGGTAAAGAACGACTAAACAGGTACTCTAATATATATGAAGACTATTAAGTATGAACTAAATATGAAGCAGTGATGGCTCAAAGGCATTGGACTGCCGCGCAGCAGTACCATAGTTTGAACCCCACAATGGGGTTGCGCTTCATCGCATGGTGTTCACCTTCGACAACATCATCACTTACCATAAAGTGAGTTTTTTTCAATGTTTTTGTGACGGAACAAGCTCGAGGCCCACCTGATGTGAAGAGGACTAACCACTGCCTATAACAGATGTATTTTGTCACAAGTCACGAATTGCACTGCGCCTGTCACCTTGCGACATTGTTAAATCTCATGTGCCTGTAATTTCACTGGCTCTCGCGGACTGCTGCCGGTGAGGGTGTGATCAAAAAAGAGACATAATAAAGAGAAAACACAAATATATTTTTATGGCACAAAATTACAAATTGTCTCTCGTAAAATTGTAATTTTGTAATGTAATCCGCAGAGCATGCGTTATTGCAAACATAAAAATACTTTAAAAAATATAAATGAATGAACTGTTAGGTGCTTGGTGACAGATTTTGTACTTGAGGGTGGTCGCCAGCCAGGCGGGCATTCGCAAAATGCCCTTCCATCATGCGGTGAAGCTCCAGCCCGCGGTCAAAAGCATACCTATCTGGAATAAATAAAAAAAAAACACTCCCGGTGTATCACTTTTCTCTATGAGTACTCCGCGAGCACTTTACAACTTCTACTTAAGGGTGAACTGGCGGCCCGTTCTCCATACAGACGTCGTAGGGTGATTACTCTCTTATTTGAAGACTGAGGTCCAAAATACAGCATTATACCGATTGATCTTGTCATTATCTAGGCTTGTATGATGCCGAAATTTCAATAAAATAATTAACTTGAGAATTATGAGCCTCCAAACATTTTCATATAAAGTTTTCTAGGCTCATAACTTACAACTTAATCATCTTTTTAAATTTTGGCATCATACAAGCCTAGATAATGACGATATCAGTTGGTATTATGCTTAAGTCTGGACTTAAAATCTCAAATATAAGGGAGTGATCACCCTACCACGTTTGTATGGAGAAGTGACCGGCCAGTTCAACCTTAAGAAAGTTTTTATGCTTGTCGCCTAGCTCAAACCGCGGTCTTCTAAAAAGTTTTTGTTCTAATATTAAAACAAAAAGAAACTGGTTTGAGTTGACTATGTTGATTTATAACGTTGGTATTAGCGAATGATTGTTTTATTGTGCATTTACACATTGACATATTACGTTCATTTATCTTCATATAGTGAATGGATTTTACAAACAGAAAATATATAGACAAATTATAGGTTAAACAAATTCAATGACAATAAACCATATGTTGTGATATATTTATGTATATATTCATGTCGCTAAAAGGTCTATCATAGAAATAAAAACAAAAAAGTGGAACCGACTTCAACACTCAAGTGTGAAATTACTGGTGGAGGTCGGTACCATGATAGTTCAGAAGTATCTATTATTAAAATATTCTGCGTATGGTACCTACCAACTTCGACAAGTTATTTCACACTTTTGAGAGTTGATTCGGTTATTTTTTTTATGGTAAAAATTATTTTTCACTCTTTTTAGTGTCCCTTGCTACTTACGGGATTGATTGTCATTCACTGTCAATGACTATATCATCAAGATAGGAAATCACTTTTCAGTTATTGGAGTGTAACTCAAAAACGGCTGGACGGATTTTGATGAAATTTAAATGAGACTACAGGGGAGCATCTGCTTTCAAATAAAACAACATCAAAATCGCTTCATCCAGGCAAAAGTTCTGAGGTAACAAATATAAAAAAATAGTCGAATTGAGTACCACCTCCTTTTTGAAGTCGATCAAAAAAGGCAAATATAAATAAAATAATATAATATTCTAGAGGACCTAACAAATTTGTCTATGATTGAACTTTAAACACGATTCCATATATTTATCTCGACAGAAAAAAAATACATACAGCGCATCAAGTTTTGTATCTATAAAGTAAATTGTATCAATATAAATTTTATTTCTAATTATGTAGTAACCATGCGATAAAGCCTGAAATCTTATTACCGTTTTTAAAAAGTACATATATATGAAGTAATTAAAAAAAAACGCTCATTATAAAATTACAAATATACGATAGGAAAAATTTAAGTCAAGTTCGGGATTTAAAATTTTTACTATCGTATATTTGTAATTTTGTTATGTAATCCGCATAGCAGGCGTTATTGCATAACAATATAAAAAAAAACGCTTACATTATATAAATATTGCTTAGTAAATATAGTAAATATTGTTTAGCTCAATTGCATACGAAACGAGGTCTATCCGTCTTCAGTCCGACCTTTTTCAAAACCCTCTTTTTAATGTCCGCTGCAGTTTCTACATTTTTTTTTTTTTTTTTTTTATTTATTTATTTAAATCATTTACAAAAACAAAACAAAAATAAGCATATCAAAAATCACAGAGATTTGTCCGGTATGCGTACAAAAGTCGAGTTGTTCACAAATAACATAACATTACACAAAATGCATGACAATAACAAGTGAACTATGATCACACATAAGTCGCATCATAAACGCTAATGCGGAAAAGGGACAACCATACTGGTTTTATTTCGCCGAGCAGTAAAAGATGATGGGTGACCGTTAGTGTCATTTACTACTGAGCGAGCACGTGCTTCGGAGGGCACGTTAAGCCGTCAATCTTGGTTGTTGTCTTAGAATGACAGTCGTTATGGTTTGGTGGTAGAGAATTTTGCTAATGCCCACCTTACTAGGAACTATTTTCATGTAGACAAAACTGAAAACACGCACTTGACGTCTTCTGTCACGTACCACGTACCCTAGTCGGAATATTTTTCGCTGCGTTTCTTTCCTACACGATCATGCATGTTTAGTTTCAAACAGAGAACATCAAATTGACATTCAAGTTCTACCAATAGAGTAAACTAAAGTCTGACCAATTACAGGACGTCGTACTTAAATTTACAATTTATAATAATACCAACCAAAAAAACATACATGTATATGTTTTGAAGCGCTCGTAGCGAAGTTTGCTTAGCCGTTCTTAATCGATCAGCTAAGTTAAGCAACGCCCACTGCGGTCAGGAGTTGGATGGGTGACCGCTAGTGACATTACTACTGAGTGCTTCCGTGCTTCGGAGCCGTCGCGCGTCGGTCCCGGATGTTGTCTTACGATGGCAGTCGTTACAGCATGGTGGTAGGGCATTTTGCGAATGCCCGCCTGGCTAGCTACTACCCTCAAGTAGAAAATCTGTCGCCAACACCTAACGGTGTGTTCCCGCAGCTGCCCTTGAGAGCTATTAATTCTAGGTTAGCCTAAACAACATCTTTGACCACATCATAACTTACCATCAGATGAGATAGTGGTCAAAGGTTAGCCTATAAGCTATAAAAAATAAATAAATAATAATAATCTCTCAATTTAAAAACGTGAATGACAAATCCCTTCGAACTCACGACGCAAGCCTTAAAGGGCATAAAAGAAAAGTAGTCGAGGAAAAAAGAAAACTTGTCTATGGTACCAAGATGGCGGGACATGACGCCATTGTGACAAAAATGGCGCGTGACCCCTTGATTTCAGGCCCAGGTCGAATGTCACGAGTTCTTTCTCTAGTTTTTGTTGGAGTGTGATGTGACAAATTTTCTCACGGATTGCTTCGGTTATTGTGAAGATATTTATTTTCCTATGATGGATGTTCCGTGGTGTACTGTTTCCGGCTTAAATACTGTTCCAAATATATTCAACGTAATCAATATAAAAACTTATTACATCAACCTCGGAGCTATAAGGACATTTATTGAAGAAATGTGTATTATATGTGTATTTTAGTATTTAATAAGTTACCTGATTACAAAATCAGAAATATACGATAGGAAAACTTTAAGTCATGTGCGGGATACGAACCCACGTCCATCCACCCCTTGAGCCAGGGTATGTTCTAACCAATTGAGCTAACATGACATGACGTCATAACTCAAATCTTTCCTATCGTTCTTTAACCATAGTATTGGGATGGACTTTAAAAAAATCCTATCGTATATTTCTGATTTTGTAATGTAATCCGCATAGCAGGCGTTATTGCAAACCTAACAATAATAAAAAAAAAGTTACCTGATGCTTTGAAACAACTAGATGGACAAATCTTTAGAAAGAGGCTTAGTAAGTGGCTATTCTAATTTGGTTATTCTTTCCCGTTCGGACGGATATTCCGATGTGGCTTTGTACCTGCGGAGTGAGTCAGGCCTGCTGTAATCAAACATCTGCTGCCAAGCACTTATTGCTCCGTTCGGGCAGTGGTCTTCAAACCCAGCTTGTTCTCGTCGACCGGTGACTTAGCGGTCAAAGGCCAGCTTAGCAAATAGGTTAAACTAGTATACATAAAGTCAAACTCAACAAAAAATAACCTTCAAAACCTGTTCAGATGTTACGAAACTACCGAATTTTTCGCCAGCATTCAATACGTGATTAATTGTCTTTTAACAAAGCTGTTTTAAATCTGGCAATGGCGTGTCTTTCTTAATGCCAGACAAAGACTAGGTCTATTAATTTTGCTTAAGGTTGAACTGGCCGGTCGCTTCTCCATACAAAAGCCGTAGGGTGATCACTCCCTTATTTGAGATTTTAAGTTCAGACTTAAGCATAATACCGATTGATATCGTCATTATCTAGGCTTGTATGATACCAACATTTTATAAAGATAATTAAGTTGTAAGTTATGAGTCTCGAAAACTTAATATGAAAATGTTTCGAGGCTCATAATTCTCAAGATAAGTATTTATTAAAATTTCGTTTTTATCATACAAGCCTAGATAATGACGATATCAATCTGTATTATGCTTTATTTTGGACCTAAATCCTCAAATAAGGGAGTGATCACCCTACCACGTTTGTATGGAGAAGTGACCGGCCAGTTCACCCTTAAGCTGATAACTGATAGATAGGTAGTTAGATGTACATATTGGTATTTTGGTATTTTATGTACACATTGGGTGATACCTAGCGGGAGTTTCACCACATGAAAGACATGATTGACTGTCTCAATCCTCAGGTTAGACAAATATTGGATTATTGTGACAAATAAAGTTTCAATAACAGCCGGCATCTGCAACAACGCCATCCCAGTGGCAAGCTCGCCTCCTATCACATGGGACTCATACATATTTGGTGAAACGTGACATCTCAGACACCAGTAACTGTGCGACGTCAATTTTTGAGCATTGAGATTTTAGGATTCCTCGTCAGAAGGTCATCTATATCATACTTCTGCTATTAATATTTGGAGAGAGTAGAAAGTTCTAGAGTAGAACCAGATCATGAGAGTGACTACATTGACACATTTTGTATATGACTGGGATTTGACTTCGGCTCCCTCGGGTGTCGTAAGAGGCGACTAAAGGTAAAATACCGGAAGGTGGGCAACAGCGCCTTCTGAGGGACTGATCTTATAATTTTTTAATAATTTTAAGTTTACTTAGCTGTTCTCAACCGATCAGCAAAGTTAAGCAACGTCGCCCGCGGTCATGAGTTGGATGGGTGACCGCTAGTGACATTACTACTGAGCATTTCCGTGCTTCGGAGCGCACGTTAAGCCGTCGGTCCCGGTTGTTGTCTTAGGATGGCAGTCGTTATAGCATGGTGGTAGGGCATTTTGCGAATGCCCGCCTGACTAGCTACCAACCTCAAGTAGAAAATCTATCGCCAAGCACCTAACGGAGTGTTCCAGCAGCTGTCCTTGAGAGCCAGCAATTCTAGGTTAGCCTGAACAATATCTTCGACCACATTATCACTTACCATCAGGTGTGGTAGTGGTCAAAGGCTAACCCTATCAGACATAAAAAAAAAGTTGCAATAACAACCGGCATCTGGAACAACGCCATCCAAGTGGCAACAAGCACGCCTCCTATCACATAGGACTCATACATATTTGGTGAAACGTGAATGCTCATACACTTATACCAGTGCGACGTCTGCGTGATTATAGTTTTTTAGGATTCCTTGTTAGAAGGTCATCTAGATCAAACCTCTGCTATTTATTTTTGGATTGAGTAGAAAGTTCTAAAATAGAACCAGATCATGAGAGTGACTATTGACAAAACTTGTACATGACTGGGATTTGACTTCAACTCCCTCGGGTGTCGTAGGTGACAAAGGGTAAAATACCGGAAGATGGGCAGCAGCGCCTTCTGAGGAAGTGCTTTCTTATACTGCGATTCTCAACACGTTTGCCTAGCGCGGGGATTATGGCAAAATCCCCTTGATAGAAGGGCTGTGTTCAGCAGTGGACAATCCAGTTGATACAGAACAGTACTTTAAATTATGATATACCATAATAACTTGAATGACGAAATTTAAAAGCACAAGAGTTTACGAAGCGGACGTTCCCTAGTTTTTTTTTACTTCTTTGCCGAACAACGAAGGTTAAACAATGTTTGCTGTAGTCATGACTTGGATGGGTGCCCCCTGGTGGATTTATGTTATTGTGACGGTACAAGCTCGAGGCCCACCTGATGTTAAGCAGACCAACCTCTGCCTATAACAGATGCATTTCATCACAAGGGTTACTTGAGGGTGGTAGTTAGCCAGGCGGGCAATCGCAAAATGCGCTTCCACCATGCGGTGAAGCTCAAGCCGGTGGCGGGGATCGAACCAGGGTACTGCACGGCAGTCCATAGCTAATACCGCTCGGCTATCATTGCTTCAGAATTCAGGTTACATTAAAAGTTCGTTCCCAGATATTGGATTTTGTATAGTGAAGGGAATTTCACCAATGGCCTGGTTAGATACTATCTTCAAGGGCAAAATCTGTTCCCTAGCACCTCACGGTGTGCTCTGGTAGCTATCCGCCAGCTCCCATCCCACCTTCGATACCATCATCATGTGAGAGCGAGTGCTTAGCCAAAAACCTAGAAGAAAGCCAGTAATTTACTTCAAATAAAATAGAAAGCTGTTCTAAGTTGTAAGTAAGCGTATGTAAGCGTAGCTACGCTTAACGCTGAAAAGTATGAAATAATTTGATGAAGTCGGATCCATACTGATTAAAATCACTCTGAGCTCTAACAATCGAGGTTTTTTTTTATTGTGACAGAACAAGCTTGAGGCCCAGCTGGTCTTAAGCGGACTAACCTCTACCTATAACAGATGCATTTCGTCGAAAGTCACGAATTGCACTACGCCTTCTGAGTCGTCACCTTGAGATATATTTGTTAAGACTCATGTGCCTGTAATTTCACTGGCTCTCAAGGTTTGCTGCCGGAACGCACTGTTAGGTGCTTGGCGACAAATTTTCTACTTTAGGGTGGTGGCTAGTCAGGCGGGCTTTCGCAAAAAGCTCATACCATGCAAAAATGTGGTCCGTTTTTTTTTAATTATATGTTTTTCACCCTTTCCTTTGAGTACAGTTATAATACGAGTACATAAGGCTTATAAAATCCCTTTTTTCACTCCCCCACCATAAACAATACTGGTCACCATCGATAAGACTTATATATAAATATCTACAATATGTAGTATGCATTACAGTATATTTTATAACATCCAAAATAATGCTTGCAATTACTGTAGTGTTCATAACCTACAAATTAGTATAATTATAAATGTAATAACGAGTAACTTTAACTTCATTGTTATATTTTATCCCTGTACTATCATGTATCCTTTTTAAGCAATCATTATAATAAACATTTATTTATATATATATTTAAATGGGACGGACTCTGAAGTATAATCAAACAAAAAAATATTATTAAAATCAGTACATAATTGGCGAATTAATCGTGTAATAATAGTAGATTATTATACAAGTGAGCTAAGTTGCTCACGAGTTTCATGCGCACTTTTACAACACCCTTGCGAGGAAAAAATATATATATTGCACAAATGCGATACAAAAATCATACGAAAATTATGGAAAATAGCGCGCAAGTTTTTTTTTGCGCGCGGCAAATGTATGTTGATCGATTACATATAAACCTCTTTGATGTTACAAATCTGTATTACCCGGTTAAATTGAAAATGCTCTGTTTACTCGCATATAATTTGCAGTTAAGTACTAACTTAACTTTGTAGGTATACATTACCCGATTAAATTGAAAATGCTCTGTTAATCGCATATAATTTGCAGTTAGGTACTAACTTAACTTTGTAGGGTTATGGTCTTATTCATAATCGCTCCACAACTTTATAGTAGGTTTATAAAACGTCATTAGTACTGCGCAAAAGAGTTTTCTTTTGCCCAGTACTCATGACGTTTTATAAACCTATCGTAAATTTATGAAACGTTTATGAATAAGGGGGTTAATCTATTACGCACTAGTGTATAATATAATTATGCACGAGGATGTTATAGTTCGGTTTATGGCCCTAAGAACGATATTATAAAGCTCACTTTACGAGCAAGGGTGATGAAAACATTTAAAAAATTATTCAGCCAAATAAAACCTCCTCCTTTTATGAAGTCGTTTACAACCTATGCCCACAGTGTACACTATTGTGTTATCATGACTTAGGCAATAGGTATCTGGGTTGCGTTACCAGCTTTCTAGGCATTGCCGATAGAGTTAAATCATTTCTCGACGCAGATTTAGATATCAAATACCAGTTTGTGTTTACGATCTGGCTTTGTTTTGCGGCTATTATTACGTTTCGTAATTTTCACTGACAGATACTTAAGTACAGAGTTTTAGCGTTCTCTAAATTATGAGCCTTCTGTTCATACTAAAATCGTATCGTAAAAAGTTCATATTATCAAAAACCTTAAGTTTCTGCTGTCCTATATCTAGAACAAGACATACGAAGTTATTTGCGTCTACACTCACAAAAACTAATTACAGTCAAAATTTGCTTGTTAGCAGAATGCACAGAAATTATAACAAAATGTTTGATTCCGTTGATATTTTCCACTGCAGCAGGTGTGTCTTTAAGCGAGAGATTCTTAAAATAATGAATATACATAATAACTGATCTTGCTTTTTCCATCACTGTTTTAAAATATTAAGTACATAAATACATTTATATTACACATTCAAATATTCTTCACCTTTTACAGACTTCATGTCTTCAACTTCAATTACACACATTCACACACATACACACACACACACACCATCCCGCGCACATTACACATGCATGCATACCACCCATGGTCTTCTTATGATACCTAGACTCTTACGAGACTAGTATTATCAAGGGAAGTCACATTTAAAATACACATACACAAAACACAAGTACTAAATTAGTGTTAAGTATGTTATGCCTATATTAAGCCTTACATTTTTGCCATAGACATTGTATAACTTTACATTATTTATGTTCTTGTTTGATGACTGTTGTCGACTTACTTACATATGATACAACATATAATGTAAATCCGTTATTGGCTGTCGGTTCAGAAATTATGTTTTACTGTTTATCTCTAAGAGCTGTGGATTTTGTTAATAAATAAATAAAAAAAAAACGTATAATATAATGCTTGCAAAGCACAGTTCTTATATTTGACAATTCTGTCAATGTCAAGTCTTCCAGAATGGCGCTAAATGTCTGTTACATGGAAAAGCTCAGTTTGTACAGAAATAATTGTTATATAAACCATTCTAATCCTATATTTGCTTAAAAATGGGTAATATTAATTTACAGATGTTATGTTTAGTTCGCCATGTTCTAACCTGTTTGAGGTATGCAACATTATTTTATAAAAACACATGCACCATTTAATTAAGCAACTAAACAAATTATCGGCCATAAATGGACTATTTGCAAATTTTGATTAATTTTTAAGATGTTTGAATTTCATAACAAGGCAGACAATTTATTTGTGATTAAATTAACAATAACATATATTAGATATATATAGCACATCGTCAATATTACAGTCATATCAATTATATTACAATTCATAAATTTAAATTCAAATTTAATTGTAAAAAAAAAATATGGCCTTAGTTATCAAAAGTAATTTATATTTAGTTTAAAAGACACTGAAACTATTCAATTCTGAAAAGCTTCCTGGAACTTTGTTGTATATTTTAGGTACCATAGACAACAAGCCAAACACAGCAGTGTTATGATGGGCTGATCTTATTATGTCTCTGGCTGTTCAAAGTTTCATAGTTTTCAATACTTTTCCTAGTTAGTAGTACCATTTGTAATATTATATATACAGCGATGGTCCTACATTTTGTAAAAATAGTGTTAATTTGAATGCCTTGAAATAGGAGTTTGCTCATTCCTGAGTAATACTGAAAGAGAAAGTGCATAAAATCTACCTTTGTATATATCGTAGTATTTGTATATATATTGTAGTATATCAGCCGGATTGTCCACTGCTGAACACACTCCATCATGGTGTTTTGTCATAATCACCACGCTTGGATGGCATCTTGGGGATAATAAGAACTGTTAACGGGGCAATGCTGCCAGCATGCTGGGCAACTGGTTGTGGGCTGGAGCATTTGGACTGCCTGTGAGTCTGCAATGACTTATAGGTTGTCTAAATGTTTTCATTGTAGTAGCTGTATTGTTGTATAAAGTTCGTAGTATTTTGTAAGTAAAGGCATACCGCTGGTATAAATATCGATATATGAACTTTAATTCCTTAATTTGTACATAAGATTTTGAGACCGAAAAACAGCGTTCATGTGGAAAGATTTATTTTAACAAATTTTCTTGAATATCGCACGAAGCCCAATACCGTAAAAGTCAGTAGCGTAGTTTCTTTCATTTGGTAGGAGGATAAACGATCAGATTCAGGCGCACCTGGGAGTAAGTGAACACCGTAACCCACGAACATCCACCAGAGGTCTCGAGGATGCGCTACTGGTCTTTGAGGAGAGATATGCTCTCATCTTGAAGGCTCCTAAGTCGTATATGTACGGAAATACTTCACATGGTAGTTGGTTCCACATTGTGGCAACGTGGCAGAAAATGCCGTGAGAATTGCAAGGTTGTGGACTGCCAGACTTCGTTTTTTTTTTATTGCTAATAGATTAGCGTTTGAGCACAATCTCACGTGATGGTAAGTGACGATGTGATCGAAGTTGTTAACAGACTTAACCCATAGAGTTACTGACTCCCAAGCACAACTGCCGGAACACACCGTTAGGTGCTTGGCGACAGATTTTCTATTTGATTTTGGTAGGTAGCCAGGTGGGCATTCGCAAAATGCCCTACCACCGTGCTGAAACGACTGCCATCCTAAGACAACAACCGGGACCGTCGGCCGTGCCCTCCGAAGCACGTGCACGCTCAGTAGTAATGTCACTAGCAGTCACCCATCCAACTCATGACCGCGGCGGACGTTGCTTAACTTTGCTGATCGGTTAAGAACAGCTAAGGAAACTTCGCTACAGCGCTTCAAATAACCATGGATAATAATAATGGATTTAAAATAACCATGGAATTCCTCTTAATCTGATATTTCCTGATTACCTCATAGAAACAGCTTTACATAAACAAGTAAAAGTATTTTAACAGCTTAATTTAATACAAGCTGTAGTTCCGGCGGTCTTATCCTCTCATCGCTTAGCTACACGTGTTTATTTAATTAATTTATGTACAGATTTCGTTTAATTTATGTATTTAATTAATTTTTAAACAAGTCAACTTGAGTAGAGCATTATTATTTGGGTAATATAATTGAGATAGGATTTTTAAAATATGATTTTGCCGAGAGAATTTCACATATATATACAGATTTCTAGAATACTAAATGCACCTAGGGCTGTTAATAATAATAATACTATAGCACCGAATTTCAATCCCTTAAGGTGAAGCTAGTCTCAGAATGGCAAATTTCGAATATGTTTTTAGAAAGAGGTATGCATTACAGATATGTAAAAAATTTTTTTTAGACTATATGACAAATACAATGCCTGATCAGAAATCACGATACCGTATATTTCTCTTCATAGAAAAAAACATGACAGCTCTAAAATTTCGCTTAGTCAAGTTTTGTGTTTACATAGTAAATTGTATCAATATACATTTTACTTCTAAGTATTCTGTAGCAACCATGTGATGTAGTACCAGAAATGTTTTATCCGGTTTTAAAGAGCTCATTTTTAACTTATTAACCCGCATTATATTTACCGGAAATATTCAGAATTATTAATATATATTAGGAATCTTTCCGGTAAATATAACGCGGGTTCCTAATCAGTTAATATAGATAAAACTCGTGATAGTTTCCAAAGTGAAGAGCTTATTTTTATATGAATTTAAGAAATTCGCTCCCTATATTTAAATATTGCGTAGTCCTGTTTCACTCACACGCATGCGATACGAGGTCTCTCCGTGCTACGCCCTCATTCTGACATTTTACAAAGCGAGAAATTTGAAGAACGTTCTCGAGATTGATGTTATATTCCCCGGTTTCCTTTTCCGAAACTGAGCCTAATAAATTATTTTATGCATTTAAATTTCAATATTAGGTATAATACATCTAGGGTTCTAATGTTATCTTCTATGTTAAAATGTTTTCAAATTTCCGTGGATGTTTTGGTAGAATACCAGAAATTGGGCAGCAAAGCCTTCTGCGATCCTGAAGACGCCCACCGATCGTGAGGATCCCCCGGATAATTACAAATTATTATAATAAAATTAATCTTGTCAAATTTTAAATGTCAAAATATTTACAGACCCACCAACTTATCTGTTCAGGTGGCAGAAAAAAGAACTACAACATTCCTTCAAATTGTGACAGTTTGTAGTTGATTTCCTTTACCAGCAGCGCCCTCGAAAACTGCACAGTTAAGTTGGTGGTCCTATACAACACTATTGTATTGTCGAATCCCTTGTAAATGTTATCTGACAATACCATAAACATTCTGTCAGAAAGTTTCTCCGACAACCGTCAAATATAGTCTCTGGATTCGCGTCAAGAATTTAATTGAGTGCGAAAGGTAGCGCGGTATTGGTGAGACTCTATAAGCAACCGTTCTGCATTTCGGGACAGAGAACAGTTTGTGGCCTACCCGCAAATCATCAGGAACACATACACGATAAAACTGCTCACTGAGATCTGGAACATCCACCTTGCCACGTAGTATCTTATGATGTGTAAGATATCTAATTGGTCATGGTCCGCAGTAAAGTAAAAAAAACAACAAATAAGCGGCAGGCCACTAATCACGAGACGTCACTTAGAAGTACTATTTTTGCACGGGGCACTATATATGTTTAAAGTAATGAGAAGGACAATTTACCCGCTTAATAGTAAGCTTGTCCATTACAGTTGTAGTAATAGGTGCGAAGCCTACTGCCATTTATCTGACACATGCAGATTTACGACTGCTAAAATGTCTTTGTGTTGTTTTTCAACCTACCCTAGGATCCAGGACCCAAAAAAAACGTAAAGAAACGCTATGGCAACTTCATCAACGAAGCACAACATCAACGGCTAAAAAGTCATCCACTGTTGAACAAACGCCTCCTGAAGGATTCGCCATAATCCCCACGCTTGGCCGGCGTCTTGGGGACCGCAGTGTAAGTTCTACAAAGACGATGCTGCGATACACATGTTCCCCTTCTTAAAAGTTTTCAAATACGTCAAATTCTTTTAAACAATCATTCGACCTCATATAAATAAAAAAAAATCATATAAAGACAAAACGGAAAGGATACGTATTTTACGTCATTTTATTGCCATATATAAAAAAGTCCCCATAAACATGTAAAATATTGTTTACATTAAGACAGGTACCATAAAGTATGTTATAAATTTATGGAACGTTTTTCTAAACATTTGAAATACAGCCTCATTGCCGCGACTTCATTTGTTTGGAAATGACACTCATTATCTTACCCTTGTTCCAAAAATGTGTGGTTGGTAGAATAAGTTTTTTTAACTGTAACTGTGTTGAGTGTAACTCTAAAACGGTTTTACAGATTTCGGTGAAATTTAAATGAGACTACACGGCACACCTCAGCTTTTAGGGAAAAACAGATTTATCAAAATCGGTTCACCCATAAAAAGAACTGAGGAAACAAACATAAAAAAATACAGCCGAATTGTGTACTCTCCTCCTTTTTTGAAGTCAGTAAAATATATTATCAAGACTGACATAATATAAAAACAAGCACAAAAACAAATTGTTAAATATTTGTTTTCTGTTTACATGACTGCCCAAATAGGTGTTATGTTTTTACGGTGCATGTATGTATGTTTGTGAGTTTCTTTATGCCACTATAACTTCTACACGGTCTGACGGATTTTAATGTATGATATGTCGTTAGATTTGTCTTGATAGCGCAAGTAACATATGTGAATACATTTTGGAAAAAAAATACTTATGATAAAACCCTTCCGACCGTTATCAATAAAATACATGAATATTATTTCTTCATATTTTCGGCTCGTTCAATAAACGTTTTAGGCAGGGAATTTAAAAAAGAACTGTGAATTCAGTTACACATATTTTTGAAAATAAAATGATGTCTTCTTACAGCGGAATTCCCCATCTTCAATATCTAATGTACTTCCGCTACGTGTCGTATAGTCGTGAAATTTCACAGGCCATATATATACCGATATATGATACTATACAATACAATACAATAACTCTTTATTGCAAACCGATTTACAAATTTTACACATAATATAATAAACAATAAAAACCCTCACAAAATGGTATTACTATAGGTGGTCTTATCGCTATAAAAGCGATTTCTTCCAGACAACCTTTGAGTGGACAGAATCAGAAATAGGGTATAGGCGGTTGGTGCAACTTGAAATCATACATGATAATATGTCTATAATGTTATTAATGAGACTGTAAGAAAAACCTTTTCACAAAAGGATCATAAGGACAAAATTTATAAGGTCAAAGTAACACTGTCTTAGTTTTGCTAGTCTTTGATAGAAAAAACTACAACACGCTATTTTACGTTTATATGTATCTCTTACCAAAAGAAATGGGATACTGCATTTTTTTTTAAGTTCATAGTAAAGACTTCAACGCGCTCCTTTACGATTATATATACATTATATCACTTATCAACACGTGAGACAACTTAACTAACAGTTTTTAAAAAGAACTTGCTTTGTCTACTGTTTGTAGTGTACTGTTAAAAGTACTTCTCTACGTTTATTTATATATCACTTAACAAAAAGTCAGAATACTTTACCAGTTTTAAAAAAGAACTTGCTTTGTCTGCGAAAAACTTCTTCACAAAAGAATCACGAGAACAAAGTTGATAAGGACAAAGTAATGCTGCGTCTATTTTGCTGATTGTTTATAGAAAAGACTTCAACGCGCTTCTCTGCGTTTATTTATATATCACTTAGCAACAAGTCAGACAACGTAACTACCAGTTATAAAAAAGAACTGGCGTTGTATACGAGAAACTGTTCAAAAAAGGATCAAGAGAACAAAATTGATAAGGACAATGCGTAGGTTTTGCTAATTGTTAAGATTATATAGTTTATAAAATATACAGAGATAAAAAGTGCTTTGAAAGCTCTAAGTTTATTAGATTGAATATTACTATTAACTATATCAGGTGTCTTTTCAGACATTTGGCGCCTCTACTTAAGTCGAACATTCGCCGAATTTGGTATAAGGTTGGGATCTCTTTCATAGTAGAATCAACCTATTACCCTAGGGCATCGCCCTCTATCACTTACCAACAAGCGAGATAGCATAACTACAAAATTTCATTAATGTAGATAAAAAATTGATCTATAAACCACGTTTTTATGGGCCTTATAAATAAGAGAACTAATCGGAAGTGCTTCAAATTTTAGTTTCAATACCCGGAACATGATAGTACATTAATAAAAATGTGGTAAAACAGAACAAACTGGCTCAGAAAATAAAAGCTAAATATACTTTTTAATAGGAACAAGAAAACAAATTAGTAAGTAACACTGCGTCTATTTTGTTAATAGTTCATAGAAAAGTCATCAACGCGCTCCTTTACCTTTATATACATATCATTTACCAACACGTGAGACAACTTAACTACCAGTTTAAAAAAAGAACATGTATTTGTCTGCGAAAAACCTCTTTACAAAAGAATCAAGAGAACAAAGTTGATAAGGACAAAGTAACTATTTTGCTGATTGTTCATAGAAAAGACTTCAACGCGCTTCTCTGCGTTTATTTATATAATAATAATAAATCTTTATATTTATATATCACTTATCAACACGTGAGATAACTTAACTACAAGTTATAAAAAAGAACTAGCGTTGTATACGAGACACTGTTCAAAAAAGGATCAAGAGAACAAAATTGATAAGGACAATGTAACGCTGCGTAGGTTTTGCTAATTGTTAAGAATGTTTAGTTAATGATAAAAAGTGCTTTGAAAGCTCTATGTATATAGATTGAATGCTAATGTTATATCAGGTATCTTTTTGGAAATTTGGCATCTCTATTTAAGTAGAACACTCGTCTAATTTGGGATAAGTTCGGGATCTACCGAAGAGTCCTAGCACCAGCTCCCCTATCCCTTACCAACAAGTGCGATAACATAACCAAGAGTTTTTACTATAGTAGAAAATTATTTTTTTAAGTTTTTTTTCTTCTAAAAACCACGCTTTTATGCGCTTTAAAAATAATGAAACTAATCAGGAAATGCTCGAAATTTTAGTAGCATTATTCCACCCGGAACAACAGACACAAACAAGTTTTTTTTTATGCTATGAAGTGACGAGGCGAGCGAAACGGTGCCTGATGGTAAGCATCACGTCTGCTCATAAACAGTTGCAGTGTCATTGATCTGCACACTGCACTGCGCTCGTCACTCCGAGACATCCGTTCTAAAGTCTCGTTTGCCCAGTAACTTCACTCGCTACAGTGCCCTTCACACCTAAACACAGTAAAATAACTTAATAAAAACGTGACCGAATAGAACTGGCGTAGGCTTAGAAAACAAAATCTAAATTCTCTTCAATAAAGTCAAGAAAACAAAATTGTTAAGTGGCACTGCGTAGGTTTTGCTAATCATTCATAGAAAAGACTTCAACGCGCTTCTCTACGCTTATTTTCGTCCATGTTAGGTAATATGAACATATTACCCTGCAGTATATTCCCGAAGGGATGGTCAGATATTAAACACTCGTTTAGCCACACATGTCACAAGTAATCGATGGCCAGCCTATTAGTATCTACTGGAGATGGCATCACAATTCGGAGTGTCAGACTGCTACAGATAATTTCTATGTCATAAAAACCTGTAACAATCTTGCCCAGGAATCTAAGCTAGGACCACTAAAGCCCACACGGATGCGTAACGCTGCTTAAAACACGTTTATTTTATATTATATTTTGACCAATATTCTAAAGTTTTCTTAATTTTTGATGATTTTTAATACAATTTATTATATGATATTCCCAAGCTTAAACATTTGTTGGTGATATTAATTAAATACATATAATATTATTGAACTGTGGATATTATATTGATCACTGTAAATTTTTTGCATGTACAGCAATAATTAAGATGTTTCGCAAAATTTTGTTACCGAAATATTATGTAGTATGTACCTGCAAGGAATTCTTGAAACATTATTATATTAATTAAATTTTATGTTGTAAAAATAAATGATGTAAAAATTTTAAATATAACTATATATGTGGTTTGATATGTTTTGCATATCAAATAATAATAAACATAAATAATTTTGTTACAATAAAAGTAAATTCCTAACCAAATTCCTAAAATTCTCAAACAAAAGATTTTTTTACATTTTCTTATTCAACTTTCGAAGTTGTACAATACCCTGGTGGAATCCAAGTAATATGACATAAGCATACGTCATAAACAAAATAAAAGTCACAACAAACCTTTTTCGAAAATCCCGATCATAAATAAGATATATTTATGAAATGTCTGTGGGGTCCAAAACTTTGAATATCACACGCACTATTCACTTTAAAATCTTTCTAACAACCACATAGGCTTCACTGACATCGAAAATCCGAAATATGTCACAAGTAACTGAAGAAATGTCAATATTTTAAACTGTAAACGTAAAACGCGTGCGCTCGTTTCCGTGCCCGAAGCAAGACTGATTTGAAGATCAGAATACACACTACAATATGAGCCATATCTATCCCTGTCACACCAACATTGTTCAGTACGTCAAAGCGAAACAGGTATATTGGTATGCATTATGATACCCCGTCCAAGTGTTTTTTTCTGATTTCTTGAACGATCGAGAGGATCTATACGTAATGATCTATAGATCTTTATACTGGTAGCGTGAATTATGCGTCTCTCATTGACTAGCGCGGTTATAAAATTATAGTATTTGAGTTTTTTTTAACTGTTCGTAGGTGTTTTTTGTATTGATGTTGTTTATTTATTGAAATGGTTAGCTTTCGAAGGTTCTAAAATTTTATTAGGTTTAACAAATTACAGCTTATACTTTGTACTAAATAATGGACGGAAATAACATTAATTCACATTAAAGTTAATGGTAGCTTTACTTAATGTTATTTTCTTTTTTTTATAATATATTTGGTTAAGAAAGCTACTGTACAGTAGAGGGTTTATTTGAAATCTGATTATTATTTGACTATATAAGAAATATTACATAGGAAAAATATATTGGTATTTTAGTCAATTGATCTCTGTTTATTGTGTTATTTTTTGTAGATCATTATAATATAGTCCCGTGGGGTGCCGGGCTAGAATGTGCTACTTGTGGTTGTCGTAAGAGGCACCTAACGGTAAAGTACCAAAAGGTGAGTAGCAGCGTCTTCTGAGGAACTGATATCTTAAACGGTGATCTCCAAGATGCTTGCCAAGCATGGGGATTATGGCAAACCCTTAAAGGAGGAGGCTGTCTTCAGCAGTGGACAATCTGGGTGATACAGTACAGTATTATATTATATATAATTTAAATGTGGCTTGTACTAATATAGCAAATTTTGATTTAAAAAATATACCTTATAGGTTAGTATTTGACCACTTTCTCATCTGATGGTAAGCGGTAAAGTGCACGAAGGTGCTGTTCAGGCTAACCTAGAATTACAACTAAATAATTATATTATATCTAATTCGACCAATTATTGCCTTTCTAAGTATATTAGAAATATGTTAAAAGGTAAGAACACGTGTCATTACCCAAGGTGTATAATATAATTATATTTACTTTGAAATGCTGAAGAAAAAAATAGTAAAGGCTGTTCAGTAAGTGAAAAAGACTTGAAATTTGAATTTAGGTATTTGATACTGATGGTAAATACTTTACATAAGTATGTAAATCATATGAATATATATAGTGAATATATGTCAATGATAAAGGGAAATTAGCTATAGCGCAACTAGTGTTGCAGATGTCCATAGGCGACGGTGACCGTTTACCATCAGGCGGGCCGTCTGCTTGTTTGTCACCCATAATATTAAAAAAAAAAACTATTTATTTAAATTATAATTTTAAATCCCAAGTCCACTCTCTTTCTGAATATACCATACCTAAAAGTATTGCCTATTTAGTAAGCCAATGAATACACTCTCCTTTTCATCCCCTTCTATGAGAAAAAACAAAAGAGTCATCAGATAAATGTTGGTTCTGATCTAATACTTTTAAGTTTTAGTATAATACTTTCACCGTTCAAGGAATTTTTGGTAATATATTGCATTGTAAATTATCCGTGCACTGAGCTATGTAGGTAACTACAAATATAATAAATACATAGATCTTGATGTCATCATTCAATTTACGTAATTCACGAAGTTTTCATGTATTTTTTTAAAAAGCCGGCGTGTGTGGCAATTTTCCTCTAACCGGCCAGTAACTCTGTTTCTTACAATATTTCTTTCGATCTCTTTGGTAGCAGAGCATCAAATATATATTACATATATATATATATACGACATATGGTTTTGGGACTATTTTGTAGATATTGAGGTCCTCTTTAAAACTGTAGTACTTATATCACTTTGCTCTATTGTCAACAATTTCCGCAGCGTACGGGATATAAGGATTTTTTTGTATTTTTTCACATATTGGGTTACATTATCGAAGTTTTCATACGGATCCCTAAGTTTTTGAAAATATTCTATAGCCTATGTTCATCAGGGATAGTGTAAAAAATCTAATGTTGAAAGAATTTTTCAAATAGGTTAGTAGTTTTTCAGTTTATTCGTTACATACAAAAATAACAATAAAAAAAAATTACTCATTATAGTATTAAAATCCCTAGATTAGAAAGACCCGTATGTAGTTAAAATACTTGTTCGAATATTTCAGAAATGGTTACAAAAATATGCATATACAATCCTCTTACGAAAGACTTCATTACGAAAGACTATTGTGAAAATGGGAGTGAGGGAGTGGGACCATACAATTATTATAAGATTAGATAACAATATAACGACTAGTGGAAAAATTATAGTCATGTACGGGTTTCGAACCCGCGGCCATCCACCCCTATATCCGCGAAGCATACGTAGTTGAAAATTTAAAAATATAAAAATTATAAGGTTGGGTCATCGTGAACAAATTTAAAGCTAATTGCATAAATTAGTCTTGTTTGTAGTACAACGTAAGTTGAACTATAGGTGTCGCTCCATCGCAATACGATGGATGAAGAACGAGAGGAAAAAATAGAGTTATGAGTCATTGTGTCATGTAAGCTCAATTGGTTAGAGTGTACCCCGGCTAAAGGAGTAGATGGATGCGGGTTCGAATCCCGCACATGACTGTAATTTTTTATCACGTAAATTTGTAATTTTCTAAAATTCAATACAGTGTTCACATTGCCTCCTAAGGCTACCCAAATATCAAACGTTCAGTTCCATTGTTCTCAAAATATTACATTCTCAACTGATTTCCAAACTGATATCAACATTTGGCGTTGTACTACAAACTAAGCAGGTGTTATTGCAAACATAACAATATTAAAACTGTATTGAATAACTTGCGAGGACTTATTGATGATTATCGTCTTATTGGTAAGCCTAAACTTTTCCAAATGTAAACTTTTTGTTTAGATAAAGTTTAGATTATAAAAAAAAACAGTACGAACTGTATACAATACTACAGCTACTACAATAAAAGCATTTAGACAACCTATAAAGGGTGCATACCATTTGAAGTTAGATTCGCTAAAAACGCTAAAAACGATCACACTCCCAAAAAGTTGTTCCACATGGGTCTTGGCGTTATTTTCGCCATAAACGCTACATCTAATGTCAAAAGTGACAGAAGTGGCATTCTTAGCGTTCTTATCCTAAATGGAACAGGGGAGAACAGTTACAAACGATTACAGTGATCACAACCATAGACGCAAATGTGATCAAAATTATCAAAATAACGTTATTAGTATCAAATGTAATATACCCAAAGTCTTTGCAGACTCACAGGCAGTCTAAATTAACTAATAAGATATAAAAACGATTTGCACAGCAATCGTTCTTATATCTTATTTGTTCAATGTGTGTCAAGAAGAACGAGGACCCGCAATCTTAAAAAAAAAAACTTCAAGTTTACGTATTTTACCATTGCAGCCCATAAGTATGTACATGTGAACACAAACTCCACTCTGTTTTTTAATTAATATTAATAGTAAATTTATTTGCAACAGTAGGATACATAATATATATAAAACATGTTATCTAGTTAACACTATATAAACCTTGTATATAAGTATTGAAATTTAATATAAAAAGAAGAAAAAATGAGTGCAAAACAAGAATTCTTACTAGGTTTCCCCGTGCTAAGAAATCCCGTTTTTCACCCTCCTATTTTAAATTAACAATTGTAGTCTTAACAAATTACAGGTGATATTAAGTAAATACAAAGTTCAGGTTAAGTAAATATTAATTACTAAGAAAAATTATTTTAAGTAAAAATTAAGAACTAAGACCCAAAATACCTACTCAACTATTGTATGTTGTTAGTGTGAGTGAGAATATGTAAAAAATTGGATGGTTTGTATAAAAGCGTTATGGAATGAATGTACTAACGGTTTAGAGAAGGTGTAATATAAACTAATATTTAAGTATGTAGATATTAACCCCCTTACTTATAAAATATCCGCTAAGTAGTTGCTAAGTAATGCATAACTAAACAGTGTTTAAGTAATGTTTAAATATTTCTTACTTATAAAAGCAACTTAGCAACTATTTGGCTCAGCAATGGATAATGAGGTCAAACGTATTTTAAACTGACAACATTGAACTAAAAGGTATTATGAAAGACCCAAATTACCAAAAAGCGTGTATTGTGTTAAATATCTTAAAATTAAAAAGTAAAAAAACAGAATATAGTTTTTTACTCAACAATAACCTCATTAGTAACTAAATCAGCTGATCAGAAATATGGGCGCCATCTTGTTACTTAAATATTTACCCCCTTACTTATAAAAACATCGCTATGTAGTTGCTAAGTAATGCATAACTAAACAGTGTTTAAGTAATGTTTAAATATTTCTTACTTATAAACGCTACTTAGCAACTATTTAGCTCAGCAATGGATAATGAGGTCGAACGTATTTTAAACTGACCACATTGAACTATCAGGTATTATGAAAGACCCAAATTACCAAAAAGCGTGTATCTAGTGCTAAATATCTTAAAATTAAAAAGTTAAAAAACAGAATATAGTTTTGTGTGCCTACTCAACAATAACCTCATTAGTAACTAAATCAGCTGATCAGAAATATGGGCGCCATCTTGTTACTTAAAATTTTAAACAAGGGTGGGACGGTGTTTAAAGTGACAGCTGATTTAAGAAGTACTTAGGTACTCGATAAAGTTATGTAGCGTTTATGAGTAAGAAATTTTGCTAATCAGCGGCTAAGTAATGCTTAAAATTTAAGTAGCGTTTATAAGTAAGACTGTTAATGTGTAAAATTAAGTTATTAATAGCTAATAGGCTAGCCTTTGATCACTACACCTGTTTACCTGTAGCAAGTGATGTTTTGGTGGAAGCAGTGATGGCTCAGTGGCATTGGCTATGGACTGCCGTGCAGCAGGTCCATGGTTCGAAACCCACCGCAGACTTGAGCTTCACCGCATGGTAGGAGGGCATTTTGCGAATGCCCGCCTGGCTAGCGACCACCCTCAAGTAGAAAATCTGTCACTAAGCACCTAACAGTGTGTTCCAGCAGCAGTCTTTGAAAGCCAGTAAAATTACAGGTGCATGAGTCCTAACAACTGTACCGGAACACACCGTTAGGTGCTTAGCTTTAGATCAAGTGGTTACTTTTTCAGCGATACTTCGTAAATGAACAGCATCCTTGATCCGGCGAGTGCGGGGCAGTTCCAACAGATACCTGCAATTGATTGCACAAAGAATGGATGTGGACTGCAGTTTTATGGAGCACTAGCTTTCCGGCCGCGGCTCCTCACGCGCGGATGTCGGTAATGACGCAAAACTATTAACCTCTTTTCGCGCAGTTAGATTAAAAGTATCATTTCCTTCCTCGGGTCTCAAACTATTTCATACCAAATTTCATCCAAATCGGTCCAATACTTTAGTTTTTTTTTTTATGCTATATAGGATAGCCTTTGATCACTATCTCACCTGATGGTAAGTGATGATGTGGTCGAAGATGTTGTTCAGGCTAACCTAGAAGTACTGGCTCTCAAGGACAGCTGCCGGAACACACCGTTAGGTGCTTGGCGACAAACTTTCTACTTGAGGGTGGTAGCTAGCCAGGCGGGCATTCGCAAAATGCCCTACCACCATGCTGTAACGACTGCCATCCTAAGACGACAACCGGGACCGACGGCTTAACGTGCCCTCCGAAGCACGTGCACGCTCAGTAGTAATGTCACTAGCGGTCACCCATCCAGGGTTTGATCGGAGCGGAGGTTGCTTGACTTAGTTGCTCAGCTAAGAACGACTAAGCAAGCTATGCTACGAGCGTTAAAAAAGGCTATTTTCAGCTGAAGACATAAGTCTGGTTAGTTCATGGCCAGTCAATGGGGACTCTTGACAATTTTTTATTTGTATTACTTTGAAGTCACCGACTGTGATTAAACAGACAGGACATAATTTGTAAATTGAATTGATTCACGAGATAAAGCCATCCTCTACCCGTATAAGCCTGTGGAAATATCTACCAATCATAAAATACCAGTATCGATAATGGGATTTCATGAGTTCGATTTTTTTTACGGCGTGATGCCTTTATTAACAAAATACTAAGAACTATATACAACACAACAGCTACTACAATAAAAGCATGTAGATCCCTGTAAGTTATTGCAGACTCACAGGCAGTCCAAATGCTCTAGCCCGCTACCAGTTGGCAGCATTGCCCCGTAGAATTGAAGTTCGAATTAAGGTGTTATCACTGATATGTTGTCCAACTTTATTCAACTCACAGTGTACCAACAGCACAAATGTACACTACATTACATTACTGAAGAGTCTGCTCTGTAGCTACGGACTAGACGTTCCTGAACGTAACTTGCTTGTAGTACAACGCAAGTGGTACTATAGATGTCGCTCCATGCCAATGCGATGGTTAAAGAAGGATAGGAAAGATTCGAGTCATGACGTCATGTCATGTTAGCTCAATTGGTTAGAGCATACTCCGGCTCAAGGACTGGATGGACGCGGGTTCGAATCCCGCACATGACTTAAATTTTTCCTAACGTATATTTGTGATTTTGTAATTGCTTGATGGATTGATGGATACACGTTGAAAAAAACTGATGCGATGTAGTCTGTGCTTAGGCGCCAGCATATAGATTAAATATCCTTTTATGTTTATCCCTCAAAAGTGTGCAATTCGAGCCATATATGATATGCGTCCTAGGGAATCTCTGAGGGATATTTTTAAAGAATTTAATATTTTTACTTTACAGAGTTTACATATATATTAGGTCCTTACATATGAAATTGGCGTTTTTCGTACTGGCCACTTTAATCACGAATTTCTCCTCTTTGGTAAGGAATTCCAAATTCAAATTTGTACAGCTATAGACTCATGTATTTGTGCTTCGATGATCGTCATTCATTTGTTTTTTTTCTTCTGTTTTTTTCTGTTTGCGTCACTCATTTTACAAAATGGAAAACCTTAAATATCGCATTATTTACGAGTACGAGTTCCGCCGTGGCACTAGTGCTGCGGAAACAACTCGAAGGGTGAATGATGTGTATGGCGGTCGTGTTGCAAAAGAAAACACAGTTCGTTTTTGGTTCCAACGTTTTCGTTCTGGAAATTTCGACCTGCAGAACAAGCCCCGTGGACGGCCTGAGACTCAAGTTGATAATGAAGAGTTGAAGGCTATTGTGGAAGCGGATCCATCGCAAACCACGTCCGAGTTAGCTGCAGGCTGCGATGTTAGTGATAAAACTGTTTTAATTCACTTGAAGCAAATTGGGAAGATTAAAAAGCTTGAAAGGTGGGTACCTCACGAATTGACTGAAACAAACCGGCAAACGCGCGTCGACTGCTGCGTTACATTACTAAACCGGCACAATAATGAAGGTATTTTAAACCGAATCATTACCTGTGATGAAAAATGGGTTCTTTACGATAATCGGAAGCGCTCAGCGCAATGGTTAGATCCTGGCCAGCCAGCCAAATCCTGCCCCAAGCGAAAATTAACCCCAAAAAAGTTACTTGTAAGCGTTTGGTGGACTAGTGCCGGTATTGTTCATTACAGTTTTTTCAAATCTGGCCAGACTATTACGGCTGATGTCTATTGTCAGGAATTGCAAACCATGATGGAAAAGCTAGCGGCTAAACAACCTAGGCTGGTCAATCGCTCCACGCCACTGCTGCTTCACGACAACGCTAGACCACACACTGCGCTACAGACGGCTACTAAATTAGAAGAGCTTCAATTGGAAAGTCTAAGACATCCTCCGTACTCCCCGGACCTTGCTCCAACAGATTACCATTTTTTTCGAAATTTGGATAATTTCTTGCAAGGGAAAAAATTCAACTCCGATGGGGCAGTCCAAATCGCCTTCAAAGATTTTATTGATTCCCGTCCGACTGGTTTTTTTAGTAAAGGGATCAATGAACTACCTATGAGATGGCAAAAGTGCATAGAAAATAATGGTTCATACTTTGATTAATTAAATATATTATATTAAAAAATATTCGACTTTTTGTTCCTCCCATACAAAACGCCAATTTCATATGTAAGGACCTAATATTTGAAAATATTTATATAAAAGGTCCTTCTTAGGTAATTGTGTACGGTTTTATAATAACGTTCCCAAACATATTACAACGCTCACAGAAGGGAAATTCAAGTGGAATCTGAAAAACATTTTGGGTTAAAATAATTCTACTACACAGTTTGTGATTACTTCATCAAACAAATCTTACTCCGACAAATATGCTTGTACGGAAATGCTTCAAAACTCAAGGCCCACCTGATGTTAAGTGGAGTAACTTCTGCTTAGAATAAATGTATTTCATCACAAGTGACGAACTGCACTGCACCCGTCACTTGGAGACATAGTTTTTAAGTCTCATGTGCCTGTAATTTCACTGGCTCTCAAGGACTGCTGCCGGAACACACCGTTAGGTGCTTGGCGAGAGATTTTTTACTTGAGGGTGGTAGCTAGCCAGGCGGGCAATCGCAAAATGCCCTTCTACCAAAATTCAACCTGGGAGTTTCAAATCCAAACTAAAAAGCTCTTTTCTGAGCTATGCTTTACTGAGAGTGCTTCACCGCAGACCACAGCGTTGCTGTTTGTCTGCAGGTACAGCAAACGCGTTCAGCTAGTTTTATAATAAGTATAGTTTGTAACACATTGTTAAAAAAATATTTGATAAGAATGACCCAAGTTACTTGCCCGTTCTTCTCGCAAATATTTTTTATTTGCTGATAGCGGCAGTACAATGTAGAATATTTCAATATTAAATTTTGAAACTGACCTTCAGAAGAGCGTCGTTAACACCTAAACTGAATAAATGATTTTGTCTTTGACTTTGTTGATCGTTTCACAGCATATCCAGATAATCAGATCGAGGTCAGTGTTCGAAGCGGACAGACTCGAGTGTTGTTCCATGACTGTAGACATTTCGATCGATTTGTAAAGAATAATAAAAACTTATTTTGATTTCATATCGCATTATATTATTATTTCTGAGAAGGTAACGATCACGTACAGAAATAAATCTATAAAAACATTGTTTTAAAAAAACATTGTTTTTAAATCATGCTGAGATCTTATAAATCATATATACATAATAGAGCTAAAGTCTGAGGCTGACTGTGCCGCTCTGCAAAGGGACATTGACGCTGTTAACACCTGGAGTAATCGTAATGGAATGGAATACAATGTCAGAAAGTGTTCAGCAATGAGTTTTGGTCATCCAATTCATTTTCCCTATAAAATAAACGGTCAAAAACTAGTTCATTCTGAGACCGTACCTACGTGATTTGGGAATAATATTTGTCCGAAGATTGACTTTCCACGATCACATTGTCACACTGGCTAAAGAGTCCTTCAGACGGTTAGGTTTCAACCTTCGCCATTCTCGGGATCTCAAGTCTCAAGTCATCATGTGATACGGTTGTTATTTGGGACGCTTGTACGATGCAAACTAGAAAGCGCTATGTGTGTATGGAGTCCATTTGAAAGCAGTTATGTGCTTTTACTAGAAAGGGTACAAAAAGCTTTCCTTAGGTACCTTTATAAACGTATTTATGGGTATTACCCCTATATGTACCCTACAAAATTTTTGTTGGGTTGTTTGGGTTACAACTCCTTGGACGTAAGACGGCAAAGGAACCAACTAATTATTTGTACGAAAAATCGCGGAACATACACCACCGGGGGTGATTCAGATAGCCCTCTAGGTCTTCTACCTCCCAGCATCAGTATTTCACTGCTTCTTGGGACACCTTGTATATATATATATATATATTTCATTTTATTAAGTGTAGAGATAAACAAGTCACCCGCCTTTGAAGCAATGATGGTTAAGTGGTTATAGCTATGGACTGCCGTGCCGGAGGTCCCTGATTCGAGCTCCACCGCCAGCTTGGGTTTCTAAGCATGGTAGAAGTGAATTTTGCGAATGTGGGTAACATTCGAGTCAAGTATCAATCAAGTAAAAATCTGATGCAAGCAGCTGTGTTCCGGTAATAGTCCCTGAGAGCCTGTATTTCTAGGTTAGTCTGAACAACATCTTCGACCACATCATCACTTATCATCACTAGAGAATAGTGGTCAAAGACTAGCCTGCCAACTATAAAAAAAGTAGATGACAGGCTAGTACGGGCACGGACCTATGCGTTCCAAGGTGAGGGACATAATAATTTGAAAGGTCAGAACTTGAGTCACCTATAACTTCTGGAAACTACTAATGAAGAAAAAATTGATGCCAAAACTAAAAAGAAAAACCCACGAATTTTATGTGGTTTTTTGTGGCATTCAATACCGGTTATATGTGCATCTCCCGAGAACGTAGATAAAGGTTAAGGGGCAAGCAATGATGGAATTGTTATTATTGCGTGATTTGTTTTTAGGGTTCCGAACCCAAAGGGTAAACGGGACCCTATTACTGAGACTTCGCTGTGCGTCCGTCTATCACCAGGCTGTATCTCAAGAACGGTGATAGCTAGACAGTTGAAATTTTCACAGATGATGTATTTCTATTGTCGCTATAGCAACAAAAACTAAAAATAAAATAAATATTTAAGGGGGCTCTCATACAAGAAACTTGTTTTTTTACCGTTTCTTGCTCGATACTAATAACGGTGACAGGTAGACGCTTTAACATTTCACAGAATATTCAGTTTTATGTTCTCTTTGAATATAATTAATTAAAATAAAATAAAGAATTAAGGGGGCTCCCATACAATAAAATAGGTTTTCGCCGTACCTACCCAGCTCAATCGGACACTGCGAAAAGTGTCTGTAACTTGCAAGGTTAGGTTACAGATAATGGTACGGAACCCTTCGTGCGCTAGTCCCACTCGCACTTGGCCGGTTTTATTTTCAGAAGGAAGAAGATTACAGCAGGGTTTGAATCGCAACCCCAGAACACAGTTCTGGTGTATAATTCACTTTTTCCGACGGTGGCGACAACTACAATTTTTTTTTCTATGTTGTTGTGACGGATCAAGCACAAGGCCCACCTGATGTTAAGCGGACTATCCTCTGCCTATAACAGATGCATTTTATCACAAGTCACGAATTGCACTGCCTATAACCTTTTTTTTGCACTGCGCCCGTCACCTTGAGACATACAGTGTAATTTTACTGGCTCTCAAAGACTGCTGCCGAAACACTGTTAAAAGTTTGGCGACAAATTTTCTTATTGAGAGTGGTAGCTAGCAGGGGATTAGCAAAAGGCCTTACCACCATGTGGTGAAGCTCAAGCCGGCGTCGGGGCTATGAACCTGCGCCTGGCTAGCTTCCAGCCAAATAGCTTATAAATTATATATAATAGATCGCGAGCTCGAGATATATTTTTTATTCTCACCAAATACCGGGAGAGTTTTAACAAAAGTCAGTACTTAATTATGTTCCCAAATCAAAATTGACACAAAGTTCATTTCCAAAAGTAATTACGTCACTCAAAACATTTTTAAATTACCTTTTAGACATAATTAAGCGAGTTACCGGACATGAGTTCAATGTGAATAATATATTTTAAAATTCCTTTAATACGCAGTTTCATTATTAAGAAAAGTATCATTAAAAATCTCTGGAAAAAGATGTACATACGTCGTAAAGATACGAGTGGTAACACTTTAAAATGGTTATCTATTTTGGTTCCAATTAAACGTAATATGAGCAAATCTATAAAAAAAAATGTAAATTTCGCCTTGTGAAATGGTTTACCCGTTTTGCGAATATTCGCATGACTAGAGACCACACTCAAGTAGAGAATCTATCGCCAAGCACCTAATGATGCGTTTACCAGTTGATAGAACGCACCATGAGGTGCTTGGCTCTCTAATTCCCAGTCTAGGTTAAGTCTGTTTGCCATCAATGACCATATTATGATCACCTACCAAGAGTGGATACTAAAATTGCATATATTTGGTAACAAGATTGAAATGTTACATCAATTTTCTATAAGTATTGTAACAACTAATGGCTTACAAAACTATAGCAGATCATACGGTGATTTATTTATTTAATTTATTTAATTCACAAAATCCACAGATCTTAACAAAATTAACATAATCATATAGTGATATTTCTTACATCCAATGACGGATTTATTTTATATTAATAAGCTTAATTCATAGAGAGCAAAAGCAAAGGTATAATAAGGTAATATGAGGTAGGTATTCTAGAAATTCAATCAACATTTATATAACGAAATGCCGCACTAAGCTAAGAGACGTCACGTAACTTTTCACCATCATTCAGTTGATAATTTTTATTTTATTTGAATAGTATCTAATGCTAATGAGTGTTAATTGGCGTTTCTGCTGACGGCAATAAATCAGCAAGTGATTAATTTTCAACTGTACACTAATCTGATCAAATCAATAAACAAATTTATGTCATGCTATTGACTGATGGATGACATAATATAGGTATTATATACATATATATAGTAAATGTGATGAAATTCTGGCTCGTTAGTAAAAATACTGTTACAAAATATGTAAAAAAAAATCTGTTTACCAATGTAATTTTTTTTTTTTTACCTGCGTTATGCCTTTATTAACCAAATACTACAAACTATATACAACACTACAGCTACTACAATAAAAGCGTTTGGACTCATAGGCAGTCCAAATGCTCTAGCCCACTATCAGTTGGCAGCGTGCCCAGCATGCTGGCAGCATTGCCCCGTTGAATTGCAATGCTTATTCTTTGAGCCCAATAGGTGCCAGCATTTTGATCACGCGTCGCATCGACCAAGCGCTCTGATAAATTTTGGAAAATACGATAAGCACCCGGTCCCCACGGACCCAACGTCTCTACACCAAACGGCAAATAAGTAACCCATACCGAGGTTAGCATACTTGCGCCGCTCGAGTTGCTCTGCCGAAGTAGCCGCGGCGCCAGCCCTCACGTGGGTTTCAGAAAGGTGTGACGGCATTAAAGTGTCTACGCATGTAGCGTCTCACACTAAGGGCCGTCCTAACTTCCATGGAACCAGAGTCATGCCGTCAGGTCTTTTACCATCGTCACGCATCAGATCGTTCGGTTTGAGAACAGCTGGAACATTGGCACTCATAAAAGCCCGGCGAATGATATCGTTAAGGCTGGCGTGGTGGGAAATTTGACCAGCACTTCGAGAGCAGGAGAGGCCATGGTGACCGAGTTGGTCAACTGCAGTACCACACTGGCAGTGATGTGCAACACAACACCTTGCACCCAAGCGTAAGCTAATAGCGAGACGAAAAGCGGAAGGATCTATAAAGCTACCAGTTTTGTAAGAAGGAATGGCTTGTAACCAAAGACCTGATTCCCTCACAGAAACAGTGAGAATACGAGCACGATCTGCGATACTAGGGCACGTATTTAAAAGATCTTTCCGTGCTAGCTCGCATAGGGGCCCATGCCACTGTTTCTGAGATGACAACATTTTTGGGAACTCAGTATTTGGACAAGCCAGTCCCCATGTGGTTTTGGCCTCAGCCAGATATGAATATAATTGAAGGTAGGTAAATCGCAAGGGTGCTTTTTGAGTTTTTACATGGGTGACGATGGGATGGGGCAGTCATATCTACCTGTAATAACATGCAAGAGACTATTGGTGCTGCCCCGGACACGGCTAAGCATCGAGGCCGCTCGCTTACGCATGATGGCATGGAAGCCTACACGAGCGTCAGCAAACATACCCGACGCACTGCATCTTTAGGGCAGCCCCAACAGCATCCTGAAAGTGTCATTATACTGCACGCGCAGGGTGCTGATCGTCCTCCGCGTATAGGGTCCAGTAGTTAATGAGGTCCTTAAATTCTTCTAGGGGAATATTTTTGTTATCTACTTGCAGTAATAGTTTTTTTTTTTTTTTTTTTATTCCTGATTGGTCAGCCTTTGACCACTATCTCACCTGATGGTAAGTGATGATGTGGTCGAAGATGTTGTTCAGGCTAACCTAGAAGTATACTCACGTTATTCCGAACCAAAGACCATATCCTACGGTATTATATGACTGACATCGAATAAACCTAAGATCATTAATTTCCAAGATGGCGGCTCGATAATGCAGCCGCCATTTTGGGCAATTTTTATTTTATTTATTTTGTAATCTAATTATAACAATGAATCGGGAATTCGCGATAGTGATTGATGAACAAGGGTCTCTTCACGCTGTGCATTACATTGTTGAAACCTTTCAGAAAATATTAATAGTATCTTTGGTAAAATATTATTCATACTAAAAAATACAAATAATAAGTTTGTAACAAACATGACCTAAACTTGAAAAAAACTTGCAGCAAACGTGGTCTCGGTTATTTCAGATTCCACTTTGCAACAAATCGTAAAAAAGAACATTATTAAGATCACAGCTTCAAAGCTACATTGTAAATCGGTATTTTCAGTATTTTTTGGTCAAACAAGAAGCATGGTGCATAATTTAAGACTAACAAACACAACAACCTTACTATTGGCAGCCGTGGCTCACTCTGCACTCCGCGGTACAAACCTACAAGTACACGATGTACTTACATATCCATCCCGGGATTATTGTACATGCGTGCCGCGTTAGAAGAGGACAGAGCTATGCGTGCACATACGATAGAAAGAGGCACGCCTTATAGGTGAATATAAATATTAGGTACTCCGTGCTTTGCGAGCTGAAGTGCACTTTATTGCTTAGTAGCTAGAGTCGCTTATTTATTGGAATGGCTTAGTGGAGTGATCCTTCTGGTCCTTTATACTATGTGCTGATATTAGTAGTCGATATTATGATGGTGCTAAATGTACCAAAATTTTAGATTGTTTACTAGTTTAGTCTTTGAGACAGACACTTTAACAAAACAGTTTAAAATTGACAACTTTGACAGGGGTATGTATTATTTGTATTAACAGTTCTTTTTTGTTTTTTTTATGCTTGGTAGTTTAACCTTTGAAGACTGTCTCACCTGATGCTAAGTGATGATGTGGTCGAAGATTTTGTCCAGGCTAACCTAGAAATACTGGCTCTCAAGGACAGCTGCCGGAACACACCATTGGGTGCTTGGCGTCAGATATTCTACTTGAGGGTGGTAGCTGGCCAGGCATTCGCAAAATGCCCTACCACCATGCGCGGTCCCGAACCGAAATGGAAAATGGAGCTATATTATCGAGACCTAATATTTCATAGCAAGTAAACTGAATAAATAAGTTTTTATAATAAAATTAATTTATTGACGTCATACCTCGTGTGTGCGTCCTTACAATACCCAGGTGTAAATTCCTTTACAGGCCGGCTTCCTTCGGACACTTGATTGCCTCCCACCGAAACAAACCCGATGTCACGGGGGTACTACGCATCGCGCTGATCTGACACTCGGTCCTTTTTTATTTCCTGTGGGCTAGCCTTTGAACACAATCACACCTGGTAGTAAACAGACCTTCGAAGCACTCGTAGCGAAGTTTACTTAGCTGTTCTCAACCGATCAGCAAAGTTAAGCAACGTCGCGCGCGGTCAGGAGTTGGATGGGTGACCGCTAGTGACATTACTACTGAGCGTGCACGTGCTTCGGAGGGCACGTTAATACGTCGGTCCCGGTTGTTGTCTTAGGATGGCAGTCGTTATAGCATGGTGGTAGGGCATTTTGCAAATGTCCGCCTGGCTAGCTACCACCCTCAAGTAGAAAATCTGTCGCCAACGACCTAACGGCGTGTTCCGGCAGCTGTCCTTGAGAGCCAGGACTTCTAGGTTAGCCTGAACAACATCTACTACAGTATTCGACCACATCATCACTTACCATCAGGTGAGATAGTGGTCAAAGGCTAACCTATCAGGCATAAAAATAAAAAAAACCTATTAAACCGTGGCAAATATTATGGACAGCCGCTGGAACAAGTCAAAGTCAAAATCATTTATTAAATCTAGGCCTCTACGACGCTCTTATGAAGGTCAATTACAAATTTTAATATTGAAATATTCTACATTTTGCCAAGTTCATCAAAAAAATGTATAGAGCCACTGCGAGAATAACATGTGCCTCTAAACTGAGGGATCAGTTCCTCAGATTCATGAGACGTAAAAGATATATTTAGTTATAAATAGTAAAAACTAGAAGATAATGTCGTAATATTTTAAAAATGCAAATTGTTAAGGTAACGGCCAAATAATAAGATCCCTCACTTCAGATGCTCAAAAAAAAAATTACTCAATACTTTCTTTATTATTGTGCATAACTTTCTTTCACTATTTAGTTAAGAATTTGTGAACGGTTTTTACGGGCAAGAAATTCAGGGTCATTCTTTTAAACGTCTTTAACAATGTGTTACAAACTAAATATAGTATAGAATTATTACAATATTTGTTTAAATTACGTAGGTGACAGGTGATAGCTTGGCAGAGGCGGAATTGTCCAGGCATTTATGTCATTTAAGTTTTTTTTTTTTTAATGCCTGATAGGTTAGCCTTTGACCACTATCTCACCTGATGGTAAGTGATGATGTGGTCGAAGATGTTGTTCAGGCTAACCTAGAAGTACTGGCTCTCAAGGACAGCTGCCGGAACACACCGTTAGGTGCTTGGCGACAGACTTTCTACTTGAGGGTGGTAGCTAGCCAGGCGGGCATTCGCAAAATGCCCTACCACCATGCTATAACGACTGCCATCCTAAGACGACAACCGGGACCGACGGCTTAACGTGCCCTCCGAAGCACGTGCACGCTCAGTAGTAATGTCACTAGCGGTCACCCATCCAACTCATGACCGCGGGCGACGTTGCTTAACTTTGCTGATCGGCTGAGAACAGCTAAGTAAACTACGCTACGAGCGCTTCAAGTAATCACAAACTGCGTAGTAGGACATCTTAATCAAAATGTTTTTCACGTGCAAATTCAATTCTCCGTCTGTGAGTGTTGTAATATATTTGGGAACTTTATCATGAAACCGCAAACACCGTTTGGTGTTCGGCGACAGCCTTTGTACGTATAGGTACATACAAATTATGTACACTTACTTAGGTTACTGCAAATTAACTGGCAATACCCAAAAACCGGCCAAGTGCGAGTAGGACTCGCGCACGAAGGGTTCCGTACCATTATCTGTAACCTAATCTTGCAAGTTACAGACAATTTTCGCAGTGTTGCTATGAAGCAGTGATGGCTCAGTGGCATTGGCTATGGACTGCCGTGCAGCAGGTCCATGGTTCGAATCCCGCCCAGAGCTTGAGCTTCACCGCATGGTGGAAGGGCATTTTGTGAATGCCCGCCTGGCTAGCGACCACCCTCAAGTAGAAAATCTGTCGCCAAGCACCTAACAGTGTGTTCCGGCAGCAGTCCTTGAGAGCCAGAAAAATTACAGGCTAATGAGACCTAACAACTGGACGTCTCAGTGTGACGGGCACAGTGCAATTCGTCGCTGACGAAATGCGTCTGTTATAGGCAGAGGTTAGTCCACTTAACATCAGGTGGGCCTCGGGCTTGTTCCGTCACAATAACATAAAAAAAAAAAAAAAAAAAAAAAAAAAAAAAGTGTCCGATTGAGTTGTGTAAATACGGCGAAAACCTCTTTTATTGTATGGGAGCCTCTTTAATTATTTATTTTATTTAGCTAATTATGTCTGAAGAGAATATCAAACTAAATATTCTATGAATAGTTCAAGCGTTTACCTGTCACCGTTATTAGTATCTTAACGAATAAGCATTGCAATTCAACGGGACAATGCTGCCAGCATGCTGGGCACGCTGCCAACTGGTAGTGGGTTGGAGCATTTGGACTGCATTTCGATTGCCTAAATACTTTTATTGTAGTAGCTGTAGTCTTGTATATAATTCATAGTATTTTGTTAATAAAGGCATACAGCCGGTAAAAACAAACCTTGTCTTACAGCCTCCGACATCTTACAATCATAATAGAGAAGAACCGATACGCGGCAGCTTAAGATGCCCTCTAAAGCACGTACATGTTCAGTAGTAATACCACTAGCGGCACCCTTCCAAGTCATTACCGCGGCGGACGTTGTCTAACTTAGTAAATCGGCTAGGCAAGCTCCTCTACGAGCGAGCCAAACAGTGAAAATAGAAGCAAATCGGTGAGTATGTATCATGTACCACAGCTATTCAAAACTCGTAGTGAGCAGGAATGTCTACACATTGCTTTGTTAAGGGGATGTTGTGCTCTTTTATACACTGAGAAAACCGACTTAAAGGCTTAAATCAAATTTGACATTTTACCGTTGAATTGTAACTACGTAAGATGAATTCACAACTCTTAAGATGATTTTCACCAATCAATAAAAATGTACCATGTTTTATAATAAACACAACCGTCAAAAACGCCTTCCGTAAAGTATTTTCAGAATTGCAACTTGTTATACGATAATAATTGCAGTATTGACCATAAAATATACCTTACTTTTACGGCGGTTTATATACGGTGATTATCACTATAACGTACGACTTAATTAGCCTTATCAAAAGTCAATATTTAAGTAAGACCACAAAATACACCTAAAATGAAGACAAAAAGAAACATTCGCCTTCACTGACCTCGTGTAACGCCTTCTAGTTGGAAGGCGGTTTTGTACGTATTTACGTTTGGTCGGTTTTTCGCCTTATACCATATAAATTGGCCGTCATTAGGGCGCTTTTGACTTTAGATTTTTCTCAGTGTAGGCTAGCCTGAACAACATCTTCGATCACATCATCACTTACCATCAGGTGAGATAGTGGCCTATCAGATATAAAAAATACAAAAAAATATGAAATAATATTTTTAAATGTAAATATAGGAAAAACGATTTATGAATGGTGAATGAAAAAACAACGATTTGCAGACCAGCCAGCGGTCATGCCTCATTTTGAACGCACCCATGCTTACCACTAGTTCATTCTATTCTAGTTCTTCAATCGGAAGTTAATTATCAAGTAGAAAATATGTCGCCAAACACCTAACGGTGTGTTCTGGCAGCTATCCTTGCGAGCCAGTAATTATAGGTTATCCTGAACAACATCTTCGACCACTTCATTACCTACCATCATTGAAATACTGGCCAAAGGCTAACCTATCAGCTATAAAAACACACAAAAAATATATAATATAAACATACATTTTTTATTTTGAAGCAGCAATGGCTCAGTGGCTTTGGCTATGGACTGCCATGCAGCAGGTCCATGGTTCGAATCCCGCCGCGAGCTTGAGCTTTACCGCATGGTGGAAGGGCATTTTGCAAATGCCCACCTGTCTAGCGACCACCCACAAGTAGAAAATCTGTCGCCAAGCACCTAACAGTGTGTTCCGGCAGCAGTCCTTGAGAGCCAGAAAAATTACAGGCACATGAGACCTAACAACTGTACGTCTCAGTGTGACGGGCACAGTGCAATTTGTCGTTGACGAACTGCATCTGTTATAGGCAGAGGTTAGTCCACTTAACATCGGGTGGGCCTTGGGCCTGTTCCGTCTCAATAACATAAAAAAAACACATAAAAAATATTTGAAGATAATTTATAATTAATGTTTAGGAAAAACGAATGATGAATGTAAAAAACAACGATTGGCAGACCAGCCGGCAATCAAGCTTCATTTTGAACGCATTCATGCTTACCACTGTACTGTACTGTACTGTAACAGCCGACTCGTCCACTGCTGAACACAGCCTCCCCTATTAAGGGGGTATTTTCCATAATCCCCACGCTTGGCAGGCGGCTTGGGAATCGCAGTGTAAGATAGCAGTTCTTTAGAAGGTGCTGCTGCCCACCTTCCAGTATTTTTCCCTTAGTCGCCTCTTACGACACCCACGGGATGATATGGGGAGGTGCAATTCTAACCCGGCACCCCACGGGGGTGCTTACCACTAGTTTGACATAATTCGGAAGTTAATTATATAGGTACTGACAGACCCATGAGGAAAAGACCTGTTTATCATGCAGAAAAAAATTACGAGTCCTAGCCAACACAGAACAAAGAGACAGTTGTAAACTGTATTTGTTTCAATTTAAAATATTAACTTTGCAATGCATTTATATTCTGGAAGTTTGCAAGTTTGTTCGGTCCAATTTCTATTTATATAAAACTCGTGATGAACTTCAACTAAACCTCCGCCACGGAGATCGGCTAATGGTTCAAAAATGCTGTTTGGAAATGAACTGTTCCAGCAATATGTCAATAGTAATCTATAATAAATTATCAATTGTATTAAAGAGTGAAATAATTTAATATATAAATAAAACAAGGCCTATTACTCTTATCTTATCTTTTTTTTTTATATTATTGTGAAGGAACACACGCGAGGCCCACCTGATGTTAAGTGGTATCCTCTGCCTATAACAGATGCATTTCATCACAAGTGACGAACTGCACTGCGCCCATCACCTTGAGACATAGTTGTTAAGTCTCATTTTGCCTGTTATTTCACTGGCTCTCAAGGACTGCTGCCGGAACACACCGTTAGGTGCTTGGCGACAGATTTTCTACTTGAGGGTGGTCGCTAGCCAGGCGGGCGTTTGCAAAATGTCCTTCCACCATGCGGTGAAGCTCAAGCTCTGGGCGGGATTCGAACCATGGACCTGCTGCGCGGCAGTCCATAGCCAATGCCACTGAGCCATCACTGCTTCAAAAGTCATATAGTATCTTCATGTAAATAGTAGATTTAATTATGACATATAAAATGATTTGGTAAATTATTATTGAATATTGCGTCCTCCTCTCTTCTAATGTTGGCGTGCCTGACAAGGTCCATCGGACTATGCACTTATACGTTTATAGCATCTTGTACTGTATGGAAGCAATAAAGAATCTTCAATCATAATGCGCGTTACCAGATTTTACTAGAGAATAGGACTTGCTATGCAACGCTCCCCTTTTTCTCGTAGTTTCTTTAGTTCTTCAGTAATTTTAGTTAATTTCCCAGTATACATATTTTTAATATAAAAAAACCGTCCTAAAATAGCAAGAAAGTAATTAGCTTCCCCTTAAGTGCCGAAGTCGGGACAGGCGCGCTCCCAGTAGATCTTCGACTCGCTATCTTACTGATTTATTGTTTGCCTGTCAGTTTGGGAGCTGCGGGCATAGTAGTGGAGAGGAGCGAGTTTTGCGAGCGATTTCTACGAGTAATATATACTCGTAGATAAACTCTTTATTGAAACACAATGCAGAGCGCTTATACTTATTTATTTAGCTCAGAACACAATTCTAACGTTCCCTATATCTATAATATAATTTATTAATTTTAAAATATCAGTCTTCCTACCTAAAATATGAACTAATTTGGTTGAAGTCGGTATGCTGTGCTATATAAAAAGAACGAGAGGAAAAATTGGAGTTTTGAGAGGAGAGATTTTTTTATTTATTTACATTGCAGAAATATGTATGGTGGCAGTACTTATTCGGACGAGTTCATTCACAAAAAGTTCTACTGCTACTGACCAGGTACTCCTTCCTAAATTAAATATTGGACACACACTATCACAACCTTATGTAATTACATTAACAATATAAACGACATGACATGGGTTATACACGCACTCTTATTTATGAATTTAAAATTGAAAGCTATTTTAACATTCGCTCGCCGTCCGCTAACCGCTCCGCTTATCGCTCCGCTGTTGTCTACGCCATCTGGCTTAGCTTTACTGTCCACCAGAGTTATTTTTTGTATAACCGTGTGTCATAATAGTTGGTTATCTATTTAGGGAGGGCGGCCTTCATCTGATTTGGGTTTAGGGATCCGTACCATTTTATCGTTATTATATGGTGTTGGCACAAAACAGGGCTGTATTTTTTTATGTTATTGTGACAGAACAAGAACGAGGCCAACCTGATGTTAAGCGGTATCCTCTGACTATAACAGATGCATTTCATCACAAGTGACGAACTGCACTGCACCCATCACCTTAAGACATACTTGTTAAATCTCATTTTGCCTGTAACTTCACTGGCTCTCAAGGACTGCTGCCGGAACACACCATTAGGTGCTAGGCGAGAGATTTTCTACTTGTGGGGTAGCTAGCCAGGCGGGCATTCGCAAAATGCCCTTCCACCATGCGGTCAAGCTCAAGCCCGCCGCGGGATTCAAACCATGGACCTGCTGCGCGGCAGTCCACAGCCAATGCCACTGAGCCATCACTGCTTCAAAAATTGTGTATAATATACCAATAAGAATATTCTTGAGGATAGCAAGGCCATTATGGTGGCCATTAAATTATTACCAAAACTTTCTGCAATCTATTCTTGTTTTTTAAAGAAAATATATTGCACATACCCCAAACATGAGATAAGGGTTAGAAAATAATAATGATAAAGATTTTACAACTTTTGTATTTATAATATTAAGAGTAGAGTTCATGCAGCACTTTCCAAACAGACGCAGTTTCGTCATATTTAAATAGTACGTGTTCAAACTCGGTGAAACTTTGCATGTATATCCTTGAGCTTAATATCTATGCTTCTGGTTTGCCAGTTTTTTGATTTATCATTAATTTATAGCTCAATGTCACAATAACAATTCCCATACAAATTGATTTTTCTAATTATTATTGAAAATACTTAATTTTCCGGAAATCTGGTATACCAGAAGCATAGATATTAGGCTCAAGGATATACATACAAAGTTACACCGAGTTTGAACACTTGGTATTTAAAATATGACGAAACTACGTTTTATGGAAACTGCTCTGTGAACTCTACTCTTAATGTCTTGTGATGTGATTGCCCGTGGGGTGGTGGGCTGGAATGTCACCCCACCATCTCTTCCCGTGACTGTCGTAAGAGGCGACTAAAAGCAAAATCACGGAAGGTGAGCAGTGGCACCTACTCAAGAATCTTATACTGCGACCCCCAAGACGCCTGCCAAGCGTAGGGATTAGTGCACACCTTTTTTATGCCTGATAGGTTAGTCTTTGACCACTATCTCACCTGATGGTAAGTGATGATGTGGTCGAAGATGTTGTTCAGGCTAACCTAGAATTACTGGCTCTCAACATTCCACATTCGTGCAGTGCAGTGTCAAGCAAGACGAGAACGTTACAGCTCAAGTGTTTGATGTACTTTGAATTCATTTTCATTTGCTAAGACAAATAAAAGTCTTTTTTTGGTAATATTAAAGTTCCTAAACATATTACAACGCTCTCAGAAGGAAAATATAAGTAGCAAGTGAAAAAAAAATTGACAGAAATCCTACTACACAGTTTCTGATTACTTAAACGACAAGAATGCCTGGACAATTGCGCCTCTGCCAAGCTATCGTCTGTCTCTTACGTAATAAACGAATATTGTAACAATAGGGTAGTGGACTTGTTTTTTTAAAGTATGTTAAATTATTTAGGACACTGAAATATCCACCTAGCATTTTTAATATATTTTTTAGGAGTCCTGAAATACTAGAAATCCATCTTTTTATTTCAACTTTTAAAATTGGCGCTAAAACATCATTCAATGGCGGCCTGTATGCTTATGACGTCACTAGGGCAAAAACAAATAGTGCTGAAATGTTATACGTTTTGCTTGCTTGTTGTAGTGTCGTGCGTAATCGATTATACAGGTTGTTCGGCAGAACGTGTACCATAGTGTAGGGGTGAGAGATCGAGACAATGGCGTGCAGTGACATCGGAATAAAAATAATGATAAACATAAGCTTTTCCAACTGTTTAAAGTTGTTGTATTACTATAAGTAATAATTGCAAAATGTTTCCATAGATTCTTGTTCCGAGTTTGGGTTTTATTATCTATGCTGATCTTTGATCAAATCTCACGGCGAAATATGATCAAAGTTAAGTGAGTCAAATGTACGTATTACACTATTAAATATATGGGATCCAATGGATTTGATAGTGTAATAGGGGCCTTAGTAAATCGATAGTGATGTGAAATATTGTGGGTTGCTTGCTATATAGCAATTACTAATGTCAATTGTCATTGTCAAAACCTTTGGTAGCAAACTCTCATGATTACTATTACTTATTCTGTGGCTTTGTTTTTGTCCTTATGACATCATTTCCGCCTTTACTTCCGTTTGAGATCACGTGACTTAAAGAAAATTTAAACACATTTTGTTTATTCAAAATAAAGGTAATCCAATGCCGAATAAATAATTTGTTAATTTCATCGAGTTTTGTGCTCCAACTACTATCATGTTAACGTTACACTGTATTTTATTTTAGACTGTGTCAACTACCCTATTGTATAATATAGTTTATAACACATTGTAAGCCGTTCAAAAGAATGGCCCCGAGTTTCTTGCCCGTTCTTATCACAGTGCCTCTACCAATTTGATGTGCAGAACGTGGCATTACAATGTAGATATTATAATGTTAAAATTATATTTGTAATTGACTTTATAAGAGCGTCGTAGACGCCTAAATTGTATAAATGATTTTGACTTGACTTTGCCTGTTATGGTCGGCCTGTAGTGAGGCTTAACAACCCTCCCCTTAACATAAAAAAAACTTCCATACATCCTCAATCACTTCGCTTTCATAATATTAAATTAAGAAAATAAAATACGGAACCCTATATATAAAATTGATTCTTCAACTTTCCACTCAGTAAAGATTAAGTTAGGCTAGGTCAGTTTTTATTATATACTCTTTGTGTCCATATCTTTTTTTAGTTGTCAATTTAATGTCTTTACTAAATATTTTAGAGGGTAGATACGCAACGGGTAGTGGGTTTAATAGTTTAATGAATTCCATTTTTGAATTTTTAACTTTTGTAAACATCACGTTCAAACATGTACAATTGTTATTATTTTTTATTATTCTTGTTTACACAGACTTCAGGGTAAGTGCCATTTTTAAGAGAGATATTTATTAAACAATAACATTACTATGGGGACCATTCTTTCATGGTCAGTTATGTTGAAGGGTAAGGCTCAATCCGGACTGATGTGACCGCAGCAACCGGCAGTTTATTGGTTTGACAATATTTTTGACAGTTTAATTATAATATTTATTTATTTATTTATAATCATAACATCAAAAACTTACAGTCTACGACCAAAACGTTTTTGAGCCAAACATAAAATAAATATGTATAGTATAGAATGAAATTGAACGGTGATGGGCAGCTAATGGCCGCAGGTGGCCTCTCGACTTAAGTAAGTCTTTATTAATGATATATAGAATAAGCATTGCAATTCAACGTGGCAATGCTGCCAGCATGCTGGGCTCGCTGCCAACTGGTAGTGGGCGAGCATTTAAACTGCCTGTGAGCCTGCAATGAGTTGTAGGTTGCCTAAATGCTTTTATTGTAGCAGCTGTAGTGTTGTATATAGTTCGTTATATTTTGTTAATAAAGGCATACCGCCGGTAAAAAAAAGTATTCAGCCGATACTATACTTTGTGAAGATAGAGGTAAAGTCAAAAATGGTGCGACAGTAACACTGCTTCCTTATATCAATTCAGTGTGAATTGAGAATACGGCGACCACCACAATTTCAACACTAGGAAAAAAATAGCGGGGCTAGCTTTTTGATAAGTACAAATAAACAGTCTTTCTTAAATAATTGTGTGCGATTTTATACTAAAATTCCTATAACAGTTCTCACAGAAGGAACGTTCAAGCTGCTTGTAGAGAAGGTACTAAAAAGCGTATTACAAATTGGTGATTATTTAGAAGACAAGAATACTTGGGATATTTCACTGGTAAACCACTGCCAATCACCTGTGTAATAAAATATATTGTAATAATTTTACTTACTGTATCAGCTGATTATGTGGATAGATAGATGTTATGGAGGGGTTTCCCACAATCCCCACGCTTAACAAACGTCTTGGGGATCGCAGTTTAAGATATCAGTTCCTTAGAAGGCGCTGCTGCACACCTTCCGGTATTTTATCTTTAGTCGCTCTTACGACACCCACAGGTAGCAATTCTAGCCCGGCACCCCACGAAGCTAATTATTTTATGTAAAGACATCTAAAAAGAATGGCCCCGAGTTCCATGCCCGTTCTTCTCGAAGTGGCTCTATACCCTGTTTTCTGAACGCAGCAGTAGAATATTTTATTGTGAAATATTGTAATTAGCACCTCAAAATTGAATAAATGATTTTCTCTACGTTCGGAAATGAGTGATTTCTTACCAATGTACTTTGCCAGTTACACAGAAAAAAATATAGCCGTGTGCGGGATTCGAACCCGCGTCCATCCACCCCTATAGCCGGGGTATGCTTTGACCGCTTGAGCTAACACGACAATGACCATAACTCTAACTTTTCATCTCATTCTTTATTTAACCATCGTATTAGGATGGAGCGACATCTATAGTACCACTTGCGTTGTACTACAAACAAGACCAATTTTGCAATTGGTTTTATTCTTGTAAATGATGACGCAACCTTATAATTTTAATATTGTTATGTTTGCAATAATGCCTGCTGTGCGGATTACATTACAAAATTACGAGAGAAAACAATATAGTAATTTGCGATGTAATCAAGGTGAAACTTTATAGCTACGGTAAATACGTTTCCGAACGAACATCGAGTAAATCGCGAGTAACTAGAAGTCATAATTAATACCCGACACCTTGCTAAAATTTTTCTATGACAGAAATTAATCACTAAATACTTGGAAAATATTATATATAAACAAAATAGGTTTGTAATCTAAACAAATATTTTAAAAATTTGTAATTAATCGACTCTCAAATGACAACTGACTACCATTCAACCTGACAGAAGAAAAATCTCACTTTATTTACGTCAATCAACAAAACCAACTGTCAATTGAACTTTTTGGTTTTCTTCGATAGGCCTTAGGTGAATGTAAAAATTCACCAAAGTAATATCCGAAACCGCCCTAACAAACATGCTACTATAAATTCCTTCACAAGTTCAAAACAAAACACAATAATAGTAAAAAATCATAGTACTGCTGACTTCACTTCTAAGAAGGGACATCTATTTATACTAACTATTGTTTTATCTACACCAGGGTGGTCATAACGAGGGATCCCGGGTGGTGAAAAAAAAAACTAATGTTTCTGTATTGAGTCACCGTCGTAAAACAATTTAGGAATGACAAAAAATGTCTTCTAAATACACCGTTATTTGCTCGTAAAGGCTCTATTACGTAGGCGTTACCTGTATCAAAGTTTACTTCATATTGCACACGTGCTATTTCCTTTCTATAGTCCGGCTGTTTAGAGAAAGCGTTTGACAGTTCGTTTTGTGAATATTTTTTCCCCAGTTCAAAGTAACATAATAGTCTGACTGCATAATATTGTATTAGTCAGACATTTAAGTATCTGAAAATAGGATATATTTTATATTTTACTCAATTTAAAGATAGTTCATGTCTCTTTATTTGTAACTACCCTTTATAACTCAAGATTTAATGAGAACTAGTTAAATGTTAACATTTTGTTTTATAAGTTTTAAGAGGCGATCCTAGCCTGTAAAATAAACAATTATAATGATATTTGTAACTTAGTTTCTAGCGCTGAGTTGTACATGACATGTTCCTACTTATGTTAATAAAGAACTTCAAAAATCAATCAAATCACTCAATTTAAAAGCCACAACTACAATACCAACACGAACTGTCAAACGCATTCTCTCAGCGGCCGGACTTTAGCTAGTTTTAATAGGTTGCCAGCAGATTGACACTAAGGAGGTTATTAAGTTTTTTAATTTTCCTTAGGCCTAATACATTATGGCAAACGCTGATCAAGTTGGCGGGAAATTCTAGTTGCACGTAAAACATTTTTAGGTACACAGTTTGTGATTACTTAAACGACAAAAATGCTTGGAATATTCCGCCTCCGCCAGGCTATCGCCCGTCACCTACGTAATTTAAACAAATATTGTAATAAGTATATAATATAGGTTGTAAAGCATTGTTTACATTTTAACTTACTGACTCTTCTTCTAATTCTTGGGGTTTGAGTGGAAAAAAATACAGAATATTTAATCATACCTACAAATCGTCTTGGGGTTGAAGTGGAATGATTTTTGGGGTTTAGTGGAATAAGCCACTCAGGCTTATTAGTTTCAGTACTTACCAAAATAAAAAATTATTAGATTGAGGTCATTCAGGCGTATACTTTGAGAAAATCCATGTATAATTATTACAAATATTTTAAGAAAATAATAAATTAATATTCAAATGAAACACTTAAAAATTATTAAAAATGTATCCAGTGACACTTCTCCTAATTTACCTGCTAAGCCGACGCCACGTGACGTCACAAACGCCAGGCAGTCAAAATGGAAAAGCTTTCGACGTGTTTCGATTCTACACGAAGCATCCTCAAGAGAAATTGACTCTTCGTGCACACGATCGAAAAAGAAAAGTTAAGTGTTTTATTAATATATTGGCGTACCGTCCCGGCCTCGCACGGGTATTATAAAAACCCGGCTAAGTGCGAGTGGGATTCGCGCACGAAGGGTTCCGTATTTTTGGCAAATAAACGGCGAAAACCCCTCTTATTGTATGGGAGCCCCCGTAATTATTTTAATAAATTATATTTAAAGAAATCATAAAACTAAATATTCTGTGAATAGTTAAAGCGTCTACCTGTCACCGTTATTAGTATCGAGCAAGAAACGGTAAAAAAAACTAGTTTGTTGTATGGGAGCCCCTCTTAAATATTTATTTTATTTTTAGTATTTGTTGTTATAGCGGCTATAAAAATACATCATCTGTGAAAATGTCAACTGTCTAGCTATCACCGTTCTTGAGATAGAACCTGGTGACGGACGGACGGACGGACAGCGATGGCTCAGTAATAGGGTTCCGTTTTTACCCTTTAGGTACGGAACCCTAAAAAATAAGAAAATATGCATATCTCTTGATAATATTCTTTAGCCTATGTTCACTAGGGGTAATGTAGTTCCTAATTGTGATAGAATTTTTCAAATCAATCCACTGGTTTTATGTTTCTTCTTTACATACGAACACACAAATCTTCCTTTTTTTTTAATGCTAGATAGGTTAGCCTTTGACCACTATCTTACCTGATGGTAAGTGATGATGTGGTCGAAGATGTTGTTCAGGCTAACCTAGAAGTACTGGCTCTCAAGGACAGCTGCCGGAACACACCGTTAGGTGCTTGGCGACAGATTTTCTACTTGAGGGTGGTAGCTAGCCAGGCGGGCATTCGCAAAATGCTCTACCACCATGCTATAACGACTGCCATCCTAAAACAACAACAAGGACCGACGGCTTAACGTGCCCTCGGAAGCACGGAAACGCTCAGTAGTAATGTCACTAGCGGTCACCCATCCAACTCATGACCGCGCGCGACGTGCTTAACTTTGCTGATCGGTTGAGAACAGGCAAGTCAAATTCGCTACGAGCGCTTCAAAAGTTTTAGATATATTTGTTATTATTAAAATTAGTTCAATAAATCCTTATTGTTACAAAAGTACTCCGAGGTTACTTATACCGACATAATACCGAATGGTTACATGTCTGAGAATTCTTTTTAAATGCCTCTAAAACATTTCTTGACTTCGCTCTACAGTCATCAATAATACGAACTATTTGAGCTCTTTACGACTCACGACACGATATTAGGTATATCTCACTCAGACGACTCTGCCGTAACTTGGGGTGCTTACCATTTGAAGTTAGATTCGCTAAAAACGCTAAAAACGATCACGCTCCCAAAAAGTTGTTCCACATGGGTCTTGGCGTTATTTTCGCCATAAACGCTACATCTAAAGTCAAAAGTGACAGAAGTGGCAAATTTCAGTGGCATTATTAGCGTTTTTATCGTAAATGGAACAGGGGATGACAGTTACAAACGATCACAGTGATCACAACCATAGACGCAGAATGTGATCAAAATTATCGAAAAAACGTTCTTAGCGACAAATGGAATATACCCTTGGTTGGTAGCTCTGCTTACGAAGCTCTTAGGCGTGAATCTTGGCCATGGCCCATATTTATGTGCTGCAGGTAGGTAAACTTTTACATTTGTGTCAGTGATACACGCCACAAAAGAAATCCATGGCGCCAACTCCCACTTTTATGAAACCATCATAAAAAAGGAGCGTTTTGTTTCATGCTTAAAATAATCATTCGCAGCCACGAACTATCACCGACCCACAATCGCGTCAAGGAATATTGGTTTGACCCTACTTAAAGAATGAATGAAATATGTATCACGGATGTGCAAGCGAGATACAAGATGTTTATAATATACCGTTATCCCGCTCGCACTGTGCCGAAGTACGATGTTATGGATCGCATTTACCATAGTCTTACGACTAAAATATCATCGATAACTTGAAATAAGTGTATCAATTCTCGTAACAGTTAATTGTATTTTTTTTTATGTTATTGTCACGAAACAAGCACGAGGCCCACCTGATGTTAAGTGGTATCCTCTGCCTATAACAGATGCATTTCATCATCAATGACGAACTGCACTGCGCCCATCACCTTGAGACATACTTGTTCAGCCTCATTTGCCTGTAATTTCACTGGCTCTCAAGGACTGCTGCCGGAACACACCGTTAGGTGCTTGGCGACAGATTTTCTACTTGAGGGTAGTCGCTAGCCAGGCGGTTATAAATTTTTTACTTATATAAATTTTTGAAAGTACATTTTTAAATTTTTGAAAGTGTAACACATATTATAGAATAAATTAACTTTAAAATTAATTGATGGTAAATATTAGATACTACCTAACGCTATGACGTGTTTCTACTGTTTCTGAAATGTCAGTGTCAAAATACTCTCCGGGTTTTTTTTACAAATGTGTATAGTACCACCAACTTAACTGTGCAGTTTTCGAGGGCGCTACTGGTCAAGGAAATCAACTACACACTGTCACAATTTGAAGGAATGTTGTAGTTCTTTTTTTTGCCGCCTGAACAGATAAGTTGGTGGGACCACCAACATTACATTGGATAGCACCACCGTTATGGTATTATAGGTATGAGAATTTGAGTCAGTACCTAAGTGTGTTCCATAAATACCTATTTGGAACAGCCATTTTATTGATATTTTATTGCTAAATGACATTTAAACATCGCGCCTCTTTGCAATATGTAGGTATTAGTCGCCTGCAAAACATACACACTACACTTCGTCATTTTCAACACAATGCGATGACACTAAATTCTCAATTAACGAAGTTAACATAAACATGATTAAAAAAATCTAATTATTCTTGGATTTCAACATACTTCTGTGTTCATGTAGAGAAAAAGAAGTCTTTGCCACAATTTTGAAAATCATTATGTATAGTGTATAGTACGAATAAATATAGTGTATACTTGTAATTGCAGCCGTTTACCATACCATTAATAAATATAGACCTGAAATAGAGCAAGAAAACCCCCCTCTGCATAATACTGCACTTATTTTTCCATGAAGTGATATAAAGGGTGCTTACCATTTGAAGTTAGGTTTGCTAAAAACGCTAAAAACGATCACACTCTCAAAAAGTTGTTCCACATGGGTCTTGGCGTTATTTTCGCCATAAACGCTACATCTAATGTCAAAAGTGACAGAAGTGGCAAATTTTAGTGGCATTCTTAGCGTTCTTATCCTAAATGGAACAGGGGATGACAGTTACAAACGATCACAGTGATCACAACCATAGACGCAAATGTGATCAAAATTATCGAAAATAACGTTCTTAGCGACAAATTGAATATACCCAAAGATTTGTGGTAATTCCTTGTGTTATTTGTGATAAATACTTTGATACTAAAGTCAAAACTATTAACGAGTTGCAAAACGGTCGTAAGTCGTAACGTCTAAAAATGACATACATCCTTAAAACGTCAAATTCAGTTAAAGATCCCGGTGACTTATGTTGGCTGTGAGCGGGGACGGCTTTGTCATTTTTTTGTCTCGTCCACGAAAAAGGGTAGTCGTGATTCATACATGCTTTTGAAGAATGCTTTTTGTCGTTTTTGAACGACCTACAGAGATATTGGTATTTGGTTGTGTGCTCTGTAGATTGTATCTTTATTTTTGTCTGTTTAGACCATGTAGAACGAGTTTTTATGTTCTATACGACCTTTGTCGTGGTTTAAAAGGTAAGTATAAAATATTGTTGACTAAGTAAAGTCTATAACTATTATTATTAGGCTTACTTCTCATTGACGTTTAGTGCAGTTGGATGTTTTGCTACTTAAACCTCTGCATCGGTAAGGGCATAACTTACCTATAACACTAAAAATAACAAATATTTTTAAAATATTTTAAGAAAATATCAAATTAATATTTTAATAAAGCACTTAAAAATATAAAAATATATCTAGTACCTCGTTAGTACACTAGTTTTCTCGATCCTGCGACACGAAGCATCCTCAGGAGTCAAGACCTCCTGAGGATGCTTCGTGTAGAAGCGAACCACGTCGAAAATTCTTTCGGTTTGGCTGCGTGGCGTTTGTGACGTCACGTCGGCTTAACTGGAAAATTAGGCGGAATTGTCACTAGATATACTTTTATATTTTATAAGTGTTTTATTAAAATAATAATTTGATGTTTTCTTAAAATATTTTAAAAATATTTGTTATAATTAAATATGGATTTCCGCAAAGTAACGCCTGTATCTATTCATTATTCTAACACTAATAATAGTACATAGGCATACAGGCCATTTACTTGATTACAGGTAATGATATTTTTATTTAATGATGTTATTGTTGGCCGGTGTCTTGGGATCGCAGTGAAGTGTTGTAGTTCTTCAGAAAACCCTTCTGTCCCGCCTTCGGGTCATTTTCTCTTCGTCACCACTTTCGACTCCCACAGGTGCCCACAGATCAACACGCGATCGGATAAATCTGGTAATGCCTATCTCTAGTTTAGCACTATTTAAAAACAATTCCTATTGTATGGCGATAATCAATCATAAAAAATCCCAATTGACTTAAGAAACTTGCTGTTTAATAAATTTAAATTTAAATTGCATGATTGGCTTTTGCAGAATACCTTTTATTCCGTTGACGACTTTTTTAAGGCTATAACTAAAGTACAGACCCGCCAACTTATCTGTTCAGGTGGCAGAAAAAAGAACTACAACATTCCTTCAAATTGTGACAGTTCGTAGTTCATTTCCTTGACCAGTAGCGCCCTCGAAAACTGCACAGTTAAGTTGGTGGTACAATTAGTCATTTTTACGATCTGACATGTGATGACATACTTTTAACTACTAATAATATAATTGATGTAATATTGTTTATGGTAATGTAATAATTTTTGACATTGTAGTCATTTAAATCGAACTTTTATTTTATTTTCAAACAAAATCTCCAGTTCTAATATTAAACCTGACCTTTAATTATTTTCTAAGGTAACTTTTTAACAATAATATTGTGTAATTTTCAAACAATTGATCTTATATCTTTTATATACATACTTCAAAATTTGTACGCCGCAAGGCAGAACATGCTGGAACTTAAAACCACTTTCTTATATATTGTGTACCCATGTTTTTGACAAATAAACTATCATTTCATTTCATTTCAGGAAGATATAACAGGGGGGAGCGAGGGGTAAGATTACACGAATAGAACCAATTTCACTAATAACACTAACTATTTTAGTAGGTGAGTTTGCCGTAGGTAGGTCTTGGGTACACCGCCGCGACAGATGTTCTGCGTCCACGGACTGGGTAAACTCTTAATTCAGTTTTTTTTTATTTTTTATGCCTGATAGATTAGCCTTTGACCACTATCTCACCTGATGGTAAGTGATGATGTGGTCGAAGATGTTGTTCAGGCTAACCTAGAAGTACTGGCTCTCAAGGACAGCTACCGGAACACACCGTTAGTTGCTTGGCGACAGATTTTCTACTTGAGGGTGGTAGCTAGCCAGGCGGGCATTCGCAAAATGCCCTACCACCATGCTATAACGACTGCCATCCTAAGATAACAACCGGGACCGACGGCTTAACGTGCCCTCCGAAGCACGGAAACGCTCAGTGATAATGTCACTAGCGGTCACCCATCCAACTCATGACCGCGCGCGACGTTGCTTAACTTTGCTGATCGGTTTAGATTAGAACAGCTAAGTAAACTTCGCTACGAGCGCTTCGAAAGTCTTATTTTAAACTTACATTAACAATTTTAATTTGCACTACCACATGTCACTATAGTAAACATACATTCGAACTTCAACGTGAGAGCGAGTTGCATGCATTGAATCAAGACATTTGTGCGATAGAGATAGCGCTATATAAACATTATTGTTTCGTGACGGCCGTGGTACGAATCTTAGTATCGATATTTTAATTTTGAAATAATGATGTTGGTTTTCCATAATAGTCTTTAAAATGTGGGAGTTGGGCCCCAGATCACAATGTAAACATTATCTACTTTATTTGGGAATACAAGAAAGTGATTTTTTATAACACGACTGCCCAAAAATGTAGTGTAATTTTTTTGGGTTCATGTATGTATGTTTGTGAGTTTCTTTACTCCACCATAACTTATAAACGGCTAAACCGATTATAATGTATGAGATATCGTTAGATTCGTCTTAAGAGCCATTTCACAAAATCACGCTACTGAAGTTTAGGTAAATGCCAGCGCATCGCTTACACAAGCGAAAGAAGTGACGACGGAATAGCGTGACTGTGAGTAACATATTTTGATACTAGCACTCATTAATAAAGAAATGTACTTACATTTCTTTATTAATGCGAATTTAAAAATTGTGTGATTGGCATGAGTAAATAATCAATTTCTTGTCGATTACTTGCTAATGTTATAGAAAAGAAGTAGGCATGTACATTAAATAGTCAACCTGCATCGTGAATCTTTTATTTAAATTTTATCCTTGGTGAATAAAATATAGATATGTTTGAATCATTTATTGTAACAAAAAACTTAAATAATTAAAAAATTATACGGCTTAAAATTATATAAATATTTGATGTAACGGCATTGATTAAAAGCTGCGGACTAAAAGCTCTATCTTTTAAATTTTCCAAAAATTGCTGTTTTCCTCGTTCACAATCTTCAGTATCTATATCCAGTCGATAACACTGTCTGTCATAATGACCATGCATAGGATTGAGGTTTATTTTTCTGTGCATCCGGAAAACAACTTAGTACCAACCACAAACGTCGCATGACGTTTTTGGTTTTCCATTACTTTAACATGTCACCCACATATTCCCATACCATAATATATCACCTACACCATTAAAAAATATCATTTTCATCCATTTAGTTTGAGTAGACCAAACAGCGAAATGTAAATATATATTTACAGATTTTGAGGTTTTTTTGTTTTTAAATCGAATATCTTTGATGCAATCTATAATCAACATATATATACTTCCGAAATCAGATTAAAGACGTTCTGAAAAAAGGCCAGGTCAAAAGTACCCTAAACCGACGCTTATGTATGAAAGGATTGATGAGTATAGATGAAGCGAAAGAGATATGTCAGGATCGTAGTAAGTGGAAATCCGTGGTCTCTGCCTACCCCTACGGTAAAGAGGCGTGATTTTATGTATGTATGTATATACTTCTTGGTACCAATGCAATACTCACTATATACTCTTATGCTCACTATTTCCTCTATGGAAAATAAATGATATTACAACTTTTTATACAAAAAAATACTGGAAATGGGGTTTGAACACACGACAAAAATGGTGGGAAATAGTAATTTAACTGCTATTTCTATTTTTTCGTAACTAACTCACCTAGAACTTCGATCTTCTTTTAATATGATAATTTACTATTGTTGTTTAGCCATGAATTGTTACACAATTTTACGCCAAATATTTTAAAGTAACAAAATTAAAACAACCCAATTGTTTTAAGAACTTTGGCGGCAAACTGTATTGGAGAGCAATTTTTTTTTCTGAAAAACTATACCACCTACGGCTTTGGTCCTTCTTTTTTTTTCTATTATTATTTACATGTTATTTATACACCTGTATTATTTCAGATTTTTTGGTTTAAAAGTTTAAAATTAGTTACGAGATTATTTAATACGCAAATTTGCATCGATAAGTGTTTGCGTTGAAAAATATATCGAGTGAAAAATGACTTATACATATGCAAAATTGCGGTTTTCTAGATTTATAACTGTTGAAGTAGTTACGATATTAATATGAAATGACGTAATATTTTGGGGCCAAAATGTGATTTGTGCTGGTTTCAGATTTCATCAAAATATTCAAAATACTTACTACTTCATACGTTATCTCAGAAAAATATGGATTTTTTCTTGTATGGGCAAGGATGCATCCTTTTGAAAACCATTTGGATTATGAACGTCGGACTTACGCAGATTTATGGTAAATTTGTAAATACGACTATCGACCGCTAACTGGTATCACGATTTGTACAAATGATGGAAAAGCCGGGAGGCCGGTTTGTACAAATTTTCAATAGAAGGTAGTTTAATTTCCAGCTGAAGTTATCGCTGTGTTCACTTATAGACATTAACTGAATCCAAAAATATTGGAAATCAATTATTCGCCTGTCATCTAATCCTTCTAAAACAAAAATTATAGTAAGTTACTAATTTAAACTAGAATAATATAAAAACTAGCAGACCAAAAAGAAGAAGTCAACCCGGTGAGGTTGTTAGCATTTTTCCAATAACGCTGTATAAGGCTGCATAATTGTGACGTTTCCTTTTTTTAACACTATGGATGAACAGAAACTAAAGATGTAGTTACTTAACAAGACAACAATACTTATATTATTGACAACAAAAATAAAGTATAGTATGTTACTTAAAAAAAATATCGACATGATCAAAACTCTGTGGTCGTACTATAAACTTGCATCTAAGCGTTCCGCGTACGAGACTTCAGAGCAAGGAAAACAAACACAGGTCCTACCTCGATGGGCGCTCGCGCGGTACTGATCGCCTCGCGCTTGTACATTTCAATTTATGTGCATTTCGAGTTATGTTAAATATTTTTTCTTGTCTAACAAAACAGAGTTAATATCACAATTTATTAAAGATCAGATTAATTAAAGAATGAACTTTCTTTTTATATAATATCTGTTTGGAATTACACTTTATTAAACGCAATATATGGTGGTAAACTGCTGATATAATTCGTGGAAATTGGCGCAAGATCTTTATTTTTTTTCTACAATGACGATTAATTAGCGATATTCTAGTACACTATGTGTCAACAGGATTATATACCTGATGCACAGTTTTTTTTTTTAGTTAATTTGATGAATCTTTATACAAGAGATATAACTCTGAAGTTGGCTATGTGTACATTAATTCGTAAAACAAGGTGCGGGAGATTAGTCACTACAAAATAATTAATGTTATGTTTGTAAATCTGGTACATTAACTGAAAAGAGAACAGATTATTCTATTTTTATCAATTATTAAACATCTTGTAGATATTTCCTATGATAGTAAATTAAGCGCTTAAAATCTTCGTATACCGCATTAAAATGTGAAATGCCTCTTAATAGCGCAAGTGAGGTAAATAAAAAGAATAAATACAAAATTTTTTGACGCCAAATTGTGAGAATTTTTTTTTTCTTCCAAACCCATTCATTTTCAAAACGAAGAGCTCTAAGTACGGTTTTTTTTTATGCCTTGTATGTTAGTCTTTGACCACTATCTCACCTGATGGTAAGTGATGATGTGGTCGAAGATGTTGTTCAGGCTAACCTAGAATTACTGGCTCTCAAGGACAGCTGCCGGAACACACCGTTAGGTGCTTGGCGACAGATTTTCTACATGAGGGTGGTAGCTAGCCATGCGGCGAAGCTCAAGCCCGCGGTGGTACCTACTGCGCGGCAGTCCATAGCCAATGCCGCTGAGCCATCACTGCTTCATTACAATATAATTTCAAAACAATATAATTATAACTTGCGAACACCATGATAATGTTGCTATAGTTACCAAACCTAAATATAAGCTCAAGAAAACTGTTAACGTTTTTAATTTCCCGCCAGAAACGTGAATTTCTTCCACATGGTAAAAATATTATTATTGCCACGTAGTTAAATAAATAAAGAATATGTCTGAATGCAAATGAGTGGACCAATAAAAAGGATTGTTCAGATAATATTTGATTATGTTTAGTTATATTCAGTTGATCGGAGTCGCGCGTAGGGGGGCCATCTTGATGTGATATAAAGTTATGAGACACGGCATTGAGGTGGGGGCACACTTAGAAATAATAAACGTCATTTTTTTTTAAATACAAGATAAAGGCTGCCTTTAAGTTTGCAACAGCCAATAAATTACAAATGCCTTCCTAATACTAAGTTGTTTTATTAATTTATAATTATTGGATTCGTACGGTTTGTACATATTCCGTATAACTAATATTTTTTCGTCAGTATTTTCCACAAGTTCAATTGTGTAAACGAGGTACTCACAGCCAAGTCTAAATCATAAGGAAGGGAAATTATATATCAATATTAATCGTACTCTCTAACAAATTACATAACATGTTATTTAAAAACAATATGAGAAAACAATCGCAAAGATTACCTGCTTTAACAAGCTTATAACAAAAAAAATTCGTTCTTGTTTTACACCTCGGACAGTTTGTAAAGTCTCATTGTCCGAATCGAGAATTTAAATTATATTTATATTCCCCAGCTGCGTTTTTTTATTCTAAAATGTAATAATATAGCAAATACTTGGAACGTACAAAGTCAATCACAAAAGAACTAAGCTAACTTAACATTTTCTATCTAAATGATGTAAAATTAAATACCAACGCAAAATAAAATAGGAGAACTACTCGCCTACGAGTACTATGGTGACAGTTTATATTTTTTTATCTGAATGTGACGTTAGATCCACCTGATGTTAAGCGGTAACCTGTGCCTATAACAGATGCATTTCGATACAAAAGACGAACTGCATTGCGCCCGTCATCCGGAGATATACAGTTGTTGAGTCTCACGCACCTGTAATTTTACTGGCTCTCAAGGACCACTACCAGAAGACACTGTTAGGTGCTTGGTGACAGATTTTCTACTTGAGAGTAGTAGCTAGCCGGGCGAGCATTCGCAAAAGGCCCTCCAACCGAGCGGTGAAGGTCAAGCCAGCGCCCGCCGGCCTGCTGTGGGAACTGAACCATGGACCTGCGGCACCACAGTCTTTTGAACAATTTTCGACTATAAGGTCGATTCATCACGTTTTAATAATCGCTGCCTCTCATATTCATATTCATATTCATTTATTCGTTCATAAGTTTCAGGTACAATTTAGAAATTAATAATAGTAATAAGAATGTAGTTCCGCTAAAACTTGTCTTTACCTTTATGAATACAATTTCAAATTAATTAATGTCAAGTTAAAATGTCAAGAAAATTCAATACAAATTATATACCAATAAATGTCAATAAAATCTAAAACTATATATAAACACATGTCATATGAAAGCTAATTATTTTAATCTTTATAATTTATAATCGAAAAATTCATTTAAACTATAGAAACTTTTCTCAGCAAGCCACCGCGTCAATTGTGTTCTGAATCAATTAAATATCAGGTCTTTGAAGTTATTAGGAATTTTATTATAAATTTTAATACTTCTTTCACACCTTTAAGGAGACCGATAGTGACGATCACTTGGTGTATCACTAACCTAACACAAGAATGCAAAACGACTACGATGTGAGGTGACCACTGCAAAAGTTTATATTTTTAATACGGCACTAAATAAAGATGTTATATTACTAGAACGGGCATCGGGAACATGCTACTTTCTTAAGATATTCTATTCAATTTTAATATTGTTAGGTTTGCAATAACGCCTGCTATGCGGATTACATTCCAAAATCACAAATATGTGATAGGAAAAATTTAAGTCATGTGCGGGATTCGAACCCGCGTCCATCCACCCCTTGAGCCGGGGTATGCTCTAACCAATTGAGCTAACATGACATGACGTCATAACTCAAATCTTTCCTACCGTTCTTTAACCATCGTATTGGGATGGAGCGACATCTATAGTACCACTTGCGTTGTACTACAAACAAGACCAATTTTGCAATTGGTTTTATACTTGTAAATGATGACGCAACCTTATAATTTTAATATTGTTAGATTTGCAATAACGCTTGCTCTGTGGATTACATTCCAAAATCACAAATTCTCTCAATTGGTTAGAGCATACTCCGGCTCAAGGGGTGGATGGACGCGGGTTCGAATCCCGCACATAACTTAAATTTTTCCTATCATATATTTATTCTATTCAATGTTCCTTACTTATATTTTATACTTGCATTAGTTGTAAAGTAGGAGGGAATTGCCACAAAACTGCCGTATATATATGTTAACGGAAAAGTATGTAATCCGTCATTGTATACAATTCCTAGGAAATGTGTACAATTCCTACAATAGAAAGGAAATCTATGATATATTTTGTAATATGCACTTTTCCTAGGAAATCTATACATTTCCTAAATAGCAATTGGAAATGTATTACATTCTGGCGCATCGCCTGCCGCGACACGCTCGCTTCGCTCGGACGGCTCGCGCGTTGTTGTAGTCACAAGTAATAATAAATTATATATGACTTTAGTGATCGAGAACTACATTTTGTGATCATTTACTGCATTTGGTGTTCGACTACAATATGTGATTGTTACAGCTAATTATGACAACGAAAGCCTTAATAAAAAGTCTGATTTCAGTTTACAAACGTGTTTTATTTGTTTTAGTAACAGAAAGCACTTTTTTATATATTTCCTAGTATCATCTCGGAATTGCATATAATTCCAAGGAAATACATACATTTCACAGGAAATTCGAAACATTATTTTAAATATTTCCTAAGTGGGCTCGGAAGGGTATATATTTCCTAGGAGTTGTGTACAATTCCTAGGTTTCATACATTTCCGGTAACATATATGCTAAATTTACAGATTTTGATTAATAACAAAAATATATTGTTGATTGTTTTTTTTTTAATTCAGAATAGTTTGGCGTTTGTCCACACCCTGCCTGATGTTAAACATTCACATATTAAAGGTTTGAAATTTACCTTCTTATAGGAGGAATAGAGCCTTATTTATAAATTTTCCCTTTTTTATAAATTTCCACCTTTTTTTAAGATCCGTAAAATATTTTAAAAGAAGGTGGACATTTATAATAAGGGTTAAAGACTAATGTATGGAAAGTGCTCTAATTACTAGCTCAACAAACGCAAAATCGATTTATTTCATATACAAACTTTTAAATGATTATATCTACTAGTTACGTTTCCGCCAAATTTAATGAGAATCGAATCATTTTTTTTTAAATGTTTTTGTGACGGAACAAGCTTGAAGCCCACATTAAGCGAACTAACCTCAGCCTATAACAGATGCATTTCGTCACAAGTAACGAATTGCACTGCGCCCGTCACCTTGAGACATAGATATTAAGTCTCGGAATTGCATCATCAATGTGCCTGTAATTCTTTGGCTCTCAAGGACTGCTGTCGGAACACACCGTTAGGTGCTTGGCGACAGATTTTCTACATGAGGGTGGTCGCTAGCTAGGCAAATATTTTTATTATGCATTTGAACGTTCCATTGATATGAAAACTGCAAGTTATATTATGGAATCGATTTTTAAAGCCCCCCATTTCGATACCACACTCGAACGACGATGAGTTTGGAAGAAAAAAACTTTTATCACTTTTTTTTTATATACTTACGGCCACTTTGATAGTGATCAAGTCGAAATTAATGATATCTCATACATTAAAATCGGTTGAGCCGTTAGACATACATACATACATGTACCCTGAAAACAAAACACTCCATTTTGGGCAGACGTGTAAAAATCAAAAAAATATAAATTTCTAATTAGAAAGTTGAAAATAAAGTAACAGTGGCCAGCTTCTGGAATTAATTTATAAGAGGTCACATCCTGTCTTCTTTATATCTCTGGTATATTGATTCTTATGACTTATGGCGCACAGGTCGCTGTTTATGTTTTTATTCAATTAATTATTTATTATTTGACATTTAATAAACGCAATATAAAAACCAAACTTTGTCCTTTTTTATTTTCGGTTCGTGAATTAAGTTAGTTTACTTTAGTCATTATAATTTAGCGTGGAGGTTGCATTTTACGAATGCCTACCTGGGGGCCAAGGCATTCGTAAAATCGTAAAATTATATGTTCATATTCAACATAGATTCATTCAAGTGTGCCACGGCGATATTAACAGCATAGAACTCACAGAACTTTTCCTGCAGCTCGGAGTCTCCACGTTCCGTACACACTAGCTTGTTCCACATACCACGCTCATATACTAATTATTCAGCGAATTCAGTTATCCTTCGAACACAGAAATGCTATAATAATAATTTTAGCTCAACAGACCTTTTCAACAGCTCGAAAGGTGTATTCAAAACAAACATTATTAACATTATAATTGATGAATAAAGTGAATATAGTATGTTTTCACCTGTTATTAAACCACCACATACTTTTTTATCTTCTTTAATTAAATATGTATTTATTTGCCTGATGCATTTGTTTGTGTAACTTTTATGAACAATGCATATTTTGTACTGTTGCTCTCTTTGTTATAAAATTATATAATTATAAAGTAAATCCGTCATTGGATGTAAGAATTAATATTCTTATAAACTATTGTAAATTAAGTTAAGATCTGTGGATTTTGTGAACTCAATAAAATAATAAGATTCATACAAGACAGAATGAGTAGTCTGCTGATCCCTTACGAATATATGAATCTATGATGAATCTAGGCTGGTTTGACGATATTGCCACAAAAAATAAAAAGAGTAAGGTAGTTCAGAAAATAATTTCGTTATTATTTATTATTATTTTATTATTTCGTTTCGTTTTCATATGAAACCGAGATTGAATCAATATTGACTCAATATGAACGATATGAAGTTAGTAAAATACCAAAACTGTCAAAATTGACCAGGCCGAGTCCATTATAGATTCATATTGATTAGCAGGCTTGACGCCCTGGTTAGCTACCAAGTCAAGCACCTAACGGTGTGTTCTGGCACCTGTTCTTTAAAGCTAGTGTTATTGTGTGTAAACGCACGTCTATGGCGGTAGGTTAAGAGTAGAGTGCACGGAGGTCTTTCTATACAGTCCCACCAACTTATATGTTCAGGTGGCAGAAAAAAGAACTACAACATTACTTCAAATTGTGACAGTTTGTAGTTGATTTTCTTGATCAGCAGCGCCCTCGCCAACTGCACAGTTAAGTTGGTGGTACTATACATACGTAGTTTCGTCATATTTTAAATACCAAATGTTCAAACTTGGTGAAATTTTGTATGCATATTGCTGAGCATAATATCTATGCTTCTGGCTTGCCAGTTTTTCAATTAATAATTTATTATATCTCTAAATGTCAAAATATGAATTCCCATACAAAACGTTCAATTATTGTTGAAAATACTTAATTTTACGGAAATCTGGCAAACCAGAAGTATAGATATTAGGCTCAAGGATATACATGCAAAGTTTCGCCGAGTTTGAACATTTATACTTTAAAATATGACTAAACTACGTTTGTATGGAAAGCGCTCCGTGAACTCTACTCTTAAAAATGTTGAACAGTATTTTCGCTTATGTTGTTTGGTGACTATTGTACGTGATCGTTTTTGAAGCAGTGATGGCTCAGTGGCGTTGGCTATGGACTGCCGTGCCACAGGTCCATGGTTTGAATCCTGCCGCGGGCTTGCGCTTCACCGCATGGAGGAAGGGCATTTTGTTAATGCCCGCCTGGCTAGCGACCACCCTCAAGTAGAAATCTGTCACCAAGCACCTAACGGTGTGTTCCGGCAGCAGTCCTTGAGAGCCAGTGAAATTACAGGCACATGAGACTTAACTTATGTATTAGTTGTTAAGACTCATGTGCACTCACTGCGGACGCAGTGCAATTCGTGACTTGTGACAAAATGCATCTGTCATAGGCAGAGGATACCGCTTAACATCAGGTAGGCCTCGCGCTTGTTCCTTCACAATAACATTAAAAAATATATATTTTTTGCGTATTTCATACGGAGTGATTAACGTAATTACCACTTAGCAGATCACGCCAATATGGACCTTAATACAAGAGTAGTTTGTTTGATTTTTGAACTGTGCGGCAAAAAGCCGCTAATTGAGCAACTCAAGCCCGCGCTTCTCAAACATATGTTTTATTTTAATCATTTTAAATCTTAGAACAGTTCACTAAGTTTCAAAATCTCCATTTAATAAAGTAAACAAATGGGCAAACGCCAGAAATCCCACCCTTACGACTTTTAATAATTGTTATTATTCAACAATTTATAACGCAATTTGTGTCCAACAGTATGTGCATTACAAACACAAGTTTATGATTTTCTGTATAATTTAGGAGTGTTTGACGTTGCCACAGAGAAAAAACACAGAAAGGCGATTTCAAAGTGGCTTAATTTATAAGACTGACCAGCATCGTATTATAACTTAGTTTTTTTGATAGCTTAGCCTTTGACCACTATCTCACCTTGGTAAGTGATGATGAGGACGAAGATGTTGTTCAGGCTAACCTAGAAGTACTGGCTATCAAGGACAGCTGCCGGAACACCCCGTTAGGTGCTTGGCGACAGATTTTCTATTTGAGGGTGGTAGCTAGCCAGGCGGGCATTTGCAAAATGCCCTACCACCATGCTATAACGACTGCCATCCTAAGACGACAACCGGGACCGACGGCTTAACGTGCCCTCCGAAGCACGGAAACGCTCAGTAGTAATGTCACTAGCGGTCACCCATCCAACTCATGACCGCGGACAACGTTGCTTAACTTTGCTGATCGGTTGAGAACAGCTAAGTAAACTTCGCTACGAGCGCTTCAAATAGTGCCAATGAGCGTCGACTGGCATGCGTGGAGCCCTTGATTCTTATTTAGTTATGGACTTGAAGTTTACAGTTTGCTGAAAATAGGTGTCTATTGTAACGAATTTTGTGCAAGTGTTATTGGACGCGTTATAATGAGTGTTTGGTATAATACCAAACATTTTCCTGACACGGCACAATCCACCGTGTGTCGCAAACACTCGCAAACACCTAATTACTCAAACCCTTAAACTCATTTTTTGAAGCAGTAATGACTCAGCATCACTGGCTATGGACTGCCGCGCAGCAGGTCCATGGTTCGAATCCCGCCACGGGCTTGAGCTTCTCCGCATGGTGGTAGGGCATTTTGCAAATGCCCGCCTCGCTAGCGACCACCCTCAAGTTGACAATCTGTCGCCAAGCACCTGACAGTGTGTTCCGTCAGCAGTCCTTGAGAGCCCGTGAAATTACAGGCACATGAGACTTAACAACTATGTCTCACTGTGACGGGCGCAGTACAATTCGTGACTTGTGACAAAATGCATCTGTTATAGGGTGAGGTTAGTCCGCTTAACATCAGGTGGACCTCGTGCTTGATACGTCACAATAACAAAAAAACACACTTGTTTGGAAAACCGGTCTCACGATGCAGTTGCAGAGTTTTGTGTTAAATTTTTTTTTTGGTCTGAGTTTAAAAACATATATTGAAACTTAGTTCAGTATGACCATCATCCAGTTTGTTGGTAAAATACAAACCGGAGCTCTGACTGCACGACAATATATGTTTTTATTTTTGGAATTATGATGACGTAATTTTTTTAAATCGTATTTCTAATATTTACAAAATACCATGAAAATTTGCCTGAGTGATCAGGCAAATTTTCCCAGATTCTTTACCATTCCAAAACACGTGGTTTGTATGAACGTTCCTTACTGTACGTTTATATTCTGTGTGCGAGCTTTGTTAAACAAAGCACAATTTGCTGGACACGCTGTTAGTATGAAAAATTTTAAATAAATATTACCGCCGTAAATCTGACTCGTCCGTCCTTTAACAGTGCATGCGCTTAACAAGGTTGCAACATAAAGTGATTCCTTAAAAATATTGTTAATGTCATGTACATGTACAATAAAACTATTTAGATAAATTCCGGTTTTTACCTAACCAGTTTTTTCATCAACAGCTAGAACGTCCACGGTTGAACAAATGCCTCCACCATTACACTGGTTTGCCACAATAACAGCGTATTGGGATTTGGGAATCGCTGTAAGATGGCAACAGTCATTTTCAGAAGGTGCTGCCTATTTTCTAAACTAATATAATAAAGATGAAAGATATGATTGTTTGTTTGTTTGCATTGAATAGGCTCTGAAACTACTGGACCGATTAGGATGAAGTTTGGTATGGAAATAGTTTTAGATACGGGGAAGGACATAGGATAGTTTTTATCCAACTGCGCAAAAAGAGGTTTATAGTTTTGCGCGATAACCGATCTACTGGACCGATTAGGATGAAATTTGGTATTGAAATGGTTTGAGACATGGGAAAGGACATAGGATAGTTTTTATCCAACTGCGCAAAAAGAGGTTAATGATTTTGCACGATAACCGATCTACTGGACCGATTAGGATGAAATTTGGTATATTCAAACATACTTTATTATTTTCTTTTCATAGTAACCTGACTCAAATAGAAGGGTTTATGTGTGTGTATAATAATAAATATATATTTTTTTAATACCCGTGCGAAGCCGGGGCGCGCCGCTAGTATAATATAAATGAAATGTAATAGGTGTCATGCTATTGACACTGTATTGTATTATTAATTTATTACAGTCTTCGAATAGTTCGGAAAATTTGTAATGCTTGAATTATATTGTTGTAATTAAGTCAATCATTAAGTTTTGATATAAATAACTGCATCTGTTATAGGCTGAAGTTACCACTTAACACCTGATGGGCCCCGTGCTTGTCCAATCACGATAACATGAATAACTACCCGATTCTTTCCTTACAATCATAAAAGTTGCAAAACGTCTATATAAAAGACATCAACGCGCTCGCTCACATCATCGTGTCACCATTTTTCTATCCCGTCGCACCTTATTGCAGCGTATGGTTGTTGCAGTATTATTTATACCGTCATGGAAACCAATTTCAATTATATCATTCAGCGATGTTGCCTTTTATTTTATTATTGATATACTAACGAAAGATTAGTGTGGACTTAGGGCCACGTTCCGGAATACGTTTAGGTTGAACTGGGCGGTCTGTTCTCCATACATACGCTGTAGGGTGATCACTCCCTTATTTGAGATTTTAGGTCCTGATATAAGTATAATATCGATTGGATTCGTCATTATCTAGGTTTGTATCGTAACGAAATTTTAAAAAGATAATTAAGTTGAAAGTTATGGACCTTGATAACTTTATATGAAAATGTTTCGAGGCTCATAACTCTCAACTTAATTATCTTTTTAAAATTTCGTTACGATACAAACCTAAATGATGACGAGTTCAATCGATATCATGCTTTGTTTTGGACCTTTATCCTCAAATAAGGGAGTAATCACCCTACGGCGATTGTATGGAGAACTGACCGGCCAGTTCACCCTTAATTAGGAGATTAAACGGAAAATAAAACGAAATATAAATTAACAAAGTTCAAACTCAATGAACGTTGCACGTGGCGGCTACGACTTGTTGTTGGTCCTAAAAATGTGAAAATTAGACAAAATAATACTTTACATTCATGGTCGTGGTTGTCTGTGGCTAATTTATAGCGTCAGGGCAACGGTGGAGAGCCCTTGAGGGCTACCAGCAGGCTAAAGACTCATTTCACCACTATTTTACCTGATGGTAAGTGATGATGCCATCGTAGATAGCTTGAAGTAGTGATGGCTCGGTGGCATTGGCTATGAACTGCCGCGCAGCAGGTCCATGGTTCGAATCCCGCCGCGGGCTTGAGCTTCACCGCATTTTGGTATTGCCCGCCTGGCTACCGACCACCCTCAAGTACAAAATCTGTCGCTAAGCACCTAACGGTGTGTTCCAGCAGCAGTCCTTGAGAGCCAGTGAAATTGCAGGCACATGAGACTTTATAACTATGTCTCAACGTGACGGGCGCAGTGCAATTCGTGACTAGTTATGAAATGCATCTGTTATAGGCAGAGGTTAGTCCACTTAACATCAGGTGGTCCCCGAGCCTGCACCGTCAAAATAAATTGAAAAAAAAAACATTTTGTTTGTACAAACCTAGAATTAAAAAAATACAAATTTACGAGGAAAAATTTAAGTCATGTGCGGGATTCAAACCCGCGTCCATCCACCTCTTTAACCGGGGTATGTTCTAACCAATTGAGCTAACATGACAATGAGTCATAACTAAATTTTCCCATCTCATTAACCTAGAATTACTTATTCTCAAGTACAGTGTCGGGAATGCTTGGCACCGAATTTCTACTACAGACGTTGCTAGCCAGACGGGCATAAGCAAATTGCTATAACCTTGTAAATTTTAGCTTAGATGCTTTGCGATTTTTGAGAGAGTGGTAGTTAGTCAGGCAAATGCAATATGTCCTATCACCATGCTAAGAAACCGCCATCATATTCAAGCGCTCGTAGCGAAGTTTGCTTAGCTGTTCTTATCCGATCAGCAAAGTTAAGCAACGTCGCCCGCGGTATGAGTTGGATGGGTGACCGCTAGTGACATTACTACTGAGCGTGCACGTGCTTCGGAGGGCACGTTAAGCCGTCGGTCTCGATTGTTGTCTTAGGATGGCAGTCGTTATAGCATGGTGGTAGGGCATTTTGGGAATGCCCGCCTGGCTAGCTACCACCCTCAAGTAGAAAATCGCCAAGCACCTAACGGTGTGTTCTGGCAGCTGTCCTTGAGAGCCAGTATTTCTAGTTTAGCCTGAACAACATCTACGACCACATCATCACTTACCATCAGGTGAGATAGTGGTCAAAGGCTAACCTACAAAATAAAAATAAAATCTAGCGTATATCCTGAATACCAAATGAGCGGTAAATTTCTTCTCACTTTGTCGGTTGGCGACATTTTAGAGTTTTTATAAGCTACGATGTTGTCGTCATGCACTTAAGGCTAGTATGTTCGGAGCGTTCGACGAACGAAATAATATATATATATATATATATATTTAATATGAATATATACTATCGTGTGCTAATCAAAAAAGACGTTTACACATATTTGGAGTTCAATATTTCTCACCTCTAGTGGGAATCCCCCGTGGGGTGCCGGGTTAGAATTGCACCACCCCATATCATCCCGTGGGTGTCGTAAGAGGCGACTAAGGGAAGGTACTGGAAGGTGGGCAGCAGCACCTTCTAAAGAACTGCCACCTTACACTGCGATCCCCAAGCCGCCTGCCAAGCGTGGGGATTATGGCAAATACCCCCTTAATGGGGGAGGCTGTGTTCAGCAGTGGACGAGTCGGCTGATACAGTGGGAATGAACCCACGTCTCCCGGTTTAACGCACCAGGTGCCTTAACTACTGGGCTATCGAGGGACGTTCAACTGAGCCCAAATTCTATGCTTTCCCTTAAGAGTAGAGTTCACGGAGCGCTTTCCATACCAACTCAGTTTAGTCATATTTTAAATACCAAGTGTTCAAACTCGGTGAAACTTTGTATGCATATTGCTGAGTCTAATAGCTATGCTTCTGTTTTGCCAGTTTTTTAATTTTTTATTTATTATATCCCTAAATGTCAAAATAACAGTTCCCATACAAAATGATATTCTGGTGCTGTGTGGTGAGTGCTCAGCGAGACGACAACGCGGGCGTCCCCAGCTCTCCTTGAAAAAGACCACCGGATGTGGTTGAAACTATAGTCGGAGCTATCTGACTTGTTCACGTGAGTTATCCCGTATTATGTACTAAAATAAGTGAAAACCACGTTAGTTAATAATAACAAATATTTTTAAAATATTTTATGAAAACATCAAATTAATATTTTAATAAAACACTTAAAAAATAAAAAATATATCTAGTGACAATTCCGATCGTGCGCTCGTAGAGTCAAGACCTCCTGAGGATGCTTCGTGTAGAATCAAAACGCGTCGAAAATTCTTCCGGTTTGGCTGCGTGGCGTTTGTAACGTCACGTCGGCTTAACAGGAAAATTAGGCGGAATTGTCACTAGACATATTTTTGTATTTTTAAGTGTTTTATTAAAATATAAATTTGATGTTTTCATAAAATATTTTAAAAATATTTGTTATTATTAAATATGGATTTGCGCAAAGTAACGCCTGAATCTATTAACCACGTTAGTTTTTATAACAAAATTATATTCCGAATTATTATTGAAAATACTTAATTTTACGGAAATCTGGCAAACCAGAAGTATAGATATTAGGCTCAAGGATATACAAGAAAGTTTCACCGAGTTTGAACTCTTAGTATTTAAAATATGACTAAACTGCGTTTGTATGGAAAGCGCTCCGTGAACTCTACTCTTAAGTTTGTACTAGTGACAGCTAACTGCGTAGGTAAGGCCTTAAAGGCGTATAAGGCAAGGATCTAGTTTTTGTGTTGAATGCCCAGGCGCAGGCGCATCCAGGAAATGCGCTAGCATCGGTTAACGATAATGCCTTATAAATCAAATTAATTAGGATTCTACCGTGTGAATATTTCCAGTATTTTAAAGGAAAATTAAAACAACGATAATTAAATTAAAAAAAAAAACATAATATGCTAACTGACGTCGTGTAACATCATTGTAATATGTTTGGGAACTTTATTATAAAACCGCACACAATTACCTAAGAAGGACCTTTTATTTGTCTTTGCTAATCTAAAACCTGGCACCTGTGAAAATCTTCACTCTGTTTTCCGTCGGGTAACATATTCAACTGTCAAGAAAACTTATTTGTGTTTCGAACGGCCTCGAGTGAGTGTAAAAATTCACCGAGGAGATTTCCGGACAATACACGGGTAACTTTTTTCAATCATCCAATGATTTAGTTATTTATTTTATGTAGTTATTGAATAAATTTACTGGAAAAAATAGTTTATATAAAAAGGAAGACTAATTCAGACAAAAAGTTTCTGTTCATGAAATGTTCTAATTTGCGTTAAATCTTGTTTGATAAGCCGTATAAGGAAAGACTGTAATAATTGTTACTAACAAACGCAACATTTATATAGTTTATTCGTTAATACAGGTCAGTATAGATATAGTAAATTACGCAACATATAGTTATTTTTAGCAATGCTGCCGTCGTACGAGAGAAGGGCACATCTATCATTTTGGTCAAACTGAGATAATTAGGGTTAAAGTTTTAACCATATTCTGCTTCATAGTGTGAAAACCTATTACTTTAAAAAAAATACAATACTGATGATATATGCGTGAAAATTAGTACTATTATATTTAATACTTTTTAGTTTTTATATATAATTAATTATTAAATAAATACAATTTTTTCCTTTCAACTTAAAAATAAAATATTTAAAAAATACCACTAACTACAAAGAAAAGGCATAGTTAACCAAATGTGACCATTCTTTTCAATATTTCAAGCAAATTGGTCATTGAGTCTAGAAGAAAGGGCACATTGTGTATTGACTTAATGTTTTCATGTTTTCTTCATAATGTAAATTGACTTAATGTTTTCTATAAAAAAAGACATGTGAAGAAAGTTTAATAAACTATAAAACATATTTATTATCATGCATTTTTGGTTAGCTTATCCAAATAACTGAAACAAACCAAATCTACTTCTAAGACACCAACATTTAAACAAACAAAAACGTTCTTTATATTCAATAGTTATTTACAAAGTATTAGGGATAAGCATATACCTACGATTTTGGTTAACAAATAGAACTTATGAATTAAAAACAAAAAGTGCTAATACTTAAACTCAGTTACACTTTTTGGTTAGTTAGACACCTAAGGAAAGTAAGAATTAAATATTTTTACTAATAGGTGGGAACTAAACTTAACCCCGAACTTAAAAATCTATAAAAAATATTTACTCTACTAATCACAATATGAAAAATAAATCAAAACATTCTTAATTCTTATTAGAAGAGCATACATTTTGGTTTTGAACCTTTATTAATTTACTCTATTAGACCTAATTCTAATTATTTATTGTTCATTTACATGAAATAGCTTACACCCGTAATTATTAAAGGCACTCGTAGTTTAATATTAAAAAAATACTATTTTTAATATTATAAAAATTAAATGTAACTTTAACAAACATAACATGGCACTTGGTTGAATTATCACAATGCAATATATTGGTAAAAGCTATAAAAAGTTAAAAGAATATTAATTAATCAGTTTTACTTAAAATATTATTTTAATAAATAGTCTTTAATTTCAGTATTCATAAATTTGTGTGAGATCAGTCATTAACAGGTAGGGTTTCCTAATCTTTTGTCACCTACAGGTACAAAACTCTGATTGAAAACAATAAGCATTGGACAAAATATTACCATTTTAAATTATTCCATGCGATTATTTTGCGATAATCCTCTGAGAATTTTGCTGCACATTTTTTTTTTACAAATGTTCTCTTGACTCTCTCGGAGCCAGAATCATCCAATAAAATATAGGAATCATGTTTTTTTTTTTTTTTTTTTTTTTTTATTACTTGTAGGTTCGCCTTTGACCACTATCTCACCCGATGGTAAGTGATGATGTGGTCGAAGATGTTGTTCAGACTAACCTAGAAGTACTGGCTCTCAAGGACAGCTGCCGGAACACACCGTTAGGTGCTTGGCGACAGATTTTCTACTTAAGGGTGGTAGCTAGCCAGGCGGGCATTCGCAAAATGCCCTACCACCACGCTATAACGACTGCCATCCTAAGACAAAAACCGGGACCGACGGCTTAACGTGCCCTCCGAAGCACGGAAACGCTCAGTAGTAATGTCACTAGCGATCACCCATCCAACTCATGACCGTGGGCGACGTTGCTTAGCTTTGCTGATCGGTTGAGAACAGCTAAGTAAACTTCGCTACGAGCGCTTCAAAAGCGCTATTTTCATAGTTTTCATTATGACCCCAAATATTTAAGTTTTGAACCGATGATGTTTGGTGGCACATAATCTTTATCGACTACTGAATCGTCATAATTTGTGGCGTTTTTAAGACCACGGAATCTGTTCGTCAATATCAGATCTAGGCTTTAGATTTTGTAAAGCGGCGCTTGCTGATCCTTTACCACGTGACTGCATTTTTAAAATTATCTGAAATAAGGGAAAAACAAGTGAAATGAATGATACTATATGTTTATTATCACACTTGAACCCTTTTTAGCGTCCCACTGCTGGGCACGGGTCTTCACTTGGCCAGTGTGTGTGGATGTCACAAGTCCACTAATGATTAGATCTTAGACATGCCGGTTTCCTCATGATGTTTTCCTTCACCGATAATGAGCAGCGGTGATGAAACAATTCACACAAAGATGCGTGGCAGGACCGGGAATCAAACCCGCGAACTTATATTTCAAAGGCGAGGCTGATACCACTGCGCCACCGCTGCTTTCATGTTTATCATGTCCCTACTTAATTAATTAATTATTAAGACATGCCACGTCAGGTGTTAAGCTAAGGCATAATATAATGTACGACCTAACCTACAAAGTTATGTACCTTCATACTTAAATTAGAAACAACATGTAAATATGGATAAAACGTAAATAAACTTACCTAACGCGGGATGCAGCTGACAAGTGTGGAGTCACTTTGACGTCGCAGGCACAACTGGCGCGTTTTAATCGAACCCTGTCCTCTTTTCCTCACCCCTAATCGTAAATAATTTAAAGAAAAGGCACAACTGGTTATTTGTGTCTTTTATACGTAATTTAATTGAGAGATGCATGGATCATTAATTAAGTAGACATGGCACATCTGGAATTTAGGCCTTTTCTTTATATTATGTTGTAAGTGTGCCTTTTCTTAGTAGTTTTTAGTAAAAATCTGTATGAAGTAATAGTCACATCTACGTATTTGTGCCTTTTCAATATAATGGTAAATAAATGTGCCTTTTCATTCTATAAAACATGAATATTAGTCTTATTTGTGCCTTTTAAGCCTACAGTATCTCCGAAATCCTTGAAGATAAAATTCTAAAAAAAATTGAGCAGATGTGGCTTTTTTTTCTGATTCTAAATATGTATATAACTCAATTTTTAAAAAAATGTTAGTTGTGCCCTATTTTCTTTCGACGGCAGAATGGGAAATTTCCTCTTTGACAGTTAATCGAATTAAATATTATTAATAGATTACACCCGACAGCAAAAAATGAATTTAGCTTCAAATTTACAGTAGATTTTAGATTCTTTTGGAATATTAGTTGCCGACACCGATAGAATAGAATAGAATAGAATAGAATAGAATAGAATAGAATAGAATAGAATAGAATAGAATAGAATAGAATAGAATAGAATAGAATAGAATAGAATAGAATAGAATAGAATAGAATAGAATAGAATAGAATAGAATAGAATAGAATAGAATAGAATAGAATAGAATAGAATAGAATAGAATAGAATAGAATAGAATAGAATAGAATAGAATAGAATAGAATAGAATAGAATAGAATAGAATAGAATAGAATAGAATAGAATAGAATAGAATAGAATAGAATAGAATAGAATAGAATAGAATAGAATAGAATAGAATAGAATAGAATAGAATAGAATAGAATAGAATAGAATAGAATAGAATAGAATAGAATAGAATAGAATAGAATAGAATAGAATAGAATAGAATAGAATAGAATAGAATAGAATAGAATAGAATAGAATAGAATAGAATAGAATAGAATAGAATAGAATAGAATAGAATAGAATAGAATAGAATAGAATAGAATAGAATAGAATAGAATAGAATAGAATAGAATAGAATAGAATAGAATAGAATAGAATAGAATAGAATAGAATAGAATAGAATAGAATAGAATAGAATAGAATAGAATAGAATAGAATAGAATAGAATAGAATAGAATAGAATAGAATAGAATAGAATAGAATAGAATAGAATAGAATAGAATAGAATAGAATAGAATAGAATAGAATAGAATAGAATAGAATAGAATAGAATAGAATAGAATAGAATAGAATAGAATAGAATAGAATAGAATAGAATAGAATAGAATAGAATAGAATAGAATAGAATAGAATAGAATAGAATAGAATAGAATAGAATAGAATAGAATAGAATAGAATAGAATAGAATAGAATAGAATAGAATAGAATAGAATAGAATAGAATAGAATAGAATAGAATAGAATAGAATAGAATAGAATAGAATAGAATAGAATAGAATAGAATAGAATAGAATAGAATAGAATAGAATAGAATAGAATAGAATAGAATAGAATAGAATAGAATAGAATAGAATAGAATAGAATAGAATAGAATAGAATAGAATAGAATAGAATAGAATAGAATAGAATAGAATAGAATAGAATAGAATAGAATAGAATAGAATAGAATAGAATAGAATAGAATAGAATAGAATAGAATAGAATAGAATAGAATAGAATAGAATAGAATAGAATAGAATAGAATAGAATAGAATAGAATAGAATAGAATAGAATAGAATAGAATAGAATAGAATAGAATAGAATAGAATAGAATAGAATAGAATAGAATAGAATAGAATAGAATAGAATAGAATAGAATAGAATAGAATAGAATAGAATAGAATAGAATAGAATAGAATAGAATAGAATAGAATAGAATAGAATAGAATAGAATAGAATAGAATAGAATAGAATAGAATAGAATAGAATAGAATAGAATAGAATAGAATAGAATATAGAATAGAATATAATTTATTTGTAACAGAAAACTAAAACTAAGCACATACAAAAATAACAGTTAAAAATTTAAATTAAAAATATAACAAAAGCAATAGTTTCCCGCCACAAACCGGCCCCAACTCAGCATAATGCTGGCTGTTAACAACCAGCGCTGATCTTCCGTAGGGACCGGCAGGTGACGTCACGCACGTCCTAATCTGAACAGTGCACACAGATCAGCATACTAAAAATATAATACTAAAAATATTATTTTTAACTAACAAAAACGAATGATACAATCAAAATAAAATATATCTTACGGTTACGAATTCTACTAAAGAAAACAGACAACAAATACAGTTTGAATAATAGATAAAAGTGCAAAGAAAAAATATATTACAATAATAATAATTCGGAGCAGATATATAAACAAGAGAAGTAAGCATATATTATATAATAACAACTAAATTGCGCTAGTGTCATTTCTCATAGGTTCTTCACCCTTCTGATGCTCATACATAAATGTTTTCAACTTAGCTCTAAATGAATGAATACTTTGCAGGTTCCTTATCGGCGGCGGAATGTTATTCCAACATTTCGTCGCAGCATAGCGGAAGCTGCCCCTGAAGGCGGCTGAGCTGTGTTGCTCTGTAACCAGCTGCATCGAGCATTGGCGGGAAAAGTGGGGCCTCAACTTCCAAGACAGCTTCTCATATAGATAACTTGGCTGTTTGTATTTTACGACACCAAAAAGAAGACACGCTAAGTGTAGTTTACGACGATGCTGCATTTTTAAGAGCGAATGCCTATTCAGAAATGGTGTCACATGTGACCTGAACGGTATTTCGAAGCAAAACGCAATAGCGGACCTCCCTTTGACGACGTTTGTTTTAAGTTAATAGAATCAATAGTTAAAAATAAATTAACATTTGTTTGTTAACATTATTCAAAATTAGATTTCCAAAATTTCCGAAAGACCCCGAAATCGTCAAAAAATACCACGAAAAATAAGGATTGTGAAATTCCATACTAATATTTCGTGTGAAGGTAATTGTTTATAGTCATTGTATACACACACAAAGTCAACCCTACCCTACTAAACTAAATCTTATTTTTCCTGATATCATACCCAAATAAATACAAGTTAACCATCGACAACTTGGACAAGTGGAGTCCTCAACCGAGCCTTTTTATTCGGCTTAATTATTTTAACAAAAAATGGAATTTCAACACTCAAATGTATGAAGTAACTTGTTGAAGTCGACACCAAATGCTTCAAAATTACTTATTATCACAATATTGTATGCATGGTACCGACATCATCAAGTAATTTCACACATTTGAGTGTTGAAGTCGGTTCCATTTTTAGACCCTTGCTATTTACGGGATCGATTGTCATTCACTGTCAATGACTTTATTGTCAAGATAGGAAAATACTTTTCAGTTATTGGAGTGTAACTCAAAAATGGCTTTAAGTGGGACCACACGGCAAGCATCAGCTTTCAAGTCAAAAATAATCGACAAAAACGGTTCACGCAGTTAAAAGTTGTGAGATAACAAACTTAAAAATAAAACAGACGAATTGAGTACATCATCCTTTTTGAAGTTGGTAAAAAAGGATTCTTCTACGTATTCTACATATATACATATAAAGGTTCTACATATCTCTTTACAGGGTGTACCGAGTTATATATTTTATTTTCATTTGTAATTCTGTGCTTTTCCTTTGGTTTCTTTTGTTGGTGGACTTAAATGAAATCTGACGAGTAGTATTTGAAAATATTACGGATGGAAAAAGATAACTTCCAGCGGGATTTGAACCCGCTACCTCCAGAATACCGTCCTGGTGCATCACCAATTATGCTATGGAAGCGGGCGCTGGACAGTCGAAAATTCTCCATCCGTTTGAATGACGTCTTTTTGACGTGCATACCCCGTGGGGTGCCGGGTTAGAATATCAACTCCCTCCCGTGGGTGTCGTAAGAGGCGACTAAAGGAAAAGTGCCTCAAATGACCAGTATGCCCCTTCTCACGTGGACGTGAGTAGGGTGTTGTGTGCATTAGACGCACAACAGAGCTGTATACTACCTTAATGCGCTGTCAGGGTTTCATACAATATGTTCTTGTGTTTCTGTCTTATATGTTGTTAGTGTAAACTTATGATTCGTAATATGTTCTTGTGTTTCGTCCAGTGTTAGAGAAAACATTTTGCATGACCCTGAGACTGTGCCCGGTGAATGGCTATAGGCTCTCCCCTTATAACATGGAACCAAAACATATTGGCGAAACGTGGGTGTTTATATACACCTCTGATCCCTTCGGGGAATACTGGCTTTAATATGTGTATATTTTTTTATTTTCTTTTTTATTGCTGGTAGGTAAGTATTTGACCATAACCTCACCTGATGTGGTCGAAGGTGTTAACAGGCTTAACCTAGAATTACTGGCTCCCAAGGACAGCTGCCGGAACACACCGTTATGTGCTAGCACCATGCGGTGAAGCTCAAGCCCGCGGCGGGATTCGAACCATGGACCTGCTGCGCGGCAGTCCATAGCCAATGCCACTGAGCATCACTGCTTCTATGTAAGTAATATGTGAATGAAGTCACAGATTTGATAGAAGCAGTTTGTGTAATTATAAGGGTGTCTTTTACATCGCTTGTCCATTACATCTTAAAAGAAACAACCAAAGAATCATAAGATTCAAGTGTTTTTAAAGATATTTCGGTCGTAAAAAATGATGTTATATGCGGGCAGGCGCAAGTTACGACTTCTGGTGTAAAGTGGCCATGCGGTTTTAGGGTGGGGCTTGGTGCGATTGCAAGCGATAACAGTTTTAAGATTATGAAGTAAGAAATAAAAAGTGGTGGTGAAAGAATGAAAGCTTATAAAGTTAACAAAGGCTAAAATATTGCTAGACCACATACTAACTAAAATAAGGCAACGAAAGTTCTGTTCTGTCTACTAATTCGACGAAATGTTTTAAGGTTTGTTTACGAATGGGAAATACTCAACGGTATTTGGATGTCGTCGTATTCAACTCGGCTGTGCAGCGTTCTGGAAACTTCACGGAGTCTTTTTGTCCAAAATACCTCAGTGCCTAAAGACGAAAGTCTTTAACCTGTGTGTGTGAGGCCACAAACCAGCAAGACTCCCCACAAGGTAAATGGACGACATTACTAAGGTCGCAGGAAGGCGCTAGATGCAGGCCGCTTCCAACCGTTATATTTGGAAATCTATGGGGGAGGCATATATCCAGCAGTGGACTTCTTGCGCCTGAGATGATGATGATGAAAATTTATTTGTATTGTAGACATTCCAAGCACGCTTTTGATTTGTTTTGATCAGACTTGCCTCACGAGCTGCTTTTGGATTGGAAATAATTTTTTTGTCTGCTATTTTTAATAGGTTTATCTAATATAAGTATCTTGGGAAGGATGTTTATGAGCGTGTTTTGCTGTCAACGACATTGTTTTTATGTTTAGTTTTAGACAACTACTTTACCTGTTCCTAAGTTATAATGTGTTCCAATTGTAATCATCTAAAACTGGAAGCAGAGGTAGCTTTAAATGACAGTTGCCGGAACATACAGTTAGGTGCTTAGCGACATATAATTCACTTAAAGGTACAGTAAACCGAGCGAACTTTAGCAAACATTAATTTACCAGCGGTGGAAGTGTCATTAAAAAGCATTCGCTAGTAAATAAATAAAAATCGCTTAACGTTTATGATGGCACCAAACCCTTTTTGTCGTTATTGAGTTACCGCAACCGCAACCTGGGATAGGGGTCAGATACAGAAGCATTGTTCTAATTTTGGATGATTGATAACTCTTTTAGTACGATTAAATTCACGTAAAGGGGGTGAGGAATGTGGTAATTTAGGCTGATCTATTTTTAAGTCAGTTGTATAATTATGATATGTTAGTTTAATTATGAACATAAATATAATTATTATAAATATATATTAATAGATTTAAAGATATTTTAAAAAGATTGGTTTTGGGCTTTATTTTTTTTTACATACTTATTTAAATAATTTAGCTAAAATTCTGTATTGAAATGTATCAGAAAAGACCTGTGAAATGTATCAGCAAAGAATGTTAATCTAAACATTTGTGTTTTTATAATAAACCTAGCATTATTATGACTAGATTTAGGCGTTACTTTGCAGAAATCCATATTTAATAATAACAAATATTTTTAATATATTTTAAGCGACGAATATTTTTAAAATATGGCTCTAATAAACGAGTGTAGACCTCCTGAGGATGCTTCGTGTAGAATCAAAACGCGTCTAAAAATTCTTCCGGTTCGGCTGCGCGGCGTTTGCGGTGTCGCGTCGGCTTAGCAGGAAAATTAGGCGGAGTTGTCACTAGGTATAATTTTATATGTTTTTAAGTGTTCTATTAATATATAAATTTGATGTTTTCTTAAAATATTTAAAAAATATTTGTTATTATTAAACCTAGCATTATTCTTTACCTCATGTATTCTTCCCCCGTTTATTCTTCTATACCCTTTTCTTTATTAGCTTTAGTGTGAAACATAAAATGTTTCCGTCTACCGGTAAAAATGTCGGTTACATACATAAAAACCAATATAAATTACTAGTTTTCTTCTAATTTACATACATAACATGTTTAAAAACTAAATAAGACCTTCTTGTAAAAGTTGTATGTAAGAAGTAAAGTTGTTGCAATTACTAAGGTTAAACGTGACTGTTTTGTTAGTTTTCCCATTTTTCCTGACGTATTTAGTTTACACCAAAACCATCCTTTTTATGCTAGGGAGGTAATGTATATATATTTATGTTATTGTGAAGGAACAAGCGCGACGCCCACCTGATGTTAAGCGGTATCCTCTGCCTATAACAGATGCATTTCATCACAAGTGACGAACTGCACTGCGCCCATCACCTTGAGACAGGAATTGTTAAGTCTCATTTTGCCTGTTATTTCACTGGCTCTCAAGGACTGCTGCCGGAACACTCCGTTAGGTGCTTGAGACAGATTTTCTACTTGAGGGTGGTCGCTAGCCAGGCGGGCATTCGAAAAATGCCCTTCCACCATGCGGTGAAGCTCAAGCTCTGCGCGGGATTCTAACCATGGACCTGCTGCGCGGCAGTCCATAGCCAATGCCACTGAGCCATCACTGCTTCAAAATATGATGGAAATTTCATGAAGATAGGTTCAACCTCGGAAAGTCATATAGTACCACTAACTTAGCTAAACGTTTTTCAGTTCAGAGCTGTTTATAAAGAAATTACAACCAGCAACTGTTTTATAAACCGCTATCCGCTGTCACTTGTGCCACAAAGAGCTAATCTTTGCTATGTGGGTTGTGACAAAATGGTCGTTTCGGTATCACTAAGCACTTACAATACAACCTTTATTGTAAATTGACTTACTCATTCAACTTATTCTTATCCCACTCCTGTGGGGTTGGTGCAATATTTATATTTGTAACAGTTACACATATAATTCTGACATTCTGAGTTTTTCAGTTCCACAGAATTGGCACTATAAGAAATAAATTTAAAAAAAAAATGCCTTTTGTTACGGGTAGGTCTATTAATGAAGAGCTCGTGGGCACCACCGCAGTGTCTACTACAGATAGATAGATATATAGATAAGGCATTTATTTGTCCCTCCAATGCACACGTACAATCAATTAAAGCTTACAGACAACGGTACTCTTAACTAATTCCTAATATAAAATAAATTATTTATACCTACAGTTTTGCGTACATTGAGAGGGAGCGGAGGGCGCTGTCGATAAGAGCCAATATGATAGCCCGTAGGTTTGCGCGATGTTCTCAAGGAGTCAAAGTTACGCTTTTTAGAGCTTACTGTACATCACTCTACACTTGCACTCTACTCTACACTATGGGCTGACTACACTAAGAGAAATTACAGTGACCTTCGCGTCCTGTATAATGCATTCAGAATGATATTGGGGCTGCCACGATGCTGCAGCGCTTCAGGTATGTTCGCGGAGGCACTTAGAGTACTTCTAGGTTAGCCTGAATAACATCTTCGACCACATCATCACTTACCATCAGGTGAGATAGTGGTCAAAGGCTAACCTATCATGCATAAAAAAAAAAGAAAAAAAAAAGGCACGTGACCATGCGGAAGCGGGCCGCTTCCTTGGTGCGCAGAGTGCGGGCCAGCTCCAATACCGTCTTGGAGATGATCGCTGCTAGCCTAGACTGCCCCTTTCTCCGATATTGCTGCGTGTCGCAGTACCTATGCCTGTGAGAAAATATGACTAAAATATGACCGACCATGCCTGACTTGACTTATTTACCTACATACTTATTTTGTACGTGTTGAGAATTAAATTATCCTTTAATTACAAATTAACATTAATAGTATTATCTTTTGACCTGACTTTTGAGACCTCTTTATTTGATTAATTAATTTATTTGAAATTTATTTTAATTATTTTAAGAGCAATATGTATTCTAAATAATTGTATTTGATTGACATAATGATTTTATTTTATTTTTAATTTTAAATTTCGGCTTCTACGACGCTCTTATGAAAGTCAAGTAGAAATTTTAATAGGTATTGAAATATTTTATATTTTACTGCCAAGCTCAGGAAAATAAATGTTTAGAGCCACTGCGAGAAGAACGGGCGAGAAAATCGGGGACATTCTATTAAACCACCTATCTATAAGAGAGTAATAAATGGTGCGATAAACCCAAACTGTAGAATTTTTTTTTTTTTTTATGCCTGATATTTTAGCCTTTTACCAAAATCTCACCTGATGGTAAGTGATGATGTGGTCGAAGATGTTGTTCAGGCTAACCTAGAAGTACTGGCTCTCAAGGACAGCTGCCGGAACTCACCGTTAGGTGCATGGTGACAGATTTTTTACTTCAGGGTGGTAGCTAGCCAGGCGGGCATTCGCAAAATGCCCTACCACCATGCTATAACGACTGCCATCCTAAGACAACAACCGGGACCGACGGCTTAACGTGCCCTCCGAAGCACGTGCACGCTCAGTAGTAATGTCACTAGCGGTCACCCATCCAACTCATGACCGCGCGCGACGTTGCTTAACTTTGCTGACCGGTTGAGAACAGCTAAGTAAACTTCGCTACGAGCTCTTCAAAAGCGACCGGCTTTAACGGCACGTTAAGCCGGTCGGTCCCGGTTGTCGTCTTACGATGACAGTCGTTATAGAATGGTGGTTGGGCATTTTTCGAATACCCGCCTGGCTAGCTACCACCCTCAAGTAGAAAATCTGTCGCCAAGCACCTAACGGTGTGATCCGGCAGCTGTCCTTGAGAGCCAGTAATTCTAGGTTAGCCTGACCATCTTCCACCACATCATCACTTACCTTTAGGGGAGCTAGTGGTCAAAAGCTAACCTATTAGCATAAAAAAATATAAAACTTACTTACCAACATGCAAAAATTCAATCTAAACCTTTATACTAAAACAGTTTTCTTTGTTGTGCAATAAAATAATTCGATTCAAAATCTGACTCAATAATTGACCTTTGCCAACATGAAAACAAAAATGGCGCGAATTTATTTTTGTCTCGTCTGTTCTGTTTGAAGCAAAGAAAAATAAACTCCTGCATTCAGCCAAAAGCGTTGATGCTAATAGTCTATAATTTTAAGTATTTGTACAGTTTGGGCATTTATTACCCATTTTGTAAGCAATCTGGATCAGGAAACAAGTATTCCATTGATACTCTTTTGCTGATTCGTTTTCTTGATAAGACTATATCTTTTTTTATTCGAATGGGCTCGAAACTCACCGAGGTTGTGAGTAAATAGTTTTCATGTGATGACTCCTCAAGCAAATGCCGTTTTCGTAACTATTCATACCAGACACATTGCCAAGCTATCGCCTGTCACCTAATTGAATTAAATATTGTATTAATTGTATTATATTTTGAGTAACAAGACGTTTAAAAGTCGGCCAACTAGGGGCCATTGCCCCGAGCTTCTTGCACGTTCTTCTCGTAGTGGCACTATAAAATTTTTTGCTGAACGTGGATATAGAATGTAGAATATTTCAATTTTAAAAAGCACCTATTTTTTTCTATTTTCTTACCGCCTTTTTTATATTATTTTTTCGAGCCACATCACAACCATTTTAACCAACATATTTTTTAATATTCTAAGTGAGGATATGACTGTTTGTTTTATTATGTTATTGTGACGGAACAAGCGCAAGTCCCACCTGATGTTAAGTGGATTAACCTATGGCTATAACAGATACATTTTATCATGTGACGAATACCACTGCGCCCGTCACACTGAGACATACAGTTGTTAGGTCTCATGTGCCTGTAATTTTACTGGCTCTCGAGGTCTGCTGCCGGAACACCGGTTAGGTGCTTGGCGACAGATTTTCTACTTAAGGGTGGTAGCCTAGCGAGCATTTGCTAAGCGCCCTTCCGCTATGCGGTAAAGCTCAAGCCGGCGGTGGGGATTGAACCAGAGATCTCCATCACGGCAGTTTATAGCTATTACCGCTCGGCCATCATTGCTTAAAAGGCCATCATGCATTGGCGAAACCGATTTCGATGAAACTTCGAATATAGATAGTGTAGGTTCTGATCCTGATCACGTAGACTACTTTTTATCATCATCATCACATTTTATCATTGTTTTTGAAGAGAAACCGTGGGGCACAGCTAATATAATATATTCCTGAACTGTAATAAGAAGGTATTGACGATACCCTCTAAGAGAGACTTTGCTCAACAGGCCTGACACCTAGTAAAGATTGTTAAACTGTCATTTGGCTTGTGTAACATCTATTCTCTATATATATTTCGTATAAACACATCAAAGATTCGGACATATGTATCTGTTCGGTAAACTATGCATTCGGGTTGAAGCTTACCTCTAGGCGTATAGGGTTCATATTCGTGCGGACACGGATATGTTTACAATGTAATTTCTGGAACGTTCTGGCTCGACAGGTAGGCCAGATATAATTTATTTCTATCAATGCGCTCCTGACCTAGTTAACGCGAGGTCGCATGTTGTTTTCCGATCAAAGGTTTTAAGTGCTCTATTGATCTAGTTGACGCAAGGTCTAGTGTTGCTTTACGATTCAAGGACACTGCGTGCGCGGTCATGCTTATATTATTGACGTGAGGACGCGTTGAAAGTTCCTGTTCCGTCATACTGGGCGCGTGTGCTATTATCAGTAATTTGAATTTTGAATGTGATATAAATAACGTTAGGCCACGTACTAAAAAACTTCGTTCGTGTTGAACTGTGAACTTTGAGTCGGCTTTTTGGATAAAGGGAAGAATTATCTAAATAAACTAAGCCGAATAGTACTGCAGTCCTAAGAGGTTAGGGATTTTAGTATAATACTCTTCTTGGAGTTCACGGGCCACTAGTAGTAGAGTGGATCATAATTATTCTCCGTATTTACATACATATATCGGCTAGTTTCTTCCTGTGACTTCCAGGAACCCAGCCGAATACGCCACGATGCACGTGGTAAAGTTTGAGACAAAGGGGATTCTGGAAAAACCTCACTGCTTGCACACGTTTCTAATAGCATTTAACGGCTTTAGCATACATTTTTTATAGAAGAGCGTTGGTTTCCAAAACAGTATCGTCGTCCCTATGAGATATAAGTACTACGTTCATGATAAGCTATTCTTCTTCTTCTTTAGACGGCTCTAAAAGTAGCTATTCCTAACAAATAACGTGACGCGACTTTATGACAGCGGAGGTATGCGCGGGGCTAGTGCACCGCCACGTGGACTGACAGGTAAAACAAACCGCGCTAGATTACACATAGAAGAGCCACCTTGATCGCTTTTTAGTCTCTAATTGTAGATGGCGTGGCATTTAAACGATTTTTGTATGTATTGTGATATTAAGATAACGTTCAATTTCAAATTTATTTTAATTTATTTCCGTGTTACAAAAATATTGGCCTTAATTATCTTAAAACTATTCTAAAACTTGATAAAACATAATATAAAACTTTCAGATAGATAAAAATTAATAACTCTACCTCTCACGGTAGGATTCCTGTGTTTTTACCAATTTACTTAATTAATTAATATCAACTTGAATAACAAATAAATTATGTATAAAATAATTATTTAAATATTTTTTTTATAATATGAGTACGGATTTTATGCTCACTTTTCCTCCTTTTGCCCACATTATTTAATTATATCGAATCATCTTTTCTTTTCCGTCTGTGTTAGTTAAGAAATATCTTTAAGTTGTTTATATTCTTCTTGTGTATTGGTTCCCCGTGGGGTGCCGGGTTAGAATTGCAACGCCCCATATCATCCCGTGGGTGTCGTAAGAGGCGACTAACGGAAAAATACTGGAAGGTGGGCAGTAGCGCCTTCTAAAGAACTGCCATCTGAAACTGCGATCCACAATCCGCCTGCCAAGCGTGGGGATTATGGCAAATACCCCCTATAGAGGGGAGGCTGTGTTCAGCAGTGGACAATCCGGCTGATACAGTACAGTACAGTACAGCATTGGTTGCCAATGTTGTTTCATTCTATAAATAATTTATGTGGCAATAAACAAATTTTGATTTGATTTATATCCAGGTTCACTATTAAAATTCTCGTATTATTAGCGCAACTCTGCACCGACACTGCATAAACATCAAAGCTACACTCTAAAATGTATAATAATATTATGTAGATATCAGTACAGCCAATGCTTGTAGAGATCGCGAAATGTAGTACTTAGTATATACAACATTTAAATAACATATACTACAAAGTTAGAAAAAAATTTAACAAATGCACAAAAATATTTGATTTTCGTTAATCTGAAAATTTAAGAGGTTGCAATGTATTGCAATTGTTGCATGTATTGGGCGAGAAATGACCTGGGGCCCAACTTTTGAAAACTTTTATGGAAAACTAACGTCTTATTTCACTTTTAGAATATTTTTATGTTTGCAATAACGCAAGCTCTGCGGATTACATTACAAATTTACGAGAGGAAAAATTTTAATCCCCACATGACTTAAATTTTTCCTCTAGTAAATTTGTAATGTCATTATTTCAAGCTTAAAATATTGATATAGATCCATAACGTGGCTGTCACGAAACAACAATATTTATATAGCGCTATCTCTATCGCTCAAATTACTTGATTAATTGCGTGCAGCTCGCTCGCACATTGAAGTTCTTATGTAAGATTACTATAATTATATGTGGTAGTGCGAATTAAAATTGTTAATGTAAGGATAAAATAAGGCTGAATGAAGAGATGGGAGATATCCCCCAGACCGGGGAGGTTAAATTAAATTAAAATTCATTTATTTCAAATATGAATAATCTATATTGTAGTAATAGCTACACGTTAAATTAGCATTAATTAAATTTTAAGAATTAGAATTGTATTTATTGTCATATAATATTTTTTCTAATTAAATTTAATGACATATTAATGTCAATAATAAAATACAATAAAAAAACAAAATAGAAACAGAAAAGTCGAAACATCTAGGTGCTGCCTCATCTTAACTTATATTTAGGCTTCAAAGTCAAAGTTAAAATCATTTATTCAATTTAGGCGTCTACGACGCTCTTATGAAGGTCAATTACAAATTTTAGTATTGAAATATTCTACATTGTACTGCCACGTTCAGCAAATAAATTGTATAGAGCCACTGCGAGAAGAACGGGCAAGAAACTCGGGGCCATTCTCTTAAGCATCTTTTATAACAATGTGTTAGATACTTACTATATAATAGAGTTATTACAATATTTCTTTAAATTATGTAGGTGACAGGCGACAGCTTGGCAGAGGCAAAATTGTCCAGGCATTTTTGTCGTTTAAGTAATCAGAAACTGTGTAGTAGGATTTTTCAATCAGTATATTTTTCACGTGCAACTTGAATTTCCCTTCTGTGAGCGTTGTAATATGTTTGGGAACTTTATTATAAAACCGTACACAATTACCTAAGACTAGGCTTGCATTTGGAGTGCTCAATATGCAGCCTGGTCCAGTGCTGCATTATTGAGTAAAAAAGTGCAACATTGTATCAAGCGTAGTGCGTTTAAACCTTACACGCACTAAACTCTTTGAGGCCATTTTGAAGTTTTTATTTAAATATTTTGAAACTGAGGCGTGAGGTTATGACTGTGAAGAAGATTAGTTGCAAAATACGTGAACAAATTATTTGTAATAAACACAAAAGATAAAAGTTGTATATATTTTATTTTTGAACTAATGGGATTTCAACTTGAAAATCTGATATATGCCTTCTGAATATAATAATGATTATTTCTTTCTTTTAATCTATGCTTCTTGCTGTGTAAAAATATCTATAATTGACACTGTGAATTGACATTTACATCTAATGAAATGATTAATGTAACTTAATATAGAAATTGCAATTACCTGGATCATATTTTTATGTATAATAATGAATGGCAATGCTTATCCTCAGTGCACAGAGGAAGCATTGCCATACAACGTGGCAATGCGGCCACCATTTTAGGAACACTGCCTAATGGTAGCGGAATATTGGATTAGTTTTGTAGTAAGTTTAAGTTTTTTAGATGTTAATTTTGAAAATCACTACATAGTATAAAACAAAGTCGCTTTCTCTGTCCCTATATCCCTATGTATGCTTAAATCTTTTTAACTACGCAACGGATTTTTATGCGGTTTTTTTAGTAGATAGAGTAATTAAAAAGAAAGGTTTATATGTATAATAACATCCATTAAATAGTGGAGAATTATTGTTATTTTTGAGGTTTCTAATGTGATGTCGTAAATAATTACACTTTTTCCGCTTACATTGCAAACGCAGACTGAACCCTACGAGATTTATCAAAATAATGTACTAAGTATTGTACACATTGACAAAGTCTACAGAAAACTCTACTATGGTATATGTCTATCTCTAAAGGATATCCCACAATGAATTTTTTTTGTCATTTACTTTTTACGACAAATAATGGCTAATTTTCGAAGCGATTTTAACCAATATAACATTAATCCTTATCTAAATAAATACCTAAAATACATTGTTGATTTAATATAGATCAATATGGCCTTTTACAGCATATGATTTAAATGAATATTTTCGAAGATATTACACATTTAAAAATTGCGGGACGTAGCGTTTGCGGCGGTACCGGCCGGCCCGGGCGGCGGGAGCGTGTAGTAGTGTAAAAAAGTAAAATGTAAATAAGTAAAAATGTAGTGTATGAATTTAGATATTCCAAAGATCTTCGTGGGAAAGGAAATCTTCATGGTTTAGGGCAAGAAAAATTGTTTTACTCTAAATTTACTCTAAACGCGTGTGGGCCCCGGGCAGTAATGAATAAATCAAAACTACTGGATCGATTTAAATATTTTTTTCAGTGAATGACATAGGCTATATATATTTTATACCCGTGCGAAGCCGGATTGGGCCGCTTGTATATACATAATATACAAAAAATAATTAATGTATGTTAATATTGTAATAATGTGATCATATTTTTATGTATAATAATTAATGTACGTTAATATTGAAATAATGTAATATGTCTGAAATAACTTTAATTTTTACGAACTTTTGCGTACCATAGAGGTGGAATAAGGAGATCTTTGTACAATTAAGAACTTTTTTACCACCCAGGTTCATGCAATAAATTTGATGATATTTGAATTTGAAAAAAGAAATTAATTTGATTTTACCAATGTTACAGTATCACTTGTTGAAGCTTCCCGTGCAATCGCGCTTGCTTGTCATTGGATGGAGATGACGCGATAAACTGGTGACCAATAGTAGGCTGACCCCCACCCATTGTGAGGACGCTACGAATACGATACAAAACATGTCAATATTAAAAAAAACTTATTGATATGTTTGCATTTACGCCTGCTCTGCGGATTACATTACAAATTTACTAGAGAAAAATATATAGTCTTGTGCGGGATTCGAACCCGCGTCCATGCACCCCTACAGCCGGGGTATGCTTTGCCCGACTGAGCTAACATGACAATATGACTCATAACTCTAGTTATTGCTCTCGTTCTTCAACCATCCTATGGGAATGAAGCGACACCTATAGTTCAACTTGCGTTGTACTACAAACAAGACCAATTTTGCAATCGGTTTTAAAGTTGTAAATAATGGCGCAACCTTATAATTTTAATATTGTTATAAATAATATAATAAGAAATATTATATATAACTAGCGCCCCGCCCCTGCTTTGTACGGTTATTTAACAAAAATTATAAATTAAAACACTTCAATCAATCAATCAATAAGCCCTCTATCCTGAACTTCCGTCTGTTTTGAAGTATTTGTTTCCTCTTTTAGAGGATATCTCTAATTTCAGTGTGCCTTTTGGCATAGGCCTCCTCTAACATTTTCCATTGTGTTCGATCTCTGGCAACCCTTCTCCAGTAAGGGCCCGCTGTAAGCTTCAACTCATCTTCCCATCTCTTAAGTTGTCTTCCCCGTTTCCTTGTACCATCTCTGGGATACCAGTCTGTCACAATTTTACTCCACTTTTCCTGAGTACTCCTTAACATGTGGCCTGTCCATCTCCATTTTAGTTGGTCTATCTTCGTAAGTACATCCATAATTTAGGTCTTGGCTCTTATATAGGTGTTTTGTTTCCTGTCTTGTTTCATGATGCCTATCATGCTTCTCTCCATCGCTCTTTGACAGCATTGCAGCTTATCTCGGTGGTGTTTTGAAAGAGACCATGTTTCTCAGCCGTATGTGATATAAGGTAGAATGCAAGTGTTGTATATTTTCCGTTTTGTACCAACGCTAAGGTTGTTGGCCTTCATAATTAAAAAACTTAAAAAGTAGTTATTGTTACATATGGTATTGTGGATTTTTTTTGTAGATATTGATGTCCTCTATTAAATTGTAGTACATCCCTTTGCTCTATTGTCAACAATTTCCGCAGCGTGCGCGATATCACGTTCATTCTTCTTTTTTTTTTCACACGTTGGTTTACATTATCGTAGTTTTCATACGAGTCCCTAAGTTTTTGTAAATATTCTATACCCTATGTTCATCAGGGATAGTGTAGAATTCTAATGGTGATAGTTTTTTTCACATCGGTTCAGTAGTTTTTATGTTTATTCGTTACATACAAAAATACAAATCTTTCCTCTTTATAATAGTAGTTTAGATGTATATTTAAGTCTTATATTAACACATAGAATATTTTTCATCACCATCGTTACTTTTCATCATTTCTACGCGGGTGAAACCATGGGTCGCATATAGTATTAAAATAAGGAAAAGAAATGTATTCAATATAACAGAAAGATAACATTCTGTAGTATTGAATAACAAATATATTATTTATATATTATAGATAGATAGATAGATAGATAGAAACACTTTATTGAAACACCTTAAATATAAAAAAATAGTTAAAACAGAAACACAATGCAAAATAAGGTAACAATTGGCGGTCTTATCGCTGAAAGCGATCTCTTCCAGACAACCATTTGAGGAAGAGACATAACTGAAGAGAACCAAGGGATGGTGTTTATATAGATTATAAAATAGTACTCACAATGACACATAATTTCTAAAATACTACACACATTAAAATAGATAAAATAATATATATAGGTATATAAATATATCTAATATATACACGTATACAACATATATACATATAAGTATACACATTAATAATAATAAATACATAAGCATATAAAATATTATATATATAATAAACATACATAATTACATACAACTTAATCAATAAACATAATATATAAATAATGAATGATGTTATCAGTAGTATAAGACTAATATTAACAATGGAACAACGAATTTCAAAATTAAAATAAATAAATTATAGGGAGCTAACGAGTTTCAAGATAAAAGGCTTTCACACGCTCTTTAAAAACAGCTAGTGACTGAGCACGCTTAATTTCAAGAGGCAGTGCGTTCCATAGTCTAACGGCTTCAACAGTGAAAGAGTGATCATAAAACGAACTGTAGTGTGAGGGCATATTGAGCATAAGATTTTCCGATGACCTAAGATTACGCACATGAGAGGTGCTGCAATATTCGAAACGCTCTTGAAGGTAATGGGGGGATGTGGGATTGAATAAAACGTTATACAGAAGAGAGAGAATATGAGTATTCCGGCGATGACGAATGGGTAGCCACTTGAGCTTAGTGCGAAATTCAGAAACATGGTCGTATTTGCGCAAGCCAAATATAAACCGTATTGAGAAGTTTTGAAGGCGCTCAAGTTTATTTAAAAGGTCCTCCCTGAGGTCTAAGTAACAGGCGTCTGCATAATCTAAAATAGGGAGTAAGAGTGACTGTGCAAGCGCAACTTTAGTAGCAGTTGGTAAGAAATTTCTTATTCTTCTGAGAGATCCTGCAGAGGCAAATGTCTTGCGACTGACGGCTTCGATTTGCGGGATCCATGTTAGGCATTGGTCAAAAATAACTCCAAAATTAGTGACTGTTTTACTATAAGGAATTTGTACTCCCTCAAATACAACTGGCGTCAGAGTGTTCCAGTCTACGTTACAGATGGTTCGTGAACTACCGATAATTATAAGTTGTGTTTTTAGTGGATTTACTTTTAGACCATAGGCTTTGCTCCAGTCTGATATGTGTTGTAGATCATTATTAATGGCATCAACGGCTTCTGCTAAATTATTCAGTGAGGCCTGCGAGTATATTTGGAGATCGTCTGCATAGAGATGGTAGGAAGAAGTAATACTTTGGGATATTGAATTTATAAAAATTGCAAAAAGAAGAGGAGATAATACGCCGCCTTGAGGTACGCCAGCAGTTATGTTACACCAAGAAGAAAATTTCTCATCCAGGCGAACCCGCTGCCGGCGCCCAGACAGATAACTGTGAAACCAGTCAATAGCCGTTGGAGATATGTTAGTAGAGCGAAGTATGGCCAAAAGGATATCGGAGTCAATGGTATTAAATGCGTTGCTAAAATCAAGCAGTGACAACACAGTCAATTTTCCGTTTTCCATTCCGAAACGGATATCATCTGTAATTTTTACGAGAGCAGTTGTTGTACTGTGACCTGGCCGAAATCCAGACTGGAAAGGATTAAGAAGATGGTTAGTGACAAGGAAGGAGTTTAATTGTTTGTGGACAAGACGCTCAAGGACTTTGGAGAGAAAAGGAAGAATGGATATGGGTCTGTACTCAGAAAAAGATTTAGGATTGTGTTTTTTTGGAAGTGGAATGATTTGTGCATCCTTCCATAATGATGGAAATGCACTATTTGAAATGGAATAGTTAAGAATAAAGCAAAGAATAGGAAGAATTATGTCCAGAATAGGGATAATCATGTTCCGACTAATGCCATCGACTCCAACTGCATTCGACGCAAGGGACAGGGCACTCTTCCTAACATCACAAGCGGTAAATTGACTAAAGAAAAATTGAGAATGGTCAGGAGTTGCAATATTAGAAAGATGTTGTAATGTTGTTACTTTATCAGATGCCAGTAAGCTACACGATAAAGAGAAATGATTATTTAGGGCATTGATATCAAGATTATTAGAGTCTGACGTTTGGCGTGATTTACCGACTCCTAACGACCTGAGGAACTTCCAAACCTTAGCTGGGTCCTCATTTTCGACAGATTTATGGATATGGCGACGTTGTGCATCTCTACACACCCTATTGCAGCGATTCCGAATCTGTGTGTACTTTTCTTTGTTAACATCGTTGGGCTCACATTTATATTTGGATTTTGCCACGGACTTTTTATGCATGAGCAGTTTGATTTCATTGACAAGCCACGGTGCAGGTTGATGTTTAATCTTAATTGGTCGTAGAGGAGCATGTTTGTCGTAAAGTTGAGTAACAAGGGAATTAAAAATGGATACTTGATCATCAATGGACTCCGCATTTGTGACAGGTGACCAATCAATTTTCTTAGCATCCGCAGTGAAGAGTTCTTGGTTCATACCGCTAAAGTTGCGCTGCAGAATAATTGTAGGCTTCGGCTTAGGAGGTCTAATCTTGTAGGAAAGGAAAATCAGGTCATGATAGGAAAAAGCATCAGCAGACAACTGACCGTGCTTCGCAACATGCGATAAAGATGAGACAATTATTATATCGAGAAGGGACGGAGTGCAATTAGGAAAATAATGAGTAGCGTTAGATGGAAGAAGGTGCATATTGCTTGAATTAATTATGGATTTAAGACGGGATGAACGATGGTCATTTTTTATAAGACAAGTATTAAAGTCACCCATGATAATGGTGTGACTATATGAAGGAGAAATATCTTGTAGGATTGCTTCGAATGAGGCAAAATACTGAACATCGTTAGAAGGGCTATAATAGACTCCGAGAAGAATTTTGGTGTGAGATAGAAGTACTTCAATGAAAAGGTGTTCACCTGCATTTAGCGGTGGAGGCTGTGATGACATGCTAACAACTGAAAAGGAAATATGAGCTCGTAAGTAAATAGCTACTCCACCGCCGCGGCCGCTGGTGCGATCATTTCTAATAAGGCGAAATCCAGGTAAAGGATATAAGATCGATGGGAGACATGGTTTAAGCCAAGACTCGGAGACCATTATAGCGTGAATGCTTTTATTATCAAAAGACGCCAGCATATCTGGGAAATGAGCCGGAATACTTTGGGCATTAATGTGAATAACATTAAGATTTTTTGGTTCATCAGAAAATACTGTTTGCAAATTTTCATATAAAGAAGGGATACTAATAAAGCTATCGTCACTGTTGCTACCTTCAGAAGAGTTGAAACTTATATAAGCATCACTGTTATCGTTGCTCGAAACAGACATCATACATAAAATAAATACAAATAATATAAATTACAAAATATGATAAATAATATATAAAATTATAATTATATTAAATCTAATAATCTAGGCTCTACTGATTTACCGACTCCACCCGCCGGTAGCCAGTATTAAAAATAATATTATAATATACAAACTTTACAGTTTCTAACTGGGCAAGTAGTTCTAAGAGATTATAATAACTCAAACAAAATACAAAATATCATAGAAATATACCATTGACACTAAAGAAAAATGCCATCCACAAAAATGACCAAATGATAAACATCAAGCTAAGGCAAAAAAAAAAAAACTTTTTTGGCATAACGTGATAATAAGACTTTGACATTTGGCTATGGCACATGGATATCAATCAAAGTCACGAACTAATAATTTTATTTACTTGCTCAGTGCCACGAACGAATTTTATTGTACCCTGGCAGATACTGAAGATATTTTTTTTTAGAAGGGTACCGTATACCGCATTTTATATAAAACAAATGTATCGCGGGTACACTGAGTCACAATAACTTAGACATCGTTCACAAAGTTCTACAAGATATACCTGCGAGACCTCACTTTTTATGTGCAGCCCGGCGGCTCCTGGGTGCCGCTTCCTTAACCTCTTTGGCGGTTGGAACCACGGCAGGCGTGGCCTGCACGTCTACCTTGTCGAGCTCCGCCATGCAAGATACCCGATGCCGCGCTCCATTGGTGCCGACAACGTAAATAGAGCCTTCACGTGTCCAGCATTTATTTACACCAAACCTCTGCCTTGCAGTCATGAATGTATCATGGCGTGACTTCGTGAGAAACTCAGATAAAGTAATGCCAGATCCTTTAAACTGAGTTTTGGCAAACCAAATCTTGCTACGCATCGTCATGTCATGCAGCTTCAAGAGGATTGGCCTTGGCTTTTCTGGTGAAGACTTGCCCATCCTGTGGCAACGACTGATTTCAGTGACTGCAAAGTCTGTCAGTTTCAAGTGCTCAACTATTGCACTCACTACAGCTGAACAAGTTTCTTCCTGCTTTTGTTCTGGAAGGCCATGCAACAGTAACATTTTCCGTCGACTATGCATCTCCAAACAATCAGTTCTACGATCCAGGAGCTCCACTTGACCTTGCAATGCCTGAAGTGCAATCATCATGCTTGACTTGAAGAGGTTGAAATCGGCTGCCAAGCTAGTGCTAGTTGGTGTAGTAGAGGTCTTGTGCAATTCAACATTGAATTCCTCCATCTTGGCTAGGAACAACTGACGCATTTCTGACAAAGAGTGTTTTATGTCTTCCATCTTGTATAACCAGTGACTGTGGTCTTGATAAAAAAATAGTGAAGTTGCAGTTCTCACAAAAACAAGCTTGTAAGTAAAGGATTAAAGCTTTCCGGCGGGTAATGTACTCCTAATTTTATATACACATAAGAATTAGACTGAAATATGTATATAATATAATAATTTTGGAAATTAAAGTAAGAGAACTTTTCAATGTGTGCTTTCTTGTAACTACCCTCGGCGAGAAGCGAATTATATATATATTTGTAATATTAATTTCTTTTTAAATAATATTTCTTATGCAAACTCTCTCGAGAAAATTTTCTTGATCGCGCGCTGTAACAGTCAGACCTCCTGAGGATGCTTCGTGAAGAAGCGTACACTTCGAAAATTTTCTTCCATTTTGTAAACATCCGGAATACGTCCAGAGTTGAACAAAGGCTTCCCCCATTAAAGATGGGGGGTTTTGCTATAATCCCCACGCTTGACAGGTGTCCTGGGGATTGCAATGTAAGATGACAGTTGGTGAACTGTCATCTTTGAAGAAGAAGGCGCTGCTGACCACCTTCTGTTTTTAACCAGCTTAAAATGGGAACAGGTTCTCAATTCGACTTTTTTTTATATTTATTACCCTATAACGTTTTACAGAGATAAAGATAAAGATAAAGATATATTTATTGTTCAAAACATGGGTAAATTATACATAATATAATGGTTATGCACAGAGTTGTTGGGTTTAAAATTGTTCCACCATGTTTTGCCTATGCAGGCGTACAATTTTGACGAGATGGAGCAACCGTACATTCTTATTGAGATTAAATATAAAATTAAGCAATTATAACATTATTACACCTTATAAATAAAATATTAAAAACTATTATTTCACACTAAACACAAAATACAATATATCAATGTCATCCAGAATTTTTATAATGTCATATTTTCAAATTATATTTCAATTAAATTTTATAAATATATTGATTATGTCATTGGTTAATTGTCAATTATTGTTAATTAAAATTTATCATTTAAAAAGTCATACACATTATAATAACATTTATCAACTAATAATTTTTTACATTTAATTTTGAATGCATTGATATTTAAATCTATCAACAATTTTGGGATTTTGTTATAAATTCGTGGTGCCATACAGACTGCACTCTTTCCCAGAAGAGCAGTGCTGCCTGAATATTGGCATACTATATTGTTGTCACGTCTGTTTCTCTCTACAAAGTCGGATAATTTTGGAAACAATTCGGGGTTTGTTTTAACAAATATAGCTATTTCCAGTATATACAAAGACGGAAGGGTCAAAATTTTATGTTTTTGAAAGTATGGCTTACAACTTTCTATTGTTCGAAGCCCAAACATTCAGACAGAGTGTACCGATTTTGATGTTTTTAGTTATATTCGAAAGCTGGTGCTTGTAATGTGGTCCCATATAAATTTGAATTAGATGTGACGAGTAGTATTTGAGTTATCTCTGATAATGCGTATTTTCAAAATGCCCGCCTGGCTAGCGACCACCCACAAGTAGAAAATCTATATAATATATATTTTGAAGCGCTCGCAGCGAAGTTTACTTAGCTGCTCTCAACCGATCAGCAAAGTTAAGCAACGTCGCGCGCGGTCAAGAGTTGGATGGGTGACCGCTAGTGACTTACTACTGAGCGTTTCCGTGCTTCGGAGGGCACGTTAAGCCGTCGGCCCCGGTTGTTGTCTTAGGATGGCAGTCGTTACAGCATGGTGGTAGGGCATTTTGCGAATGCCCGCCTGGCTAGCTACCACCCTCAAGTAGAAAATCTGTCGCAAAGCACCTAACGGTGTGTTCCGGCAGCTGTCCTTGAGAGCCAGTACTTCTAGGTTAGCCTGAACAACATCTTCGACCACATCATTACTTACCATCAGGTGAGATAGTGGTCAAAGGTTAACCTATCAGGCGTAATAAAAAAAAATCTATAGCCAAGCACCTAACGGTGTGTTCCGGCAACTGTCTTTGAGAGGCAGTAGCTCTAGGTTAAGCTTGTGACCACATCATCACTTACCATCAGGTGAGATTGTATATTATATTTTTTTTATTTCAGCAATAAAAATAACGAAAAAACAAAAAGCATTGATGGTGTACTATATTCACTTGTCGGTGTAAAATGAACAAAAGACAACTGTATTGATGGTTTGATTTATTTACTTTTTTGTTGAGTACTGCTCTCACCTCTGGGACGGCTCTGCCAAATACCAACTTGAGGCACTAGAGTCGAATGAGAGACGCGCCAAGAGGTAGCGACTTTCTGGACGAGTTTCGGCTGCAAAACCTCGAGCACCGCCGTAAAGTCGCTTGTCTATCGGTCTTTTACCGAATACATTTCGGTGAATGTACACAAGAACTGCACGACTTGGTTCCGCCCTCCCCCTTTTTCCATCGGACGTCCAGACAAACGAAGAGGCGCAATCCGTACATGGTTGAAATTCCCAGGAATCGTAGGTACGAAGCGCTCGTTCCACACAATATGGGTGTCTTCAAATCGAGAGTAAAAAGGTTTCTTCTAGGTAAGCGTGCTCCATCTTAGACTACATCAGGCAGGGTGTGGTCAAACGCAAACCTATTATGAATAAAAAAAATATGTTACGGTTGAAAATAATTGATATTTCCATTTGCAACTTTAAAAATAACAATAAAGGTAGCTATCGGTGACATATCGAAATCACAATATGCTTGGGTTTAAAAATGCCGCTTATGTAGGTCACAAAAGGAGCACGAATAAAAAATAAAATGTATTGTCGATGGTCGTGACGACGGGTGGGTAGATTTCCGACAAATGGGTGGTAATACAGAATGAAACTGTTTAATTTTTTTTTTTTAATGCTTGATTAGTTAGTCTTTGACCACTATCTCACCTGATGGTAATTGATGTGGTCAAACATGTTGTTCAGGCTAACCTAGAATTACTGGCTCTCAAAGACAGCTGCCGCAACACAACGCTAGGTGCTAGGCAACAGCTTTTTCACTTGTATATCCATCCAATGGGATGTCGTAACAGTTGACTTGGAGAAAAAATATGCCGAAGAAGCAGCGTAGCAGCATGCATCACATGGACTATGTGAGTCGGGTGTTGCTGCACATTAGGCTTGTTTTTGACACATAAAAAACAATTTATTGCTATTACCAAAACTATATTATGTAATTTTAGAGGCTATAGGGCTATGCTCAGCTTGTGCAATGTTTATTCCTTCATGAGCAACACTGCATTGTTTTTCAGCATATTCCCACTTAGAAGGGAGTTAGCTGCTTAACAGCATGCACTTTGACGATGTGAGATGGGTGTTGCTGCACATTATAGTTATTTTAGATTTATAGAGGGAAAAAAGCGAAAGTTTGTGAGTGAGGATGTGAGCGTATATGTTTGTCTCTCCTTCACGCGGAAACGGCTGATCTAATGTGATCTGTATCGTGTGTATTGTATCAGCCTTATTGTCCACTGCCTGCCTGGTTTATGCCATAATCCCCACACTTGGCAGGCGTCTTGGGTATCACAGTGTGAGATATCAGTTCCTCAGATAGCGCTGCTGCCCACCTTCTTGTGTATTACCCTTAGTCGCCTCTTACGACACCCACGGATATAGATGGGGGGGTGACATTCTAGCCTCGCACCCCATGGGCTCCTAATGTGATCATTACACACTATTACAGACAGAACATTCTCACACGATGTTCCAATTTGTTGCTACCAGAGCCACAAATTAACTAAGAATCCTCTTGAATTAGTGTATTTTTCGTGAGTGAAACCGTAGACAGAAGCTAGTGAATATTTGATAGCCTTCTATCCAAAAAACTGATTCTCACACAAGATCGTCAAATATTTCAATCCGAAATCTACCAGAAAAAAAGGTTAAAGGATTTCGAATTTCGAACATCTAAATACATGCACAGAACGAATGGCGCACATTTGTCTCCCTGCGCGACGCCGCGGTTGTATTTAAAAAAGGAGCAGTTTTTATTTTTTATTTTCGAAAAAAGAACGCTGCGTTTTGTTTCTGTTGCGCTTGGCCGCGCTTGGAGATAAAACGATCGATATGTCGCTGTCGTAGTTTGAAATATGACGCTTTACATTTTTATTAGAGAGTTTAGAGCATATTACTTTTATTTTATAAGGTAACTAGCGACCCGCCCCGGCTTTGCACGGGTATATCTTCGAAAATATTAATTTAAATTACATGCTGTAAAGGACCATATTGATGTATATTAAATGCACAATGTATTTAAGGTACTTCATTGGATAAGGATTGATGCTGTATTGCTCAAAATCGCTTCGTAAATCAGTCATTATTTCTCGTGAAAAGTCAAGGATAAAAATGGTTATAGTGGGTTATCCCTAACAGATAGACATATAATATCGCAGATTTTTTATAGACCTTTTTAAGGTGTACCTACAATTCTGTACTACATTATTTTGATCTATGTCATAGGGTTCAGCCAGCAGCGTTTGCAAAGTACAAAAAAAGACGTTTATTTACGACATCACATTAGAAATTTCTAAAGTGATAAGTGTTTCTCTACTATATTTTGCATAAATATACATATAAACCTTTTTCTTGAATTACTCTACTTAATAAAAAAAACGCATTCAAATCCGTTGCGTAGTTTTAACTTGAACTAATCAGGGCGCTAATTCGTTTTGGTGTCATATTAACCGGAACTTCCAACGTTGAACAGCCTCCTTCATTACGGGAAGGTATGCCGTAATCCCCACGCTTGGCAGGCGTCTTGGAGATCCCAGTGTATTGTAGCAACTCCTCAGAAGGTACTGCTTCCGGTATTACCCTTATTGTCTCTTACAGTATCCACGGCTGGATGACTTTCAAGCCATGCCCGGCTAATTAATGAGCAAATGGAGCAGCGAAAATACTCATAGGCCATATTAATAACAGTTCGTTCAGAAAATTCTATTTCCTACGAGATGCACTGAGTGTGTCATCTGAGGTTTTAAAACTTACATATCATACATCTGTTATATTATTATTCTTCACGCTGTCCTCCAACCATACACAAATCAAAGTAGGCTAATCATTGTTTTGCTCTGCTAAGGCCCCTTATTACACTATAATAATTATATAACATAAAATCTAGTAGAAACTGATAAATCTTGCCCGCTATAGACTTAGCATATGCTAAGTCTATAGCAGGCCAGATTTATCAGTTTCGCACTGCACGAAGATATTTTCGTGCAGAGAGTTACACTATGTTGGGGAATAGCTGATAAATAAGAATAATATATATATGTGACTTACATATCAGCTTTTGTAACTATTTGATGATGTAAAAACTATGGAGGGTAAAGTGGAGAATCATATCTGTACATGAAAAAGTGTCCGTCCAAATGCATTAAATTAGGGTGGCGCCACATTAACATCTGGGTAAATTTTAAAGGAAGCGCCAAAATCAATAAACGTATATACTATTCACAGCTCACGAAATAAAATCACTCTAGCTACACCTTTTCCTATAATAATTAGTTAAGGTTATATTTACTACATTACTTTCTACTACACAAGTAGTTGAAATTTTCATTAAGCAGCTACTATAGTGGACAATATTTTTTTTTTAACTCGGAATACTTCAATTCGTCTACAATTGCTACATTCATACGATACCCTTTGTCTACACCAGCGCCATTCAGGAAGGTTTTTGAACTGTTTTTTATATACTCGTACTGTTCTTACCTTCTTCTCTTTTTTTATGTTTTTGTGACTGAACAAGCACGAGGCCCACCTGATGTTAAATGGTAACCACTGCCTATAACAGATGCATTTCATCACAAGTGACGACATGCACTGCGCCCGTTACCCTAAAACATACAGTTGTTGAGTCTCATTTGCCTATAAATTTACTGGCTCTCAAGGACAACTGCCGGACACACCGTTAGGTGCTTGGCGACAGATTTTCTACTTGAGGGTGGTCGCTAACCAAACGGGCATTCGCAAAATGCCTTTCCACCATGCCGCGGCGGGATTCGAACCATGGACCTGCTGCGCGGCAGTCCATAGCCAATGCCACTGAGCTATCACTGCTTCAAAAATGCTACAGTATTAAACTACGACTCTTTGTCAATCCTTTTACTTTACACTCAACGAATGGATTTACAAATTCTGAGTAAAAACATTAAAAAATTAACTATCAAATGACAAACCAAGTCCAATTTAACTACATTACAAATAAGAACTATTCCAGTGTTATATGTGTTATATTTCAGTAACCAGTTTTTTTTAATATAGACATTTAACCTTTTTCCTAAAACTGCCTACTCCAACAACATTCCCATTCCTTCCGCCCGTTTGAAATTAGAAAAGGATGCGTGGATATGTTTTTTTATCGGCCAGTTATGAGAGCTGTCTCTGGCAGGCAGGATCATAAAGTATTTAGAAATGATATTACCGAGACATCTCCGGTTATTTTGAATATTTACTTTAATACCTCCACTTGTTTTTTTTTTATATTATTCTCATAGAATGGAACGGCATTTTTATATTCTTTTTAATATTTTAAGACGTCCGGGTGTCCAGGCCTTTGCCGCTGATCGTAATCTATATAAAAAGATGATATCGTCTTTTGAAAATGAGGAATGGCAGATGTAGTTATTGAGGGTAGCCTGTTTTTTTGTTGGTAAAATTTATGTTTGTGGAGGCAATAATCAAATCGAATTAGGGTTGAAACTGGGTGTTCCTTTTATGAAAATCTAATAAAGAAGTGTCTATAATTTAAAAGTAGTGCTACTGATTGTTTTGAGAGCGCTTTAATTAGTTTTAACAAATTGTTAACCCCGTGGGGTGCCGAGATAGGATCTCTTCCCCCCATTTCTGCGCGTGGTTGTCGTAAGAGGTGGCCAAGGAAAAATAACAGACGGTGGGAAACAGCGCCGTCTGAGGGGGCTGACTACTACTGTGATCCCCGAGACGCCTGCCAACAGTAGGGATTATGGCAAATCCAAACAAGAAGGGAAACCTTGTTCAACAGTGGAGGTTCTGGTTGAAGTGACGATGATGATGACTGTTTTTAACCGACTATTGGCAAAGGCGGAATAGGGTAGTTGACACAGTCTAAAATAAAATACAATGTAATGTTAACAGGATAGTAGTTAGAGCACATAACTCGATGAAATTAATAAATTACTTATTCTACATTGGATTAACTTTATTTTGAATAAACAAAATGTGTTTAAATTTTCTGTAAGTCACGTGATTTCAAATGGAAGTAAAGACGGAAATGATGTCATATGGACAAAAACAAAGCCACAGATTAGTTAATAGTAAGAGAGTTTGCTTCCAAAAGTTTTGACAGTGACAGTTGACATTAGTCATTGCTAATAGCAAGTAGCTCACAAAATGTCGCATCACTTTAGATTTACTATTTAGGCCCCTATTACACTATCAAATCCATTGGATCCCATATATTTAATAGTGTAATGCGTACATTTGACTCACTTATTTTTGATCATATTTCGCCGTGATATTTGATCAAAGATCAGCATAGATAATAAAACCACTCCAAACTCGGAACAAGAATCTATCATAACTCATAGTAATACAACTTTAAACAGTTGGAAAAGCGTATGTTTATCATTATTTTTATTCCGATGTCACTGCACACCATTGTCTCGATCACTTGAAAGTGTTTACATTTCGGGACTACAATAATGTTCAATAAAATTGTGATTTAAGCCGTTTAAACTTATTTAATTACCATGTATAAAAATAATCGACAATGCTGCCACTCATGTATCCGTGCTTCAAACAGTGTTGGTTCTGTCTATGCTTTATTTGAGTAAGTATGTACGTACCCCCTACACTATGGTACACGTTCTGCCGAACTACCTTTATAATCGATTCTAATATCGATTATGCACGACAATACAACAGGCAAGCAAAACGTATTACATATATTGTAGCACTATTTGTTTTTGTACTAGTGACGTCATAAGCATACAGGCCGCCATTGAATAAGTTTTTAGCGCCAATTTTAAAAGTTGAAATAAAAAGATGAATTTCTAGTAGTTCAGGACTCATAAAAAAATTATTAAAAATGTTAGGTGTATATTTCAGTGTCCTAAATAATTTAACATACTTTAAAAAAACAAGTCAACAACCCTATTGTCCAGGCATTTTTAAGTAATCACAAACTGTGTAGTAGGATTTCTTAATCAATATGTTTTTCACGTGCAACTGGAATTTCCCTTCTGTGAGCGTTGTAATATGTTTGGGAACTTTATTATAAAACCGCACACAATTACCTTAGAAGAACCATTTATTTGTCTTTGTGAATCTAAAACCTGGCACCGCTATTTTATTTTTATTCCTAGTGTTGTAATCGTGATTGTCACTATTTAATTTAAATTTACTATTTTTTTACGAACATACAAATATTTTCTAACATACTGTAAATATACTGTTTTGAAGCAATGATGGCCGAGCGGTAATAGCTATGGACTGCTGTGCCGCAGTACCCTGTTTCGATCCCCACCGCCGGCTTGAGCTTCACCGCATGGTGGAAGGGCATTTTGCGATTGCCCGCCTGGCTAGCTACCATCCTCAAGTAGAAAGTCTGTCGCCAAGCACCGAAAGGTGTGTTCCGGCAGTAGTCCTTGAGAGCCAGTGAAATTACAGGCACAATGAGACTTAACAACTATGTCTCAATGTGACGTGCGCAGTGCAATTCGTGGGTTGTCATGAATTGCAACTGTTATAGGCAGAGGTTAATCCACTTAACATCAGGTGGACCTCGAGCTTGTTCCGTCACAATACCATAAAAAAAATAAAAAAATACACAGACTTGGTAAGGTTAAAATGTCAATTTCTTTAAAAATAACTCTCAAAAGTCTCTTACAAGGAGATCGCCCATTTTTCGTACATATATAAACCCCACTACCAAAATTACAAGCGTCTTTGTTAAAGTTGTTTTTTCTATTAATGGTTAAGGATCAAGTATTTTCTCTAAATAGTGGAATTTAAAAGTTTAACCACACGTGGATACAACATTAAAAATTCCATTATAGTACTTACATAAACCAAAACATTTTTTTTATGTTAGTGTGACGGAACAAGCTCGAGGCCCACCTGATGTTAAGCGGATTAACCTCTGCCTATAACAGATGCATTTCGTCACCAGTCACGAATCGCACTGCGCCCGGCATAGTTGTTAAGTCTCATGTGCCTGTAATTACACTGGCTCTCAAGGACTGTTCCGGAACACACCGTTAGGTGCTTGGCGACAAATTTTCATTAGCTTAAAACTTGTTAAGTAAGGACTACTTAGTTAATTAGCTTTAAACTTGTTAAAAACCATTAGAGACGCATCCCTAAATAAACTTTAGTAAACATTAATATATTTTTTTTGCTATGCTCATGGTGAACGCATAATGCATCTAAATCATCGCGAAATGCATCTGTTATAGGCAGAGGTTACTTCTTAACATCAGGTGGACGATGTGCGTGATCCCTCACAATCATTAAAAAACGAACCCTATTTTAACTTTACTTTCGTTATCTTTAAACGAAAACATTACAAAATCACAAAATCACAAATATGCGATAGGAAAAATTTAAGTCATGTGCGGGATTCGAACCCGCGTCCATCCACCCCTTGAGCCGAGGTATGATCTAACCAATTGAGCTAACATGACATGACTTCATAACTCAAATCTGTCCTATCGTTCTTTAACCATCGTATTGGGATGGAGCGACATCTATAGTACCACTTGCGTTGTACTACAAACAAGACCAATTTTGCAATTGGTTTTTTATACTTGTAAATGATGACGCAACCTTATAATTTTAATATTGTTAGGTTTGCAATAACGCCTGCTATGCGGATTACATTACAAAACGAAAACATTACTTATATATTTATATAATCCAATACATCAAACACTAATCAATACAAAATGAATGCGCTCAATAATGCGATCAGATGAAATAAAATCAGAACAGGTTTTCCACCTTAGATTCTGCCTCTATGCTGATTTTGATTTGATTAGGGACTATTTTCAATCGCCGGATAGTGTTTTAAGGAGCGTTAAATCATAGCCCGACTAAATTCAAAACGAACATCTGTTGTCATTTCCGTGACTACTTATTGCTCATGTAAATTTGTCTACGTTATACATACGAGTAAAATAGTTGAAATTTTTTTTTTACCTATAAATGGAACCGACTTCAACACTCATATGTGTGAAATAGCTTGTTGAAGTCGGTACTATGAGCAAAATATTGTGATAATTACTTTGGAAGGGTTACTTTTAGGTACTAGTGAACAATAGCCATTATTTTTTTGGAAAAAAAAATATTTTTTATAAATGGAACCGACTTCAACACTCATATGTGTGAAATAGCTTGTTTGAAGTCGGTACTATGAGCAAAATATTGTGATAATTACTTTGGAAGGGTTACTTTTAGGTACTAGTGAACAATCGCCATTATTTTTTTGGAAAAAAAATATATTTTTTACCTTTTTAGTGACCCTTACTGCTTATGGAATCGATTGTCATTCACTGTTAACGACTGTATCATCTAGATAGAAAAATACTTTTCAGTTATTGGAGTGTAACTCAAAAACGGCTTGACCGATTTTGATGAAATTTAAATGGGACCACACGGCAAGTACCTTCTTTCAAATAAAAAAGAATCACCAAAATCGGTTTACCTAGTCAAAAGTACAGACGAATTGAGTACCTCCACCTATTTTTGAAGTCTGTGAAAAATCCGCGCTTATTTATAATATATTTGTAGACTCACAGCCTTAGAAAAAGCCTGCTAATCACTGTGTAACAAGTGAATAGCTAATCACTCACTAAATCCCTAATCAGTCCTGAAATATTTCTTACTAATTAACGTTAAGTACTTAGTTAATCAGTCGCTAATGAGCTATTACAAAATTACAAATATACGATAGGAAAATTTTTTTTGTCGCTCCATCCCAATACGATGGTTAAAGAACGATAGAAAAGATTTGAGTTATGACGTCATGTCATGTTAGCTCAATTGGTTAGAGCATACCCCGGCTCAAGGGGTGGATGGACGCGGGTTCGAATCCCGCACATGACTTAAATTTTTCCTATCGTATATTTGTGATTTTGTAATGTAATCCGCATAGCAGGCGTTATTGCAAACCTAAAAATATTAAAACTGTGAAGAGATGTTGGATCTGTATCTTTGACCGTATCTATCACGGGGAGTGTTCCGAGATACCTGCAGCTGAATTTTTCCATAAGACGTCCCGATAGAGCATAATGTTTCATCATTTTCCTGTCGACATGTGGTTCTGGATATTCTAAATTTCATGTCAAAATTGGCGACGGTAGAACCATACTGATCCAAGTATCGTTTTCATTATATTGAGAAAAAGAAGGAAACGCATTTGAACTTGTTTTAAAAAATACGTGATTTATTATGCTTTAATCTTTATCGAAATGATGGCTTATATGTCAGACTAAATAAAAAAAATCTATACTAAAATTATTTTGATTAAAAGTAGTCAAAATGTTAGTTTCTGCAGAAAAAAACCAGACTAAAAAAAATTATGATGAAAAATTTAGGTGTTCAGCAATATAAGGCGCTTTTTGTACTTGGATCAATGTGGCATCAATTGAATATTTTTTTCCTTGCATTTGTTGCATATAACTCCAATATAGAAAAAATGTCACTTGGATCAGTATGGTTCTATTATTCTTAATGTAATTAAAGTTAAAACGGCGTCATTTATAACCGTCATCTGTCAATGGCCGCGAATTTCCATCAATAACACATACATTTATTGTTTAAGGCCTACTTTACACGATGCCATTTGAAATGTATGCAATCAAAAACTTACATGTACAAAATTGCTTCAAGTGAGACTTCCTGGGGAACTCCCAATCCCGGAACACCGTCCTGGTGCACCAGGATTTCCCAGTTTTGGCTTTATTCTTTATTTTATTTCTAAGGCCACTACCAATATAGGGTTAAGTCGATATGCGCTAGTGGTTACATATTTGAGCCTTCGTGTAGAGACGTTGGGTCCGTGGGGACCGGGAGCTCATCGTATTTTACAAAACTTATCAGAGCGCTTGGTCGATGCGACGCGTGATCAAAATGCTGGCACCTATTTGGCTCAAAGAATAAGCATTGCAATTCAACGGGGCAATGCTGCCAGCATGCTGGGCACGCTGCCAACTGGAAGTGGGCTGGAACATTTGGACCGCATGTGAGTTTGCAATGATTTGTAAGTTGTCTAAATGCTTTTATTGTAGTAGCTGTAGTGTTGTATACCGTTCGAAGTATTTTGTTAATAAAAGCATACCGCCGGTATAAAAAAAATGTCGGTTAACTTTATACTGTAAAACATAAAAAAATGTGATAAGCTGTTGTTATCATAGTACATCAAACATAGTAGTAGATTTTAAATTTGTTGGATTCTTGTCGTGAAAAAACTAAAATTTCTTGGTGTTGTAGTGGTAAATACATACATAAATTCATGCCTCTTTCCCGTTGAGGTAGGCAGAGAGCACAGATTTCCACTTACTACGATCCTTACATATCTCTTTTGCTTCATCTACCATCATCAATCCTTTCATATATGAGCGTCGGTTTAGGGTACTCCTGACCTGGCCTTTTTTCAGAACGTCTTCAATCTGATTTCGGAACGTTCGCCTAGGTCATCTCCTTCCAACACTTCCGTTCACTTGTCCCACGTATACCTGTTTAGCCATTCTCATTTCATTCATTCTCTGCACATGTCCAAACCATCTTAACATACCTTTCTAGATTTTTGTTACTACATCCTCATTCACACCACATCGTTCCCTTATCACACTATTCCTTATCCTATCACTCCGTTTGACTCCAATCATGCTCCTCAATGCTCTCATCTCCATAGTTTAAAAATAAAAAAAAATTAAATTCGGGTTGTACCAAAAATCAGATTAACTAAAGTACAGAAACAAGATCGTAATTCGAAAATACTGATGTACCTACCTATATATAAATTACCAAAAAGCTTGACCACCTTAAAATATAGTTTGTTCAAACTAAAATTTCAGAACTTTTTTGAAAACAATCCCTCCTACACATTAAAAGAATATATGTCAATGCAGCTTTTAGAATCTTTGTTCTTAGGACAAGCGCAAACGTGCTAACTGCAATTTGTATTTATCTGTATTAAGTGTAAAAATGTTATGATTATTACATTTGAATCAATTATTTACAGACGTAATTAGAATTTAATATATTTAAGTAGTATAAATATGTTATAAATATACTTTGGACTTGCTTGTAAAAATTTACAAAAGGGCTAATGCAACTTCTTTACATCAATAGCTGCACAAATGCACATCAATAGCTTTTGTGCTTGTGTAAACAAGTCTTTAGAACAATCGCAGCTTAATGAAGACAGCAGTATTAGGTGCATACGAAGAATTGACAAATGATCCTGTTGATTTGTAAGGATTTTATATCAGATTGCATAGGAGAGGCTTCGGAGCGGCTCTCTGTCTATAACAGATGCTTTTCGTCACAAGTGAAGAACTACACTGCCCATCAAACTTGAAACGCTCGTAGCGAAGTTTGCTTAGCCGTTCTTAACCCATTGGCATCGGCGATAATGATAGCAATAGAATTTCATTCATAACTAGGACGTAGTGGTCCTGACGATGCCAACTTATATCGATTAGCTAATTTAAGCCACGTTCGCTACGGATTTTAATTGGATGGGGGACCGCTAGTGACATTACTAATTAGCGTGCATGTACTGCGGAGGGCACATTAAGCCGTCGCGTGTAGGTTGTTGTCTCAGGGTGGCAGTCGTTATAGCACGGTGGAAGGACATTTTTCGAATGCCCGCATGCTAGCTACCGCCCTCAAGTAGAAAATCTGTCGCCAAGCACCTAACGGTGTATTCCGGCAGCTTTCCTTGAAATCAAGTAATTTATTAGGTTAGCATGAACACAACATCTTGGACCACATCTTCGAGTTTTTGACTGGGTGAACCGATTTCGGTGATTATTTTTTTATTTGAAAGCTGATGCTTGCCGTGTGGTCCCATTTAAATTTTATCAAAATCAGTCTAGCTGTTTTTGAGTTACACTCCAATAACTGAAAAGCGTTATCCTATCTTGATGATAAAGACATTGACAGTGAATGACAATCGATCCCATAAGTAGCAAGGGTCACTAAAAAGGGTAAAAAAATATATTTACCAATGAATGGAACCGACTTTAACACTCACATGTGTGAAATAACATGTTGAAGTCGGTACCATGATGGTTCAAAAATACCTGTAATCACAATATTGTACGCATGGTATCGACTTCGACAAGTTTAGTTTAGCACACATTTGAGTGTTGAAGACGGTTCCTTTTTTTTGGTAAAAATGTTTGTTCTTGCTGACAGCGTTTTTCTTTTTATTGCAGTTAAGTAACCCTTTGAGCACAATCTCACCTGATGGAAGGTGATGATGTGGTCGAAGGTGTTAACAGGCTTAACTTAGAAATTACTGGTTCTCAAGGTCAGCTGCCGGAACACACCGTTAAATGCTTGGCGACAGATTTTCTACTTGCTGCTTATATAGTAGCTGTTAGGCCTTGAAGTACCTTTCAGTAACTGAAAGGTGGGTATGCTACTAACAAGATCGTTCACAAGGAGGGTTGACGTCAGGAAATCGTCCAGCCGTAAAAGAATACGTTCGGCAAAAATAAGGCCAATGGCTGTATTTTTTAGGGCACTCTATTCATTTATTTCGCTAATATAATATAATAAACCATTTATTTCAGGCAACTTAGCATTATAAATAGCACAGGCCCATAAAATATATAACTTAAACTAACATAAGTACATAATAATTTATATAATGACAACTATAATGTATTTTAATATTGTTATGTTTGCAATAACGCCTGCTTGGCGAATTACATTACAAAATTTCAAATTTACTACAGAAAAAAATATGGTCATGTGTGGGATTCGAACCCGCGTCCAACCACCCCTTTAGCCATGGTATGGTCTAACCAATTGTTTGTACGATGGTTGAAGAACGAGATTAAAAATTAGAGTTATGAGTCATTGTGTCATGTTAGCTCAATTGGTTAGAGCATACCCCGGCTAAAGGGGTGGATGGACGCGGGTTCGAATCCCGCACATGACTATAATTTTTTCACTCGTAAATTTGTAAGTTTGTAACTATATTGAAATCACGTTTTTTTTCTGCTGACGCGATGCGCGATGCTTCAGGTATCCGATCGAGGAAACGCCGGAACTTGACATCCTTCAGCCAAAACTCAGCTTCCATGAAAGTTTCAAGTTCGCGAGTCGGTACTCTCACCACAAATGATTTGAAGGTCACATTGTGACGAGGTTCCAATCGCTGAACCCTCAGGTTCATGTTAGTTTTGAGCGCGATGTACTCCACCAGGTCTTCAACTCGCGTGGTGTAGTGCAAGGGGGAAACGTAGAGCTGTTTTGCTGGCAATGCTGGGCGCAGCAAATGGTTAGCGGCTTATTCTGACAGGTCTTCTTCTTCTTTTTCCTCTCTACATTTGTGAACCCATCTTTATCATATAGGCTGTAATAAGTCCTAATAATCGAGACCATGATTTTGATTATGATGGCACTTATGGAACCGACTGAGAGCCAGTAATTTCTAGGTTAACCCTGTTAACACTTTCGACCACATCATCACTTTCCATCAAGTGAGATTGTGGTCAAAGGGTTACTTAACTGCAATAAAAAAGTTCGCTGTCAGAAACAACGAAATTTTTATTACCAAAAAATTCAACCGACTTCATTACTAAAATGTGTGAAATAACTTGTTGAAGTCGGTACCATGATCGTTCAAAAGTACCTATAATTACAATAGTGTGCGCATGGTATCGACTTCGACAAGTTAAATCACACATTTGAGTGTTGAAATCGGTTCCATAATTATCATGATCGATTATTAGCACTTATTAATGATATAATAAGTTATTAATGATAACCCAGTGGGGTGCCGGGTTGGAATTGAACCTCCCATATCATCCCGTGGGTGTCGTAAGCGGCGACTCAGGGAAAACTACTGGAAGGTGGGCAGCAGCACCTTCTAAAGAACTTTACGAGAACTACATCTTACACTGCGATCCCCAAGCCACCTGCTAAGCGTGGGGATTATGGCAAATACCCTTTTAATAGAGGAGGCTGTGTTCAGCAGTGGACAATCCGGCCGATACAGTACAGTACAGTATTAATGATAATCAATATTACGGTCTCGATTATTAGCACTTATTACAGCCAATGATGAAGCAATGATGGCCGAGCGGTAATAGCTATAGACTGCGGTCTGCAGGCCCATAGTTCGATCCACCGACAGCTTGAGCTTCACCGCACGGTGGTAGAGTATTTTGCGTATGCTCGCCTGGTTAGCTACCACCCTTAAGTAGACCAAACCGGAACACACTAATGGGGACATTACTGCTTGGCAGTACAAATAAATATGGCGGCAGTACTTTCCCGGACGAACTTGTACAGGAATATACAGTATCAGCCGTATTGTCCACTGCTGAACACTGCCTCCCCACTTATGGACGAGTTTGCCCATCCTCATGCTAATGCGTGGCAGGCGTCTTGGGGATGTGAGATATCAGTTCCTCAGAAGGCGCTGCTGCCCACCTTCTGGTGTATTACCCTTAGTCGCCTCTTACAACACTCACGGGTAGAGATGGGGGGGTGATATTCTAGCCCAGCAACCCACGGGCGTAATAGGGTTATACTGCCTCACATACTCAACAGCGAATGAAACGGAGATTTTCAGTAAACGTATAATGATGGCTATGGACTGCCAAGCAGGAGGTAAATGGTTTGGATCCCACCGGGGTCTTGAGGTTTGCTTCACCGCAAGGTAGTGCAATTACGCAAGCTCGCCTGGCTAGCTACCACCCTCAAGTAGAAAATAATCTAAAGGAATTCCGGAAGCTGTCTTGAGAACCAGCTCTCACTTTAGGCTTAGCTTTGAGACATCTTCAGCCATATATCATCACTACCAGCAGATACAACCTCAGCATACTGTGCTTAGCCACAGATTTCCTACTTGATTATGTGCGATCGATTTACACAACCTTATCCCCTCTTCACCACGGCATCCATACATGGCCGATATCCCGAAAATACGCACAAAGCGTTTTAAATCTAGCTTTATAATGCGTACGGCCGAATTATGGAACACCCTACCAGCGTCTCTATTTCCCGATATATATACTCTGGAAGTCTTCAAGTACAGAGTAAACAGGTATCTGCTAGGCAAGCATGTTCCACAGTCGACCGCGTCGTCACTTTCCATCAGATTGAAGCGCTCGTAGCGAAGTTTACTTTGCTGATCAGTTCAAAGCTAAGCAACGTCGCTCGCGGTCATGAGTTAGATGGGTGACCGCTAGTGACATTCGTCGATCCTTACCTACTGCAACACCTCTTGGGGCGGTGCAGGTATAACATACATGTTATTGCTAGAACGTGCTCAAAGAGCGCTACTAAAAACTGCAACTTTTAGAACACGTATATTTCCTACGTCTGATCTATACGAGGATTGTGGAGTATTGACGGTTCGGCAATTATACATAAAAAATATTGTGATGGATCGTCAAAGTCAAACGAGTTTAATGGAAAATGTTGAAAAAAAAAGGCGTAAGGATAAAAATTTCGGAGTACATAATTGAACACAAAATTAGCTAAACATCACGCTTGTTTCTTGGGGCCATTCTTGTACAACAATGTAAACAAAATAATAAAAGATTTTGTTACATTGAACAACAGAGATGCAAAAGCGGCGCTATTTAGTTGTTTAACAAAATTAAAGTAAAAAAAAAGTAGAAACTGAGAATCTTCTCAAAGTAATCGAATAATATGATACTTTGCCATAAAACTTCATTCCCTGCCCCTTACAAACCTACAACACACACATACACACACACACATATATATATATATTTATCTCCATCATTTATGAATATACTGTATGTACTTATGCATAATTATATATGTATATGATATATTTATATATAAAGAATTGTAATGTCATATATATCAAATCCTTAAGAACATCTTTGATATTTTGTTTGTTTATGAACCTGACAGCTACATAGACTTACCTCTTACTCACTGTGCATATGAAGGGGCAGAATCTACAATACAAGAATTTTCTTAGTGTAGGTTCTGCAAGACAACACTGTGACTATCTATGATTCTTAATGAATGCCATATTAGCTAATAGGATTTGTTGATATTTGTATTTAGTTGCACATTTGTATGAATATTTTCTGAATAAATTATTATTATTTTTATTATTACATTACTACTGAGCGTTTCCGAGCTTCGGAGGGCACGTTAAGCCGTCGGTCCCGGTTGTTGTCTTAGGATAGCATGGTGGTAGAGCATTTTGCGAATGCCCGCCTGGCTAGCTACCACCCTCAAGTAGAAAATCTGTCGCCAAGCACCTAACGGTGTGTTCCGGCAGCTGTCCTTGAGAGCCAGTACTTCTAGGTCAGCCTGAACAACATCTTCGACCACATCATCACTTACCATCAGGTGAGATAGTGGTCAAAGGCTAACCTATCAGGCATAAAAAAACAATATTTATCATCACTACCAGCAGTTACAACATCAGCATACTGTGCTTAGCGACAGATTTCCTACTTGATTATGTGCGATCGATTTACCCAACCTATCCCCTCTTCACCTTTCATTCATCGGACAACAAGACGCACAGGAACACGGCATCCATATATGGCCAATAATCCGAAAATACGCACAAAGCGTTTTAAATCCAGCTTTATAATGCATACGGCCGAATTATGGAACACCCAGGGTCTCTATTTCCCGATAGATATAATCTGAAAGTCTTCAAGTACAGAGTAAACAGGTATCTCCTAGGCAAGCATGTTCCACCGTCCACTGCGTTGTCACTTTCCATCAGATGAGACTGCGGTCAAAGACTAGCTTATCATGATTAAAAAAAAGGTGGTTGTAGCTAGCCAGGCGTAGACACTAAATGCCATACTTGAAGCTTAGTCTTACAACCGGATCCAAAACCATGTGCTCCTGCACTGCAGTCATTGTAACCATCATTGGTAGTTTAAGGTCTAAAATTCCACCAAGCCCAAACCCACAAACATAATGTTCCATCAAAACTGATGTGGACCTATATAAATTTCGTCCCCTCATTTTATGGGGCCAAGAATGTACTTAACTTTGGCAAGTTCGTGCTAAAAACATGACGTTTCTTATTCCGTTTAAAAACGGGCCTAAGAATCTTTTGGGCCGTTTAATACGCTGTATTTTGGCGGCCGGGATGTACGAAACGTATGGATGTGGTAGTTATTTTACCAGGTTTGCTTTTTAATTTGTACCATGACATAGACCATGATATTGATTTTTGTGTTGTTATTAGCCTTCGTGTACCTAATTAATTGTGATCGTGTACGAGTGAAGCGAGGGAGAAACAATAGCCGGCAGCAGTCCTTGAGAGCCAGTAAAATTACAGGCGCATGAGACATAACAACTACGTCTCAGTGTGACGGGTGCCAGAGCAATTCATCGTTGACGAAATGCATCTGCTATAGGCAGAGGTTACACTGAGAAAAGTCCCTAGTCAAAAGCGCCCTAATGACGGCCAATTTATATGGTATAAGGCAAAAAACCGACCAAACGTAAATAGGTACAAAAACGCCTTCCAACTAGAAGGCGTTAAACGAGGTCAGTGAAGGCGAATGTTTCTTTTCGTCTTCATTTAAGGTGTATTTTGTGGTCTTTCTTAAATATTGACTTTTCGATGAGGCTGATTAAGTCGTACGTTATAGTGATAATCACTGTATATAAACCGCCGTAAAAGTAAGGTATATTTTATGGTAATAATACTGCAATTATTATCGTATAACAAGTTCAATTCTGAAAATACTTTACGGAAGGCGTTTTTGACAGTTGTGTTTATTATAAAACATGGTAAATTTTATTGATTGGTGAAAATCATCTTAAGAGTTGTGAATTCATCTTACGTAGTTACAATTCAACGGTAATAGGTCAAATTTGATTTAAGCCTTTAAGTCGTTTTTCTCAGAGTAGCCCACTTAACATCAGGTGGGCATCAAGCTTGTTCCGTCACAATATAATAAAAAAAAAACCTTCTGAAACATGACTGAGTCATGTCTATGGCATATTGACAAAGTTTTCCCATGACTGTGACTTCTTCAATACTGTCGTAGTTTTATCTTCTGTAAATAATAACTTAATAATTATAATACAAAATCACAAATATACGATCGGAAAAATGTAAGTCATGTGCGGGATTCGAACCCGCGTCCATCCCAATACGATGGTTAAAGAAAGATAGGAAAGATTTGAGTTATGACGTCATGTCATGTTAGCTCAATTGGTTAGAGCATACCCCGGCTCAAGGGGTGGATGGACGCGGGTTCGAATCCCGCACATGACTTAAATTTTTCCTATCGTATATTTGTGATTTTGTAATGTAATCCGCATAGCAGGCGTTATTGCAAACCTAACAATATTAAATTAATAATTATAATTTACATCAATACTTAAATAAATAATATCCACATCAAAAAATAGCATATATGTTTAGGAGATATTTTAGTTCCGGTTACATAAAATAACTGAATGATAAAAATTACACTTAACATGCAGCGCGTTTCAAGCTTTAACCGATGGATAGGCTAAATCGATGACTGTGAAACGCAAAGATAGTGCTTTATTTATTTATACGTTCTGGGTAATATAACCGGAACTTACACGAACATTCTGAAACAGGCCCTTAGTAGTGTTAAAAGTTAACATTTAAGAAAAACTTTTTTTTTTATATATCTGGTAACATTTTTTTCTATTTTATATATTGATAAGTATTTTTCTAATACTCATAATTTTTATTTTGATGTTCTCGTGAAATATTCTAAATATTATGGACTTCCGCTAAGTAACGCATGAATCTATTAACTCTTACATACCCGTATAAAGTGTCAACGCATGTTGCGTCCCATACTAAAGGCTAACAATATATATCTTGCAGGGAATTAGAGTAACTCCAACAGGCATTTTGCCATCATCCCGCTTCAGTCTTTTGAGTTCAAGGACCTATAGAATGCCAGCTCTTGCAAAAGCCCGACGGATGACATCATTAACGCTGGTGTGCTGTGCAAAGCGCCCTGCACTTCACTACAGGAAAGTCCGTGGTGTCGAATGCATCCACCATTACGCCGCAATGGCAGAGGTGTGTATCTTGGCAAAGAGAGCCAAGTCGTAATGATACAGCAATTCGGGATGTGTTATTATCTAAAAGATTGACGACATTTTTTGATGGTATTGCTTGCAACCAAAGCCCTGTTTCCCTAGTCGAAACTGCAAGGAAACGAGCACGCTCTGTAGACTTGATGCTTCAATAATAAAAATTCCATTATACTTAACAGAGCGGCCCGTCCTTGCTTAGGTCAATAACAAATTGACTTTGGGAAATTGGAAACTTGGACAGTCCATTGTCCATGCGCAGTTAGATAAGTTGTACTAAAACTTTCCAAGCTTGGTGATAAAATTGCATTAATTAGTTTTTGCGTACTGACTGAGGAAGGGAAAGCGGGTAAAGCTACACTGTTTTCTTTTTCGAATTAGGTAAGATATGAATATATATAAGAAATATATATAAATGTCACATCCAAAAAGCACACCCAATTTTACCTTTCCCGAATCCGCAAACCGGCCGAATATTTTCCCCAAAACAAAAACCCAGTAAACTGGACCAAAACATTCGTCAAAAAAGACAAAAATACCGACGCGACTAAGAAAATTATCTTTAATTATTACAATCGTATACTACACGACAACTTAGCCAAATTTCACAACAACTTCCTTAAAAAATAATGTAGGCGGGAAAAGAGACCTTATTCCAACAATTGTAAGAGGACATGTCTGTTCATAACATTAAAAAGTTACTTGGTCGATTAAAAAAAAACTAGCCCGAAAGTGCACCTTATTTTGACAGTTGTAAGTGTCAATTTGGTCATCAAAATGCGATGTACGACCAAAATGGCGGGCGGGGTTACCAGTATAGTTTTTTGCGTGAAAATTACTCATTTTTGGGAGTGGTTATTCCGTGGCCACGCCTTAGTAATGACTTGTACTTAATTTCGGTAGTTACAATCATTATTGTCTTAACATCCGTGTATGTTTGAGGAACTTTAGAAAGTTAAGCAGGTTATAAGTGATTATAATTACCTACCCAAGTCATTATGAACTACGTTACTTGTTATCGTTACTTATCTACTTATTTGACTGACATTATGCCAATTTAAACACTGTTTTCTTACCAGCGTTTCATATAGTTATGTAGATTATTTCATAGAGTTAATTAGAAGTGTAGAGTTGTTGGAAATATCACAAAATTCCCAATAGCATCATGTGAACTCCCCCAGGCTTCAAGTACGAATATATGTGACATCAACTGAACAACGACTCAGCTCTTTGTTAAACCAAACCAATTCTCATTCAATATACTCGTGAATATTATGTTCACTAAAATGGTATAGTAGTTTTTTGAGAGTATTTTTTTTTAATACTTACAACAGGTAAGATGGAAATAGGTCTATAATTGCAAGGGTCAGATGTAACCCCGACACCAAAATTGGAGTGATTTTACTTTGTTTCATTAAGTCGCGGAAGTTTCCTCTATCGACACAAAGATTGAATATTGTTATTAAATATGGTACAATAATGCAAATTATAGACTCTTTCACTTTAACTGACATACACCACAAGTATTCAGTAGATAAGTGCTCTTTTTTTTTAAACTTCTTTATAATTTCGAAGGTAGTCGTGTACTTATTATACTTTTGAAACAATGATGGCCGAGCGCTAACAGCTATGGACTGCCGCGCCGCAGTACCCTGGTTCGATTCCCACCGCCGGCTTGAGCTTCACCGCATGGTGGAAGGGCTTTTTGCGATTGCCCGCCTGGCTAGCGAGCACCCTCAAGTAGAAACTCTGTCGCCAAGCACCTAACGGTGTGTTCCGGCAATAGTCCTTGAGAGCCAATGAAATTACAGGCACATGAGACTTAACATTTATGTCTCAAGGTGACAGGCGCTGTGCAATTCGTGACATGTGACGAAATGCATCTGTCATAGGCAGAGGTTAGTCCGCTTAACATCAGGTGGGCCTCGAGCTTGTCTCGTCACAATAACATTAAAAAAAAAACTCATCTTACCTGAAAGAAAAGTCCGGTGTTTTGCAGGAAAATTGTATTTTATTTAACAGAGTTTCTGCTACATCAGGTTAAGTGACTTAGTGACTTCTAATTGTAAAATAGAAAAAATGGATAGAGATTTGATTTACTTTTTATCAATAGTTAAGACATACCTATGTTGAATCTTGGTTTAATTTTATGACTTTTATAGGTATCAGTATTTATAGTCTACCAAATATTATTTTGTAGACTTGCGAATGTTATCTCTAATAAAAAGAGATTTAGCACACAAACAAACAGACTTAAATATTTTTGAATAGTTTCTAACATAATCATTAAACTGCTTGCAAGATGTTAATTTTTTCCTGCGATACAGATCAAACAAATAATCTCTACTATTTCGAATACCTGCAGTTGTCCAATCACGTATTGTAATTTGTATTACGGCGCAAAAACTAATATTTTTTTCAATTGCTACGAAACGTGCTACGTAATCTATGATAATAAGTGGCACCTACTATAAAAATATTTAAAAATATAAGTTAACAATTATATATGTATGTGTATTGAAACAAGCGCTCATAGTGAAGCACTACGGAATATTTGTATTTGCATTGTCTTTTCTTTGTATTATTTTATTGTGATTGTATTTTAATGTAGGTATATTTTAATTTAATATGACATTGGATGTTTAGAAAATATTAATAATATTATATTATTAAATATTATTTATTTTGCAAAACTTATCAGAGCGCTTGGTCGATGCAACGCGTGATCAAAATGCTGGCACCTATTTGGCTCAAAGAATAAACAATGCAATTCAACGGGGCAATGCTGCCAGCATCCTGGGCACGCTGCCAACTGAGCCCCAATTCTCTTAGCTATTGACCAAACGCCACACTACTGCGATGCTTCTGCGATCGAACAGCTGTTAATGTCAAATTCGGTAGTCTGCTAATTCTAGCTCCTAATCTCAGTTGTATAGCAATCGCGTCGCTATCATATGGCTGTGCTATGGCTTGCAAATGTTGAAACTGAAATAATAATGACTACTTCTATCAATCAAAACATAAATACAGTGGTTTTCTAGCAAACAATTCGTTAAATAAATATATTTAAATCATTAAGCTATTTTTCTAAAATCTATGCTATGCTACCTATGCCACTGTAGCAATGCAACCGCAACAAAACTTACAGCATACCAAATATGTCAAAAACTATTGATAGCAAGCCACTGACTTGCGATCGAACCTAAATAGCGGGCAGACCACGGATACTGTCAAAAACTACAATTTTTATGAAATTAAGTTGCGTTAACGCCCTTCAATAGCTAAGAGAATCGGGCCCCTGGTATAGTGGGCTAGAGCATTTGGACTGCCTGTGAGTCTGCAATGACTTATGGGTATCTAAATGCAATTGTAGTAGCTGTAGTGTTGTATATAGTTCTTAGTATTTTGTTTATAAAGGCATACCGCCGGTAAAAAAATAAATTAATAATAACAATTGAACAAATAGGTATATGATAACTGATATATAATCTATGTTTAGGTAATAATGTTTAGTGTTGGGTTTGAAATGTATGTTTTGACATATTGGTGTTTTTGACATCATAGTCTATAAGCCACATTGTTTTTGAATAAATAAATAAATAACCAGTCCCACAAGTTAATAATTTTCACGCAATATCATAGTAAAATCAGAATAGTACTAGAGTGGATACTGTACTGGAGGCCTGTATCAGATTCAAATGTCTACTCTAGTCAGGTTACGCAAGATTGACCATGTGTCTAAGTTTAAAAGGTCTCTATAGTCTATGTAATAATATATCTATAACTATGTATAGTGTTCGGACCGATCAACTTTTCGGGCAAATGGAACGCACCTTGCTGTCGTCTATTTGTAATCTATGGATTTTTGTACGTGAAATTGATCTTGTAACTTTTGGCAAATCATTCTCACTTTTTCGCTTGCATTTTTGGAAATTGCTTAATCATCCTTTTTTGGGAGTAATTTTGGATTTTGACGCCTTGCGCGTAATTGTACTACGTGATAATTTGTGATTGTGATTTGTGATAGTGCGTAACGTTGGAGAATTACAAGAAGAACGGAAGCCCAGCCATAGCAGTGAGTAATTTTCGTATATAACAATTGGCCAATTGTATATTCGTGATGAAGGGCTAGGCTGGGTTCAAGGAAGGAGCGGAGAAAGCCCATCACATTGTATGTAATTGATACCATATTTTTTAACTTGTCCTTTTCAGCCTTTCTTTTCAGCCCGGTGAATCTGCCGGCCCTGTTAAGTATTCAAAACAGATTGTCCGGGTGGAGGACTCTGCCTTGCATGCCTGCCTGGGCAATCTGGAATCTTAACATATAGTGTATAGGTATACTCGTACTTAAGCGAACTGATTCGTAGCTGCATACAGTCAAGATTTTTATGATTGTTAATAATAAGATTATCTTATAATTCAACGCATTCTGGACACGCTAGTTTTTTTTTAAGCCAAATATGTTAGCCTTTGACCACTTATCTGATGGTAAGTGATGATGTGGTCGAAGATGTTGTTCAGGTTAACCTAGAAGTACTGGCTCTCAAGGACAGCTGCCGGAACACACCGTTAGGTGCTTGGTGACAGATTTTCTACTTGAGGGTGGTAGCTAGCCAGGCGGGCATTCGCAAAATGCCGTACCACAATGCTATAACGACTGTCATCCTAAGACAACAACCGGGACTGACGGCTTAACGTGCCCTCCGAAGCACGTGCACGCTCAGTAGTAATATCACTAGCGGTCACCCATCCAACTCATGACCGCGGGCGACGTTGCTTAACTTTGCTAATCGGTTGAAAACAGCTAAGTAAACTTCGCTACGAGCGCTTCAACATAGATATATGCAATTATAGAGTCTTTCCCAGTGTGCATGCGGTATTGGTGCGCACACATAGGTAGTACACGCCGTGTTTGGTACCCCTCTATGAAATCAAACTTCTTGTCTGGTATTACTAAGCAATGATAGCCCAGCGGTGTGGACTGCGGTGCTGCAGGTCCATGGTTTGATCCCCACCATCGGCTTGAGCTTCACCGCATGGTGGGACAGCATATTGCGAATGCTCGCCTGGCTAGCTACCACCCTTAAGAAGAAAACCTGTCGCCAAGCACCTAACGCTGTGTTCCGGCAGCCGTCCTTGAGAGCCAGTCAAATTACAGGCACACGAGACTCAACAATTGTATGTCTGAGGGTGACGGGTGTAGTGCAGTTCGTTGCTTGCGACGAAATGCACTGTTGTAGGTAGAGGTAACCGCTTTAAATCAGCGGGCCTCGTGCTAGTTCCGTTACAATAACATAAAAAAGGCCAAGTGCGAGTGGGACTCGCGCACGAAGGGTTCCATATCATTATCTCGTTTTCGTTATTATTATATTTAGCAAATAAACGGCGAAACCCTCTTTTATTGTATGGGAGCCCCTTAATTATTTATTTTATTTTAATTAATTATATTTTAAGAGAACATACAACTAAATATTCTGTGAATATTTAAAGCGTCTACCTGTCACCGTTATTAGTATCGAGCAAGAAACGGTAAAAAAAAAACCAAGTTGGTTATATGGGCAGCCCCCCTTAAATATTTATTTTATATAATTTTTAGTATTTGTTGTTATAGCAGCAATAGAAATACATCTTCTGTGAAAATTGCAACTATCTAGCTATCACCGTTCTTGAAATACAGCTTAGTGACAGACGGACGGACAGCGAAGTCTCAGTAAAGGATCCCGTTTTTACCCTTTGGGTGCAGAACCCTAAAAACTAAGATCTTATCCTGTTTGGATAGGTGAGCGCAAAGATGTTTTATGTGGTTGTATGTATAGTGCATAAAAGATCCTTGGGTGAGCACTGGTGGCATTCAACTGAGCGCTATCCGTGCTTTGGAGGGCGCGTGAAGCAGCCAGTCATGGGTGTAATTGTCTTAAAAGGGAACTTGATATTTGGCATCTTACCTTAGCTTATTTTGAAGCTTAGCTTGGCGAATGCCCTCCTGGTTCGAAAGCCGGGCATTCGCAAATGGTTCAAGAAGAAAATCTGTCTCCAAGCACCTGACGGTGTATTCCGCAGCTGTCCTTGAAAGCAAGTTCCCATCTGTTTAACATCTTCGACCGCATCATCCTTCACCACCAGGGGCTCGATTCTCTTAGCTATTGAACGGCGTTAACGCAACTTAATTGCATGAAAATTGTAGTTTTTGACAGTATCCGTAGTCTGCCCGCTATTTAGGCTCGATCGCAAGTCAGTGGCTTGCTATCAATAGTTTTTGACATATTTGGTATGCTGTAAGCTATTTTGTTGCGATTGAGTTGCTACAGTAGCATACAATATTTTGGAGAATTTTAGATAGAAAAGCATCTAAGTGATTTAAATATATTTATGTGATGTATTGTTTGCTACAAAACCAATATATTGATGTTTTGACTGATATTTGATTCATAGAAATTTTCATTATTATTTCAGTGGTAACTTTTGGAAGCCATAGCACAGCCATGCGATAGCGACGCGATTGCAATACAACTGCGATTAAGAGCTAGAATTAGCAGACTACCGAATTTGACATCAATAGCAGTTCGATCGCAGAAGCATCGCAGTAGTGTGGCGTTTGGTCAATAGCTAAGAGAATTGGGGCCCAGGTTCCCATCTGTGATCGAAGAAAAGCAAAAAAAAAACACAACGTTATTTTAATCTGTAACTGTAAAAGGCTAGATACCTGATATTTAGGTAGGTACCTAGTGCCAATGAAGATATAAAAAGAATCATTTTTTTAATATTGTTATGTTTGCAATGACGCCTGCTATGCGGATTACGTTACAAAATTACAAATATACGAGACGACAAATTCAAGTCATTTAAGTTATGTGCGGGTTCGAATCCCGCACATGAATTAATTTTTTCCTCTCGTATATTTGTAATTTTGTAATAAAAAAAACATGCCTGATCTGACTCGGAAAGGGTAAGCTGGGGTATTTGAACAACTACATTTCGATGGTGGTTTTAATTAGGATTGCCTATTATTTTGTATGAGGGAGAGCTGAGCTTATCTACTCAATTGAAATTACTTAATTCTGAATATGCCAATATTTAGAGCATATTTAGTGCAATTATGAATACCAACTCAAAATGTAGACGTGCCAAATAAACTTCGATGTCACGGATGATTATTAGTGTGTTAGCTGACGTTATGGTCTCCAGCTGATACATGACGTATTTATTTTTAAAACTGTGTTTTAAGAGTGCGCCCAATGCCAGGAAAAAAACAGTTTTTACCCCCACTTCTACCATCGCCCGCTCTAGTGCGAAATATAACCACAGCCAGGCGGCAGCGTAACGGTCGCAAACAGCCCTGCGCCGCACTCGCTCAAGGCCCTGACGTTGAGCGCAGTATATGCGTTACAGTCAGATTAATTAAATATATACCACTAGGACTAGGACTGGGTAACGATTATTAATTAATTAATTAAAAAAAACTGCTTCTATTACTGAAAGGTACTTTATTTGCATGGCATAGGTATTGTTCCAGTTGTCTTCCTGATGGAAACTTACGTTGGGAATTCTCATTGGAGTAATATCCGTTACCAGTCAGCTAAATGCTGCAGCATCATCTGGAATCTAAAGAATACCTACCTGGTTCACCAACCTACACCAGAGGTATCTTGTTTGCGATTGGATGGTTAAATAAATCGTACTGATATCTTATCTATTTATTTATTTTTATTTCGTTAGCTTACGACCGCTTTTGAAAACCTTGATACGCTTGCATGGAATATTTGCAACCCTTTAGCCGGGAACTTTACATTTCAACTAATGAGTGTCGAAATATGAAATTTGAGGGAAGGAAACGTAATTTAAAAGTAGGTATATAAATATATTTTCTTGTAAAACGGTAAAACGCATGGTTCATTTATGTTTGAATTAGTAAATGGTGAATAGCAGTAAAATCAAAACACTTCAAGATGTAAAAGGAACAAAACAGGGGTTACATTTAAAAATAAATTAACAGAGGGAGGGTAAGAAAGGGCTTTTTTACCCTCTGGGGATCCAATGCACATATCTGCTAGCGAGTTCTTGTTTTATTTTAAGAGGAGATGCAAACTATTTGGGCAACTTTTAGTATACTTGATTAACCCATTGGCATCGGCGATAATGATAACAATAGAATTTCATTCGTAACTAGGACGTAGTGGTCCTGACGATGCCAACATATCTGTCGAGCCACAGAAATCTACTTTATTTTCACAGTACTAAGCCGTACTTGGTGGCCAATATGGAAAGTTTCGACTTTTTGGTGTTTTTTTTTTGTATATACTTAATCACTTTAGGTACTTCGAAATAAAAACAATTATATTAAGAGCTTATTGCGAGAATTAGCTAACATTAAAAAAATGTATATTAATAAAATTGAAAAATGGCAACATTTAGGAGTTTCTCAGACGATATAAACACTGAACAAAATGCGGTTTGTGTTTAATTTAACGGCTCGAAGTTGCGTTCAGAACCTACAACACTTTAGAACAATATAAAAAGAAAATATTTAAATAATACATATAAGTACACTATGTACAATGCGATTAAAATAAGAATAGGACGGGCTCTCGGCTAACTTCACTCATATTCACTCTAATAAGTACGATCAGCAGAACAAACTTAAAAATAAAGAAGTGCCATATATTTATAGATAATTTCAAATGAGTGACCCGAAATTGTTAATTTGAATAAATTTATATTTTTATAAGGTTGACATCACAGACACCATCTTGGTTTGATGACAGCGCGGGCGTCAGGGTCTTATATCTCCGACAGTGTACTACTACGCGACACGTTTCCGAGTGTTTATTGATCATCTCGTTGAAATTATTTTTTTGACTGTTTAAAAAAACAGTCAACAAATGTTCTTGTTGACTGTTTTATATGTTTTTGGTGATTGTTATATTTGTTTTTGTTACCCGTTACGATGATAACGATGAGTCTGACTTAGTTGACGCATGGTGGAAGGGCATTTTGCGAATGCCCGCCTGGCTAGCGACCACCCTCAAGTAGAAAATCTGTCGCCAAGCACCTAACGGTGTGTTCCGGCAGCAGTCCTTGAATGCCAGTGAAATTACAGGCACATAAGACTTTAATAACTATAATGAATAGATTCAGGCGTTACTTTGTGGAAATCCATTTTTAATAATAACAAATATTTTAAAAGTATTTTAAGAAAACGATCGAGACATCAGTCTCGATCGTGCGCTCGTAGAGTCAAGACCTCCTGAGGGTGCTTCGTTTAGAAGTGAAACGCGTCGAATACTCTTCCGGTTTGGCTGCGTGGCGTTTGTGACGTCACGTCGGCTTAATAGGAAATTAGGCGGAATTGTCACTAGATACATATCATTTTTATAAAGATTTTTTAAGTGTTTTATTTAATAATTAATTAAATGTTTTCTTAAAATACTTTTAAAATATTTGTTATTATTTAATAACTATGTCTCAAGGTGACGAGCGCAGTGCAATTCGTGACTTGTGACGAAATGCATCTGTTATAGGCAGAGGTTAATCCGCTTAACATCAGGTGGGCCTCAAGCTTGTGCCGTCACAACAACATAAAAAAAAAGTTGGCCATCAGAACATGCGGCATCGAAGAGCTAAGCGATTCAAATTAAGATACCTAAGTACAAAATATAGCTAACAAATAAAATCAGTTCAAATTATTTCTGTGTTTTACAAAATCACAAATATACGATAGGAAAAATTTAAGTCATGTGCGGGATACGAACCCGCGTCCATCCACTCCTTGAGCCGGAGTATGCTCTAACCAATTGAGCTAACATGACATGACGTCATGACTCGAATCTTTCCTATCCTTCTTTAACCATCGTATTGGGATGGAGCGAAATCTATAGTACCACTTGCGTTGTACTACAAACAAGACCAATTTTGCAATTGGTTTTATACATGTAAATGACGACGCAAAAAAAAAAAAACCTATCGTATATCATTGAGATATGGTACTACGTAATAATATCTTGATGTCGTATATTTGTGATTTTGTAATGTAATCCGCATAGCAGGCGTTATTGCAAACCTAACAATATTAAAAAATATTTCTGTGTTTGCTGTTACAGTCACCTACAACTTCATTTACCCACCTGTGACTACCCTTGTTTTTTTACACGACTGCCCACATAAACGTGTTTTAAGTTTTCAGGTTTCATGTACATATGTATTTGTGTTTGTGAGTTTCTTTATTTCACCATGACTTCTAAACGGCTAACGGCTTAAACGACTTTAATTTACGATATATCGTTAGATTTATCTTGATAGCTCAAGTGACACTATTTACATAAAAAAAATAAAAAACAAAATGGTGGGTTTTAGAAGAATAACAATTTATATATAGTGAGAAAAACAATTTATTTTTTCTTCCAAAGCGTGTTGGGTATCAAAATGAAGGGCTTTAAAAAACGATTCCATAAATATATTAACTTGCAGTTTGAATTTCAATGGATCGATAAAACGCTTAACGAAAATAAATTATTTGCATCGGCTTTTTTATTTTCTTTGTTAATTTATGCATGTTTTATAATTTCTTTTTTGCACACTGTACCATGTTCTAGTGTTGACGTCACAACATGGCGCTAGGCCGATCCTATTCTTATTTTAATCGCATTGTACGCCACGTTAAAAATAAACAAGTCAAAAATATTAAAAAAAAATAAGGTGCTGTGTAAAAAAAAACACTGTTAATGGAGCAGATGTTTGAAGTGTTTTATTAAACCAAATTATGTGCCTTATATATTTATTTTTTGTTTCTATGTTATCGGAAACTTCGATAGATTGTTATAGATTTTGAATCATTTTTATATCGAATGAGAATTTATCACGATAACGAATAAATGTATATAAAAAGCTCTGTCCATATTTTCTATCTATACCCAATACCTAATTAACTATGGAAATATGAAAAAAGCATATATATTATTATTGTACGCAATTTATAATGATCAAAAGTACACTAGCCGCATCATATGCTGGGTACACAGCCACACACGTTTGTGTAATGTACGTGAATTGTGGAAACATTACACGAGTTCAACTCTAATCGAGTACGTGTTAGAGTTGATCCACTCAGTTTTAACGAACATGCTGCATAGAAGGTCGCGACTGTTAAAACTGCATAATATGTACATAGTAACTAAGCACATTTATATACCATTAGAAATTTCAATATTGTTTTACACTTCTTTTCCTCAAAGCAACGTTTCATATTATTATAACACTGCGAGTATTTTTGTTTACAATAAGTTTATTTTCATGTACATAAGTTCAAGCACTTTCCGTTCACTCTGCCGTTCCAACGCTGTCTACACAAAGCATTTATCACAAATACTTCGTACATTGCTCGCAGAACATTTGTACCGCGCTCGTAACGGTCACGTCGTTTATAATGTGTAATTTACAAATCATATAGGCAATATCAAAATAAAATAAAATTGATTTTAACATTAAGGACGATATCTTTTGTGATGGCGATAGCTTATCTGTCTACAGCATTGCCTCACTGAGTTTTTTTTATCCCACGATCAAATATCAAACCCAATATTGTGCACAAACCCTAAATTATAGTAATAAGTATGCTGTAATTTTACCCGAAATGGGGGCTTGCCCCACACTGACCATACATTTCAAAATCATATCAACCCCAATATTGTTCACAAGCCACAAATAGGGTTATTGAGTACGCGACAACTTAACCCTAAATTGGAGATTGCGTCAACTTGAAGTAACAGATTTCAGCCATGAAAAATCACCTTAAAATGGGGTTCCCAATGTTGGGGTACACACGACAATGATGATGATGAAAATAGATGGCAATAGATTTAATAAGGTTTTGACTGCTAAGTTATTATGTCATCATTGTTTTTACGATATTAAGGATTATCAAACTTTTAAGTATATCATTGTAAAATAGCTATGTTTAATATTTGCACGTCTGCATGGAGACTGAATACACTGACCAAATAATATTAATAATTTAAAACCACGTAACTAAATCACGAAACTAACCCGTGGGGTGCCGGGTTAGAGTTGCACCTCCCCATATCATCCCGTGGGTGTCGTAAAAGGCGTCTAAGGGAATAATTATACTGGAAGGTGGGCAGCAGCGCCTTCTAAAGAACTACTATCTTACACTGCGATCCCCAAGCCGCCTGACAAGCGTGGGGATTATGGCAAATACTCCCTTAATAGGGGAGGCTGTGTTCAGCAGTGGACGATCCGGCTGATACAGTACAACTAAATCTATTACTGTATCCTTGCAAATTAAATATTAATTGAAGCATCGTAGGTTGAAAATCAAAGTCTTGTACTTATATATAAAGCATACTTTATTTCTTACATAACAATCTTTACATCGTAATATTCACAGCTTTGGTTCTGTTTAGAGCGTACTTGAAACAACATAATATTTCAATTTATAATATATATTTATATTTGGAACAAATTTTTATACAAAAGTTTCGTCTGATAAACATTAAGTATTTTTAAAATATAAATTAAAATATATAGAAATTTGTATTATATTAAATCCTGATACATAGTATTATCTATAAAATATTTAAATGTAGTGAATTTACAAACAATTTTGATAAATAATAATGAGGAAAAATAGCAGAAATTATAATTTACTTTGGATTCCTATTCAAATAATAACCAACAAAGATATTATTTAAGACTCAAAATTAAGAGTTACATTGGACATTCTTTCAAAATAATTATATTTAATTAACTATCAGACGAATTTAATATTTTGTTTCGTAAACATATGCACGCTCTATCTTCTTTACGTCTATCCCTCATTCCTTAAACTTAATCTATGGTAATTTTTTTGTAAACTAGAAAAAAATGACAATATCATCTAGCGTTCCGCTACTAGTGTGCGTACGACATCGCAAAGTTGTACTCTTAAGAAGAAAATAATAAAAATTAAAAATAAAATGCAATACAATTCGGAACAAAAAACATCGAGCACCAAAAATATAAGAAGTCATGATTTAACCCTTCCCCACGACTTTTATTCACTTAAAACTATAATTTCTTTTTTCTATTACAATTTATAAACATTTTTTCACGTTTAAATTTTTTAATCAGAACTTTGGCAAGATTTCTTTTGAAAAATCAACGAAAAATATTGTGACGTAACAAAAAAATATTCTTTTTAAGTATTTATTAATAATTCATAATCTATCTTTTCCCCGTTTTATATTCTAATTGCCAAATAAATTCGATCATTTTATCACTATTTGCACCCGCGTCTCAAAATGGCCTGTTTCAACATATTTTTTTTTACCTATTAAAGATGGTCCCATGATCGAAATGTGATATATTAAAAAATATTTTTTGTATTTTGAAGTAAAACCTCGTTTTTTCATTTTAGGGTTTATAAGCCAATAAGCTATTTTATTCTTGCTTACAAATTACATCTTAGTAACTAATTAACACTTTTTTTCACAATAAACACTATCTATCGCTTGCTGAATAAAAATCACACTCACAAATTATTGGAGTACAAAATTTGTAAGTGTAATAAAAACTTATTCAAAAATATTTTTCGTTGTAAATCACTCTGTAAATTGCGTTGTAGTCCGAATAATGTCAGCTATTTCCAGTAGCCTTACAAAAAGTATTTTATATTAGAACCAATGAAAGTTTGCTTCACATTACTTAGTAAAACCACAGTAAAAATTCTTTCTAATACTTACGGATAGTAAAATTTCTCTGGTGTTACTTTGTTCTTAGTAGCCTTTCTGTCAGAATTACAAAAAACTGGAAAGTTTTAAAGTCTTATAAGACAAATGCCAGTCACTGTTAAAAATAAATAAAAAAAGTTAATACGTTCTTTAAAAGATATTTTCATTGGAATATTTGACATTAATCTGTTTTTTTATTGACAGGTATAAAAATAACATGCTTAATTTATCAACTTCGGCGCTCAACTACTCGCGAACTCATCCTTTGTAAGCGATGCTGATACAGCGTTAATTATTGTGCGTTGTAGTACTGATCGGATTGAATCGGCGATATCGGTTAGTGTGCGCCAACCAAAAGGCTACTCGGAAAAAGTGAGAGCTGCGTCTTACTTTAGGTAAGCCTACTGAGAAGGAAATTGCCTAGTTGCTCGGTAAGATTATTTGAAATAACCACATATTGTTTATAAACCCCAAACTGAAATATAGTCGCATACAAAATAAACTTCAATTGAATTTTTTATATTTTTTTTAAACGTATTGAAACAGGCCTGATACTTCTGTGATAGGGTAACACTAGAATCCCGTACATTCACTATATTTTAGGTGTCTATCAAAACAGAATTATAAGCGGCGGCCACGAAACAATCTAAATGCTTCATATTAACTGCAAATTTAAATTTATCACGACCACGATGTTAACATAATTTCCTTAATTCCTTTTAGTGTAGAAAATTTGTGAGCATTTAGCTCACAAATTTTCTACACTAAAAGCAATTATAATTTGTTCAACCTTAGTTAACTATTGACATTCAAAAAATCTCAGAATATTTAAGCCCTCTATTCCGAGTTTGAAATTACCCCGTATTCGAACAAATAGAATTTATTGCATTATGGGGGCAGCAGACATTTTTTTAATAATTTAAAATTTTTTGTTCACTGAAAATTGATATAGTTTGTCAATTTAACATAATATTTAGGATAGTTTTGGCGTTACCCCACACACTTTCCTATTACTACTATTTTCTTATCCATCATAATATTTGACATAGATGGCACTAGACTCACCCCCTAATACATGAAACCAAAAAATGTCTGGCAAATGGTGGATGACAGACAAATCTGGGTACCGCTTAGGGGAATGGAGGCGTGACAATGTTTTTTATTATCATTTTAAATTTTACGTTACTCGGTAATAAAGAAATACCTACACGTACATTACCTTATATTTGAACAAATGTAAAGTTTTGCAAATTATTTTTTCTACTTTAACTTATTACAAGTTAGCTAAGACACGCGTTATATTTACCGGAAAGATTCGACTAGTTTCGGGCTGTTTTGAAGTCCTTCGTCTGTGAGTCACGATTGCGCGAAGCGAAGAGCACGGGCCTTAGCACGTAACTTTCGGTATGTTTTTTTTCTGTTTTGATAGACTCCTTACACAATCCAAATCGAAAAAATTGGCAATACACAATTTAATTACAAAACAACACGGTAACTTTCTTTTCCTATCTACTATTTTACAATATTTTGCGAAGAATTCGGAATAATGACTTCGACGAAAGGATTTATGCAAAACCTTCAGTACAATCATTTAAATGGATTTACTAATTATTTTTTTATATTTGGTCACGGTGACATTGTGAACAAATTTTGCTAGACATTAAAAAAATATAAATATATACTCTACTCAAGCATATTTTTTTACATAATATACTATATTTATAATAACTATTAATAACATAGGTACAATAGTTATACATATCTGACTTGTACTAAAGGTGAAAATACAGAAGAGAACACACTTTTATTTTTGTCTTTGGAAAAACATCCGAATCCTTCTGTCACAAAAGTAAATGATAAACACTTTTAAATTTTAAAACAAACAAACGTAATATATTCAAACAACAGACAAAAAATATCAGATATTTTTACTTCGAAATAAAAACAATTATATTAAGAGCTTATTGCGAGAATTATCTAACATTTAAAAAATATATATTAATAAAATTGAAAAATGGCAACATTTAGGAGTTTCTCAGACGATCTAAACACTGAACAAAATGCGGTTTATGTTTAATTTAACGGCTCAAAGTTGCGTTCAGAACCTACAACACTCTAGAACAATATAAAAAATATATATTTAAATAATACATATAAGTACACTATGTACGCCACATCAAAAATAAACATGTCAAAAATATTTTAAAAACATAAGGTGCTGTGTAAAAAAAACACTGTTAAAGGAGCAGATGTTTGAAGTGTTTCATTAAAGCATAATTATACTTTTTTTTTGTTTCAATATTATCAGATACTTCGATCGATTGTTATAGATTTTAAACACAACATTGCCAAATATAAAAACTTAATAAAAGCATTTTTTATATCGAATGAGAAAATATCACGATACCGAATAAATATATATAAAAAGCTCTGTCCATATTTTCTATCTATACCCAATACCTAATTAACTATGGAAATATGAAAAAAGCATATATATTTATTATTGTACGCAATTTATAATTATCAAAAATACACTAGCCGCACCATATGCTGGGTACACAGCCACACACGTTTGTGTAATGTAATGTACCGTGTAATGTACGTGAATTGTGGAAACGATACACGAGTTCAACTCTAATCGAGTATGTGTTAGAGTTGAGCCACTTTTTTTTAGAGATTAAAATAATTTAAATTTGTTGCTCAAAGCATCGTTTCAATTATTTTAGTAATTATAGTACTGCGAGTATTTTGGGTTACAATAAGTTTATTAAGTTTAAGCAATTTCCTTTCACTTTACTATTCCAGTGCCGTGTGGCACTGGAATGTCAGATAAATCGCAATTTCTCCGTACATTGCTCGCTGAACATTTGTACCACGTTTGTAACGGTGGTGTCGTTTATAATATGTAATTTACAACAAATCATTGTACGTGTTGACGTGTAATTGTTGTGATTACCAATAAATGGTTTTAAGAATTAAAATTATATGAAAAAAACACTATTATTTGACATCCAAAGTGCTTTAAAAATATTTAAAAAGTGATGCTCGGAAGAGAACAAGTTTAATTTTATATTAAATGGTCAATGGTTTATAACGTTCTTCTGTAACTACGCACATAATAATTGTGAAGAATATCCGCAAAATAAATTGCGCCATATATTCGGCATATTCATTCAAACTGAGTGGATCAACTCAAACACTTACACGATTAGAGTCGATCTCGTGTATCTCCCACACAATTTTCGTTACATTACATTATAAGTTACACAACATTAGGTACACGATACATAATGTAACATTAGGTACACGATACATCATGTAACACTAGGTACACGATACATAATGTAACATTAGGTACACGATACAAAATGTAAAATTAGGTACACGATACATAATGTAACATTAGGTACACGATACATAATGTAACATTAGGTACACGATACATAATGTAACATTAGGTACACGATACATAATGTAACATTAGGTACACGATACATAATGTAACATTAGGTACACGATACATAATGTAACATTAGGTACACGATACATAATGTAACATTAGGTACACGATACATAATGTAATGTATCGTATTATGTAATACACACATCTCACGATACAGACAATATTACACGCGTCTGAACCCGGCCATAGCTTACCATCAAATAAGAAATCATTCGAGATCGTGATAGAGTTGAACTATTTCGATGCAACCTTAAACTTAAATAATATTCTGAAATAACTTTATAATGGTAACTATTATAGCAAATCCGGTATCGTGCTTTTTAAGTCTATAGAATGTATGAATGTTCATTATATTTAATAACTTAAACTATTCATTCATAATTCACAGCATGAAAAACGGGCAAGCAATATGTTTATCAGTAAATTTAGTACATAGTATTGGTATCGACCAAAACAAAAGAACGAAAAGGTTTATATATCTACCTTAACATTTTTATGGTTTGAATATGAAATACAATAATTGAAATATGTAATAAAAGCAATAATGACTATTTGGGATTATACCAAACATTTTAATTGAGTATCAAAACCATAAAAAAATATATGGGAAATACCAAAATATGAAAAAAAAATTACATTAGGAACGATACCTTTTGTGATGGCGATAGCTTATCTGTCTACAGCATTGCCTCACTGGGTTTTTTTTTATCCCACGATCAAATATCAAACCCCAAAATTGTACACAAACCCTAAATTATAGTAATTAAGTATGCTGTAATTTACCCGAAATTGGGGCTTGTCCCAAACTGACCATACATATCAAAATCATATCAACCCCAATATTGTTCACAAGCTACAAATAGGGTTATTGAGTAAGCGACAACTTAACCCTAAATTGGGGATTGCCCGTCACAGATTTCAGTCATGAAAAATCACCTAAAAAGGGGTTCCCCAATATTGGGGTACAACACTGATTCATTCATACGTCATATAAACTAGAATAATTATAAAAAGGAAAGACTCTAGCTATGTACATTATATATTATAAAAAGCTTTTTACTATATAACATAAATACTTATATATTTATAATATTTTTGTACAGATTTGAATTCAATACCTGTTTTTATTTTTGTAAATAATATGTTTTGTTTTGCAACATTATGGTCAATAAATATTTTAAGATACATCAACAGTTCTTGTACTCAATATTTTTTAAGTTACCATAATAATGTTTTATTTTTGTCCTTAAAAATAATAATAAAAATATTTACAAAAATAAAAACAAATCACATTCTAAACCAGTACAGCCCCTGCACAATTTTTTTGATAGAACTTCTGAATACATAAAAGAAAAATATAAAAAATAAAATACTTAGCTTAGTATTAAAATTAATATATAGAAAAATCTCTATAAAAATGGGGTCTGTACATTTTTATTTGTTAATCATAATTTTTATTTATAAAAAAAATAATCATTGGGAGATTATCGTCATAGAGAATATTCTTTTTTTTTTCACTTTGGAATGTCTCACTTTTTTATTGTAGAATCCTTGGTATATCCTGGAAAAAAGGAATTATTAATGTTATTTAGTCGCTGAATAATGTGGTAAGAGTTAATAACGCAAGAGAGAGGCTAACATCGTAACAAGGGGAAATCAGCGGTTTTGTCATACGCGAAATATGCTATTTTTTTATCATTGTGGCGAAACGAATATGTTGATAAGCTGCCACCCCTGTCTATCAAGCACAGACCACTTAAATCGGAGCACTAAAGTGTTCTGTTCGGCACTGTGTAAAAATTGTTATTTTATTTAAAATTGTTCAAAGAGGTTATATGGCGAAGGTCGAACCATACTGATCCAAGTGACATTTTTTCTATATTGGAGTTATATGCAACAAATACAAGGAAAAAATATTCAACTGATGCCACATTGATCCAAGTACAAAAAGCGCTTTATATTACTAGAGGACCTCAATTTTTCACTTTAGTATTATACTTAATTTCAAAAATATATCCTGCTTGTCTGATCCAATGTTCATTTTTTATCTGTTTTTTTTTCTGCAGAAACCAACATTTTGACTACTTTTAATCAAAATATTTTATTATAGCTTTTTTTTTCTTTTGTCTGACATATTAGCCATCATTTCGATAAAGATTAAAGCATAATAAATCACGTATTTTTTTAAAACAAGTTCAAACGCGTTTCATTCTTTTTCTCAATACAATGAAAACGATACTTGGATCAGTATGGTTCTACCGTCGCCATATAATTTTTTTGAAGAGGTTATTTAAAATTGTTCAAAGAGGTTAATTAAAAACGTACTAAGAGGTTATTTAAAATCGTTCAAAGATATAACATATGTATAAATATTAAATTCTTACCTCATATCTATGTAGAAGCTGTGGCGAATTATAATGTGGACTATCACTGTAGAAAAATGGTCTTTTCATGTTCTGCCCTGCAACAATGGACAATAAATAAAAACTTATTCTTTCTACCCACCTTTTTGGCACCAAAGAGATGGAAAGAGTCAGCCCTTTGGTAACCAAGATATAAAAAGAGAGTCCGAGGAAGATAATATAAAAGGTGGGAGGAAGACTTTACAAAAGTATGGCGTCAAATGGCCAGGGCCAGACATACATGGCGGCATCTGGAGGAGGCCTTTGTCCAGGATGGACAGGTTTTTTTTTTACAGCTGTTAGACTAGCCTTTAACCTTTATCTTACCTGATGGTAAGTGGTTTTAGGCTAACCTAGAATTACTGGCTCTCAAGGGCAGCTGTCTATCAGGCATAAAAAAAAGGTAAGTGACCTGTAAAGAGGCCTACAACGAGTAATTCCTCCAGCTGTAACTTCAGCAGGTATGCAACCCCATATCTTCCTAAGAGAGTCATCAGAGGCGACGAAGGGAAAAATACCCGAAGGTGGGCAGCAGCAACTCCTAAAGAACTGCCATCTTAAGGTTGAACTGACCGGTCAGTTCTCCATACAAACGCCGTAGCGTGATCACTCTCTTATTTGAGAATTTAGGACCAAAAAAAAGCATGATATCGATTGAACTCGTCATTATCTAGGATTGTATCGTAACGTAATTTTAATAAGATAATTAAGTTGAGAGTTTTGAGCCTCGAAACATTGTCATACAAAGTTTTCAAGGCTCATAACTTACAACTTAATTAAATTTTTAAAACTTCGTCACGATACAAACCTAGATAATGACGAAAACGATATTATGCTTAATTCTGTGTCTAAAATCTCAAATGAGGGAGTGATCACCCTACGGCGTTTGTATGGAAAGCTGACCGGCCAGTTCACCCTTAAACTGCGATCCCCAAGACGCCTGCCAAGCGTGGGGATTATAGTGTAAGATAGGGGAGGCTGTTCAGCAATGGACAATCCGGCTGATACAGTACAGTACCTGTTTAAAGGTGTGTTGGTAATAATGAATAGATTCAGACGTTACTTTGCGGAAATCCATTTTTAATACTTTTTAGACTCTTCGAGCGCACGATCGAGAAAAGATCGTGCGTTAAAGAGTCAAGAACTCCTGAGGATGCTTCGTGTAGAATCGAAACGCGTCGAAAATTCTTCCGGTTTGGCTGCGTGGCGTTTGTGACGTCACTTCGGCTTACCAGGAAAATTAAGCGGAATTGTCACTAGATATATTTTTATATTTTTTATGTGTTTTATTAAAATATTAATTTGATGTTTTCTTAAAATATTTTAAAAGTATTTGTTATTATTGTATAATGTATATATAACGATACTCACACAGTTGTGTGTGCGCTGCTAACGCGTTTTGTTTAGCTATGAGCAGCTCCGGGCCGGGAGCGCGCGCTAACGGATCGTAGTACCCCGCGGGGGCGGGCCCGTGCCCGGTGCCGGCGTAGTACGGACTGCTCTGTGGCTGCATCACGCTCTCGCATCCTGGAAATGTCAAAAACAAAATCATATTTTATCGATGACGATCTTATGAAGGTCAACAGGATCAAGTAGCAAATTTTTTTTATGTTATTGTGACGGAATAAGTTCGAGCCCCACCTGATGTTAAGCGGACTAACCTCTGCCTATAACAGATGCATTTCATCACAAGTCACCAATTGCACTGCGCCCGTCCCTTTGAGACATAGTTGTTAGGTCTCATGTGCCTGTAATTTCACTGGCTCTCAATGACAGCTGCCTGAACGCACCGTTAAGTGCTTGGCGACAGATTTTCTATTTGAAGGTGGTCGCTAGCCAGGCGGGCATTCGCAAAATGCCCTTCCACCATGCGGTGAAGCTCAAGGCGGCGGTGGGGATCGAACCAGGGATCTGAAGCGAACGGGTAGAATTAAGTAATGGATGTATTATTTAGTTTAGTTTTAGTTTACTAACTTAGTTTTATACACATTTACTAACACTGCTATGGATTTTGTGTCCGAAATAAATTATTTTATATAAGCTCATTCGATAATATTCTAATTATGAAATGATATACAGACTTTCATTGGCATATTTTATTTACATACTTCTTATAAAAGTTAAATTAAAGCATTATTCTCGTAACAAAACAATGCTTTAAAACATTTTTAATTATTAAAGTACAATGTGTCCCGGCCAAGGAGGTTTCAATTTAATTTAAGTACACATTATCTGTGGTGAGCGCTGGTTCCGAGCCATAGACCAATAACAGACTTTTTCCATTTTGGCGCTATTTCGTACATACGAATTTGAGTAATATTTTGTTGGATAAAAATGTTATTGATTGTAGCTACATAGGTAGCATGGCTATAGAGCCATGAGATTAAATAAAGTAGTGTATGCAACTGCATATAATTAGGTATTAAAACACTCGTCTAATCTTATTTTGAAACTCGACTGCGGTTCGTTTCAAAAAACTACCCTCATGTATTAATACCCTCTATTATATGACAGTTGCATAAACAACTATTATTATATTATTATTATCTAATATATAAAATTCTCGTGTCACAGTTTTCGTTGCCATACTCCTCCGAAACGGCTTGACCGATTTTGATGAAATCTTTTGTGCTTATCCGGTATCTATGAGAATCGGCCAACATCTACTTTTCATCCCCCTAAATGTTAGGGGTAGTCCACCCCTAAATTTTTTTTTTAAATTTTTTATACAAAATTTTTAATTTCTATTTTTTTATTACACAACATACAAAAATACATACAATCCTCAATTTTCACCCTTCTACGATCAACCCTTATTTTTTAAATTATTTATATGGCAAAACATCATTTGCCGGGTCAGCTAGTTTAATATAGATCGTTATTGCCCTTTACAGCATGTAATTAAAATAAATATTTTCAAAGATATTACAGATAATTTAGTACCAGCATTGCACCCGTGCGAAGCCTTGGCGGGTAGTAAGTTATATTTTCAAAAATACATGTAAAATAATGTTTACCATTGGCAATATCCGGCTCCTGTTTGACTTGCTGCTGTAGATGGTCCAAGATCCTCTGCTGCTGGAGTCTTCGGTCGGCATACATTGGGTTTGATTCTGCTAAAATTATTATTATTTTACTTTATTCCTTACATTATACATGGTTATTGGTAAATGGGTAACAATCTCTTAGGGTCGACTTCTGCTAGTCCTAACAACACATTTTGACATGAATTTTTTTGTAGTTTTTTTTTTATATATTTTTTTTATGTTTTATTGAAGGATTAAGCACGAGGACCACCTGATGTTAATAATCTCTTGTGCCTGTAATGTATTATTTCATATTTTGTATTACTTTGCTCGATTTAAATATTCAAAACTCTATTCATAGGTCCAGTGTGGCCGCGGCGGGCGCTCTAAGCTCGGAGTAAGCATGTAAACAAAAAAAATATAGTTTTTTTTAAGAAATGTATAAAAAACCATGTTTAATTGGACTAGCAGAAGTCAACCCTATGTGGTTGTTTGAATTAGGTGCTTGGCGACAGATGTTCTACTTGTGGGTGGTCGCTAGCTAGCCATTCGTAAAAAGCCCCTTCCACGATGCGGTGAAGCTCAAGCCCGCGGCGGGATTCGAACCATGGACCTACGGCACGGCAGTCCAAAGCCAATGCCACTGAGCCATCACTGCTTCAAAATTCAGCATATAGATTTCTATTGACATTGGCTAGTTTTTTTGTGCGACAATTTTTGGGTGACCTTTTCAGATTCAGATATTTATTGCAGCCATACAGTACAAGAAGTCATAAAATTAAACTTTGTAAGTATAATAGGTACAGAGATTGGTATGGACACCGTCGGGCACAGCAAATTAGAAGAGATGATACGTAGATAATATAATTAGAAGAATTTATAAATAGAATTGTCATTATTTTAATCAAATTGAATGTTTTCTGTGTAAAATGTCTACTTTAATGTCATAAAAAATTAAATTAATAATTAGTAATAATTAATTATTACGATTTTCAAATCATTGGGTAATAATTATCATTTATATATTCATCAATGGAATAATAGGCTTTGTCAGTAAGACACTGTTTCAAATTTTGTATAAATCTAATGTCACTTTTAATAGTTTTCAAATCATTCGTCAGCTATAAGTTTTTACAGCCATAATTTACGTGCTGTTCGAAAGCATCTTGAGTCGAGTTTTAGGCAGCAACAACCGGTTTTCGGGCGGCATTGAATAATCTGAGCTTGTACAATGCGAACATACAGTTTTTCAGTCTAATGTGCATTTAAAATAAGAATAGGACGGGCTCTCGGCTAACTTCACTCATATTCACTCTAATAAGTACGATCAGCAGAACAAACTTAAAAATAAAGCAGTGCCATTTCGAAACTAGGTAATTTTAAATGAAACCCGAAATTGTTAATTTTAATAAATTCATATTTTTAAGGTTGACAGCACAGACGCCATTTTGGTTTGATGAAAACGCGGGCATCAGGGTCTTATTTCTCCGACAGTGTACTACTACGCGACACGTTTCCGAGTGTTTATTGATCTTCTCGTTTTTTTTTTTTGGCTGTTTAATTTGTTCTTGTTGACTGTTTAATATGTTTTTGGTGATTGTTATATTTGTTTTGTTACCCGTTACGATGATAACGATGAGTCTGACTCAGTGAGCCATCAGGACATGCGGCATCGAAAGGCTCAGCGATTCAAATGAAGATACCGAAGTACAAAATATAGCTAACAATTAAAATCAGTTCGAATTATTTCTGTGTTTGCTGTACCTACAGTCACCTACAACTTCGTTTACCTACCTATGACTACTTGTTTTTTTACACGACTGGCCACTTAAATGTGTGTTAACTGCGAACAATCAGATTGTCAGTGCCCTTAAGATTCTTCGGGGTACTATTGACTGTCCAGAGTTGGTCCAGGAATTGTGTAGGTTTCATGTTCCCGATAAATATACAAGAGGCCGACATCACGTGCTGTTCGCAGAGCCTAGTCACCTCACAGTGACACGTGCTACTAATTCTATTAATTAATTATTAGATTATAAATAATATTCTCCACTGCCACATATCCTAGCCGCATTCAACGCTATCCTGGATCTGAATCCTAATTGTGACTTCTTTGTACATGGATGGATGGAATTGTCTGTATTTTTAAGTTATTGTGAACGTTCTGAGTATGTAGCGTCTACTATTGCAAATTAACCGTGTGTAAATTATATAATTTTGATACCAAATTATTAGGTCCTTACATATGAAATTGGCGTTTTTCGTACTGGCCACTTTAATCACGAATTTCTCCTCTTTGGTAAGGAATTCCAAATTAAAATTTGTACAGCTATAGACTCATGTATTTGTGCTTCGATGATCGTCATTCATTTGTTTTTTTTCTTCTGTTTTTTTCTGTTTGCGTCACTCATTTTACAAAATGGAAAACCTTAAATATCGCATTATTTACGAGTACGAGTTCCGCCGTGGCACTAGTGCTGCGGAAACAACTCGAAGGGTGAATGATGTGTATGGCGGTCGTGTTGCAAAAGAAAACACAGTTCGTTTTTGGTTCCAACGTTTTCGTTCTGGAAATTTCGACCTGCAGAACAAGCCCCGTGGACGGCCTGAGACTCAAGTTGATAATGAAGAGTTGAAGGCTATTGTGGAAGCGGATCCATCGCAAACCACGTCCGAGTTAGCTGCAGGCTGCGATGTTAGTGATAAAACTGTTTTAATTCACTTGAAGCAAATTGGGAAGATTAAAAAGCTTGAAAGGTGGGTACCTCACGAATTGACTGAAACAAACCGGCAAACGCGCGTCGACTGCTGCGTTACATTACTAAACCGGCACAATAATGAAGGTATTTTAAACCGAATCATTACCTGTGATGAAAAATGGGTTCTTTACGATAATCGGAAGCGCTCAGCGCAATGGTTAGATCCTGGCCAGCCAGCCAAATCCTGCCCCAAGCGAAAATTAACCCCAAAAAAGTTACTTGTAAGCGTTTGGTGGACTAGTGCCGGTATTGTTCATTACAGTTTTTTCAAATCTGGCCAGACTATTACGGCTGATGTCTATTGTCAGGAATTGCAAACCATGATGGAAAAGCTAGCGGCTAAACAACCTAGGCTGGTCAATCGCTCCACGCCACTGCTGCTTCACGACAACGCTAGACCACACACTGCGCTACAGACGGCTACTAAATTAGAAGAGCTTCAATTGGAAAGTCTAAGACATCCTCCGTACTCCCCGGACCTTGCTCCAACAGATTACCATTTTTTTCGAAATTTGGATAACTTCTTGCAAGGGAAAAAATTCAACTCCGATGGGGCAGTCCAAATCGCCTTCAAAGATTTTATTGATTCCCGTCCGACTGGTTTTTTTAGTAAAGGGATCAATGAACTACCTATGAGATGGCAAAAGTGCATAGAAAATAATGGTTCATACTTTGATTAATTAAATATATTATATTAAAAAATATTCGACTTTTTGTTCCTCCCATACAAAACGCCAATTTCATATGTAAGGACCTAATATTATTGTCAAATGTTGTATTATGTTTATTTAATATTGTAATTTATAATCTGTTGACTGAATGACTATTAATGTATATTTTGTGACCATGTAAGTTTGATTATGATTAATTATTGTAAATTGTATGTCCGTTATAATTAATTAATAAAAATGGGTGGAATGTTATAATTTTAGTTTCGCTAAATTAAGTTCAAGATTGTGTTCGTGCAACCAGTTTGTATTTTGTTCGAGCAATGTGGTGAGTTTTAAGTTCAAATTCAAACTACTTTTTGTTGATGTTAGAAGAGAAATATGATCTGCGAAGCAAATGCATGGTTCCGTCAGGATTTTAGGGAAATCGTTTATGTAGGTTGAAAACAGGAGACATCCTAAAACGCTGCCCTGCATTATGGAAGCATTTGTAATTACATCTGAGCGGATATTTTGTATAGTTTTGTCTTTTATATTATAATAAACTATTTCAACCAACTGTTCTCGATTTTTTAGATATGATTTGAACCACTCGTGTGCCACACCCCGGATACCTAAATCATATAATTTATCTAGCAGATAGTAATTAAACAACTTTAAACGGTTTAAATCGCGTATATTTATCATTATTTTTGTCCCGACGTTTCAAACACTTTGCAGTGAAATAATGATAAATATACGATTTAAGCCGTTTAGTTTTATTTTTTAATATTGTTAGGTTTGCAATAACGCAGCAGGCGTGCGGATTACATTACAAAATCACAAGTTACTGCACTGCATGGTGGAAGGGCATTTTGCGAATGCCCGCCTGGCTAGCGACCACCCTCAAGTAGAAAATCTGTCGCCAAACATCTAACGGTGTGTTCCGGCAGCAGTCCTTGAGAGCCAGCGAAATAACAGGCAAAATGAGACTTAGCAGCTATGTCTCAAGGTGATGGGCGCAGTGCAGTTCGTCACTTGATGAAATGCATCTGTTATAGGCAGAGGATACCGCTTAACATCAGGTGGGCCTCGCGCTTGTTCCATCACAATAACATAAAAAAAAAAAAAATAACAACAAAATCAGGCGTTATTGCAAACCTAACAATATTAAAATTATAAAATTGCGTTTTCATTTACAAGTATAAAACCAATTGCAAAATTGGTCTTGTTTGTAATACAACGCAAGTGGTACTATAGATGTCGCTCCATCCCAATACGATGGTTAAAGAACGATAGGAAAGATTTGAGTTATTACGTCATGTCATTTTAGCTCAATTGGTTAGAGCATACTCCGGCTCAAGGGGTGGATGGACGCGGGTTCGAATCCCGCACATGACTTAAATTTTTCCTATCGTATATTTCTGTTTAAAGTTGTTTAATTACTATGTGTAATAATCGCGAAAACCTAAGACAACATTATCTAGCAGAGTTTTAAACTGGACTTTGTCATATGCCTTAGTCATATCAAGTAAAATACCTACCGCATACTTTTTCGCATCTATTATATTAAGTACTTCCTGCATATATTTAAAAATCGTCAGGGTTGTGGACCTTTTTTTACGAAAAGCGTTTTGGCAATTGTCAAATAATTTATATTTTTCGAAAAACGAGTAAATACGATCGCTCATGGCTTTTTCGAATATTTTTGATGCAGAAGACAACAAAGCTATAGGCCTATAATTGAGACTCCATGCACGATGAGTCTCGATCGTGCGCTCGTAGAGTCAAGACCTCCTGAGGATGCTTCGTTTAGAAGCGAAACGCGTCAAATACTCTTCCGGTTTGGCTGCGTGGTAACGTCACGTCGTCGTAACAGGAAATTAGGTGGAATTGTCACTAGATATATATAATTTTTATAAAGGTTTTTTAAGTGTTTTATTAAATATTTAAATTGAGGTTTTCCTAAAATACTTTAAAATATTTGTTATTATTTTTTCATATGTTTTATAGTATTTTATTAATATAGGTATTTTCGATCTTATTGTAAATATTCTCAAAAGTCTTTTATTTCTACATGATCTTTTTAGCCCTACTGTTAGCCAATGTTTTTTTATGAATTGTTTTTAATTTTATTCGACGCTTAGGTATGTACAGGTTCAGTATATCAGTTAGTGTTTCTATAAATATTTGGTAATTTTCGTTTATGTTATATCTTTTTGTAACTAATATATCGCACTAATTTATTTACCTTTTAATTTTTCTCTAAAATGATCTGTATTCTTTACAAAATTACAAATATAAGATAGGAAAAACTTAAGTCATGTGCGGGATTCGAACCCGCGGCCATCCACCCCTTTAGCCGGGGCATGCTCTAACCAATTGAGCTAACAAGACATGACGTCATAACTTAAATCTTTCCTATCGTTCTTAAACCATCGTATTGGGATGGAGCGACATCTATAGTACCACTTACGTTGTACTACAAACAAGACCAATTTTGCAATTGGTTTTTTCGAATCCCGCACATGACTTAAATTTTTCCTATCGTATATTTGTAATTTTGTAATATAATCCGGATAGCAGACGTTATTGCAAACATAACAATATTAAAATTATAAGGTTGCGTCATAATTTACAAGTATAAAACCAATTGCAAAATTGGTCTTGTTTGTAGTACACTGTAAGTGGTACTATATCTTCACATGTTTGTTAAGCCTCATGTGCCTGTAATTTCACTGGCTATCAAGGACTGCTGCCGGAACACACCGTTAGGTGCTTGGCGACAGATTTTCTACTTGAGGGTGGCTGCTAGCCAGACGGACAATCGCAAAATGCCCTTCCACCATGTGGTGAAGCTCAAGCCAGCGTTGGAGATCAAACATCATTGCTTCAACTCAACAAACTCCAAGCATAGCTCTCTCCGTGGCAAAATTTGCTCGTCCCAGTGCCATAAGTCATCACTGGCAACAAGCATCAATACATAGAAAAAATATAATCTTACCTAATTGTTCCTTACTCCTTTCATATAGAAACTTATCATCGTCTACACTTATATCAATCTCCTGCTTTATATGGTTTTCGTTGAAAAAATTCTGATTTTCCGTTATCCTATGTTGTTCTTGTAGCACTTGAAGATTGTGCTGTTGATTCCTCAAAAAATCAGGGCTGTCCGGGTATCCATTTTGCAAATATCCATCTCTATTATACTTGTCGAAGGAATATAATTCAGGCATTTTCTGGTACTGCAGTACTTGTTTGTGATATTCCTTTAAGTCATACCCGTTGTGCGATTTACGTACCAAAGCATATTTTTCTGCTTCCTTATTATACTCCTCGTTTGTTTGTGGTAAATAATCCTCCGATGATTTCGTATAGTCTTTTGGTTCGTAGCTCTTCGATTCATATGTTTTTTGATACGGTTGATCTTCTTTTGTGTACGTGGAATCTTTCTGATATGGACCATCTTTTTGGTAATTAGTATCCTTGTACACACCATCTTTTTGGTAATTGGTTTCTTTATATGTACCGTCTTTTTGATACATTGTATCTTTGTATGTATCTTTTTGATATGTGTTATCTTTTTGGTAAGACGTATCTTTATATGTGGTAACATCTTTTGGGTAATTATCTTTTGGATAAGTGGAATCTTTAGCATATGGTGTCGGTTCCCTAGGGTATGTTGGAGTATCTTTATAAGGCGTTGGCTCCCTCGGATAAGGCGTTTGTTCTTTTGGATATTCTTTTGTATACGGTGTAGATTCCTTAGGATACTGCGGAGTGTCTTTAGGGTATGGCGATGATACCTTTGGGTAACTATCTTTGGGGTAATCTTTTGGGTAACTCTGGTTGTATTGATCGAGCTCCGAGCTGTAAGACTTGTCTGAGACCTGTAACACACAAAATGTTTGATTGTGAAACTCATATAGTAATACATTTTGTCCAGTCGGAAACAAACTGATTACTAATAGGTTAGCCTTTGCATACTATTTCATTGGTTGAAATAGTAGGCAAAATATTACAAAATTTAAGAGAGAAAAAATTATAGTCATCTGCTGGATTCGAACCCACGTCCATCCACCTCTATAGCCGAGGTATGCTCTGACCGATTTGACATGACATTATGACTCATAACCCTAATTTTTGCTCTTGTTCTTCAACCATCGTATTGGGATGGAGTGACACCTCCAGTTCAACTTGCGTTGTACACAAGACCAATTTTGCAATTGGTTTTAAACTTGTAAATGATGACGCAACCTTTTTTTTTTATGCCTGTTAGGTTAGCCTTTGACAACTATCTCACCTGATGGTAAGTGATGATGTGGTCGAAGATGTTGTTCAGGCTAACCTAGAAGTACTGGCTCTCAATGACAGCTGCCGGAACACACCGTTAGGTGCTTGGCGACAGATTTTCTACTTGAGGGTGGTAGCTAGCCAGGCGGGCATTCGCAATATGCCCTACCACCATGCTATAACGACTGCCATCCTAAGACAACAACGGGTACCGACGGCTTAACGTGCCCTCCGAAGCACGGAACGCTCAGTAGTAATGTCACTAGCGGTCACCCATCCAACTCATGACCGCGCGCGACGTTGCTTAACTTTGCTGATCGGTTGAGAACAGCTAAGTAAACTTCGCTACGAGGTAGGCAATGTATTTAATTAGCAGATAAGACCTAGAATTAGTACCTTATTTTGTGTGCATAACCACAGAGGCAAAAGCTTTAAGCGCTATATCAGAATATCATTTACTATAAAAATGTATCGTAAGCATTACCTTGTCACAGCAAACTTTACTTTCTCATTATAAACATTATAGTAGATTATGATACAAGTGAGCTAAGTTGCTCATTATACACGAGGTCGTGTGTTGCAGCCCGAGCCGCAGGCGAAGGCTTAAATCAGCCGAGTGTATAATGAGCAAGTTGCTCACGAGTTTCATACGCACTTTTTCAACACCCTTGCGAGGAAAACAAATATATTGCACAAATGCGATACAAACAACATATGAAAATTATGTAAAATAGCACAATTTTGCGCGCGGCAAATGTATGATGTTTGATTACATATAAACCTCTTTGATGTTACAAATCTGTATTACCCGGTTAAATTGAAAATGCTGTGTATATAATTTGCAGTTAGGTACTAACTTAACTTTGTAGGGGTAATTCTATTACGCACTAGTGTATAATATTATTATGCACGAGGGTGTGATAGTTCGGTTTATGGCCCTAAGAACGATATAATAAAGCTCACTTTACGAGCAAGGGTGTTGAAAAATCTTATATATAAAATTCTCGTGTCACAGTTTTCGTTGCCATACTCCTCCGAAACGGCTTGACCGATTTTGATGAAATATTTTTTGCTTATCCGGTATCTATGAGAATCGGCCAACATCTATTTTTCATCCCCCTAAATGTTAGGGGTAGTCCACCCCTAAATTTATATTTTTTATTTTTTAGACAAAATTTTTAATTTCTATTTTTTTATGATACAACATACAAAAATACATACAATCCTCAATTTTCACCCTTCTACGATCAACCCTTATATGGCAAAACAACGTTTGCCGGGTCAGCTAGTATATTATATTATTATTAATGACAATGAATGCTACATGACTTTATTTTGAAATATTTATTTCACATTTGAGTTTCCAATGCGAATGTGTTTCAAGAGAAGAATAGATTGCAAAAATTAACTTGTTGTGGTAAACTTAACCTTTTAATACCTAATTACAATGGAATTAAGGAACTTCGTCATTCAGCCGGGTTAGAATGTTACACCCCCATCTCTACCCATGGGTGTCGTAAGCGGCGACTAAGGGTAGCACACCAGAAGGTGGGCAGCAGCGCTTTCTGAGGTACTGATATCTCACACTGCGATCCCCAAGACGCTTGCCAAGCCTGGGTATTATGGCAGACCCCCCAGGGGAGGCTGTGTTCAGTAGTGGACAATCCGGCTGATACAGTACAGTACTTCATCAGAGCAATGCACGCTTAGCATGCGTCTTGGGGATCGCAGTGTCTGATGGTAGTTCTTAAGGCGCTGCTGATATGGGGAGGGATATGGGGGGTGCAATTCTAGCCCGTCACACCACGGGGAATCCCTCACAACAGTCATGTTATGCAGATTACTGTTGTTGGATTGAGTTTCGTCATTCTCATTCAGAACAGGGCCCGGTATTAATTAGTAAACTTAAGGCGCTGACAAGCTTTACTTGAACAGATTTTCAGCAATATGTATTTAGTTTATAGTAGTAAGAAAATTATTTATTAATCTTGATCACATTATCTAAGGCCAAGAAAAGTCCGAAACACGTTTCCTTAAAATTTTCTCGATAGAATAAAATTGCAAAGTTGACTCCAAATTACGTTTGTAACGTAAATATCTTAATTATTTACGTATGAATGTGTATGTAACCATATTAATAAAATAGAAAAACTTTATCTTAAAGGACAAGAAAAGTTACATTTTCGATTAACGTTACTAGTTTTGTGTTATCAAGCTTTCTTTCGGATTTTACCTAAACTGACCGCGATTTCACCATCGCTGCTTCTCTTTCACTCCTACGTAGTCCGATGGTGACGAAAATTCAGCATTTGACAGCGTCTTAACCAGGCGTGGCGCACTCCGCACTTTAGGTACAAAGCTACAAGTACATGCGGCTGCGACAAGACGGGCTTACTCTAGTGGGTTGCCACGTGCTTCTCGCTTCAACGCGCCGTATTTCGTGTTTGTATTTGTTAGTCTGTTTACCTACCCAGTAGCATAATAAGGCTAGTATCTAGTAGGTAGGTTTAAATGAGGGCAAGATCATACTGTATTGCATTTGGCTGCATAAATAACAACAAATGTCTGAAACTCACGTCTTTCTCACTTCCAAAAGACATCGAAAGGTAAGGAAACGTACGCCTACCTATATACAGGGTCATTGGAAACATGCTAACAACCTCTTAGGGTTGACTTCTACTAACCCTAACAATAGATTTCTAATGTTAACTTTTATTATTATTATTCAGTTTCACATATGTGATATATATATACCTAGGTAGTGCCAGTTGTGTTTTAATGGGGACAATAAGTTTAAAGAATTCGAAGCGAAGTTTACTTAACCATTCTTAACCGATCAGCTAAGTTAAGCAACGTCCGCCGCGGTCATGAGTTGGATGGGTGACCGCTAGTCGCATTACTACTGAGCGTGCACGTGCTTCGGAGGGCACGTAAAACCATTGGTCCCGGCTGTTGTCTTAATATAGTCGCTATAGCGTGATGGTAGGGCCTTTTGCGAATGCCCACCTGGCTAGTTACCACCCTCAAGTAGAAAATCTGTCGCCAAACACTGACAGTGTGTTTCGGCAGCTATTCTTGAAAGCCAGTATATTTAGAATAACCTAAACAACATTTTCGACCACATCATCACTTACCATCAGATGAGATAATGGTCAAAGCCTAGCGTATTGGCTATAAATAAAAAGAATGGGCATTTTATTCTGAAATAAAGTCAAATTCAGAGTCAAAATCATTTATTCAATTTTGGCATCTACGACGATCTTATGGAGGACAATTACAAAATTTTACTATAAAAATATTCTACTGAATAAAGTATAAGTATACTAAGTACTAACTACTATTTAGCTTCTAGTATCTAATACCTAATATATAATAATAATATATAATATTTGTTTATTTCAGGCATAAACCCATAGTTAAATTAAAGTTACGTAAAAAAAAACTAACACTGTATAGAGGTGTCCAAATAAAAATAATATAACAATTAATACTTTATCCTAAGTAGAAAATGATTGTGACTAATGTTTCAATTACCTCAATTCAGTTGTTTTTGGATTTAGTATTGTTGAAATTATACAACATAACAATCCTAATTCCACAACTTTGCCTTTTTGTAAAATTCAATATATTTAAACCTAGGGACCCCGCCCCATGCTGATACTAAAAAATAAGTAATATCATCGAAAATATTAATTAAAATAACATGCTGTATAGGGCCATATTGATCTATATTAAATGCACGATGTATTTAAGGTATTTATTAAGTTACTTAATTGGATACAGATTAGTGCTGTTTTGCTTAAAATCGCTTCGTAAATAAGACATTATTTCTCGTGAAAGTAAAAAAATGGTTATTGTAGGTTATCCCTAAGAGACAGACATATACCAACGCGGACTTTTATGTAGATCTTTTTAAGGTGTATAATACTGTAGTACCTTATTTTGATTTATCTCGTAGGGTTCATCAACATTTACGACATCGCATAAGAAACTTCTAAAATTATCAGTGTTTCTCTACTATATTATGCATTATACAAATAAACCTTCCTCTTAAATCACTCTATCTATTAAAGAAAACCGCATCAAAATCTGTTGCGTAATTTTAAAAATCGAAGCATATATAGGGACAGACAGACAGCGGGAAGTAACTTTGTTTTATACTATGTAGTGATGTTTTTGTCGCAAGGCAGAACATGCTGGAAACTTTTTAATACTGACATAACATGATCTATGTAACTTCAACTTCTTTTTTGGGTGGCTTCTGTGGTGTTGCCACAATTTCGCCAATGAAATACCCATGTTTCTGACAAATGAAATTCCTTCATTCATTCTTTCATTCATTATTTCATTCATAGAGTATGCTGCCTTGTCATTGCTGATATGGGTATACGGGGAATGCAATTCTAATACACACGGCATACCATGGGGAACCCCTCGCTCCAGTCACACACTACGGTTTAAATCATAGAAACAGCTGTCGTTGGATGCATTGCAAAAGCTCGGTTCATAATTCAAATACGGGAATATGCACCATAGATCAGAGATATATTCACTGTTTGCACACAAACAATTTGAACCAATTAGCTGCCGCGCTTATGACATCTGTCAACTGTCAGTTTATTTCTTCGCCATCAACCCAATATAACATTCACTTCAATTATCGACATTAGTAGTATTACATTTCAAGGCATTCTTTTGTGAACATGATTCTCTTCTCATCACTGTCAACATTTGAGTTTGACGCTGAACTACCCGTGTTTTCTGAGCGTTATATGCAGTCGGAAGTGACGTCATAGATGACATAATGCCATCGTTGTGTCACTTTAGCAGCAGCACATTATGAACCGACAGTTTGCGTGCAAACAGTGCAAATCGCGAATATTTGCGTGATTTGAACCGTAGGGACAGATAACTGTTGTTGGATTGAGTAGTTATGGCGCACTTTACCTTGTCATAATGAAGTCTAACACTACAGTTTAAATCACGCAAACACCGCTGTCTCTGAATACACTGCAAACGCTCGGTTCATAACTGATATGCGAGAATATGCACTGTTTGCGCGGAAACAATGTGAACCGATTAACAGCCGCGCTTATAACGTCTGCTAACTGTCAATTTGCTTCTTCGCAATTAACCCTTTGCATGGTGGAAGGGCATTTTGCGAATGCCCGCCTGGCTAGCGACCACCCTCAAGTAGAAAATCTGTCGCCAAGCACCTAACGGTGTGTTCCGGCAGCAGTCCTTGAGAGCCAGTGAAATAACAGGCAAAATGAGACTTAACAGGTATGTCTCAAGGTGATGGGCGAAGTGCAGTTCGTCACTTATGACCCAAAAATAACCTTCATTTCAATTATCGACATTAGAAGTATTGAATTTCAAGGCATTATTTTGTGAACAAGATTGTTTTACGTATGAAAAGCTAACGACAACAACAAAAATGTCATCTATCTGTCAAAATTTGAGTGTTTATTATTTTTATTTATGCCTGATAGGTTAGCCTTTGACCAATATCTCACCTGATGGTAAGTGATGATGTGGTCGAATATGTTGTTCAGGCTAACCTAGAAGTACTGGCTCTCAAGGACAGCTGCCGGAACACACTGTTAGGTGCTTGGCGACAGATTTTCTACTTGAGGGTGGTAGCTAGCCAGGCGGGCATTCGCAAAATACCACCATGCAACGTCACAGGTATGAGTGACGTCATAGATGACATATTGCAATCGTGATTTCAGTTTAGCACAATATGAACCGACCGTTTGCGTGCAAACAGTGCAAATCGCGCATATTTGCGTGATTTGAACCATAGGGACAGATTGCAGTCATTGGATTGAGTATTATCATAGCGCACTTTACCTTGTTATAATGAATTCTCAGTCTTAACAATGGAAACGTCGGGTTTAAAATCTGAAAATTGCACAAGTTGTTCCGTTGTATCAGTTACCTCGCTATAGCTGTTATTGGGTTGAGTATCGTCGTCCTCGTTCAACACAGGGTCGGTTTGCATAATGGCGTCTTGCTTCCGCGGCTTGTTCGCCCCCGGCGGTAAGGGTTGGGGTGATACTGCGTTCGCTATCGCACCTATTGATTGCAGTCTGTATGCGAGCTGTAAAAAGATAAAGTTTGTTTCCGACACTAATATATGGTAGTGATGGTTGGGTATGGCAGAAAAAGCATGAAAGTAGAACAAATGCAGTGGAGATGAGAGCATTGAGGAGCATGATTGGAGTAAAACTGAGTGAAAGGAAAAGGAATAGTGTGATAAGGGAACGATGTGGTGTGAATGAGGATGTAGTGACAAAAATCGAGAAAGGTATGATAAAATTTTGAAGCAGTGATGGCTCAGTGGCATTGGCTATGGACTGCCGCGCAGCAGGTCCATGGTTCGAATCCCGCCCAGAGCTTGAGCTTCACCGCATGGTGAAAGGGCATTTTGCGAATGCCCGCCTGGCTAGCGACCACCCTCAAGTAGAAAATCTGTCGCCAAGCACCTAACGGTGTGTTCCGGGAGCAGTCCTTGAGAGCCAGAAAAATTACAGGCTAATGAGACCTAACAACTGGACGTCTCGGTGTGACGGGCACAGTGCAATTCGTCGTTGACGAAATGCGTCTGTTATAGGCAGAGGTTAGTCCACTTAACATCAGGTGGGCCTCGGGCTTGTTCCGTCACAATCACATAAAAAAAAAAACAAAAAAAAAAAAAGATGGTTTGGACATGTGGAGAGAATGAATGTAATGAGAATGACTAAACAGGAATACGTGGGACAAGTGAACGGAAGTGTTGGAAGGGGAAGACATAGGCTAACGTTCCGAAATCAGATTGAAGACGTTCTGAAAAAAGGCCAGGTCAGGAGTACCCTAAACCGAGGCTCATGTATGAAGGGATTGATGAGTGTAGATGAAGCGAATGAGATTTGCAAGGATCGTAGCAAGTGGAAATCTGTGATCTCTGTCTGGGAAAGAGGCGTCATTATATGTATGTATGTAACAAAAAAATGGACAATTGACAAATATTTTATTTGGAGCAAAAAAACAAAAAAAATACATCCATTTAAACAATCCAAAAAGTAAGGAATGGCCTTATTGTTTAAATGGATACAATTTGTTTTTGCCGCAATAATAAATTATATAATATAAAGCTAACATGATCATCCGAGCTTCGGAGGGCACGTTTAGTCTATTGTTGTCTTATGATGGCTGTTCTTATTCTGTCAGAGAGAGGCCTTCAGGCAAAACGAAAACTAGCATTTTTGTAGAGGGAAACTTTGCGAAAGCTCACTTGACTAGCTACCACAGCCAAGTAGAAAACTTGTCACCAAGCACATATAGGTCAGTTCCCGCAGCTGTTTATTGAGCCAGCAATAATCTTCACTAACATCATCGCTTCCAGAGGGTGCTATTGTGGTCAAACTTATTTTATTATATTGTTTCATAAAGATCGTTAGAGTCAACATCTTTTTAATACTATTTTTTTTCTTTTTTTTTATTATTTCTTAAATAAAATTAAATATCTTTTTTCGCTTCGCGCGTCATACTGCTTATTACATAACTAATTGACAGAAAATTATTTTCTATCTCGATATGTGATTAATTTGTAAAGTACATTTTGTAATTTTGTGTACGAATATAACAAAATTAAAAATTGACGAGAGGAAAAATTATAGTCATGTGCGGGATTTGAACTCGAACCATCCCCCCTGCACCGGGGTATGCTCTGACCACTTGAGCTATCATGATAATGACTCATAACTCAAATTTGTAATGTAATCCGCAGAGCATGCGTTATGGCACAAATAAAAATAGTAAAAAAAATGTTGCCTTATTTTGCAATATTTAAAAAGATAAACAATTTCAATCCTGTAGCCTTATAAAAAAATGAAAACTCACCATGCCCGCGTCGTGGAGATCATGATGGGTGCCGGAGTCGGGTCCGTTGGAGAGCAGCGAGTGCGCTCCGTGACCGCACATAACGCTCTGCCACTTGTCGCCCTTCTCGCTGCTGCAACATAACAACACAACACAACGATATAAATTACAGGCACATGAGACTTAATAACTATGTCTCAAGGTGACGGGCGCAGTGCAATTCGTGACTTGTGACGAAATGCATCTGTTATAGGCAGAGGTTAGTCCGCTTAACATCAGGTGTGCCTTGAGCATGTTCCGTCACAAAAACATTAAAAAAAAAAAAAAAGCTCTCTTGGAGACGGTACATTTAACGTGATTTTCGGGGACCTTACAAGAAATAGGGCCAGTTTATTTTTTTGCTGATTGTTAAGCCTTTGACCACAATCTCACCTAATGGTAAGTGATGATGTGGTCGAATATTTTATTTAGGCTAATCTAAAATAACTGGCTCTCAAGGACAGCTGCCGGAACACACCGTTAGGTGCTAGGCGACATATTTTCTACTTAAGGGTGAGTGGTCGAATATGTTGTTCAGGCTTACCTTATTACTGGCTCTCAAGGACAGCTGCCGTAACACACCGTTAGGTGCTAGGCGACATATTTTCTACTTAAGGGTGTGTGGTCGAATATGTTGTTCAGGCTAACCTTATTACTGGCTCTCAAGGACAGCTGCCGTTACACACCTTTAGGTGCTTGGCGACAGATTTTCTACTTAAGGGTGGTAGCTAGCCAGACAGGCATTCGCAAACTGCCCTACCACCATGCTATAACGACTGCCATCTTAAGACAACAACCGGGACCGACGGCTTAACGTGTCCGAAGCGCGTATCAGTAGTAATTTCACTAGCGGTCACCCATCCAAGTCATGACCGCGGCGGATGTTGCCTAACTTAGCTAATCGGTTAAGAACGGCTAAGCAAACTACGCTACGAGCGCTTCAATATTTTGGTGGCAACCAGTAAAAACTTACCAGCAGCTGTACGCCTGGATCGGACGCCTGATTTGGCCCTGACTTGGATTTTGATTATCCATTTATGCAGCATTGGGACAAAAGCAAACATTGAGCATTATGATTCTGAATAACATCTAGTAATATAATTAATTGCCCGTGAGGTGCCGACTTATTCAGATTTTACATATATTTAAAATAAACATATCAAGAATTATGAATACATGGGGCACACTAAAAGTTTTGCACTTCTAGCTAATCGGAACTATTTGAATTTCGAATGTTTTATTTTTTTAAACGAATTGCTACCTTTATGGTAATAAAAAAATTGGCGGGAAATAATTTGTCAATTGTTTTTTTTTTCATACATCAAAGTTCTACGTATGCAACGAAAATGGAACTAAGTCGAAAAGATTTTAGAGCGATGATTTTATGATTTTAAAAGTTTTCTCTCTTCGCAAGACTGTGCCGCTCATCTTCATAATGCTTTTGGGAGAGAAGCACCTTGTTTGAGCACCGAGGCGATAAAAAATATCGTGTTTTTTTTCTCATCTACGGGTCCCATCTGCACAATTCCACTTAAAGATCTAAAGAGTGTTAATGGCGTATTCTACCATTTGTTTACCCGGGGTGTTAGAAAAGCGCGAAAGACAACCAAAAAGCCGCGTTCTCCTACATCATGACAACGCTTCTTCACACACGGCCAACAAAACAAAGTCATTTTTAGCTTCCGAAAAAGAACAACTCGTCACCCAACCAGCACATAGCCCCGACCTAGCACCCTGTAATATCTGTATTTTCCCCAAAATCAAAGATTTGAGAGGTTTCACTTTTACCAACTCCAAAGAGGCAGTGATAACGTAGAAAACATGCCATCAGACATGTGGTCCTCCTGTTACAAAAAATGGTTCAATCCAATGAAAAAATGTTTAAAATGTAAAGGAGAGTATTTTGAAATGCAATAAACATAATATTTTGTAAATAACATGTTTTTTTAAGACCTACGTACAATGATACATAAATTTATTGTGATTTGGTACGAGTATGTGTTTAAAACAAAATCGTAGAAGATGAAGTATTTTAGTGTGTTTGGTTGTGTAAGTGCATGACTGTGCATGTTTTGTGATTTTCTTTAGTAAAATAGCAGGTGACGGTTTATGGTATGTGTGTATAAGGGTGTGTAGCCGTGTGTCAGTGCGTGTACTTGCAAAATGTAATAGGCGGTTTTTTTTTTTATGTTATTGTGAAGGAACAAGCTCGAGGTCCACCTGGTGTTAAGTTGATCAACCTCTGCCTATAACAGATACAATTCATCACAAGTCACGAATTGCACTGCGCCCGTCACCTTGAGACATAGTTGTTAAGTCTCATGTGCCTGGAACACACCATTAGTGCTTGGCGACAGATTGTCTACTTGATGGTGGTAGCTAGCCAGGCGGGCAATCGCAAAATGTCCTTCCACCATGCGGTGTATAACTGACGCACCCGTGGAACTTTAAAATCCTCTTAAAGGCTATCCGTTGGATATAGGAAATGCTTTCTTAACGCCGTTTTAATGACGGCACGTTGGACTCTTTCCAGTTCGATGAAATTGCTTTTGCGGCGCTAACCCCAAAATAAGATGCAGTACTGCAAGATCGATTAGCACAACGCCTTGTAAACTAGCTGTATTATATACAGGGTTATTGGTAAATTCCTAACAACATCTTAAGGTGGACTGCTGATAGTCCTAACAAACATTTCAAGATGTTTTATTTTTGAAATTATTTGTTTTTAATTATTATTTTTTCGTGTTTACTCCAAGTACCTCCGTGTCCTTTTGACATCAGGTGGTCCTCGCGCTTATTCAGTCAAAAACATATAAACAAACACAAAAGAAGATTAATAAAATGAATAAAACAACAATATTTTTTTCAAAACAAAAAAAAAAACTCTCTAAATGAAAATCTCACAATGTTTGCTATGACTGGCGGAAGTCAACCCTAAGAGGTTGCTAGCATTTTACCAATAACCCTGTATATAGGAAAACAATCACTAAGCTTTTTCATGATAAATATCAGTTTCCTTACTCGACCCGCCAGTTTAGTTATAAAGGTGTTCATCTACAGTAATGCGGATATATTTTATTTATAGCTTGTGTACGCTCTATGGGACTGCTGTTACAGTTAAATACACACACAGTGTGCTAAGATTTTTGTACCTGTAGATGAGTTGTGAACTCCACATATTTACTAGAAGCATGCAAGGTAATTGCCGTAGTCGCTACCAGTCTTGCACTTCCGAGCGTCCGGTGAATACGTTGCCGCTAACCGTGTGTTTTTAGGAAAAAGTTGTGGACTATATGCCTTCCTGTGTCTTTAGACACTGCACTAATTATACAGGCACTGTGAGAGTTTTTTTTTCTTTTTTTTTTATGTTATTGTGACGGAACAAGCTCGAGGCCCACCTGATGTTAAGTGGACTAACCTCTGCCTATAACAGTTGCAATTCATGACAACTCACGAATTGCACTGCGCCCGTCACATTGAGACATAGTTGTTAAGTCTCATTGTGCTTGTAATTTCACTGGCTCTCAAGGACTGCTGCCGGAACACACCTTTCGGTGCTTGGCGACAGACTTTCTACTTGAGGGTGGTCGCTAGCCAGGCGGGCATCCGCAAAATGCCCTTCCACCATGCGGTGAAGCTCAAGCTCTGGGCGGGATTCGAACCATGGACCTGCTGCGCGGCAGTCCATAGCCAATGCCACTGAGCCATCACTGCTTCAAAAGATAATATATATAATAAGAAAAATGTTTCATTTCACGCGTAAGTTTTTTTTTATTGCTATTATTATCGAAATAGAAAATATCGTCATTTTGTTTTATCTTAGGCGACTGTTGTCACAATGAAATGGATGAGCGAGATGTGTGGATAGTTTTGTGTGAGAGAGCGAAAGAGATCGCAGCGTAATGGTGATCAAAACGTCTCATGGCAAGGCAACACGAATTGCTTATTTATCCCTTTCTAACAACAGATATGACGCATAATATTAGGTCCTTACATATGAAATTGGCGTTTTGTATGGGAGGAACAAAAAGTCGAATATTTTTTAATATAATATATTTAATTAATCAAAGTATGAACCATTATTTTCTATGCACTTTTGCCATCTCATAGGTAGTTCATTGATCCCTTTACTAAAAAAACCAGTCGGACGGGAATCAATAAAATCTTTGAAGGCGATTTGGACTGCCCCATCGGAGTTGAATTTTTTCCCTTGCAAGAAGTTATCCAAATTTCGAAAAAAATGGTAATCTGTTGGAGCAAGGTCCGGGGAGTACGGAGGATGTCTTAGACTTTCCAATTGAAGCTCTTCTAATTTAGTAGCCGTCTGTAGCGCAGTGTGTGGTCTAGCGTTGTCGTGAAGCAGCAGTGGCGTGGAGCGATTGACCAGCCTAGGTTGTTTAGCCGCTAGCTTTTCCATCATGGTTTGCAATTCCTGACAATAGACATCAGCCGTAATAGTCTGGCCAGATTTGAAAAAACTGTAATGAACAATACCGGCACTAGTCCACCAAACGCTTACAAGTAACTTTTTTGGGGTTAATTTTCGCGTGGGGCAGGATTTGGCTGGCTGGCCAGGATCTAACCATTGCGCTGAGCGCTTCCGATTATCGTAAAGAACCCATTTTTCATCACAGGTAATGATTCGGTTTAAAATACCTTCATTATTGTGCCGGTTTAGTAATGTAACGCAGCAGTCGACGCGCGTTTGCCGGTTTGTTTCAGTCAATTCGTGAGGTACCCACCTTTCAAGCTTTTTAATCTTCCCAATTTGCTTCAAGTGAATTAAAACAGTTTTATCACTAACATCGCAGCCTGCAGCTAACTCGGACGTGGTTTGCGATGGATCCGCTTCCACAATAGCCTTCAACTCTTCATTATCAACTTGAGTCTCAGGCCGTCCACGGGGCTTGTTCTGCAGGTCGAAATTTCCAGAACGAAAACGTTGGAACCAAAAACGAACTGTGTTTTCTTTTGCAACACGACCGCCATACACATCATTCACCCTTCGAGTTGTTTCCGCAGCACTAGTGCCACGGCGGAACTCGTACTCGTAAATAATGCGATATTTAAGGTTTTCCATTTTGTAAAATGAGTGACGCAAACAGAAAAAAACAGAAGAAAAAAAACAAATGAATGACGATCATCGAAGCACAAATACATGAGTCTATAGCTGTACAAATTTTAATTTGGAATTCCTTACCAAAGAGGAGAAATTCGTGATTAAAGTGGCCAGTACGAAAAACGCCAATTTCATATGTAAGGACCTAATATTTGAATATTCTTTCCTTGTCATTACAAACTGCATATACATGTGCTTAGGTATGTAGATAGGTGAATTTTAGTTGGATTTAATTTTTGGTTTTTAGAGCAGTGGTGTTCGAATATAACTACTCTATGTGTTTGTAACTCTCTGCTTGTGTGGATATCATTCAATCCGGATCAACTTACTTTGTACTGCAAACAAGACTAATTTATTATATAAACCGCGGCGCATGCGTCATTGCAAAAATAGAAATATTAAAATAATTGCGAGGATTTTTGAGTGAGTGAGGTTGAGAGTGTGTGTTATTGTTACTGATAAGGCTGAACCGATTTTAATGAGACTTGGATGTATATAACAGAGGTCCTGAACAAATATAATTATCATGATCTCGTTAACCGTAACGTCCACCGTTGAACGAGGTCTCCCCATTAGGGGATTTGTAATAATACCCACGCTTGGCAGGCGTCTTGGTAAGATAACAGTTCTTTAGGAGACGCTGCTGCCCACTCTCCCGTATTTTTCCCTTAGGACATTCTTACGATCTCTTACGACATTCTAGTCCTGCACCCCACGGACAAAGAAGACATATTGTACCGACCTCATAGTCGTGACAAGGGTAGGATAAGAATACCTTATACATATCAGTCATAATATACCTAAACAATTGTTTTGAATGAATTAAACCGCAAGTTCTAATATATCACAATATTCAATGACATTGTTTTAGATATATCTCATACAGTATTGTGGTTTAAAAGCGGTATTACACGCACCTTAACAAGGTTTGTCATATTATTGTAACGTGACACTGCGCCACGCGGTTTCACACGCGTAATCCATGTTGAAAATTTGTTAATTAAATCTATTTCAAGCTTACAAAGCTCAATTCATTTATTTCTATCTTCCAAGACTCTTATGATACAAAATATATAACAATAAAAATAATGCATTTTTATCAGAGTCATACAATACAAATACTTACTCTTTATTGAACACCAATTTTACAATATAATTATGTTACAGAGAGACATAAGTTAGAGGATGTACAATAGGGGGCCTTATCGCTAAGTGCAATTTCTTACAGGCAACCTTGAATGGACATGAAAGTGAATGCATATTGAGGACGGCGGTGAACAAGATAACAAAGAAAATTATCAAACTTGATTTGAAAACAGATAAATAATGTTAATCTCATACATATTGAATTTGTATACTTAAATAGAATATACACCGTGTCCCAAAATTCAACGATAAGCCGGCATCGGTGCATGGACCTACTCATGACTACTCGGGAAAAAAAAAAAAAAAATTATAACTCTTTTTTTTTTTAATTACAGAGACTTTTATAAAGTTGCGTCAACTTTTAATAAAACTTGCCATGGTAGCGTCCATACTTTTTTTTTTAACCCAGACTATAGAAAGTGCATAGAATGTTAAAATCTATGAAAATTATAAGAAAAAAATTTTTTTTTACTGATTTTTGTAAAATAACTACAGACTTTCTGTAATTTAAAAGGATTGTGGTAGATAGCCGTCCTTCTTAGGTTGCTAATGAACAAAAAATATCAAAAATATGTCAAAAATTGTGGTCATGGTAGTTGAAAATAGCATAATGGGTATCGAATATCGATGAAATTTATAAAAGTCTCTGTAATTAATAAAAAAAACAGTTATAATTTTTTTTTTTTTTTTTTCCGAGGAGTCATGAGTAGGTCCATGCACCGATGCCGGCTTATCGTTGAATTTTGGGACACGGTGTATAAATATATATTATATCAGTCAGATCATATCTGAGTCATGTGGAGTGGTAGATGACATATAGGTCCTTATGGAGTGTGTACAGAATGTGAGTTAAAGGCATGCGATAATAATATCCTTTGCGTTAATACTTTGGTAGAACCTTGCATGGTGGTAGGCCATTTTACGAATGCCCGCCTGGCTAGCGACCACCCTCAAGTAGAAAATCTGTCGCAAAGCACTTAACCGTGTGTTCCGGCAGTTGTCATTGAGAGCCAGTACTTCTAGGTTAGCCTGAACAACATCTTCGACCACATCATCACTTACCATCAGGTGAGATAGTGGTCAAAGGCAAACCTAACAGGCATAAAAAAAAAAAGGAATGAAAAAAAACCTGTATCGGAGAATGCATTAAAAATATATAAGATGTGTATGAGATAATGTAAATATTTAGGTTATGATCGGACTGACATATCAAGAGACAAAAGCCCCTAAATTATATAAAGAAAATAATTCTGAAGCAGTAATGGCTCATTGGCATTGGCTAAGGACGGTCGTGCAGCAGGTCCATAGTTCGAATCCCGCCGCGGGCTTGAGCTTCACTGCATAATGGAAGGGCATTTTGCGAATGCCCGCCTGGCTAAATCCAACCTCAGGTAGAAAATCTGTCGCTAAGCACAGAACAGTGTGTTCCGGCAGATGTCCTTGAGAGCCAGTAAAATTATAGGCACAAGAGACATAACAACAGATTTTCTACTTGTGGGTGGTAGCTAGTCAGGCAAGCATTCGAAAAATATCAGCATGCGGTGAAGCTAAAGCGGGCGGTGGAGATCAAACCATGGACCTACTGCACGACAGTCCATAGCCAATGCCGCTGAAACGTTGACGGTGCCATAATCCTTAATAAATAATAATTCCTTGGCAGGCGTCTTGTTGATCGTAGCTTAAGATATCAGTTCCTTGGCAGGCGCTGCTGCCCACCTTCTGGTATTTTACCTTTAGTCGCCTCCTACGACACCCACAGAGTAGCAATGGGGGGATGTGGTGTATTGCTGTGGGGAACTGCTGCTGAGATAGAGACAATCTTTATCATACAAAAGCGTGCAATTCGAGCCACATTTAAAATGGGTCCTAGGGAATCTGTGAGGGATCTTTTTAAAGAAATTGATATTTTAACTTTACCAAGTCTGTATATATTTGAAAATATTATGTATGTTCGTAAAAATTTAAGTAAATTTAAATTAAACAGTGACAATCACGATTACAATACTAGGAATAAAGATAAAATAGCGGTGCCGGGTTTTAGATTAGCAAAGACAAATAAAAGGTCATCCTTAGGTAATTGTGTGCGGTTTTATAATAAAGTTCCCAAACATATTACAACGCTCACAGAAGGGAAATTCAAGTTGCATGTGAAAAACATATTGATTAAAAAATCCTACTACACAGTTTCTGATTACATAAACGACAAAAATGCCTGGACAATTCCGCCTCCGCCAAGCTATTGCCTGTCACCTACATAATTTAAACAAATATTGTAATAACTCTATTATATAGAAGTATGTAACACATTGTTAAAAGATGTTTAAAAGAATGGCCCCGAGTTTCTTGCCCGTTCTTCTCGCAGTGGCTCTATTCAATTTATTTGCTGAACGTGGCAGTACAATGTAGAATATTTCAATACTAAAATTTGTAATTGACCTTCATAAGAGCGTCGTAGACGCCTAAATTGAAAAAATGATTTTGACTTTGACTTTGGGATGACATTATATCACGACACCCCACGTGCATCCCGGCACCCCACGGGTAAGTTACTATATACTTTGATTGCAGAGAAGGAAGGACTTTTACTGCATAATTTTAAGCGACTTTTTGGTAAGGACATTTTGTATGATCTGTTCTTGCAGCATAACGTCTTGTAGACATCTCTTGTGCTCTTTCGACCAGAGAAATAAAACTCGAACAAAAAATAATTATATTACCTTAGTAAGCGATAGTGTTTAAAATGTTTAGAAATTTAGAAAGGCTAAGACAAAATTACGAAAGTTAGGTATAGTAAATATCCAGTAGGTTTCAGGGTAAGCAACACGGTTTAGCCTGTTGTTTTTAGGATAAATTACATAGTAATGTAAATGTCCTGTTAGTTTTAGGGTAAAGGAAGAGGTAATGTAAATGTCCTGTTAGTTTTAAGTTATAGGACAAGGTATGTCCTGTAAGTTAAAGGGTAATGGACAAGGTATGTCCTGTAAGTTGAAGGGTAATGGACAGGGTTTTTTTTCTAATTATATACTTAGTACGTCATTATATTACAATCTAGCCAATAATACGGACTAATAAGTTTGACGTCAACTGCTTTTTTTTATATCCTTGATAGGTTAGCCTTTGACCACTATCTCACCTGATGGTAAGTGATGATGTGGTCGAAGATGTTGTTTAGGCTAACCTAGAATTAATGGCTCTCAAGGACAGCTGCCGGAACACACCGTTAGGTGCTTGGCGACAGATTTTCTACTTGAGGGTGGTAGCTAGCCAGGCGGGCATTCGCAAAATGCCCAACCACCATGCTATAACGACTGCCATCCAAAGACGACAACCGGGAACGACGGCTTTACGTGCCCTCCAAACACGGAAGCGCTCAGTAGTAATGTCACTAGCGGTCACCCATCCAACTCAAGACCGCAGCGGACGTTGCTTAACTTTTTTGATCTGTTAAGAACAGCTAAGCAAACTTCGCTACGAGCGCTTCAAAAATGCTAAATAGAGTAACTTTAAGAATGTGTCCATTAACACCTATCTTATTGTCTCTATTAAGGGGAGAAGATACTATGTGTTATTGTGTTCTTTATATTTAGCACTCACTTCACTACTTATCACTGTCATTCAACTACACTAACTCAAAAGGCAGTGATGGCTCAGTGGCATTGGCTATGGACTGCCGCGCAGCAGGTCCATGTTTCGAATCCCGCCCAGAGCTTGAGCTTCACCGCATGGTGGAAGGGCATTTTGCGAATGCCCGCCTGGTTAGCGACCACCCTCAAGTAGAAAATCTGTCGCCAAGCACTTAACGGTGTGTTCCGGCAGCAGTCCTTGAGAGCCAGTGAAATTACAGGCACATGAGATTTAATAACTATCTCCAGGTGACAGGCGCAGTGCAATTCGTGACTTGTGACGAAATGCATCTGTTATAGGCAGAGGTTAATCCGCTTAACATCAGATGGGCCTCGAGCTTGTTCCGTCACAATAACATAAAAAAAAACGGTTTTGTCCTTTTTAGCCTTCTCACTATGTCTGTGTTGTCAAGGACAAGGTAATGTAAATGTCCTGTAAGTTTAAGGGTAAAGGATAAGGTATTTACCTTTCTTCCTTCTTTCCCTCCCGGTATTTGACGGTGCGGCTCTTGCGGATCACCATCACTGTGCCGTCAGGGTTCAGCTTGGGCAGGTTCTGGGACGGGACTGCGTCCTTGCTTAGCGTCTTCCATTGACCTGGAAAATACGAACAATTTACTTTATTATTATAATAATTTGAGTTCCCGTCTTATGAATCTAAGAATTGTTTTATATTATTTATAATCGTTCAAGACGACTGAAGGTGAATATTAGAGCCTAATGCGCAGTATGCCATTGCTCACGTTTTTCTTTTAGAAATGCTGAGAATAAGTAAGGTTTTTTGTAATCTTAACGGACATAATAACGTCTTGACGTTTGTTTTGAGTGTCTATGCAAGCCCTATATTCTTAAGGTATACTAACAACTGCCTGTAGGGTGCCGGGCTAGAAGTGCCCCCCCCCCCCCCAAATCTCTTCCCGTAGGTGTCATAAGAGACGACAAAGGGTAAAATACCGGATTATGGGCAGCAGCGCCTTCTGAGGAACTACTATCTTACACTGCGACCTCCAAGCCACCTGCCATGCGTGGGGATCGCCCCCCGATAATTGGGGGACGCTGTTTTCAGCAGTGGACAATACGGCTGATACAGTACAGTACATACACGAGAGTATCCACAGAGAGAGTTGCTTTCGTACAGATGGCCAACTGTAAAACTGAAGTCAAAACCTTCGAAGGATGTGCATGTCTTACAACAACATACCAGCGTGATGACCATTGTAAGCAAAAAGTAAAGTGCATATAGTTTGTTTGCAAAAGACCTAGGGTCAATGTCCTATTTTCTTTCTGCTCGTCGGCGGCTGCCACTCCCAATAACAAACCGCACGGGACACACCCGTAGACAACGTATTGCGTTTGCCATTGGATATTTTTTATATTGAATTTCGTTACCAACTGCGTGGTTTCTTTTAACTGACAGGCTAGCATTGAGTCACTATCTCTTCCATCGATAAGCAATCATGTGGTTTAAAATGGTAGCATGGTGGACAAAGGAAGCTTTCTCAAGCCATTGGCTAGAACATATTGTTGGGTCCTTATCTCATGATAAATTCGTGCCAATCTACCAGGCCGGCAGCAAAAACGCTTAACGACGTGCAAAAATCGCGAGTCGCATGTTATAATATATAACTAGGCCAAAAAATGTTGATATGATTGTGAGGCAGCTATACGATAACCTTGGGGCGTGGGGAACTTTCTTTCCTGAAGCGCGTGAGACGCAAAACACGTGCATACGATGTAGTCATCGAGTTTAAAATGTTTTCCTTGGTGTTTTCCTGTTGTAGTGTACTTCATGACGGTTGCTAGGTTAACAGGTTTTTACTGAATATTAAGGTGTGTTCTTCCAATTTTTTTTAAATAGCTGATTGGCTTTCCTTTGACCACTGTTTCAGCTAACATCAGCTGAGATAGCGGCCAATGATGTGATGATGTGATCGAAGATGTTGTTTAGGCTAACCTAGAGTTATTGGCTCTCAACGACATGCCGGAACACATCGTTAGGTGCTTGGTGACAGATTTTATACTTGAGGGTGGTAGCTAGCCAGGAGAGTCAGGATAAATGACTCGTCCTCGATTGCATGGGATCTAAAAATTATTGTTGAACATTTGGTGTGTTAAGAATCCTTTTCCTATCGCTATGGAAATACGGTCATGATGATATGTATACTGGAATTACTGAAGTGCACACTTTGGAATGCAAAGGGATATATACTTACTAGATATATATACTTTTTAGAATATAGTCCATCCGAGTATGTTAAGAGTCTCTAGCTCATAAAAGGAATGAGGTTATGAAATTTTGATAATTTGCCTTGAAGGTTCCAATAGATGATAATAAGGTAGCCGAAAACAAAATTTTTTTGGCAACCTAGCAAGTGGAGGATCATCGAATGTTTTTTACAACTTACTGAGTACAGTACAAATAAATTGAATAATATCGTCTAATATGGGGGGCCGCGTAAGTTTTGAAATTTAGACCATTTTTAATCGGGTTTTATCTCAAAAACTAAACTAGTTAGGGACCTGACATTTCTATATATTACGCACCATATCCAACTGAAATCGCCAATTTATAATGTAGTTTTAAAGCTGTAATCAAAACTAAAAAATTTTTACGGGCTGTACTCGGTACCCAAAAAGTAAGAGACTCGTCTCTGATTTGGACAATATTTTACTTTTTCATTTTATTTTTCTTAGAAAATACGCCGAGAGTGATATTCTGTAAAATTCTTAGCCGTTATTAAATTCTTATTCTTAAGCTATTAAGGTTCAAAAGATACACCCCTTTAAAAGAATACACACAGACGGATCAACACAATATAGGGTTAGTAATAGGGACCCGACTTCCAAACCTGAAACCACCACGTAACATCATATTATTGCTAATTCTAAACAACAAATACAAATATCTTTATGGTATAAAAATTTGGTACAATTTAAAGATGAAATCCCTGCCCGCTGCTGTAGTTTCCACTGTGTTGCAGAAGGCAGTTCTTTTCCCACAATTATGTATATTTAAACTATATAGCCATATAATTTAGAATAGGTATCAGTACCGGAGATATAAGCAAGAAAAAAAAGGATAAGGTTTAAAAAATATTGTGTATGTGTATGACTTTGTGTGTGTGTGTGTGTAACAAAACTGATCTTCGACAAATATGGGTTAAACCTAGCGTCTCTGCGGGCATATTTTTATCAGTAACTGCGTGTAGCTAATATGATGTCCAATTAAATAATATTTTCTTCATTAACAAGATCTAGATATAAATTTACTACCTACATAATATATCTAAACTAATATAATAAAGAGGAAAGATTTGATTGTTTGTTTGTTTGTTTGCATTGAATAGGCTCTGAAACTACTGGACCGATTAGGATGAAATTTGGTATGGAAATAGTTTGAGACACGGGGATGAACATAGGATAGTTTTTATCCAACTGCGCAAAAAGAGGTTAATGGTTTTGCGCGATAACCGATCTACTGGACCGATTAGGATGAAATTTGGTGTGGAAATAGTTAAAGACACGGGGATGAACATAGGATAGTTTTTATCCAACTGCGCATAAAGAGGTTAATGGTTTTGCGCGATAACCGATCTACTGGACCGATTAGGATGAAATTTTGTATGTAAATAGTTTGAGACACGAGGAAGGACATAGGATAGTTTTTCTCCAACTGCGCAAAAAGAGGTTAATTTTTGCGCGATAACCGATCTACTCGACCGAATAGGATGAAATTTGGTGTGGAAATAGTTTGGGACACGGGGACAGGACATAGGATAGTTTTATCCAACTGCGCAAAAAGATGTTAATGATTTTGCGCGATAAAAAAATCATTAGAACAAAAAACTAATATAAGTAAATAAAAGTTCATAAAAAAAATTATAATAAACATTCTTTATTATTTCCTTTTCTTAGTAACCTTGCTTAAATAGAAGGGTTTATGTGTTTGTGTAAAAATTACTATAATTATTTTTTTAATACCCGCGCGAAGCCGGGGCGGGCTGCTAGTAATATATATAATTGCGCGTACTTCCCAGAACGGATTTTATCGATCGCCCCACTGCTTAGTAACAAAGATTTGGTAAGGGAGAAGATTGTTGTTTTAGAGAACCTAGCTACAACTTAGTTAACTTATGATACTCTTTCTTTTGTCCGTGGGGTGTCGGGCTATAATAACACCCCCTATACCTTCCCATGGTTTTCGTAAGAGGCGACAAAGGGTAAGATTGCGGAAGATGGGCAGCAGCGCCTTCTGAGGAACTATCTTACACTGCGAATCCCAAGACGCCTGCCAAGAGAGGGGATTATAGCAACCCCCCTCTCATACTGGAGTGGGCTGTTTTTAATATTGTTAACTTTGCAATAACGTCTGCGGATTACATTACAAAATTACAAATATTATGTGTTGTGCCAATGTCAAATAAAACTGCAATTTCCACATCTTTTCTTTTCAGATTTTTGGACCTTAAATGGGCTGCAACTTGCGTTGGATTCAAAGTTGTGTTTGGTTGATGCAGCACGAAATCAATAGTTCTCGGTGCCTGTAAACCTCGGGAGGGTAGGAAAAAGATAGATCGCCTCAGCGCTGAGAGTAGGAGGAAAAAAGAATCACCTTAACACTGAATAGGGCCACCTAGGTATTATTAAGTCTAGACTAAATTAGCATCAATCAATTTGGAGACTGACTGTAGGACCCAGTTCAATAGCTCAACCATCGCCTCTGCAAGACCTGATTTCACCTCTTCTGGTTATGCTTCAGATGTAAACCTCTTTACTACAGTGCTTTCATCTGCGTATACCCATTGGAATAGGGAGCTTGAGCAGATCGTAAATATGCACTCAAAAAATTTAGATTTTCAGAGGGTACTTTAAGCCGTTGGTCCCGGTTGTTGTCTTAGGATGGCAGTCGTTATAGCACAGAGGAAAGGCATTTTTAGAATTGCCGCTCTATCCCCAATTGACAGGAGGAATAATCATCAGGGGCAACTCATATTGATATATTAACCAAGAACACAAGCCAGCAGAAACACGCACGACGGAGGCTTGAAAGAAAGTCTATCGTGCCAGATCCTTACAAAATATGGGACGAGTTCTTCTCTACACTTTTCACCCTCAAAGTGTTTGTGGCATACGCACGAACCCCAGTCCACCGGTTCCAGAGGAACTGGTGGAGGAAGGTCAATATAAATCGACCGAGTTTCAGGTGTGTCAGGAGTCTACTGCGAAGTTACCTAATTTTTATAATTTTGACATTCAACTTGATTTTTATTTGACTTTGTGACGTACATACCTATTGTTCTATTATTTAAATGCTTTAGTAAAGGCCGAATAGAGTGTATCTTAAAATGTTTAATGTAAGAAAGATTTCTGCCTCACCTTTCGCAATAAATTATTCGAATTGAATTGAGTTTTGACTTCAGTAAATGAATTACGTGAACAAGTGTATATAAGCGATTCAACTTGATGCGACGAGTGATTAGAATGGTGTGGGCAATGCTGGTTAGAGCATTTGGACGTTAGACTGCCTACGGGCCTACAATGGCCTTGGGTTGCCTAAATGCTTTCGTTGTAGTTGCTATAGTGTTGTATATAGTTTGTAGTGTTCAGTTAATTAAGGCATACCAGTAAAACTTATACGTTATCCTCTTTCTACAAAACTAAAATTAATCATATCGCCAGTTCCTAACGGGAAATAGGGGTAAATTGTGATATTATTATATTTGCTTTAATGGGTTGCGTTACTGGAAGCTATATTAAAATTAGAAAAACATTCCATTTTGTTCCACTGCTTATAAAAATCTAGTTATGAAGAGTATAAATGCTTAGTTCAAATTCATTTATTTCAAGGGAAAATAACCCATAAATCTTTTCAACATGCATCAGAATAATTAATTAGTAAAATTATGAAGTGGACAGATACAGTACATTTCATTTAGTGTTTGGGTTTTTTCTAATGTAATAGTCTATTACCACGAATAGAAGAACTATTTATATCCCTACATTAATGTTGTTTTCTAACTGTACTTTTGTAGGGTCAGTCTAAAAATGTAAAAGGACTCTGATAAACGATCAAGAACCCAGTCGCCACTGGGCTGTACTGCTCTTTTCCACTTTTGTATAAAAATGTGGGGGATTTCCGGAATCGGTTTTCCTCAAATCTCCTGCAATGTAAGTAAAATATTACTAGCGGGATTTCACGAAACAAAAGTCGTCAACCTGAAGGACGACTATGGCTCTTCCGGACTCTTCCATGTTTCCGTAAAATTAAGTATTTTATGAAAATAATTTTAAAAGAAGTTTTGAATGGGAATAGTAATTTTGACTTTTAAGGATGAAATAAATAATAAGTCGAAAAACTGGCAAACCAGAAGCAGAGATATTAGGCTCAGTAATATGCATACAAAGTTTCACCGAGTTTGAACACTTGGTATTTAAAATATGACAAAACTACGTTTGTACGAAAAGCGCTCCGTGCACTCTACTCATAATGTTATAACAATACGCACTAGAGTTTTTGTTTACGCAGTACTAGCGAAGCGCTCGTAGCGAAGTTTACTTAGCTGTTCTCAACCGATCAGCAAAGTTAAGCAACGTCGCCCGCGGTCATGAGTTGGATGTCTGGCCGCTAGTGACATTACTACTGAGCGTTTCCGTGCTTTGGAGGGCATGTTAAGCCGTCGGTCCTATTGTTGTCTTAGGATGGCACACGTTATAGCATGGTGGTAGGGCATTTTGCGAATGCCCGCCTGGCTAGCTACCACCCTCAAGTAGAAAATCTGTCGCCAAGCACCTAACGGTGTGTTCCGGCAGCTGTCCTTGAGAGCCAGTACTTCTAGGTTAGCCTGAACAACATCTTCGACCACATCATCACTTACAGGTGAGATAGTGTTCAAAGGCTAACCTTTCAGGCATAAAAAAAAAACTAAATGACGTGAATCAAAATTAAGGTGCTGAAAAGTGTGAAATAGCTTTCATTACTTGAAATATATTCACTTTTTTTTTTATTAGCAGTAAGAAAATTACATGCATTCTTGATCATATTTCCTAAGTCGAGTTTATTCCATAACTCGTATATTTAAACTCGATAGACTAAAATTACAAAGTTAACTCTAAATTACGCTTGTAATATAAATATCATCATTATTGATTTATGTATGTGTATAATAATTTTATTTTTGCTCGACGAACTGATGACCGATGGGGAAGAAAGCTTCTCGAGTGGTTACCACACTACACCGGAAGACGTAGAGTTGGTAGGTCCCCCACCAGGTGGACTGACGACATCGTGAAAGTCGCGGGTAGCCAGTGGTTACAAATGGCTAATAGCCGTTCTTTGTGGCGTTCTATGGGGGAGGCCTTTGTTAAAAAGTGGACGTCGATGTGGCGACAGATTTTCTACTTGAAGGTGGCGGCTAGCCAGGCGGGCATTCGCAAAATGCCCGTCCACCACGCGGTGAAGCTCAATCCCGCGGCAGGATTCGAATTATGGACCTGCGGCGCGGCAGTCCATGACCAAAAAAATAACTTCAAATTGCTTCTTTCGCAATTTTGAGCGTCTTAAGGGGTCGTTTTCCTGATTTAGGTCACTTCGAAGGTCAACTCCTCTTCAGAGGATCATTGTTTGGATTCTATATACTACCATATACTATTTTTTCATCAAATCGGTGTAAAGGTTTTCTCAAAATTGCTTAATTAGTAGGTAAATAAATGAAATACTGCTGTTTTCAAATATTTTTTTGTACCTCTTCCTAAACTACCTGTACCCGTATTTTCATTCTTTTATTTAACAATGTTTATTTCATAATTACCTAATTATAATGTGTAAGTAAGATGTCTGTATATCACGGCGCATTGGTGATAACTGTAATGCTATGTTTATATTTTTTGATAAATAAATAAATAAACGATAGTGAATCAACTTTCAACAAAACGTGACCAATTTATATCCTTAACAAATCCGTGTTGAAAATTTTAAAATCAAACAACCGCATTCATATGTAAAGTATTATTTTCTCTATTTTTGCCCGTTTCGGACAAACGAAAGGTCATACCCGCCACGCGCAGCGCATTTTATTTACGAGTTAGCTAACTTCTGAATTAATTTCCACAATGTAAGAGTTGAAATTGTAAAATATAAATATATGAGTAAGATAACTTTTGAATCAATTTCCACAAAGGAAGAGTTGAAATTGTAAAATATAAATTTATGAGTAAGATAACTTTTGAATCAATTGACACAAAGTAAGAGTTGAAATTGTAAAATACAAATTTAGGAGTAAGATTACTTCTGAATCAATTTCCACAAAGTAGAAGTTGATATTGTCAAATATAAATTTAAGAGTAAGGTAACATCTGAATCAATTTACACAAAGTAAGAGTTGAAATTGTAAAATATAAATTTAGGATTAAGTTAACTTTTGAATTAATTTCTACAAAGTAAGAGTTGAAATTGTAAAATATATATTTAGTAGTAAGATAACTTTTGAATCAATTTACACAAAGTAAGAGTTGAAATTGTAAAATATAAATGTATGAGTAAGATAACTTTAGAATCAATTTCCACAAAGTAAGAGTTGAAATTGTAAAATATAAATGTATGAGTAAGATAACTTTAGAATCAATTTCCACAAAGTAAGAGTTGAAATTGTAAAATATAAATGTATGAGTAAGATAACTTTAGAATCAATTTCCACAAAGTAAGAGTTGAAATTGTAAAATATAAATTTATGAGTAAGATAATTTTTTAATCAATTTCCACAAAGGAAGAGTTGAAATTGTAAAATATAAATTTAGGAGTAAGGTAACGTCTGAATCAATTTACACAAAGTAAGAGTTGTAATTGTAACATATAAATTTAGTAGTAAGGTAACTTCCTAATCAATTTACACAAAGTAAGAGTTGAAATTGTAAAATACAAATTTAGGAGTAAGATTACTTCTGAATCAATTTCCACAAAGTAGAAGTTGATATTGTCAAATATAAATTTAAGAGTAAGGTAACATCTGAATCAATTTACACAAAGTAAGAGTTGAAATTGTAAAATATAAATTTAGGATTAAGTTGACTTTTGAATTAATTTCTACAAAGTAAGAGTTGAAATTGTAAAATATATATTTAGTAGTAAGATAACTTTTGAATCAATTTACACAAAGGAAGAATTGAAATAGTGAAATATAAATTTATAAGTAAGATAATTTTTGAATCAATTTCCACAAAGTAAGAGTTGAAACTGTAAAATATAAATTTATGAGTAAGATAACTTTTGAATTAATTTCCACCAAGTAAGAGTTGCAATTGTAAAATATAAATTTATGAGTAAGATAACTTTTGAATCAATTTCCACAAAGTAAGAGTTGAAATTGTAAAATATAAATTTAGGAGTAAGGTAACTTCTGAATCAATTTACACAAAGTAAGAGTTGAAATTGTACCATATAAATTTAGTAATAAGGTAACTTCTTAATCAATTTACACAAAGTAAGAGTTGAAATTGTACCATATAAATTTAGGAATAAGGTAACTTCTGAATCAATTAGTAAAAGTAAATGTTACACAGCAGAAATACACTAGCTCCATATTAAATTTTTAGACCCGACAGCAAAGTTCAATTGCTTCAAAGGATCATGGGGGATTTCGTATGAACCCTGTACCCACCCTACAAGAGATACGTGTCAATTTGTTCATTGAGACCCAAAACAGCCTAAAGTTACCTGTGTTAGATTAAAAAACTATTGGGTAAACATTTTATATATATTTTAGTTTTTAGGTTTCCGTACCCAAAGGGTAAAAACGGGACCCTATTACTGAGACTTCGCTCTCCGTCCGTCTGTCACCAGGCTGTATCTCAAGAACGGTGATAGCTAGACAGTTGAAATTTTCACAGATGATGTATTTTTATTGCCGCTATAACAACAAATACTAAAAATAAAATAAATATTTAAGGGGGGCTCCCATACAACTAGATTTTTTTTACGCGATGCTAATAACGGTGTCAGGTAGACACTTTAACTATTCACAGAATATTTAGTTTTATGTTATCTTTAAATATATATAATAAAATAAAAAATTAAGGGGCTCCCATACAATAAAAGAGGTTATCGCCGTTTATTTGCTAAAAATAATAATAATTAAAACGAGATAATGGTACGGAACCCTTCGTGCGTGAGTCCCACTCGCACATGGCCGGTTTTTTTTATTTTATTACATTAACTAAAATTAATTCGTCCAAAAATTAGCCCGTACGTGAACGCAACCCTAGCAAGTTGATATGACTAAGTGTAAATCCCCATTGACGTATACATGAAGTGATGCATAGCTACACGATAACGATATTTCTGGGTCATAACATAACACTCATAATAAAGCTATTGTTAGACAATAAAAAATATTTAATGAGTTATTGGAAACTGTGTTTTTTGTTGCTGATCTGATAGGCTAGCTTTTGACGAATATTTCACCTCATGTAAGTGAGTTTGCATGGTGGTAGGGCATTTTGCGGATGCCCGCCTGGCTAGCTACCACCCTCAAGTAGAAAATCTGTCGCCAAGCACCTAACGGTGTGTTCCGGCAGCTGTCCTTGAGAGCCAGTACTTCTAGGTTAGCCTGAACAACATCTTCGACCACATCATCACTTACCATCAGGTGAGATAGTAGTAAAAGGCTAAGTGGTCGAAGATGTTACTCAGGCTAACTTAGAATTACTGGCTTTTAAGGACAGCTGACGGAGCACACAGTTAAGTGCTTGACGACAGATTTTCGACAGGTGGTAGCTAGGCGAGCAATCGCAAAATACTATTCCACCACGCGGTATAAAGCTCAATTTTGCACCAATTAGCTAATTTTCCACATTCTTTTCAGTTCCCAGCTGAATATGGACAAGCTGATTTTTACATCGTAGCTCACACTTACATATTTTGAGTGCAAAATTCAGCACATTTTTTTAATTTTATTTCTTTAGAAATGCTAGTTGCGTATAAAATCGATGGTGTCATTCGCCAACAATTACGGTCTCCAACGGGAATAGTGGCAATTAGATTATTTATTATTGGAGTTAGATCAATGAGGTGAACTCTGTTTACTGATAAACTGTTCGCAGATGGCACTGTTCGCCGAAAAACTAATTTTTATTCTACAAAAGGTAGAAGATTTAGCTTTGTTTTACATATCTGAAGCAATGATGGCTCAGTGGCATTGGCTATGGACTACCCTGTACAGTAGCAGGTCCATGGTTCGAATCCCGCCGCGGGCTTGAGCTTCACCGCATGGTGGAAGGGCATTTTGCGAATGCCCGCCTGGCTAGCGACCACCCTCGAGTAGGTGTGTTCCGGCAGCTATCCTTGAGAGCCAGTGAAATTACAGGCACATGAGACTTAACAACTATGTCTCATAGTGACGCGCGCAGTGCAATTCGTAACTTGTGATGAAATGTATCTATTATAAGCAGAGGTTAGTCCGCTAGAGTTAGAGGTGGGCCTCGTGCTTGATCCGTTACAATAACATAAAATAAAAATATCTAACCCAATCTAGTGTAAACAAGCCAAAACTATTTAAATTTTCGTAGTGTAGAAACTTTTTTGTATAAAAAGTATACAACCTTTGTAATCGACAATGTTACCTAGCAAAAGTTGTTTATTCATCCTCTTGTCTTGTTAATGTAGAATGATGTGTAATTATTGTATATTATATGGTCTGGATAAGGAGGCAACTATGGTTCTTACGTCTCCTCCACATACAGCTTCTAATTCTTTTGATTTATATATGGCATTGATGCTTGGGTCACCTGTTTAGGCCTTTGAAACAGCTATAGGTAGGTATACATCAGCGCGGCGTTTCCGACCGGGGGGATTATTGAATGGTGCGTGCGACGTCAGAAGAGATCAGAGCTACCCGATGGAAAGAGAAGCCTTGTACGTGAATATAAATATTAGGTACTCCGTAATTTGCGAGCTGAAGTGCACTTTATTGCTTCGTAGCTAGAGTCGCTTATTTATTGGAAAAGCTTTGCGGAGTTATCCTTCTGGTCCTTTTTATTCTGTGGTATGGCCCCGAGTTCCTTGCCCGTTACTCTCGCAGAGACAGTAGAAACATAAAATAGTAAAATTTTGTAATTGTTCTTCGTAAGAGCGTCGTAGACGGCTTAATTGAATAAATAACTGAAACTTTGGTCTGACCCAGCAAAAAAAACACTTCTAGATGAGATCCTCCATGGTTTAATGAGTATCCTCCATAATCCTCCATATTTTTTGAGAGCCAGTTATTCCAGGTTCACAACATCTTCGACCACATCATCAGTTACCATCACGTAAGATAGTGGTCAAAGGTTAACCAAGTCAGGCATAAAAAACATAGTGTGCAAAAATATGTCAAGGAGGTACCTAATTAAAAGATACTATGTAACACTTGTTTGGAAGAAAACCGTATCTGAATGAAATTCTTCAAAAAGCTTCAATTAAAAAATGTTTTATCAAAATAGAGTTGGTAGGCCCCCCACTAGGTGGACTGACGACATCGTTAAAATCGCGGGTAGCCAATGGTTACAAGCGGCTAATAGCCGTTCTTTGTGGCGTTTTATGGGGGAGGCCATTGTTCAACGGTGGACATCTTCCAGCTGATGATGATGGTGATGATGGATCAAAATATACAGGGTTATTAGAAAAAAAACTAACAAACTCTTAGAGTTGACTTCTGATATGAATGATCGCTAGTAGCGAAGTTTACTTAGCTGTTCTCAACCGATCAGCAAAGTTAAGCAACGTCGCGCGCGGTCAGGAGTTGGATGGGTGACCGCTAGTGACATTACTACTGAGCGTGCACGTGCATCGGAGGGTCCCGGTTGTCGTCTTAGGATGGCAGTCGTTATAGCATGGTGGTAGGGCATTTTGCGAATGCCCGCCTGGCTAGCTACCACCCTCAAGTAGAAAATCTGTCGTCAAGCACCTAACGGTGAGTTCCGGCAGCTGTCCTTGAGAGCCAGTACTTCTAGGTTAGCCTGAACAACATCTTCGACCACATCATCACTTACTATCAGGTGAGATAGTGGTCAAAGGCTAACCTATCAGGCATAAAAAAATAAAAAAATAAAAAATTAAAGTGAAGATTTTGAGATGAATGTATTACGCGCTTGTGACTGAATAAGCACGAGGACCTGATATAGTGCAGCAACAGGAAACTATTTATGTTAATCTTGATCATACAAAATGTCCGCCGTTTCCAAAACACGTTTAAAATATTCTGCATACATTAAAATTTTATTTTAAATAACGCCTTCCAAACGCATAAGCTTGCACAATTTAAACTTAAATCTAGATTTACATGGTGAAGCCTAAAAATACTATTACTTAATACAAGAAAAAAAAAAGGTTATATGCGAATCGAAGTAAGAAGCGACTAAGGGACAAATACTGAAAGGTGGGTAGCAGCACCTTCTAAGGAACTGCGATCCCCAAGGCGCGTGCCAAGCATGAGGATTTTGGCAAATACCCCCTTAATAGGGGAGGCTGTGTTCAGCAGTGGACGAGTCGGCCTTTACAGTACAGTCACCGAGAAACTAACCTCGAGAGTGAAATTCACGGTTCGGTCAATCTGGCAACTAGTGTGTGATATCGGACACATTCCAAATTTAAAATATCCTTCCTCCTAGTGTTGTGATTACAGTGCTTATGGTGGTGTATATCGATTTTATATAGATAATTATCAATATTATGTTACCCTTCTTATGGTCAATTTTTGATCCCAACCATGGAATTTCTACACGGAAATTCATAGTCATCTGGACCATCACTGCTTCTAAAAGATACAGTGGAATTTAATCAGATATCGTACAACTTATTAATGGCGGAAATTTGTTCCTTACAACGCTAATAGAATGGCGTCTCTTCGGGTTACTTTCTCGAAGAGTACAGTACAGTACATAATATATAACATTAGTTACTATAAATGCATGGCGATGAAATTAAGAATAATATGTATATATCTTCTACGTATATGCTGTATGGTGTACATAATGTGTTTTTTTGGAAATTAAATAATTATTATTCTTCTTAATTGAAGTTTTACTTTTCTCGGCTTTAAACCTGTTTAACTGGAATTACAGACCTTGGCTAAGTAAATTACAGCGTGTAATTTGTAGAAGTTAAGGTGGGTGGACAATAAATATTTGTATGAAGTTATTTCATTTTCCTCCAAGTGCATAAATTTTCTTACCAACCGGCAAGTGTTATGGATAGAAACTTTATATAATTTAATTATTAAATTACGTACTTGTGGGTGGTAGCTAGCCAGGCGGGCAATCGCAAAATGCCCTTCCACAATGCGGTAAAGCTCAAGCCGGCGGTGGGGATCGTACCAGGGACCTGCGGCACGGCAGACCCTAGCTAATACCGCTCAGACATGATTGCTTCAAAGTATCCTTTATATCTCTCATTATTCACCAGAAACTGTCTTATATTCTTCGCGATAAAGTTCAAATTGGTATAACACTTAGTAATTAATCTACATCCCAGGCGTCTTTGAGGTTCATAATAAAGTACAGACCTGTTCAATCACGAAGGCGCGCCCCTCAACTACATTATCGATACACATTTGTACGTGTACGTGTACACTACGTCTTGGTGTGTGAGTGAATGTTAATGGTACATACAGTAAAATATTTTTTTTAACCAAAATATGGAACCAACTTGAACACTCAAATGTGTGAAATAACTTGTTGAAGTCGGTACCATGATAGTTCAAAACTACCTATTATCACAATATTTGTGCCTTCGACAAGTTATTTCGCACATTTGAGTATTGATGTCGGATTATTTTTGGGAAAAAAAACACCCTTTTTAGTGACCCTTGCTTCTATGGGATCGATTATCATTCACTGCCAATGGCTATATCATGAAGATAGGAAAATACTTTTCAGTTATTCGAGTGTAACTCAATAACAGCTTGAGCGATTTTGATGAAATTTTACTGGGACCTCACAGCAAGCATCAGTTTTCTAATAAAAATGATCAAAATCAGTTCACCCAGTCAAAAGTTTTGAGGTAACAAACATAAAAAAATACAGAAGAATTAAGTACCTCCTCCATTTTGTAAAGTTGGTTACAAATGAGCTTATTGATGCAAAAATGAGCTTTACCGAATGTTGGAAGAGTATTGTGCGATTGCTCGCCTAGCTAGCTTCTCAGGTAGAAAAACTGTCGCGAAGCACTTAACTGTGTGTTCCGTCAGTAGTCCTTAAAAGCAAGTAATCCTAAGTAAGCCTGAGTAACATCTTCCACATCATCACGTACAGGAGGTGAAATATTGGTCAAATAAAAAAAGAATCATCAAAATCGGTTCACGCAGACAAAAGCTAGGAGGCAACAAACATAAAAAAAACCTTTTTTTTAAGTCGTTAAAATGAAAAATATAATCACTTGGTAATGAATAGATTCAGGCATTACTTTGCGGAAATCCATATTTAATAATAACAAATATTCTCTTGATATTTTAAGAAAACATCAAATTAATATTTTAATATAACACTTAAAAAATATAAAAATATATCTAGTGACAATTCCGCCTAATTTTCCTGCTAAGCCGACGTAACGTCACAAACGCCACGCAGCCAAACCGGAAGAATTTTCGACGCGTTTCGCCTCTACACGAAGCATCCTCAGGAGGTCTTGACTCTACGAGCGCACGATCGAGAAACATCGAGGAAAATTAGGCGGAATTGTCACTATATATTATTTTTAAGTGTTTTATTAAAATATTAATGTGATGTTTTGCTTAAAATATTTGTTATTATTATAATCACTTGGGTAAGTAGTAGTTGCAAATACACTTGAAATATATAAAGTAAGAGATCACGAGTGGAAATAATACCTACTCTTTTAATATGAGATCAGAATAGGTCTGACCTTTTTGGGTTTAATCGTAATCCATTTGGAATTCCTAGTATTATAATCTATACTAACAGGAAAGATATGTGTTTCATACTTTTGTAATTAACTTAAAAACTACTGGACCGATTTGAAAAACTCTTTCACCATTAGAATCCTACACTATCCCTGATGAACATAGGATATAGAATATTTTCAAAAACTTAGGGATCTATGGAAACTTCGATAATGTAACCCAACGTGTGAAAAAGTACCAAAAGAAACGTTATATCGCGTACGCTGCGGAAATTGTTGACAATAGAGCAAAGTGATATACTACAATTTTATAGAGGACATCAATATCTACAATTCAAGAAGTTGAAGCAGTGATAGCTCAGTGGCATTGGCTATGGACTGCCGTGCAGCAGGTCCATGGTTCGAATCCCGCCCAGAGCTTGAGCTTCATCGCATGGTGGAAGGGCATTTTGTGAATGCCCGCCTGGCTAGCGACCACCCTCAAGTAGAAAATCTGTCGCCAAGCACCTAACAGTGTGTTCCGGCAGCAGTCCTTGAGAGCCAGAAAAATTACAGGCTAATGAGACCTAACAACTGGACGTCTCAGTGTGACGGGCACAGTGCAATTCGTCGCTGACGAAATGCGTCTGTTATAGGCAGAGGTTAGTCCACTTAACATCAGGTGGGCCTCGGGCTTGTTCCGTCACAATAACATAAGAAATATTCACCAAATAAGCGTTGGTCAATATGAATAACAAGAAAAAGTTTAAAATAAAATGGTCTCCTAGTACAAGATATGTTTTATTTACGTGTTTCTGTTTTTGCTCCACCGTGACAATGGTAATATAAATAAGCGTCAAACTTAGGGCCCGCTTCAAAACGTCCTAATAAAGTTTCGGGTAGCTAACCAACACATAAAGGGTATGTTCCATCCAGCCGCTAAGAACGTTAATTTCTATAATTTTGATCACATTCTGCGTCTGTGGTTGTGATCACTGTGATCGTTTGTAACTGTCATCCTCTGTTCCATTTAGGATAAGAACGCTAAGAATGCCACTACTTCTGTCACTTTTGACATTAGATGTAGGGAATTCAAACTGTTCCAGTAGCCTCATAGCGTTTATGGCGAAAATAACGCCATGACCCATGTGGAACAACTTTTTGGGAGTGTGATCGTTTTTAGCGAATCTAACTTCAAATGGTATGCACCCAAAATAACTGAATGACAAAAATGACAGTTAACATGCAGCGCGTTTCAAGGTTTAACCGATGGATAGGCTAAATCGATGACTGTGGAACGCAAAGATAGTGTTTTATTTATTAAATATGCTCTGGGTAGTATAACCGGAACTTACTCGAACATTCTGAAACAGGCCCTTAGTATGATTATCCAAAATCCAAAGTACAAGTACATACAAGGTGGGGCAAAACTAATCAGCCGTTCTTTTCGAAAATTAGTTTTGTATGGGAATTGTTATTTTGACATTTAGGGATATTCGCTTTCGTCTTCGACAATTAGCATTATAAAGCTAACATGTCATGTTATGTTAGCTCAATTGGTTAGAGCATGCCCCGGCTTAAGGGGTGGATGGACGCGGGTTCGAATACCGCACATGACTTAAATTTTTTTCCTATCGTATATTTGTAATTTTGTAATGTAATCCGCATAGCAGGCGTTATTGCAAACATAACAATATTAAAACAATAAGCATTCTGCTGAGACAAAGCTCATTCAATACTACTGGACATCTCACTACCGAATATATATTAAGAAAATTGTTTACATTTTAAAACTTTATAGGATTAAGTTTAACATACTTTCTATTTTTGTTGTAGTATTGAATAAACTTCTTTTCTTTCTTTTTCTTTCTTTCATATTACAAATAATAAATCGATAAACTGGCAAACCAGAAGCATAGATATCAGGCTCAGCAGTATGCGTACAAAGTTTCACCGAGTTTGAACACTTGGTATTTAAAATATGCCAAAACTACGTTTGTATGGAAAACGCTCCGTGAACTCTACTCTTGAACGTCCGCATGCATTTTATATATGGTTACCGCGGGGCGCAGTTAGTAAGTACATATAAATGTATTTTTACAATGTAATTATGCCTAACAAAATTACAATGTAAGGAAATTGGAGTTGCGTCAACGTTAACAAGGTAAAAGCTTAATTGAAAAATGTGTCTCGTTTGTAGTTCAATTCAGTTTGAATCAAGATTTCGCTCCGTCCCCTTATGATGGTCAATAATCTCTACATAGTATAAAACAAATTAGCTTCCCTCTGTCTGTCCCTATGTATACTGATATCTTTAAAACTACGCAACGGATTTTGATGCGGTTTTATTTAATAGATAGAGTGATTCAAGAGGTAGGTTTATATGTATAATACATGCATAATATAGTACAGAAACACTGATAATTGTAGAGGTTTCTAATGTGATGTCGTAAATAAACACATTTTTGTGCTTACATTGCAAACGCTGGCTGAACCCTACGAGATAGATCAAAATAATGTACTACAATATTGTGCACCTTAAAAAGGTCTACAAAAAAGTCCGCGTTGGTATATGTCTGTCTCTTAGGGATAACCCACAATAACCATTTTTTATCCTTAACTTTTTACGAGAAATAATGAATCATTTACGAACGATTTTAAGCAATACAGCATTAATCCTTTTCCAGTAAAGTACCTTAAATACATTGTGCATTTAATATAGATCAATATGGCCCTTTACCGCATGTAATTTAGATGAATATTTTCAAAAATACAGATTATTTGGTATCAGCATTACACACGTGCGAAGCCGGGGCGGGTCGCTAGTAAGAAATAAATATTAAATTCGAACTATGACTAGTGTCGATTTAAAATCGATTATATATAATTAATAAATATATAATAAATTAAATAAAAGTAATTCTAGGTTAGCCAACTATGAACAACATCTTCGATCACTTCATCACTTACCATCAGGTGAGATAGTGGTCAAGGCTATAGGACCAAAAAAAAAATGTAGGTCCATCGGTTAGATCCCAACCGCCGGCTTGAGCTTCACCGCATGGTGGAAGGGCATTTTGCAAAAGCCCGCCTGGCTAGCGATCACGCTCAAGTAGAAAATCTGTCGCCAAGCACCTAACGGTGTGTTCCGGCAGCAGTCCTTGAGAGCCAGTGAAATTACAGGCAAAATGAGACTGAACAAGTATGTCTCAAGGTGATGGGCGCAGTGCAGTTCGTCACTTGTGATGAAATGCATCTGTTATAGGCAGAGGATACCGCTTAACATCAGGTGGGCCTCGTGCTTGTTACGTCACAATAACATAAAAAAAAAACTAACCACTGTTTTTTTATTGCCTAATAAAGTAGACAGGCGGCCCACCTGAAGATAACTGGCCACCGTCGCCTATAGACGTTTGTAACACCAGAGGGGCTACCAACGCGCTGCTGACCTCTAAGGAATCTTATGACGCCCTTTTTAAACAACCCGATATCGTAAAATATTTTTATTAAAAACAAACCCTCTCGTATGTTTGTAATTTTGTAATGTAATCCGCATAGCAGACGTTAACTAACAACGCAAACATAACAATATTAAACATTATTCTTTGTTAGCAGCAAGAATAATTGCTTCTGACTTATGATCGTTTTTTTTTTGACTTGAACGAAAATGCTAAGTTGTTTTATGAATGTTAATGTGAAAATAAAGGAAAATCGGCTCGATATAATCGAGAACAGATCGCGATCTTGGCAAGTTCGATTCGAATCGATTCAAGATTTTTTTGGACGAGAATCGAAATCTCTTTCTCACATTCATCACGGTATTACAAATTGGCAGGGGTGTCTAGATAGGGAGGGATGGTGAAATTAAAGGCACTTGAGACTTAACAACTATGTCTCAAGGTGACGGGCGCAGTGCAATTCGTGACTTGTGACGAAATGCATCTGTTATAGGCAGAGGTTTGTCCGCTTAACATCAGGTGGGCCTCGAGTTTGTTCGGTCACAATAACATTAAAAAATATGTGAATTTTCAAAATTATTCAGTAAAATCGTTAAGTTCTTTATTTAAATATCCTATTCTGATGCAACGCGTACGAGGCTCACCTGATGTTAAGCGTTAACTTCTACCTATAACAGATGCTTCCATCACACCTTGAGACATATAGTTGTTAAGTGTCATGTGCCTGTAATTTCATAATTACTTACGGGCCCGTATAGACTGCTGCCGAAACACATTATAAAGTAGCTTGGCGACAGATTTTCTATTTGAGGGTGGTAGCTGTCAAGTTAAAATATGTTTTATTCAATTAAGGCGTTTACGACGCTCTTATAAAGGCCAATTACAAAATTTTATATTAAAATATTCTACATTGTACTGTCACGTTCAGCAAAGAAGTATATGGCCACTGTGGAGAAGAACGGGCAAGAAACTCGGGGGCATTATTTTAAACGTCTTTTAACAATATGTTACATACTTTAATAATAATATTATTAAAATATTTGTTTAAATTACATAGGTGAAAGGCGATAGCTTTGCAGAGGCGGAGTTGTCCAAGCATTTTTGTCGTTTAAGTAAACACAAACTGTACAGTAGATTTCTTAACCAGAATGTTATTCAAGTGCAACTTGAATTTTATTTAGGTTGGTAACTTTGGTGGTACCTGGCCAGGCGAGCATGCGCGAAATTCCCTTCCACCAAGCGAGGCTCAAGTCAGCGGTGGGGATCGAACCATGGACCTGCAGCACGGCAGTCCATAGCCAATGCCACCGAGCCATTAATGTTTATAATCTTGAAAGAACGGGACATACACACAGAAACTATAAGGGTTCCGTTACGGATCCCTAAAAACCGTGTATGACTAGAATGATGAAAATTAACATCGCATCACACTCATATACAAGAAAACATTAGTGTGTGTGTACAATACAGAATACGTTATATAAGGACAATATAAATAATAAGGAGGTTTCTAAAATATTGTGATATAACCTCAACACACGTTTAAATTAAATGAATAAACATTAATTTTATTTGGTACCCCGTCCCGTCATGCGTGCGCTCACGCCGGCGGCAGCGACAGACTGACCTGTATGGTTGGCAACCAGCGTCCATACAACCGGAAACCGCGGTTTCTCACCACGCGCCACGGTTGCCAACGCATGCCAAAGGCGTTGGAAGGTCAAACGGAACTCGTTTGGAACCACCATCTACACAGTAATTGTAACCCATCGTTACAAGATATGCTGTGAGGCTTGTTGCCGACTGTGTATCATAGCTTTTACACTGCGATCTCCAAGACGCTTGACAATTGAGGGCTGGGCCAACCCCAAAATGTAGTTATGGGTGTTGAAAGGCTACACGACATCGGAATAATAAGTAGTTATGAATTACTTATCATTTCTTGATATTAAAAGAACCTCAACGCTCGAAAATTTAAGGTCATATTAATTAATTATATTCGGTACGTATGCAATTAATAACAAATTAATAAAAGGAACAATGGTTCGCACATAATTTGTAAATATAATAAAAATCCTTTTAGTTGTATGGTTAGGAGTTAATTTTTTGGAATAATAATTACTTAACATGTATAAATTAATTTAAAAAGTAAAAAATCCGACTTCAACTAATTTATTTGTACATACATACATACATAAAATCACGCCTCTGTCCCGTAGGGGTAGGCAGAGACCACGGATTTCCACTTACTACGATCCTTAGATATCTCTTTCGCTTCATCTACAATATTAATGTTATTAATTATTAATTTCTAATTTATTTGTGTTAAACGTTTTATCGTTCTATTGATATTAAAACTGCAAGTTATATTTATGGAATAGTTTTTTAAAGACCTTCATTTTGATACCCCAATCGATGGGTTTAGAAGGCAAAATTTGATTTGACTCTCATTTTGGTGTCTAAAATCCGCCATTTTGTTTTTTGATAAATTTTTATGTACTTAGTATCACTTGCGCTATCAAGACAAATCTAACGATATCTCATACATCATAATCGGTTATGCCGTTTAGAAGTTCTGGTAGAATAAAGAAACTCACATACATGAACCCTGTTACATTTGGAGCAGTGATGGCTCAGTGGCATTAGCTATGGACTGCCGCGCAGCAGGTCCATGGTTCGAATACCGCCCAGAGCTTGAGCTTCACCGCATGGTGAAAGGGCATTTTGCGAATGCCCGCCTGGCTAGCTACCACCCTTAAGTAGAAAATCTGTCGCTAAGCACCTAACGGTGTGTTCCGACAGCTGTCCTTGAGAGCCAGTACTTCTAGGTTAAGCCTGTTAACACCTTGGCCCACATCATCACTTACCATCATTATCAAATACATTGTACATCGAGGGGAGAAAACGACCTATTTCCGTTCGAGAGTTTGTTTAAGCCCGACGCACAGCTGAGAGCGTACTGTTAAAATATCAATTTAGGTAATAAAAAACAAAATTTAACCAAACAACAATTTTTTCTAATTATTTGATATAAAACCTTTTTGAGATTGAATTTTTTATGTTAGCAGCTAAAAACAAAAGAACGCTACCAGGGCAGGTATGGATTTTCATACAACATTCCTTCACTGCTACGGAGTGAAGGAATGAAAATTCATATAACTTTCCCCGCCGTACATTTATAAGGGAAAAATGACGAACTTTATAACATGTTTTTGAACGAGTAATGAGACTTTAAAAATATTTATAACTTGCAGTTTTCAATTGAACGATAAAACGTTTAACGAGAGTAAATAATTTGCATATTTTTTTTTTTCGGGTTTTTATTTTTAATTAACTTATATTTGTTGGCAGATGGGGAACAAAATTATTCTATAAGGTTTCCTTAATCCCTTTAGCTACGGAACGCTAAAAACCCCCTTAAAACATTTATTTTATTTCTATCTAGGTTGGATAACATTTTGAACTAATAATAAAATTATGATACGTGAGATTCGCAGAATATGCATTATCTTTAAAAACCCAGAGAGCGGTCGCTAAGGTCACTGCTTCATTAAACTATTTCCTTTCATATGCACTTCGAAATGCATCTGTTATAGGCAGAGGTTAATCCGCTTAACATCAGGTGGACCTCAAGCTTGTTCAGTCAAAATAACACAAAAAAAAAAAAAACTTCAAGTTCTGTGTCTTCATGGCGCTGTCCTTGCAAAAATACCCCACGCCCACAAACTATATAACCCCAGCGGAACACCTGCCTCCTGGTCACGTTTTAACATGGTGGTAGGGCATTTTGCGAAGCTACCACCCTCAAGTAGAAAATCTGTCGCCAAGCACCTAACGGTGTGTTCCGGCAGCTGTCCTTGAGAGCTAGTACTTCTAGGTTAGCCTGAACAACATCTTCGACCACATCATCACTTACCATCAGGTGAGATAGTGGTCAAAGGCTACCCTATCAACGATAAAAAAACGAACTGCAGTGGCCAATTTGGAAGTAGCTCAACAGACTCCGTAACCAAGTTGGTAGTTGCAAGAGCGTGCCACTAGCGGTCACCCACCCAAATCACAGGGTTCCGTATCAACACAAAAATGAATATAATAAATAAATAGATTCAGGCGTTACTTTGCGGAAATCCATATTTAATAATAACAAATATTTTTAAAATATTTTATGAAAACATCAAATTAATATTTTAATAAAACACTTAAAAATACAAAATATATCTAGTGACAATTCCGCCTAATTGTCCTGTTAAGCCGACGTGACGTCACAAACGTCACGCAGCCAAACTGGAAGATTTTTCGACGCGTTGTCTCGACTCTACGAGCGCACGATCGAGAAATATTTCTCATTAATACTTTAAAAATATTTGTTATTATTACAACAATTGTATTTGTTTAGTGTATTCATGAGTATTTTTTTCATTTGATAAGGTTCACTTTGGTGCTTATCTCACCGAGTTTGACGCTTGTGTACGATAGAGCAAAAATAAAATAAAACTTTTGGAAAAAACATTTTATTTGTTTTTTTTTATATTCTTTAATTTATTTATTTTTTTATTTGTATGTGACAAGATGTAAAGGCTCACTTTTGTGTTATCGCACAGAGTATATCACTTGTGTACGATATATAAAAAAAAACGTTGGTAAACCACTTTTCTTTGTTTTATTTTTTATTTTATTTTTTTTCTTTTTTCTTTGTATTTATTTGGTTATGACAAGATATAAAAGTTCACTTTTGTGCTATCACACCGAGTTTATCGCTTGTGTACGAGACAAAAACAAAAAATAAAACGTTGGAAAATACTCTTCTTTGATTTTCTTAGGTACTTGTTTTTAATTTGCTTGTATATATGACAAGATGTAGCCGTAATTACATAAACATTATATCAAGAGACATAACGTCAGCTGTTGAACAAACGCCTCCTCCTTGAGGGATGGGGATTATAATCGTCTTGGGGGATCGTAGTTCTACAGAAGGCAACGCTGCCCAAGTATCCTCTCCCTCAGGAGGATATGGCTATCCATACCCACGGGAATAGGTAAAACATAGTCTTTGAAAATAACCATTACCGGTCAATTATCACACCGTGGCATGTAACACCCTCCCATATCATCGTGGCAGTCGCAAGAGGCGACGAGGGGTAGGATACCAGAAGCTGCACCTTTAAGTTATGACGTCATGTCATGTTAGCTCAATTGGTTAGAGCATACCCCGGTTAAAGGGGTGGATGGACGCGGATTCGAATCCCGCACATGACTTAAATTTTTCCTCTCGTATATTTGTAATTATGTAATATATTTATTAATATATATACGTGTTTTTATTTTATTGCATTCACAGTGTGGTCACCTACAGTATTTCCAACGAAACGATTAAATTATCGGGACGCGGGATTCCCAGCGTTTTATGTCAGAGGTTAGTTATGTTAGTTTACATTGATAAAATACAATACATTCGCATATAAACAATATCAAAAACAAAATACATTATCACCACTATTTCTTAAAGCCTTTATTAGAAGCTTGTTGCCGTTCAGCACGAAAATGAAACCAATGAGCTTTGAAACAAGGTTCATATCAGCACGCTGCAACGGGACATTTACAGTAACTGTATCTGTATCAGCTGGATCGTCCACTGCTGAACACAGCCTCCCCTATTAAGGGAGTATTTGCCATAATCCCCACGCTTGGCAGGCGGCTTGGGGATCGCAGTGTGAGATAGCAGTTCTTTAAAAGGCGCTGCTGCCCACCTTCCAGTATTTTTCCCTTAGTCGCCTACCACACCCACGCACTGAGAATAATCTAAAGTCAAAAGCGCCCTAATGACGGCCAATTTATATGGTATGAAGGCAAAAAACCGACCAAACGTAAATACGTATAAAAACGCCTTCCAACTAGAAGGCGTTAAACGAGGTCAGTGAAGGCGAATGTTTCTTTTCGTCTTCATTTAAGGTATATTTTGTGGTCTTTCTTAAATATTGACTTTTCGATGAGGCTGATTAAGTCGTATGTTATAGTGATAATCACCGTATATAAACTGCCGTAAAAGTAAGGTATATTTTATGGTCAATACTGCAATTATTATCGTATAACAAGTTCAATTCTGAAAAATACTTTACGGAAGGCGTGTTTTGACGGTTGTGTTTATTTTAAAACATAGTACATTTTTACTGGTTTCGCTTTGCGTGGTGAAAATCATCTTAAGAGTTGTGAATTCATCTTGCGTAGTTACAATTCAACGGTAAAAGGTCAAATTTGATTTAAGCTCCAAAGTCGTTTTTCTCAGTGCGGGATGATATGGGGAGGTGCAATTATAACCCGGCACCCCACGGGGTTACGGTAACGCTCCGTGCGAAATGCAAGAAAATCTGAGAACATAATACTTTTTACATGAACGCCGTTCTACGATTTCAATCTGTATGTACAGATTAAAGATATGTGTATCTATCGATTGTCATGGTTTTGAAGAAAATCGTCTATATCGTTAGGGAATTGCTAATTTTCTTCCGTATATTATATATATTATAAAAATCTGTCGCCAAGCCCCTACAGTATATTCCGGCAGCATTCCTTGAGAGCCAGTGAAATTACAGGCACATGAGACTTAACAACTATGTCTCAAAGTGACGGCCGCAGTGCAATTCGTGACATGTCTGTTATAGGTAGAGGTTAGTCCGCTAACACCAGGTGGTCCTCAAGCTTATTCCGTCACAATAACATAAAAGAAAAAAAAATAACAATCAATTTTTTTACGCTATTCAATTTTAGCGCCTCATCAAAGTACACGTTGATAATGCAGTCAAGGATCTGGCGTTTCTAGGTATATTTTTTTTAAATATATTCTGTCAAAGAAGATCGATTTTAAAGTCAGGTCTGATGGTCGGCTTAACCGATTTTAATGTATGAAATATCGTCTTGATAGCGCAAGTAACGTTACGTACAAAAAAAACAAAGTGGAGGAATTTAGACGCCATATTGTGAGATAAAAGTATAGTTTTTCTTCCAAACCCATCGACTGTGTTCAATACTCAATACTTTATTGTTTTCTGTAGTTTAGACAGAGATGTTAAAAATAAGTAAAAGTTCATTACAGACCCTGTCGGGCACACAATCATTAGGAGAGAGAAGGATTACTAACACTCTAATTGGTCCAAATATAATAATAGTTAAATTGTTATTAATAAAAGTGTTATCAAAATGAAGGAATTTAAAATGATTGCATAATAGTTATAGATTATGATACAAGTTACCTAAGTTGCTCATTATACTCGAGGCTGTGTGTTGCAGGTAAGGGTAGGCGTAAATTAGCCGAGTGTATAATGAGCAAGTTGCTCACAAGTTTCATATGCACTTTTTCAACACCCTTGCGAGGAAAAAAAAATTGAACAAATGCGATACAAACAACATACCAAAATTATGGAAAATAGCACGCAAGTTTTTTTTTTTTGCGCGCGACAAATGTTTGATATTTGATTACATATATAAACCTCTTTGATGTTACAAATCTGTATTACCCGGTTAAATTGAAAATGCTCTGTTTACTCACATATAATTTGCAGTTAGGTACTAACTTAACTTTGTAGGGATAATTCTATTACGCACTAGTGTATAATATTATTATGCACGAGGGTGTTATAGTTCGGTTTATGGCCCTAAGAACGATATAATAAAATAAAGCTCACTTTACGAGCAAGGGTGTTGAAAATATATATTACTTGCAGTTTTAATTTAAATGGAACAATAAAACGTTTAACGAAAATAAATAAATTGTAGTCGGGTTTTTTAAAAAGCTCACTTTTTAAATAACTTCTCTGCCTATAACAGATGCACTTCGTCACAAGTGACGAACTGCACTGCGTCCGTCATCCTGAAACATACAGTTATTGAGTCTCATGTGCCTGTAGTTTTAGATAAATTTCAAATTAATACCTCTAAGAAAATAATTCCTTTCCTTTTCCCTGATTCCTGAGAAAAAGGGTCTTGACATGTAGACGAACGGACAGACGGAGCTCAAAATGATTCTATAAGGGTTAATATTGCCTTTTGAGGTACGGAATCCTAAAAACTCATAAACTGTAATTTACAGTTTAGACCGACAGATAACGCTCGCGTCTTTTGAGGTTATTTCGTTATTTTTTTACTTGTATGATAACATTTTGCACTTAAAATATATGATACGTGAGATTCGCAGAATATACATTATCTTAAATAACCCAAAGAGCAGTCGATAAGGTCACTGCTTCGTTAGCTGTTTTCTTTCATATGCACTTCAGGTTTCGAGTCTTCATGGCGCTTTCATTACAGACGTAGGTTCGTCATAATTAAAATACCATGTGTTCTCGGTGAATTTTCATTTACTTTGAATACCAAGTGTTCAAACTCGGTGAAACTTTGCATCCAGGTTTGTCAGAATTCCGATAAATTATAGGTAATTCATATTTAGCGATGAAATAAATAATAAAATTAAAAACTGGCCTACCAGAAGCAAAGATTAATAGGCAAATATAATATACAATAGGCTTAAGGCTGCAGGGTAGTCTCGAATTTTCATACAAAATGAGAAAACGTGTCTACCCCCCTAAACAATCACCGATTTTGATGATTTTTGGAAATGTTATAGATGTTATCAATATCCAGGTTCATAGGTTTTGATTTTTACTATATTAAAGGAATTTAAATTAACGGGTATATAAATACCGATGTTTTCAAAACTTGTATCTCTATTTTGTGAATAGTTTATATGAAAAATAATGAAAAAGGAAACCTATAAAACCTAGTTTATTCTGCCAGATATAAAATAAGAACAAAATTTTTAGATTTGTTTAATGTTTACTATAGGAGAAAAGGTTTCGCCCAGAACGCAAATTCTAAGTCAACTTGAAGAAACTGCAATTGTCCTTATCGCACGATTATGTTCGGGGGTTTAGCGGCGAGACAGCATCACTTTGTTAAAATACCTATTTTTCTGTGGGAGCTTCTCTTCCCGTTCCTCTTAAGGACATGCATGGAACATTTCACCGAATTTGAACACTTCCTCTTCAAACTCGGTGAAATTTAAAATCTGGCGTAACTACGTTTGTATGAAAAGCGCTAAAAGGCGCTAAACGCACTAAAATTACTAAGACGCTGTTAAATGCTCAAATTTTATCACTGTCGGAGTGTGTAGGAGTTTAAGAGAGGCAGCGGTGGAAAAATCGAGATCAGTTTAAGAAAAATCCGAATGGAAACTTAATAACACAAAACTATATAGTAACATACGATTATATACAATGTAACTTTTCTTGTCCCTCTTGATAAAGTCATAGTCAAACTCATTTATTCAATTTAGGCGTCTAGGACGCTGTTATGAATTTCAATCTCAATTCAATTCTCAATTACAAATTTTAGTATTGAACAATGTACCATCATTGTACTGCCACGTTCAGCAACTAAATTAAAGAAGGAAGAAAATCAAAAGAAGAACGGGCAAGAAACTCGGGGCCATTCTTTTAAACGTCTTTTAACAATGTGTAACATACTTACTATATATGTTACCCATTGTACTATATAATAAAGTTGGTACAATATTTGTTTAAATTATGTAGGTGACAGGCGATAGCTTGGCAGATGCGGAATTGTCCAGGCATTTTTCGTTTAAGTAATCAGGAACTGTGTACTTTAGGATTATTTAATCAATATGTTTTTCACGTGCAACTTGAATTTCCCTTCTGTGAGCGTTGTTTGTGGGAACTTTATTATAAAACCGTACACAATTACCTAAGAAGGATCTTTTATTTGTCTTTGCTAATCTAAAACCTGGCACCGCTATTTTATTTTTATTCCTAGTATTGTAATCGTGATTGCCACTGTTTAATTTAAATTTACTAATGTTTTTAAAGAACATAAATAATATTTTCAAATATATTGGTGAAGTTAAAATATAAATTTCTTTAAAAAGATCCCTCGGAGATTTCCTAGGATCCATTTTATATATGGCTCGAATTGCACGCTTTTGTAGGATAAAGATTGTCTCTATCTCAGTAGCAGTTCCCCACAGCAATACACCATACGACACAATACTGTGGAAGTACGCGAAATAAACTAGGCGAGCAGTAGCTACGTCTGTTAACTGTCTTATCCTAAGAACTGCATATGCAGCAGAACTAAGTCTTCCGGAGAGATCATGTTTATGCGGATCCCACTGTAAAGTTGAATCCACATTTTTTCACACGTTGGGTTACATTATCGAAGTTTTCATACGGATCCCTAATTTATAGATAATATTCTATACCCTATGTTCATCAGGGATAGCATAGGATTGTTGAAAGAATTTTAGAAATCGGTTAAGTTTATTTGTTACATACAAAAATACAAATCATTCCTATTTATAATATTAGTATAGATAATATATATTAAACATCTGTAAGATAATAGAAAAACGGATTACTTTTTTTTATTTTGATGAGCGATCTTATTATGTTGAAGCGCTCGTAGCGAAATTTACTTAGCTGTTCTCAACCGATCAGCAAAGTTAAGCAACGTCGCGCGAATTAAGTAACTGACAACTGGTTTTGTTTAAAAAAATAATTTATTTAAACAAGCAGAGTGACAACTTAGTCTATACAAATAATAATTAATTCTATTTTACAAAATCTAAACCTTATATACTACTTTTCCGTAACTCAGCAGTTCCCCACCAGTGCCTCATGTCCTAATTACTTATTGCTGATCTAGTGGTGAGGTTTTGTTGACGAAGCTGATTTGGGTGTATTGGGGTTCCTTAACTCGCGCGGTCATGAGTCGGATGGGTGACCGCTAGTGACATTACTACTGAGCACTTTCGTGCTTCGGAGGGCACGTTAAGCCGTCGGTCCCAGTTGTTGTCATAGAATGGCAGTCGTTATAGCATGGTGGTAGGACATTTTGCAAATGCCCGCCTGTCTAGCTACCACGCTCAAGTGGAAAATCTGTCGCCAAGCACCTAACGGTGTGTTCCGGCAGCTGTCCTTGAGAGCCAGTACTTCTAGGTTAGCCTGAACAACATCTTCAAGCACATCATCACGTACCATCAGGTGAGATAGTGGTCAAAGGCTACCCTATCAGGCATAAAAAAAGGTTTAAAAAAATCTGTTAATGTGTTTGAATTTCATTAATTGTTTTCTAGTAAATGAGGGTATGCGAGTACCTTCTTCAGGTCTGATCGACTCAAAATTTAGTACCCGGTGATGTCAATGATATTACAAGACAAGAATACGGTATCTTTAACCTGATGCCTGCTGCAACATGACCTAACATCTTTTTTTTTTATTGTGTCGTCGGGCCGTACAATCCGAAGCCTACCTGGTGTTAAGTTGACTAACCTCTGCCTATTGCACTGTGCCCGTCACACTAAGACGCGCACAGGGGATAGGTCTCATTAGTCTGTAATTTTTCTGGCTCTCAAAGACTGCTGCCGGAACACACTGTTAGGTGCTTGGCGACAGATTTTCTACTTGATTGGTCGCTAGACAGGCGGGCATTCACAAAATGCCCTTCCACAAGCTCAAGCCCGCGGCGGGATTCGAACCATGGACCTGCTGCACGGCAGTCCATAGCCAATGCCACTGAGCCATCACTGCTTCAAAAACTTATAGACTATCTCACCTTACCTCATGGTAAGTAATGTGGTCGAAGATGTTGTTCAGGATAACCTAGAATTACTAGCTCCCTAGGACAGCTACCGGAATACACCGTTAGGTCGCTTTCTCGATTGTGCGCTAGAAGAGTCAAGAACTCCTCAGGATGCTTCGTGTAAGCAAAACGCGTCGAAATGTCTTCCGGTTAGGCTATATGGCGTGTTATGACGTCAACTTTACAGGAAATTGTTGCTAGATATATTTTTAAGTGTATTTTCTTAATATTAATTTAATGTTTCCTCAAAATATTTGTAAATATTTATTTCCGAAAATGTCCTACCACTATCAATGATCTGTATGGTACCTAGCTCTTCATCAACTTAGAGCAGTAGTAAGATAGAAGTAGTAAGCTTAAGTAGCAGTTGTACGATACAACTATAATTATTATTTAGTAACCAGCTAGGTGCTACCTCAGCACGTAACTCAGTTACGTGCTTCATCCCGCGCTCGCCGCTGTGCACAATCGTGACTCCCAGACGAAGAACTTCAAATAAGTTCCAAACTGGTCGGAGCAATATCCGGTAAATATTACGCGAGTCCTAGCCGGTTACTCAATAATAATTATGGACAAAACTCGCAAAAGTTTTTTAGCTCTAAGATACAACTGCTCCACTAGCAGTTGTAAGATACATCTGCTTAACTATAACTGCTGCGTTTAGGCTCATAGGAGTAGTCTCACTGAAAAGATTATTAATAGACGTAGATCAGGATTAGTAGATGTTGAGTTTCTTAAAATATTATATTTAATATTATTCTTAAGGCAAGTTCTCGAGGCGCTTTCCATACAAACATAGTTTCGTCATATTTTAAATACCAAGTTTTCAAACTAAACTCGGTGAAAGTTTGCATGAGCACGTCTAATAAATATATATATGCTTCTGGTTTGCCAGATTTCCGTAAAATTAAGTATATTCAGAAATAATTCAAGAAATTGTTTGTATGGGAATTGTTATTTTGACATTTAGGGATATAATAAATCGAAGAAATGGTGTCGCTAGCCAGGCGGGCATTTGCAAAATGCCCTTCCACTATGCGGTGCATCATCACCATGCTCAAGCTCTGGGCGGGATTCGAACCATGGACCTGCTGCGCGGCAGTCCATAGCCAATGCCACTGAGCCATTACTGCTTCAAATATTCTGGTAAACCAGAAACATAAATATTAGGCCCAGCAACATTCATACAAAATTTCACCGAGTTGAAACAATTGGTAATTCAAATATGTCAAAACTATGTTAGGAGAGTGCTCCGTGCACTCTACTCTTAATGCAATCAACATAAACTTATACCAGAAAATTTGCCGCATGACACACCATGAGCACAGCCAACAATATAGTTAAAATGGCACGTAGTGCTGGGGAAATCCACAATATACCACAAACGGGATGTCTGTGCAATTCTTATCGGCCCCAAACAAGATAAGAATGTAAATTCTATGAGAGCAACTCCAACTTTCAATTTGTTTTTTATTGTTATGGTTACGGTTTGTGATATGAATGCTCTGCTTAAAGAATATGTGTGTGTGAGTATTGAGATGAAAAGCAATAGAACACAGGAAATATATATGTTGTGCTGACACCACTTAGCGTGGGATAAGGGCATAAACAACAGAAAAGGTTGGAAGAGGCCTTTGCCAAGAAGCAAACAGTGATGAACAATAGTAAATTTAGTATTGTGACAATCAATTACAAAATATGCTGCCGACTGAAATAAATGCTGTAAATAAAATAAAATGGGCATAAGATGGTCATCGTTTCTGAAGAGATTTAAAAATTATAGGGCACGTCAGCTATCATACTTTTAGTATTATGTTTCTTAAAAATATAGATTAATTGGTGAAATATTTCAGTATTTGTAGATGTGATATTTGCTCAGCATACAATAAAACAAGCGGTAGTTGGTAATGTATGGCTTTTGGCCAACTAAGGACCCCAAATCGTTTTGATTAGGCCTGTCAACATCATAGGTGAGTATCAAAATTAATACTTGTTATTTGAAAATTAAATAATCACTGATATAGCAAACATCTTATTAATGCTGGAACACGCTAAAATACCATTTAAGGTTCACATTTGAGAACAACTTAATTACCTTGAGATATTTTCCCAAACATTTATGCTGTATACTATAAAGATTTGGAGGGTACTTCCAACAGAGGTCTTTCCTCGATACATTAAGGGGTTGTTTAAAAAGGGTGTCATAAGATTTCAGGTCGGTAGCGCGTTGGTAACCCCTCTGATGTTACAAAAGTCCATATGCTGGTCACCACTTTCCATTAGGTGGGCCACCTGCCTGTCTGTCTACTATTAGGAAAAAAACCCTCATTAATAAAAGGTTTGATTCCTATTATTTTAGTTTTTTCATTTGTTTTTTGATGTTTTCATTTCTCATATTCATACATCCAATGACACTCATGCAGCATATCTAATGACATTCTAGGACAACTAAATTTTTGAAATCACACCATAATGTTTAGTGCAATATCTGGCCCTAGTCCTAAGTTGTTAGCACCCATTAAGAAAGTTTTCCCACCCCGGCAATAGAGTTGAACATGAGAGTTAAAACTCTATAAAAATTCAAAATTTGCGCTCCTGCAATGGTAAAATTTGTATCTTTAATCATTTCATCAATCATGTTATGCAATACTCAATAACAGCACATATTCTGGGCAATGCTGGACTCCCTTTCCATGTAAGATTGACAGACAGACAATGTAACTAAGTATAGGCCTAGTATTAGTCCCTCATTTCTGTATGGATTTTTTTCCGCGTAAAAAGTAGTAAAATTTCTGTCTTATGTTTACAACTCACATGAAAATTACTCAACTTATTGTAACTAAATTCAGCACTTCAGTAGCAGTAGTACTATTAGTTCAATCGGGGTAGTATGTGCACCATGTCTATTTATACTGCCAAGCAGTATTGTTCACATTAGTGTGTTGCGCTTTGAAGGGTATGGGGAGCTGGAGAAAATACACACGAGACTTAACAACTTCATATATCAGGATGATGAGCGCAGTGCAGTTCCCCTTGTGACAAACTGACAAGATGCCACTTAACAACAGATGCGCCTTGCGCATGTTTTAACCAGATAGCATAAAAAGAGAAGAGTGTAGGCTACTCATAAGTTTGGTGTATAATACTATTATTGTTATATTCATGTGTGAGGAGGTTGTAGGAACTTCTGAGGGTACTACAATATTATAATACCCTCACTACTTTTATTTAGGCCCCGTGAGGTGCCGGGTTAGAATTGCACCTCCCCATATCATCCCGGGGGTGTCGTAAGAGGCGACTAAGGGAAAAATACTGGAAGGTGGGCAGCAGCGCCTTCTAAAGAACTTCCATCTTACACTGCGATCCCCAAGCCGCCTGCCAAGCATGGGGACTATGGCAAATACCCCCTAAATAGGGGAGGCTGTGTTCAGCAGTGGACGATCCGGCTGATACTACGGCAGTTACTACTTTTATTTACACTATGCAATGTAGGCATAAAATAAGCTTCACTTCTTTCACGGCTACCTAGCCAAATACACGACCATCTTAAGCACAGCTCCCGATTGGCCTCTTTTGATGGACACATATGAAAAACATTACAAAATCCCTGAGGATGTTGGTATTTTGTCATCTAGACCAGATATATTTCTATACTCAAAGAATCTAAAACGCATGGTACTTATAGAACTTACTGTGCCGTGGGAAACAAACATACCTAAAGACCACACAATAAAAACGAATAAATATTATGACTTAACAAATTAATTAATCCAAAACGGTTATGTGGTTAATTTATATGCTGTAGAAGTCGGAGCAAGGGGTATACCAGCAAAATCCCTATACAACCTACTAAAAGACCTTGGCCTGTCAAGAACAACCGTAACTTCCATCCTAGAACGTGTATCTAAGGCGGCATTAGTAGGATGTTACCAAATTTGGTTAGGCAGGGGAGGAGGCTCGAGCGGTGAAAGGGAGCATTGATGCATCATAAAGGGGCCCCTTAACCTTACTCACTGGGTTGCAAGTCCCAGGCACCTTGACTGGAGCCTCTTCCTCTGCAATGCTATGGACCCGGCACCCGCACGGTGAATCCATGGAATGCTAAGTAAATTCGTCTCATACATATTAGGGTGTTTTATTGAAATTATAGTAATTAGTTTGTTACGAGCTGACACCTGGACCGTACATAATTTAATATTTTTTGCCTAACACAAACCATGGCATCTAAAATTCATTTTAAAATGTAAACATAAAGCCCTATCACGAGATAACAAGTGACCCACTTTTGTCGTTGAAAAATTTTTATGCACTTTTAAAACAATACATATAAACATCACATCCTCAAGAGGGTATGGCTAATGTACAGACTTGCAAATTACAATAATGTGCATAACCCTTTGTAGCACTCATACCAGAGCTTCACTGACTGATAAACTGGGCTAAACAATGTTCAGTGTGGACATTAAATGGATGAATAACCACTAGTGGTGTTTACTATTGCTTGCTACATGCTTTGGAGGGCAAAATAAGCCTTCAGTTGTTGTTTTAGTATGGCAGTTGTTATAGTGTGGTGGTATGTCAATCTGCTCCCACCGGGCTAGCTATTACTGAAATTTTTTCATTAAGCACCTAATGGTGTGTTTTGGTGTTTGTCTTTGCCGACTAGTTCCCACTCCAGGTTATGTCGGTATACCACCTTCAACCGTATCTTCATTAATCATCAGATGAAATTGTGGTCAAAGGTTAGGCTATCAGCCGAAAAAGCTTTAAGAAAAACCTTTCTACCAAATTTCATGAAGATCAAATGAAGTGTTTGAAAGTTATTGTCGGACATCAAACAAATGCTGAGGTGTGTAACTCACTAAAGATCCGATTTTGCTCAGTCAACCAACAAATCTTCAACAAAATGATGATTTGATCAAATTACATTCATTGTAGAAACAGTAAGTGATTCTTTGTTTATTTGTGTGATAATATGATAAAGGTTTAACATGTTAGGTATGTTTACTATTTTAGGTACCTACAAGGTAATGTTAGTAAACAGACTCAGGAACCAGAAAAAAAAGAGCCTTGTACTGCTACATTAGTCTTATAACAATGGTTTTTATACCTGGAATTGGCAAATTAAGATATATCTGACTGTTTTGGTGTGAATAGTGACTAATATTTAGTCGTTTTAGTAGACATCATCACACATAGTTCATTAATTATGCATAGGGTTAACAAAACATGAAATTGCGCTGAAAACATGGCCTTGAACGCCGAAACTGCATTCAAAAACAAGCCGTGACCGAGATAAATAAAAAGCAGCGATAAATGAGTCATCACTACTTCAATATGAGAATGAACATGGAAAAACCCGAATACCTTTATTCTTACCCATTGTAGTGACGTTATAGTCGCCCTGCGTGAAGTGGAGACTGCAAACTTTGGAGTATTTTGTGTATGGTTTACCGCGCTTCAATATTATGTTCCATCTATCCGCCATTGAAACATCCCGGGGAAACCTGTGGAATTTCACGTTCTTCGTCTTGCCGGCGAGGGAAGTGCATTGTGGCACTGTGCAATAATAACCCATCTTTCCGAATCCTCAAATCTTTTGTTGTAATTCAGTCTACCGGAAGCCGGAGCTCGAATGACGCACCGCACATCAAAACTTCAGCTCTTCACAGCGTTACATAAAAACTTCAGAGATTACTTGTGTTTGTTGCAATCGTTATCACGTTGGTAAAAAATGGAATCATCACAGAGTAGCCTTGAAATATTTGACATGTATCACCTTTTTTCCCTTCCCACTTTTTTCAGAAAATGGCCACTTTAAGTCATAGACACGAATGTAAACATTTCCTGCCTGTTGTACTTCGATTAATCGACTAAACTTGATTTATCGAACTAAATTATGTGACTAAGGCAGTACATCCCTATTCATTTGGCAAAATGTATGATCATGATGGTGGAAATTCTTTAGTGGATGGGACAACTATGAAAGTGTAAGTTGATCTCGTATTTAATGATTTTAATTTTTTTTTGTATCGTCACAGCTGTCAAATATAAAATACCATCTTGAGATCGATCGCAACATTGAGATTCCATTAATAATACGACCCTTAGACCTTATTCGTTTCACAGTCTGTGTAATGTCAAATTCCAATCTCCCTAGTTTCCTAATAATAAAGGTGCTTACCAATTGAAGTTTAATTCGCCAAAAACGCTAAAAACGATCACACTCCCAAGAAGTTGTTCCAGATGGGTCTTGGCGTGATTTTCGCCATAAACGCTACATCTAATGTCAAAAGTGACAGAAGTGGCATTCTCAGCGTTCTTGTCCTAAACGGAACAAGGAAGAACAGTTTCAAACGATCACAGTGATCACAACCATAGACGCAGAATGTGATCAAGATTATCGAAAATAACGTTATTAGCGTCAAATGGAATATACCCTAAGTGATCTATACTCTGGTTTTTAATTCGAGATCAAAAATGTAAACAAAGGTGTTAACCGTGCAAAAAAATGACATGTACTTAGTAATTATACTAATTTTGGGAACCGATGAAGCATTTAACATAAAAAAAATATATTAAGCAATAATTGATTACTTTAGTATTTACTAATAAAACACTTTTTTTATGCGCGTACATTATTACGCATATATTCAAGCCTGAACAAACTGGTGTTAGATTTTTTTGTTTTTAATTGCCACACTGGCTGGATCGTCGATATTTTCCAGCTGACGCCATTTTTGCTTGTTCGTAGTTCGTATTTAGATTCGAATGTATTTCTCGCCAATAATTTTTCTTGTTATTGTGAATTTCCTTGTTATTTATTATTGTTTTTATGTTTTATAGTTATTTTAAGATAGTTGTGTTCAGTTTTTGTTTATTGTTACGAATTATTTACTATCGTAATATGGAGGCTCCCAGCCAGAGCTCTAACCGGGCTCTTCAACAACGATAGATATTGTATCTCCTGTCAAGAAACGTGTTCGCAAATTTAAGAGTGCTTCTTAACACACATCTATAGCGTGGCCAAAAGACGAGTATTGCTCTTTTTTTATGTTATTGTAACAGAACAAACTCGAGGCTCACCCCGAATTGTTTCCAAAATTATCCGACTTTGTAGAGAGAAACAGACGTGACAACAATATAGTATGCCAATATTCAGGCAGCACTGCTCTTCTGGGAAAGAGTGCAGTCTGTATGGCACCACGAATTTATAACAAAATCCCAAAATTGTTGAGAGATTTAAATATCAATGCATTCAAAATTAAATGTAAAAAATTATTAGTTGATAAATGTTATTATAATGTGTATGACTTTTTAAATGATAAATTTTAATTAACAATAATTGACAATTAACCAATGACATAATCAATATATTTATAAAATTTAATTGAAATATAATTTTAAAATATGACATTATAAAAATTCTGGATGACATTGATATATTGTATTTTGTGTTTAGTGTGAAATAATAGTTTTTAATATTTTATTTATAAGGTTTAATAATGTTATAATTGCTTAATTTTATATTAAATCTCAATAATTGAAATTTATTTTAATTATTATATTATGTGCAATATGTATTCTAATTAATTGTATTTGACTGACATAATGATTTTATTTTATTTTTGCCTGACATTTGTAACAAATTGATGTAATTGTTAATATTTTAATGCTTATGGGTATAATTTTGCCTGAAATAAAAGAATTGTGAATTTGAATAAGAATGTACGGTTGCTCCATCTCGTCAAAATTTTACGCCTACATAGGCAAAACATGGTGGAACAATTTTAAACCCAACAACTCTGTGCATAACCATTATATTATGTATAATTTACCCATGTTTTGAACAATAAATATATCTTTATCTTTATCTTTAAGCGGACTAACCTCTGTCTATACAGTCTCATGTGCCTGTAATTTCAATGGCTCTCAAGGACTGCTGCCGGAACACACCGTTAGGTGCTTACCTACAGATTTTCTACTTGAGGGTGGTCGCTAGCCTGGGGGACATTTGCAAAATACCCTACCAACATGCGGTGAAGCTCAAGCCCGCGGTGGAATTCGAACCATGGACCTGCTGCGCGGCATTCCATAGCCAATGCCACTTAGCCATCACTGCTTCAAGTGTGCGAAAAAACCGCGGACATGTTGGGAATATCGTCAGTTTCAGTCAGAAGGATAGTCCGCAAAAGTAAGGGAATCGGTGAGTTCATTCGCCAAGATCACTTTTCACACGACAGATTGTTTAAAATTTTTTCATGATAGCAAAATTCATTAGTATAATTTAGTAAAGGTTATTAATACTTTTGTACTTTCTTACCAAAATAGGAAAACATATACCTCCTCAAGCACAAGTCACACAATCAAATAAGAGTTTGTTAGTTCTCTAGAAGGTGCTGCTTCCAACCTTCCGGTATTTTTGTGGCCCAGCGCTAAGTCACTCCCCGTTTCTTCCCGTATGGGTGTCTTAAGAGGCGAATCAGGTAATATATATATACTGTATATAGGTGTGGAATTTTTTAAATTTAATAAAAATGTGTGAAACTTAGCGCAGCGGGGAGTGCCGTTACGGATTACGTAAAAATATTTTGAAGAAAAAATATTGAACACCCCTGACCAGTCAGTTTGACAATGACATATATTGACATTCCTTTGTTTACCTTTTTGATCTCGAATTAAAAATCAGAGTATAGATGAGTTCATCTAGATCTTCATTTTTATGATAGCTGTCAAACTTAAAACAGAAATCTTGGAAATAATTGATGGACACCAAAATCTTACACAAAAAATAAACTTTGTTAACTAATATTAAAGTTATATAAAGTAAATGATTACAATAATGTCTCGTTGTAGGCTTAGCATGAACAACATCATTACCCACAGCACTTATGGTACCAAGAGGTGAGATAGGGTCCTAATGCTAACCAATCTGTTATTGAAAACTATTCAAAGTAAATTTTATAAAATAAATATATATTAATGTATCGACATTTTAATGAGACTTTGTTTTTATTTATTTTGTCAGTGAAGTGTAAGAAATCTCCGGACTGATTAAAAAACTTATATCCTTCTTGTATTTCAAAATTTTGTTATCATTCACCGCAATACCCACTGTAGGGATTTTAATATTGTCGCTTGCAATAACGCCTGCTTAGCGAATTTCATCCCGATATGATGGTTGAAGAACGAGAGCAAAAATTTGAATAATGAGTGTGTCATGTTAGCTCAATTGGTTAGAGCATCCTCGGCTAAAGGGGTGCATATTTTCACTCTGCAAATCATCATATTTTTTTTAGAATTACATTGCATTTCACGTGACTGAAAGTACATATCACGTATCATCACGAATAGGCGGCTCATTCCTCATGCAGAAACTTATTGAACAATAAGTTTCTGAGGTAGATATTCTGTGGCATACGAATCATTTCTATTGGAAGAAATATTACAGACATTTATTATAAGAGTTTTTTTTTTGTTTTATGTTATTATGATGGAACAAGCGCAAGGCCCACCTGATGTTAAGCGGTATCCTCTGCCTATAACAGATGCATTTCATCACAAGTGACGAACTGCACTGCGCCCCTCACCTTGAGACAGACGTGTTAAGTCTCATTTTGCCTGTTATTTCACTGGCTCTCAAGGACTGCTGCCTGAACACACCGTTAGGTGCTTGGCGACAGATTTTCTACTTGAGGGTGGTCGCTAGTCAGGCGAGCATTCGCAAAATGCCCTTCCACCATGCGGTGAAGCTCAAGCTCTGGGCGGGATTCGAACCATGGACCTGCTGCGGGGCAGTCCATAGCCAATGCCACTGAGCCATCAATGCTTGTATGTAGATATGTATTATTTGTTTGCATGGGATGCTCTGTTCTGTAAAACAGTGTGGGCTACGAATAAATATGTAACGAAATGTAAATAAATAAAATAATAATAAAATAAAATAAAAAGCCTTTATGCCTACTACTTATTTACAATTTAGTATACTATGTCTAAAACTGAAATTTAATTATCTTGACACTGGTAAGTATTCAAGTTATTTATTTGTAGTAGTCGCCTCACCAGCGTAGGCCTCCCCTAAAGTCTTCCAAAGTGTCCTTTCCCTCGCCTTCGACATCCAATCTGATCCACATCTTTGAGTGAATATATCTCTCCACCTTTTTTTCTGCCTTCCTTGATTTCTCTTTCCCTCCCACGGGATCCACAATTTTAGTCCATCTATCATTGTCTAACCTACATATGTGACCTGCCCAGTTCCATTTTAGTGACCTTATCCTTTCTCTAACATCTATTATCTTTGTTCTTCCTCTTATACTATTATTGCTCACTTTGTCTGTAATTTTAATACCTAACATACTTCTTTCCATTTTTCTTTGGCACACAGCCATTCTCTCTTCGTCTTCTTTCCGCAGTGACCAAGTTTGACATCCGTATGTTAGACAAGGTAGTATTGCTATTTCAAAAACTCTTTTCTTAAACTGTATTTGAATGTCTTTGTTTTTCATTATTTCTTTTAAACTCCAGTACTTTTTCCAGGCTAAAGCGATTGTTGAAGTTTTCATATGACACCATTTGGCCCAGGTAGGTATATATAGTCTTTTAAAAACTCTATGCAATCGTTTCCTATTGTTATGTCATGTATACGCCCATTTGTAAATATTTTAGTTTTTGAAGCATTTAGAGATAATCCTACCTTTTTGCTTTCAGTCGCAATTTCGTTAATCATTGTTTTCAAATCGAACGCATTTTCTGCAAACACTACTATGTCGTCGGCAAAACGAAGATGGCTTAAGAACTCTCCTTTGATCTTCACTCCTTTATTTTCCCATTCTAGTTTCCTGAAAATATACTCAAGCACCACTGAAAATATTTTTGGCGATAGTGGGTCTCCTTGTCTGACGCCTTTTGTAATAGGAAACTCGGTACCTTCCCTCTCCAGCCATACTCTCGCCACGCATTTGGAGTATACGCTACAAATCGTGTTTATATACTTTAAGTTGACGCCCTGCTGCTCTAGCGTGGCCTAAATAGTTTCGTGTTTTAAAAAATCAAAGGCTTTCGTGTAATCAAATAACATATTTACAAAGTTGTTCCATATTTGTTGACTTTTTCTATAATTTGCGTGACAACCTGAGTGTAGTCTATTGTCGAAAACTTTTTACGAAAGCCTGCCTGTTCGCGCGGTTGATTTTCAACTAAAGCCTTTGTTATCCTTGAGTAAGATTTTTGAAAATATTTTGTACAAGTTAGTCATCAGGCTAATTGGTCTATAATTTCCAAGATGGTCGCGGGATCCATTATTGTGTAAAAGTATTATTGTTGATTTTGACCACTGCGTTGGTGTTGTTCCTGAGTCAGGACGTTGTTGAACAATAATTGTAGAGGTGTTTGCCGGAGGTGTGAACCACATAGAGATTTTAACACCTCGTTTGCGATATTGTCATTCCCGGGAGTTTTGTCGTTCTTTTGTGTGTGAATTGAGTGCTCGATCTCGGATTTTAATATGCTGTCTAGTCGTGTGTCTACCTGTTTCACTATATTGCGCTGGTACCTGTTATCATCAGAAGAGTAGAGCTCTTTGTAGAACTGTGTTTTTTTTTTTTTTTTTTTTTATGTTATTGTGACGGAACAAGCCCGAGGCCCACCTGATGTTAAGTGGACTAACCTCTGCCTATAACAGACGCATTTCGTCAGCGACGAATTGCACTGTGCCCGTCACACTGAGACGTCCAGTTATTAGGTCTCATTAGCCTGTAATTTTGCTGGCTCTCAAGCACTGCTGCCGGAACACACTGTTAGGTGCTTGGCGACAGATTTTCTACTTGAGGGTGGTCGCTAGCCAGGCGGGCATTCACAAAATGCCCTTCCACCATGCGGTGAAGCTCAAGCTCTGGGCGGGATTCAAACCATGGACCTGCTGCACGGCAGTCCATAGCCAATGCCTCTGAGCCATCACTGCTTCTGTGTTGCTTCTTTTATGATGTCTGGCCGCCTCGATACTGATGACCCACGCTTTAGATGTGCTGTCCACTCTGATTTGTTTCTTAGCTCTTTGTATGCTTTACGTATTGCCCCTTTCCCTGCTGTAAAATTTTCAAAGGTTTTCTGTCAGTTTATTTTCCTAATTCTAGTTATATTTCTATTTATTTGTTTGCTTATTTTTGTAATTATAGTATTTGTTTCCTTTGAATAATAGTTTCCCCTATTCTAGAAGAGCTGTTGTTTCTTGGTTTATATATTCCGCCTTGTCTGTGTTACTTTTAGGGAGCTGGTTCAAAATATATTTCATAACCTTCTCGAATTCGTCATACTGTTTTTTTACATCATCTTTTGAATTTAGTGATCCCATGAATATATTTTCCCAGTACTTTGCTATAGCTCCTGAGACCACTGGAAGATCCCTTTTGTAGTTGGAATGTTTAATATTTTTTCTACTAGCAACTGTCTGGCGAGGGAGTATATTGCCAGGCGTTCGCGGACGATGTGGCAATTGTGTTTTCCGGACACGCGGTCAGTACCTTGGAGGAATCAGCCAATGCAGTACTCGACACAGTAGTAAAGTGGGGGGAAAGTAATAAGTTAAACTTCGCGGCACACAAAACAAATGTGATGCTGATAACGAGGAAACTTAAGTACGATCTTCCCAAAATCCTCATGTCGGGCTGCAGGCTGAATCTCGTAGACGAGATAAAACTCCTGGGCCTCATCATTGACCGTAACCTGAACTTTCTACCGCATGTAAATGCAATATGTAGGAAAGTGACCGGGATATACAAACAACTGGCATGTGCAGCAAAAGTAACATGGGGCTTGAACACGGAAATAATTAGGACCATATATGTTGCAGTTATTGAGCCAATCGTATTGTATGCCTCTTGTGCATGGTACCAGGCAACAGAGCTCCAGATGATCAGAAAACGTTTGGATGCACTTCAAAGGGGCTTCGCACAGAAAATTTGCAAAGCATATCGTACGGTATCGCTCACATCAGCACTCGCCCTATCAGGAACATTACCGCTAGATCTGAGAATTCAGGAAACTGCCAGCCTATACATGGCAAAAAAAGGCTTGTCATCAGACTACATACCACCAAGAAGGCAACTGGAGCAAAATGTGAGTTATTTACAACAACCTCACCCATCGACACTCGTTACAACTGAGTATGAGCTCCTTGAGAACATGAATCTGGAAACCCTACACTCACACCAAATTACCGGTCCACAAGTCTACACGGACGGTAGTAAAATTGAGGGAAAAGTTGGCGCAGCCCTCACATGGTGGGAGGAAGGTAAAGAGACATGCTTCTCCACCTTCAGTCTGGACCCCTCCTGCACAGTGTTCCAGTCGGAACTCTACGCACTCTTCAGGGCGGTTCAATCTGCAAAATCCAGCGGGTCTAAAATAGTCAACATTCTGAGTGACTCAAGATCTTCACTCGACCTGCTGGAAAATCCCAGACTGACCCATCCCCTGACGAAATCCATCAAAGAGTGCATGAAAGAAATGCAAATGGAGGGGAGGCAAGTGCGGTTTTTCTGGCTAAGAGCGCATGTAGGTACAACGGGAAATGAGCGAGCTGATGAGCTAGCTAAGTTTGGAGCCCTACATGCAGCCTCTGATCCGGACTACGGTAACGTCCCTTTGTCCTACGTCAAGAAAAAGATCAGAGAAGAGACAGTCCGCAAATGGCAGGACAGGTATGTCTCCTCCAGCACAGGAAAGGTCACTAAGCAGTTCCTACCGGATGTCAACAAGTCATACCGGATAGTTAGATCTACAAAGCTTACACCTACACATGTGCAAGTGCTGACGGGACACGGCGGGATAGCTGAATATCTGCACAGGTTCAAATTATTAGAAAGCCCAGGTTGCGCGTGCGATCCCAATATATGCGAAACGGTATGGCACGTAGTTTTGGAGTGTCCACGTTTTCTGGCATTAAGGCATGATCTGGAGATTCAGATGAACCCCAGACTTACAATGCAAAATCTGCAGACCATCATGGCAGATCCAGAAAGCAGATCACATTTCCTGAGCTACGCTGAAAAAGTATTCAAATTGGCAGCAAAAAGGCATAACACACCTGAACCAAGCCGACAAAACGTGACTCAATCCATATCGGGAGCTACAAACCGTGTGCTCGATGTCCAGCAAACCTCCCCACAACGAACATCACTAGAACAACTGTTGAAGTTCGGGGAGAGAGGCGAGCCAAGCATCAAGGTTCGCGGGGTGGCCCTCTTCATGGACAATAGCAGCGAACGACTTGGAATCAGTTATTGCAACGCAAATACAAAAAACCGCGTTGTAATCTCACCCGGACTGGCTGCATTGCTAAACGGGAGTACTACAAAAACCACCATTAAACGCAAGAGGTACAATGAATTAGCGGAGACTACCTTAGCCGTTTGCCAGTGTCGATTAGTGCGATCACGAAACAAAACGATTGTACTAATCGATTGGGGTACGAGAACTCCTTTTGCTATGGCAGATTTAGTGCTCTCGAAGCTTGGAGTGGTTGATGAAGGCGCTAGAACAACACCACGCAAAATCAGCATAGACGCAATGGTAATTGAATGTGAAAGAGGAGAGGTCGCAGATCACATAGGGTGCATAAAAGCCTCGAAATATCACGAGGTGATAGCATACGAGGATAGAGGACATGACCTTAGTTTCCTCAAAGCACACACTGCAACTTCACCTACAAACACCACGGGGATCCTCCAGCCGCATTCGATTACCCAAACTGGGTCTGAGCGCCTCCAGCAAAAACTCGAAGCCTTTAAATCCAACGCAAAGCATAAAGCAAATCCGAAAGAGAAAGCTGACCAAGCCAGACGCACAAAGACCTTTATGGATGTCGTCAGTGCTGCTGTCCACGGAATAAAGGACAAAATCTCAAGGGGGGCAGATAAACAAGCAGCCGCCCTTCAAGATTTCAATACACCTCGCCAAATACAAGTTCAGCCTCAGAAAAAACGTACTAGAGCCGACAGGGGGCAGGTCAGTCCACCCAGCTACATTCCAACAACAAAGCCCATAGACTGCGCTATTAACGCATTTCTTGAATTCTTGGCGATTGAAAAGGCCACACGTGAAGTAAATCTGGCCACTTGCAAAGACATCATTAAAGCATACCGCTGGGAAAACGAGGGATTGTTGAACGTTAGACTTGTGGAAGCGGAGGCGGCTGTATATGACAACGACACTTCTCAAATTATAAAAGGAACAATGTCAGGTCGATATATGGCCGCGTTCAGCTCCACGGGTAGCTTTGTTAACTTGAATGAAAGCGAAACACAAAGGACTGGCAGAAACATCTTCAACACGCCACCCAACGATCCTCTTGTCGTAACTGCCCGATGCACTAAGATAATGCTGCAGGAGAAAATCCTAGAAATGGCCAAAACCATTTCGGGTTCTCTCGATCCATCAGCGGCACGCGAGCTTTGGACTATGCCAAACATAACATGGATTAATGGAGTTCCAGGATGCGGCAAAACAACTTGGATAGTTGACAACTTCGATGCTGATAAGGACATCATAGTCACCACAACAACCGAAGCAGCCAAAGATCTACGAGACAGGGTAGCGCAACGCATAGGCGACGGAGTCAAATCCAAAGTGCGTACTCTGGCCTCCGTATTGGCCAATGGGTTCATGGGACGAAGTGAACAACGTCTTCTAATAGACGAGGCTCACATGAACCACTTCGGGGCCATCATAATGGCAGTGCGGTTGCTGGACGCTGAGGATGTCGTCATCATCGGAGATGTTAACCAAATGCCCTATATCGAAAGAGAAAATCTCTTCGATATACGATACGGTAATCCAAATATGGTGGCTTCCATCACCCAACAGTTGTTTTGCACGCACAGAAATCCCATGGATGTGGCATACGCCCTTAGCGAAGTGTATCCGGGCATATACTCATCGCGATCTCAAACTCATTCCCTGACGCTAGAACGTTACACAGGTGCAAACATTCCAACAGACCTCCAGAGTACCTTATTTCTCGCGCTGACACAGGAGGAAAAAGCCTCACTTGTCGGCAAGGGATATGGGTCTGGTACAGGGTCATGCACCTTGACAGTGCACGAAGCGCAGGGTTTGACGTACGAGACAGTAATCATAGTACAGATGAGGGAAAAAGTCACCAAGCTCCGAGACAGCGTATCACACGCAGTAGTAGCAGTGTCACGACACTCAAAGCGCTGCATTTATTACACAGACGACAGCTCGGACGCCATTGGCAGATTCATGAGGCGGGCAACAGAGGCAAATGGAAAAGTAATTTGTGACTACAACCTAAAAATGGCTATAAAAAACCGGGACGAAGGGGTCGTAAGGACTCATCTACAATTATCAAGGGCAACGCCGGAACCAGTGGCCGGCCCTTCAACTTAGGATAATAAATACTTACTATATAAATTTTAATTTCTCACCTAACAAACTAGATAGTAAAAAAAATGTATACATTAAAAATAAAAAATGGACTCACTTTAATGTTAACAAACTAACACCCTTCCCTTCAGGAAGACTGATGTATTGGAGACCACGATTACTTAATAAAATGTATTAATGATAAGGAAAAGTAAGATCTCAAAAGAGTACGGACCCAGAGTCTGTAGTGTAAAAATATAAATAATAAAAAAAAAAATAAAAAAAAAAATTTTTCTACTCTAATTCGAATAAGTAAGCGCACATCGTATTATTCTGTGGTCAGTATAGAAGTTAAGATTACCTATTATATTGAAGCTTTGGACATTTAACGGTCGATTCGTGAGTATATAGTCAATCTCATTGCATTGTTTCCCATTCGGCGATCGCCAAGTCCACTTTTGTGTTTTTTGCGTTAGAACATGCTATTTATAATTTTATTATTCTTTTCAAGTGTAAACTCTACTAACCTATGACCATGTGTACTTCGCTGTCCATAAGAGTGTTTTCCAAAAATATTTTCTTCCCCTCTTTGCATTTTTCCGACTTTAGCACTAAAGTCACCTAATAAAATTATGTTCTTAGATTGTACAAAGCCTAGGGCTGCTTCTACTGAAAGATAAAATAGATCTGTCTTCTTTTGTATATGATTCAATGGGGGCGTATACTAGAATAAACGACCATACGGCGTTGTTTGCGACTTGTATTTCTAAGGTTGCCACTCAATCTGAAAAAGCTTTCAGACTTATAATATCTTGTTTTAGGTATTTCTTAACTAAGAATCCCATTCCGTTTCTGCCTGAAAGTGTAGAGGTATGGTAGAGTATGAAATTAGAATATTCCTCAAGTGTCTCTTTTGCTCTTCTCGTTTCGCATAAGCCCATAATATCCCAGTTTATTGATTTTATAGCTTATTCTAGTTCTGTAATTCTGTCATCTGATAATAGAGTTCTCACATTAGCTATCTACTACTATCTACCTATCTACTATCAGGCATAAAAAAAAAACAGAAAAGTAATACACCGGGGCGCATTTCTGCAAGGCCTTGGCCAAATATTGGTCGAGCTAGATATGATCGATACTCCAGCCTGGCTAGCATACGCACCGCGACTAAATTTTGTCTACCCTTTATCTCGTGTAAATTAGTCATATCGCACTATGTCTACGAGTGCTAACATGGCAAGGCAAATAACCGTCATTGTTTACCTGTATTGTGTGCTCCCAGTGGCAACTTGTCTTCCAACACTAACATGCGCCTCAGTTTAATCGATTTTTGACTTTTGTCTTTTGTTTGATTTGGGTGAATTTTGTCTACCTACATTTTGAGGACGACTTAAATCGGTAGTCTATCTCGCGCGTCCCAGTATAAAGGGGGCAAATCGACGATTTAGTATAAATTTACTTTCCGTTCAGTGTTAGAAGACCCGTAATATTTGTGTATGTAATCAATACAATAACGCAATTTGAATTTGAACAACTCATGTGTGTAGTAAATCAGTAGGTTACAAAATCACAAATATACGATAGGTTTTTTTTTATGTCATGTGCGGGATTTTTCCTATCGTATATTTGTGATTTTGTAATGTAATCCGCATAGCAGGTGTTATTGCAAACCTAACAATATTAAAAGCAGTAGGTATTAAAAAAATATTAAAATTCTAATTAAATTTGCAGCAGTCAACATCTAAAGCAATCTAAATGAATAACTACTTTAAGGGTTCCGTACCCAATATGTTGGGATAAGATATTATTAATTTTATTGTTTAATGAAAAAAAAACTGAAATGCTGTTTTTCTTGGTGACGAATTCTAAGTAGTGAAAATAAATTTTATCACAGCTACTGAACTAGTTTTCATGGGTTCAAAAAATATAAAAATGAAATACTTCATGCATAAAATTGGAAATTCAATTTATCATTCGCATGAAAATTACATCACCGGGAACAGTTTTTAATCATAGCCTTCATAACTATCATACCTAACATAGTTCCTATTGAAGTATCGAGAACGGTAAAAATAATTAATCGTTCATAAAAGTATAGTATTTATTGGTTCAAGTCCATCACTGCTTATTTCCTAAAACTGTTCCCAATTCAACCAACAAACAGCGCAATGGAGAAACGTCCATAGATAATCTCAATGAACAGTGTGTCACACTCGTGTCATGCGTGACTCATTTCTTATTTGCACATGCTAGCCAGGCTGGAATAACCTTTAAAGCAATTATAACTAACTAGCTGCGCCCCGTGGTTACACCCGCGTGGTGATGGATGATGGTGATAAAAAGTATCCTATGTGTTAATCCAGCGCCTTATCTACCTCCATAACAAATTTCATCCAAATTGGTTTATCCGTTTGAGAGTGAAGAAGTAACAAACATACAAACACACACAAACGTTCACCTTTATAATATTAGTTTGATGTCATATTGTGAAATTGTTTTTGGGTGGTAAAATATTTTCTATATGTTTTGGAAATCGGGCTCACTGCTTATTTAAAAATTAATAAGTTAGTAATAATCACTAATGTTTGGCTTAGCTTGTTCAAAATTTATCGTTTATCGTAAAATCTGTGACATTTGACAGTTAGCCAAGATTTGGCCGATTCAGAAGGTAGAAAAAATTTGGCTAGTCAGAGCATTATTAGCTCTGATAGGTCATCCGGAACGGGTATGATCAAATCTTGTCAGGATCAAATTAGGCTCGATTGGAGTGCTGGAACGGCGCGGCGTATATCCGCATTTAGACCAAAATTGTCTTGGCTGAAGCCTTGCAGCGTATAGTAACACCAACTTAACTGTGCAGTTTCCGAGGGCGCTACTGGTAATGGAAATCAACTACAAACTGTCACAATTTCAGGGTATTCTGTAGTTCTTTTTTCTGCTACCTGAACAGATAAGTTGGTAGGTCTGTAGAGACTCCGTCTACCGCTTGCAGGAACGCATCTCCGCGGCCAGCCCGGTCCCATCTCTACTCTCTCTATCCGTAGACAATAAATATTATTATTTCGAAAGTAGCAACATCCACAACGTTTTTTTTTTATGTTTTGCTAAATGTCGGCGCTTGGTGTTTATGCGCCAAGTTTTGTTTGTTTTTATAGAATTTCTTTTGTACGTTCGTTTTACCCACTTCATCTATTAGGAGATATGTTAATTTGTGTTACGTGACGCTAATGCTGTTATCACAATGCCTTATTATTGTACTGTGCCCCGTTGCACGTCCATGGCAGGTAAAGCGAAGAATGTGTCCTTCCATCAGTTTCCCAGGGACGAAGAGTTGGCTAAATTGTGGAATAAGATCCTGAAAAGGGGTAAACCTTACACAAAGTACTCGAAAGTGTGTAGTCTTCATTTCACGCCTGAAGATTACACGATCACAAGCGTCGGAAAAAACAAAGGTAAGAAATTACAAAACACGTTTGATTTTTGTAGGTAGGTGCCTAGTATAACTACCTACTTCTAACTGTAATCGTTTGGTAGGTACCCGACTCTTAGATAATTGAATTCAGCGTTATATTGAAGAATGCGGTGGTTCGTTTGTCGTAATGTTACTTATACGCCGCATGTTACCGTACATATGAATTACCACTGTTTACATTCGTAACTATTATAATTTCCTATGTACCATCATGTGGTATTTTTACATTATTTTAAAAATAAAAGTATTCATTATTTATAATTTGAACTATTAATATTTGAATGTCATGGACCCAAATAAAATTGAATTGGGCTTTTACAGACTTAAAGACAAATATACACCCAATCTTTTGTACACAACTCTGTAGGTTCATCAAACTGAGTGTCTAGCTCTTTGTACACACTATTGTTTCAAATCAAATGCGCTAAAGAATATACTGACCTTGTCACAGGTCAGTATATTCTTTAGCTCACATCTCAGTATATCAATTGTACACTGTAACTGTATCAGCCGGATCGCCCACTGCTGAACACAGCCTCCCCTATTAAGGCGGTATTTGCCATAATCCCCACACTTGGCAAGCGGCTTGGGGATTGCAGTGTAAGATGGCAGTTCTTTAGAAGGCGCTGCTGCCCACCTTCCTGTATTTTACCCTTAGTTGGCTCTTACGACACCCACGGGATGATATAGGGAGGTGCATTTCTAACCCGGCACCCCACAGGAAGGTACAATGGTAGGCCAATTGCACACTGGTGCTGAACAATGAAAGATTGGGAGCATATTCGTCTGTAAAAGCCCAATTCAGTTTTATTGCGTGCATAGGAGCATGCTCAGTGATAGTTGAAGCCTGGTAATGCGTTAATATATACACTGATACTGCGTGACTGCCATTATAAGAAGTTTAAGGGTTTCGGTTTAGTTTATATAACATCGATTTAAGGGGGGTAAGGGGTGGCGGCGGGTGCAGGGGGAAGGGGAGACACCTGTGAAGGGAAAGTTGCAATCCCCCCTCCTTTTGGAGCTATGTTTTTTTTATTTGTAATGTCACTATTGCCGGTGCTTGATTTTACGGGGGAGGGGCGGTGCATGGGAAGAGTAAACCCTCTGTGAAGGGAAAGTTGCGACAGCCGCCCTCCCCCCTTTCCAAGATTTCGATATTTTTTAAATTTCTAATGCTACTTATCATAAAATATTACATTTTCATAAATATGACTCTTTAATGGGCTCTCGCCAGAACTCTCGCTATATCACCCCTGAGTCCATAGCGAGCTTATGGCTCCGCATTTTTTATATACACTAGGGGTATGGACCACAAGACCAGGTGGAATTGGTGTGCTCTGTGTAGGATCTGTGACTCACTTTGAACCTAACCTAATCTTCTACACTAATAACATAGGTTTTAGCAATTAGAAGTACATTATGTACCTACTAAACCTGATCTGGTAAGGGTGCAACTTCCCTTTTACACAGGGGGCTCTACCCTTACCCCGGACCACCCTCACCCCCTAAAATCTATATCTGACAATAGTGAGGTTATAAATTTTTAAAAAATCATTTTAGAATGGGGGAGGGGGGGTGAACGTAACTTTCCGTTCACAGGGGGGGTCTACCTATCCCCCTGCACCCGCTCCCTCCAATCAACCCCCTTAACCCATTGATATCGGCGATAATTATAACAATAGAATTTCATTCATAAATTGGCCATAGTGGGCCAGTCCGATTCCAAGAGGTTAAATCGATGTTTTATTATCTAAACCAAAGCCGGTTTAACTGTCAAACTTGCATTTGTCAAAAAACAATCCCTAAAGACCTATCGTCGGACATGGGTCATAAGTTCCATTTCGCAATGTTGTTTGTAACTGTTAACAAAGCTTTCCAAATATTGTTAGAAAATATGCAAAACACAAATTTTGCCTAGAACATCTAAATTGAATGCCCAATAAGGTCATTTTCAGCATTGACAAAGTCTGTTATTTTTGCCAACAGTAGGCTATATGAACACTCTGAGTATGCTACATATGACTTGAAATTGTCGTAGTTTAGTGTTGTTCATGTCGCTCGGTTCATTTTCATAGCTAAGTTATTCGCTTTGGCCACAGAGGATACCTGTCTCATGTTAGCAGTTATCATGAGGCCTATGAATGCACTTTTGCACATGAAAGTATTTCTGGGCTGGTGTATCAAATAGTAGACCACACAATACAAACAAATAGTATGACCTAACAAATGAATTTACCAAAAACGGATCTGTGGTTAATTTGTATACTGTAGAAATTGGAGCAAGGGGTATACCAGCAAAATCCCTGTATAACCTACTTAAAGACCTTGGCCTGTCAAGAACAACTGTAACTTCTATCCTAGAATCTGTATCTATGGTGGCATTAGTAGAAACTTAACAAATTTGGTTAGGCAGAGGAGGCGGCTCAAGCGATGAGCTCTACTCCCTGGGTTGCAAGTCCCAGGCCTCTCTTGGTCCTTTCTATGCATTGCTATAGACCCGGCACATGCAAAGTGAATCCATGAATTTTGTGGGTTCTCTTAGCTTTTTCGAACAAGATGATGGTGGTGAGACTGAAAACTTGCTTTTCCTTATCATTTCTTTTGGTTGCCCTGGGATAACCATATCTTCTGGGTCTGATACCCCAAATCAAGTCAGCCCACTTATGTTGTGATGTTATCACTACACTATTCTCATCTTCACTATCACCTCCTGTGCCATGTGATTCTTCCTTTTTCTCATTCCACCACTCAGCATTTGATTGATATGCCCTAAGTAGTCTTCCACTCCAACGGACTTGGTATCTTGGATAAACCAGCCTAAAGTCGTAATTTTTGTTTAAACTCTGATATTGTGTGTGACAAAGATTTTAATGCAATTTTTTTTTTTTTTTAATGTTATTGTGACGGATCAAGCACGACGCCCACCTGATGTTAAGCGGACTTACCTCTGCCTATAACAGATGCATTTTGTCACAAGTCACGAATTGCACTGCACCCGTTACTTTAAGACATTGTTGTTAAGTCTCATGTGCCTGTAATTTCACTGGCTCTCAAGGACTGCTGCCGGAACACACCGTTACGTGCTTGGCGACAGATTTTCTACATGAGGGTGGTAGCTAGCCAGGCGGGCATTCGCAAAATACCCTACCACCATGATAGCATAGTGGTAGGGTATTTTGCGCATTTTGTAACAACTGCCATCCAAGACAACAACCGGGACCGACGGCTTAATGTGCCATCCGAAGCACGAAAATGCTCAGTAGTAATGTCACAAGCGGTCACCCATCCAACTCATGACCGCAAGCGACGTTGCTGATCGGTTGAGAACAGCTAATTAAACTTCGCTACAAGCGCTTCAAAAAGATTATGGTCATGCACATTCATGGTTCTTGATGCAAACATTATGGGTCTTACAGATCCATCGTCCATCTTGTGTTCTAGCACTACACCTAGGCCATACTGAGAAGCATCGCAAGATATTATATTTTTTTTCTTGGCATCATAGTGTACTAAGGTGTCATCGTTTGACAGCATTGTCTTTAGAGTTATGAAAGTTCTCTGTTGTTCTATACTTCATTTCCATCGAGACCCCTTTTCCAGTAACCTATATAAATATACCCCATAAAACCCTTAAGGCCACAATTTCTGAGCTTTTACAGCAATTGTGGCCTTATGGGGCTTACGTCACATTTTGATATACATATATAAAAAAAACATCTAAATCAGCTCCAGGTCCTGATGGTATCCCATATATAGTGTATAAAAAGTGTCCATCGGTTCGTAAACATCTCTTAAATATCTTCACTAAGATCTGGTCAAGCAAGCAAATACCAGTGGCATTCGGAAAAGCTATTTTTGTCCTCATACCAAAAAAAGACGAAGTAACTCATCCAAAAGATACTAGGCCGATTGCATTAACAGACACAATATCCAAAATATTTTTTTCAATTTTACAAACTAGAGTGACACACTTTATGGCTTTATATTTCAGGCCCAATCACCAGAAAGGGTTTTTGCCTGGAATTTCTGGTTGCCTGGAACACAATACTCTTCTAGCGGAAAGTTTAAAAGATGCCAGAACATACGAAAGACAATTAAGGGTGTGCTGGATAGACTTAGAGAATGCGTTTGGTTCTGTGCAGCACAAACTGCTGATGTTTGCAATGAAATGGTATAACTTTTCACTTGTGATCACGGACATCATCGCATCATATTACTCCCAATTAAAATTTGTTATTTCATCAAAAAGAGGACACACTAACACATTGTAATACAATGTGGGCTTGTTCCAACGTTGTTGCTTGTCACCAATAGCATTTAATATAGTAATTAATGTTTTAATTTACAAGCTAATTAGTCATGAAAAAAAGTGGGGCTATCGGTTTAAGATCAATAACAAATCCATCTTAGCTTTTGCTGACGACCTTGCAATTCTGACACGTAACCCAATTCAATGTCAGGAACTTTTACGTGAAGTGGATGAGTTCTGTGCATGGACTAAAGGGTTGAGAACAAAACCAAGTAAATGCCACTGTCTGTGTCTGGGTAGACGGAATACCAAATTTACCTCCTACGACCCGGGACTCTTGATAGGAGGAGAATGTGTTTCCACAATTGCTGAAGCTGTTCCATTTAAATTTCTTTGTAGGAAGATAGATCACAAAGGACGCACACCATCTTTAGACGCAGTTGTCGATAGCTTTCTAAAAGACCTTAGTATGGTAGACCAACAACCAATTAGTAACATTAAAAAAGCTTGGATATACGACAACTACCTAACATCACGTCTGACTTGGCCTTTTCTAGTATACGACATTACTAAATCCCTTTTAACAAAACTGGATGTAAACGTCACAAGGACATTGAAGTCATGGTTGGGGCTTGCACTTTCGGCAGACCCATCTACATTATTTCGGGATAAAACTAATTTTGGGGTGAAATTAAAGAAACCATCGGAGCTCTTTAAACACCTCAGAGTTACCAAAACGCACGTCTTATTAAAATCTCAAGACGATATAGTCGCATCTCTCCCAAAAGACAAAAGTGCCTCCGACCTTGATTCGAGGCTTCAATTCCACAAACAATTTATGATAGGTGCACAGTCCAGCAAAGCGGGTTTAGGATCGGAAAACAAAGTTCCGGATAAAGACATTGTAAAATCTTTTCTACAACAAGACGAAAATGATAGCTATAAAATACATGCAATGAGCTTAGAAATGCAGAGCGAATGGCTAACCATAGGTGAATTTTGTATCCCTTTGGCGTTAAAGTGGCGCACCTTGTTATACGATTGGTCACCTGCCTTATTAAAATTTTATCTAAACGCCTTTCAGATGACCCTCCCAGACCAAAGTAATTTAGTAAGATGGGGGAAAGCCACCGAAAAGTCTTGCGGTATTTGTCGGGAGGGCATAGGTACAGCAAGGCACTTATTGGTAGGATGCAAGGTGCTCCTTGATAGGGGTCATTATTCACGCCGTCATGATAGAGTCCTCGAAATCATACGAGAAGCAGCGAGTCTCTCGGTAGCTAGAGCAAAAAAAGGTTTGACCACGAACGAACGACAGGTTGCTTTTGTAAAAGAAGGGTCATCTACCAAATCGAAATCCAAGCCTTACTCCATCTTAGGCGCAGCTCCCGATTGGACTCTCTAGATGGACACGTATGAAAAACATTACAAAATTCCTGAGGATGTTGGTGTTTCGTCATCCAGACCAGACATATTTTTATACTCAAATAATCTAAAACGCATAGTACTTATATAACTTACTGTGCCGTGGGAAACAAACATACCTAAAGACCACACAATAAAAACAAACAAATATTATGACCTAACAAATGAATTAACCAAAAACGATTATGTGGTTAGTTTATATGCTGTAGAAGTTGGAGCAAGGGGTATACCAGCGAAATCCCTATATAACCTACTTAAAGACCTTGGCCTACCAAGAACAACCGTAACTTCCATCCTAGAACGTGTATCTAAGGCGGCATTACTAGGATCTTATCAAATTTTTTAAACTATTATTTAAAAAAAAATGTCACTACACCTGAGTTCCTTGCACCTCAATTAAACTAGTGATTCCAGGACAATGGCGAACCCTGCGCAAAGATGCCATACCATCACAAAACCTGCCTTCGGAGTCACCTACCCCATATCAGAGGAAGCAGTGGGGCTCCTGGAATCACAATGCACCAACTAATGTTCTGGATCCTACTGTAAGTTTATTTTTATATGTCGTTACTTACAATCAACAAAAGTCAAATTTTATTAATTTTGACTTCTATGGCACTTTTTTGAAGGATCAATTACAAAATTTTACTACATATTGACTAGCTGTTGCATGTGGCTTCGCTTTCGTAAGTGACGAAACCTGTCGTAAATTGCAGGGTGAGGGAGGAGCCCTGCTTTTGTGCAAATAGTATAGTCACTCGGCGAGAGATAGCGCATTTAAAAAATATTGATATAATCTAAAATAAACTAGTCTTTTCGTCAGAAAGATACTAAAATATCTAATAAACAATGCGTAAAGTTGGTACTTATATGTGGTTATACGTTATTTTATCTCCATATACGGTGGTATTATCTGCATATGGTTCCAAAAGTGACGACCCTAGTAGTAAGTAGATATTTTTTTAGCTACTATACCATGACAAAGTAATACACCGTTACTATATAGTACCACCAACTTAACTGTGCAGTTTTCGAGGGCGCCACTGGTCAAGGAAATCAACTACAAACTGTCACAATTTGAGGGAAAGTTTTAGTTCATTTTTCTGCCACCTGAACAGATAAGTTGGTGGGACTGTACCTATTAACGTAAATAATTGAAAAATATATTTTAAAACATAACATGAGAAATGTAATGCCATCGGCTGCTTAGTGAATTTTGAATTGATCAGAACTATTTTTGTAAGATTAAATGCAACACCTCATCTTTGCGACGTGAATTCGACGAAAATGTTTTATTTCTTTATGTTATTGTGACGGAACAAGCTCGAGGCCCACCTGATGTTAAGCGGACTAACCTCTGCCTATAACAGATGCATTTCGTCACAAGTCACGAATTGCACTGCGCCCGCCACCTTGAGACATAGCTGTTAAGTCTCATGTGCCTGTAATTTCACTGGCTCTCAAGGACTGCTGCCGGAACACACCGTTAGGTGTTTGGCGACAGATTTTCTACTTGAGGGTGGTAGCTAGCCAGGCGAGGGCATTTTGCAATCGCAAATGCCCTTCCACCATGCAGTGAAGCTCAAGCCGGCGGTGGAGATCGAACCAGGGTACTGCGGCACGGCAGTCCATAGCTATTACCGCTCGGCCATCATTGCTTCAAAATAATTGTTACAAACCTTAGCAGCTTTGATGATTGGGACCAATCTAATATCTGGCTGCACTTATCCCTTTCCACCCGGCGACATAAAGCTAGTTTTGTTTGTATAAAGTGTATATCTGCTTATTTCTAGATATGATTACATGCACTATCGCGTGCTAAGCGAAAATATATTTAATAAATTATTGGAGTACAAAATTTTATGCCCAAGGCGGGAATTGAACCCAAGTCCTCCGATATGCCTAAACCGCCTCGGCCTTAAATCGAAATTTCGTGCTCCAATAGGGTAGTTGACACAGTCTAAAATAAAATACAGTGTAACGTTAACATGATAGTAGTTGGAGCACATAACTCGATTAAATTAACTAATTATTTATTTTGCATTGGATTACCTTTATTTTGAATAAACAAAATGTGTTTAAATTTTCTTTTAGTCACGTGATCTCAAACGGAAGTAAAGGCGGAAATGATGTCATAAAGACAAAAACAAAGCCACAGAATAGGTAATAGTAGTTAGAGAGTTTGCTTCTAAAGATTTTGACAGTGACAGTTGACATTATTAATTGCTAATAGCAAGCAACCCACAGCATGTTTCATCACTATCGATTTACTACTTAGGCCCCTATTACACTATCAAATCCATTGGATCCCATATTTTTTAAAGTGTAATACGTACATTTGACTCACTTATCTTTGATCATATTTCGCCGTGAGTTTTGATCAAAGATCAGCATAGATAATAAAACCCAAACTAGGAACAAGAATCTATGGAAACATTTTGCAATCATTACTCATATTAATAAAATAACTTTAAACAGTTGGAAAAGCTTATGTTTATCATTATTTTTAATCCGATGTCACAGCACGCCATTGTCTCGATAACTTGAAAGTGTTTACATTTCGGGATTACAAAAATGTTCAATAAAATATGTAGTGATTTTGAACCGTTCAAAGTTGTTTAATTACCATGTATGAAAAAGAATTGATAATGCTGCCCCTCATGTATCCGTGCTTCAAACTGTGTTGGGTCTGTGATTGTTTTATTCAGTGTATATACACCCCTACACTATGGTACACGTTCTGCCAAACAACCTGTATAATCGATTCTAAAATCGATTACGCACGACACAACAACAAGCAAGCAAAACGTATTACATTAACAGCACTATTTGTTTTTGTACTTGTGACGTCATAAGCATACATGCCGCCATTGAATGATGTTTTAGCGCCAATTTTAAAAGTTGAAATAAAAAGATGGATTTCTAGTATTTCAGGACTCCTAAAAAATATATTAAAAATGCTAGGTGGATATTTCAGTGTCCTAAATAATTTAACATACAGTCAACTACCCTATTGTATCACTTTAACCGTCACAGAGGACGGTGCGCGGCCATCAACCAGACTACTAGACTTCATCTGATCGACAGAAGTGCTTTTTCAAACACTAAACTCTCGGTATGATGTCGCTACCCTTCTATATTTCTAAGTATGATTATTTAATAAACCAGGTAGGTTACATTAGTCAAAATCATTTATTCAATTTAGGTGCCTAAAGGTGCCTTATTGTGACTCCGACTTTGAAAAATCAAAGTCAAAGTCAGTTATTCAATTTAGGCGTCTACGACGCTCTTATGAAGTTCAATCACAAATTTTAGTATTGAAATATTCTACATTGTACTGCCACATTCAGCAAATAAATTGTATAGAGCCACTGCCAGAAGAACGGGCAAGAAACTTGGGGCCATTCATTAAACGTCTTTTAAAAATGTGTTACATATGTACTTACTATATAATAAAGTTATTACAATATTTGTTTAAATTTTGTAGGTGACAGGCGATTGCTTAGCAGAGGCGGAGTTGTCCAGGCATTTTTGTCGTTTAAGTAATAACAAACTGTGTAGTAGGATTTTTTAATCAATGTGTTTTTCACGTGCAACTTGAATTTCCCTTCTGTGAGCGTTGTAATATGTTTGGGAACTTTATTATAAAACCGCACACAATTACCTAAGAAGGACCTTTTATTTGTCTTTGCTAATCTAAAACCTGGCACCGATATTTTATCTTTATTCCTAGTATTGTAATCGTGATTGTCACTGTTTAATTTAAATTTACTCAAATTTGAACGAACATACATAATATTTTCAAATATATACAGAATTGGTAAATAAAATAAAATATTTTATTTCGGACACAAAACCCATAGTGTTAGTACATGTGTATAAAAATTAAGTTAGTAAACTAAAACTAAATGACGTAATACATACATTACTTAATCCTACCCGTGACTATGCCAACCCAATGCTTTTGGATTGGGCAGTCTAGCCGGGCAGCAATCATTTGCAAAATACTGTTGGAACTACCACGCAGACGATGGAACATTGAGGCAACCTTTTTTCTAATTATTGCATGGAATCCGTCTACTCCTGCACTCGCAAACATCCCGGATGCACTGCAATGGCGTGGCAGTCCCAACAGTATTCTAAATGCATTATTATCACGTTAGCCGCCAGAAGAGAAAAATGAAAAATTATTTTTTTTCAACTTGGTGCCCAAAGATGCACCTTGGCTAGACATGCAAGGATATATTACTTAGAGTTCTGTAAGTAGAAGGGTTCCGTAGAAAAAAAATAAAAACCCTTTGAGGACACTGGTGACCTACGTGGCGCTGTAATGTCACAAAATTAAAAACCGTTACTAAGGCGCCGGCGAGGTCACACCTCCGGTCACCCGCACCCCTCAGTCGGTGCCGTAATACTTTTTTCGTGCGTGTCGTCAGTTCATTGTGTTTGGATAGTGACAATAATGAATTATGGCTTTGCCGGACTTAAGTTTTGACTTAGATGATATTTCGCAAGAAAATTTACGGGATATCGATTTATTGGAAGCAAGTATCTTTGAAGAGATCATTGATCAATCTTCGACGACAAATCCGTTGAATGATTTACGTGAAAAAGACAACACGGAAAATAGTGAAGATGAGGTTATCAGGCCACCGCTCAAGCGCAGACGTAGGCGACTTCATGTTATAGCAAGCGACTCTGAGAGCGAAACGAACTCAGTCGATGAAGCAGTAGCCGATGTTTTAGCCAACATAACTTCAACAAGTACGTCAACAAAAATGGTCGAAGCCACGAGGGCATCAGCCCTCAGTGGTAGCTTTCACAGAACCAACTGGTAAGTAATATTTTTTTACTAGCGAACGCCTGCGGCAGCTCTAAATTCACTCGTGCAATAAAACACGTATGCATTTTTGACTTCATTTTATCCCACTTTATTTACTAAAAACTACAGAAAGTTTTATCCTGTAGATGGCATTCATGCAGTGATTTTACTTTTCAGGTTTAAAGCAACCGTATGCCAAGAAACTGCAAAATGCGCAACCGGAAGACTATTTTAAATTGATGGTCCAAGATGAAGTATTTCAATACATAGCTGATCAAACCAATTTGTTCGCACAACAAAGTGAAGCACTTGCACTTCAAGGACTTGCAAGGCCTCGAAAGCCTCGATCTCGTACAAACGACTGGAAACCAACTACATGTGACGAGATCAAGAAACTGTTTGGATTAGTCCTTTACATGGGCCTTGTGAGGCTGTCTAAAATATCCCTATATTGGAGTACAGACAAGATCTTTGGTCAAACTTTTCCTGCCACTGTCATGAGCCGCAATAGGTTCGAGTTACTATTGAGGTATTTGCACTTTTCTGACAATGACACGGCCGATAAAAAAGACAGAATTAACAAAATACGGCCACTGATAGATATTTTCAATGAAAATTGTAAAAACAGCTATGGTCCTAAAGAAGACGTCTGCATTGACGAAAGTCAGGTGCCGTTCAGAGGCCGCGTCATATTCCGGCAGTACAATAAGAGTAAGAGGCATAAGTATGGCTTGAAGTTATTCAAGTTGTGCACTATACCAGGGTACACGTGTAAGCTCCAACTGTACGCGGGGAAAAATCATGAATTGGAGAACACAACTCCGTTAAAAGTTGTAATGTCTCTGTGTGACCACATACTTAACTTAGGTCACACAGTAGCAACAGATAATTGGTATACTAGTCTTGACCTGGCTAATGAACTAATCAGCAAAGATACTCACCTTGTTGGCACCCTTAGAAAGAATAGGAAAGGTTTGCCAAAGAATGTTGTGGAGGCCAAACTGGGAAAAGGGGAATCAATTGCCATGGAGAACGAGCGTGGAATATGTGTGTTGAAGTGGAAGGACAAACGAGATGTTTTGATGCTTTCCACCAAACATTCAAAGGGATCATCAACAATCCGTAAAAAGGGTAAGATTATCAAAAAACCGAGGATGATTTTAGCTTATAACAAAGCAAAAGGAGCGGTTGACATGAGCGACCAAATGACGGCATATTCTTCGCCATTACGCAAAACCATAAAGTGGTATAGGAAACTGGCATTTGAACTCATTCTGAACACCGCGATGGTAAATGCATGGGTTATGTACACAGAAAACACTAAAAACAAACTTAGCATTGTTGAGTTTAGACGTCAGCTAGTCGACTATCTTACCAATCCAGGGAGCGTTCACAACGAAGAAGCAACAACGGAAAGACCAAAAAGAAAGAAGCACACATTGTCGAAAAAAGAAGGGCCAGTAAGGAAGACAAGACGTTATTGTGTGGAATGTTACAAAGACGCTGCTAAGACGTACGGTTCAAGAGAGGCCAAAAATAAATCAAAAAAAGTAGCAACGTATTGCAAAATGTGCCCAAGTGAACCGTTTTATTGCCTTCCTTGTTTTAATAAAATTCATGTTACAAAATAAGAGATAATAAGTGTTACAATATTAGTCCTTAAGGCCTTTGATCATGTGTGGCCACTGAAAACAAAAGACGCCTATTTTGCCCATTGGTATTTGTCTTAGAGTATTTCGTTTATTGATTTAGTGTACATTTTTTTGAAGATTTTTGTGTTAAGCTTTCCTTATTATATTCTTGATCACAATAAAATGTCTTTTTTTAATTCCTTACACTTTCTAATTTGCATCGTTCGAGTGAACTTAAAATTTTCCCATACTAAATTCCTATACTTATCTGACAACCATTAGTATTTTTTTTTTCAAAAATCTACATTATTATTCGTCTACACTATAATAAGAGGTATCTACCCTCAAAAAATGGTGTCTCTACCTCCAGCCATTTGGACTCTACGCGTATGCCAGCAGTCAATGAAAGAAAAAGTCATGAATATTCTTCTATGTTCAGAAAAATCTTACAATTTCATAGAGGGTCAAAAACCAAGCTGTATCCGTTATATTACAGCGCCGCTCCGGTCACTTCCCATTGATAAATGCAAGCTAGAAATGTCCTACGGCCCAAAAAAAAATTTTAAAAACAGGTCTGCCTTGAGGTCACGGGTGACCTACGTGGCGCCTTAATCTAGGTTAGGCGTAGGTCACCGGTGACCTACATGGCGGCTAACGTGTTATACTGCACTCTCAGGGCGTTGTAAGTAAAATATATTTTTTTTTTAAAAGATCCCTCAGAGATTCCCTAGGACCCATTTTATATATGGCTTGAATTGCACGCTTTTGTATGATAAAGATTGTCTCTATCTCAGCAGCAGTTCCCCACAGCAATACACCATACGACATAATACTGTGAAAGTACGAATCATATTCAGAAGAAGAAGTAATGTAATCATACATTTTCTAATTACAGATACAGCAACATGTGGCTCAAGCTATATACATGCAAACCATGCTAGCCATGCAAGCGGCCGGAGCTGCAGATATACCCACCTTAACTCACACTAACGGTAAGCAGTTCTGACACATTGTCTCCTTTTCTATGGCATACTATCAACTACTATCTTTTGAAGCAGTGATGTCAGTGGCATTGGCTATGGACTGCCGCGCAGCAGGTCTATGGTTCGAAATGCAGCAATTAATTTAAACAAATCTGTGTTGAAAATTCATTCGTAGGCTGCATACTAGTCAGTCAACGACGACCGAACGTCCCCGCCATATAGATCTGCCGCCGATCTTGAACATTCACCCACTGTGTTGCTGTTTAGGCCCATTTGGAGCTTCATCTATAACATTTTTAGGGTCTTTGACACAAGACACTGAGAAAGACTGAGAAAGAAGTTTTCAAAGACACTGAGACGTACAGTTGTTAGTTCTCATGTGCCTGTAATTTTACTGGCTCTCAAGGACTGCTGCCGGAACACACTGTTAGGTGCTTGGCGGCTTTCTACTTGAGGGTGGTCGCTAGCCAGGTAGGCACTCGCAAAATGCCCTTCCACCATGCGGTGAAGCTCAATCTCTCGGCGGGATTCGAACCATGAACCTGCTGCGCGGCAGTCCATAGCCAATGCCACTGAGCCATCACTGCTTCAAATCTGGCGGAAAACTCCTATTAGTTGGCAATCTAAGTTATATAGTGACTTTTTCGCTAGTGTGTATATTAAAATGTATATATGTAAGTTATTGAACATAGAAGAAACCGTGTAACATACACACGCTAGTTTCTTCTCTGATTAAAATAAAGTATAATTTCAAGGACCTGACTTGCTCCGACTTTTACACAAAATCCTGTTGGGAAAGGAATATCATTTTGGGATAAATTGGAACACTCGAAAATTAGCAAAATAAGTAAAAAGATATTCAGCTCGTTAAAATTTAAAATTGTTACCTATATATTTTAATTTACAGATAATAAATAGTTTTACGATTTTGGGTACTTATTCTACGTATATAAAATTAAGTCATCTGACTTAATTTTTTTATACAATCTAGAATGTAATTAAGTATTTGATTATTTATAAAACCAAATATTTTAATTGATTTTTTAATTTAATAATTATCACTATTCCACAACTTGAACATTTTGTGGCACATTTACTGAAAAACTATCACGCCTATAGATTTGTGCTTTAACATAGCAATTTAACTTCTTATCTAGATGTTTTATAACCATTAAAAAAAATTAACACTAACAATTTTCTATTCATTGAATAAAATGTTATTGTACTACTAACGCCATCTTTTAGAAAACCAAAGAGTTAATATCGCTGCAACAAAACTAAACTCAATACTCAAATATATCGTAGTTAATCTACTGACAGATTTTCTACTTGAGGATGGTAGCTACCTAGGGTTGTATACGCAAAATCCAACCATCCAATTGAACTAAATAAAATAATTTCGATTCTCGATCATGTGATGGCTGGTGAGTCATGGCCTGATGTTACTTCGTGTAGAATCGAAACGCATCGAAAGTTCCGAGGCTACATGGTGGTTATGACGTCACGACAGCTTAGCAGGAAAATTAGGCAGAATCGTCACTAGATATCGTCACTAGAATGTCACCCCCATTACTAGTTGTGGGTGTCGTAAGAGGCGACTAAAAGTAAAATACCGGATGGTGGGCAGCAGCGTCTTCTGAGGAACTGATACCTTAACCTGCGATCACCAAGACGCCTGACAAGCGTGGGGATTATGGCAAACCCCCCTTAACGGTGGATGCTGTGTTCATCAGTGGACAATCCGGCTGTTACAGTACAGTACAGTTATCAGTTTTTATTTTGTGTATGTTTATTATAATTGAATGTCGTTTTCCAGGTCTTCCACAACTCTCAGCACCGGCTGAAGCCTTCCCCCACACTTCAAACACCACCGACACAGACATTGGCAAGCAGACGAACACAAGCGAAAAGAGCACTTCCTACAAATGCACCGAATGCTCAAAATGCTTTAAAGACCCCGACGTCTTTATACTCCACAGTAGGAGTCATATAAAACGTGAAAAAAACGAAAAAGAAAACTTCAATCTAAACCTAACACTCCAAGCGAACCCTATCTTAGCTAATTTGCTTCGAACTAACACAGAAAATACAAATATATTTGATGGCAATGTATTCAGTATGGAAAACTTGCTAATGACTGCTCTAGCTGCAAATATGGAAGGGTATATGCGTAGTTTTACGTCTATGATAAAAAATGAAGATGTTAATAATTTAAATCATGATAAAAGTAATTTGGGGCGTGATAGAGTTAATTTGAATCATGATAGAGGTAATTTGGAGCATGATAGGCGTGAACTGAGTCCAGGGAGGGGTAATTTAGATAATAGACATGAATCTGCTCACGATAGAGACTATATGAATAATGGCATAGACAACTATGAGCAAAATAGACTCGATACCAATAACAAAGGCTTGTCTATATCGAACAGAGATAATTCACAGAATGATAATCAGAATAATGATAGCATAGATGATGATAGGGGTAATTTAAATCATGATGACGGTAATATGAGTCATGATAGCGAAACTAACAGTGATCTAGCGACTGATATGAGTAGTAGTAGAAATCTAATTCGTGATAGAATAATAGAAATGTATAGGAACAATGATGGTGATGATGATGATAATGTAAGGAATATTAGGTATTATGAAAATGATGGGGAGAATAGTGATGGCACAAATGATAGGGGAGTGATTAGTGATAGGGGTGTGATGGGTGATGAAGCTAACAATGGTGATATCACTAATGATGATGATTCTCGAGACACTGACAGCCCAACCTGTGATAGTGATTTAAACGAATCCATGGATTCTAATAAGTTAGTGATAGACGAAGCTGCTTAAATTACTTTATGGTTCATGATCCATTTGCTGATAAAATGGTAAGTAAGTTATATTATTACTGAATTTAGTTTTTTTTAATCAGACATTTACGTGAATAATTCACAGCACTTGTTAAAAAAAATATCTTGGCGTTCCTAGGTTTGTTTATTTATTTCGTAAAATCTTTTTATTTCACAATTGTGTATTAGACTCTAAAATGTCATAAATAAAATTGAAATAAGATTCTTACACAACATTTACAGAAAGAAATTAAGACTTAAAATATTTCTCTATATTACAACTTTAAAAATATACAATAAATAATGTATATATTAACTTTCCCTATTATGTAATAATGGCTATGTAAAAAAACCTAATTTATAGTTACTTTTCCAGCAAATGAGTCACTTTATTATATATTATTTCTGCAATAATACATATCAACTAAAGAAGAATGTCAATTTATTAAAATAATTTACGTATTGATTCGAACACCGAAACATTCTACAATGTTTTGTTAAAAAAATCATCACAGAACATTTTTTTACAGTGATGTAGTTTTTTTATATTATTATTATGTTCTTATTAACATAATAACCTAGACTGATTATATTTTTATATTATCTTTAACATAATCGGGACAACAACGTTTGATAAATAACATTTGATAAATTATTTTAATAATTTGAAGTTAAGACTAAATACTCAACATTATTGACAGATTAAGTTATAATAATAAGTAGCAATCTTTCAACCACCAAGATAATAATAAGAAAAAGAATAAAATTATTATGATAAATTTAACAAAATGTACCCAGTGTTGTCGTAGTATTTTTGGGAAATTTTATTCTGTATCCTTATTATTATTTGCGAATAATGATAAAAAAAATCCCACCATAATTTTAAATAATTAAGTAACACAATGATGTATATTTTTTGTAGTTTTGTAACTTTTAGATGATCTTATAAAAGACTTATAATTAAGAATAATGAAATGAGAATATATCTCACACTTTATATTAAGTCTAATCTTACATCAGTATAATTAGTAAGTAAAAACTGTATTAAAAAGCTTTAAAATGTTAACAAAAATCACACTAAACTACATTCGTGATCCACTATTTTATACTAAATTTTAATTCATGGATCAAACAAATGATGGGTGATCCGTAAAGTAACATTACTCTATTGATCATAAAACACTTCCAATATGTAATAAGTAGGTTGACTGACGCTGATTTGTTGTTAAATATACAACATTCGAAAGCAGAATTAGTCTTATCAGTAACAATCAAATTTATATTCTGTCATTATCGATATACATTATATTGACCCGGAGAACATTTAGAAACATTATTTTTGCATACTGTTAGATAAAAAGTAAAAAGCATTTGAAAAAGAAGGCCTAACAAATGCTTGGGTATATGGGGTTATGAACCGTTATTTCCGATAGCCCTCTCCGGGTTCAGTAAAGTATGAAAGTCAACATCACTAAGACACGGTTCTTCAATCATAAGATAATAAATATCAGACTGATAAAATATTAACCGACCAAATGTAAACAAAAGAACGTTTTTTTTTAATATTATTTTGTGATTCTGTTTATCCCTAGGAATAGTAACTATCTGATGATTGAAGAATCTGCCTTAAAAAGAGGACAAGCAAAGATTTTAATCTTTAAATATAAAAAAATGCGATAGTTTTCCAGTGTCATTGTGATTCACGTCGACTTTTGCAATAACCCTGCTAAATAATATAACAAATACCTAACTAACCGTATAACAGTAAACATCTCCCGAAGAGCTTATTGTTTTAAAAAAGACTGCATAGCCACCGATTTTATTTCTTTATACACATTTTTGGGGCTCTATTTTTGAGTGGTGATAATTCATTGATATCTGTATTTTGGTGCTTTAATATATTGTTGGTGAGGTACTATCGCGTTGGTAATCTGCTCAGTTTTTCATACAGAGATGTAAGGTATCTCCTGGATCATTAATGTTATTTTTTTAAATTAGTTTTAATAAAAAAATTACAAATTTTACTCAAAATTTACCAACGGATGTGATCCGGCAGCTGTTATTGCCAGCAAAAGCCTGCTTATATTTCGACCACATCATCACTTACCAACGTGGAGTATTCATGGGCAAGCCTAGCAGTTAAATGCCAATATGCAGATATTAATAGACTTTACGTGTTTTATACAAAAAAACCTTAGACTTATATAGTAGTTGTAGATACTTAGAGTGCCTTAGTGTTTTTAGGGTTAGAATAAATTTGTATAAATTGTATTTTTACAATATCCAACTCTATTTAAAAATCTAATTAGATAATTGATAAATAATTATAAGGTCAGTACTTGATGGATCATTTTTTTTTTTTTGCATTCTGTAAAAAATATTTAACTATCTGTTATAAATATAAATTGTGTGTGGTTCCGTGGCAAAATAACAAAATTGTGCTGAAATTCGACTAATAAATTAAAAATAAGAAATAATGTGTAATTTTTTTTTGTAAGTGTAATAATATAATTTATTATCGACGTGACTTTCAAAGACCGTGATGATTTATCTAAAACGAGACAAGATAATTAATATATTCAAGCGTTACTTTGCGGAAATACATATTTATTAATAACAAATATTAAAAATATATTATTATACAACACTTAAAAATATAAAAAATATATCTAGTGACAATTCCGCCTAATTTTCCTGTTAAGCCGACGTAAAGTCACAAAAACCGCGCAGCCAAGCCGGAATAATTCGACGCGTTTTGCTTCTACACGAAGCATCCTATGGTAGTCTTGAATCTTCGAGCGCACGATTGAGATTGAAATTCAGTTGTAAATGTTTTCTTAAAATATTTTTTATTATTACAAAGATACAACTGAACTGACTAAAATAATCTCTCAAATACTTATTAGCCTACATAAATTTTATGCCACGGAACCATATCACAGCACACATTGTCGTGTATAGAAATTAAATTGTTTATTATGTATAACGACCTCTGTTTTTAAATAATGTAACAATTCGCCATTCTGTGTTTTTATGAAAACTTGTTTTGACTGAGTGTACTTAAAATCTTATTAACCCATTGGCATGTGCGATAATGATAACAATAGAATTTCATTCATAACAAGGACGTAGTTGTCCTTACGATGCCAACTTAAGGGTGAACTGGCCGGCCCGTTCTCCATACAAACGTCGTAGGGTGATCACTCCCTTATCTGAGAATTCAGGGCTAAAACAAAGCATGATATCGATTGATCTCGTCATTATCTAGGCTTGTATGATGCCGAAATTTTAATAAGATAATTAACTTGAGAGTTATGAGCTTCGAAACATTTTCATATAAAATTTTTGGGGGTCATAACTTTCAACTTAATTAATTTAAAATTTCGGCATCATACATGCCTAGGTAATGACGAGATCAATCGGTATTATGCTTAAGTCTGGACCTAAAATCTCAAATAAGGGAGAGATCACCCTATGGCATTTGTATGGAGAAGCGACCGGCCAGTTCAACTTTAAGACAAATGTTGAAATTTCACTATCAAACTGCGCAAGAGTTAAAGAGAGACAGCTATGGTAAAATCGCGAGTATAAAACGAATGAAAGTTTAATAACACAAAATTAGTAACTTAAATCGAAACTGTGAATAAACTTGTCCGTCTCAATAAGGTTTTTCTAATTTATTGTTATATTTTATACACATTTTTTTTTAATGTCATGGGTTGGCAAACAAGCAGACGGCCCACCTGATGGTAAGCGGTTACCGTCGCCTATGGACATATGCAACACCAGGGGCGTCACCAATGCGTTGCCGACCCTTTAAACACATCCATAGATTTAAGTTAGTTTCTGTAAAAGGGTAATTCAGAGTAAAATTTTTAAAGAAAATTGTTTTGAATTCAACTTGGCCCTAACGAATATGATCAATATTAACATATAATTTTCTTACTGCTACAAATTAAATATATTTTGCTAAAAAAGCTATTTAACACATGTCATCGCCTTAAGAAAACCTGTTTCTGGGGGCCAACTCCTATCTCTTAATTCAGTCATATTTTAACCTTAAATTTCCAATATTTATTCGCACTACCACATTTTATAGTAAACTTACATTAGAACTTCAACGTGCGAGCGAGATGCATGCATTGAATTCTCATTTGTGCGATAGAGATAGCGCTATATGAACATTATTGTTTCTGGACGGCCACGGTACGAATGTTATTATCAATATTTTAAACTTGAAATAATGACGTTTGTTTTCCATAATAGTTTTAATAAGGTGAAAGTTGGGCCCCAGTACTTTGTTGCATAAAAATAAATAATGTAATTATTTTTTACAGTATTATAATACACCGTTTTATAAATATTATATAATATTTATATAACGGCAATAGTAACCGCTGAGGAATGAATAGATATATTCACATGATACAAATATTTTTTATTATGAATTGGATACCGATATGTAAGGGTTGCCTCATTGGTTGAGTGGCGGAAAGTGTAGCATTCATAACATAATTTTTTCATTCGATTTTTGGTCGATTCCTGTTTTGTAAAACTGCCATTTTCTGCCAGTTCTCAGTAGCAGTCGTATGTACTGTGCGCAGCTTTAGTCTTAGTCTGTCGTGCCTGGTAGATGGCTATAGACTCGCATCTCAATTTACCTAAATAAATATATGGCTAGTTTTGTATAGCCACCCCTTCAGGGATATACAGCTGTGATAAGTTATATGTATAAAGTCGCAGATGTAATTTGAACAATTGGATGAGTGACAGCCCAGTTGCAATTATAATCTGCTGGGTACGAGGTTAATAGTTCGAATCCCAGTACAAGCCTTCGAGCGTCACCGCTTGGTGGTAGGGCATTTTTTAAATATTTCGCCTGGCTAGCTACCATCCACGAGTAGAAAAGTGTCGTCTTAGGTTTTGGCGATTATTACACATAGTAATTAAACAACTTTAAACGGTTTAAATCGCCTATATTTATCATTATTTTTGTCCCGACATTAAATATACGCGATTTAAACCGTTTCAAGTTGTTTAATTACTATAGAAAAGTGTCCTTGAGACCCAGTTCTCAATATTGTTTAAGCCCCTTTTAGCATATTCGACCACAACATCACTTATCATCACTTGAGATTGTGATCAAAGGCTAGCATATCAGTAATAAATAAAATATGTAATATGTAAAAGTAAGTATACGCATAATATAAGTAATACAGTATTTTAATGAGACTGCATATTTTTTTTCTGTGTATTTTGATCTCTGTACTTGAATATATTATGAATAAAGTATTGAATAAGTATGGTTTTTTTATATTATTCCTCTATTAAATATTATATACCTAGACGAAGAAGCGGCTATGTGCTAACTTTAAAAGAATTGTATCCAAAGGAACCCTTTTGAAGCAGTGTGCAGCAGGTCCATGGTTCGAATCCCGCCGCGGGCTTGAGCTTCACAGCATGGTGGAAGGGCGTTTTGGGAATGCCCGCCTGGCTAGCGACCACCCTCAAGTAGAAAATCTGTCGCCAAGCAACTATCAGTGTGTTCCGGCAGCAGTCCTTGAGAGCCAGTAAAATTACACACACATGAGACCTAACCGTCTCACAATCAACTAAATAACTTCTATGCTATGAATTCTCGTTCCTTAGCACGAAACCTAGTCGTTGAAGTGACTCTTGTCTTTAGCGACTAATAGATACGCGATCGAACGAGACATCCAGATGTTTATCAGACTAAGGGCCTCTTTCAAGATCTTCAATTAAGTCTCGAGTAGGCTGATTGCCGGTTTACATCACAAGTAACCGTGCATATGAATTTCACAATAGCTGAGTAATACTAACCCACAGTTAAAGTTACCACTAACTTCTTGGTTCATTTGTCTATCATTTATACAGATTTCATAAAAAGGTTGGTAATCGGCGGAACATGCGTTACTGCTAAAATTAAAATATTAAAAAAGGTATCTTATGTTTTTCAATTAAATATCTTTCATTGTTTTTATATGTAATTTCGAAGCAATAATGACAGAGCGGTAATAGCTATGGACTGCCGTGCCGCAGGTCCCTGGTTCGATCCCCTTGCTTCAAAACCGTAACGTAGATGTAAAACGGGTTGGTGCTGTTACCATACCACAGTTATATACCCTGGACTCAAAATAAAAAAATCAATAGGTACCATATTCATCACCCGATTTTTTTTAACAATTTTATGGAAATCCAATACGATGGTTAAAGAAGGATAGGAAAGATTCGAGTCATGACGTCATGTCATGTTAGCTCAATTGGTTAGAGCATACTCCGGCTCAAGGAGTGGATGGACGCGGGTTCGAATCCCGCACATGACTTAAATTTTTCCTATCGTATATTTGTGATTTTGTAATTTTATGGAAAGTTAATGTTTACTGGATGATGGAATGGCATTTTGCGATTGCCCGCCTGGCGCCACCCTCAATTCGAAAATCTGTCGCCATGCGCCTAACGGTGTGTTCTGGCAGCAGTCCTTGAGATTCAGTGAAATTACAGGCCCATGAGACTTAACAACTTGGTATGTATCAAAGTGACGGGCGCAGTGCAATTCGCGACTTGCGATGAAATGCATCTGTTATAGGCAGAGGTTAGGTGGGCCTCGAGCTAACTTGTTCCGTCACAATAACACAAAAAAAAACGTATGGTTAAGGGTTAGCCAAAGTAAATATTTTCGTAACTTTTTTTAATCTGTATTTGCATTTTAAATCATTGAATTGAATCGAAAGTAGGTATGTAACGGTTATCTTGTTAAAACTAAGATTTCAGCTAAGTAAGTTTTAGTTGGCAATTAATCCTCCGTGACGTCACGAAGTGGTATAAGGTAAGCCTTTGACCACATCTTTGATGGTAAGTGATTATGTGATCGAAGGTGTTATCAGGCTCAACCTAGAATTACTGGCTCTCAAGGACAGCTGCCGTAACACACACTTGGCGACAGATTTTCTACTTGAGGGTTGTCGCTAGCCAGGCCGGCATTCGCAAAATGCCTTTCCACCATGCGGTGAAGCTCAAGCGGCAAGATTCGAACCAATGAGCTGCTGCGCGGCAGTCCATAGCCAATGCCACTGAACCATCACTGCTTTAAATGATGATGGCTCCTGCAGAAGACCAGCGTTAGTTTTAAATTAAACTAGCACATGTTGAGATGGAAACCAGTTTATTTATTTATTTAAAAGATCACCAACACCGTGTACACCAATACATTGAAATCAAAACAAACATTGTAGAAGAAGTGTCACAGTAATTAAAGGTGAAGACTGCATGCAAAATATTCAACTAGAAAATGTGAGGAAGTGATCTTAAAATTTACAGTTAATGATGTACAAGTTAATTTTAAAGTAGTTTTGAAGTTAGTCAACTTGAAAATTAAAAAAACGCATTTTTGGGTGATTTTATGGTAAGTAATTCAAACTCTTTTCGATAGTGAACAGTATTTTAGCCAAGTTACAATGATCTTGTAATCAGAATGCACCTATAGAGAAATTATAAAAATAGCGGCACTGATCTTTAACACTGAAAATTATGTAAGTAATTACTTGTGGAAGGATAATTTGAGGTCAGTGTTTTGAATCATCATACCGACTTCAACAAGTCATTTAATATATTTCAGTGTTGGAAATCGGTTCCCTTTTTCATGCAAAAAAAGTAAAAAGTTTTAACAACATAAGCGGCGACGGGTTCCACATATTTGCTTTGCAATCGTCGACGTCGTATTTCAGAGTCATACCATGTAATCTGTGATCGATCCATCGTCTTATTTTAGTAAAATTTAATTTGGGGAACCCCCGGCCATCGTAGAATTCGTAGACCATGGCATGCTATGGTAGCGGATGTGTCAAAAATATGGCAACGATGGTAGATATTATCTCTTCCCCTTCATTTAGGGTTACCTGTTCGCATTTCAGGGCACTCATTTAAAATTAAATCACCGTCTAGAAAAAGACATAAACGTATTATACTATTGGATAAAGTTGTGACTTGGTTTTAATATTGCAATGTTTGCAATAACGTTACATTACGAATTACATTACATTATTTACAAGTTTAAAACCAATGGCAAAATTGGTCTTGTTTGTAGTACAACGCAAGTTGAACTATAGGTGTCGCTCCATCCCGATACGATGGTTGAAGAACGAGAGCAAAAATTAGAGTTATGAGTCATTGTGTCATGTTAGCTCAATTAGTTAGAGCATACCCCGGGTAAAGGGTTGGATGGACGCAGGTTCGAATTCCGCCCATGACTTTAACTTTTTATCTCGTAAATTTGTAATTTTGTATCGTGACTTGGTTATTTTGACATTTATATTATATGGCGCAATTTAAATTGGTCAGACAGCCAATGATTCGCATCAACTTCACTTTGCAATTTATCCATTGATATTTGGATGCTACACGATACATGGTCGCAAAATATCGATTGCTATAAAACTTTGATAGCATCAACTGTCTGATAGGTACAGAAATACATGGTCGGGCAGCAGTGGTTTACGTTGGCTGTGAATTTATTCACATGATAACAATAAATTTATATGTTTATGAATTATATATCGGTATGTAAAGGTTAAACAGGTTGAAGCGCTCGTAGCGAAGTTCACTTAGCCGTTCTCAACCGATCAGCAAAGTTAAGCAGCGTCGCGCGCGGTCATGAGTTGGATGGGTGACCGCTAGTGACATTACTACTGAGCGTTTCCGTGCTTCGGAGGGCACGTTAAGCCGTCGGTCCCGGTTGTTGTCTTAGGATGGCAATCGTTATAGCATGGTGGTAGGGTATTTTGCGAATGCCCGCCTGGCTAGCTACCACCCTCAAGTAGAAAATTTTTCGCCTAACCCCGAACGGTGTGTTCCGGCAGCTGTCCTTAAGAGCCAGTACTTTTAGGTTAGCCTGAACAACATCATCACTTACCATCAGGTGAGATAGTGGTCAAAGGCTAACCTATCAAGCATAAAAAAGCATAAAAAAAACAGTAGAATTTTCACTTAGTTACCTGATTGTAAGTACTCAAATAATTAATTGTCAAATAATTATAAATCAAAATATTTGTTCGATGTACAAATCATCATAATATTTTTGTCGTCAAAGAACTCTTTGGCCGAATAAAATTTGTCAAATAGTATTCTCTTTAGTTTATTTTTAAATATACTGACGGAAGCCACATTCTTAATACATACTGGCAAATGATTGTATGTTGATGCGCCTTTTACGTAAACTGACTTTTTTGCTTTCACAAGTTTGCAGTATGGGGTTCTGAGTTTATCCCTGTTCCGAGTATTGTACTCGTGAGATTCGCCAATGAGCTTGAACGCGGAGAGGTTCGTGTGAACAAATATACACACCTGATATATAAGTATTCCGGGCACTGTCATGATGCCTAATTCTTTAAAGTAAGGACGAGCCGATACGTCCCACGGTACTTTGGCAATTGTGCGAATAGCGCGTTTCTGTAGAATGAGAGCGCGCTCACAACTCAGCTGCATCTCCACACAGTTCAGTTCCATACATTAGAATGGCATGAACTGTTGCGAAATAACAGCTTCTGACCGCCTGTTTAGGTGCTGATGAAGCAAGTCGCCTCAGTGCAAAGCAGGCTTGAACTAGGCGGGAGCAAAGTTTATCTATGTGCAGGTCCCATATAAGAGCTTTATCAATATAAAAACCTAGCAATTTAATGTTGGACACTTGAAACATTGATTATCATCTTGAAAGATTGAACATTGATTATCATAGGCTCCTGAGGTCTGCTTGATAGATCGAACTTCATGAAAAAGGTCATTTCGAGATTGAGGGCTAGACCGTTTCTTAAAAACCATGTATGTAGATGTCCTGCAACAACAGTAAATTTTTCTTTTAAAGCCCGTACGTTAGGAGCTGCTACTACAGCTGCTACGTCATCAGCAAACATATATATTTCAGCATCATTAATGTGACCTGGGAGGTCATTAAGGAGGATGGAAAACGTGGTATTGGAGAGGCACGAACCTTGTGGAACTCCAAGATTAGATACCTCTTCGTTCGATCGCACGCTTCCCGCGTCTCCCATGATCACTTGGCATCTATTGGTGACAAAACTAGTCATCAGATCTGCAACTGGTCCCCTTACACCATAGTGATCGAGCTTCTTCTGCTGCAGACCACGGTCTGCTGTGTCGCAAGCGCGTGAGAGATCGCAGCAAATGACAGTGACATGCCTCTGTTTTTCGCGCGCTTGCATCACATTCCAGACAACCTCTCGCACTAAGGATGAGGTGGATCTACCCGGACGATATGCCAACTGCCTATCAGTAAAGATATGACTACTGTTAAGGAAGCATAGTAAACGGTCGTTTACGCCAACCTCTAGTATTTTTGCTATGGCTGGTATTGTGGAGATAGCACGATAGTTTTTAACTGGCGACTTCTCTCCTTTGCCTTTGTAGATCGGCACAATTTTTACTCTTTTCAAAGAAAGCGGATAGCAGTTATTTTTTAAGCAACGGTTGAATACCCAGGTAGGAATTTTCCGTAATTATAACGTCATTTTAAGGTCGGCCACTGACGTAATCTACGTCAGGAGTGACGTTAGTGAGCTCAATATATGACGTCAAAATGTCACGGGTACAAGACGTCATATCATGACGTCGAGAGTCGGGCTAAGACGCCTACTACGTCAAATTTACAAAACCAAGAGACGTATTTTAAAGTTATTGGCGTGACGTGAATAAACGTAATTGAAAGACGTCTGATTATGGTTGTGATATGACGTCATTGTTACAGCTGACATTATACGTCATTTAGACGTCTTAAATAGGGCTGTAACGTCTGACACGTCTGTTAGACGTAGACATGAAAGGTCCCAATAAGGTCACTGACGTCACCTTCCTACCTGGGTAGTTCTGTTAGTATAGGTGCTAAAATTACAGATACTATTCTTACAATTTTAGTCGAAATATCGTATATGGCAGTAGTATTTTTTGAAGCTATTTTGAGTCTTATAATGTTAATTGTTTCAGCTACTGTGAAGCGTTTGAAATATACCGAGCAATCGTTTAGAGGGTTTACATTTGTTAACATATCAAGACTTCTTACGACAACCGCTACTTTCACTCCAGCTTGAGTACCAGCAGATACAAAAGCTTTGTTAACGTAATTGACCAGTTCTACCTTGCAGTTAAAACTTAGTCCATTTTCTCGAAGAACAAGATCAGTATAGTCATAATTATCGCAAACTCTCCGTCCTGTTTCCTTATTTATGATGGACCACATTGATTTACTTTTATTTGCACTCAGATTAATTACTATTAAAATATTTTGCTTTTGATAGTGTTAATTTAAACAACTCATCGTACAATGTCCATAAATGATCATTATTTGGGATAGAAATTTTTAAATTATTCAATAATAGTTTCAAATTAATAGTGTCGTCAATCCATTTAGCATTTCTAGTTTGTATGGGTGAAAATCTTATCGGGAAAAATACGTCAATGTAACTATATATATAGTGATAATATTGTTCAATTTGTTAGCGAGGCTTTCGCACTCAACACAAGATTGCAGTTTACTTTGCCAGTCAAGTTATTAAGTGCAGCCATAAAGTCTTGTTTACGAGATCTAGTAACAAGCCGACGCTGGCTTGGGTATGTGTATAGCGCAAATGTCAAATAACTACTCTCGGGACAGATCTCAGTAATCAAGCAAACATTACTTCAACGCTAACATTAACCTCTGTATGTACAAATATGCAGCTTCCGCCATGTGCAACTGTTGGTCTGCAATAATGTCGAATGACTAAAATAATTCATCCAAATACAAACAATGATTCTCTGAGGAGGTGTTTACCTTTGAAGCGCTCGTAGCGAAGTTTACTTAGCTGTTCTCAACCGATCAGCAAAGTTAAGCAACGTCGCCCGCGGTCATGAGTTGGATGGGTGACCGCTAGTGACATTACTATTGAGCGTTTCCGTGCTTCAGAGGGCACGTTAAGCCGTCGGTCCCGGTTGTTGTCCTAGGATGGCAGTCGTTATAGCATGGTGGTAGGGCATTTTGCGAATGCCCGCCTGGCTAGCTACCACCCTCAAGTAGAAAATCTGTTGCCAAGCACCTAACGGTGTGTTCCGGTAGCTGTACTTGAGAGCCAGTACTTCTAGGTTAGCCTGAACAACATCTTCGACCACATCATCACTTACCATCAGGTGAGATAGTAGTCAAAGGCTAATCTATCAGCAATAAAAAAAAAAAAAAAAAAGTAAGTAAAATCCAGGAACCGCATTTGAAGCAGTGATGGCTCAGTAGCATTGGCTATGGACTGCCGTGCAGCAGGTTCATGGTTCGAATCCCACCGCAAGCTTAAGCTTCACCGCAGGGCATTTTGCGAATACCCGGCTGGCTAGTGATTACCCTAAAATAGAAAATCTTTGGCCAAGCACCTAACAGTGTGTTCCGGCAGAAGTCCTTGAGAGCCATTGCAATTACAGGCACATGAGACTTAACAACTATGTCTCAAGGTGACGAGCGCAGTGCAATTCTTGAACTGTGAGGAAAAACATCAGGTGGGCCTCAAGCTTGTTCCGTCATAATAACATAAAAAAAACATCGCTCCCTTAACTTTACTTTCAACTCAATTAATTGAAAAGGTAATGTTTTTGCTATTAATCTTTATTTTGAAAACTAAGCAAAATTATGTTTATTTAATAAAGACGCGTTGACACAAAACGGGAAGTATTTAATTTTTTTCTATTATTGTGACGGAACAAGCTCGAGGCCCACCTGATGTTAAACGGACTAACCTCTGCCTATAATAGATGCATTTCGTCACAAGTCACGAATTGCACGCGCCCGTCACCTTGAGACATAGTTAATAAGTCTCATATGCCTTTAATTTCATTGGCTCTCAAGGACTGCTGCCGGGCTGCTGTTAGGTGCTTGGTGACAGATTTTCTACTTGAGGGTGGTCGCTAGCCAGGTGGGCATTCACAAAACGTCCTTCCACCATGCTGTGAAGGTCAAGCCCGCGGCGGGATTCGAACCTTGGACCTGCTGCACGGCAGTCCATAGCCAATACCACTGAGCCATCACTGCTTCATAAGTTGCGGGGATTATGTTAAGTGGTATATGTATGGACGGAGCTAGAATCTAATGATATTGAATTACATTTATTCATAGTATTCTATGCCCGGACGTTTAGTACGTAATAATAACTTAAGAATGAAATTATTGAATCCTTGAATTTAATCGTGATTGAACCTATTAATGCTTACATGCTTGAAATAAATGTATCTAATTTGAAACGTACTTTATAACAAGTACCAACTTCATTTTCTTACACTATGGTCTTCTTTAAAATAAATCTGTTTAGACTTCACAATGAACGGTAAGATTTTGAAGGAAAGTACAAAATCTACGAATCATTATTATAAAACATAAACATTTAGTTCCTTTTTGCACCCAATTGTTCTCTACGAAAACTCCCGTTTTACAAAAGTGAGGACATAGTGACATATTTTATTTTGTCCTGAAATATGCTCAACTCTACCTGGCCTTAAAATTTTATAACTATTCTCTACGAACTCGTAGCCTTATAAGTAATTTAATGGAATTAACAAATATAGTTTACACAGATATTTGTATCTCTGAGAGCGTTAGAAGCCCAGACGGAACACAGCGCACAATAGAAGTGGCAAAAATCACCATTCTAATTTAAATCTGATCCTTTTACGCATACCCTACGTGCGTGTGAAAGAGACAGATTGGGAGGACTGTGGTTATTTTTGGCTTCGCTTCCATCACGGGCTCTGCTCCGTCTGAACCTCTTTGAACTTCTTTGGCCTGAGTTGAATCCATAAACTTTGTTGTATGTGAAATAAGTGAAAATTGTGCAAGTAATTAGACAGGGTTATTGGAAAAATACTAGCAATAACTTGTGGTTGACTTCAATTCAACCTAACAAACATGTTTTCTTCTGTTTTTATTATATGTTTAGTTGTAAGTATGTTATATATAGGTGTTTTATTATTTCCATACAATTATTATCACTTCCTGCAACTTGTACATTTTGTGGCCTCTTTTCCTGAAAAACTATCACGTCTATAGATTTGTAATTTAATTTCTTATTAGGATGTGGCATTTGTTAAAAATAATAACCATTAAAAAAAAACCCGTTGGCTGCCGGGTTAGAATTCCAACCCCCTATAACCGGTGGGTGTCGTAAGAGGCGACTAAGGGAAAAATACTGGAAGGTGGGCAGCAGCACCTGCTAAAGAACTGCCATCTTACACTGAGATCCCCAAGCGGCCTGCCAAGCGTGGGGATTATGGCAAATAGCCCATTAATAGGGGAGGCTGTGTTCAGCAGTGGACGAGTCGACTGTTACAGTACAGGAAAATAATAAGATCAATGATCTTGTATTCATTGGATAGAATGTTATTGTACTACTAACGCCATCTGTTATAAAACCAAAGAGCTAACATCGCTACAACAGAAATAAACTCAATACGTATTTGCATCGTAAGTAAAGGCATATTCCATTTGACGCAAATTTCATTATTTTCGATAACTTTGACCACATTCTCCGTCTATGGTTGTGATCACTGTGATCGTGTGTAACTGTTCTCCTCTGTTCCATTTAGAATACGCTAAGATTGCCACAAAATTTGTCACTTCTGTCACTTTTGACACTAGATGTAGATATTTCAAAGTTAGTAGCTTCATAGCGTTTATGGCGAAAATAATGCCAAGACCCAAGTGGAACAAGCTTTTGGGAGTGAGACGGTTTTTATGTTTTTGGCAAATTTAACTTCAAATGGTACGCCCCCTAAAGGGTTTTTCAATAGGGACGCGCGAACTTTGACATCGCATAACGGCCATTTTGGTAAAGCGATAGCTGTCAAATTTGGCACGAACCAGGGCTGTCAGATGTACTATTTAAATAGTATTTGTACGACTTTTTTAGAATTTCTTCTCCGTACTACCGCAATACGAAAGTCGTACGGCTAATGTACTACTTAATCTATTTATTAAAACCTTATTTTAGTCAAACACATCAATTGATTTTAGGTCTCGATGAATCCATCCAAGACCTTATGAAATTCAAAACACAATTCAGTTTATTATATAAGTACCTATCACGGGGTTTCCCCGATTCCTAAGCTTATCAGATCGTTAGTTATACGGCATATTTTGTAAATTCATTATTAAAGATAACTTACTTGTTATCAAGGGATTCTCAATTTAGGTTACCTTTTAGTAATCGCACTTGATTCAGGTTACGTAGCCTCGTCTCTTCAAAGGTGTGTGACGTGTGTATTTTACAATTGTGACTGTGACTAATCATATATATATCTAGTCGTGCAATGAATTAAATCTTAATATGATTACGACTATAATTACCTAGTGATAGTTTGTCCAATGAAAGTATCAATTACCAGACTTGCCAAATAAAATATATGTATTTTATCTGAAGCCAGTAGTTGTGCAAACTTTAAACCAAATAACGAAATTATGCCTAAAATGGCATGGAATGTAATTTATAAAAAGCATACGTTATTTGAAATAAATAAATATTTTTAATATGTACTATTGTTTTTATAAAAAATACCCAGATGTACTACTTTTTTACAGGTGGTATACTATTATCTTATTTTTGTATCTGACAGCCCTGGCACGAACACATATTTAGTCGTGAAATTTCACCATGGAACACAACACGCTTCAACAACGCGTAGAAATTGTTAAAATTTACTATCAAAATCAGTGCTCTATTCGCCTAACGTCTGTGCATTGTGTCCAATTTATGGCGTTCATGGCCGTCCTGCAGAGTCCACAATCCGTCGTTTAATGAAGATTTTACAGCCTAGGTTAGATGGTATGGATCTCATAAACATTTGGTTCCAACAGGACGGCGCCACTTGCCATACAGCGTATATTGTATGTGAAATTCGAAGGCTTCGTCATCTCGTGTGGTGGCGACCACAGAGTACTTTTTTATGTGGCGACATCAACTGGCCACGAAGATCGAGTGACTTAACACCGCTCGACTACTTTCTGTGGGGTTACGTGAACAGGGTTGCCAACCTTTGAATTTTTTTCCTCGTACAGAAGCAGATAAAAATCTCGTATTTTAGCTTTCGAACCTCGTACATACTCATATTATGTGAAAAATGTGATAGAATAAAGAAAAAAGCATTTAAAAGACGTTTTACACAGATAATGCTTCTTTTGAAAGTTTTTTACAAATAAGACATTACTATTTAAAAAAAATTAAATCGTCTTCATTGTGTATGTATAATAACAAAATATTTTGCTTAAAAATAGATAACTTACATAAAAATTTACATATTTGTAGTTTGTACCACAGACTGTGACAACTTATAACTACGGAGGGTAGAGGAACCCTCCATACCTATAAAGTATTCTATCTCTGTTGCAATATAATGACGGCAATTAATCAAACAAATATGGTTCATTACAAAATCACAAATATACGATAGGAAAAATTTAAGTCATGTGCGGGATTCGAACCCCCTTGAGCCGGGGTATGCTCTAACCAATTGAGCTAACATGACATATTGTCATGTCATGTTAGCTCAATGGGTTATATTATTATGTATATAAGTGATTTAATTATGTAGGTATATTTGTGATTTTGTAATGTAATCCGCATAGCAGGCGTTATTGCAAACGTAACAATATAAAAAAAAAAAAAAAAAATGGTTCATTTTCCGTAAATTTCAAATTTATAATGAAATTGATTGAATTCGAGTGAGGCGATATCAGGGTCTATTGACCATGTTGACATAAATGTTCCCTGTAGTGAAAATTGTTATTTAAAGTTTCATAACTCCAAATCTCGTACATAATTGTACGAGGATAATATCGTCCTCGTACCTCGTACGAAAGACCAGAAATCTCGTAACTGTACGAGAAACCTCGTACGGTTGGCAACACTGTACGTGAAGTCTTTAGTCTATGCAGACAAACCACAGTCAATTGCCGCCCTGAAGGCCAACATAACTCGCGCTCTTCGTCTAATTGAGCCCCATTTATGCAAAAATGTCATCCAAAATTGTTCCACCAGGATACACCACCTACAGCGGAGTCGCAGTTTTAAATTCCATGAAATTCCGGAATTTATATTCCATGCATAAGGTCATCGAATATACTTTAGAATAAAATAAAAATTGTGGCAATATCACTTAAACAGGTTTTATCATTTTATTTATAAGTTCGGGCGCTCCTAATGAAAAACCCTTTAGTTAATCTACTCAATAGTTGATAACACCACAACTAGAATCAGGTTGTAAAATAAACGGGAGCCCTCACAAAGCTCAGCTTTTTGCTATTTAATTTGCTCGATCTAAGTGGTCATAAATCTATTGGAACGTCGCCCGGCGGGCGGTGATGCTGCGGCGATGGCGTTAGGCTCGTGGGATGCATTATTTCTATGTTCGTTTACTACACAAAACTTGAGTCCGACAGTATTAGACTCACTTTAAAACAATCTGTAATTTCACCTATATACAAAAATGGAGATCAACGAGATATATGTAATTACAGACCCATCTCAGTGTTGCCTGCCATCTCTAAAATATTAGAAAAAATATTAAACAACAGACTAAAAAGCTATCTTAATAAATATAATATTATATCTAAATCCCAATATGGGTTTAGGAAGGGTATTTCAACTGAAGATGCTGTAACAGCCCTCTGTAACCACATAGTAGAACATGTTGATAAAGGAAACAAATGCCTAACAGTATTTCTGGACCTAAAAAAGGCCTTCGAAACCGTGTCTGCCCCCATCCTAATTAATAAATTGGAAAAAATAGGTATTCGTGGTGCGGCACTTGGATTATTTAGAGACTACTTACATGACAGAAGACAAACAGTTCGAATTGGTGATACCATTAGTGACGATATGCCTATTAATTACGGAGTTCCACAAGGAAGTGTGCTCGGACCTACATTATTCTTAACCTACATAAATGACCTTCACGATATAAAAATCAAAGATGGGCATATAGTTTCCTATGCGGACGACACTGCTATAGTCTTCAATGGAACCTCATGGATCGACGTCAAAGATAAAGCAGAAAAAGGTCTACAGCAGATTGATAAATGGTTGAAACTTAATTTATTGACACTCAACGTTTCAAAGACCAACTTAATATGTTTCGCAATGTATAATAACTCGCAGCCTGATTCTAATTTTAATATTAAAATACACACCTGTAACGATTATATATACTGTGAATGTCCTACTCTGGAAAAGGTAGAATTCACCAAATACCTAGGAGTGGTCATTGATCAACGATTATCATGGCACGCTCACATTGAACTCGTAATGACTAGAATTAGAAAACTAGGATACGTCTTTAAAAATCTAAGACATGTAGCACCACCAAAACTACTAAAACAAATCTATGTAGCATTAGCTCAATCAGTTTTAACATACTGTATACCTGTCTGGGGAGGTGCAACGATGACGACGTTTTTAGATCTCGAAAGAACGCAAAGGTCATTACTGAAATCAATGTTCTTTAAGCCTTACAAGTACCCTACAGATATGCTATATTCTTCTACAGAAATACTGACTGTTAGGAAATTATACGTACTAAATACTATATTGAAAATGCATAAAAACCTTGAATTTGACCCTAACTCCTTAACAAAAAGAAGAAGGGATATTGTAATCGCTCAACCTCATGTAAACTCAATATTTGCTAGTCGGCAGTATATAAGCCAATCTAAATATTTATATAACAAGATAAATAAAATATTAAATATATATCCACTTCATAGTTATAAATGTAAAATTACAGTAACAAACTGGCTACTGCAACTAAGTTATGATGAAACTGAAGCTCTTATGGAAAGGCTTACTTAATAAATACACGTATATATGAGAAATATGTTGTAGATGGCAAATCAAAAAAATACCACACTCACACTCACACACACACACACACACACACATACACACCCACCCACACACACACACACACACACACACACACACACACACACACACACACACACACACACACACACGCACACACACACATTAAATACTAAACTAATAAATATTACTAACATTTTATTTTTATAAATACATTTTATTTTTTTCATTTTTGTTCTCATGAACAAAACACAAAAACGTGCGATAACACTAGCCCGCTAATTAGGTACAATCTCATACAAGACTCAAAACTGACAATATATATGTAAACAGCTAACATCTTTTTACTTGGACCACACAACAAATTCACTGCACTATTGAGCACCCACCAGCGCCGCGCGCTGCTACCGCTGTCGTCGGTGGCGTGACTTTGTTTACCTCATACACTAAACCGTTTTACTAGGCACGTTCAAATAAAATGTATGTCCTACCCTAATTATTTTTAAGAAAAAAGAATCTCGTTTTGTTACATACGAATGTTTTAATAGTTTAATGTGACGTGAAATTGGAGATTTAGCTTACATATGATTAAGGAAGATCGAAAACACCTAACACAAGTATTACTTAATACTTAAAAGGTGATTTCAACAATGTATACTACTGTATCTCCTTATTACTGAATAAAGCATTATTATTATTATTATTATTATTAGAAAAAACTTGTTCTTTTCTGAAAAATATTTACGGAGGCAGTGCCAGATATTAGTAGCATTTTTCCAATAACCCTGTAGTTTTTTGGTTGGATTTCTGTAGAAGCACTGCTATGAAATCTTGAAGTCTAGGGTTCAATCCCCAGTTGGCTTAACGGTCAAAAAGATTTAGAGTACATAGTAGACTGAAACTGTAACCATTAGATGGCAATAGGCCCCTTATTACATGGGATTAAAAAATGCCTGGCTAAACGTCTTAAGACTCATAATTCTTCCGCTGTTCTATATACTTAATCTGTCTCTTTCCAACGGCGAGTACCCCCCACAGTGGAAGTCTTCCAGGCCGACCCCTATTCCTAAAAATAGTAATAGGACACTGGTGGAAGATTACCGACCTATAGCCATACTACGTGCACTGGCAAAAATATTTGAATACATTCTGCATAAGGAAATATAGGCAGGTGAAACAGCTGATAGGCGATGAGCAACATGGTTTTAGGCCGGGGCGATCCGTGAATACAAACCTACTGTGCTTAGTCGACTATATATCTAATGCGATGGATCGTGGCTTCAGGTCGATGTTATATACTTTGATTTCCAAAAAGCATTTGACATAATTGACAATGACATCTTATTGCGTAAACTATCTACCATCGGTTTCACTCCAAGTCTCCTAAATTTTTTCGCAGACTACTTGAGAGATAGGCGTCAGTTTGTTAGACATGGCACTTATGTATCTCATCCATATCATACTAGATCTGGGGTCAGCCAAGGCTCAGTATTGGGACCTCTCCTTTTCCAGATCATGATCCATGACCTCCCCAAGGTGCTGCGAACCGCTAAGTGCCTCTTGTACGCTGACGACCTCAAACTGTTCCTTGAAATTAAATCTACCTATGACTGCTTACGCATGCAAAGTGACATAAACTGAGTTTTTGAATGGTGTGTGCAAAATAAAATGATGCTTAATTATAAAAAATGTAATATTTGTACTTTTGACCGGAAAAATAATCCAATTAACTTTAATTATTATTTGAATAACTTGACTCTCAACAGACTTAATAGCATTAAGGACCTAGGAGTTACATTCGATCGCGGCCTAACCTTTCACGATCACATCTTAAATCTCACCAAAGAGACTTACCGCCGCTTCGGTTTCGTAATGCGCAGTTCGAAGGATTTTCAAAATCCTCTTGTTTTTAAGATATTGTACAATTCCTTGATTAGGAGTAAACTCGAATCAAGTGCTTGCGTATGGAACCCTTATGAGGTTACCTATAGCCGTATGCTTGAAAAAGTCCAAAAGGCATTTTTAAGATCACTCTATAAAAAACTTTACGGCTACTACCCTTATCTCTACCCTACTAAGTTTTTGCTAGGTCAATTAGGCTATAACTCGTTAGAGGTAAGGAGAATAGTAGATCAACTTACTGTCTGCTATAAAGTACTTAAAGGGCCCATCGATTCCTTATACCTGCATGAGCTACTTTGCGTTCTGCATGTGCCGGATGAACCCAGGGTTCCGGCGAACAGGCGTGTGCGGCCTCATGATCTGTTTCATGTAGACTTTACACACGACTGTCGCACTGTGGCGCGGTCTATGTCACCGCTTATCCGAGCCCGCCGCCACCTCAATGCACTCCTCGCCGCCAACACTGAATGTGATTTAATGTTTGACAATTGCAAATCTATTGCCACTGTATTTTTGACATATTGTGAAAGTCTATTAGATCAATGGGATAGATGCAAAAGGCGAGATAGCCCGATCGATTTTGACTTTGATTTTGACTAATTTTAATGATTAATATTGTATTATGACATTGATGACTTCTAATTTTTGTATACATTTAATTTAAATTATAATTTTGACATTGTATTTTGAGAATGGTATTTAATTGTTATTATTGTATTGACATCTAATTTTTGTTTGTCGTTAATTGTAATTATTATTTTGAATTTTATCTTTTATTATGTAATATGTGAGGTAAATGTAATTGTTAATCGTTTTTATCTCAATAAATAAATAAATAAAATAAATCTCTGCCTAGGTAGGCAGATATGTATAAGAAAGTTTACCTAGGACTTAGACATAAATCTCAGGCTCAATCCATACCAAAGTGGCAGCGGTTGGCAGTATTGTCACATGACGAAAATAATGCCAAGACTCAAGTGGAACAACTTTATAGGAGTGTGATCGTTTTTATCGTTTTTGGCGAATTTAGCTCCAAGTGGTACGCACCCTTACAGGTTTGTATGAAACTCTCGGTGCGTGAGTCCGACTCGCACTTGAACGGTTTTTTGCACTGAATTAAATTTTCTTGTAGGTTAAATGAATAACTCAACTACATTTAAAATTTACCAAAACGAAATCCAAAAGCTTAAAACCTACCAAAGTAGTAGAAATCTTCTATCTCAATGTAGCATCGTAATTTCAACAGGGGATCCCCGCTATTTACGCCTTCCATTTCACGCATTGACATTTACCTAATGTTTCAGTTGTGGATTTATACAGTGTTGCCGTTCTAGGGACTTTGTCGCTAGAATTGGAGATTTTTTGAATGTTTAGCAGATAAAATTCTGAATTAAGCGAGAAAATACTTTTTACGACTTTTAGGCGAGTCAATATATTATCATTAGAAGGGCAACCATCTTTCATTTGAAATTAAAGATACTGACTTGTTAAACATAATAAATCAATTATAAAATTACAAATATACGATAGGAAAGATTTAAGTCATGTGCGGGATTCGAACCCGCGTCCAGCGTATCCGCATAGCAGGCGTTATTGCAATCATAACAATATAAAAAAAAAAAAAAAAAAACAATTTAATTACATTAGTGTATGCTATTTTTTCCCATTTATCCCAGACGAAGTAATTAAACAAGTTCGCAAAGGAAGACCAAAAGAAACTGACGAGGCTTCAACTGCCTCTTCTCTTGACGTTGCCATTAAAATTAAGATCCTGGTGACCTAATATGTAAGTTTGAAATATAATTACGAGTGCCTAGCTAATAATTATTATTCTGAAATGGCTATTACATATATTGATCTCATTTATAAATAAGTATTTAAAACTACAAGATTAACAAGTTAAAAATATTTTTTAATATTGCCTTTTCATTTCAAATCTAATGAACAGTAACTAAGGGTGACAGCCGCTTTAGTTCGGAATGCATAAGCTGCTAATGACTGAGTTTTTTTCCCTATCTCGGGATTTGACTCGCACGTCTTCTGCGTTTGCCAGTGTCATGTTTTAATCTTCATTAGTGCTTTTTTGAGACGTCTTCTGTTCTAGGTGCTTGTAGGTTTAAGCTGGGAAGACTTCTCAGCGTCAGACTTCTACTGAGAATAGTAATTAAGCAACTTTAAATGGTTTAGATCGCGTGACCTCGTGACCACGATCACTGCAAAGTATTTGAAGCGTCGGGACAAAAATAATGATAAATATGTGCGATTAAACCGTTTAAAGTTGTTTTCTACTGAGAATTTTGATTAAAACATAAAAAAAAAAGTTGTGACTATGTGTCTTACATACCGTCGTCGGTGTGGCCACCTATCTACAAAATAGACAAGTAAATTACTTTTTTTTATATAAACAGAATAAGTTGTATTTTCTATTCATGGAAAATATTTAATGACACCTGACACCCATGTACATCACCTTCTAGTAGGAAGACGAAACGAGAATCAATCCTTTTTTTTATGGTAGCATACATGTAATATGAGGTTTAGCGACATTTAGCGGATTTTTAGAAACGATTTTTTCCATATCTAGAGGGATTTCTTGAACTGGCTAGAGACTTTTAAAATTGTTGAATGGCAACACTGGTGGAATATACATTTCTGTTGTGTTTTTATTATGAGCTCACGTGCGCACACAGATAATGTAGCAATATAATAATAATGATGTTATAATCATATCGCCCTATATTTTAAAACATATACATTATTTTTATGTGCTTTTTTCACTAAACGAGAGTTTAATATACGTAAACCGAAACGATATGTTTCCCCTATCACCTTCGATCATATACTTTAAGTCTTGATGCGGCTAACGTGACTAAACATTTATTATAAGCACAAATTGTCATATACCTATCTAAAATGTGGTGAACTTAACATTTTCCTTTTTCACTTTACTCACTCACGACGGCCAATTGCCTTATCCTGTGTTTTAGCTACAATTTCAGAAATCTTCATTAAAAACGGGCTTGAATGGTTGGTGGAAAGTAGGAAACTCCGTGCGAAAACACCATTTGGGCTTATGAAGGGGTTGAGCACTTTTGATATTCTATGTATTTTAACAACCGAAATTCAATATACTAAAAAAAAAGAGTACCTCATAGGCGAATTTTTAGACGTAGCAGCTGCATACGACGATGTTCTTCTCCCTGTGCTCAGAGACAAGCTGCCACAGCTGAGTATTCCCGCGAGAATGACGCGCTTCATCTGCTGCTTCCTGACGCAAAGGTCAATCCTAATTAGAACTGATAACGCATTCCTATTACCTAGATTTGTGTGGAAAGGCCTTCCCCAAGGCTAAGTACTAAGTCCTCTTCTGTATAGTATCTATATGCGCACCTGGATTCATTTCGCCAAGTCCTCCAATATGCTGATGACCTGGCTCTATTCATGATACTAAATCCATTTCTGATGCGGAATATAAACTAAACACAGCGCTAAGTTGCCTTATGGTCTAAGCGTATCAGCCCAAAAAGGTTGCTCGGTTATTTATACAAGAAAGAAAATCATTCAGAGTGCTAATATTTTTTATAAAAACTAAAATATTCCGCAACAAAACATAGTTAAATTTTTAGGCGTCCTATTAGACTGAATTGAGTACCTCATTTCAATTATGTTGTTGAAATGTGTGAAAAGAATATCAACATTATTCGCTCCCTCTCAGGAGTTTGGTGGGAATCCCATCCATTTTCTCAAAAATTGCTATGTAATGCAATTATCCGCAGCCATTTAGATAATGGTTCATTTCTCTTAGATCCTGGCAACAAAACTGCAATGGACAAACTTAATAAAATACAAGCCAAATGTACTCCGCATAATCCTGGGGGCGATGAAATCTTCTCCTATTAACGTAATGCTGGTAGAATATGTTGAACTCCCTTCTCCAATTGCGCCGTCAATTCCTTTCTGATAGGTTCTATTTCAAATTAGTTCAAAATGCAGATCACCCTCTTATTGGAAAGATTGGAAAATTATATGACCTGTTTCATTCCCTCGGTTATAGGTCTGAAGAATACCTCCTATGTGTTGTACGTAGCTTCTTGAAATATTCCCGATTCCCTGACCCTGTAGCTCAATTTCACTGTAACCCCTTATTCTCTGCAAGTTACGAATCTTTGATATTCCAACCCTCCCTAGTTCTCCATTTTGGAATTGATAAGGACTCAATGGAACCCTCTAAAATATTTTCTCAAAAAATTCTGTCTAAGGGTGCTTACCATTTGAAGTGAGATTCGCTAAAAACGCTAAAAACGATCACACTCCCAAAAAGTTGTTCCACATGGGTCTTGGCGTTATTTTCGCCATAAACGCTACATCTAATGTAAAAAGTGACAGAAGTGGCAAATTTTACATTGTGTGTGGCATTCTTAGCGTTCTTATCCTAAATGGAATAGGGGATGACAGTTACAAACGATCACAGTGATCACAACCATAGACGCAGATTGTGATCAAAATTATCGAAAATAACGTTCTTAGCGACAAATGGAATATACCCTATCTGGAAAGACTGGCTTACAGTTTACACAGGTGCATCCAAAATGTCACCAAACAGTGAGGTTGGGGTGGCCGTTTGGATCCCGAAATAAAGGATTATATTAAACAGGAAATCCCCTTCTAGAGGTTCAGTATTTACAGGAGATTATATTGCCATCTTAGAAGCTATTATGAACATCATGGGGGTATTTATATCATCAAAAAGTATCTGCTATAAATCCCACAAATAAGTTATTTTTTCTTACATATGGCAACACATCCATTGCACACATATAAAAACTAGTGGCTTCAGTTTGATATTCTACCGGGCTCTGTCTTTCCTTCTTAGTTTGTCAGAGCGTATAATGACCCTATAGTAACATCAGTTTGATAATGTCAATTAACTTGTACGAATTTGTATTTCAGCGTGAACAGAATAACAACAACTTTATATGGAATTTTTAAGTTAAGAGATTTTGTATGAAATCGACACCATTATATACTTATTATGTCACGTATTTGGTAATTTATAAATTATTCATATATATGTCAATACGAATAATGAAGTACTTACTAAAAAATTATAGTTACATTACAATTTTTCTATAATTATTTTGAACTTATTACGTATACGACTTGATAAAGCTAATCGTGTCATCCCTCGCGTGCAGAAGCTTATTATTTTTATTTACCTTATTTAAGATCAATTATTTTTTTTATTAAGATCCCTGCCACAATCTCGAGTAAATGAAGAAAATATTTCAACCATAAATAAAACCATAGACATAATAAATACTTGGACCGGAAATACCTACAAAAAATAGGTGCATACCTACAACTCTAAATGTCGCTTAAAATGGTTGCCAATGCTAGGGTTGTGCCGGTCAGGGAATATAGTGTTACTATAACAAGTATCGATACTAATACCACTTAATAGTATAATAGTCCTACTACGTTTATCACGTATGAATACCTACAGTTATTTGTAACATAAGCATGGGTAAGATTTAATTCCCTTCTGATGTCTGACAGTACAATTAATGTAATGTTTTTTCTTCACAGAATTTAAAAATAGTTACATCAAATATTTAGGTACATCACATTTGCACATACGCTTATTTTATATCTGGTCCATATACATAAAAGTACTCTGTAATCTGGTTTCTAGCTTCTGGTAGGTATGCGGACTGGGGTTGCTATAGTTCATGACATTTCATTCCCGGGACATTTCGTGGGATACTAATTTGTTCGGTACGAATCTAGTTACTTGTCTTTGTGAATTGCGTTTCTTGTAATATTTTACAAACATACCAATACACCTACGTTTAAAACTTACCATCTTGCATTCTCATACATTGCAGTGTTTATTTTAACATTACAATACAAACATAAATTGAGGAATACACCACCGCAATATTTATTCAATAAATAAAACTTTGGTAAAAATCAACAGTGTTTAATTTATTAGATTAACATTTGGTGTATATACAGCACATAAAATAAAACTACTATTCATTTCGAAACAATGTTAGTTTGTTCAAAAACTGTCTCCGTGACACCTTTTCTGATCTTTGACTGTGATATCTATACCTTATATCTAGGAAGATCTTAATTATCGATTTAATGAGGAGTAACTTGTGGTTACTGTTATGCTCGGGATCAGAGTCCGCATGGAAAAAAATCTTTAAGTCATACAATTCACACATGAACTTAAAAATGTACAGATAATATAACTCTGGTTTTGATTTTTGTTCTAATTGAGTTTTAATAATTTTTTCTGTCTTCTTCAGTATATCAATGACACTAGAAGAAGCATATTTAAGTCCTCCTCTTGATTTTATGTAAATGAGGCTATTGATGTCTTCCTCTCCAATCAATAACGATAAACAGACATCGCATTTAATGGTACGCATTAACTTTTTAGTAACGAAACCCGATATATATTCCAATACCCTATCTGTGTAAGTATCAGTCTCTGTATTCAAAATGCATTCCAGATATTTGTCGTATAAATCACTATCTCTCTCTTCTTTCTTTTATGCTCCCTTCTACCCTGAGTAGGTAGGTAGGTGACAACCAAGGAGCATATTACAGGATGTGCACTTCCTTTCACTTTAATTTTCAATGTTTCAAATGCTTCTTTCGTAAATCCCGGTTCGCAATTCACATGCTCATACCATTTGCTCAAAGTTCTTGTGTGAGGTAAGCATGTATTGTTAGTTCCCCTTTTATAATTATAGGCCTTGGGGGATAAAAAATGCAACGTTAATGCGAACTTTCTGATTTCTTCAGAATATTTATTTGGTACAGGTAAACCTTTGGACTTCTTTATTTGTCTTTTTAGAAAGTCTTTTGGTCCCGCCAATTCTTCTATCAAAGCAGACTGTTCCACGTTGATACAATTTTTTCTTCGAAGGTCTTCTATAATGTCTTTCAAATTGGCATTTTTTTATTTTTCTTTCGAATCCTTTCGTTGATGCGTTTAATTTTCCTCTGTTGCTTGACATATTTTTCTTTTAAAACCTTAATTTCTTCTTTTTGTAAAACCTGAAAAAAAAAATTCTACTTCAATTCTTAAGTTATATCGAAAATACTGTTTTGTACCCATAGTTTGTATCTGTAGTACGGCTACAGAACAGAGAGGATATGTCATTGACTTAATACCAAGTTCTTTTCTCAAAAAATATAAAAGCCATATTGTCCCCCCTCTCACCTTTGTTATCAATTTGTCTATAAAAACAGGTATTTTTCCTTCAGTTTTTAAGAAAGCTGTCATACATCCTATTCACAAGGGAGGAAACAGAGACTGTGTTAGCAATTATCGCCCTATTTCAGTGTTATCTTCTTTGTCTAAGGTTTACGAACGTATTTTAAATGCTAGGCTTATTAAGTATCTCGAACAAAAAGAACATCTTTCAAAAAATCAGTTTGGATTTCGGTGTAATAAATCAACATCTGATGCTGTACAACTTTTAACCGACAATATTGTTCAAGACCTTGACAATAAAAAGAAATGCTTAGCAGTGTATCTCGATTTAGCGAAAGCGTTTGACACGGTCTCTGTTCCAATCCTTGTCAATAAAATGTATTCTGTGGGAATAAGAGGAGTTCCACTTGACCTCTTTCAAAGCTACCTAACTGGCAGGTCCCAGGTTGTAAAAATTGCTGATCATGTAAGTGGTGACCTTCCCATCACTTTTGGAGTCCCACAGGGCAGTATACTAGGACCTACACTATTCCTGGTATATATAAACCACTTGTGTAACTTAAATATAGAAAACTGTAAGATTATATCATTTGCCGATGATACTGCCCTGCTTTTTTCTGGTAGTTCATGGAAAAGTGTCTTTAAAGCTACTCAAAATGGCCTAAATATAGTCACACGCTGGCTAAATAGTAATTATTTGACAATTAACCCTACTAAAACTAAATTTATGCCTTTTGCAATGCGTAACATCACCTTACCGGAGGAAGGAGTACATTCTCTCTATGTACATTCATGCGATTCTCCCAACATAAGTATTTGCGCGTGCCCATCACTATCGAGTGTCAGTAGTATCAAATATTTGGGAGTGACAATAGATAGTAACCTTTCCTTCAAACAACATATTTCTGTTTTGACTGGCAGAGTTCGGAAATTAATCTACATGTTTAAAAATTTACGCCACGTGGCTGATCCTAAGCTCTTAAAATCAATCTATTTTGCACTCTGCCAGTCATTGCTCACATACTGCATTACCCCCTGGGGTGGCGCTCCAAAAACATCATTGATCACTTTAGAAAGGGCACAGCGAGCTGTTCTAAAAGTGATCTACTTTAAACCATTTCGTTTTCCCACTCATAAATTATATGAAACCTCAAAGGTACTGTCTGTTCGTAAGCTATTTGTTTTACGTGTAATATTACATATGCACTCTATACAAAAATTAATTGTTATCAAACCTTTCTCCAAACGACGTAAGGACAGACTTTTTGTTACAAAATTTTTTACAACTGTTTTCTCTCATAAATATCTCTGCTTTCTTGGAGAATATGTATTCAACAGAGCTAACCGCCTCCTTAAAATTTATAATCTCAAAAAAATCGAATGTAAATCTAAAGTTACAAACTGGCTTCTAAATCTAACATACGACGAAACGGAAAAAATAATTCAAGTTATTAAATAAATCATATATTTGTTATTTATATATATATATATTATAGCACACTAACTTAAAACTCTTACATGGCAAAAAATACACACCTTCTCTAACAATTATTTATATCTGGACACAAACACAAATTACATGCAAATACACTTTCGTTTATATAAGCCGTCATAGTCACATACGTTATGTTTCGCCTTTTTTGACTAAGTTCATTGCTATGAACTTAGTTGAAGAATGGTGTGGCATATTGGGCTATATTAATTGCTATATTTAGCTGGTGTAGGAACACTGTCTCACAAGATACAGTTTGCTAAAAACTAGTTTGTGAGGTAGGGGCCCTGTTTTTATATTGTGAAATTGTATAGCCTACCAATTCCAATGTTTGTTAACTACTTCTTTTTGTACTTTTATTTATATGTGTGACTGTTAAGAAGAAATAAACATTATTATTATTATTATTATTGACATGGTACCAGAATCAGCCAATATGATTATTTTTAGAGAATTAACACGTAACATCATTTTCGCTTTATTTTAAAATTGTCGTAAGAACCTCAAAAAATTTAGAACTTTGCAAGACCAGCGAACCGTAAAACAGTCAACATCTGAATAGATGTACACATACCTTTTTGTGCACCGTTTCCTTAATTAGATGGGGTAACTGCAATGGAGGCATTGCAGGAGATGTACAAGAAACATCAGATTGTTTAATTTTGCTCGTCTCACAGAAAACAGGTGCCTCTTGATACTGTTTTTTGTTAGATGCCTGAAAAAAATAGGAACTTATATTTTGATATGCATTATTAAATATGTTTTTCTCAAACATGCATGGAAATGTTGCCACTATTTTCAAAAATGGAACACGCGAAGTATCGAATTCACGGACAAGGAAAATAAAATCCATTGCAGGAGCGTTTTTTGAATTTGGAACATTACAACGCTCCAGCATTTTTGTATAAAACGGCATGCTGGGGTTATTAAATACTCTTTGATTGGATCTCTGTTATGGATGGAATGAATGGAAAGAGATCCAATGGCCCTATGGCCAGGCTATTTTTAATCAAAAAGTTTAATACACACTTACCGAAAATATTGTAGGAACAGAGTTATCTTGTAATCTCATTACATCAAGTGTTCTATTGAAGCAACTTTCTTCAAAGTGAAGTGAACAGATGTACCATTCTTTATGTCGAGGATTAATATTTTCTTCACCAATAGCCTCTAACCACTTTTTTCTTAATCCTTCATTTTTAGGAAACCTATAAAAGGTTAATATTTTTATCAATATATTTTGATTCGAGTTGTTAAATAAAATATGTATCTAAAACAAATAACAGAATACTGTCGTCTAATTTTCGGAATATGTATAACCAACGATCATAAAAGTTTATGGGACGGTCATTCTCTCATTGCTGTGAACCTCAGGCTGGACCTAGCAAGGTCACTCGAACCGTAGAACACGTATTAGACCGATATCGTTTCAGCTAAGCGAAGGAACTAGTATCGGAAACTAGTACGGAAACGGTACAACACTATTCCACCATGTCATATTATTGTAAACAAACGAATAAAAATATGATATTTAAAAGGTCTGTTGGACGGAAATAATCCCAAATATGAACACTACAGCCATTAACTGATGATTAATTTTTATTTTAATGAAAAATTTATTTCTATGTGTAATATTGGATGAAAACCGGCCACTAACCTATACAAAGACAATCGAGGTTGATTTTCCTTCTTTCTTGCACCACACTTCATAATACAACATATAGGCATGTTGAATGGCTGTTTTCAACCATACACGTGCAATTTCAAAGATAATTTCCTCGTGTTTTTCTCACAAATCTCAATAATAAAAAAGTAAACACCCATTTGACAGCAAAACTACCACGAAACTCGTCGCATAATATGGCGGACAGGACACTTACCTACGACTGTCACTACGTCACAACAAAATGTTGCCATTATGAGCAACAACTGAAATATTGCTGTCTCTTTTATCAAATACGGTAGCCACATTAGAAAGAATGAAACAAAACTATATATCACATTCTGTTACATATTTCACCCGTATTTGTATAAGCAAATGTAGTGTAGGAATATAGCGGCGCCTCCATGTTTTTTCTTATCTCTATGGTTAAAACTGAATAACATGCTAGCAACACTAAATTCTCGCACGGCGTTGCTGTCAAAAGGTGCGTTCGTTTTGGCTCGATTGCGTTTGTAGCAGTTTCAAAAGTGGCATTTGTGTATTAGCGTTCGGATAGAAGCTTTTGCTATTTTTGACCACCAATTACTGCATGCTATCCGAACGGCTTAAAACGTACTTTGACAACCGACAATGTTTTAACAATTTTGCACAGTACAAAACAGGGAATCAATCTCTAAAATTAACAAAAAATAAGGTACCTATATTATTATTATTTCATTGTTAATGGCTTCTGATAGTTACCTATTTAAAAAACTTATGAAACTCTTCAATCGCGCCAAATACAACTGTCAAACCAGCAGTTGTCAAAAAACGATCACAACGATCCCACGGTAAGACATGGGTCAAAAATATCACTTTTCTCTGTCATTTGTAGCGTTTTCAAAGCTATCCGAACGGTGAGCGAAAACGATATTTTTGCTCACGAAGTCCCAAAACGAACGGCCCGTGTGATCATTTTTAGCGTTTGTGAGTGTTATTTTTGGCACCGATAGGCTATCCGAACGCCCTAAATGTGTCATCAAATCAAAAGCTCAAAACTAAACGCTACGCTGGGGGAAATCCCATCCCACGTACAAATCCGCGACAGAGTTTGTTTTTGCTTTCTTACATGTTTTGTAAATAAAAGAATTTTATGAATTGATAACAGAATGTCGTAGCTATCGATTTGTTAAAGTGCAGTGTGGTGTTTTTATTGTGTGTTCATTGAAAATGCTGTGATAACCTTAGTTAAATATTTAATAAAATTAAGTTATGTTGCTCTAACAATTGTGTAAAGTGATAAGATACGGTGATTTCTTAAATAATGGAATCTAAGCCCGTTATACGAGTTCCTAATAATAAGAAAATGCCACTGATAATAAAGAAAAACAACATTTTACAAAGGAAAGTCATACAAAACGATGGGATCATTACAAGCCCCGTTAAGATTGCAACATTCCGAGAAGACGTTTTACACGACACGACCGACATATATTTTCTAAAAGGGGAATACCAGCGAATGAAATTAGTTAACTGTTTAAATGTAGTAACCAAATGTAGTCGAACTATAGCTAGATATTACACTGCTTATGGAACTGTACTCGAAAAAACATCTGATAGTGTCACAGAAGTTATAGGCCAAGAGCAGTATAAAACAGTTTTTACAGCTTTATGCTCTATCATAGACCAAGAGCTGAAGGTTCGTAGCATTTTAGCACTTTTGAAGGGAAAATCTGCAGTGATAAAAAATGAGAAGTTATCGGATCGTGATCAAAATGATACTGTTCCTAAAGTAAACGTAGACAAGTGTTGTCAAACCGATGAGACTAGGATGGAACAGTTAAAAAGGAAGCCACAGAGACGTATAAGAAAGAAGCTTGGACCTTACATAGTTCAAGACACAAAACCTGAGGTGAAAAAAGTAAAAAAAATTGTTATTGATATTAGACCAAACAATTTAGACCATTCAAAGCATCCTAGTGAAATAAACAACAGTAAAGAAGCCAGCGATGCATGCCCTAAAAGTGAAATAGATGAGATTAGCAAAGAAATTTATGATGCGGTCAAAGAATTGCCCTTGAAACGAAATTCCATTGACAGTATTCCAGATCTAGGACTCTTGGATGATGAGTATTCAAATGACAGTATAGCATTTTCAACGTTATCAGAAACGCCAACATTACCAGATCAATTAACGCACTCAATTATAAATAATGTTAATAATCACACAAAAGATGTTGTCTCGAGCTATTTAAACTTTAAGATTCATCTACAAGATGGCACAGATATATATGTGCCGTCAAAGCCAGAGGATATATTCCATTTAGCTACAAAACAAAATTTGGAATACTTAGATGACATTAGCAAAAGGAAACTCTTGACTCATCAGATGAACATTGATTTGAAACACTGCCTAATGCCGTTAGATGATGATGGAAATTTGTAAGTATCCTTTATATATATATTTTATTCCTGATAGTTTAGCCTTTGACCACTATCCAACCGGATGGTAAGTGATGATTTGGTCGAAGATGTTGTTCTACGACAACAAAATGCCCTACTACCATGCTATAACGACTGCCATCCTTAGACAACAACCGGGACCGACGGCTTAACATGTCCTCCAAAGCATGGAAGCGCTTAGTAGTAATGTCGGTCACCCATCCAAGCCATGACCGCGGCGAATGTTGCTTAACTTATCTGATAGGTTAAGAACAGCTAAGTAAACTTCGCTACGAGCGCTTCAAATATCTTTTAGCTTTGCCCTTTACAAGACAAGAATTGCACCATATCTTCGAGGTAGTCATAAGAGATGACCATGTAAAATATACCAGTAGGCTGGCAGCAGAGCCTTCTGAAGAACTACTCACTAACTCGCAATCCGCAAGACACCAGTCAAGTGTGGGGATTATGGTAAACTGTGGGGGAAGTCATGGCTGATGATGATGATGATCTATATCTTTAAATGCTTAGTTACAAAATTCGTTTTTAATTCAGGGATGTCATATTAATATCTTATAATTTTTCAGTAGCTACATCGTTATTTTAAGATTACTTTTCTTCCATCTCAGTGCAATGAATATCATAATGTTACAGGCCAATTTTTACTATGATAATGTTAAATATCATAATGAAAGTTGGCCTGGGATATCAATTTCTTTGCCTTTTTATGGTTCAGGGTAACACATGGACAGATTGTAGACTTAGTAGCCTACAGTCTGTCAGTTTGTCTTCTACCTTTCTCTAAAGGATTGTGTATTTTGAACAATAATGGGCAGTTATGTGCTTAGTTTTAATGGAATATGTAAATACTTACTGATAAAGGATATTATTGTCAAATAGTGAATATTAAAAATAAATATTTTGTCAATTAATGATAATGTACTAAACATACTAAGAGACGAATTACTTAGCATTCCATGGATTCACCGTGCGGGTGCCGGGTCCATCGCGTTGCAGAGGAAGAGGCTGGAGGGGCCTGGGACTTGCAACCCAGGAGTAGGATTAAGGGGCCCCTTTATGATGCATCAATGCTCTCCTTCACCACTCGAGCCTCCTCCTCTACCTAACCAAATTTGATAAGATCCTACTAATGCCGCCTTAGATACACGTTCTAGGATGGAAGTTACGGTTGTTCTTGGTAGGCCAAGGTCTTTAAGTAGGTTATATAGGGATTTCGCTGGTATACCCCTTGCTCCAACCTCTACAGCATATAAACTAACCACATAACCGTTTTTGGTTAATTCATTTGTTAGGTCATAATATTTGTTTGTTTTTATTGTGTGGTCTTTAGGTATGTTTGTTTCCCACGGCACAGTAAGTTCTATGAGTACTATGCGTTTTAGATTTTTTGAGTATAAAAATATGTCTGGTCTGGATGACGAAATACCAACATCCTCAGGAATTTTGTAATGTTTTTCATACGTGTCCATCAAAAGAGTCCAATCGGGAGCTGCGCCTAAGATGGAGTAAGGCTTGGATTTAGATTTTGTAGATGACCCTTCTTTTACAAAATCGACGTGTCGTTTATTCGTGGTCAGACCTTTTTTTGCTCTAGCTACCGAGAGACTCGCGGCTTCACGTATGATTTCGAGGACTCTATCACAAAAAAAAAACATTTTCCCGTATTGAAAAGTATAAAATTAAATTATGTTTATTTAACTTGGATGGTAAAGGTGTTTTTTCTAGTTATTTTATTCTTAAAACCAAACAGCTGATTTTGATAGAATTTCCGTAGATCAAACCAGAATGTGTATCCTTTCAAATAAAAAAATAAAACGGCCACGCACAGAGGGTTCTCCACAAACCAGTAACCAAAATCAATTACATTTTAAAATAATTAAAATATTATATCATATAACTAAAAATTTATGCTTCTTGCAATTTTGTTTTGTTTCGAAGCAACGTCTGTGCTATAAGACGTTGCTTTGTACCAAATTTCAAGATTCTGAGATCACGGGAAGTACTCTGTAGGTTTTGATTCCTTTGCGAGTATTGAAAATTTGCGGCATAAACAATTGTTTTTTTTAATTGCATTGGCTTAGACAATTGATTTTTTCACAGCTCCAAGGGACCTGAGTATTTGATATGAATTTCAGCTTGATAACTCCATGCATTCCTGAGAAAAAGGGCCTTGACAGACAGATAGACGAGAATATGATTGTATAAAAGTTCCGTTTTTACACTTGAGGTAGGATACCCTAAAAATAGTTTTAATTAACTTGGATGATAAAGGTATTTTTCCAGTTATTTTGTTTTTAAAACCAAACTACTGATTTTGATGGAATTTCTATGGAACTAATCTGAATGTGTATCCTTTCAAATATAAATTGTCTAAATCAAACAATAGTAGATTATGATACAAGTGAGCTAAGGTGCTCATTATACACGAGGCTGTGTGTTGCAGCCCGAGCCGTAGGCGAGGGCGTAAATCAGCCGAGTGTATAATGAGCAAGTTGCTCACTAGTTTCATGCGCAATTTTTCAACACCCTTGCGAGGAAAAAAATATATATTGCTCAAATGCGATACAAACAACATACGAAAATTATGGAAAATAGCGCGCAGGTTTTTTTTTTTGTGCGCGGTAAATTTATGATGTTAGATTACATATAAACCTCAGATGTTACAAATCTGTATTACCCGGTTAAATTGAAAATGTTCTGTTTACTCGCATATAATTTGCAGTTAGGTACTAACTTAACTTTGTAGGGATAATTCTATTACGCACTAGTGTATAATATTATTATGCACGAGGGTGTTATAGTTCGGTTTATGGCCCTAAGAACGATATAATAAAGCTCACTTTACGAGCAAGGGTGTTGAAATAAAATAAATTACATGGTTCAGAGATAGTTCAGATAACAAAAAAAAAATATATAGAACTGAATTGTGAACATCCTCCTTATTTTGTAGTCAGTTCAAAAAGAGGGCCATACGAAACATCTTTTTCACTCTATAGTTAAAATGATAATTTAAAGAAGTTTCAAAACTTGGTGTGATTAGTTAGAGTATAAGGATTCCAAATTAACAGACTTAAAAAAAGGAGGAGTTTCTCCATTCGTCTGTATTTTTTTTTGTTTGTTACCCGTGAAGATTTTTGTGTGAACCGATTTTGATGTTTCATTTTTATTTGAAAGCTGATGCTTGTCGTGTGGTCCCATTTAAATTTCATCAAAATTGGTCAAGCTGTTTTTGGATTACACTCCGATAACTGAACAATTTTCCTATCTTGATATAGTCATTGCCAGTGAATCGATCCCGTTAGTGGCAAGGGTCACTAAAAATGGTGAAAAAATTTTTGTTCCATAAATTGGAACCGACTTCAACACTTAAAAGTGTTAAATAACTTGTCGAAGTCGGTACCATGCACACAATATTGTGATAATAGGTACTTTTGACTATCATGGTACTGACTTCAACAAGTTAGTTTGCAATTTTGAGTGTTGAAGTCGGTTCCATATTTAGGTAAAAAAAATTGTTTATTTTCTACTCCTTTTATTTTTATAAATTACTAAACATAGGACCACATGTCAAGCATCGGCTTTCTAATATAAAAAAATCATCAATATTGGTACACTCTGCAAAAAGTTATGAGGAGGAATAACACGAAAAAAAACCCACGAAATGAGGACCTCTTCCGTTTTTTGAAGTCGGTTATAATGAAAATCAAGATTTCTCTTATCATTAAGCAGCTTGCCTGCTCACATTGTTGTTTTATCTATTTAATTTGAGGGGCAGTAACTATATTGTTTACATTTTATGACATTCAAACCACGTGTTTTGTTATCTTATCAACTGAATGGTACCATCCAATTTATACATATTTGACGAATAGCGTATCTATCATTTGAAGCAGTGATGGCTCAGTGGTATTGGCTATGGACTGCCGCGCAGCAGGTCCATGGTTCGAATCCCGCCGCGGGCTTGAGCTTCACCGCATGGTGGAAGGGCATTTTGCGAATGCTTGCCTGGCTAGCGTACATCATGTAGAGAATCTGTCGCCAAGCACCTACCGGTGTGTTCCGGCAGCAGTCCTTGAGAGCCAGTGAAATTACAGGCACATGAGACTTAACAACTATGTCTCAATGTGACGGGCGCAGTGCAATTCGTGACTTGTTACGAAATGCATCTGTTATAGGTAGAGGTTAGTCCACTTAACATCAGGTGGGCTTCAGGCTTGTTCCGTCACAATAACATAAAAAAAACTTTTGGGGCACGCTATCACCTAGTAGTGGGCTGGAGTATTTGGACTGACTGTGACTCTGCAATGACTTGTGGGTTGTCTAAATGCTTTCATTGTAGTACTGTACTGTATATATCAGCCGGATTATCCACAGCTGAACACAGCCTCCCCCAATATTGGGGGTTTGCCATAACCCTTACGCTTGGCAGGCGTCTTAGAGATCGCAATTTGAGATATCAGTTCCTCAGTAGGCGCTGCTGCCCACCTTCTGGTGTGTTACCCTTAGCCGCCTCTTACGACACCCACGGGTATAGATGGGGGAATGAGATACTAACCTGGCACCCCACGGAATGTAGCTACTACAATTCATTGTAGTTGTAGCTATAGTGATTTATATAGTTCGTATAGTTTTGTTAATGTAGGTATACCGCAGGAAAATTTGTTTGCGACCAACTAAGGGGTAAACATGTAAATGTTCCAGAAAACTCCACTATGGTATATGTCTATCTCTTATGGATGTCCCACAATTTTTTTTTGTTATTTACTTTTACAACAAATATTGGCTAATTTTCGAAGCGATTTTAACCAATATAGCATTAATCGTTATCTAATAAAATTTTATATAGTCCAAAGTTAACAATATAAAGGTTTAAAAAATCATTGCAACCCATGCGATTACGCATTCTGGTCGGTCGGGATTCGAACCATGAACCTGCTGCGCGGCAGTCCATAGACAATGCCACTGAGCCATCACTGCTTCAAAATCTTTGTTTTTAATGGTGGATAGTGTGGTCTTTGACCACTATCTATCAATGTCTGGGCTAACCAAGGTACCTCATGAAAATTGATCCTAATATCTGGCCCGCCCACGTTTCTGTCTGTATGGAATTTGGCTCTTTCGTCATGTTAAGGTTAATCAGATTTTACTAGTCATATGGAATATAAGGCATAAACTCTTTCTAAAAACATGTTTAAAATATGGCTTTTGATGACTCATATTACTTGAATGCGCAGCAACCCTTGGTCAATTAAGTAATGATTTTAGTCACTACATTTGCACGATAAATTAAGTAATGATAGAATACATTACCTTATTCTTTGATGGACTCTGACTAAGAAAATTCTGAACAGCCGAAAACACTGACTGATGACATCCATATATACATGATCTATCCGGAAGACTTAGTTCTGCTGCATATGCAGTTCGTAAGATAAGACAGTCAACAGACGTAGCTACTGCTCGCCTAGTTTATTTCGCTTACTTCCACAGTATTATGTTGTATGGTGTAAGTATGTTCCGGTTATACTACCCATAACATATTTAATAAATAAAACACTATCTTTGCGTTTCACAGTCATCGATTTAGCCTATCCATCGGTTAAAGCTTGAAACGCGCTGCATGTTAACTGTCATTTTTATCGTTCAGTTATTTTATGTTCTGGGTAGTAAACGGAACTTACTCGAACATTCTGAAACAGGCCCTTAGTTTACTAACTTAGTTTTATACACATTTACTAACACTGCTATGGATTTTGTGTCCGAAATAAATTATTTATGTATTATTTTTATGTTATAAAGGTTTTTTTTTTTTTTTTATGCTTGATGGATTAGCCTTTGACCGCTACTTCACCTGATGGTAAGTGATGATGTGGTCGAAGATGTTGTTCAGGCTAACCTAGAAGTACTGGCTCTCAAGGACAGCTGCCGGAACACACCGTTAGGTGCTTGGCGACAGATTTTCTACTTGAGGGTGGTAGCTAGCCAGGCGGGCATTCGCAAAATGCCCTATCACCATGCTATAACGACTGCCATCCTTAGACAACAACCGGGACCGACGGCTTAACGTGCCCTCCGAAGCACGGAAACGCTCAGTAGTAATGTCACTAGCGGTCACCCATCCAACTCATGACCGCGCGCGACGTTGCTTAACTTTGCTGATCGGTTGAGAACAGCTAAGTAAACTTCGCTACGAACGCTTCAAAAAATGGTGATGCTTTTTAGGTGATATAAAGATGTTGTTTATGTATTCCCCAGGCCGATACACGTGGCGGTGATGAACGACGACCTGGAGCTGCTGAACAGGCAGTGCGTCGTGCTCAAGATACGCGGCAGCTCCGTCGACGTGCCGGCTAACGGCTTGGTGAGTACCTCTGCAACTCTTCAACATTTACTCGTGCCGGGCTAGATTAGCATCCCCCCACATCTTCATGTGGAAGTCGGTAACAGCGCCTTTGAATAGCTGAAATTCCAAACCGAGACGCCTGCTGTGGATTATGACCACCCCCCTAATGGAAAAGGCATTTTTCAATAGTAATCATAATATGTAATATGCTAACCTCGGTATAATAATATGCTTTCCCCGTGGGGTGCCGGGTTAGAATTGCACCTCCCCATATCATCCCGTGGGTGTCGTAAGAGGCGACTAAGGGATAAATACTGGAAGGTGGGCTGCAGCGCCTTCTAAAGAACTGCTATCTTACACTGCGATCCTCAAGCCGCCTGCCAAGCATGGGGGTTATGACAAATACCCCCGCAATGGGGGAGGCTGTGTTCAGCACTGGACGATCCGGCTGATACAGTACAGTACAGTAACCTCGGTATGGGTTACATATTTGAGCCGTTTGGTGTAGAGACGTTGGGTCCGTGGGGACCGGGAGTGAATCGTATTTTACAAAACTTATCAGAGCGCTTGGTCGATGCGACGCGTGATCAAAATGCTGGCGACTATTTGGTTCAGTAAATAAACATTGCAATTCAACGGGGCAATGCTGCCAGCATGCTGGGCACGCTGCCAACTGGTAGTTGGCTGGATCATTTGGACTGCCTGTGAGTCTGCAATGAGCAATGCCTTGTAGATTGTCTAAATGCTTTTATTGTATTAGCTGTAGTGTTGTCTATATATTGTATATAGTTGATAGTATTTTGGTAATAAAGGCATATCGCTGGTTAATAAAAAAAACAGTTTTGATGTGTATATAATAAAATTAAAGGTAGCCAAAATGAAAAAAAAATTAACATAAAACATTGACTTCAAACACTTCTTCCACACACTCTGAGAGAAATTGAAGTGACATCCTTTTACTTGAACTGATGTAAAACCTTGGATATAGCATTCCTAGCTGCTATTTCAAAGTCTGATTATATATTTTTCTGGCTGCCATTCTTGAACATTTGCTTTGAGCATTTGAATTTTTTTATAGGTTTGTTAGCTAAGTAACTAGTTAAGAACCATGAGAACAAGCTTTATTATAAATTTGTTTTCTAACATATATACACAGTAGTATATATGACTTCTTAAAACTTCTGCCCTCCTGGTACTTTGAAAATTAGTTACAAAATATTATATATTGTGAAATTGTAAATTTATCTTGCAAACCGTACTTGATTAAGTGCCTAAATATATTAAAGAGTAGGTGGGATCAGAACGGAATAGTAAAATAATTAAAAATAAACGGATCCCACTCTAAATTATAAGTGGGATCAGAACGGAATAAAAACTTAATAGAAAATAAAACTGATACCATGTGGTATCTCTTCGTGGGATCGGAACGGAATACACCAACATTAAATACGCATTATTAGTGATAACTCAAATACTACTCGTCAGATCTCACTCAAATTTAAATGGGACCACGTGACAAGCACCAGTTTTAAAATGTAAAAATAACATCAAAATCGGTACAGTCTGTAAGAGTTATGAGGTAACAAACACAAAAAAACCAACCAACCAAAGGTGACGGGCGCAGTGAAATGCATCTGTTCTAGGCAGAGGTAGTCCGTTTAACATCAGGTGGGCCTCGAGCTTGTTACGTCAAAACAATATAAAAAAAAACACATATTGAAAAAAGTACATTGCAATAAAAACAAAAAATATTGAGGTTTGAATTCCTTGCCATAGACTACGTCAGTGTTCACTATAACTGCATTATACATGTAACTATTAAGGATATCCTCTTTGTGTGTGTGAATGACCTCATTACGTTATCTACCTCTGAGGGAATTCCCGTATGTACACGCCTTAATATATGTATGTGTACATTTACCTACAATTACCGAAGTCGGTACCATGCGCACAATATTGTGATAATAGGTACTTTTAAACTATCATGTTACCGACTTCAACAAATTATTTCACACATATGAGTGTGGAAGTCGGTTCCATTATGAGGTAAATATTTTTTTTCACTCTGTTTAGTGACCCTTGCTACTTATGTGATCGATTGTCATTCACTGTTAATAAAAAAAATGACAATCATCAAGATAGGAAAACACTTTTCAGTTATTTGAGTGTAACTCAAAAACGGTTGGAACGATATTGATGAAATTTAAATGGGACTACACGAGAAGCACCACCTTATATATAAAAAAATCATCAAAATCGGTTCACCCAGTCCAAAATTAGCAGGTAACAAACATACAAAACGTCGATATGAGAACCTCATCCTTTTTTTAAATCGGTTAAAAAGGCACAGATCCCGTTCCTATAAAAAATATACATATTTCTAAATATGATTCCAAGCACTAACGCGTGCTGAGCGAAAATTACATTTCCAAATTATTGGAGCATGAAATTATTTGTTTGGGAATCGATCCCGCGTCCTCCGATTCCGCACCGTATATATTCCACTCAGCCAACGCAACCTTACTCTTTGGAGCCAAAACTTAGTGCTACAAATGTATTACTTTTACCGTCATAGGTATATTGTTGTAATGTATAATTATTGCATGGTGGTAGGGCATTTTGCGAATGCCCGCCTGGCTAGCAACCCTCAAGTAGAAAAATCTGTCGCCAAGCACCTAACGGTGTGTTCCGGCAGCTGTCCTTGAGAGCCAGTACTTCTAGGTTAGCCTGAACAACATCTCCGACCACATCATCACTTACCATCAGGTGAGATAGTGGTCAAAGGCTAACCTATCAGTCATAAAAAAAAAACAAATAAAAAAAAAATATAGGGGACGGTGCGCGTTCTTCAACCAAAACAGAACATAAGTGTTTGAAAAAGCACTTGTTTCAATCATAAGCTGGAACACACAGTTAGGTGCTTGGCGAGGTCTCAGTCCTTGAGAGCCAGTGAAATTATTATCATGAGACTTAATAACTATGTCTCAAACTGACGGGCGCAGTGCAATTCTTTATTTGAAAGCTGGTGATTGGCGTGCTGTAACACTTTCAATATATATAAATTTCATCAAAATCGGTCAAGCTGTTTTTGAGTTACACTCCAATAATAATATATATATTTTCCATTATTCTCATCTTGATGATGTACCTAGTCGTTGACAGTGAATGACAATAGATGCCGTAAGTTGCAAGAATCACTAAAAAGAGTTTTTTTTTTTTACCCTAAAATGGGACCGATTACCAACACTCAAAATAACTTGTCGAAGTCGGTACCATGATAGTTCAAAAGTAACTATTATCATAATATTTGTTAATGTATAAAAATATTATTTTTGGTATCAGTTGCAAATTATATTGTTAGCTGTAATGGTAAGCGGATGTTGTCTGCTTTGGACATCTGCCATATAAGAGGTATCATTGTTGCATTGCTGAGTCAAGTCATGCATGAATAATGAACAACATTAAATTTGAATGTATAGGTTATTTCAACAAGAACTTTGTTATCTAAAACGAAATTTGAAGCGCTCGTAGCGAAGTTTACTTAGCTGTTCTCAACCGATCGGCAAAGTTAAGCAACGTCGCGCGCGGTCATGAGTTGGATGGGTGACCGCTAGTGACATTACTACTGAGCGCGCACGTGCTTCGGAGGGCACGTTAAGCCGTCGGTCCCGGTTGTTGTCTTAGGATGGCAGTCGTTATAGTATGGGCGTTTTGCGAATGCCCGCCTGGCTAGATACTACCCTCAAGTAGAAAATCTGTCGCCAAGCACCTAACGGTGTGTTCCGGCAGCTGTCCTTGAGAGCCAGTACTTCTAGGTTAGCCTGAACAACATCTTCGACCACATCATCACTTACCATCAGGTGAGATAGTGGTCAAAGGTTAACCTATCAGGTATAAAAAAAAAAAGAATTTAGATCTATTACGAAGAGAAAAGTTTGGCAATTATGAATGAAAAATGATATCTGACAAATGTCAGCCACGAGCTCGCTGACAGATGTCAATTCTTTTATAAAAATCAAGGCTGGAAATGCGGTAACGGTCGATGGATCACGCTATCGCGAGATGGTAACATCTCAATTTTAGCCTATTATTGATGACGTGGATATCACTGACATGTGGTTTCAACAGGACGGTGCCACATGTCACACAGCCAATGAAACGATCAATTTATTGCAAACGAAATTTCCCGATCGCATAATTTCACGAAATTCAGCGGTTAAGTGGCCAGCCAGATCGTGTGATTTAAAACCACTGGATTATTTTTTGTGGGGTTATGGTAAGGACAGGAATATACGGAATCGATTGCTGCCTTAAAACTCATAATCCGTCATGTGCATACACGAATTAGACCCGCCATTTTGCCAAAAAGTAATTAAAAACTGATGAAAGAGTCGACATCTGTCAGCGTGCTCGTGGTGGACATTTGCCAGATATCATTTTTCATTCATAATTGCCAAACTTTTATTTTCCTAATACAATAAAAATTTGAATCATCTTCATCTAATTTATTTGTTTTAGAAAACAAAGTTCTTGTTGAAAAACCCTTTAGAAGTATAGTATAGATTTACTACTCTACCTATACATACAAGCGATACAAGCGATATATATATAATATATATTATATATATATATATATATATATATATATATAATATATATATATACATACAAGCGATACAAGCGATATATATATAATATATATAATATATATATATATATATATATATATATATATATATATATATATATAATATATATATATACATACAAGCGATACAAGCGATATATATATATTATATATATATATATATATATATATATATATATATATATATATATAATATATATTATATATTATATATATATATATATATATATATATATATATATATATATATATATATATATATATATATATATATATATATATATATATATTATATATATTATATATATATCGCTTGTATCGCTTGTATGTATAGGTAGAGTAGATATATATATATATATATATATATATATATACATATATATATATTATATATTATATATATATATATACATATATATATTATATATTATATATATATATATATATATATATATATATATATATATTTATATATTATATAATAAAGAGGAAAGATTTGATTGTTTGTTTGTTTGTTTGTTTGCATTGAATAGGCTCTGAAACTACTTAACCGATTAGGATGAAATTTGGTATGGCAATAGTTTGAGACACGGGGATGAACATAGGATACTTTTTATCCAACTGCGCAAAAAAGAGGTTAATGGTTTTGCGCGATAACCGATCTACCGGACCGATTAGGATGAAATTTGGTATGGAAATAGTTTAAGACACGGGGATGAACAAAGGATAGTTTTTATCCAACTGAGCAAAAAAAGAGGTTAATGGTTTTGCGCGAAAACCGAAATACTGGACCGATTAGGAGGAAATTTAGTGTGGAAATAGTTTGAGACACAGGGATGGTCATATGATAGTTTTTATCCAACTGAGCAAAAAAGAGGTTAATGGTTTTGCGCGATAACCGATCTACTGCTGCGGGCTGCTAGTATATATATATATATATATATATATATATATATATATATATATATATATATATATATTAATGCTGATAGGTAAGCCTTTGACCACAATTTCATCTGATGGTAAGTGATGATGTGGTCGTAGGTATTAACAGGCTTAACCTAGAATTACTGGCTCTCAAGGACAGCTGCCGGAACACAATGTTAGGTGCTTGGCGACAAATTTTCTACCTGAGGGTGGTAGCTAGCCAGGCGGGCATTCGCAAATTGCCCTACCACCATGCTATAACGATTGCCATCCTAAGATAACAACCGGGACCGACGGCTTAACGTGCCCTCCGAAGCACGTGCACGCTCAGTAGTAATGTCACTAACGGTCACCCATCCAACTCATGACCGCGCTCGACATTGCTTAACTTTGCTGATCGGTTAAGAACAGCTAAGCAAACTTCGCTACGAGCGCTTCAAAATGGAATACTAACTACTTGTATAGTGGAATGAAGGTGGTTTTGAACTCTTTGTAAGTACCTACCTTTGTGATACCTCTTATATACATAACTAGCGGCCCGCTCCGGCTTCGCACGGGTATAAAACATATAGCCTATGTCATTCACTGAAAAAATGATAAAAATCGATCCAGTATTTTTGATTTATTTAAATATTTAAGATTAAGATTAAGAAGATAAGAAAAATTTAGAAGGTATTTAATTAGATAATGATTCATGCTGTATTAAATTCGCTTCGAAAATCCATTATTTTTCGTAAAAAGTAAATGACATTTTTTTTTATTGTGTGATATCCATAAGAGATAGACATATACCATAGCGGAGTTTTCTGTAGACCTTTTCAATATGTACAATACTTTGATAAATCTCATTCATTATTTTGATAAATCTCGTAGGGTTCAGCCCGCGTTTGCAATGTAAGCGGAAAAAATGTAATGATTCACTACATCACATTAGAAACCTCAAAAATAACAGTATTTCTCCACTTTAATGGATGTTATTATACATATAAACCTTCCTCTTGAATCACTCTATCTACTAAAAAAAACGGCATCAAAATCCGTTGCGTAGTTTAAAAGATTTAAGCATACATAGGGATATAGGGATAGAAAAAGCGACTTTGTTTTATACTATGTACTGTACTGTATGTATCAGCCGGATCGTCCACTGCTGAACACAGCCTCCCATATTAAGGGGGTATTTGCCATAATCCCCACGCTTGGCAGGCGGCTTGGGGATCGCAGTGTTATAGATAGTAGTTCTTTAGAAGGCGCTGCTGCTCACCTTCCAGTATAATTATTCCCTTAGTCGCCTTTTACGACACCCACGGGATGATATGGGGAGGTGCAATTCTAACCCGGCACCCCACGGGGTGATGTAGTGATACGAATTTAATATAATTAATAATAATAGGTGCGATTGACGTCAATATCATAGTATAGTTATCATATCTAACAAGGGAACCCCCTACATATATCGATACTCGTATGAGAACTTGCCTACGTACAAATAACTGAAGTATTGTATTACATGACTTCTCGGTAAACCCAGTCATTATTTATTAGGTACTAGCGCCCCGCCCCGGCATCGCACGGGTTTTTAACAAAAATTATAAATTGAAACACATAAAAAAATACCAAAAAAACAGAACCGACTTCAACACTCAAATGTGTGAATAAAAAAATGCCGTTTTTGTGTTACACTCCGAATATATTTTTAAAATTTTATTATTGCTATAATGCATGCTTGGCGACAGACTTTATACTAGAGGGTGGTAGCTAGCTAGGCGAGCATTCGCAAAATGCCCTTCCACCATGCGGTGAAGCTCAAGTTCTGGGCGGGATTCGAACCATGGACCTGCTGCGCGGCAGTCCATAGCCAATGCCACTGAGCCATCACTGCTTCAAATATATATAGGAAAATAACATAAATTTACAAATCAAAAAGTTAGATTAGCCCTGACTACGTACAAATTGTACTAAACTTAGTAAAAATCACACCATACCATCGAGTGTGATATACCAAAAGTTGCGTCTCCACCCCCGCACTGCGAATCTTTTTTTATTTATTTTATTCCTGTTAGGTTAGCCTTTGACCACTATCTCACCTGGTGGTAAGTGATGATGTGGTCGAAGATGTTGTTCAGGCTAACCTGGAAGTACTGGCTCTCAAGGATAGCTGCCGGAGCACACCGTTAGGTGTTTGGCGACAGATTTTCTACTTGAGGGTGGTAGCCATCCAGGCGGGCATTCGCAAAATGCCCTACCACCATGCTATAACGACTGCCATCCTAAGGCGACAACCGGGACCGACAGGTTAACGTGCCCTCCGAAGCACGTGCACGCTCAGTAGTAATCATCACTAGCGGTCACCCATCCAACTCATGACCGCGCGCGATGTTGCTTAACTTTGCTGATCGGTTTGAGAACAGTTAAGTAAACTTCGCTACGAGCGCTTCGAATCTGCAACAAAAATACACTAGTTAGTACCTTTTTTTTTTATTCGATAACAAAAAACTGTTTTTTCTTTAAATTTACACTAGATTTTCGATTGTAGATTGCATGTAATATTTTCATGTCTACTTGCAGACAGAGTACAATTATGTGTAGTTATATTTTTTACCGACTTAAAAAAAAGGAGGCACTAAATTCAAAACTGACAAAACTTTAACTGAAAAAAAAAACGATTTTGATAATCCTTTTTTTTTAAAAGGTATGCTTCCCTTGTGGTTGCATATAAATTTCATCAAAATCGGTCAATTCGTTTTTGAGTTGATAATATAGTCATTGCCAGTGAAAGACAATCGATCCTATAAGGGGCTACATAATCCGATCCGAAACAAGTTGGAAAAGCAATCGTAATCACTAAGCAAATAATATATAATATACCGTATAAATATTTAGATGACGTAATACCTACGTCCCGTTCCAAGTGATTATCACTGCAGTTTTTGTCAATGTCAAGTCAACTGTCATGTCAGTTTTTAGTTTAAATTAGCGTCGTATGATTTGTACATTTGTCAATCGTATTTTTTTTTCTTTATTCGTGTATATTATTTTTCTCTTTTATGATAGCGTTCAAGAAGCGTTGTTTGTAAATTCGTAACTTTATTATAAATAAGAAACCGGCAGGTGGGTAGCGAGTAGATTAGAGTTCTATAGTTATTTTATTAATAATATTTATTTATAGTATCTTAATGTATATATTATTTTATAGGTATTATATTATTTCATTGTATTATATATGTTAAAATTGCTAGATAATGATAGCGACAATGATTTTATATCTTGTTCTTCTTCATCTGACTCGAATGATAGTGATGATAGCTTTTTAAGTATTCCCTCTCTTTCTGACTCCATATTGTCTTATTTTTCTGATGTGCTAAAAAACCTTAATGTCATTCATATTAATGCCCAGAGTATTCCAGCTCATTTCCCATCTATGTTGGCTGCTTTTGAATATCAAAAAAATGTCCTTGTTTGCTGGGAGAGTCTTATATAGTTCAGTGCATATGTAAGCCGAAGGCAGCTATGACAGAAGTATTAAAAAATATGCCAAACTATACAAAATAATTCACAAAAAAAGATTATATTGTCATTTTAGGAGGATCAAATGATATCAGTCAATATATGCTTTTGACATACCTACATTTTTATCTGCACCAATCGAGCAACACCAATGTAATAGTTTGCCAAACTATCACCAGTAAATATCTTAATTTGAAGAAACTTGATTATGAAATGAATCTGTTAACAAAACTTTTTGAAAATACAGTTTACCTCGATATGGATTATAATAGATATAAGTTCAGTTTTTACTAAAAATTTGGCTCGACAATTGCTAAGAGAAATATTACGGGTCAGCTACAGGACAGATTATTTCGAATATAATAAGAAAAGTAATCGAATCATACCTTGCGCTGGAGCTCAGAAATTATTTGTAAATCAAACCACCCAAACAGAAGAATCAACAGGGGCTTCGAAAGCTTCAACGAGTATTTTTTTAGAAAATCTATAGATTTAAATGAGAATAATACCTTCACTGTGATCCATCAGAATATCGAAGGCTTACTCAGCAAACAGGATAGGTTGATGGTTTGTGTTGATGAAATGAGAAATAAGGGCCAAAATGTTGATGTAATTTGTATGTCAGAGCATTTTGTCAGAGTAGGGCAATCTCAAAGTGGAGGGATACGAACTAGCAACAGCATTCCAGCGCTCCGAGGAGAGCAGAGGTGGTACGTGTATATTGTTAAGAGATGGTCTGGATTATACAGTGATAGAAATTGGTCTAGAACTATCAATTCCTTATCATTTTGAGTGTTGTGCTATCTTCATCGAAAAATTAAAATTAGTAATTGTCTGTGTGTATAGAATTCCATCTGGTAAGGTAGATGTATTTATAGAAAAATTTAATTATTGCTAAATTCTGTTTGTAAGAAAGATAGAAAAATTATCTTGGCAGGTGACTTCAATTTCAAAAAACCAAAAAACAAGACTACTAAGTTGTTATTTACGATACTGCATAATTTTAATTTAAAGCCTCAAATAAATGAATTCACGCACATAACATCTACATCAAAGACTTGTATAGGCAATATTATATCAAATATTAAAGGTATTGGTAAGGTATTGGAGTTGGGATTATCAAGACACACAGCACAGAGCTTCAGTTTTAAAATGAATGATAGTATTTATTTGAAACAATGGTACGAATTTAAAAGAGTTTATTCAGAAGAAAATATAAAAATATTTAAAGATGCTATTTCAGGGTTGACCTTCAGTGAAGTTTTTTCGGATCAAAATATGGACACTGCATTTTCGGCGTTCTATGATATATTGATTCTATTTTGTGACTTATGTTTCCCAGTAGTTAAAATAAATAAAAAAATAAGCTCTAAACAAAACTGGATTACCAAATGGATAAAAATCTCAAGTAAAAAAAAACGGGAAATGTATTTAGGATTACGAAAGCGTCGAACGGAAGAGACTTTTACAGCATATACTAAATACTTGAAATTACTAAGAAAGTGTGTTAAACTCTCAAATCAACATTGTAATCACAACTATGTAAAAAAAGCAAAAAATGTTTGTAGAGCTACCTGGTCTGTTATTAAAGGGACAAAAAATGTCAAACATCCAGTGTATATAACACAAATTAATAATGAAAATAAAGTTGAGAGGGACCCAAAACGGATTTCAAATATTTTTAATGATTATTTTATTGATGTTGTAGAGTCAAACTGTAGTGGCAAGACCTGTTCGAAACCAAACCTGATAAACGCTCTTAGTGTAGTATCTATTTTCTTGGAACCTGTATGTCCCAAGGAGGTCATGAAAACCATACAAAGTTTGAAAAACACGAATGCGGTCGGTTACGATAACATTAGTACATCAACTTTAAAGTGTTGTGCGGGCTATATTTCAGGACCTTTATCTCATATAATTAATCTTTCTTTTGAACAAGGAAAATTTCCAACGCAGTTAAAAACATCAATCGTAAACCCGATTCATAAAAAGGGTGACAAAAATAATGTAGGTAACTATCGACCTATTACTTTGGTTCCAATACTTTCAAAAGTACTGGAAAAAGTTATGTTTACCAGAATAATACACTTTTTTGATAAACACATATTGAAGGAAGAACAAAATGGTTTTCGACGGAATAAATCGACAACATTAGCTGCTTATAATCTAATAAAAATAGTCGCTGAGTCATTAAATGCCAAAACACCGGTCTGTGCTGTTTTTATGGACTTATCTAAGGCATTCAATTTTATATCACACGAAATTCTTCTGAATAAATTATATTCTTACGGAATTCGAGGGAATGCACAAAAATGGATACAATCATACCTGACAAATAGAGTCCAATGCACAGTAGTAAAAAGTAGGTGTACGAAAACAAATACAGCATTAGAACATAGGTCAGACTTTAGAATAAATCTACATGGCGTTCCTCAAGGAAGTATTTTAGGACCATTGCTCTTTATACTCTATATTAATGACTTGCCAAATGCTATAGACGAAAAAAATATATTATTTGCTGATGACAGTGTGGCCATTGTACAAGTCAAAAATATATTGGACTTTGAAAATAATGTAAATTTAACTATTGATAAACTTGGAAAATGGATGCAATTGAATAATTTACTGTTGAATGTTGAAAAAACTAAATACATGCAATTCTTTAGTCATCAAAAACCCGTGACTTCTCTCAATTTAATTTACAATGGGAAGAATGTTAAACTGGTTAAAACAATATCATTTCTGGGAATATCAGTTGATCAGCATATGAATTGGAAAGAACATTGTGAAAAATTAACAGTTAAATTAAATAGATATATATATGCTTTGCGGTAAATATGTCATCTTTAGAAGCCGGGAAAACAGCGTATCATGGCTATGTGCAGTCCAATCTTCGCTATGGTATTATTTTATGGGGAAACTCAAGCGAGGTAGAGTCAGTATTTATTGTTCAAAAAAAGTGCATAAGAGCTCTGTGCAATATTAACGACCAAACTGTGTCATGTCTTCCACTATTTAAAGAACTGAAAATACTATCACTTTGTTCGTTATATATATATGAAATTTGTTTATTTGTGAAAAAACACATGTGCTACTTTAAAGAAATGCCAGAGACTCACAGTGAAAGACTAAGAGAACGATTCAGGCATAAACTTATTACCCCTAAGTTTAGACTATTAAGCAACATGGGCATGGGAAGCATTTTCAGCATGTCCGTGAGAGTGTATAACAACCTTCCTACAGAGATAGCTACCTTTACCAAAATTTAAAAAACAGTTGTTTTCATGGCTTTTGGGGAAAAGTTTTTACAATATGAAAGAGTTTTTTATGAATATGTAATGAAATATAATATTAATCATACTTTGACATCTCATAATATACAATTATTATTTTAATGTACTTATTTGTAGTTTATATAATTGGCTTATTATTTTGTGACAATTATAATAAATGAAATTAACAAGAATATTTCCGTAATAATTATAACATTGAATTGTAGTAATGCATGTGGATTTTGATATAACTCTATAAATAGTTAAGCTGAACACTCGTAAGAGTAAATTGTACTCGGAAACTCATTTATGTATTACATCTAATTTTATTTTTATTTTATTTTATTTTATTTTCATCGGAAAACTTACAGCCTAATTATTACAAACAAATTAAAATTAATCTAAGGAGTTGTAAACTGTGCCAATTACAAGTTTTCACCTTTACATGAGAATATAAAGTAGTACTAAATAATCATTAACACATTGAAGCATATTTGGATACAGAATGTTATCAAAATAACAAGTAAATAATTAACAATATTGACAACATATGTTAATATGTGTCGGGAAATTGTGTTGAAATATTAAGTTTGAGAGCCAAAAAATTCAGAAGCAAAACTACGACTAATTGAACGCACACCATCTGAGAATATATCAAGTTCACTATTACTTTTCATGAATTCGTTTATCAATGTTGGGGTTCTGCAAAAGAAAGTGTTTTGTTTATATTTTGTCTTAACAGGTGGAATAGCTAGTAGAGGCGTAAAACGCGAATTAAATGTTGGCACTCGAAGATAGATTTTTTCCAGCAATTCAGCACTATCAACTTGTGAGTTCAAAATTTTTAAGTAATACATGACATCTGAAACATTTCGCCTTGTTTGGAGCGGCAGTAAGTGATGCCGTCTACAGCGCTTTTCATAAGTGTCATCATAACATCGCGAGCGGTGTTGTAAGAATCTTACGAATTTCTTTTGAACTTTTTCGATGCGGTCTATATGACATGCACAGTGAGGACTCCAGACCTGTGAGCAATACTCAAGCACAGTACGAACATAAGCACAATACAGGATCTTAAGCGTCTTGATGTTATTAAAAGGTACAGATACTCGCATAATAAAGCCAAGAGTATTGAGCGCTTTAGTAACTATACTATCAATATGATGTACGAAGGTTAGCTTAGAGTCCTGGATTATACCCAGATCACTTATGACCTTTACACGGTTCAAGTTACTAGTTTTAATTACATAATTATAATTGATATTATAATTTTATTTATTATAATTTTAAATGTACCTGCAATTATGACAGCAATAAATGGTTTAAATGGTACCTGCTTTCACTGTCCCATCTCAAAAAATCACGCTGTATACTATATATATATATATATACAGCGTGATTTTTTGATCCAGACGAAGAACTTTAAATAAGTTCGAAACTGGTCGGAGCAATATCCGGTAAATATAACGCGAGTCTTAGCCGGTTACTAAATAATAATTATACCATATATAGCCCACAGAGGGCGCAATTTATATATATGTGTATAGCGCCCTCTATGAAAAATTTTTGAGTACACTTATTTATGCATGTTTTCTATTACAGACGTCTTTGAAATTGGCGTTACACCGCGAGGAGCCTTGGGGGTCTGCGATGACGTCGCTGCTGCTGCGGCACGGCGCGGACCCGCTGCAGACGGACGGCGAGCACCGCGGCGCCGCGCACCTCGCCGCCGAGCGGGACCCCGACCTGCTCCGGGCCGTCCTGCACACCTGCTCTAAACATGCTAGGTACGTGGATTTCACTCTAGTCACGGCTAAAAAAACGGTTATGTGGTTAATCTGGATGCTGTAGAAGTTGGAGCAAGGAGTAAGGGGTATCTAAATCCAAGCCTTTCTCCATCTTAGGCGCAGCTCCCTATTGGACTCTTTTGATGGACTCGTATGAAAAGCACTACAAAATTCCTGAGGATGTTGGTGTTTCGTCTTCCAGACAAGATATATTTATATACTCAAGAAACCTAAAACGCATAGTACTTATAGAATTTACTGTGCCTTGGTAAACAAACATACTTAAAGACCACACAATAAAAACAAACAAATATTATGACCTAACAAATGAATTAACCAAAAACGGTTATGTGGTTAGTTTATATGCTGTAGAAGTTGGAGCAAGGGGTATACCAGCGAAATCCCTGTATAACCTACTTAAAGACCTTGTCCTGTCAAGAACAACTTTAACTTCCATCCTAGAACGTGTATCTAAGGTAGCATTGGTAGGATCCTACCAAATTTAGTTAGGCTGGGGAGGAGGCTCGAGCGGAGAAAGGGAGCATTGATGCATCATAAAGGGGCCCCTTAATCCTACTCCTGGGTTGCAAGTCCCAGGCCCCTCTGGCCTCTTCCTCTGCAACGCTATGGACCCGGCTGCCGTTCGTCTCTCTCTTGTAGCTGAGAATCAACCAACGGCAATTTGAAGTTATACTGTATCAGCCGGATCGTCCACTGCTGAACACAGCCTCCCCTATAAAGGGGGTATTTGCCATAATCTCCACGCTTGGCAGGCGGCTTGGGAATCGCAGTGTAAGATGGCAGTTCCTTAGAAGGCGCTGCTGCCCACCTTCCAGTATTTTTCCCTTAGTCGCCTTTTACGACACCCACGGGATGATATGGGGAGGTGCTATTCTAACCCGGCACCCCACGGGGAGTATGAAGTTATATACAGTGATGGCTTAGTGACAGTACTCCGTGGGGTGCCGGGTTAGAATTGCACCTCCCCATATTATCTCGTAGGTGTCGTAAGAGGCGACTGAAGGAAAAATACTGGAAGGTGAGCAGCAGCGCCTTCTAAAGAACTGCGATCTTACAATGCGATCCCAAAAACGTTTACCAATCGTAGGGATTATGGCAAACCCCCTGAATAGGGGAGGCTGCGTTCAGCAGTGGACTCTCCGACTGATACAGTACAGTAGGCTCAGTGGCATTGGCTATGGAATGCCAGCAGGTCAAAAAATATAGCGATGATATTTTTTTACTAATTATTTACATATATATAATTAGTATTTGAAATATATAATAAATAATAATATAATAAATCTGTCGCCAAGCACCTAACGGTGTGTTCCGGCAGCTGTCCTTGAGAGCCAGTACTTCTAGGTAAGCCTGAACTACATTTTCGACCACATCATCACTTACCATCAGGTGGGATAGTGGTCAAAGGCTAACCTACCCGGCATAAAAATATATATATATATATATATATATACCTTGGACTTGCCTTTATAAAAAATACAATAGGGCTAATAAAACTTCTTTATATAAATATAGATTGTAGTGTTTTGTTTAATAAAGGCATACCAGTAAGATATCAAGTTGAAATATGCAATTTCAGAAAAATCCTGTTCGAGAACGAAGAGTTGTGGAAACCGGAGATGGAGAAGCAGTCTGATGATGAACTGGCGCAGATACTGATGGTGCACCTGTGTTCGAGGGTCGACAGGCAAGGTAATCATTCTAATATTGTAATTTTTGCATAAACATCTGCTAAGCATATAAGGTTACAGAATTACAACTAAAGGAAATATTTTTGTTCCACTCTTAAGAGTAGAGTTCACGAAGCGCTTTCCATACAAACGTGGTTTTGTCATGTTTTATATACCAAGTGTTCAAGCTCGGTGAAACTTTGCATGTATACCCTTGAGCCTAATATCTATACAGAGAATCTACTCAAAACAGTAGAATGATATTATGTATTTCTGCATTTGGTTGTTCCACACTCCGCACTCTACAACCTTACATCTACTTACATTGAAACATTCTATTACACACATATACTTTACAAAAATACTAACGCTATACTCAAATTACACTTAATTTTTTTTTATACACAGCATTCTCATCAGTAAGTACTCACACACATCATTTTTAAGTAAGTTATTATAACAAAAAAACAATTAGTTTTATAATTTTGTTCTATTTACTTTTCGCTATAATTTATTCATTTTATATATAAGGCTACGTATAGTAATGTTATTGTACATTGAAAGGTACGCAGAATCTACGACACAAGATTATTCTCAGTGTAGGTTCTGTACGTCAATACAGCAACAATTACAAGCCACTATATGTTATGCTTAGTTATAATGTAATAATACGTGTGAATATCTTTAGTGTTTAGTTGCAGCTGTACCAAAGTTTGTGAAATAAATATATTATTATTAATATATTATTATCTATGCTTCTGGTTCGCCAGATTTCCCTAAAATTAAGTATTTTCAAAAATAATACGAACAATCGTTTTGTATGAGAATTGTTATTTTGACATTTGGGGACATAATAAAAAATAAAAAGAAAAACTGGCAAACCAGAAGTATAGATATTAGGCAATATGTACACAACATTTTACCGAGTTTGAACACTTGGTATGAAAGTACGTTTGTATGGAAAGCGTTCCGTGAACTCTACTCTTAAGCTAAATATACAAAAATACAAAAAAATTGTTCGGTAACCTTTTGTTCCTAAATGATTAAATTGAACAATGATTCACTCACCACGGCAGCTCAATGGGCAGAGCATGTGTGAGAGGCGCGAGTGCGTATACCGCTCGTGGTTCAAATTTTCTATGCTATTCCCGTAAAGTGCCGAGCTAGAATGTCACCTCCCCATCTCTACCCGTGGGTGTCGTAAGAGGCGACTACGGGTAACACACCAGAAGGTGGGCAGCAGCGCTTTCTGAGGAACTGATATCTCACACTGCGATCCCCAAGACGCCTGCCAAGCGTGGGGATTTTGCCCCCCCCCCCCCATAATGGGATTGACACCTGGTAAAATGACGTTAGCACTAGCACCATTTTTTATAAGAATTTGGGCAGTGAGACTTTTTTTTATTGCCGTAGGCTACCCTAAACCACTATCTCGCATGATGGTAAGTGATGATGTGGTCGAAGATGTTCAGGCTAACCTAGAACTGGCTCAAGGACAGCTGCCGGAACATACCGTTAGGTGCTTAGCGACAGACATCTACTTGAGGGTGGTAAATAGCCAGGCGGGCATTCGCAAAATGCCCTACCAACAAGCTTTAACGACTGGCACCGTTCTTCTCGCAGTGGCTCTATACATTTTTTTGCTGAACTTGGCAGTACAATGTAGAATATAATTGTAAAATTTGATATTGACCCTCATAAGATCGTCGTAGACGCCTAAATTGAATTAATAATTTTGACTTTGACTTAGAAAACAACCGGGACCGACGGCTTAACGTGCCCTCCGAATCACGTGCACGCTCATTAGTAATGTCACTAGCGGTCACCCATCCAACTCCGGACCTTGCTTAACTTAGTAGATCGGCTCAGAAAGGCTAAGCAAACTCTAGCTACGAGCGCTTATCGCATTTCGCGAGCCAGTAATTCAAGGTTAGCCTGAACAACATCTTAAACCAAATCATCACGTGAGATAGTGGTCAAAGGTCTAACAATCACACATAAAAAAAATTCTGATTTTATTTATTATTTTTAATCAATTTATACTATAGTCGGTGCCAAATAGCATGGCAATAGATTTCGTATATTTTAGAGTTGTTTATTTGTACCGTTGCGTCTTTGTAGGCCCTGTACCACGAAATTCTAGCGATACGAGTTTAGCAATAGTTTGTATGGTAAACGATAGAATAAGCGATAGACGCAATGTATTTTGTGACATCGTGGTGAAGGCCAGCGAATGACCTCTATTGCTATGCTATTTGGCACCGAGTATAATATATATGCATGGACAGAGGCCCTTGTTAATCCCCGTAGTCCCACACTTTACCACTGTGTCGTGGCGTATTCGACTGGGCTCCTGGAATGTCACAGGAATACACCAGCCGATGTATGTGCTACTAGGCACGTGTGTATAAACCGGCGGGAACGACCTACCTTCGGACTACGTGCTAGTCGCTCCGTCGATAAGGGAATTATCGCTAAACACCCTAAAGCTAGATTATTGATCAATCAGCTAACCCTACGGAATTAAATTAGGATACTTCCCCTGATCTCGATCTCCCGCCGAACAGCAATCCTTTGCTCGCACTAACACTGAACGCCTGGCGTCACAAATAACAGTCCCTCACTTTGTTGAACAAGGCACCAATGTTTATCGTCACTAATAAACTAGCAATCCGTTGCCTTTAATCCACTAGGTCGCCGCCCGCGGCTAGAACTCGTACTAACTTCAACCAAAAGAATGCGTCGCCGCCGGCGCCCAAATCCATCGCAGACAACACAGACAAGATTTGCGTCCGCGCGCGCTCAGAAACCGACTGCATTGTTTACCTTTGTTTACCGAACAATATATATTTTGATAGGTTACACCCCGTTGATGCTAGCGAGCATGCTCGGGCTGTACGAGAACGTTCGGCTGCTGCTCGAACATTCGCCGAACTCCGCCAACGACAAGACGCCGACCAGCGGGAACACCGCGCTCTACCTCGCTGTGGCCGCTGCATGCAATTCTGCACTTGGTATGTTAAACATTTACTATTCGTCAGATTTCACTCAAATTGAAATGGGACCAAATGACAAGCGCCAGCTTTCGAAAATAAAAAAAAATGATGCATCCTATAAAGAGTTATAAGGTAACACACACAAAAAAATATAGACGAATTCAGAACTTCCTCACTTTTTGAAGTCGGTTTATTAACCGACTTCAAAATTATTAACCAAATTATTAACCAAAATTTTTTTGTGTTATTACACACAAAAAAATTTTGGTTAATAATATGATAATATGGTTTTAAACTTGTAAATGATGACGCGCAACCTCATATTTTTAATATTGTTATGTTTGCAATATTGCATGCTCGACGTATTACTGCTGGAGAGAGAAAAATATAGTCATGTGCGGGATTCGAACCCGCGTCCATCCATCCCTATAGCCGGGGTATGTTCTGACCGACTGAGCTAACATGGCAATGACTCATCACTCAATTATCCCAAGCCGCCAAAGACCGACCAGAGCAGAATAGGTACACGAAACAGCTGTTTTGTTGTGTCTAGTGAAAGCCGTTCATTGATTTCGTGTAGCGTTTGTGCGTGGGTATAACTTTCTTAATTTTTTTTTTATACAATGAAGCGACACAAAAGCTAATGGACAACTGGTGTTAAGCTTAAACCGCGACCTATAAACAACTGCATCATTAGTTGTATTGCTGGTAATTTTCCGGTCGGCCAAGATAATTTGCAGACACCCTTTTTTAAACGCTTCTTACTAAGACACTACTGTTTATATTTCAATAATTTATAACGATGAACGTTTTTCTTCAGTGCGCGGCAACAAATCTATTGTAGTGGATCACTTCCGGCAGACCATAGAGATCCTCCTCGACAATGGCGCTAATCCGGTCATAGACAATCATTCTGGAACGAACACAAACACTCTGATCACTGAGTTTAACTCTGCAGCATTGTCTATGCTCGTTGCCAACAAACTTACACAGGTCAATCTAAAAAAGAACAAAATATCTGAATCATCAAATCGTGACGAAAATTTCATGTTAGTTAAAGATACTAAAGGGAAGATAGCTGTTGATAACGATGATAAAAAGATGAAAATAAAGAAAGAGGTAAAAAAAGAAGTCAACATAAGCGTAGACAAAAAGTTGGAAAACAAGAAAGAAGGAAACTTGAACGTAGATAAAAAGTTGGAAATCAAAGAGGTAAATAAAGAACTGAAACCAAGCCCAGACAAAAGCAAACCAGTGATAGTTCAGAATATACTGTTATCGCCTGGCAACCCTACGACATCCATTAGTGATGGGAAAACTGCTATCGATAAAAAATTGACAAAAAATAACGTTATGAATTTACAACAAATCGTGTTATGTGGAAAAATGCAGAAAAATCCACAGATGATTGTTGATAAGAAAAAGAATGTCGACAAACCGGTTTTCCTTATACCAACAATTATGAAGAATAGAAATTTGAAAAGAAAGGTCGTACACGAGCCTCGTGCGACAAAACAAGCCAAAATTGAAAAATAAATGTATTTACTCGACTAATATAACACAAAATGTATGTTGATTACACAGTTGTGTTAATATTTGGGTAATATAATATGATCATGGTTTTGGTCAAGAATGGAGAACAGGAGTTATAAGGTAAAGGTCTTGCATTATGGATTGATTGAACTTTATAATCAAACTATTAGTTTTGAATTTCAATAATTACAAACTCACTTTATTTAAAACGTCATAAATCTATATCTATCTGTCTGTGAAGGAATATGGGCCTATCAAATTGCATTTAATAATGACGATACCTTAAATTATATGGTACCTATACCGAAATACCAGGTATTTTTACCAAATATAGTATCTATATTTTTACACGTATAACATCGATGTTTTAATTACTACACTCTATTTGGCGCCAAAACGTCAGTCGCAGAAGCCATTTTATGTCGTCACTACGTCAGTCAACTGAATATACTTTGTAAGTACATTTTTGACATTTTCCTACAACTGTCAGTGTCAAAGAACGCCATTGTTAATGCCAGAATGATGCCATTTCCTTTTTACCCTATCACGGGATTGAACGTCACATGATGTAAAAAAAACTAGATATTAAAATGATTTTACATCGTCCGACGAAAATTCACGTAATTTTGTAATTTATTTCTGACATTGATTTACGATGTAATATTTAATCTTAAAAAATTCGTAATATATTATAATTATAATATAGGCTGTAATTCAAAATAATGGTTTGATTGTAAAATTCTTTAAAGTGAAGGTTGATTAAGAATATTGATGGAGACATATAAATATACAATATATAATTAATATAATAAACATAAATGTTATATTATTTAATTTACTAATTTTGTATTGTTTAATCAAATTAATATAATTTGTAATATTAATATGTATTTGTAAGATGGAATTTCACGTCTGTGGCAGTAAATTTATAATTTAAATAGTTTTTTCATGCTTGTTCCTAGGTTCGTAACCTTTCTACAAGATATCGTATTATCTTGAACATTTATTGTATAATAAATTATTTATATAATTTAATTTAGCATTATAAATAACGGGGGCCCATAAAATATATATACCTAAGGGTCTGTTTCAGAATGTTCGAGTAAGTTCCGGTTATACTACCCAGAACATATTTAATAAATAAAATACTATCTTTGCGTTTCACAGTCATCGATTTAGCCTATCCATCGGTTAAAGCTCGAAACGCGCTGCATGTTAACTGTCATTTTTATCTTTCAGTTATTTTATGTTCTGGGTAGTATAACCGGAACTTACTCGAACATTCTGAAACAGGCCCTTAAGCTAACATATATAATAGTTTATATGTATAATGACTTAATATAATTATTAATGCACATGATTCAATAATGTACTCCTAAAACTATTAAAAATATTACTAATTACGTTTACTCTTTACATACATACATAACAATACGCCTCTTTCCCGTAGTAGGCAGAGACCACAGATTTCCACTTGCTACGATACTTGCATATATATTTCGCTTCATCTACACTCATCAATCCTTTCCTACATTAGCGTCGGTTTAGGGTACTCCTTACTGGCCTTTAAGGTTGAACTGGCCGGTCGCTTCTCCATACAAACGCTGTTGGGTGATCACTCTCTTATTTGAGGATTTAGGTCCAAAAGAAAGCATAACACCGATTGATCTCGTCATTATCTAGGCTTGTATGATGCCAAAATTTTAAAAAGATAATTAAGTTAAAAGTTATGAGGCTCAAAAATGTTATATGAAAATGTTTCGAAGCTCATAACTCTCAAGTTAATTATCTTATTAAAATTTCGGCATCCTACAAGCCTAAATAATGACGAGATCAATCGGTATTATGCTTTGTTTTAGACTTAAATCCTCAAATAAGGGAGTGATCGCCCTACCACGTTTGTATGGAGAACGGGCCGGCCAGTTCACCCTTAACAACTTAACACATCTAATTAATTCAATAAGTATTAATAAAATTAATTACATATTGTTTAAACTAGTCTCATAATCTCGCGTTTTTCGATATAAGTACAACAATTAGATGATCTAGTAACAATATCAAAATAGTATTTGTGATTCGTTTTTTTCATTAAACCGGTAAAACGCTCACGTTAGGTAGAATACGTCTCGCGGGTTATGAACATATCAGATGCTCGTCATCAGTGCGCAGCTGCGTCTGCGCAGACACTTATTCGATCCCAGATGTGAGTGAATTCCCGGTTTATCAATAATATTGAACTCACGAATATTTCATTTTAGAAATATCTGTATTGTTTGGTGATTTAGTATTAATGTAATGTTGTCTTAGGTTTTCGCGATTATTACACATAGTAATTAAACAACTTTAAACGGTTTAAATCGCTTATATTGATCATTATTTTTGTGTCGACGTTTCTAACACTTTGCAGTCACCCCGTGACCACGATCACTGCAAAGTCTTTGAAATGTCGGGACAAAAATAATGACAAATATACGCGATTTGAACCGTTTCAAGTTGTTTCATATTATTGTATTTAAAACTACTTGTATACGCTTTGTTAGTGACACATTTACCTATCATATACGGCACAGGGTAGAAGAGTTGACAGCACCTTTGAACGCCATTTTAAATATGACGAATTTTTAACTTTACAATTACGCTTATTCTCACATGAACAAAATTAACTAAAATGATGTAAAAAAGTAAAATTTATTCTATTTACGTTAAAGTCCAAATAGATTAAAATTGAATAAAAAGTATGCAACGGACAACCCTATTGGTGTATAATGGCCGGAAACTTTTAACAGGTGGCGCCAGCAAAGTTTGTAATTCCCAAAGTAATTGGCGCATGCTATGCTAGAGTTAAGCTATTATGTTTATGCAGGTCAGTGGTCATGTAAATTATAGCTTTACCTAATAGTACAATTTAATTTATAACCGCAATTGTATTACAACATAATTTTAGTAATTGTATAATAAATTAGGTTCTAGTACAGAATAAAAAAGATCAGAAAGATCACTCCACTAAGCCATTCCAATAAATAAGCGATTGGATACGAAGCAATAAAATGCCCTTCAGCTCACGAAGTACGGAGTATTTAATATATATATTCACCTAAAAGCCGTCTCTTTATATCGCATGTGCACGCATAGCTCTGTCCCCTACTGACGCGGCACGCACGTACAATAAGCCCGTCCAGACGGGTACCACGGGTACCTGTAGCGACGTACCGCCCACTGCGGAGTGAGCCAGGGCTGGTCCCAGCGTGAACAGAGTAGAAACTTTCGTATTTAACTTTTTGTAACAAATTTTGTGGCGCATAATCGTTAATAATTGAACATACATATGTTCAATTAATAACGATAAATAATATCGAGATTTGCTTTTATTATGTATTCTTTATACATTTGTGCCGTAACATATACATCTATTCAACATACACATCTATAGTAACAAATTTTGTGGCACATAAAGCATATACATACATACGCCCAATTAATAAGACATAGACATAGACAGGCATTCATTTGTTTCATTAGCACACATACATTTACATTACACAAATTAATGAATGAGACAGTACAAAAACAGAAGATACAAATACAAAAAATAGTCAGGCTATATGACAAAATAACAATGAAATAAGAAAAAGGTAGATATAAAAAGTTTGATAATACATACAAGAACGTCGGTAGGTTCATACATGACTACTAGATAATGAATAAAAAAACAATAGAGGTATAATAATATAAATGGTATGCATCTATTTGTGTGCTACAGCAACAAAAAGGACTCGGCTCAGCATTATGCCTCACCACATTGCTAAAATGTAGCTAGGCGCTGATATTCTGCCAAGACCTTCAGCCAAAAGACCCTGTGAGGATAGAAGGTGCAGAAATATTGTATGAAAGAAAATGTACATAATTATACAACAAAGCAAAGTCCATAGTAAAAAGTATACATACATAGTACAGCAAAGTATGAAACGGAGTAACTCTCATTATCTAACACAAGAAAGGCGCACAATAATTATTCGAACCAGACAACACAGTTTTTTGTTTATCTAGTAAAAATGATTTATAACATTTTCTGAAAGAAAATTTAGATTTCAACAATCGAAGAGGTGGAGGTATGTTGTTCCAACACTTGGTTGCCTGGTATCGAAAGCTTCCCCTAAAAGCTACGGTTTTAAATCTGCTGTAATACAGCAAATTTCTCGTTGATCTCATGCTGTAGTTACTTTGAGTGTGATGCAGTTTAGAGTGGAGATATTTTGGTAACCCAGATGCCAAAATGCAGTGGACTAAGACGGCCAAATGTAAAGACCTTCGTGAGGCCATATTTAGAGTGGACGTTTTGTTAAGGTATGGAGTGATATGTGTTCGTGGAGGAATATCATAGCAGAAACGACAGCAAGCGTTTTGTATCCTTTGGATAAGACGAGTAGTTTTCGCTGTTAAGCGCGGTCCATACACTAGATCTCCATAATTAAGTTTTGATAGATTTATTGACTCACACACCTTAATGCGGATTGCTTCCGATAGGTAATTTCTAATTTTGTATAATAGCTTCAATCTGAAGAAACAGCTTTTCACCAAATTTAGTATATGGTTTTCAAAACGAAGGGAACTATCAAATAAAATACCTAGATTTTTGGCTTCATTTACCTGATTTTGACCTAGTATATTTACGTCATAAGCATGTTTTTCAATGTCTGTGATCAAGCACAAGCAAGCAATAACGATAAATAATATTGAGATATGATTTTATTATGTATTATGTATACATTTGTGCCGCAACATATACATCTATTCAACATACACATCTATAGGCGTAATCATTCTATATTTTATGAAATTTAGATTACATATAGATGTGCCGTAACATATACATCTATTCAACATACACATCTATAACCGTAATCATTCTACATTTTATGAAATTTACATAACATATAGATGTGTATGTTACGGCTTAAACAAGTAGCAAGTGGTCATTTCCATTTATTTTATTAAGTTTCATAACTTAACACTCGCGTTTCTGTGACCTGATGCGCCCGCGATAGAAATATTTTTTTTACGTTTTCAAACCCCATTTCTACGCTGTTTTGAAAAATATCCAAAAACGGAATCAATAACAAAATCCATATAATTATTGAAGCTGCTCATAACATTTCACGGGAATCGGTCGACTTGTAGATAATGATGGACACACGTACAAATTTTTTTTCCCATGCTGAAAAGGAGACGTTTCGTTCACGCTTCGCGGTCGCTCGGTCAAAAACTATTCTGGTTTTTGGGTGAAATAATTTTCTTTGTGGGTTGCACCGAAGAGCAATAGCAAGCTGTAAAGTACGCTAGTCACTTTCAACTCTTGGTTCTAAGCACTGACTCATAAGGAATGTTATAGAGATCTTGCAGTATAAAAATGCAAAACTGAGATGATTAATTATAAATATACGAGAAGAAAAATTTAAGTCATGTGCGGGATTCGAACCCGCGTCCATCCACCCCTTTAGCCGGGGTATGCTCTAACCAATTGAGCTAACATGACAATGAGTCATAACTCAAATTTTTCCTTTCGATTATGAGATGATCAAATACATTTTTTTGTATAAAAAAATTCAGAATGTGTATCTTATCGTTTTCTTAAATGTTTTTTTTATTCTTTTATTTCTCTGGTGGTTCTTTGATTATGATAAAACGGGGCATTTTTTTAATTTTCAGTGTCATATTATCCTTAGTAATAATTAGTTGGTGAAAAAGGAATTGACAGGAGCGTGTCTAAAGCAGGCCTAGATCTTAAAAAGATTATTGCTCTGAAAATTGGAAATATCCCCTCCCTCCCCTCTTGAAGGCCCAAATCACATATATCAATATGTACCCCCTTCACTTAATGCGTATACTGACAAATAGTTAATTTCCTGTTGTTTTTTTTATACGAATAGAATAGGTACTTCTATCCTCATTCCAAGCTTTTTTTTATGCCTGATAGATTAGGCTTTGACCACTATCTCACCTGATGGTAAGTGATGATTAGGTCGAAGATGTTGTTCAGGCTAACCTAATTACTGGCTCTCAAGGACAGCTGCCGGAACACACCGTTAGGTGCTTGGTGACGGATTTTCTGCTTGAGGGTGGCTAGCTTCTTATAAATATTACAGTAATATGAAATGACGATCTGTTTAGAGTAAACCTAACTTGTTTTAATTTTTATATGATAACGATTGTAAGATATCCCAAATGTAACCAATTTAATATACTACCTAAAATATGTATTTTCTTGAAAATGCCGTTTTATGCTGGTTATTAGAATTAAGGCGCGTCTTCTGCGACATGTTTTTCTAAACATTTAACATAAACTCGGGCACAAAACTTACTTTCGCGTTGTCCGCGCAAGAGACAAGGCTATACTTGTGTAAAGGTACTGTACGTTTCATGGGGTTACGCAGTGTTACTTGCTCAGTGATTGATTCAAATGTCATTGACCCACCCCCCCTCTAACCGCGCGGGGGGTAAAATTATGAAGATGTTTTCTAGCCACAACAAGTAGTTACCTAAATTTTTGGTTCGACCAAAACAAAAACACGAATCTTTTATTTAGACAAAAATGTTACAGTTTTTGTGTAGTGTTTCTGGAAAACATTTGCAGGAGACGCGCATTTATATATAACCCATTTTTAAAACTTTATGTGATATTTTTTCTAAACTATGTCTATTAAAATATTATCAAATTAAATAAGAATACAACGTCTGAACTACTTGAACATTAGTGCACATTGAAATGTAATTGTTCCACTTTATATGTTTACGTAATAATATTGTTTGTCTTAATATGATTTACTTATTTGAATATTTGAGCCTAATTTTAAGCAAATACTTATGATGTTTATATATTGCGAGTGTTTTTTTTATTGCGGTGTCGATTCAAGAGTGAATTTTCTAAATCTAAAACTGTGACAATCAGAATTCTGTAAAGATTTTGTCAAACAGCATTTGGTAAAACTTGTCAAACAGTATGTCGAACAGTGTTTGATAACACTTTGTTAAACGGTATTTGATAAAAATATGACGAACGTATTGATAAAAATTGTGACAAACATAATTAAGTAAAAATAATACACAAATACGCAATTTTACCAAATTTTGTTTATCACAAATAGAATTTGGTATTCTACCACATACTACTCTATAATATCATCTGCAATTTTATGATTATTATCTTATAAAAATAACGTAAATAAAATAACGTCTACAATTATATATATGAAGGAGAAGGAAAAATCGTAGAGGGCATATACATCTCTAAGAATGTATAATTCTGTATAACCTTGCTTAAACATATAAGTTATTTTATATAATTTAATAAGAGCAAATGAGCGCATCAGAATAAAAAAAATATATCTAACCTTACATTTACAAGTTTTGAGAGCACTATTTTTTCTTCTCGAGCGGGAATTGTGAACTCGTGTACCCATCCCAAGTTAAGCGAATATCATGTTTACACATTCCCAAGTTAAACGAATATCATGTTTACATATTCCCAAGTTAATCTAATATCACATTTACACATTTGAGCTCGCGGTGTGTAAAACTGTATATCCAGTTTACGGCGAGCACAAATCGACTGTCCTTACGTATACTATCGAAACTAAATATCACGAATTTTAAGTTTCGTGAGTTTACGAGGACCAACGACGTCACATTCCATACTTTACGACTTGCTAAAACTGAAAATATTAATAATATTTGAAATAAATGTTATCTACATTGTAATATAATGTGATAGAAACAAGTTGCGACGGTAATAAAAAAAAAACCCTTTTCGATAGTCTACATAGGGACAGTCGAAATGTGTAAATGTGATGTTCGCATTACTTGCGATAATGCACGAAATCATAATTAGAAGTAACTTTAACATATTTTACAAATTAATAGAGCACAAAATGTTTTTCCCCGGGCGGGAATCGAACCCGCGACCTCCAATTTCCCACCTAGGCACGCTCTTTCAAGCCGAAATTTCGTACTCCAATTTTATTACATGTTTTTATATATTTAGCGAGTGTGTATACCCACTAATTCTGGCTTTATGTCAAAAACCTACAAAAATTAAAATAAATATAAAAGATTTCTGTCCTTGCGGAGAGAAATCAGTGGTTTTTTTTAATTTTATTTATTTATGTCTTACCCAAGAACACATTTACAATATGTACAATGATATCGAGATACAAAGCTGTACAGGATAATTACATTTAAAACAACATTTAGTTTAAAAGTTGTGCAACTACTAATAATGAGAAAAATAACATATTTATAATAATATATCTTAGAGATAATTCATTCTCGAGTTGAAACCCATGTGAATGTCATAACTACAAAAAAATAAGTTTAGTATAATTTATTAATTTCCATTTTGTTTCATGTAATTGGTATATATTGGCAAGCTATTTTGGTGTATTTGATTTAAATTGATGGTTTATTCATGATTTATTTATTTATTTAATATAATGATAAGGTGTATTTAGTTGAAAAAATAACATCTTACGTAGACTTAAGTTTGATTTAATGAATACATAGTTACTGTTAGTTTTATAACTGTTTTTAATTTTACGTTGAAGTAATATTACCTTCCCTTTGAATAAATATGTAAAAAAAATTAAGTCTGGAACAGTGATGGCTCAGGCTATGGACTGCCGCGCAGCAGGTCCATGTTTCGAATCCCGCCGCGGACTTGAGCTTCACCGCATGGTGGAAGGGCATTTGGTGAATGCCCGCCTGGCTAGCGACCACCCTCAAGTAGAAAATCTATCGCCAAGCCTAACGGTGTGTTCCGGCAGCAGTTCTTGAGAGCCAGTGAAATTACAGGCACTTGAGACTTAACAACTATGTCTCAAGGTGACGGGGTCAGTGCAATTCGTGACTTGTGATAAAATGCATCTGTTATAGGCAGAGGTTAGTCCGCTTAACATCAGGTGGGCCTCGAGCTTGTTTCGGTCAGAATAACATAAAAAAAAACAAGTCCAGCTCAATAACAGCATAACGTAAACCTAACCGCGACGGGCGTGGTTTAAACTGTACCGTGCGCCGCAACAACATTACTGTAATGCGACCACTCATTCATTTCTAAGCGCCAATTCAATTAACCAATTGAATTTTGAATATTGTGCGTGTTTTGTTAGCTGTGAACTTGATGAGGCCGAAATCAAAGCGGCCGAAGTCACTGTATGAGAGATACTTCTTTACATTATTTATTCGTAGCACTTTACATATTTATTCGTATTACCTTCCCCTAACTATCTTTTTAACGCCAGTTGTATTTTCATATGAGTTAAGAATCGAGTAAATTCACATATTGTTTATCTGAAACACTGGCCGGTTATACTTTTATTAGAGGAAACTTCCCCGACTAAGGGCCTGTTTCAGAATGTTCGAGTAAGTTCCGGTTATACTACCCAGAATATAAAATAACCGAATGATAAAAATGACAGTTAACATGCAGCGAGATTCAAGCTTTAACCGATAGATAGGCTAAATCTATGACTGTGCAACACAAAAATAGTGTTTTATTTATTAAATATGTTCCGGGTAGTGTAACAGGAACTTACTAGAACATTCTGAAACAGGCCCTTAATGAAACAAAGTAAAATCACTCCAATTTTAAAGTCGGGGTCTACATCTGACCCTTGCAATTATAGACCTATTCCCATCTTACCTGTTCTGAGTAAAGTATTCGAAAAAATTATGCTCAAACAACTTCTATCCCATTTTAATGAGCATAATTTATTGAATGAGAATCAGTTTGGTTTCACAAAGAGCAGATCCACAACGGATGCAGGTGTTCAATTGATGTCGCATATACTGGAAGCCTGGGAGAGTACACATGATGCTATTGGCGTATTTTGTGATCTTTCCAAGGCATTCGACTGTGTAGAGCACTGCACTCTGATTCGTAAACTTTACCACTATGGTATTCGTGGAAAAGCTCTGAATCTTATAGTCATATCTGTCAGACAGGCTACAGAGGGTTGGAATTAATGGCAATACTTCTTACGGATCATTGGTTAAAGTACCACAGGGATCAATTTAGGGACCTTTTCCGTTTCTAACGTATTGTAATGATCTGCCTTGCATGGTCAAAGATTTCTGCGATATTGTTTTATTGGCAGATGATACCTCTCTGATTTTTAACTTAAATTAACATGGAGTTTCAAAAACAATAATTTGTTGTTAAACTTTCTTTCATTTTTGAGAAAAGTATTATATAAGCCTCAACCAGTAAGTAAGCCGTCCTGGCCTCGTATATAACCGGACCTCACCTGCAGTTTGGTCCGGTTAACTCATACTTGGCCAGGAAGGCTTACACTTACTGGATTCTGCAGTGTTATACTATTAGAGGTAGTTAATTTTTTTTTAAATGTTAATGTGACGAAACAAGCTCGAGACCCACTTGATGTTAAGCGGTATCGTCTGCCTATGACAGATGCATTTCATCACAAGTGACGAATTGCACTGCGCCCGTCACTTTGAGACATAGTTGTTTAGTCTTATGTGCCTGTAATTCACTGGCTCTCAAGGACAGCTGCCGGAACACACCGTTAGGTGCTTGGCGACAGATTTTCTACTTGAGGGTGGTAGCTAGCCAGAATTTTTTTATATTTTATTCCCTCATTCTCATAATATTACATTCGCAAAATATTATATTCGCAAAACATTACATTCGCTAAATATTACATTCTCAAAATACTAGATGCACAATTGAGCACAATATAAAAATTAAATTGAAGTTGTTTCGTTGGTTTATATACATAAAATATTTATAATAATTTGTTCCAAGTAGACTTGAGAGTTCGTCTGCAATAGGGTTCTGCCCTAGGCGTCAGCTCTTGAGGAGAGCACCATACAGGTTTGAGTGGACCTGTCCAGACAAAGGTACGTAATCACCCAGGTGCACAGAGGCGACTTTTTTAAATTGCTGCGACTTTATTCACAGCATACAACACGCTACAAACTAACCAAATTAAACCTGAAGTACCAGGAGATAAGAAACTTAGAGAAGGTTGCCATACTCCTTTAGTCAAACAATACACCTGCATTGTGTGTACGTAGTAGTATGGTATTGCGGGTTGTCTCTATAGCTCTATCTATGCGCTATGCACTGAGCTCTATGTCATTTCAGATTCTATGCTTACGCTGATACCTTCTTTATGATTCTTATCTCCTGGTACTTCAAGGTTTGATTTGGTTAGTTTGTAGCGTGTTATGTAAAAAAATCACAACTGTTTTTACGTGTACTGGTTTTTACACCCTACAAAAATTTCACAAGTGCCTAAAATAATAATGTGTAACTAGTGATAACAAAATTCAACACAAGTTTTTGTCCCTTTAATTTGATAAAATTCAATTTACTATTTATTTCTCTAAGTCATTTTATAACATTAAACTGCAGAAGCCATTTACATAAAAATAATAATAAAGTCCTTTTAAAACTTTTGATGATACATCACTATTAATTGGTGGTACTGATTAACTCTAAAAGTCCTACCGTACTACCGTGGGTGTGGTTAGGAGTACGGTGGGTCTGAAGCGGTTAAAACTTTGGCAGTGTATGGCCGTTTGCGTCCAGTTGTTTTCCCCCGGCGGATCAAGCAGTTGTGTCTCAAAAGAACCCACGGCACAACCAGGGATTCGGGCATTCGTCAGTTGTGCCATAGGTACGTTTTTTTTCACCAAAGGACCAATCTGTTGTGTAGAAGGGAATCAAAAGTACCCATGGCACAACCAGTTGAGCATTGTAGTTGTGTCATGGGTCCGGAAGGAGCCGGGGTATGCTTTGACCGACTGATCTAACATGACATTATGAACTCCAATTTTTCCTCTCGTTGTTTAACCATCGTATTGGGATGGAGCGACATCTATAGTACCACTTACGTTGTACTACAAACAAGACCAATTTTGCAATTGGTTTTAAACTTGTAAACGATGACGCACCCTTATAATCTTAATATTGTTATGATGTTGACAGCGGTAATATACACCACCACAACTGTTTCCCTTGTGTCTGTATCTTTTGTAATATAAACCAAAAAAGGACCTACAGGCTGCGAACATATCAGGCATAGGAACCTCGACTGGGAAGCAGTAAAATCAAACGTCAAATGAATTAAAATAAAACGTCATATAAAATAAAACTTACACCTTTATTATATTTACAAATTACGAGCAATTTAAGTACAAGTGATGTCTAAACTAAAAACTAAATAATAATTATACACCACACTACCAGTACGACGTAAGCGCCGTTAATACTCCGGCGCTTACGCCATTTTACTCGCAACAGGATATAGTGAGCAAATTACGTAAATATGAGATTGCTACCTCTGTCACAGTAAAGTAATTGAATAAAATAACCCGATTTCGTTGCAAATTAAGTAAACTTTCATGTCATAAGAAAATAAATCAAATATTAACGAAATCGGCCATAAAGCTACAAATACATATAGTTTTACACGATTATCATACACACAAACAGGAGCTAAATTTTGAAAAAATTGGTATAGTTTAATTCGACTTAAATGGGATCTCGGAATAGATTATTCAAAACCTACATTGAAATAAAAATCTATAAGCTATAATAGTTTTTATTCTGTACACATTAGAATCCACATTAGTGTAAAACACATAACGACAATTAAAAAAATGGGATTAATCTAATAAAGATAATTTTACGTCAGTTTGAAGAGCGCCAAGTTCCTTGTTCACTAAATCTGCGAATACCATATATATACCTAATATACAATTGAACAGAAATGCAAATTGTAAAGACTGTCATTCGCAAGCGTTATACTGATCAGGATTTTAGTGTTAACAGAATAAAAAATACAGAAAAGAATTTTAAATTTAGAGAATCTTTAAAGAATCAACACAACTGTATAGGCAACACTAAAATTCTTGATGCATATTTCGAGCACCAACTTTATATTGAAGTTTAAAATTATTTTTGTGTTCCACTTGTGTTTTGGTAGCACAATATTCAAATTTAACTTTTACACTATAAAGTAACATTGTGTGAAAGACAGCACCAGTCAAATGTAAAAGAAAGTCGCAGATTTCTCATAAAAGTGTCAGCACGATAGTCATTAATAATTATTATTTGAATAGAATACAATAATAATTATAAAAATATCTAATATGAAATTAATTAAAATATAGTACATACACAGTTTAGGAAGACACTTAATATTGGACAAGGTATTAAAAATAATAATCACCATGTTACAATCAGACGTCTGATCGTATTTGACCAGAAACGTAAATGGTATTAGTTACATGTTCTTTTAAAACTCTCATATACTTGTATTTTTTCAATGAATAGCATGAAATTGAATAACTCACGTGGTCAACTAAGTGCAGTTTTCTGAGTTGCGAGAACTATATACTTAGACAATATTATGTAGGTTTTGCTGTTCCTACAGACTATTTCAGTGATAGCTTAGTGACAGCTTAATAAAATATCATGATATGTAAAATGTATTTTTTGAAACTAACACTGTATTAATTACTTATATGCTTCATCATAGATCAACATACATATAAAACATTAATTTAATCATCATTTCATTTAATTAATTTTCTAGAAATAATTTCATCTTGAGCACACAGCAAAGTCTTTTACGATATAATATAAAATATAGTGGTATATGTAAAAAATAGTAACTTAAGATACATTAATTTATACACAATGTAGACACATTGAAATTGATTGAAATATCGCATTTACAAAATAACTAAAGATCAACGTTTTAAAATATAACGAACTGTTAGTTTGTTATGATCTTGAAATACATTAAAAATAATTGAATATGCCTTTTTTAATTGTTAAGGTTGAAATTATAAATATATGTGAATGCAATGGTCTGTTGCAAAATGTGTTATTTTCAATCAATTTAACGGCAACGCACGCACCCGATATAAACCTAAAATTATCTAAGGACGGACCCAAAAGATTAGACTAGTAACTATACATAATAAGTAAAAATAGTTCGAGTTAACACCTTCTTACCAATTTGTTTAATGGCAACCCTTAGCCCAATTATTACAAGTACCTTATACACAGAAAACAATCACACCACACAATTTTTAATGAAAAAAAAAGTTACAGATATTTACGGATTTTGAAAATCTAGTAAAGATTTAGAGATAAAATCTGTTATTGAAAATTTGTTCAGAAATATAAATCTAAATTAATGGAATGTCGTATAAAAAATAGCAGCATTTTAACTTTAAATTTACACGTTTCAGTAAACTACTATTTACACGTTAGTGTTTGAAGAAAAAATACGCTATAAAATTATACAAATATCATAACAATAATATACGCCACAAAATAATCAAAAATCAAATAGAATGTATTTAATAAATTTTGTAAGTTTGATTTAATCCAATCGATTAAAATAGTATTGTTGATTTTCTCGTTAATATATTTTTTTTAATTATGAACTCATTGTAAAGTTAATCTATGAACAGCTGATTGTAAAATTAAATTAATTTCATGTTTTTAATATACATTTCTAAAATGAATGAATTATATTAACAAACAATAATTGAGTTTTTATTAACGTTGGTATTTGAGGTTTTGGTGGTAATTTGTATATTAAAATGTACTTTATATAATTTTTTTTTCTTATTTTTATTTAAAATTCGTCCATTTCATTTCAATTATCCATTTGTTTTTCAATATAACAATGTTTTATTATAGAACAATATGTTTATAATAATTATTATAAAAATTACAGAGATTTCTAACCTAGTAATTTCAGATAAAGAAACAAAATCACTCCAATAACATAACCAAAGATAATTCATGAATAGTTCTTAAATGTATGCATCAATAATAAAGTTATTTTGCTGCAAGATTTAACTAAGAAAATTCCATAACTGACTTATAAGTAAATAATGTAATTACTTACCTACGCTGAAATGTGCGAAGCAAACTGACTTAGTTACCTTGCCTATATGTCCTAAATGACCGACAGAGAGCGATATATCGTGAAGCTAAGCGATGCGATGCGACTTTTACAACACAATACTACACGCGACTTGTGTCCTAATTGAAGCAACGCTATTTCATTTATATTGGTACCACAGGCACATATAGCGCGTTGTTACTGTCCAATTTTTAATTTATAGCCCTACAACACTTGCAAAAAAACACATTTCTATATATTTCTTTTATAACACATATGTATGCTTTTTAAACGACTTCGAGCAGGAACCCTTGTCTTACGAATAACACGTTCATATTGCGTCGTGTCTTGTCACAAACTGATCTAAGCGACAACATCGGTCAGGTTAGTTAAACCTATTTTTCATTATTGGAATGTGGCGCTTCAGATCACGTCGCCTTTGTATGCCCTACGTGAGCGACAAACGCGACAACGCGTTCAATCCGTTAACTTGGAAGGAAAGTCCAAAATAATATTTTTAATACATAACTAATATATTCATTTTGGTGGGACTAAAATATTGAAATTTATTTATAAGCTATATCCAAATTGCAAGTTAAGGATACTAAGTCTGAATTTGGTGCAAAGATTTTGTCGTGCCCGTTGTCCTATGACCTAAAAACGCTGTAAAGCTATGCTGCGCGACATAAAGCGAAGCATCATAAATATATCTATATGTAGCTATAGCTAATACGTGGCTTCTATTGTCGTGTTGATCAGTTTGTGTCTTTTGTCTCACGTCAGTGTCGCAACAAGTCACGTAGTATCTCGTCACAAATCGCAACGCATTCCGTCGCTTATCTAGGACAACGGGTTAGAGATACATAGGTGAGAAAAAGGAAGGTAACTTAGTTCAAATACTGTGATGTTGATGATTTGTATGTTGGTAGTTACTTTCACACTTGCTTAGGTAATGGTTATAAGTCAGTTGGAATTACACAATATTGTAACCTAGTTAAAAATTATATGTGGGATCGTTAATATACGTATATCAGCGTTTTAAACGATTATACTTGACGATTATCAGATGCTTTTGATACAAAGAACACCTACATAGCTATAACGCATTTTTAAATAGACAGAGTAAAGTCGCGCGATAAAATTGTAAGACATATTTCCTAACTACAAATTAGACGCGCATACAGTCATCCGCGATATAAGTTGCACGACAACTGCCCCAAGGAAAATGTCGCGCGACTAATTCCCAAATGTGTAGTATACTTGGTTACGGTATGCAATATGACAGTGCATTATATTCTGCCGTTTAGTCTGTAACAGTACATTGCTCGGGTAAAAGGAATCAAGCGACAAAATTTCCCAAGAAATATAAAGTCGCGCGACTAATATCCCAACAAATGGTATAGTATTGTTTTAAAACAACTTTTTAACAGATTAAATCGCAAATATTATAAAAATTACTTTTATCCATATTAAACATTTATCAGTGCGGGCTCTGATCACAAGACCTAGTGTGAAACAATATGTACGGCAGCCATCTTCAATCCGCCATTTTAGGTTTTTGACAGCTGTCACCCTGTGTAAGCACATGGTCAGTTATGGACGATAAATATTGTCATTATTTTTAAATGTTCATGTTTGGTGAGAATTATACAAATAAAATCGTTTTAGGTTGAACTGGCCGGTCGCTTCTCCATACAAACGCCGTAGGATGATCACTCCCGTATTTGAGACTTTAGGTCCAGAATTAAGCATAATACCGATTGATCTCGTCATTATCTAGGCTTGTATGATGCCGGAATTTTAAAAAGATAATTAAGTTGAAAGTTATGAGCCTTGAAAATGTCATATGAAAATGCTTCGAAGCTCATAACTCTCAAGTTAATTATCTTATTAAAACTTCGGCATCATACAAGCCTAGGTAATGACGAGATCAATCGGTATTACGCTTTGTTTTGGACCTAAATCCGCAAACAAGGCAGTGATCACCCTACGGCGTTTGTATGGAGAACGGCCCGGCCAGTTCACCCTTAAGCATCTTATCCAGATAGACATTTTAATGATTATTACAAAAAACAAAATCGTCTTATATAGGCCGTATTCTATTTGAGTTATTTTCGATAATTTTGACCACGTTTTGCGTCTATGGATCCACAATTAATATGAACCATAGTTACAAAATGTGATCAAAATTATCGAAAATAACGAATTTAGCGTCAAATGGTATACGCCCTAAGTTTGATATCGCCATAAACCACATCTAGTAAAGCGCGGGCTCTTCGTATTTCTATTTGACCGAAAGTTGGGGTATGGGTGGGTTTAAGGTGTTAAGGTAGTTTAAATTAATATAAGTTCATCACATTATCATAAGTTTGTCAACGATTGCGATAATCAGTCATTCGCGAGGGCACAGTCCGAGCCGTATTAAGCCGCGTTCGAAAACGAGACGTGATATAATTCAATGTTATAATATAACTTATTGTAATAGTTTCCGAACGGACATCGATTTGTCATTTTTTACCTCCATTTACAAAAATTTCCCCAACTTATTAAATTCCCCCCGTGATCTCAGAGCGTGGTTTATATATACGCGATTTAACCCGTCAAAAGTGTTTAAACAACAATAAACCCACAATGATCGGGAATAACTAAAAGATAACTAAGGTTACAGTTAGTATACAATAAGGCAGTGGGTACATTATCTTCTGCTGTTCAGTTCGTATCCGTTCTCTTTGCTCGGAACTTTGGGCGGAGGAGGTTTGGCGACCACGTGACCTTCCAGCCTTAACGTGCTCTGTCGGTGAGATGATCTGAAATAAACAAAAATTGGTATTTTTTTATAACATCAGAAGGGAATTCAATAATTTCTCGATGCTGCAGTCATGCACAAATTAAATGACGTGGGCAGTTAAAGTAATTCACAACATAATATTATTTTTTATTTATTTATAAGTGATAGGCGGCTAATTGGCCCCTATATTAGGCTAAGCTAGAATTATTGGCTATCAAGGGCAGCCGTTATGTGCTTGGCGACAGATCTTCTACTTGAGGGTGGTAGCTAGGCAGGTCATTCGCAAAATGTCCTACTACCATGCAATTTTTTTTAATGTAGGTAATTGTGACGGATCTAGCCCGAGGCCCATCTGATGTTAAGCGGACTAACCTCTGCCTATAACAGATACATTTCATCACAAGTGACGAATTGCACTGCGCCCGTCACCTCTAGGCACAGTTGTTAAGTCTCATGAGTCTGTAATTTCACTGGCTATCAAGGACTGCTGCCGAAACACAATGTATCTACTTGTGGGTGAACCTGCGGCACGGAGTCCATAGCATTTTGTTTTTTTTAAACTAAAACATGAATTTTCTGGATTTCGTATAGGTAGGTACTTGATGCAACGACAGCCAAGCGGTCATAGATTGCCGTGCCGCAGGTCCGCGGTTCGATGTTGAGGACAGTGCAAGGTGGAAGGGTGTATTTCGATGTTCGCCTGGCTAGCTACCACCTTCAAGCAGAAAATGTGTCGCCAAGAACATACATACATTGTGTTCCGGCAGCAGTCTTTGAGATCCTGTAATTCTAGGCCTAGTTTTACAATACTCGACCAAATCATCACTTATCAACAAGTAAGATAGTTATATATCAGCTATAAATAAATAAAATAATATAACGTTCTTTTTCGACTATCATTTAAAAAAACTCCATCAAAAACAGTGAAAAACGCGAAAATCGTGCCGTTTCTAAAGTATATAGTTACCTGATGAGACATGTAACGGCCAGTAGGATGAGCAAGGCGCCGAGCGCGGAGAGTCCCCACGCGAGCGCCGCCTTCGCCACCGGCGGAACTTTCGTCGCCAAGCGCAGCAACGACGATACTTGCTCGGGAAGCTCGTCTATACCCTACACAACAAACGTAATACAATTGTCAATACATAGATTAGAAATAAGATTATTGTTTAGGTCCCGACATAATCAGAAATGATGGTGGTAGTAGATACTCATTGTCTCATATTAAATGTCTTCAGAACAACACACAATTCTAAAATTCCATTATTTTATTTCCAAATCAATCCCACGTTTTCCTGTGATACCAACGTTACGGAGATGCAATATTTGTTATCTAGGTAATTATTAAAACCGCATTATATTAATATATTTCATGGGGTGCTGCGGTAGGTTCGTGGGGTGCCAGGCTAGGATGTCACTCCCCATATCTGCCGGTGGTTGTCGTTAGAGGCGACTAAGGGTAAAATATTGGAAGGTGGGATCGAGCAATTTCTGAGGAACAGCTAATTTACGCTGCAATCTCCAAGTCGCCTGCCCAGCGTGGGGTTAATGGCAAATCTCCCTCGAGGGGGAGACTGTATTCAGCATTGGAAAATCCCGCGTACCTTGCAAAGCTCGATTAATCTATGGGATATGTTTTGAAGTTGGTTTTCATTTTATTTGCTGAAGCTTCTTTTAAATTGAAAATAAATTTAATTGGTGACGGTGAAGATGGAAATGAAGAGAAGCAAGGTTTTCTGATCCCGATGAGTGTTCTGTAACCTATTGTTAAAGTCAATAGGGAAATTAGGAAACAAGATGAATGTTTGAGAACTTTAGGCACGATTACATGAAATGTAATCTAAAAGAAGCAAGCGTGAAGTGCCATAAGCTTGCGGTGGCTTGGGACGGACTATAAGGGGAGTTGAGGAGGTCCGTGGGGGCCCTAGGCCCCGTGCTATAATATAATATGGCACGAATTTTGAATAGTTCTCATAATGATAATGTGTAGTTTTTCTTAAATCCTGGTTAACCTCTGACACTTGTTAAATTCTTGTCGTCATATGAATATGTCCTTGCAATTAAACCTAGGCTTTATAGCACAAGTGGCGACAAATCCAGCTCATACAGTATGTAAATACATAGATACTAATAAAAATTATTTATGTGTAAAACTTTCTCTTAAAAATATATATACGTTTTATATAAGTAGTAAGTACTGACCTCCTCGAACCACAGTATAGGGAAGACGATGTCGGGGAAGTTGGCGACCTGCTTGATGTCGACCACCTGCGAGACCGCCAGGTTTATCTGGATGCGGGCTCGGGCGCGCATCGCCGTGCCCATCTCCTGGAAATTCAAATAATGCAAACAATCACCTGAGGGAACTCAAAAAATCAAAAATCAAAAATATATTTATTTCCTCCTCACAAAAGGTTTCTTACGTAAAAATACATAAATGGACAGACAAGAGTGCCAAAGTTAAACCTATCTTTGTGAGGGGCTGGTGCCTGAAGTAGGTTTCTAAAAACCTGTATCACAGGTCACCAGGACACCTCACGCGGATAGAAATAAATTATGACATTCCTACCTTGTTATACAATGTTTAAAATCAGTTTTACGCTATTACGAACTACTTGTAGGCAGGAAGTTATATATGGTTCTTAATTATAGGATACTTAGTGTTAATGTTTAAAATGGATACAAAATAAAGAACTGAACTAAAGAATTAGATATAAAAAAATAGTAAAAAAAATATAAGTATAACTAAATGGAATTTTAAATACAGTGCAGGCTATTTAATAGTTGAGGACGGTAGGAAACATGTTTATATGCGTTGAGTTGAGTTTGTGTTGATGTGTGAGTGTGAGACTGGTTTGCGTGCGATATACGAGACAGCTGCGTTCGCGCTGTTGCCACGCTGTACCGCAGTGTGTAAAGTGAACATGTGTGTGTTAGTTTGTGCAGGAATAAAACGAGTCATATAGCGAGAGTCAGTAGTTGAGGTCAATATTTTACTAATGATTTGTAATTTAAGGATTTTTATCTATTTGTATCTTGTATCTGAACGTTTGTATATATTGTTTGTAATTTACAACTAAGATTTGAGTGCCTACTTATCGACATGAGAGGGGTATAATATATCTAAACTAATATAATAAAGAGGAAAGATTTGATTGTTTGTTTGCATTGAATAGGCTCTGAAACTACTGGACCGATTAGGGTGAAATTTGGTATGGAAATAGTTTGAGACAAGAGGAAGGACATAGGATAGTTTTTCTCCAACTGCGCAAAAAAGAGGGTAATGGTTTTGCGCGATAACCGATCTACTGGACCGATTAGGATGAAATTTGGTATGGAAATAGTTTGAGACACGGGGATGAACATAGGATAGTTTTTATCTAACTGAGCAAAAAAGAGGTTAGTGGTTTTGCGCGATAACCGATCTACTGGACCGGTTAGGATGAAATTTGGTGTGGAATTAGTTTGAGACACGGAGATGGTCATAGGATAGTTTTTATCCAACTGCGCAAAAAGAGGTTAATTATTTTGCGCGATAACCTATATACTCAACCGATTAGGATGACTGAGAACAAACAATTTGTTTATATTTATATATAGCTCATAGGCTAGCCTTTGACTATCTCACCTGATGGTAAGTGATTCTGTGGTCGAGCACGCTGTTCTCAAGGACTACTACCAGAACACACCGCGACAGATTTTCTGCTTGAGCATGTGTAGCTTAGCTACCAAGGCGAGCATTCTCAAAATGCCCTACCACCATGCTATAACGACTGCCATCCTAAGACTACAACCAGGACCGACGGCTTAACGTGCCCTCCGAAGCACGCGCACGCTCAGTAGTAACATACTAAATACAGTTTTACTATGGTAGTAACCAATAACTGTCACCCATCAAAGTTATGACCGGAGCGGACGTTGCTTAAGTTAGTAGACCGTTCAAGAACGACTAAGCAAGATTAGCTACGCGCGCTTAAATAATGCTGTATTACATATTTATGACCATTCATCACGAGATACGTGTGACTTCACAGAATTAATAAAAAGAGAATAACATCCAGAATGCTAACTGAAACAATGGCACGAGCGACCTAGAGCCATACTCCGATAGATTTGTCTACTTTAGTTTGGGTAGTTGACGGGATAAATGCAGAATATATCCCATGCGCGACAAATTACCCCCAAACAGAAAAACAATAAGAACTTCTTTGTTAAAATTAGCTAGTATTATTTTATCTATAGTATACAGGAGTTGGTTTGGTATAGTTTAAGACAGAAAAAATAACAATATACCATAAACGGAACGCCGGTGCATGACTACCCTTTTACCCCCAAACAAATACAAAGAGAACATCTGCTCAAATTCAATTTGGTTTATTTTGATATCGAGTACGTGTACCGTTTGATTAAACAACACATATCATAACGCCTTTACAACGGCGAAGGGTTATGCAAGAGTATAAACACTAACGTTACCTCAGATATGATCTAGTTCCACATGCCACCATAGTGTCATCTACCGGGCAAAGTTTTAAACTCCTCCCCGAGGACCAAGATCTCCAGATACCGTAGTGATACCAAAGTTCTATCAGACCATCTAGGCAGCTTCGTTGATCAACTCATTAAGGATTTGACTCACTACATGCGTTCTGGTCCAGTATTTTTTTTTAAGTCATTTATTCAACTTAGGCGTTTACGACTCTTATGAAGGTCAATTACAAATTTTAGTATTGAAATATTCTACATTGTACTGCCACGTTCAGCAAATAAATTGTATAGAGCCACTGCGAGAAGAACGGAGAAGAAACTCGGGGCCATTCTTTTAAACATCTTTTAACAATGTGTTACATACTTACTATATAATAGAGTTATTACAATATTTGTTTAAATTATGTAGGTGACAGGCAATAGCTTGGCGGAGGCGGAATTGTCCAGGCATTTTTGTCGTTTATGTAATCAGAAACTGTGTAGTAGGATTTGTTAATCAATATGTTTTTCACATGCAACTTGAATTTGGGTTTAAAGAACTTTATTTCTCATAAGAACTAATGTTCACTTAAAATGAGATACAAAATTTAAATTTAAATACTTAATAGTAGTCCTCTGGCTGGAAGCTATACAATGCTAGAGTAAATCTGTTATGTATTTTTTTAGTTTATTCCTATAACTAGTGATGCTACTACTGTTTTTTATTTCATTTCCCTTCTGTGAGCGTTGTAATATGTTTAGGAACTATATTATGAAACCGCACACAATTACCTAAGAAGGACCTTTTATTTGTCTTTGCTAATCTAAAACCTGGCACCGCTATTTTATCTTTATTCCTAGCCGTCGAGAGACATAGACCACTGACTGTGTTAACGTCACTAAACTTACACAAACATCACTAAAAATTAAACACAACACAAGACACAACAACCAATGCAGGATTAGTACACTAAGGTGTACCACAAGGTAGTATCTTAGGTCCTATTATCTTTAAGGTTCAAAATGATAAACTTACGGGCTGTATATCGATGAAAAGTCTATGGTCTTCTGCATTGGGTGGACTGATACCTTCGACTGCTTCTCTCAGGCTCGGGTCAGCGAGGTAGAAGTGAGGGAAGGACAGCATGATGGGCGAGTCTGAAATATAAAATTCAGTATTTTTGTTGATAGTTGAATTTCTCTTGTAATTTAGGACCCACTTTCCTATAATGCACATTGTATTGGTGTATTTTGTAGCACTTCTTTAGGACCTCCTGGTTCTCATAAAAGAAGCTTTTTTTATGTTATTGTGACGGTACAAGCTCGAGGCCCACCTGATGTTAATCGGACTAACCTCTGCTTATAACAGATGCATTTCGTCACACACTAGTAATGAATTGCACCGCGCCTGTCACCTTGAGACATAGTTGTTAAGTCTCACGTGCTTGTAATTTCACTGGCTCTCAAGGACTATTGCCACAACACACCGTTCGGTGCTTGGCGACAGATTTTCTACTTGACGATGGTAGCTATGCGGCGGGCAAAAACCCTTCCACCATGCGGTGAAGCTCAAGCCGGCGGTGGGGATCGAACTAGGGTACTGCGGCGCGGCAATCCATAGCTATTACCGCTCGGCCATCATTGCTCCAGAACAAACGGAAAAAAAATACAGACGAATTGAGTACCTCCTCCTTTTTTTGAAGTCGGTAGAAATATGCATCTAAAGTAACATCTCAAGTTTGAGATGTATTTATTATTAGGAGCCTAAAGAGGAAACCCTCATCAAATCAAATCATTTATTTGTTAGAATACAATTCGGCACAATATCTTAAAATAATTTTCGTCCGTGTATTCAGCCTGCAAGAAGGCGTGCAAACATTATATTATAAAAAAAAAAATATTATAAAAATAATTACACTGATAATATTACATTAAAATTACAATACAATTACATACTTTTCTTTAAACTTTCGTGAACTAAACTCATGTTTCTAAATCCTAAACGGGTCTATTCACGCACGAATAAACATCAAAATAATTATATTTTGATGATAATATCAAATACTTTTAAAATATTTTAAGAAAATATCAAATTAATATTTTAATAAAACACTTAAAAAATATAAAAATATATCTAGTGACAATTCCGCTTAATGAAAATTAATTGTTTTATTAAAATATTAGCAGGCCACGATCGAGAAATGATTGAAATTCTCTTGAATTTCTTGAATTCTTGAATTTCTCGATCGTGCGCTCGAAGAGTCAAGACCTCCTGAGGATGCTTCGTGTAGAAACGAAACGCGTCGAAAATTCTTCCGGTTTGGCTGCGTGGCGTTTGTGACGTCACCTCGGCTTAGCAGGAAAATTAAGCGGAATTGTCACTAGATATATTTTTATATTTTTTAAGTGTTTTATTAAAATATTAATTTGATGTTTTCTTAAAATATTTTAAAAGTATTTGATATTATTAAAAATGGATTTCCGCAAAGTAACGTCTGAATCTATTCATTATATTTTCATGTTTATTCGTGCTTTTAGAATTGGATTCGTGGATTTAGAAACAACACAATTACATTTCATTAAAATAATTTAAAAATTCAGATATTCATAAACACCATAAAAACAATTGTCCAGCAACCAGTCTTTCAATTTAAACTTAAGGCTAGTGTGATGGTAAGTTACCGTATTGGCAGAGCGAGACGTTGAAGAGTCCGTTGGGCGCGCAGGGCGGGCCGGCGGGACAGAAGCACTTGTTGTGTTCGTCGTCCGCGAACACGTCCTCGGGCGGCGTGAAGCGGAACCCCTCCACTCCGGCCGCTGACTCCACGTCGCGGAGGTATCTGGAAATGTATATATCTTTACTAGCTGGACCGGCAAACGTTGTTTTGCCATATAAATAATGGCTATTAAAAAATAAGGGTTGATCTTAGAAGGGTGAAAATTGAGGATTGTATGTATTTTTGTATGTTGTGTCATAAAAAAATATAAATTAAAAATTTAGTCTAAAAATAAAAATAAAAATTTAGAGGTGGACTACCCCTAACATTTAGGGGGATGAAAAATAGATGTTGGCCGATTCTCATAGATACCGGATAAGCACAAAAAATTTCATCAAAATCGGTCAAGCCGTTTCGGAGGAGTATAGCAACGGAAACTGTGACACGAGAATTTTATATATTAGATAATTACTCTACTGTACTAGCCTCAAAACCCAGTGGGGTGCCGGGTTAGAATTGCACCTCCCCATATCATCCCGTGGGTGTCGTAAGAGGCGACTAACGGAAAAATACTGGAAGGTGGGCAGCAGCGCCTTTTAAAGAACTGCCATCTTACACAACGATCCCCAAGCCACCTGCCAAGCGTGGGGAGTATGGCAAATACACCCTTAATAGGGGAGGCTGTGTTCAGCAGTGAACGGTTCGGCTGATAATACTACCCTCATCGTAGTCTACTGCTGAACTCAGCCTCTTTTAAAGAGGAGGAAAGGTTGCCATAATCCCCACGCTTGGGGATCGCAGTGTAAGTGACAGTTCTTCAGTAGGCGCTGCTGCCCACCTTCTGGTATATTTCCTTTACTCGCCTCTGAAGACTCCAACAGGATGGTATACTGTACTGTATCAGCCAAATCGTCCGCTACTGAACACAGGCCCTATTACGGGGGTATTTGCCATAATCCCCACGCTTGGCAGGCGGCTTGGGGATCGCAGACTCTATTATGGGGGAGGCATTTGTTATGGGGCAGGCTTTTGTTCAATAGTGAACGTCTTCTAGATAAACAAATTTTAGGTTTGGAAACAAAATACAATCTCCTTGGTGAGAAGTGTGGAAACGTTGTTTTTTTTTCTATTTAAAACACAAGTGCGGTTAAGTAGAAAAAAAACACGAGTGCGTAAAAGACTACATTATAACGTAAGAGACAGTATGTTGAAAATAATATGACGGATTTTAGGCGATAATGAGCGGGCTGATAAATATTTTTTTAAGCTTACAAATATACGATAGGAAAAATTTAAGTCAAGTGCGGGATTCGAAGCCACGTCCAGCCACCCTTTTAGCCGGGGTATGCTCTATCCAATTGAGCGAACATGACATGACGTCATAACTCAAATCTTTCCGGTCGTTCTTTAACCATCATAATCCGCATAGCAGGCGCAAACATAACAATATTACATTTTTTTTAAGGCTCTAAGTATTGAAATATGAAGTTTTAGGCGGACATGAATATATAATCTATAATCACAGTCACGACTTTTAGTAAAAAGAAAATGTTTGTTTAAAGTTTGGTTAATTGTTATACCCTTATTCCGATACGTACCAACGATATCCGTTAACCGACTGCAAACAAAAGCGAATGTTTTGACAACTCGCGTGGAACAATGCCTTCGGAAAACGCGTACGATCGCATTACGGTCTCGAAGAAAACGTCATATTTCAAACCGTTTCATTGAATAAAAGGGTTTTGAAGACATTTCGGTTGAACAGGCTTAAGGTCTTTCCTTGTATTTTTTTTTATTATATTGTGACGGAACAAGCACGAGGCCCACCTGTTGTTAAGTGGACTAACCTCTGCCTATAACAGACGCATTTCGTCAAACAAAGAATTGCACTGTGCCCGTCACACTGAGACGTACACTTGTTAGGACTCATGTTCCTGTAATTTTTCTGGCTCTCAAGGACTGCTGCCGGAACACACTGTTAAGTGCTTGGCAACAGACTTTCTACTTGAGGGTGGTCGCTAGCCAGGCGGGCATTTGCAAAAAGCCCTTCCACCTTGCGGTGAAGCTCAAGCCCGCGGCGGGATTCGAACCATGGACCTGCTGCACAGCAGTCCATAGCCAATGCCACTGAGCCATCAATGCTTCAAAAATGTTGTTTCCCTATCCAATATTCTATCCTAATTGAGGTCCTCGCGCCAACAACATACAACCGACGAAAGCGACTCCACCCGGCCCGCGGCGGCTAGAGGAACTATACTGTATCGTGTATCTAAACCAAACGTGTCCCGCGGGCACATATAATGCAAAATAAATAAAAACTCCATAAAAAGGTGACGAAGTGAAGTATGCAAGGAACTGGTGAAACGACTAATATCAGCTGTGAGCTACCTATTGTTATTCCTTAAATCTATCCAGATTTTAGCCTATTTTACTAAAACTTTCATGTTATCAAATCCTCGTTTTCAATTTAAGGTTGAACTGGCCGGTCGCTTCTCCATACAAGCGCCGTAGGGTGATCACTCCCGTATTTGAGACTTTAGGTCCAGAATTAAGCATAATACCGATTGATCTCGTCATTATCTAGGCTTGTACGATGCCGAAATTTTAAAAAGATAATTAAGTTGAAAGTTATGAGCCTTGAAAATGTTATATGAAAAGCTCATAACGTTATGACGAGATCAATCGGTATTATGCTTTGTTTTGGACCTAAATCCGCAAATAAGGGAGTGATCACCCTACGGCGTTTGTATGGAGAACGGGCCGGACAGTTCACCCTTAAACGTAAACATCGGTAATAGTGGAAATTGTAAAAGGTCTAAATGGATGAAAGAGAAAAAAGAACATAGAACGCGTCACATCACATCCGAACGCGGGGCCAGCTCGAATCTGGTTTTGAAGCGCTTGAAGCGAAACTGCTTTGTAGTTTTTAACTGATCAGCTAAGTTAAGCAACTTAGCTGATCCCCTTTTCAAAGAACTTCTGCAGTTACTCCATAATACTGAATGATTTTTTTCTTTTTTTATAGTTGATAGGCGAGCCTTTGACCACTATGTCACCTGACGGTAAGTTATGATGTGGTCGAAGACGTTGTTCAGGCTACCCCCAAATTACTGGCTCTCAAAGTTAGATGCTAGAACACACCATGCTACGCGACAGATTCTCAACATGAGGGTGGTAGCTAGACAGGCGGAAATGCCCTACCATCATGCCAATTATAACGAATGCCATCCTAAGACAACAAGACGTGCCCTCCGAAGCACGTGCACGCTCAATAGTAGGTAATGCCGAGGCTTTCGCCGAGGGTAGTTACAAGAAAGCACACATTGAAAAGTTCTCTTACTTTAATTTCCAAAATTATTATATTATATACATATTTCAGTCTAATTCTTATGTGTATATAAAATTAGGAGTACATTACCCGCCGGAAAGCTTTAATCCTTTACTTACAAGCTTGTTTTTGTGAGAACTGCAACTTCACTATTTTTTTATCAAGACCACAGTCACTGGTTATACAAGATGGAAGACATAAAACACTCTTTGTCAGAAATGCGTCAGTTGTTCCTAGCCAAGATGGAGGAATTCAATGTTGAATTGCACAAGACCTCTACTACACCAACTAGCACTAGCTTGGCAGCCGATTTCAACCTCTTCAAGTCAAGCATGATGATTGCACTTCAGGCATTGCAAGGTCAAGTGGAGCTCCTGGATCGTAGAACTGATTGTTTGGAGATGCATAGTCGACGGAAAATGTTACTGTTGCATGGCCTTCCAGAACAAAAGCAGGAAGAAACTTGTTCAGCTGTAGTGAGTGCAATAGTTGAGCACTTGAAACTGACAGACTTTGCAGTCACTGAAATCAGTCGTTGCCACAGGATGGGCAAGTCTTCACCAGAAAAGCCAAGGCCAATCCTCTTGAAGCTGCATGACATGACGATGCGTAGCAAGATTTGGTTTGCCAAAACTCAGTTTAAAGGATCTGGCATTACTTTATCTGAGTTTCTCACGAAGTCACGCCATGATACATTCATGACTGCAAGGCAGAGGTTTGGTGTAAATAAATGCTGGACACGTGAAGGCTCTATTTACGTTGTCGGCACCAATGGAGCGCGGCATCGGGTATCTTGCATGGCGGAGCTCGACAAGGTAGACGTGCAGGCCACGCCTGCCGTGGTTCCAACCGCCAAAGAGGTTAAGGAAGCGGCACCCAGGAGCCGCCGGGCTGCACATAAAAAGTGAGGTCTCGCAGGTATATCTTGTAGAACTTTGTGAACGATGTCTAAGTTATTGTGACTCAGTGTACCCGCGATACATTTGTTTTATATAAAATGCGGTATACGGTACCCTTCTAAAAAAAAATATCTTCAGTATCTGCCAGGGTACAATAAAATTCGTTCGTGGCACTGAGCAAGTAAATAAAATTATTAGTTCGTGACTTTGATTGATATCCATGTGCCATAGCCAAATGTCAAAGTCTTATTATCACGTTATGCCAAAAAAGTTTTTTTTTTTTTTTGCCTTAGCTTGATGTTTATCATTTGGTCATTTTTGTGGATGGCATTTTTCTTTAGTGTCAATGGTATATTTCTATGATATTTTGTATTTTGTTTGAGTTATTATAATCTCTTAGAACTACTTGCCCAGTTAGAAACTGTAAAGTTTGTATATTATAATATTATTTTTAATACTGGCTACCGGCGGGTGGAGTCGGTAAATCAGTAGAGCCTAGATTATTAGATTTAATATAATTATAATTTTATATATTATTTATCATATTTTGTAATTTATATTATTTGTATTTATTTTATGTATGATGTCTGTTTCGAGCAACGATAACAGTGATGCTTATATAAGTTTCAACTCTTCTGAAGGTAGCAACAGTGACGATAGCTTTATTAGTATCCCTTCTTTATATGAAAATTTGCAAACAGTATTTTCTGATGAACCAAAAAATCTTAATGTTATTCACATTAATGCCCAAAGTATTCCGGCTCATTTCCCAGATATGCTGGCGTCTTTTGATAATAAAAGCATTCACGCTATAATGGTCTCCGAGTCTTGGCTTAAACCATGTCTCCCATCGATCTTATATCCTTTACCTGGATTTCGCCTTATTAGAAATGATCGCACCAGCGGCCGCGGCGGTGGAGTAGCTATTTACTTACGAGCTCATATTTCCTTTTCAGTTGTTAGCATGTCATCACAGCCTCCACCGCTAAATGCAGGTGAACACCTTTTCATTGAAGTACTTCTATCTCACACCAAAATTCTTCTCGGAGTCTATTATAGCCCTTCTAACGATGTTCAGTATTTTGCCTCATTCGAAGCAATCCTACAAGATATTTCTCCTTCATATAGTCACACCATTATCATGGGTGACTTTAATACTTGTCTTATAAAAAATGACCATCGTTCATCCCGTCTTAAATCCATAATTAATTCAAGCAATATGCACCTTCTTCCATCTAACGCTACTCATTATTTTCCTAATTGCACTCCGTCCCTTCTCGATATAATAATTGTCTCATCTTTATCGCATGTTGCGAAGCACGGTCAGTTGTCTGCTGATGCTTTTTCCTATCATGACCTGATTTTCCTTTCCTACAAGATTAGACCTCCTAAGCCGAAGCCTACAATTATTCTGCAGCGCAACTTTAGCGGTATGAACCAAGAACTCTTCACTGCGGATGCTAAGAAAATTGATTGGTCACCTGTCACAAATGCGGAGTCCATTGATGATCAAGTATCCATTTTTAATTCCCTTGTTACTCAACTTTACGACAAACATGCTCCTCTACGACCAATTAAGATTAAACATCAACCTGCACCGTGGCTTGTCAATGAAATCAAACTGCTCATGCATAAAAAGTCCGTGGCAAAATCCAAATATAAATGTGAGCCCAACGATGTTAACAAAGAAAAGTACACACAGATTCGGAATCGCTGCAATAGGGTGTGTAGAGATGCACAACGTCGCCATATCCATAAATCTGTCGAAAATGAGGACCCAGCTAAGGTTTGGAAGTTCCTCAGGTCGTTAGGAGTCGGTAAATCACGCCAAACGTCAGACTCTAATAATCTTGATATCAATGCCCTAAATAATCATTTCTCTTTATCGTGTAGCTTACTGGCATCTGATAAAGTAACAACATTACAACATCTTTCTAATATTGCAACTCCTGACCATTCTCAATTTTTCTTTAGTCAATTTACCGCTTGTGATGTTAGGAAGAGTGCCCTGTCCCTTGCGTCGAATGCAGTTGGAGTCGATGGCATTAGTCGGAACATGATTATCCCTATTCTGGACATAATTCTTCCTATTCTTTGCTTTATTCTTAACTATTCCATTTCAAATAGTGCATTTCCATCATTATGGAAGGATGCACAAATCATTCCACTTCCAAAAAAACACAATCCTAAATCTTTTTCTGAGTACAGACCCATATCCATTCTTCCTTTTCTCTCCAAAGTCCTTGAGCGTCTTGTCCACAAACAATTAAACTCCTTCCTTGTCACTAACCATCTTCTTAATCCTTTCCAGTCTGGATTTCGGCCAGGTCACAGTACAACAACTGCTCTCGTAAAAATTACAGATGATATCCGTTTCGGAATGGAAAACGGAAAATTGACTGTGTTGTCACTGCTTGATTTTAGCAACGCATTTAATACCATTGACTCCGATATCCTTTTGGCCATACTTCGCTCTACTAACATATCTCCAACGGCTATTGACTGGTTTCACAGTTATCTGTCTGGGCGCCGGCAGCGGGTTCGCCTGGATGAGAAATTTTCTTCTTGGTGTAACATAACTGCTGGCGTACCTCAAGGCGGCGTATTATCTCCTCTTCTTTTTGCAATTTTTATAAATTCAATATCCCAAAGTATTACTTCTTCCTACCATCTCTATGCAGACGATCTCCAAATATACTCGCAGGCCTCACTGAATAATTTAGCAGAAGCCGTTGATGCCATTAATAATGATCTACAACACATATCAGACTGGAGCAAAGCCTATGGTCTAAAAGTAAATCCACTAAAAACACAACTTATAATTATCGGTAGTTCACGAACCATCTGTAACGTAGACTGGAACACTCTGACGCCAGTTGTATTTGAGGGAGTACAAATTCCTTTTAGTAAAACAGTCACTAATTTTGGAGTTATTTTTGACCAATGCCTAACATGGATCCCGCAAATCGAAGCCGTCAGTCGCAAGACATTTGCCTCTGCAGGATCTCTCAGAAGAATAAGAAATTTCTTACCAACTGCTACTAAAGTTGCGCTTGCACAGTCACTCTTACTCCCTATTTTAGATTATGCAGACGCCTGTTACTTAGACCTCAGGGAGGACCTTTTAAATAAACTTGAGCGCCTTCAAAACTTCTCAATACGGTTTATATTTGGCTTGCGCAAATACGACCATGTTTCTGAATTTCGCACTAAGCTCAAGTGGCTACCCATTCGTCATCGCCGGAATACTCATATTCTCTCTCTTCTGTATAACGTTTTATTCAATCCCACATCCCCCCATTACCTTCAAGAGCGTTTCGAATATTGCAGCACCTCTCATGTGCGTAATCTTAGGTCATCGGAAAATCTTATGCTCAATATGCCCTCACACTACAGTTCGTTTTATGATCACTCTTTCACTGTTGAAGCCGTTAGACTATGGAACGCACTGCCTCTTGAAATTAAGCGTGCTCAGTCACTAGCTGTTTTTAAAGAGCGTGTGAAAGCCTTTTATCTTGAAACTCGTTAGCTCCCTATAATTTATTTATTTTAATTTTGAAATTCGTTGTTCCATTGTTAATATTAGTCTTATACTACTGATAACATCATTCATTATTTATATATTATGTTTATTGATTAAGTTGTATGTAATTATGTATGTTTATTATATATATAATATTTTATATGCTTATGTATTTATTATTATTAATGTGTATACTTATATGTATATATGTTGTATACGTGTATATATTAGATATATTTATATACCTATATATATTATTTTATCTATTTTAATGTGTGTAGTATTTTAGAAATTATGTGTCATTGTGAGTACTATTTTATAATCTATATAAACACCATCCCTTGGTTCTCTTCAGTTATGTCTCTTCCTCAAATGGTTGTCTGGAAGAGATCGCTTTCAGCGATAAGACCGCCAATTGTTACCTTATTTTGCATTGTGTTTCTGTTTTAACTATTTTTTTATATTTAAGGTGTTTCAATAAAGTGTTTCTATCTATCTATCTATCTATCTATCTATCTATCTATCTATCTATCTATCTATCTATCTAATGCCAATAGCGGTCACCCATCCAAGTCATGAACGAGACGGACGTTGTTTAGCTTAGCTGTTTTTTAAGGTTAAGAACGACTTCGCAAACTCCGCTACGAAAAACACTTTAAAATCATGTGAGCACACTACTGTGTGTTTTGCAATGTGTTTTATAACAAAAGCAATCACTGGACGAATGAGACTCAACAACTAGCGTCTTTATTTTTTTTTTATTGCCGATAGGTAAGCCCTTGACCACATTCTCACCTGTTGGTAAGTGATGATGTGGTTGAAGGTGTTAACAGGCTTAACCTAGAACTACTGGCTCTCAAGGACAGCTGCCGGAACACACCGTTAGGTGCTTGGCGACAGATATTCTACTTGAGGATGGTCGCTAGCCTGGCGGGCATTGGAAAAATGCCCTTCCACCATGCGGTGGAGCTAAAGCCCGCGGCGGGATTCGAACCATGGACCTGCTGCGTGGCAGTCCATAGCCAATGCCACAATCATTGCTTCAAATCAATGGCGATGCAGTGCCGCGTAGAACTTTAAACGAATGCCCTGGGTGGTACTTTAACTGTTCAGAGCAGTTTTAATATTGTTATGTTTGCAATAACGCCTGCTATGCGGATCACATTACAAAATCACAAATATACGATAGGAAAAATTTAAGTCATGTGCGGGATTCGAACCCGCTTCCATCCACCCCTTTAGCCGGGGTATGCTCTAACCAATTTAGCTAACATGACATGCCTTCATAACCCAAATCTTTCCTATCGTTCCTTAACTATCGCATTGGGATGGAGCAACATCTATAGTACCACTTGCGTTGTACTACAAACAAGACCAATTTTGCAATTGGTTTTATACTTGTAAATGATGACGCAACCTTATAATTTTAATATTGTTATGTTTGCAATAACGCCTGCTATGTGAATTACATTACAAAATCACAAATATACTAGAGGAAAAATTTAAATCATGTGCGGGATTCGAACCCGCGTCCATCCACCCCTTTAGCCGGGGTATGCTCTAACCACATGACCTAAATTTTACCTATCGTGTATTTGTAATTTTGTAATGTTCAGAGCAGTAGTAACTCTCACCGTCAGACGGCTGACATGTTTGTCCCGTCATAAAATATAATGATCCCACGCACACGGTGTAATGTACCATTGCATAACCCACACGCGCGCACTCCTCTCTTCAACACGTATTGTTCGCATCGACTACTGTCACACAGAATTGTAATATACAGCGCGTCCTACGGCGATGCCACATGGAAGGAAACTACCTTGAATATTTACTGTTTATCTTGAATATTGAACATTTTTTGAAGCAGTGATGGCTCAGTGGCATTGGCTATTGACTGCCGTGCCGCAGGTCCATGGTTCGAATTCCGCCGCGGGCTTGAGCTTCACCGCATGGTGGAAGGGCATTTTGCGAATGCCCGCCTGGCTAGCCACCACCCTCAAGTAGAAAATCTGTCGCCAAACACCTAACGGTGTGTTCCGGCAGCAGTCCTTGAGAGCCAGTGAAATTACAGGCACATGAGACTTGACAACTATGTCTCAAGGTGACGGGCGGAGTGCAGTTCGTGACTTGTGACGAATTGCATCTGTTATAGGCAGAGGTTAGTCCACTTAACATCAGGTGAGCCTCGAGCTTGTTCCGTCACAATAACGTAAAAAAAGAAATAAAAAAAAAGTGTCAAGTCACATCAAACTGCGACTTGGTGTCCTCTTTATTTTTTGGTGTCTTATTTAAATAATAACATGGTTGAACCGGGAATCAAACCCGTTTCACAAGAAAATTAATCCTCGCTCCGATCGCGCTAATAAAACCCCCTAACGATCGGGAATAGCGGCCCCCTGTAGCTTTATCATACCGATCGAAAGGCTTCATCATATGGATTATTTTTTACTACTAAATAACATAGTATCAGAAATAAAAGAAAGACCAAGCATTTTAACATTCGATGCGACTTTTTTTTGTTTAAATAATTCTTATGATTAAACCTTTCGATATTTACAGGGTGATTAATTTTCTCGTGTAACGGGTTCGATTCCCGGTTCAACCATGTAATTATTTAAATATGTATGAATGCACTTCAAATTGTTTTTTAAATTCAAATAATATCTTATTTCAGTAAAATGTTCCATCTACAATATTCAAGGTACTTTCCCTCCATGTGGCATATCCGTGGGACTCCCTGTATACCTATGTAGTTGTCAACATATGGGTTCTGCAGTCTGCTACAATATAGTGTAATGTAGGACATTTACATCTACACTTATATTATTAAGAGGAAATATTTGTATTTTTGTATGTAACAAATAAACTTAAAAACTACTGGACCAATTTAAAAACATACATTATTCCTGATGAACAAAAGCTATATAATTATTATTTTTTTAATTTTCTTAAATACCCTTGCGCATCCGGGGCTAAGCTATTATACAATATAGAACTATCGACTAAGGTGTGTAGTTCATAAATATGTATAAAACTACGCATTAAACAACTTAAAAAAACGCACAGAGTATTGTATTATTGCATAACACTCGTGCGCACAATCCTCTCGTTAGTGTACCTATTGTTCGCACGGACCACTCTCACACTAAACTGTAACGCAATATTTGACATCAGATGTACCTCGTGCTTTTACAGTCAAAAAAATAAAATAAAAAACTAAACAAAAAAAACCTTCTCTAAAGTTTTTTTTTTTTTTTGTTTTTTTTGTTTTTTATTTTTTATTTTGAGGGAACAAGCTCGCAGCCCACCTGATGTTAAGTGGACTAACCTCTGCCTAAAACAGTTGCAATACATGACAACTCACGAATTGCACTGCGCCCGTCACATTGAGACATAGTTGTTAAGTCTCATTGTGCCTGTAATTAATAATGTTTCATAGGACTAGCAGAAGTCAACCCTAAGAGGTTGCTAATATTTTACCAATAACCCTGTATAACGAAGTATAACTCTCATACAGTTTACCGCTTAGATTTCGATTTCATCAAGTTCACAATTAACAAAATATGCACAATATTCTAAATTAATATAGATTCAACATTAAAAGAAGTTTTTTTTTTTTTTTATTTTCTTTTGTTTTCTTTTTTGGATTGATTTATTAATTTGGCGCTTAGAAATGATCGCATCCGATAGGTCACGTCGAGGTAATGTTATTACGCCGCACGGTACAGTTTATAAACCACGCCCACTGCGGTAAGGTTTGCGTTCTGCTGTTTTTGAGCTTGATTAATAAAAAGTAATGACTTAGAACTATTTTACAGACAAATAAGGTAACGTTTTGTCATGTAACATAGGCATTCCATGCGTAAACATTGTTCGAATGAAATTTCCGAGAAATGGTGATCTCTGATCATCTGTTACAGTTTTTAGATACAATTTGAACTGTGGTGCATCTTTCTCAACAGTGAAACTATCTTTCGAATTACAACATAAAAACTGTCGGTATGAATATACGCGAACATTAACGAAAAGGAGGGAGTCTCATCATCATCCTGAAAATATTATTATACAGTATGCGCAGAGTCAAATGACTTTAGCGAACAGCTGATCCACAAGATGCCACAAACCCTTGTAAAAGATAAATACGGTTGAGGAAGGCGATGGCTGCTGCACGGGTCAACTCGTGAACGGGTGCTGGTCACACTGGTCTGTTGTGGATGCTCAGGCATACTCCGTGATTAAGAATTGTTAAAACGGAAATCACCAAAAAAAAACATTCTACGTTCCTAGATAACTACTTGTTGTCCCCTCTTTTAAAAATATTGTAAATGTATAAAATTGCAAAATACATAAAAAATGGGCCGGACCCTGGAGTCTGTGGAGACTGTAGTTATTAACATAAAAAAAAACCTTAAATTTACAAGTTGGTAGCCGACTGCACGCAGCAGCAGCAGACGACATGTCGTCACGACACGTCGTTGCGTCATGTCGCTGCAGTCATGATTTCGAACCCGACTGCAGACGGCAACAGCAGATGGCAACCAGTTGGTTTTGAGTGCTCCGTCAAACAAGATGTCTGACATGGTGGCTTTGTGGTGCGTTTTTAAAAGGAGCAAAAAAACTTCATAAATTTCGATATTCTGTATAAATTTTAACTTTATATACTAACGGAGGGACATCCGAGGCTTAGTTATGTTATGATTAATGGTTCTCATTTTCTAACACGCAACCTTAAGGGTGAACTGGCCGGCCCATTTTCCATACAAACGTCGTAGGGTGTTCACTCCCTTATTTCAGGATTTAGGTCCAAAATAAAGTATAATACCGATAGATCTCATCATTATCTAGGCTTGTATGATGCCGAAATTTTAATAAAATAATTAACTTGAGAATTATGAGCCTCGCAACATTTTCATATAAAGTTTTCGAGGCTAATAACTTGCCAACTAATTGTCTTTTTAAAATTTTGAAATCATACAAGCCTAGATAATGACGATATCAATCGGTATTATGCTTCATTTTGGACCTAAAATCTCAAATGAGGGAGTGATCACCCTACGACGTTTGTATGGAGAAGTGACCGGCCAGTTCAACCTTAAAAACTCCAATATTGATGTTTGGATACCGAGTACTTGAAGGATACGCTACTGTGTAAACGCTCTTTGTAAAGCAATCACCCGCGCGACACATTGTCTTGAAGCCATTGTTCTGGGCTAATGTTATCTCGTAAACATTCACTTTTGTCTGTATGTTTGTGTTATCTGTTAGCAGAAGCGATTGGAGGTATCTTTCTTATCATTAAATATTTATTAACATTAGCTGCCTTTATAAACGATACAAAGTTGCTTCCTAAGTTTTACTTCCTTTGGAAATATAATTTTCAACACCCTTGCTCGTAAAAGCCTTCTTAGGGCCATAAACCGAACTATAACACCCTCGTGCATAATCATATTATACACTAGTGCGTAATAGAATTATCCCTACAAAGTTAAGTTAGTGCCTAACTGCAAATTATATGCGAGTAAACAGAGTATTTTCAATTTAACCGGGTAATACAGATTTGTAACATCAAATAGGTTTATATGTAATCAACCAACATACATTTACCGAGAGCAAAAAAAATAAAATAAAAACAAGCTCGCTATTTTCCATAATTTTCGTATGTTGTTTGTATCGCATTTGTGCAATATATTTTTTTTTCCTCGCAAGGGTGTTGGAAAAAGTGCGTATGAAACTCGTGAGCAAATTATGAGTTTAGCTCACTTGTATCATAATCTACTATTATTGTATTTATAAAAGAAAGGAAGATACGGTACGCTTTGATATCACGACAATATAATGTGGAGAAAATTTAACACAAGCACATAATGCACACATCTACACTTCAATTGTATATGATACGTTTTAATGAATGACAAAGACAAGAAGAGAAGCGTGCAGTAGACGCACACTACTTACACACAATCAGGAGATTTCTCCTGATTTGACATTGCTGTGTATATAATAACATAAGTACATCTAATTAAAATTTCAATTGATATAAATCTATGTGTATAAAATTCCGTTTCAACGTTATGTACCTATATAAACTTTGTTGCCAATCAACGGAAAATTTGTCTGATGGTGTGTTTTGTATGTCCTAGATAGGTAGCTCCCATACTAGCCCTGATAATACTTCCAACTACATCATCACTTGTGAAATTTTTAAGAATTGAAGTATATCAGCAAATAATAAAAAGGCCGTTAAAAAAAAATAGAAATCCACCTTTTCAGCGTGTTCAAAAAGAACATATTACACTCAAAAGAAAAATGAAATGTGATAAATGGCAATAGGCCCGCTTTCAATGACATGAGACCAAAATAAATCTGGCGAAACGTGGGCGTTTGGCCCCCGGCCTACCCCTTCACGGAATACAGGGGGCTTTATGTTAAAAATGGCAAATCCATCAAATTTTTAGATCGGAAGGTACCAGGCGAACATGAAAGCCAAGGACTTACTTGAGCGGCAGCAGTCGACACAAGTCCTTATCGTACACAGCCAAGGTGTCATTCCTGGTGATGTGTGGTGGGAAGATGGAGCCGTCAGAACCAGCTATGCTGTTACATTCGTCTGTGGTCCAATGCTGGAGACGCTCCTTGGAGTTGTACCGTTCTATGATGCCGTATTTGGTGATGCTTGTCGCACCCGTGAACATTGTCACTACGTCCGAGGATGTGCCGTTTTTCTGGAAATTAAACGGTTGAGTAAAATGCGATGCAAAATAATTTTCACGGATTACTTTTCACGGAGTCTTTAATTATTGAGGTTGATTGCTTTTAAGCTCAGATGCATACCATACAACGAGTCTTCGAAGGGGTCTTCGAACTACATCCTAGTTTTCAGTTACGACAGCTAACAGAAAAGTTTATGCATGAATAAACTAATAGATCCAAAGTACTAAACAAACAGAATTATGAAAAAGATTTGTAGGAGAGGAACTTACGATGCTCTAAATAACTTTCTGTGGATATCAGCAGTTCACTTGCACTCCTTAACAATCAATTATATAAATAATCAAAGTACCAGGCTCGCAGAACTGGAAATAATTTATTAGTAGGTACAAGCTGTACTGACCTTAAAGTCTGAAAGTAAAAGTAATACTAACTTTATCAAACAGTCACATTTTTCACAAGACAGCTTCTGCTTCTATGGATGTAGTAAACTGTCAGATTTCGCTGTCGGTCTTTTGACCGGAGGTAGCAGAGTTAAGCCATACCTGATCTTGAATCGATGCTTGTGAATCTTCCGAGTTTTGTGAGTCAGACTCAAAGTGGACAAAACTCATCCATGGCTCCATGCACCAGGCAAACATATAGTGAAGAACAGTTACAGTCAGACTACATATCTTCAGTCATACGGTCAGCCTTAATACTTCATAAGACATTTTCTGCTCATCCGGAACTAAGTTAAAATATGGAATAAGCTGCTCGTCTTTTTAGCAAAGGTGGATTAATGAAGCTACACCTGTACCTTGGATATTAGTGCCTGTAGATCTTCCAAGTTTTGTCCGCTTTAAGTTTGACTATCGGCTTCAATGTACTAGGCGATCAGAACAGTTCAAGAGTCCTGTGCACATAAGAGCTTTGTTAGCAGCAACTACAGTTTGATCATAATACATACCCCATAGAACAGCCCAAATTCTTCATAAGGGAGTTTCTGCTCCTTAGGCACGACGTCCTTGGCTAACTTCAGCAGAGGATCCTCGTATCCCCAAAGCAGTTGTCCCACGGAGACTTCGACGAACGGCTTTATTTTGAGGATGTCCATGATGGAAGCCATGGCCAGTCGGAGGAATCGCGCTGCATGCTTCGACTGGGATGTTGCACTCTGATGACAAAAACATATTATGATTAGTTGGGCCCACATGGTTTATCTGATCCTTAATCATAATAAATAATATGACGCCTGTATATTCCCGAAAGGGAAGGCAGGTGTATCTAAGCACCCAGTTATGTTTTGGTTTCATGTAATAGTGATCTAGGTCTATTGCCATATTGAAAATTCCCTGTGAGGAAAATCTTGACCTGGTTCTTCTCGTAAGGTAATTTTAATCACATAACATTACAAACTATATAAAACACTGCAGCTACTACAGCGAAAGCGTTTAGGCAACCTAAACGCTATTGCAGCCCCACAAGCATTCCCTACCACCATTTTTTTTTTTTTTTTTTTTTTTTTTCTCGCTGGGAAAACGCCTTACGCGTACAACGCAGTTCCGGGGGAAACCACGTGGTTAGCTATAACGACTGCTATCGTAAGACAACAACCGGGACCGACGGCTTAACGTGCCCTCCGAAGCACGTGCACGCTCAGAAGTAATATCACTAGTGGTCACTGGTCACCCGTCCAACTCATGACCGCACGCGACGTTGCTTAACTTTGCTTATCGGTTGAGAACAGTTAATTAATCTTCACTACGAGCGCCTCAAACATTTGCATGGAACCCTCGGTGAACGAGTTCGACTCGCACTTGAGCGATTTTATATAGGTATAAGTCAATTATTTTTACAATAAATCGGACATTAAAACAGCCATAAAGTCACGGGTGTAGTCGATCGAATCCTACGCAAGTCCAAATAACGGTTGAGCGATCACAATTAGCATAACCGTTATTATTTATAGATGGAAGAAATACCGGATAGGTGTTCGATGATTTTTTAATTTCTGTAAATTGCCAGCGGTGCGATGGACTCCGTGGCATCTTAGCGTTCGTTTTCTGTATCAATCGGATCGCTCTATATATACACCGTGTCCCAAAATTCAACGATAAGCCGGCATCGGAGCATGGACCTACTAATGACTCCTCGGAAAAAAAAAAAAAAAAAATATAACTGTTTTTTTTTATTAATTACAGAGACTTTTATAAATTTCATCGATATTCGATACCCATTATGCTATTTTCAACTACCATGACCACAATTTTTCACATATTTTTGATATTTTTTGTGCATTAGCAACCTAAGAAGGACGGCTATCTACCACAATCCTTTAAAATTACAGAAAGTCTGTAGTTATTTTACAAAAATCAGTAAAGTTTTTCTTATAATTTTCATAGATTTTAACATTCTATGCACTTTCTATAGTCTCGGTTAAAAAAAAAAGTATGGACACTACCATGGCAAGTTTTATTAAAAGTTGGCGCAACTTTATAAAGTCTCTGTAATTAAAAAAAAAAGAGTTATAATTTTTTTTTATTTTTTCCCTAGTATTCATGAGTAGGTCCATGCACCGATGCCGGCTTATCGTTGAATTTTGGGACACGGTGTATAACCTTAATTTTAAGTACTGTTTATATATATTAGTTTATATATTATATATTAATACGTTGAATGTAATTTTGTATACTTATAAAATGTTAGTCCGTTTTTGGCTGTAAGCTTAAGTATTTCTCAATATATACGTAAATTTTAAGAGCTGTGGATTAATGAAATAAATAAATATATTCTATATATATTCTCTGAATGGAATGGACAAAAAGTAATCCGTATAATTATCGAATCAGAAAATTCCACGAAAATTTTTGAAGCGCTCGTAGCGAAGTTTATTTCGCCGTTCTTAATTGATCAGCAAAGTTAAGCAACGTCCGCCGCGGTCAGGAGTTGGATGGGTGACTGTTAGGGACATTACTACTGAGCGTGCACGTTAAGCCGTCGGTCCCGGTTGTTGTCTTACGATGGCAGTCGTTACAGCATGGTGGTATGACATTTTGTGAATACCGGCCTGGCTAGCTACCATCCTCAAGTAGAAAATCTGTCACCAAGCACCTAACGGTGTATTCCGGCAGCTGTTCTTGATAGCCAGTAGTTCTAGGTTAGCCTGAACAACATCTTCCACCACATCATCACTTACTATCAAGGAAGAAAAAAAGTCCTACAACATTTATTGTAAAGACAACATTACTATATTATTTTTGTAACATAATATATATTTGTATATATAATCCAAGTTAGTTGGTGCCGCGCTGGGCTGACATGACGTGGTTATTTGTCTCATTAGCATTCAATATTATGTATGACACGTCTCGGGGTTTTTTGAACTTTTGTACAAACATTATCCTATCTATATATACTATAACCACAAAAATGACGAAATGTTGACTATGGCAATACTGTTTTTTTTTTATTAAATAGCTTATAGGCTAGCCTTTCACACTACCACATGACGATGTGGTCAAAGATGTTGTTCAAGCACAAGTTCAACAGATTTATTGCAAAATATATTTATTTAACAAATTATTGGAGTACAAAATTTTATGCTCAAGGCGGGAATCGAACCCGCTTCCTTCGATATCGCGTCGGATGCCTAAACCTCTGCGGCCACCTGGACTCGGCATTTGTAGCCGAAATTACGTGCTCCAATTGTATTACTATAACCGTTATAGGGGACGGTGCGCGGCTATCAAATTTCGATTAGCTCGCGATAGTGCTTGTATTATTAGTATTTAGAAAAATATATTTCGTTTGTAACAGTTTAAAAAAAATAGATGTTAATCTTGAACATATTATCTAAGGCCAATAAAAGTTATATAACTTTAGTATAAATAGGTACGTTTCCATAAAATTTTCTCGATAGAAGATTGCAAAGTTGACTCTAAAATTACGCTTGTAGCGTAATCTTAATTATTTACGTATGAATGTCTAAGAAAATATATTTTCAACACCCTTGCTCGTAAAGTGAGCTTTATTATATCGTTCTTAGGGCCATAAACCGAACTATAACACCCTCGTGCATAATAATATTATACTTACACTAGTGCGTAATAGAATTACCCCTACAAAGTTAAGTTAGTACCTAACTGCAAATTATATGCGAGTAAACAGAGCATTTTCAATTTAACCGGGTAATACAGATTTGTAACATCAAAGAGGTTTATATGTAATCAAAAATCATACATTTGCCGCACGCAAAAAAAAAACTTGCTCGCTATTTTCCATAATTTTCGTATGTTGTTTGTATCGCATTTGTGCAATATATATTTTTTCCTCACAAGGTTGTTGCAAAAGTGCATATGAAACTCGTGAGCTACTTGCTCATTATACCCTCGGCGGAATTACGCCCTCTCCTACGGCTCGGGCTGGAACACACAGCCTCGTGTATATTGAGCAACTTAGCTCACTTGTATGATAATCTACTATAATAGAACAACGTTTTAGCTTTAAAAACTTAAAAAAATCATAGACAATGGCTACAGGCCCCAGACAATGCAAGACATTGTAAACTGCAAGTCTATTTTTTTTTATAAATAACTTGTATAAACAACTTGTTTACGTATTATGAAGAAACAACATAATATGCGACCTTCGACACGATATAACTACAATGTTTCAAGGTGTATTGAAGCAGGAAGATATAACTTGTCAGCCTTTGCCGATGTCCGCTTATTTTAACGGATCATTTTACACGGCGTTTTTACATGCGTTGATCTCGCGCGAAGTCACTCAACAAAACGCGTAAAAAATCTTAAATGAAGTATAAAATGGACAAGTTGCTGGCCTGTCGGAGAAGTCAAAGTCAAAATCATTTATTTAATCAGTCACCCTGTGACCACGATCACTGCAAAGTGTTTGAAACGTCGGGATACAAATAATGATAAATATACGCGATTTAAACCGTTTAAAGTTGTTTAATTACTATGTCATTTATTCAATTTAGGAGTCTATGACGATCTTATGAAGGTCAATTACAAATTTTAATATTGAAATATTCTACATTGTACTGCCACGTTCAGCAAAACAAAAGGTAGACCACATTTATTTCCCAGGTCCACCGGTTTCGCACCGGATGCCTATACCGCTCGGCCACCGGAACGTGCTCGTTTGAGCCGAAATTTGTATTATTTTAACCGTCATAGGGGACGGTGCGCTGATGTACGTGGTTTAGGCATCCGACGCGTCTCGGACGAAGAGGGTTCGATTCCCGCTCGGAACTTTGTGCTCTAACAATCTGTGAACGCGATTATAGCTTAGCACGCGGTAGTGCTTTTTATCATTAAGAAATGAAGAGGTTGTATAGTTGTTTATTAGCTTAGAATACCATTTTATTATATACCTACAGACACAAGAAATTATATAAAACAACTAGCTGACCCGGCAAACGTTGTTTTGCCATATAAATATATATATATATAACTAAAATAGCTATTAAAAAATAAGGGTTGATCGTAGAAGGGTGAAAATTGAGGATTGTATGTATTTAGAAATTAAAAATGTTGTCTAAATAATAATAAAAAAACATTGAGAGGTGGACTACCCCTAACATTTAGGGGGATGAAAAATAGATGTTGGACGATTCTCATAGATACCGGATAAGCACAAAAAATTTCATCAAAATCGGTCAAGCCGTTTCGGAGGAGTATGACAACGAAAACTGTGACACGAGAATTTTATATATTAGAGATATATTATATTACTATGACAAGATTTATCTTTTTGAACCTATCCCGTTTGATGGATATAGGCTCGCTCGCTATACATGTTACTAAACTATACCCGGTGAAACGTGGGTGCTTAGACAACTCTGCGTACCCCATCGGGGAGATAAAGGCTTGACGATATGCATGTGTGTTCTATGTTCTTTATGGATACCGTTAAAATCTAGGTGAACAACATTCTGTATATGGAAGAGAAGAAAAAAAAACAATGTTTGAGTCACATCTGTTCATCAATTCTTTTAATTTAGAGGTCGCTGACCTCATAGTAGCAAAATTGGCGACGGTAGAACCATACTGATCCAAGTATCGTTTTCATTATATTGAGAAAAAGAAGGAAACGCGTTTGAACTTGTTTTAAAAAAATACGTGATATATTATGCTTTAATCTATATCGAAATGATGGCTAATATGCCAGACAAAATAAAATAAAAATCATAGATTGTGAATCAATCATAGTGTGATATTTTGATTTAAAGTAGAAAAATAAACATTGGATCAGTATAGCAGGATATATTTTTGAAAGTAAGTATAATGCTAAAGTGAAAAATTGAGGTCCTCTAGCAATATAAGGAGCTTTTTGTACTTGGATCAATGTGGCATCAATTAAATATTGTTTTCCTTGCATTTGTTGCATAACTCCAATATAAAAAAAAATTCACTTTCAATAACAAATTTTATTAGGAACTGAAACATTTAAATTTTTTTATTTGATGTGGTCGAAGGTTTTAACAGGCTTAACCTAGTATTACTAGCTCTCAAGGACTGCTGCCGGAACACACTGTTAGGTGCTTGGCGACAGAGTTTCTACTTGAGGGTGGTAGCTAGGCATGCGGGCATTCGCAAAATGATGCACAGCAGTCCATAGCTAATGCCACTGAACCATCACTACTTCAAATAACGCACTCGTGCGAAGTTCGATATAAATCTGATGAGTAAAACCCAAAAGCAGCCTAGTTCTTCCTAAAACAGCGTAATTTCAGTGCTCTTTCGTAATAATTACCACGAAAGTCCAACAACGCAACGTTGTGACATAAACGACTAATACATCCACCTTACATCCATAAGTAAAAATGCTAATATCCGAATGGAGGAAAATGTACAAATGTAGGTGAGCAAGCTTCTGTAAATGGACGGACATGATTGGTGTTAACAACCTTGATTTAAATATACTACATTGAAAAGTGATTAAACCACTCTTGGAACATTCCGCCGTCCTGGATACCAGTCCTCAATATTTATGATACGGCATCGGAGTTGTGGAAACGCGAAGAGGACAGTACAGTTCCACCAACTTATCTGTTCAGGAGGCAAAAAAAAGAACTACAACATTCCTTCAAATTGTGACAGTTTGTAGTTGATTTCCTTGACCAGTAGCGCCCTCGATAACTGCACAGTTAAGTTGGTGGTACTATACTAGTGTACTGTGTCAACAATCCTATACCTGTCAAAACGACAGTGACAATCACAGTGATAGTGACCGAAGTGACAGTTCGGACGGAGGAATTCTGACTTTGACAGCTGCAGCGCTACCGTCTCAACGCCAGTTACGTGCTTCATCCCGCGCTCGCCGCTGTGCACAATCGTGACTCCCAGACGAAGAACTTCAAATAAGTTCGAAACTGGTCGGAGCAATATCCGGTAAATATTACGCGAGTCCTAGCCGGTTACTAAATAATAATTAATGGACAAAACTCGCGAAAGTTTTTTAACCCAAAACCACTCTTAATGGGCGATTTTCCACTTGCCGGCGAACTCACATCTCTAGACGAATTTACTTAACATTGGATGGATTGACCGTGCGGGTGCCGGGTCCATAGCGGTGCCGAGGAAGAGGCCAGAGGGGCCTGCGACTTGCAACCCAGGAGTAGGGTCGAAGTAGTAGGAGCCCCTTTACGATGTATCAATGCTCCCTTTCACCGCTCGAGCATCCTCCCCTGCCCAACCAAGTTTGGTAAGATCCTACTAATGCCGCCTTGGATACACGTTCTAGGATGGAAGTTACGGTTGTTCTTGATAGGCCAAGGTATTGAGTAGGGATATAGGTAATGAGTAGGGATGAGTTGTATTGGGATTTTGCTGTTATACCCCTTGCTCCAACTTCTACAGCATATAAACTAACCACATAAACATTTTTGGTTAATTCATTTGTGAAGTCATAATATTTGTTTGTTTTTATTGTGTGGTCTTTAGGTATGCTTGTTTCCCACGGCACAGTAAGTTCTATAAGTACTACGCGTTTTAGATTTTTTGAATATAGAAATATATCTGGTCTGGATGACGAAACACCAACATCCTCAGGAATTTCAGTCTTACTTTAAACTTAAATTTACAATCTTAATTCGCACTACCACAAGGTTAACCCTGATAGCACCTTCGACCACATCATTACTTACCATTTAAGGTTATCCATTCATTACCGGGCACCCTGTATATACTAGACGCGACATCTCAAACGCGCTTCACGTTCGAAAATTGTGTATTCGCAATACACAATTGATAATACACAATTTTCGAACGTAAAGCGCGTGTAATCTCTACGAGTGCCCAGATGCGTGTAGGGGAGAGTATGACGGCCGTGATACTTACACTGGTCGACTATCCTCGTTTGAGATGTCGCGTCTAGTATATATAGGTCAATGCCATAACGTGAGATTGTGGTCAAAGGCTAACTTATCGGCAATAAATAAAAAATAGTCTGTCATATACAAAAATGTTCTTGCAAATTTCGTCTTGTTGTTAGGCATGGAATAAAAAAATAATAGTGTCTACTTTTTCATGTATAGAACTCCCTAAAAGTAATTATTAAATCTAATATGTAAACATCTAAATTTGTAGTTTTTTACTCATTCTACTCGTATTAGAGAGTAGAGACTTGAGACGGCCACACAGCCAGGCGGCAGAGAGACTTTAAAAAGTGCTCCATTTTACTCTTTTCGTACGGAATCCTAATAAACAATTTCTTATTTACAAAATCGAAAATTTACGAGCGAAAAAAATATAGTAATGTGCGGGATTCGAACCCATGTACATCCACCCCTTTAGCCGGGGTATGCTCTAACCAATTGAGCTAGCATGACACAAAGTCTCTAACTCTAATTTTTGCTCTCGTTCTTCAACCATCGTATCTGGATGGAGCACATGACTATAATTTTTTCTTTCGTAAATTTGTAATGCAATTCGCCAAGCAGGCGTTATTGCAAACGTAACTATAATAAAAAAAAATATGTTTACTGTCCACGTAATTTAAATTTATATCACTTTAATGTCTCACGAAATCTCTCTTCAATTACAACAGTTGTGTAATTAACTAATTAGTTATGTGTAATTATGAAATAGTCGTAATTAGTGCTTTCTTTTCAGTTTGGTTTATTCATAAGATTATATTTCTATTCCATATTTATTTTGTTAACTCCACCGCGGTAAGGAATGCATTCTACTGTTTTTGAGCTGGACTTACTTTTTTATGTTATTGTGACGGAACAAGCTCTTGGCCCAATGATGTTAGGCGGACTAACCTCTGCCTATAAAAGATGCATTTCGTTGTACTGCGCCCGTCACTTTGAGACATAGTTGTTAAGTCTCATGTGCCTGTAATTTCATTGGCTCTCAAGGACTGCATTTGCAGCAGTGATGGCTCAGTGGCATTGGCTATGGACTGCCGCGCAGCAGGTC